>CM055116.1:673539479-675036354 GCA_029206835.1 Rana muscosa
CAGCATGATAGGTGAGCATTTATAGGTAAGCATTTATCACAGGCAAGACTTTTACCAGTTTAATTTTTGCAACAGGTTACTTTTAGTGAGTCAATTTACATATGTTTTGATGTAAAGAAAGCTGTTATTTTTATTGCATAAAATAACCTCCTTGGTTTGCATTATGTTATTGTGCCTCGGGATTGCTTTATGGAGTATGCTACCATACAGTTTATTCTACATAATATCAAACACTTAGCTGAAGTGCCAAAACAGGTATACTCTAATAATAATAATAATATGCATCTGTACTTTCCACGATAACATACAGGGGGTAAATAAAAATATATCTACAGTATATACATTTATTTTATATGTGATTATTATTTACTCAGTAACTAAGCAGATTCAGGCAAATTATTTTCACACTGCAGATAGCACAGAGCCAGTAGAAATGAATGCAGATATATTGTCATTAATACATCATAATTTTAATACGATTGACTTACTGTATATTATCCTTTTGTTATCCAGTCTGTACAACAGAATCCAGACATGGTGAGGTAGGGGCAATATTAGAAGCCAATGGTGTGCGTTGCATGCAAAAGTGCAGAGAAGGAGCAAGCAAGAGGAGAGAGAGAGCAGTATGAGCAAGGGGATTAACTTATCACTCTGCTGATGTAGAAGGGGAAAGACACATATATTGAGAGTAAATGGTGCTGTTCACCCCAATTGGTACAATATGGGAGGGTTCCCCCGGGTGGGGTTTTTAGGCAGCAAAATTCAATGATTGCAAATGATATGTATATTTTATTTAAAAGATTTTATTTGATGTAAACATGTAATATGATCATGACAATTAAACTATTAACTCTAGTAACAAATAATATAAAGATCCATACACAGAAGTGCAAAACCAAAATAGATATACAGCTTGACATATTACATGCATTTGTGCATAAACAATACTGACGCGTTTCAACCCCGGATGGGGTCTTCTTCAGAGGTTTTTGGTTTGCTGTAAGAAATTACATAGCAAATTCCAAGTCTTGCCCAGGTATATTCCAAAGTGGCAAACATTATATATAAGGTGCATAGTTACCAATGAACAGTGTATAAAAGAGGATCCTTCTTAAACCAGAGTTTCCACTAAAAAGGCTCTACAATGATCCAGATGGCTCCCCGGTCACTAGGCACCCCAGAATGCAGCGTCAGGGGGTTGATAAGCGTCAGAATTGTTTATGCACAGATGCATGTAATATGTCAAGCTGTATAACTATTTTGGTTTTGCACTTCTGTGTATGGATCTTTATATTCTTCGTTACCAGAGTTCATATTTTAATTGTCATGATCATATCACACGTTTACATCAAATAAAATCTTTTAAATAAAATTTACATATCATTTGCAATCATTGAATTTTGCTGCCTAAAAACCCCACCGGGGGAACCCTCCCATATTATATCACTCTGCTGATGTCCCTTCACTGTCCAATTACAAGCTCATTGTGTAGAAATGACACCACTGCATTCCTTACCTGTAACAGAGAAAGCAGTCTCAACCTCCGGTCTTTGCTGTGTGACAGAGCTGTGTAAATCTCAGAAAAGAGTACACAGGAATACAATTTATTTGCCAAGTAAAACAGCTTCTATAAATGTATTTCCTCTATGTATTTAGAGGTTTGCTGGACTTTAGCTTTAACATAGTATTAAATGGTCAATTATAATTTTTTTATTGTGAATTCTAATTAGGTAATAAAATATTACATACCCTAATTTCATATCCTAGCAAACACACTTACATGATTTTCTCTTCAATGCTGCCAGCCCAATGCTATGGCCAATCTAAAGGCCAAAAAAACTGGCACTTCAAAGAATCCCAGAGAGAAGATATCAGGAATCACTAGGAAATCCAATGGTCACATCGCTAGAATGGAGGTGAGACACCATACCAATGATGGTTCCCCACTTGTATCCCACTGACAGATTATTTAACCCCATCAAAGGAGTCCCAACAGCCATCTCTAAATCTACCCTTTAAACCAACTTACCCCAGAACAGGGAGGGAGGGCGGGACGTTCCTCTGATGTCTTCCCACACCGACTGTTATGGTACCACCCCTTCCTCCAGACTTTTCTCCTGTGCTCCTCCCCATCACCCTGTCTATCCACCAATCATGTAAGTACCAAACTCCCACCTAATCTCTTTGTCATGTTAACTCTGATCTGTCTGGTTCCCCTTCCACCCTGTCATGCCGGCCCTACGCTTTATTCATTCCTCCTAGCTCTGGGCCTTCCTTTAGCCTTTAGTCCATCTTGGGAGTGAACAAAAGAGGATAGCTACATTCCTACACACAGGGAAGACATGGAGAATGAACATAACCACCCTCTAACAGGAAGTCGGATCATGGAAGATGTCAGCTCTGACAGAACCTGTATGGAGGAGCTGCATGTCGTGACATCATCACGTTCCTGGAAGTGTCCCTGGAAGTGTGTTTCAGCCACTTGGGACTGCCTATTATACAGAGCTGTCATTTTTTTAACTTTGTAAGTGCATTCATTTTATTTTAATAAAAGTGTTCATTGGATTTTATACTATGTGGATCATTAGGTCTCCTTTTTTTCTTATACATCAGAGGAGATGAAAATTTATATTGATGTGTTACTTTATCCTCATGGCAGTTGACCCAGTGGATAAAAGCTTAAAGTGGAAGTAAACCCATTCATAAAACAGATTCATTTCTGGCACGTGCCGGAAATGTAACACTCCCTTTGGTTGTGCTCTCAACCAAACTGTCAAGCCATCCAGTTCAAGATGGCAGCTTCCTTGGCTGAAAACGATAGAGGGGTTTACTTACACTTTAAACCTGTGGTTATGACTGTACAATGCAATATATGACTTCTTAGTAACTTGAGTCATATATTTCAGGTAAGTCTTCAGCTGTGTCTTTGTGGTGATGGAGATTCATCTGGCAAGGGATTCACAGTGTTTATCTTTTGGACCCTTTCTGACACTACAATATTTCTGTGGTATTCATGAGTGTGGACTTTTTGCATTTTGATACATAATTTTGTTTTTCACAAACTTTTAACTTTAGGAAAATACTTATCATATATACTCGAGTATAAGCCAACCCGAATATAAGCCGAGGCACCTAATTTTACCACGAAAAACTGGGAAAACGTATTAACTTGAGTATAAGCCTAGGGTAGGAAATGCAGCAGCAACTGTAAGTGGAAAAGAGGGTCAACAATGCTCATTTGCAGCCTTACTGTGCCCATTTGCAGCCTTACTGTGCCCATTGCATGCCTCACTGTGCCCATTGCAGCCTCACTGTGCCCATGGCATGCCTCACTGTGTCCATTGCATGCCTCACTTGAGAGAGTTCACTCTTGTAAAACCCCATCTGCAGACCGTTGGCACAATGTAACTATGCATCCTACTTATTTCATCCAGCTACAATGACAAGTGAGCCATCCTCTCTGTAAACCTATGCAGCATATTGAGGATCACAGAGGCGTTAGGCATTGACAACTTGGTATTCTCCTTCTGCTATGTCAGTCATGGACTATGGCTCCAGGACTCCCAATGCACTGAACATATTAAGACTCAGGACAGGGCATAGTGTAATCTGCATACCTGATCATGCCTGTGTCATGTGTCATCTATGGATGCACGCAGCCTGGCTCGGGAGTGAGCCCAAAAGTGTGCCATTATAGGAGATGGTCCAGTATGGGGGGTGCACAGAGAAGAGGAGTAGCTGAGAGCGCTGTAGGAGACCTAAATTGGACAGAACAGGTAAGTATAACATGCTTATTATTTAAAAAAATATATGGTTTACATTCAATTTAAGTAATGCTGCATGGTCCATGTAAATACAACAAGCTGAAACTTGCCTAGGCTGCTTATTTAATCTTTTGCCAGGATGAAGTGGTGAGTGGTTGAGAAATTATTTGCTCCAACATATTTTTTTATTTTCATACTGCAAATAAAATATCTTCTCTGTACAAAATTCAAATATATAATTTTATTAAATTAGTGAATTTTGTAAGCCAGAGCAATGACAGTTTCACGCTAACACATTTTTTCCCAACTTTAATCCAAAAAAAGGTTTAGTAAGATCTACATTTTTTACATGTGGCTTGTTTTGTTATTGGAATGTTCTTATACATGGTTTGAGCTCACCTAAATGCTTTTATTTACATCAAATGCACCTGGAAAATATCAGAGATATCTTACAATGTATATTGTCTAACATCTGGTCTCCACCATGCAGATTGTGATAAAAAACAAATATCTTGTGAATATTTAGTGACCGGGATGTAACCAAGAATATACTTTAAAGTTCATCCAAAATCTTATTCTAAAAAAATGCAATCTAATTTTCACAGAAAACTCAAAGAAAATGTGCATGCATGCAGCCATTACACATCAAGCGTAACCTCAAAACATCACATCAAAATATGAAAATTACTTTACAGCCCTGAAAAGCTCTCCTATTCACTTTATGTGCTGTAAGTGCCCATACACTAACAAAACATTCTGAAAGGAGGACAGAGCAGACAAATACGCTTACCAGAATGTGGCATCTGCTGCACTGTCCAGTCACAAACTAGCATTGGAGGATACCTAGATGTATAAATTAAAGTTTATGTATAAACAAAACTTTTTGATTGTATGGATTTGGTCTTTTTGGAGAGATTTTCGTTAATTTCTTGTCCTGAAGATACAGCAGTAAGATCAAATTTCACTTGAGTCAGGGAATGCCTCACTTAGACATTTGCCACCTTGTCCCATTGCAAAATTTACCCTCTCCACTTGTTATGGTGACATCTGTGAAATGTGAATTTCTAAACTAGTATCTAGTAATTGGACTTTATAGGCACACAAGGTCAGTAAGAGTAAAAAACTAGAGATTTATTGATATAAAGAAAATTTGGCATATAAGACAATCATAAAATATCAAACGAGTTGATCAATCATTATGACCGGTCCACATGGGTTATCATTATATTAAAACAGTACAATGTATTCTCCTTATAACAACTCAGCCGAGTACAAAGGAAAGAATCTATTAGTGTATTTATAAATTAGATAACCAACAAGTGGATCCAGAGGAGATGGAGAGCTTGCTCGACATGTTGCACGTTGTTATAAACGCTTCCTCAGGAGCATATATATGTAACTTTAAAAAAAAAACGTATTGAAACAGCAAGTGTAGATCAACACATCTATCTAGACCAGTGTTTCTCAACTCCAGACCTCAAGGCTCCCCAACAGGTCATGTTTTCAGGCTTTCCATTATTTTGCACAGGTGATTTATTCAGTTTCACTACCACAGCCTTTTCATCTGAGGGAAATCCTGAAAACATGACCTGTTGGGGCGCCTTGAGGACAGGAGTTGAGAAACACTGATCTAGACAATGGAAATATAATGACTATATAACCAGTCGGGAAGATGGTATCGCATATGTATGTTTGGTCTTGATAGAACAATCTATGCTGGTAAGCAGAAAAAAATTGTCTTAGACAATCACCTCGAAACACAAGGAGCACTCGCCACACAGGAAATCATCTAAACTGAAGGTTTCAATATTTACGTTTTTTACTCAGCAAGAGCAGTACTATGGTCACTTTTAGAGACCACTAAATAGTTTGCCACGCATTGGAACAACCTTATATGTTTCAAAACAAACTACATCTACAACCTAATTCGGATTGGTCGAGTGTATCCTAAACTGTTTTCTGCTTACCAGCATAGACTGTTCTATCAAGACTACCAAACATACATATGCTATACCATCTTCCCGACTGGTTATATAGTGCACCCCCCAGATTCCGCCCCCCCCCCGACTTTTCTCTGTATTGCCGGGAGCCGACAATTCATTATAGCCGCGAGTGCTTTTAAATTACTTTTTTTCCTTCAGAAATGACACTTTGTGCAGGGACAGTTCTAAACACGGGAAACACGCACTGATTTACAGACATACTATACACACCCCCCAGGTACGAAATTTAAAGGAATATTTCACTTTTATTGTTTCACTTTAAGCATTATTAAAATCACTGCTCCTGAAAAAACGTCAGTTTTTAAAACTTTTTTTTGCATTGATACATGTCCCCTGGGGTAGGACCCGGGTCCCCAAACACTTTTTATGACAATAACTTGCATATAAGCCTTTAAAATTAGCACTTTCGATTTTTACATGTTCGAGTCCCATAGACTTTAAAGGTAATCGGATGTTCGAACAAATTTATTGCTTGTTCGAAAGTTCTGGTGCGAACCGAACTGGGGGGTGTTTGGCTCATCCCTAGTAACCACTGATATCATCTGGCTTGTTCACTTACATGGCCATGTAAGCAAAGGCGAGGCGATAGCGGTGACATCCTTGTCTAAATATGGCCACATTTGGGTAATGATATTATCACTATACTGGCACCTTCCATTATATTGCAAAATAAGTCTCAGGGAGCTGTCATTCGGCAAGTGATCTCCTGCCATTAAAGTCATCTGTTTTTTTTCTTTCGCCAGGTGTCAGGCATTATGATTGTCGTGGTTGTGGGATTTTTTTTTAAAAAGGACTTGTCAAAAACTGTGTTTGTGTGTTTATTTACTTTTCATTTTTTTGTGAATAAGTGGGGGTACTATTCACATGGGAGGGTGGTATCTGAGGGGCTCCCTTATTATTAACCACTTCAATACAGGGCACATATACCCCCTTCCTGCCCGGACCAATTTTAAGCTTTCAGTGCTCTGACACTTTGGATGACAATTACTCTGTCATGCTACTCTGTTCCCAAACAAAAATGTTATCATTTTTTTCATACGAATGAAACTTACTTTTGGTGGTATTTAATCACTACTGTGTTTTTTATTTTTTGTACTATAAATAAAAAAAGACTGAACATTTTGTGAAAAAATGCCTTTTTCTTTGTTTCTGTCATAACATTTTGCAAATTAGTAATTTTTCTTCATAAATTTGCTCCAAAAAATGTATACTGCTAAATAACCCAAATCAGTATATATTATTTGGTCTTTTTGAAGGTTATAGAGTCTACAAGCTATGGCGCCAATCATTGAAAATTGATCACACCTGATGTACTGAATAGGGATGAGCCCGATGTTCGAGTCGAACGTAAGTTTGACTCAAACATCGGGTGTTCGCCTGTTTGCCGAACAGCGAACATTATGTGGTATTCGCGGCAAATTCAAAAGCCACGGAACACCGTTAAAGTCTATGGGACACTAACATGGAGTCCTGCCCCAGGGGACATGTATCAATGCAAAAAAAACGTTTTAAAAACTGCAGTTTTTTTGGGAGCAGTGATTTTAATAATGCTTAAAGTGAAACAATAAAAATGAAATATTCCTTTAAATATCATGCCTGGGGGGTGTCTATAATATGTCTGTAAAGTGGTGTATTTTTCCCGTGTTTAGAACAGTACCACAGCAAAATGAAATTTCTAAAGGAAAAAAGTAATTTAAAACTGATCGCAGCTGTAATGAATTGTCGGGTCTCGGCAATATAGATAAAACTCATTGAAAAAAACGGCATGGGTTCCCTCCCCCAGTCCATTACCAGGCCCTTTGGGTCTGGTATGAATAATAAGGGGAACCCTGAACCAAATTTAAAAAAAAAAAATTGCGTGGGGGTCCCTCCAAAATCCATACCAGGCCCTTCAGGTCTGGTATAGATATTAAGGGGAACCTGCGACAATCTTTTTTAAAAAAGGCGTAGGGGTCCCCCAGAATCCATACAAGACCCTTATCCGAGCGTGCAACCTGGCAGGCCGCAGGAAAATAGGGGGCAAGAGAGCGCCCCCCCTCCTGTACCATACCAGGCCACATGCCCTCAACATGGGGAGGGTGCTTTGGGATCACCAAAGCACCTTGTCCCCATGTTGATAGGGACAAGGGCCTCATCCCCACAACCCTTGCCCGGTGGCTATGGGGGTCTGCAGATGGGGGTTTATAGGAATCTCGAAGCCCCCTTTGACAAGGGGACCCCAGATACCGCCCCTCCTTTCCTATGTGAATTAGTAAGGGGTACATTGTACCCCTACTAATTCACAAAAAAAGTGTCAAAAATAGTAAAAAAGACAGGAGACACTTCAGGGACAAGTCCTTTATTAAAAAATTACAAATTAAAAATGTCCTGCGATGTAGAACCATATTACGCCACAGACAAACTGAAAAAAGAAAAAAAAAGCAACAGCTCTGCTTGTCCCGAAGTGTCTCCTGTCTTTTTTACTATTTTTGACACTTTTTTCTGTGAATTAGTAGGGGTAAAATGTACCCCTTACCATTTCACATAGGGGGGCGGGATCTGGGTGTCCCCTTGTTAAACGGGGCTTCCAGATTCCGATAAGCCCCACGCCCGCAGACCCCCACAACCACTGGGCAAGGGTTGTGTGGATGAGGCCCTTGTCCCCATCAACATGGGAACAAGGTGCTTTGGTGACCCCAAAGAACCCTCCCCATGTTGAGGGCATGTGGCCTGGTACTGTTCAGGAGGGGGTGCTCTCTTGTCCCCCCTCTTTTCCATATTGGCGATACCACACGTGTGAGACTTTTACAGCCTGGCCACATACAGAGGCCCAACATCTATGTAGCACCTCCAGGTGTTCTAGGAGCATACATTTGTAATTTTTCTTCATAAATTTTGGCCAAAATAATTATACTTCTAAATAATCCAAATCAGTGTATATTATTTGGTCTTTTTAAAGGTTATAGAGTCTACAAGCTATGGCGCCAATCATTCAAAATTGATCACACCTGATGTATTGAAGGCCTATCTCATTTCTTGAGACACTAACAAGCCAGGAAAGTACAAATACCTCCCAAATTACCCCTTTTTGTAAAGTAGACATTCTAATGTATTTAGTAAGTTGCATGGTGAGTTTTTTGAAGTTGTAATTTTTTGCCACAATTCTTTGCAAAAAAAAAATATATATATATTATTTTTTTACAAAATTGTCATATTAACAGGTTATTTCTCTCACACAGCATATGCATACTTGAAACTACACTCCAAAATAGATTCTCCTACTCCTCCTGAGTATGGTGATACCACGTGTGAGACTTTTACACAGCCCGGCCACATACAGAGGCCCAACATCCAGTTGCACCTCCAGGCGTTCTAGGTGCATAAATTAGTAATTTCTTTTCACAAATTTTGTCCAAAAAATGTATACTGCTAAATAACCCAAATTAGTGTATATTTTTTGATCTTTTTGAAAGTTATATGCCCTGTACACACGATCAGAATTTCCTATGGGATAAAATCCTATGGAATTTTCCGTAGGAATTCCGTTCAAGCTGTCTTGCATACACACTGTCAGACCAAATTCCGACCTTCCAAAACGCGGTGACGTAAAACACTATGACGAGTCGAGAAAAATGCTTCCGAGCATGCGCCGACTTGATTCTGAGCATGTGTGTTTTTTTTCTCCGTCGGAGTTCCACACAGATGATCGGAATTCCCGATAGGATTTTTTTCCATAGGAAAAAAATAAAACATGTTTTCTAAACTCCTACGGAAAAAAGTCTGATGGGGCCCACACACGGTCGGAATATCCGATGAAAAAAAAATTCCATCAGACTTTTTTCATAGGAAATACTGATCGTGTGTACAAGGCATTAGACTCTACAAGCTATGGCGCCAATCATTGAAAATTGATCACACATGATGTACTAAAGGCCTATCTCATTTCTTGAGACACTAACAAGCCAGGAAAGTACAAATACCTCTCAAATTACCCCAAATTAACACAAATCAAGCACAGAGAACTCTGATATATTATCTCACAGTTTTGTTTGTTTTTTGGACCCAGAACACCTTATTAAAAAATAACACAGTCTAGGGAAGAAATGACTCCTTTAGTAGCCAGGTCCTTAATCTCTTCAGATATTTAATTAAATTTATCACTTTAACTGTACATTTTTATGCTTCCATGGATGGCTAACACAGTACAACACTCTATTACCATGAACTGTCTTGCAAATGAAGTTTTCGAAATTTGAGAATGGCTGCTATATGATTTTCTGCCGAGCAAAATACTGAACATCGTTCATCTGGTTATTTGTGCGTCTCATTGTATTTGCTTTTTCCTATATGGTTAGATCTAAAGATGTTGTGCCTATGCTGTGCAATGGGATTATTATTCCTTAGATGCTTGGAATCTGAAGAACTTTGATTCTTAGTTTCCCTGAGGCTGATCATTCATGTTCTTTAATGCTTCCATACAGAGTAACATGTTCATGAGAGGAGTTTTATTAAATTAGTGGCACTTAATCCAGTGTCGTATTGTCAGTTTAGAAGAAGGAAATGAACAGGCGGCAAGCCTTTAAGTGTCTCTGTGGGTGTTTGTTTGGCCATTGCCCAGGCAGTTTTCTCACTCTTTGCCAAGAGCTGTTTGTATGGGCGCCTGGCTATATCCCTTTTCTGGTTCTGAAAGCCTGCGTGAAAATTTCTGTTTCAGGAAACTCATGCCAATTAGAGATGTGTTATGACACATGAAAAGATTATAATTATGCCTTGGCTTCCATGCAGAACTGCTCTGACACATCAATGACATAGAAGGATAACCACATAGAAAATGGTTTTCTCAAAGTCAGTTCACACTATCTTTTTTAAATATGCACCACAGGATTACTTTCTTACAGTTTTTACATTTTCTATCTATGTATTTTTTGGTTGGAAATAAAGAGGGATATTATGGATTGCACTAAATATTTTTTTCTGTTCTTGCATATTGTATATTTTTAGCGATTATAAAATTCTATAAATGGTCTGATGTATGATTAAGCTTTTACTAAGAGTTATTAGTGCCTTGATTTAAAAGAAAAGTATAATGGTTTGTGATTTTTTTTTAAATTATTATATGGTACTAAAAATCTTTAATATATATTTTCTTTGCACATACATATTGTTTTAGCAGTAGATAGTAGTTAAAACAGAGTATACCAATAACACAGGATTAAGAGTGTACTTTGGATTGACAGCAAAGTTTGCTTCCTTTCAGGCACTAGACATGTAAATGCCAGAAAATTGTATTTTGTTACAGATGTATTAGTTGATTGAAGGATTTCTTTTTGGATGCATTCATGGAACTGATTCATTTTCAGGATTTGTTTCTTATATTCGGCAATCAGTTTGTTTAATTTAGAATAGCTGGTTGTTAAGAAGCAGGCACCGAATGTAAACAAACAAGTGCCAGCATAAATAATAAAGAAAGAAAACAGGGTTGAGCTCCCCCTCCAATTCATTCCAGGCCTTTCAGGTCTGGTATAAATTTTTAGGGTAACCGCATGCCAAAATGTAAAATAAAATAATGTGGGGTCCCCCCAAAATCCATACCAGAGGACTTTTAATTAGAACCCCACGCCAACATTTAAAAAATAATGGAGTGCGGTCCTCCCCAAAATCCATACCAGACCCTTATCCGAGCATGCAGCCCAGCCCAGAAGGCCAAAAAATATGGAGGACGAGTAAGCACCCCCCCCTCCTGAACCATACCAGGCCACATGCCCTCAACAAGGGGGAGTGCCTTGGGGGAGGGTGGCTCGCTACCAAAGCACCATGTATCCCTACCTAGAGGGCCTGGTGTGGATTTTGGGGGGACCCCCGCACCGTGTTCCCCTTAATATCCATACCAGACCCGAAGGGCCTGGTAATGGACTGGGGGGAACACATGCCATTTTATTTCAATGATTTTTATGTATATTGCTGGGAATACATTACAGCCGCAAGCAATTTTGAATTAAATGTTTTCCTTTAGAAATAAAATTTTGCTGTGGGACTGTTATGAACATGGGAAAAATGTGCTACTTTACAGGCAGAATAAGGGGACCCCCCAGACACGATATTTAAAGGAATATTTCATTTTTATTGTTTCACTTTAGACATTATTAAAATCACTGCTCCTGAAAAAACAGGCATTTTTAAAACTTTTTTTTTTGCATTGATACATGTCCCCTAAAATTAGCACTTTTGATTTTTCATGTTCATGTCCCATAGACTTTAATAGTGTTTGCACAAATATATGGCCTTTTCGCATGTTCTTCTGTGAACCGAACCGGGGGGGTGTTCGGCTCATCCCTACTATAAAGACAAAAAGAGGAGAGGAGAGGTACTCCTCTCCTCTTTTTGTATTCACTGTCCAGTGCAGCTAAGCCTGCAGAGAAAGGCACGTGTGTTTGAGCTTTGGGGTGCACACCCTAATGCAGTAGGCTGCGCACACCTATGACAATACTATTTCATTTGCCCTACCTTGTAGTACTGTATTCAATGAGAGCAAAGGTAAATGTCTGCAATTACAAGCTCTGGCTCCCATTGGGTGCTTTGTTTGACACAGACATTACAATCTGACAGATGCTGTGTTGAGTTGGAAAGCTGACATTTGGGACCACTGTCCTTAAAGGGGTAAAATGAGAGATAAATATTACCCTCATAGGCTTTGCCTGGACTATTAGGACAAGGGATCCCTATAATATGTGTGGAGGAAACCAGTAAAAGTCAGCCTATGGACTGCAAAGTCTGTCCTGGTGGAAGAGATAAATTTTCGTAGGTATAACAGTAATCCTTTGGCCATTTACAACTGTACAGAAGCCTGTGGTATTATCTATCCCAGAAACAAGGGGAAGCGGGCCTTCCACTTGGGCCACATGCTCTGTTTCTAAAAAGATGGTTTCTTGTTAATACAGTTATCTATGAAATGGTAGTCTCTTGCAAATGAACTAGTATTGTTGAGTTTTCTTGTCACATTCTCTGTAAAGTACTTTATATTACCTTCTTGTGCAGTTCAACTCTCTATACCACGACAACATTTTGTACAATGCAACAGTGTTTTTTATAGTGTGCAATGCCAACTAGGTTTTTGATTTCCTAGGTAACTGATTGGGCGCATTTCTACCGAAATCCATATGTGTAGGTCTCTAGACTATAGTTTAAAAGCTGGTAGAAGCCTTTGGTTTAAATCTAGGGAGGAGCTGTTTCAGATCTTACTGTCTAAAGCTCCCAATAAATTCAGGAATGAGTTACAGCAATTTATTTACAGTAACTGTAGTGTAATTCTGTTACCTAATTATGTTATCATACTTTAAGCAGCTCAATAATTATATTATTTACAATTACAGGTCTAATAGGATTGACTGTACCTGTCTGGTTCAGTGGCTAATGAGAGACCTGCATGAAAATCCCAGGTCATTCATCAGTATTGGGACCGGATCTGTAGCCTGGGACTATGCTTTTTCTTAATTCCTTTAAACCACGATCATTAGGGATTAGGATAAAACCTTTATCTTAGTTGAAGGGATTTATGCTTCTCATACAGGATGACATAAAGGAAATAGTTGCACAAGATATCAGCACCTGTTAATTTTATTTTAAATAAGGGATCACTACGGAGTGTTATGCCCTTGTATGTATCTTACCTTGCATGGAATTTGGGCAGTGCATAGGTATTTAACACTTTTTTTGCTTGAAGTGCAAGAAAAAAGAAAGAGAGAATGAAAGGAAGAAAAAGAGAAAGAAAGAAAGAAAGAGAAAGAAAGAAAGAAAGAAAGAAAGAAAGAAAGAAAGAAAGGAAGAGACCTTTTTTAACCACTTAAGGACCAGAAGATTTTCCCCCTTAATGACCAGGCCATTTTTTGCGATTCTGCACTGCGTCGCTTTAACTGATAATTGCGACACTGTACCCCAACAAAATGTATGTCCTTTTTTTCCCACAAATAGACCATACTTTTGGTGGTATTTGATCACCTATGCGTTTTTTATTTTTTGTGCTATAAACATAAAAAGACTGACAATTTTGTAAAAAAAAAAAATAAACAATATTTTTTTTTACTTTTTGCTATACTAAATATCCCCCCCCCCCCAAAAAAAATAAAAATAAAAAATTCTTCATCAGTTTAGGCTATTTTTCTTCTATATATTTTTGATAACAAAAAAGAAAAACATTCTGACTCTCTGTGGAGCAATGGCCGGCATCACGTTGGCCACGCGCATCAGATCCCCCGTTGTGCAGCGTATAGCTGTAAAACGGACCAACGTACATCTACAATGATTTGTGGGAACGAGCTGATCTTCCGCAAGTGGTTAAAGAGGAGGTCCACCGGTTTTCTTTTTTTTAAAAGTCAACAGCTACAAATACTGCAGCTGCTGAATTTAAAAAAATGGATACTTACCTGTCCTGGAGTCCAGCGATGTCAGCAGCCGAAGGCGAGCAATCGCTGGTCCCTTGGCTACCCCCGCCGCCATCCTCGGTGAGGGAATCGGGAAGTGAAGCTATCCTACTGGTTCCCAGCTGTGTTCTGGGAGCCGTGTGTTTCCCAGAACACAGCGGGGGGTGGGGGCGTTAAGTGGCGTGACTCCCACGGGAGTCACTGTGCAGAAGTGGGTGCAAATACATGTATTATACAGGTATCTGCACCCCCCTCCCCCCTGAAAGGTGCCAAATGTGACACCGGAGGGGGGGAGGGTTCCGAAAAGTGGAAGTTCCATTTTTGGGTGGAACGCCACTTTAAGTCTGTTAAAATCTGAAGTTTTCATTATAGGAATACTTGGTGTCTATGGTTGCAAATGTCTCCCAGTTCTGTTCCTGTGTTGTCACCCTGTCACATGCTCCCCTGCTGGAGACTAAAAGCAGCCTTGCCAACAAACTTTGTGTAAGTATGGCCCTCTGCTGTTACTATCAAGAAGCCAGTCCAGAACGATGACATCCAGGCCAATGCTGGAGAAGTGATGTAGACAGGAAGGAGTTGATTTACTAAATCTGGAGAGTGCAAAATCTGGTGCAGCTGTGCATGGTAGCCAATGGGCTTCTAACTTTAGCTTGTTCAATTAAGCTTTGACAATAAAATCTGGAAGCCGATTGGTCTCTATGCAGAGCTGCACCAGATTTTGCAAGCTCCAGTTTTAGTAAATCAATCCTAAAATGTCTAAAAGAGACTGGGAGCGATCAACAGCACTGAGATGGACAAAATGAAAACATGAAAAAGCATTTTATGGAAAATAAATTATATGTTTTTTTTATTATACAGTACATATTGCTTTAGCAAACAAAATGTTGTCCAGTTAGGCTCTAAACCTAAAATATTGAACTGACAAATAAATGTTGTGAATAACCCAAACTCATAAAAACACAAACTAAGTGGTATGGATCACACTCTGAAATGAATAAAACAGTGTAAACATTAAAGGTGTTCAAAAATTGGGTTAAAAAATATAAATTGAGTTCATAAAATGCAAAATGAAATAAGTTCATAAAGTGCATGAAAAAATAGTCCAAATGTAACTTCAATGCTGAAAAAAACACCCGTGCATAAATCCAATGGCATCCAACTCTTCAAATAGGGACCCAAGCCAAGTTAATTCCACCACCATATGACAAGTAAATCTGCTTACCAGAGCACCATGGTCCCCTATGATGGAGGACCTATGAATGCTTGTACTGAATCCCAGCTGGATGGTGATGACACCCTGTGTTCACAGCTTCGCTAGTCAGCACATTCCACAGCAGTAAGCCAGTTGGTAATGATGTAACATGCAAGGAAGACAGATGCCTCAATAGTGTAAAATCTTCCAGTAATTTATTAAAACAAGGAAATAAAAATAGGACTCACAATTGATAAAAGAAAAACCAGCCTTAAGCCTGCTGCGCGGCCGAACGCAAGCAGGCAGACCCGTCCGTGTGGAGATCGAGCAGTGGAGGGTTATGATGTCAGCACGCCGCTCGTTCCTCCCTACGCGTTTCGTGATAGGGCACGTCGTCTTGGGGCTAACTTAC
Source organism: Rana muscosa (assembly GCA_029206835.1). Classification (NCBI taxonomy): domain Eukaryota; kingdom Metazoa; phylum Chordata; class Amphibia; order Anura; family Ranidae; genus Rana; species Rana muscosa. The sequence goes on from CM055116.1 coordinate 673,555,247, forward strand.
TAAAACAACTGTAACAACTGCCCCGTACACATTGGAGCGACTTGCCATGCGATTTGACAGGTCAAATCACATGACAAGTCGCATCCTATTGCCAGCAATCACATCGTTCAAAGCGGTGCAATGACAAATTTGTGGTGCCGCACGGATTTGAAAAAGTAATACATGCACTATTTTTGGTGATTTCAGGTGCGACTTGAATAGACATCTGGGCATGAAGCCACACAGATGTCTTCTAAGTCACACTGACATGCTGCTTTGAAATTGTGTGATTTCAGATGAAGTCGCATGATTTCAAAGCCACAGTCAATGTGATTGGGGGCTTAATTATTAAAACAAGCAAAAGAAAATCCCAAAGCACATCAGGAAGATTCACCTAAAAATGGGATAAACAGACAAACCTACTTACATGTTTACTATTGTTTATATAGTACAAACTTTGTCATATTCCATTTATGAAGTTGTAACTGTGTTTGCCTATAATGTGCAGGAATATTAGTGCAGACTAAATACTTTATACCTATCTGACAATGACAAGGATATGATGTCACTAATGGAAATAGCATGTCTGATATTCATTCAGTATTTATGTGTGCAGCTATGAATGCCAAAATGGTTATATCAGTATGATGATAAGCTTTTATTCCCCTGATACTGATAGGTTTGTATGACTACTATCTCTGCATTGTACGATCACAAAGCATTCCTGTTTACTAGACACATTATGACATTGTACTTCTAATTCACCATGCTTCATAGGACACAAAATTGTCACTCTTTCATACAAAATGCATGCTGTAAAAGCTATGAAAATTATACAGGGATGGAAGACACTATTAACAATTCATCATCTTCCATAGTTCACTTAGACTATTACAACTCGATCATCTCCTCTATAAACATTAACCACTTAAGCCCCGGACCAATATGCAGCATAAGGACCAGGCCCATTTTTGCGATTCGGCACTGCGTCGCTTTAACTCACAATTGCGCACGTGCGACGTGGCTCCCAAACAAAATTGGCGTCCTATTTTCCACAAATAGAGCTTTCTTTTGGTGGTATTTGATCACCTCTACGGTTTTTATTTTTTGCGCTATAAACAAAAATAGAGCGATAATTTTGAAAAAAATGTAATATTTTTTACTTTTTGCTATAATAAATAACCCCAAAAAATATATAAAAAAACATTTTTTCCTCAGTTTAGACCGATACGTATTCTTCTACTTATTTTTGGTAAAAAAAATCGCAATAAGCGTTTATTGATTGGTTTGCGTAAAAGTTATAGCGTTTACAAAATAGGGGATAGTTTTATGGCATTTTTATGTTTTTTTTTTTTTACTAGTAATGGCGGCGATCAGTGATTTTTTTCGTGACTGCGACATTATGGCGGACACATCGGACACTTTTGACACATTTTTGGGACCATTGTCATTTTCACAGTGATCAGTGCTATAAAAATGCACTGGTTACTGTGAAAATTGCACTGGTAGTTTAGGGGTTAACCAGGAGAGGGCGCTGTAGGGGTTAAGTGTGCCCTGATGTGTTTTACTTACTGTGGGGGGGCGTGGCTTAGGGTGTGACATCACTGATCGTCGTTCCCTATGACAGGGAACAGACGATCAGTGACAGGCTCACTAGAAAGCACGGGGAGAGGTTTGTTTATACTTACCTCTCCCCGCTCTTCCTCTCTGTGACCCAATCGCGGGACACCAGCAACGATTGGGTCCGCTGTTCCCGCGGGACGATCACGGAGAAGAGGAACGGGTCGCGAGCGTGCCACAAGCGGTGCGCTCGTGACCCACGGCTGGGCCCAGCCGTGCCATTCTGCCGATGTACATCGGCGTGCGGCGGTCCTCAAGTGATTAAAGGTTAGCCCTGGGTTATAGGAGTTAACCTTAAAGTGATTGTAAAGTCAAGTTTTTTTTTTCTTAAATAACAAACAGGTTATACTTACCTACTCTGTTCAGGGGTTTTGTACAGAGGAGCCTGGATCCTCCTCTTCTCAGGTCCCCCTTCGCTGTTCCTGGCCCCTCCTTCCTGTCGAGTGCCCCCACAGAAAGAAGCTTGCTATGGGGGCACCTGAGTGAGCTGCAGCTCTGTGTGTCCATTCAGACACTGAGCTGCCGTTTGGCTTTGCCCCTCTCCCTCCTGAATGGCAAACTGACGTTGATTGACAGCTGTGGAAGCCAATGGCGCCGCTGCTGTGTCTTAGCCAATTAGGAGGAAGAGTCAGCGACTGTATTTACAACTCCTTTAAACAAAAAGTGAATAGCTATTAGGGACCCTCCTTCCTTTTTAGCAATGTGGAGGAATGCCATGCCCAATAATAGGGATGAGTCAAATGCACCCAAGCTTGGTCTGCGCGAGGTTCACCAAACTGTGCTCTAAACATTAATCTGAACCTCACTGAGATCAATGGGAGACAAAACTCAAATCAGTTCTGACCATTTTCAAGGCTAATAGGCAAGAGATTGTCAAACAATGTTTATGGTTTGGTGGGCACTGCTCAAGGGGTCATGAACCAATGCAATTTTATGTTGTAAATGCTGTTAGTTCTTTAAACCACTTGCCTACTGGGCACTTATACTTATACTTTTACTTTTCATTTTTTTGTGAATGAGTGGGGGTACTATTCACATGGGAGGGTGGTATCTGAGGGCTCCCTTATTATTAACCACTTCAATACAGGGCACATATACCCCGTTCCTGCCCAAACCAATTTTCAGCTTTCAGTGCTCTCACACTTTGAATGACAGTTACTCAGTCATGCAACACTGTACCTATATCCTTTTTTAATACAAATAGAGCTTCTTTTTTTTTGGTGGTATTTAATAACCAATTTATTTTTTTTGCGCATTTTTCTTTGTTTTTTTATAACATTTTGCAAATTAGTAGTTTCTCTTAATAAATTTTGTGCAAGATTTATACTGCTACATTGCTTTGGTAAAAATAACCCAAACAAGTTTATATTATTTGGTCTGTGTGAAAGTTAGAGAGTACAAGCTATGGTGCTAATCATTGAAAATTGATTACACCTGATCACACCTCATGTACTGACGGTCTGCCTAGGTTCACATTGATGCGATTTGGTATGCGATTTGAGGGGGCACACAGGGAGCGTGTTTCCGGGTGGACTTACATGGACACCCTCCCTGCATTTTAAGCCTGCACTGTAGCCGTCTTTCGGCTATAGCGTGGGCGCCAAGTAGTTGATAATGCTTAAAGTGAAACATTAAAACTGCACTTTAAAAAATGCCTGGGGGGGCCATAAACCTGCTTGTGAAGTGGTGCATCTGTAAAATGTATACAATCTAGTGCAGCAAATGTGACATTTACAGAGACAAAAATACTACTAAACTGCTGGTAAATTACTTTTTCCTGCCAGCTTGCTTTTCTTTGTAAAAAATGGAACAGAGAACCGCAAAATATATACCAAACAATTAAGGATATTTGTTAGGGTCCATTGGACTAGAGAATGTCATATTCCACTGCAGGCATATTTGCCCTAATTCCCATGACACCTGGTGCAGGCTCCTGATAGTCGCCGGCCACTCAAAGAATAGCACACACCAGTCCTTAGGAAAAAAAAGGGGAGCCTCTTACCATAGTAAAAGCCAACGTTTACATTTATTAAGCAATTTAATGCACAAACTATATCACCTGGCACTTTCAAACCTAATGCAATTTATTTCTACATGGAGCTCATTGTTAATATTCCCATCACACAGCAAAGTGCACAGTCTATTTGCCTTTAGTAGATCAACACCAGAGTCCAAGGAAAAAGATAAATTACCAATATGTTTTCCTTTGATAAATATAGGAATTTATGGAATAAGATCATAAGAAGGTTCATTTTTAGTACAGACTCAGTACGCATTAAGGAAAAAGACAAATGGATAGCCAATTCTGTTTCAATAGCATTGCCTAACAATGTTGAACATGGTGTACTTTATCTACTTGATGTTGAGTGTGTAATGCATAAACAATCATTTATAAATTACATAATGCCAATGGTAATGTGGGGGTTGTGAAGAAACCCTGCTGGTGTCTATTTAGTAATAATAAGTGAGAGATGTGGGACACAATCAAAGCTGACTGCTAACGTGGCAGCCTTACTGGCAGCTTTCACATTACCGGGTAACAATATAGTGACCTGTACATATTAGGCAGATGTGTGCTGAAATTGAACTGGTACAATCACAGAAATTCTCTTGTTATTTTTGCATTCATTCATGACCTGATTTGATTTATTAAGAAGCAATACTGTAATCTTTTACTGGATTTTTAACCACTTCAATAGCAGGGACTTTTACCTCCTTCCTGCCCAGGCCAATTTTCACTTTGATTAACAATTGCACGATCATGCAACACCGTACCCATAATACTTTTTTTTTTCTTTTACACAAATAGACTTTTTTGGGGGGTGGGGGGTATTAAATCACCACAGTTTTTTTTTTAATTTGCTAAACAAACAAATAAAGACCAAAAATCTTGAAAAAAAATGTATTTTCTTTATTTCTGTTATAACATTTTGCAAATAAATACTCTTTTATCATAACTTTAAGTCAAAATGTATTCTGCTACATTTCCTTGTTGAAAATAACCCAAATCAGTGTTTGTTATGTAGCACCCACTACCTTTTGGTAGGTGCTAGAATGGTGTTTTTCTATGTTCAGGTATTAGTGCAGTCACTAGTGATGAGCCGAACACCCCCGGGTTCGGTTCGCACCAGAACCCGCGAACGGACCGAAAGTTCGCACGAACTTTAGAACCCTATTAAATACAATGGATGCGAACGTTCAAAATCTAAAGTGCTAATTATAACGAGTATTATGCATGTTATTGTCCTAAAAAGGGTTTGGGAACCCGGGTTCTGCACCAGGGGACATGTATCAATGCAAAAAGAAGTTTTAAAAACGGCCGTTTTTCGGGAGCAGTCATTTTAATGATGCATAAAGTGAAAAAAAAAAAGTCAAATATTCCTTTAAATATCCTCCCCTTGGGGGTGTCTAAAGTATGCCTGTGAAGTGCCACGTGTTTCCCGTGTTTAGAACTGTCCCTGCACAAAATTACATTTCTAAAGGAAAAAAAGCCATTTAAAACTGCTTGCGGCTTTAATGTAATGTCTGGTCCCGGTAATATGGATGAAAATCTTTAAGAAAAATGGCATAGCTACCCCATCACAGCACCCCCCCCCCCCACCCCAGCCCATTACCAGCCCCTTTGGGTCTTGTATGGATATTAAGGGGAACCCCACACACAAAATAAAAAAGGCCCTATATACTCTGAACAGCCATATACAGGCGGTGCATACAAGACAGGGACTGTAGGTTTGTTCTTATGTAGAATCTGTTTGTAATTTTGAACAGCTACATTGTTTAAGTGTAGCTCCAGCCAAAAAATCTATTTTTAAGCTTATTGGAAAACATAGGGAAGGGTTATCACCCCTGTAACATTTGTTTTGCTGTCTGTGCAGTGTGCACCTGTTCAGAACAGTTCACCTCACTTTCCGTCCTAATGACAAATGTTTTTTGAAAACTTGGGGTTTTTATTGAAACAAGAATTGGTGATAAAGCATCAGTGGAGAGGAGACACTTTTTTTCCCATATTAACTCTTACAGGAGAGAATTTGCCTTCCTAGGGGTAGATTTCCTCTCACTTCCTGTTGTATCCTTCCGTTTGCAAGGAGGAGTCGTTTGTAAGTTGGATGTTTGAAAGTAGGGGCCTGCCGTATATACTCAGCTGAAATTTTCCCCTTACATGTTGGTGTTGCCACAACACTGTGAGCCCTCACAGTTACTCTTGGTGGGCGCATGAATGGGCCCTGCTGTGAATTATTAGATCAAGAATTGTAATTGCATGCCCCTGTTGAACAGGGGCTGAAAAATTGGGCCTTTGGTGGTGGTGGTGGTGGTGTTGACACAACACTGTAAGGCCTCACAGTTACTCTTGGTGGGCGCAGGAATGGGCCCTGCTGTGAATTATTAGATCAAGAATTATAATTACATGCCCCTGTTAAACAGGGGCATAAAAATTGGGCCTTAGGCACTGGTGCCACAACACTGCAACCCCTCACAGATACTGTACTTGGAGCACAGCAATGAGCCCTGTTGCAAAGTATTGCATCAAAAATTGTAATTACACGCCCCTGTTAAACAGGGGCTTAAAAATAGGGCCTTAGCCACTGGTGCTGGTGCCACGACACTGCAACCTCTCCCAGATACTCTAGTTGGAGTGCAGGAATGAGCCCTGCTGCAAAGCATTGCATAAAAAATTGTAATTACATGCCCCTGTTAAACAGGGGCAGAAAAATTGGGCCTTAGGCACTGGTGCCATAACACTGCAACCCCTCACAGATACTGTACTTGGAGCACAGCAATGAGCCCTGTTGCAAAGTATTGCATCAAAAATTGTAATTACACGCCCCTGTTAAACAGGGGCTTAAAAATAGGGCCTTAGCCACTGGTGCTGGTGCCACAACACTGCAACCTCTCCCAGATACTCTAGTTGGAGTGCAGGAATAAGCCCTGCTGCAAAGCATTGCATAAAAAATTGTAATTACATGCCCCTGTTAAACAGGGGCTGAAAAATTGGGCCTTAGCCACTGGTGGCGGCACCCAGAAACAAAAATGTTCTTCCAAGCTATCATCATCAATCGGATCATTGAGGAGGAGGAGGAGGATAGTCAGTCAACATAACAGGACAGTCTCTCAGCATCAGTCAACTGTCTTGAAGGGATGTGACATTTGAAAATAAATTAGTCTGTTATATCAGCTTCAGGTGTTTGGTAGCTGGTGGTGATCCAAGACTGGTTCATCCTTATGAAGGTCAGTCGATCAACCGAGTCGGTGGACAGGCTCACCCTGTGATCCGTGACAAATCCTCCAGCAGCACTGAATGTGCGTTCTGAAAGAACGCTGGATGCAGGACAGGCCAGTAGCTCAATTGCATTCTGTGCAAGCTCTGGCCAGTGATCCATCCTCAAGACCCAGTAAGCCAGAGGATTTTCGGTGGGGAAGGTGTCCAAGTCTGACCTTGCCCCTAGGTATTCATGCACCATGTATATCAGACGCTGGCGATGGTTGCTGGAACCGATCATACCTTGGGGCTGCAGACTAAAGAATTGTCTGAACGCATCGGTCAGACGGCCACCTTCCCCACCGCTCCTTCTTTGACTGACCGAAGCCTCAGCAACTCGTTGTCCATGACCAGGAATTTGTAACCTCCCAGTCTCTGGGAACGCGTTGCACAGACCTTTCTGCAAGGCCTCCCGGAGTTGTCTCATCCTCTGCTCCCTCTGCGACGGTAAGATAAGGTCCGCAACCTTACCCTTGTACCGTGGATCAAGGAGAGTGGCCAGCCATTAATGGTCCCTCTCCTTGATTTGAAGAATACGAGGATCCTTCCGCAGACTTTGCAGGATCAGGGAGGCCATGCAGCGTAGGTTAGCTGAGGCATTCAGTCCGGAGTCCTCTGGGTCACTAAGGACGACATGATCCGCAGCCACCTCCTCCCAGCCACGTACAAGTCCACTGGTTTCTTGGGACTGTAAATCATCCCTAAAAGACTGCTGCTGATGATGCTGAGTGCCAGGCTCCACCTCCATGCTGACACAATCCTCCTCCTCCTCCTCCTTCTGTGCGATGGGTGGGACAGAAGGAACACTGTCTGGGTAAAGGGGGCCTTGAGAGGCAAGGAAGTCCTCCTCTTCCTGCCTCTGTTCTGCCTCAAGTGCCCTGTCCATTATTCCACGCAGCGTATGTTCCAACAGGTGGACAAGAGGTACAGTGTCACTGATGCATGCACTGTCACTGCTCACCATCCTCGTGGCCTCCTCAAATGGTGTCAGGACAGTGCATGCATCCCTGATCATGCCCCACTGGCGTGGTGAAAAAAACCCGAGCTCCCCTGACCCTGTCCTGGTGCCGTAGTCGCACAGGTACTCATTGATGGCCCTCTGCTGTGTGTGCAGCCGCTGCAGCATGGCCAACGTTGAGTTCCACCTGGTGGGCATGTCACATATAAGGCGGTTCTTGGGCAGGTTCAACTCCTTTTGCAGCTCAGCCAGGCGAGCACTGGCATTATAAGATCTGCGGAAATGCACACAGACTTTCCTGGCCTGCCTCAGGACATCCTGTAAGCCCGGGTACCTGCCCAAGAACCGCTGCACCACCAGGTTAAGGACGTGAGCCACACAGGGCACATGAGTCAGTTGTCCCTGTCGGAGGGCGGAGAGGAGGTTGGTGCCATTGTCGCAAACCACCATTCCTGGCTTAAGCTGGCGTGGCGTCAACCACCTCTCGGCCTGCCCCTGCAGAGCAGACAGAACCTCTGCCCCAGTGTGGCTCCTGTCCCCCAAACACACCAGCGCAAGCACGGCATGGCATCTTTTTGCCTGCGTACCTGCGTAGCCCCTTGAACGCCTACGGAGCACCGCTGGTTCCGAGGACAAAGCACAGGAAGAGGCCATGGAGGAAGAAGAAGAGGAGGGGGTGGAGGAGAGAGGTGTGTCACAACCAGTAGTAGCATTTTGGAGGCGTGGCGGCGGAACAACCTCCAACACTACTGCACCTTGTCCTGCATCCTTCCCAGCTGCCAAAAGAGTGACCCAATGGGCCGTGAAAGAAAGGTAACGTCCCTGTCCATGCCTGCTGGACCATGAGTCAGCGGTAATATGCACCTTACCACTGACCGCCCTGTCCAGCGAGGCCAAGACATTGCCTTCCACATGCCGGTAGAGAGCCGAAATCGCCTTCCGTGAGAAAAAGTGGCGTTTGGGAACCTGCCACTGAGGAACCGCACATTGCACAAACCCACGGAAGGGGGCAGAGTCTACCAACTGAAAAGGCAGCAGTTGAAGCGCTAGCAATTTAGCCAAGCTAGCATTCAACCGCTGGGCATGTGGATGGCTGGGAGTGAACTTCTTTCGACGGTCCAGCAGCTGGGGCAGGGAAATTTGCCTGCTAGAATCGGACGTCGGTGTACTGCTAGCAGAGTGCCCGCAAGTACTTGGCTGTGACACACCGAATTCTACACCTTCATTCCTCTCAGTGCAGGTTTCAGAGAGGACTGAAGGTATAGTGGGGTTGGAGATCCCAGCTGATGCGGTGTAAGGAGAGGTCCGCTTTGTTCTTTGGTGTGGGTCTTTAAGGTAGGCTTGCCAATGAGCTGCATGGCAGGTCAACATATGTCTGGTCAAGCATGTGGTGCCCAAGCGGGTGATGTTTTGGCCACGCGATATACGCTTGAGACATATGTTGCAAACAGCAGCTGTGCGATCTGATGCACTTGACTCAAAAAAGGCCCACACCAAAGAACTTTTTGAATAACGGGCAGAGGCAGCGCCCTGCACAGGCGGAGCTCTGCGGTGTGATTCCGTCGGTGTGCTGCCCTTACGCTGGCCCCCCGAGGGCATCCTGCCTCGTTGGAGATGTGCCTCCTCCTCATCCTCCTCCTCCTCCTCCTCTCTCCTATTAGGCACCCACGTGGAGTCAGTGACCTCATCATCCCCTCCCTCCTCATCACTGGAGCCAATCTGGCAGTATGCTGCAGCTGCTGGAACATGACTGCCAGATTGGTGTCCTTCTTGAGCATCCCCTCTCTCTGCTCTCACGCTACTGCCTTCTTCTAGCTGGGTATCATCATCAGACCCTTCGAAACGCTGGGCATCCTCCTGGAGCATGTACCCAACACTGTGCTCAAACAGTTCAGGGGACTCCTCAGGAGGACATGGTTGGTCTAGGGAAGGAGTGACTGATGATGACATTGATACCAGGGAAGAGGACGCTTTGGCAGCTGTTTTGCCAGTACCCTGAGCCTGGGTGAGAGAGGATGAGGAGGGCTTGGTCATCCACTCTACCAAGTATTCGGCGTGATGCGGTTCAACACGTCCAGCTGCCGAAAAGAAGGACAAGCGTGTCCCAAGGCCACGTGCTGATGGCGATGCACCGCGTCCACGACCAGCACTGTTGTCTCTAGACACAGAGCCTGCTTGCCCTCTTTTATTGGCTCCTGACTGTCTGCCTCTCCTTGTTTGCCTTCCAGACATTCTAATGGCCTGCAGGGAAATGGGAAAACCAGCAATAAGGCCTAGCTTCAGGAGTATATTTTGCAGGAATCACACTACGCCTGCTGTAGGTGCTGCAAATGCCTGTTGGTGTAACACACCAGGAACACGCAGCAATACAGGCTAACTTCAGGTGTATAATGTGCAGGAGGCACACTCTGCCCGCTGTAAGTGCTGCAAATGCCTGTTGGTGTAACACACCAGGAAAACGCAGCAATACAGGCTAACTTCAGGTGTATAAGGTGCAGGAGGCACACTCCGCCCGCTGTAAGTGCTGCAAATGCCTGTTGGTGTAACACACCAGGAAAACACAGCAATACGGGCTAACTTCAGGTGTATAAGGTGCAGGAGGCACACTCCGCCCGCTGTAAGTGTCCAAAGGCCTGTTGGTGTAACACACCAGGAAAACACAGCAATACAGGCTAACTTCAGGTGTAATATGATCAGGAGGCACACTCCGCCCGTTGTAAGTGCTGCAAATGCCTGTTGGTGTAATACACCAGGAAAACGCAGCAATACAGGCTAACTTCAGGTGTATAAGGTGCAGGAGGCACACTCCGCCCGCTGTAAGTGCTGCAAATGCCTGTTGGTGTAACACACCAGGAAAACGCAGCAATACAGGCTAACTTCAGGTGTATAAGGTGCAGGAGGCACACTCCGCCCGCTGTAAGTGCCGCAAATGCCTGTTGGTGTAACACACCAGGAAAACACAGCAATACGGGCTAACTTCAGGTGAAATATGATCAGGAGGCACACTCCGCCCGCTGTAAGTGCTGCAAATGCCTGTTGGTGTAACACACCAGGAAAACGCAGCAATACAGGCTAACTTCAGGTGTAATATGATCAGGAGGCACACTCTGCCCGCTGTAAGTGCTGCAAATGCCTGTTGGTGTAACACACCAGGAAAACGCAGCAATACAGGCTAACTTCAGGTGTATAAGGTGCAGGAGGCACACTCCGCCCGCAGTAAGTGCTGCAAATGCTTGTTGGTGTAACACACCAGGAAAACACAGCAATAAGGGCTAACTTCAGGTGTAATATGATCAGGAGGCACACTCCGCCCGCTGTAAGTGCTGAAAATGCCTGTTGGTGTAACACACCAGGAAAACGCAGCAATACAGGCTAACTTCAGGTGTAATAAGATCAGGAGGCACACTCCGCCCGCTGTAAGTGCTGCAAATGCCTGTTGGTGTAACACACCAGGAAAACGCAGCAATACAGGCTAACTTCAGGTGTAAAAGGTGCAGGAGGCACACTCCGCCCGCTGTAAGTGCTGCAAATGCCTGTTGGTGTAACACACCAGGAAAACACAGCAATACGGGCTAACTTCAGGTGTATAATGTGCAGGAGGCTTAGCAACAATGACACTGACACTGTCCCCTGCCTATCCTTCTCTCTCCCTGCACACAAGGTTTATCAAAGTATATGACACTGACACTCTCCCTGCCTATCCTTCTCTCTCCCTGCACACAAGGTTTATCAAAGAATATGACACTGACACTGTTCCCTGCCTATCCTTCTCTCTCCCTGCACACAAGGTTTATCAAAGAATATGACACTGACACTCTCCCTGCCTATCCTTCTTTCTCCCTGCACACAAGGTTTAGCAAAGAATGTGACACTGACACTGTCCCCTGCCTATCCTTCTCTCTCCCTGCACACAAGGTTTAGCAAAGAATATGACACTGACACTCTCCCTGCCTATCCTTCTCTCTCCCTACACACAAGTTTGAGGTACAAATAGCACTGACACTGTCCCTGCCTATGTAACTATTTCCCTGCGCCCGAACACACTACACAAGGCCGCCGCGCTGGCGGCCTTTTATTGTGTGGGGCGTGTGCTAAACCCCCTGAGCTATAATTGGCCACAGGCAACCTGCCTGTGGCCAATTATGGCTCTCCTAGCTGCCGGCGCTGTGATTGGCCAAGCATGCAGGGTCACAGTGCATGCTTGGCCAATCACAGCGCCGGGATTGCACTGCGATGGCGCAGTGTATTGTGGGCCGTTCGCGTCACTCGAATTTGGTGTGAACGGCCCAAATCGTTCGATGTTCGCCGAACGGTCGAACAGCCGATGTTCGAGTCGAACGTATGTTCGACTCGAACACCGAGCTCATCCCTAGCAGTCACATTTAGGCAGGCCTGTGCATTAATCTAGGCCTGTTTGTTTTGATCTGGGCTGGGAGTGTTCAGTGTAGCAGTGGGTGTGACCACTTGTGCTCAGGCTCAGAGGCGCCTCCCCTGATTTCCTTCAGAATGTTCTGAAGAAAGAGGCTGGGTCTCGTGCTGGAGTGGCAGGCAGCTCAAGTGAGGGGGTTCTGCCAATCCCCATTTAGTATTGGCAGGGGACGGGCCTCCTATATAGTCTGAGGTCACATGCTGCTGGGGGGGGGGAGTTGTTAGAGAAAGGAAGATGGAGCAGTAGTGTTGCTGTGTGTTGGTCTCCAGCCTGGGGCCTACCATGTGCTGAGTGGGAAGTCGCGGGGAAGACCATCCCTCTCCAACACTGCATAGGAGGAATTCAGGACAGAAAGGAAGGTTTAGAGAAACTGCTACTGCTGGACTGTGTGGCTGAGCTGCGGTTTCCTCCATGGACCGGGGAACATGGAGAAGGTCGGTGTGTACACTTCAGCAAGTAATGGAACCGGAGGAAACTATTGAAGTGTTAGTGTAGATTGTTGTGGCTGGGGAACGCAGCAGTTCAGGAAGAGACTTTAAATTTAGTGTGGATTGCTGTGGTCGGGGAACATAGCTTCTGCAAGATTGGACTAGCTGGGCCTAGTAGTCCATCTGTCACCATGTGCTACTAAAGTACTGGACCGTCGGGGGGAGGTGTGTGGCTGCACCTCTGGTTCAGTGCCAGCATTTGAGTGACTGTGAGCAAGTTGGGGAGTTATTCAGAGTGACTCCTCATAGTAAAGCAAGCAATTCAGGAAACGAACAGTTTTGCAGCAAAGGATTTACACAGGAACCTTAAAGTGGTACTCTGCAGGAGTCAGTGCAGCATCAAAAGAGCAATAGTCTGCAGTGAAGCAGAGCAATAGACTGTGGACGTTTGCTGTGCCTTATTATCAGAATTTTATTTATCAATGTGCTAAGTGTATGGGCATCTCATATCATCCTTATCCTATCCAAGTTTATCCCGCAATAAAAATACAGCAAAGCAACGCAAATGACTGTTAATTGTCTCAAGATGGAGGAATCAAGGGTCAGGCAGCAGGGTGATGTGTGGATCTTCTGAACTCGTGCTAGTGCACTGCTACAGTTATTTAGGCTGTGTCACTTCCGCTGTTTGTGAATTCCAGGAACCGCAATAGAGGCAGGGGAGTGCTTGCTGTTTTTCTTCCTGATATTCTTTATCACGTATGTAACTGCAATTTCATTGTATTATTTTTAAACTAATACAACAGGATTACCATGTCTCTTTAGGTCTTCCCTGTCTTTCAATTTACAGTGAGTGTTGGAGAGGAGAAGAAGAGGAGGTCACTGGTCTCAGGTGCAAAGGAGGCTATAGTCTGGTTTACATATGGTTGGAGAGATAACCGCAAAGGAACACCTGAACAAGCACTGTTTGACCCATAGGCCCCTTTCACACGGGACGGATCCGTGATGATCCGCCCACATGAACCTCCGCTTGCTCAGCTGGGATCGCTCCGCTGATGGCGGGCAGCCAGAATGGCACGGGCAGGCAGATTGGCGTACAGGTATGTCCCTTTAAATCTGCCGCCCTGCGGGCGCGCGTGCGCGCCGCGTGCCTCGCAAGTGCGGCCACGGTCGGCAAGAGCAAAACAGGGGAATGCCTTTGTAAACAAGGCATTCCCCTATTCTGCCTAGTGACACTGTCACTGATGACCGTTCCCCGTGATCGGGAACGGTCATCAGTGATGTGTCACGTGTAGCCACGCCCCCTCACAGTAACAATCACTCCCTAGGAAACGCTTAACCCCTGCAGCGCCACCTAGTGGTTAACGCTTTCATTGCCTTTGTCATTTTTACAGTAATCAGTGAATTTTTATAGCACTGATCGCTGTAAAAATGACAATTGTACCAAAATGGTGTCAAAAGTGTCCGATGTGTCCGTCATAATGTCGCAGTCATGATAAAAATCACTGATCGCCGCCATAACTAGTAAAAAAAAACTATGCAGTCCCGAATCGCAAAAAGGGGCCTGGTCCTTTAGCTACAAAATGGTCTGGGGCTTAAGTGGCTAACTAAATGTTACAGTTATAGTATTTGTAGATTTGCTGCACAAGGGGAAGGGAACATGTTTAAATTTTTTGCATCACCAGGACGCTTAACACATTTTCAATTTGGTATTTTTATTAATGAATACCAGAATGTCAGATATGCATGTCTGTCCAAAGTGATCATTCTTTTTAATTTAATAAATCAGGGACCTATTTATAAAACTTTTGCAGAAAGCATTGTTTTTACAATGTTTTCTACAATGATTAATAAATAAAGTGTATTGTAACTGTATTATTATTTTGTAGCCTCTCAAAGTATTTTTCAAGAGCATTATTTATGAATATATATATATATATATATATATATATATATATATATATTATTTTATGATATATATTTATGATATATATATATATTGCATATATTTATATAGCACCAGTTCACAAAAAGGATGTTGTAGAACGGGAATAAGTGAAGAGAAAGAAAACCCTCAGCTTTGAGGAAATAATACCTGAACTGAATTTATTCTCCCTCGAGAAGAAGCTGTTAAGGGTTAATACAATCTCCTTGTATAAATGCATAAGCAGTCTATGTTGTAAAGTTAAGAAGTGTCTGATCCCCTGCCCTACTATGTGCAGACAAATGGATTGTGTAAAAGAAATGTATAAATCGAACCAAAAAGAGATAAAAGATAAAGAGAAAACCTAAATGAATATATGTGTATGGGTCTGCTGCTGAATACCTGCTAGTGTTCTAATCGATTGTAAGCAGTGATAAAAATTAGTTATGTGGTGCAGCACTCCCCACTAGTACTGCATAGTAAAACACACAAATAATGTATAATACGACACACTAAGTGCCGGTTCACACAGGCGAAACTCGACTTACAGCGTGACTTTGCAAGGCGACTTCATCGCGACTTCAGCGTGACTTGGAGCAACTTGCAACGCGACTTAAAGTTGCCTCCACAACAGGCGACTTTGGCTGTGGCCAATCACAGAATAATCAGCTCTATGGGAGGGAGGGGTTTGCCTGAGTAAACTATTTTCTTTTCCTGTAAAGTTGCTTCAGTTAAGACAGTGATCCGACTTTGGAGGCAACTTCCACTGAAATCGATGGGTACAAGTTGCCTACAAGTTGCCTAGAAGTCACCTTGAAGTAGTACAGGAACCTTTTCTGAAGTCGGAGCGACTTCACTAGTGTACATTAAGACGGCTCTCATTCACTTCAATGGAATTTCTCATGTCGCGCGACTTGGGGCGACTTGGGGGCGACACAAGTCGGATCCCAAGTCACTGTAGTGTGAACCGGCACTAAGAGCACATTACATGTGAGGTGAGGTCCTATACATCATTAGAACCAAATACATTGTGTGGAATATATAAATAACAAACAACAAAAGACACTTTAAATAAAACACCACAGTGATGCCTAAACCATTGATAATCAGTGATAGGCATTTCCAGTGATATAAAGTAAGTTTGAAAGACAAAAAAAGTCCAATATAGTGTCTAGTCAATGGGTCCCATAAAAGGATGGCAGCAATTTCCAGTGCTTGCCAGTTGCATACCCTTATTGTGCTACGCATGCTATCTGAGTGCACTGAAAAATGTGAGTTGTCATGGCTTATGGTTTTTATTAAAGTGGCTTCACTAAGGATCCAACTACCCACCAGGGATGAGCCGAACACCCCCCTGTTCAGTTCGCACCAGAACCTGCGAACAGACAGAATGTTCGTGTGAACTTTAGAACCCTATTAAATACAATGGACTCGAACGTTCAAAATCTAAAGTGCTAATTATAAAGGCTAATATGCAATTTATTGTCCTAAAAAGTGTTTGGGGACCTGGGTCCTGCTCCAGGGGACATGTATCAATGCAAAAAAAGGTTTAAAAAATAGACGTTTTTACGGGAGCAGTGATTTTAATAATGCTTAAAATGAAAAAGTGAAATTTTCCTTAAAATTTCGTACCTGGGGGGTGTGTATGATATACATGTAAAGTGGCGCATGTTTCCCGTGCTTAGAACTGTCCCTGCATAAAATGTCATTTTTGAAGGAAAAAAAGTCATATAAAACTCACTCGCGGCTATTAATGAATTGTCGGCTTTTATCAATACATAGAAAAGTCATTGATAAAAAAAAAAAGCGTGGGGATTCCCCCAAATTCAATTACCAGGCCCTTTAGGTCTGGAATGGATATTAAGGGGAACCCCGCCGCAAATTTAAAAAAAAATTGCGTGGGGTTCCCCCTAAATATCCATACCAGGACCTTGAGATCTGGCATGGATTTTAAGGGGAATTCCACCCCAAATTTAAAAAAAATGGCGTGGAGTCCCCCCAAAAATCTATACCAGACCCTTATCCGACCACGCAACCTGGCCGGCCACAGGGGAAGAGGGGGGGACGAGAGAGCGGCCCCCCTCCCTCCTGAACCGTACCAGGCCACATGCCCTCAACATGGGGAGGATGTCCCAATGTTGATGGGGACAAGGGCCTCATCCCCACAACCCTTGCCCGGTGGTTGTGGGGATCTGCGGGCGGGAGGCTTATCGGAATCTGGAAGACCCCTTTAACAAAGGGGACCCCCAGATCCCGGCCCCCACATGTGAATTGGTAAGGGGTACATTGTACCCCTACCATTTCACGAAGAATGGGTCAAAAAATGTAAATAAAAACACACAAACACCTTGGAAAAGTCCTTTATTAAAAAAAAAAACAAAAAAAAAAAAAAACATTCCAGCGATGAAATCCAGTGTCCCGCAGTGATCCCGATGTCCAGCACTGTCCGTCATTGGTTGTGCCTGTGCGGACCTGATGGGGAACTTCCTCCGCTGTGTTTTAAATGTATAGACCCGCCCCTTCTAAAGTTCCCCATCAGGTCCGCTCAGCGGACCAGATGCGGAACACGAGAAGGGGCGGGTCTATTTATGTATTACACAGCGAACGAAGTTCCCCATCAGGTCCGCCCCCTCGGTATGTCCGACCCCGCCTACGTCATTGGCCTGAGCGGGGAACTTCCTTCACTGTGTAATTTAAATTTACACAGTGAAGGAAGTTTCCCGCTCAGGCCAATGACGTAGGCGGGGTCGGACATACCGAGGGGGCGGACCTGATGGGGAACTTCGTTCGCTGTGTAATACATGAATAGACCCGCCCCTTCTCGCGTTCCGCATCTGGTCCGCTGAGCGGACCTGATGGGGAACTTTAGAAGGGGCGGGTCTATACATTTAAAACACAGCAGAGGAAGTTCCCCATCAGGTCCGCACAGGCACAACCAATGACGGACAGCGCTGGACATCGGGATCGCCGCGGGACACTGGATTTCATCGCTGGAATGTTTTTTTTATTTATTTTTTAATAAAGGACTTTTCCAAGGTGTTTGTGTGTTTTTATTTAAATTTTTTGACACTTTCTTCGTGAAATGGTAGGGGTACAATGTACCCCTTACCAATTCACATGGGGGGGGGCAGGATCTGGGGGTCTCTTTGTTAAAGGGGTCTTCCAGATTCCTATAAGCCCCCCGCCCGCAGACCCCCACAACCACCGGTCAAGGGTTGTGGGGATGAGGCCCTTGTCCCCATCAACATGGGGACATCCTCCCCATGTTGAGGGCATGTGGCCTGGTACGGTTCCCCCCTCTTCCCCTGCGGCCGGCCAGGTTACGTGCTCGGATAAGGGTCTGATATGGATTTTTGGGGTGAATCCACGCCATTTTTTTTTTAAATTTGGGGTGGAGTTCCCCTTAAAATCCATGCCAGATCTCAAGGGCCTGGTATAGATATTTAGGGGGAACCCCACGCCATTTTTTTTTTAAATTTGCGGCGGGGTTCCCCTTAATATCCATTCCAGACCTAAAGGGCCTGGTAATTGAATTTGGGGGAACCCCCACGCTTTTTTTTTTCTCTTAACAATGACTTTTCTATGTATTGATAAAAGCCGACAATTCATTAATAGCCGCGAGTGAGTTTTAAATGACTTTTTTTCCTTCAAAAATTACATTTTGTGCAGGGACAGTTCTAAGCACGGGAAACATGCGCCACTTTACATGCATATCATACACACCCCCTAGGTACGAAATTTAAAGGAATATTTCACTTTTATTTTTTCATTTTAAGCATTATTAAAATCACTGCTCCTAAAAAAACGGCCGTTTTTAAAACTTTTTTTTTGCATTGATACATGTCCCCTGGGGCAGGACCCAGGTTCCCAAACACTTTTTAGGACAATAACTTGCATATAAGCCTTTATAATTATCACTTTAGATTTCTCCCATAGACTTTTCGAATTTGCCGCGAACACCCCAAATTGTTCGTTGTTCGGCGAACGGGCGAACAGGCAATGTTCGAGTCGAACATGAGTTCGACTCGAACTCGAAGCTCATCCCTACTACCCACCAGAGTTTTTTTTAGCCCCTTAATGTGGAAGACACATTTTGACCTGTGGAAAGTCAGTAATGTAGTAATGAAAGTGGAAATTGCTGTGAACCTTTTATGGGACCCATGGACTAGCCACATCACTATATTGGACTTTTTGTGTTTCAAGCTTGGTGGAAGGAAAGAAAAATTCTATGGGCTGCTTTAGTCTTTACATACAAAGGCTGTTTTCTTTTACAAGTCCATTGCAAGAGCACTGTTGAAAATATCTTCAACAGTGATTTACTCAAGTGTTTTACTCAGTAGATTGTTTCTAAATGCACATAATATAACAATCCACTGATAAATATAAGACGTTACATTGAAAAAATATTGATACAGTAAGTTATCTGATTAAGAAGGAATATTTTGTCTGTTTGAGCAAACTGGACTGTATACTATAAGGTTTTTTTTTTTTTTTTTTTTTTTTTTTATTGCCTTTCTCTGGATTGTCTACAGGTTCCTGAGTATTCAAAGTGTATTTTTTGGTTGAACTCAATCAATGTTTTGTTTTTTCAAACCAAATTTTGTACAGGCGAAATAAGCATTCTACTTCTGAATATTACCACTGTGTGTTTGATAGAAGAAAATAAAGCAAGAAACCATTCCCTGCTGCCAATGGGACACACAGCAGCAGCAGTCCCATAGTAAGAATAACAGCTTGACTTCCAATATCTTTATTTGTTTAGCCAATACACAGAACTGCAATTTAATACTTTACAAAATGTAAGGAATAAATCACAAGAACTCCCAATTCAGCCCTTAAAGGGCAGATACAAAGGTATTGTCATTAGAATTATGTGCAGCAACAGACAATTCCAATTAAACAGTCCCCTGCAATATGGGTAGCTTACCTAAGGGACAAACGCAAATACTTCTAAACATCAGAAGTGTCAAGTTTGGTAAAAATCTTGTTGGAAAGGGCCCAATCGTCCTGTTCTTTGCTCAGTAATGAAACATTTAACTGCCGGTTTAGCCTTTCCTATTGTCAGCTGAGTCACAAGTTATAATGCAGCGAGTTCTTGCAGATTCAAGGACAGGCAGTGGCTTTAATGCCACTTATGCCTCCTAAAAGATACAACATACAGCACAACTTCTATATTTACCCAAGTATCTATAAATGATTGGACGAGGTGGAGAGTGTGACATCACTGCCATGCCTCTCCACCTTGTCCAATCAGAGAACGCTTTACATTCATTCAGAAAATTCAAAGCATTCTCTAAATATCACTCATGCCGAGTGGCCAACCTCCACAATACAATGCATCAAGCTGGCTACACAGGATGGGACTCAGAAGCAAATGCAGATCACTGAAGTAGTGGTGTCTACTTCAGTGATTTATTTCTTCCAAGGGCATCAGCCAGGTATGGTATACCATGAACCAATGTAACTGAAATTTAGAAATATACCATGCTTGGAATTCCTCATTAAGAATTCCATGTTTAACTTCACTTGAAATAGTTAGTTCGGGCCAAACGGTCCCAAGCAAGTTATTTCCATTACAGAATGATGTGACTGCTGTGTATACTGTAATGAACTATAGTAGCATTCACTACATAGAGTAAGCAATGCTGCGTTCCAGCAGCAGTATGGGTGGCTTCCCTTCTGCTGCCTGATATAAAGAAATTCAGGCTCAGTGCTTCTGCATCATTCTCTCCTGAATCCATTGTCTGTCCACATCTCCACCATGGCCAATCAGAGGAAGCCATGTTTTTTTGATAAAAAATACAAGGCTTTTCCTTAAATAGTTAAGAAGCACTAAATCTGACTCTCTTTTTTATACACTATACTGCTTACTATTTGTAGCTAATGCTTCTTCTGTCCATCACAGCACACCCAGTGGCCTCATTGTTCAAGCGTATGTTAACCCAAAAAAAAAAAAATATATGGATCCTGCTCCTTTAAAGCTGTTATATGACACAGTGCTTGTCCTGTGTCATTTGGACCCCTGTAACACCTAAAAAAACATGGCCAATCCTGCCAGTTTCTCACCTCCCCTTGTAAACTGACCACGGTAATTATAGCTGCTGAGCCCTGACATCGTGGTCAGTTTGCGTGCCTCCTCCATCCGCAGCCTGCTGTCTCTCCTCTATGCTCCTGTGTCATGCTCCCCGCTCCCATCCCTGCCTTTCGGCTCCTGTGTCAGGGTCTGCCCCCTCCCCCTCCGTCCCCCCTGCTGCTGCCTTAATAACACGTCCTACTTTAAATAATTCACTCTGTCTTATAATGATATGTCCCCCTGTGTGTATGTTGTATAAAAAAAGCTGCATATACCTTATCTGTGAGCGCTGATCGGTGGTCACGTGACACACCGCATCTCTCCTCCTTTCTCCTCCTCTCCTCCTCCCCTCCTCCTTCCCTTCAGAGTGATGTCAGCAGGGGAATCTCTGGCCCTCTCGCTGCATCTGTCACACAAAGAGATGTGGAGCGTCCCATGACCGCTGATCAGCGGTCACAGATAAGGTATATAGGACTTTTTTTTTAATACAACAGATACACAGGGGGACATATCATTATATGGCAGAATAGATTATAGAATGTTCATGATGTGGGTTAACAAACCCTTTCAGTAATGGAAATAGTTTTTTTGTGCCAGATTGACCCAAATTAACTATTTAAAGTGACATTAAACATGGAATTTTACTTTAATGCATATAGCTGTAACCAGAGGTAACGCCAGAATTTCATAGTTTTTCTTTTTCCCATTTTCCCCATGTTACATTGCGCATCATGAAAGGAAAAAGTTTGCTTAAATGGTTAGTACATCTGAGTTAAGATCAAGTTGAGTTTGTGCAGACTGGGGTTAGTATGATGGTTCTGTTTTTACGGGTTTTGGATTACAAAGATTCTGGATGAAATTGTACAGGTTTGCACAAGTACTTGATGATCATGCACAGGTGCGTATGTCATCCAGAGTGTGTCCAGCATGAATATTGATAGATGAAAGAGAGGGATTTAAAAATGACGATCCTTTATTTAAGATTTAGGGCTCATTCACACCAGCACACCAGCCAGCCACACTGTTTGCATGCCCACTGGTGTGTGGTGGGGGGACACTGATCCCTTTTTTTTCACAGAATTTCATTGTCACGTGTGACATTGCGATACAGTGGCATTGCGATACAGTGGTTTGTGATGCTATTAAAAGAAAGTCTAACATGCAGTACTTTTTTCAGCACGAACCACAGAAATTATGTGGCATGAACTGGCAGCATAGGAAATAAGGCATTTTGACTTCTCTATGCATTGGAGCTGCACTGGAAATATCTGCCAACATAGTCTCAATCATCTGGTATGAATGAGACCCTAAAAAATATGTAAACCCGATGTTTCATATTCCTGGTATGAAAAAGTATGCTGTTCTCTTTCTATTGCTTCCCTTGTGTGAAATCCCTGTTGTTTCTGTGAGTCTCTCTGGTTTCCTAGTAAAAACTGACCACACTAACCAGGAGAACGCACCGTGGTCAGTTTTCTAGCTGTACTGGGAACTCAGCCTCCTCCAATGATGAGACTTGTCCTGACATGCACCCCCCCCCCCCCCGCACAGCCTTTCACTGGAAAGCTGAGTGTGCTACTGTTTTTCCTCCCCCCAGCTCTTATGCCGCTGAGAACAGAGGGAGTGTGATCATGTATAAAAAGAGGAAAAAATGTATTTTTAATGTTTTTTATATCTATACATATACTGTATATGTTTTGCCTTTATTTTCTGTTTTAAACTAAATGGGTTTCTTTACAAGATGGCCACTGACATATATAGGAAATCCTTGAGATATTAGAGACAGAGTCATTGGGATTACGCATATAATCACATTGTGCTTGTAATATAATCATATAGTTTTACAATGTGTAAGAACATTCTATAGCAGGATTGAAAACCCAGTAGTTTATCAATTTGTATCCTCAACTAAGCAGTAGACCCTGGCTGTGACTGATTGGCTTTAGCGTCTGCACCGGTCGTTCCACAGTCACTAAAAACAGGCACCATTTTGAAACACTGCTGTAAAATTAACCACTTCCATACTGGGCACTTATACAGCTTCCTGCCCAGACCAATTTTCAGCTTTCTGCGCTGTTGCAATTTGAATGACAATTGCGCGGTTGTGCTAAACTGTACCCAAACTAAATTTTTATCGTTTTGTTCCCACAAATAGAGATTTATTTTGGTGGTATTTGATCACCTCTGCGATTTTTATTTTCTGCAAAAAAAAATAAAAAAAGACCGAAAAAAAAAAAAACATATTTTTTTTGTTTCAGTTACAAAACTTTGTAAATAAGTAAGTTTTCTCCTTCACTGATGGGCACTGATGGGGCTGCACTGACGGGCACTGATAAGGCGGCACTGATGGGCACGGATGAGGTGGCACGGATGGGCACCAATAGGTGGCACGGATGGGCACCGATAGGCAGCACGGATGGGCACCGATAGGCGGCACGGATGGGCACTGGTAGGTGGCACAGATGGGCACAGATAGGCGGCATGGATGGGCACGGATAGGCACAGTAGGCGGCACAGATAGGCGGCATAGATGGGCACCGATAGGCAGCACGGATGGGCACTGATAGGCAGCATGGATGGGCACTGATAGGTGGCATGGATGGGCATGGATGGGCACTGATAGGTGGCATGGATGGGCACTGATAGGTGGCACTGTACTGTAATGTGTTACTAATGGATGCCAATCAGTGCCAAACAATAATGCCTGCCAATCAGTGATGCCCATTGTGGGCACTGATTGGCATCCATTGTGGGCACTGATTGGCATCCATTTGTTGCACTGATTGGCATCCCTGGTGGTCTAGGGAGGCATACCTGGTGGTGGGCATCCCTGGTGGTCTGGTGGCATCCCTGGTGGTCCAGTGGCATCCCTGGTGGTCCAGTGTGGGCATCCTCGGGGGGCTGCGCTGAAAATCGATCATCCCAGACCCCTCCTGTCAGAGGAGCAGCCGATCGGCTCTCCTCTACTCGTGTCTGACAGACGCGAGTGAGGAAAAGCCGATCACCGGCTTTTCCTGTTTACATCGTGATCAGCCGTGATTGGACACGGCTGATCACGTGGTAAAGAGTCTCCGTCAGACTGACACCCTGCAACAACGATCGCCGCGATGCGCGCCCCCGGGGGCGCGCAGCGGCTCAAAATCCCGAGGACGTCATATGACGTCCAGTCAGGACTTTGAAACCACTTTGCCGCCGTCAATCGGCTATAGGGCGGGCGGCAAGTGGTTAAACTCAAACAGTTGTTTTTTTAACAGAACCTGGGTGACAAATGGTCAAAAATGTTCATGCATAGTTAAGGGCAGCAGGATAAATTTAGCTTGCCATATAAAAATGTCTGTTCACTTGTTATTTCCGATGCATAAATCTCTGTGAACTTCCCCAAAACTTTTCGGTCTGTGTTGACAGGCTTTGAGCTTGTGTAAAAGGCATCAGTTCGAGACACTTCTGAGATCATTCAGAATTCATTGATGGGGGTATTTTGTCTGCCGTTGACCTTCTTCTGATCTACCATTGACCTTCTTTTAGCTGGTTTTACATGCTGTGGATTGTATGGAAATGCAAAACCCCATTTGAAGTAAACAAAAGTCGATTACACAGGCCCTGAGAACCACTGAGAACTGACTGGTATAGCTTAACCACTTACGGGCCGTCCGACATCGTTATACATTGGTACTTTGAAGAGGGATATCGTTGTTATGACAGCAGCTAGCTACCATAACCCCGGTATCCTCTTCTTCAGCAGGCGGTCCACTTTAAGACAAAAGTGGTCTCTGCGGCGGATTCGCCGCAAGATCACTTTTATCAGCAGCGGGAGAGGCCACCCCCTTGTGCTATTCTCCGGTGCCCTTCACCGCATACCAGAGACACCTGAAGCGGAGATCGCGTCCTGTCTCCTGTTAGGTATGGAGATGAGTGAGGGGAAGATGGCCCACCCATTTCCTTATCATTGCAGCTCTTAAAGATAGTTTTTTTATTTCGATTTTTTTCTAAATGACATTTTTTTTAAATTGCATTTTAGTGTAAATATGAGATCTGAAGTCTTTTTGACCCCAGATCATATATTTAAGAGGTCCTGTCATGCTTCTTTTGACCCCAGATCATATATTTAAGAGGTCCTGTCAATGTTTACATTCCTTATAATAGGAATAGAAGTGACACCATTTTTTTTAAAGAACAGTGTAAAAATAGAAAATAAAAGGTAAAATAAATAGGATTTAAAAAAAAAAATATTAAAACGCACCCTATCCTGCCGAGCTTGTGCGCCATGGGCAGTGCCCGCATATGAAAACGGTGTTCAAACCACACATGTAAGGTATCACCATGATCGTTAGAGCGAGAGCAATAATTATAGCCCTAGACCTCCTCTGTAACTCAAAACATGCAACCTGTAGAATTTTTTAAGCATTGCATATGGAGATTTTTAAGGGTAAAAGTTTGTCGCCATTCCATGAGCAGGTGCAATTTTAAAGCGTGACATGTTGGGTATCAATTTACTCGGTGTAACATTATCTTTCACAATATAAAAAAAATTTGGCCTAACTTTACTGTTCTCTTATTTTTTTATTCAAAAATGTAAATTTTTTCCAAAAAAGTGCGCTTGTAAGACCGCTGCGCAAATACGGTGTGACAGAAAGTATTGCAATGACCGCCATTTTATTCTCTAGGGTGTTAATATATAACGTTTGGGGGTTCTAAGTAATTTTCTAGCAAAAAAAAAAGGGATTTTTGTACTCACCGTAAAATCCTTTTCTCTGATGTTCATGGACTGACACAGCTCTAATACTGAAACACGTGGGTATATGTCCCTGCTCGCAGGAGAAGATCTAGGCAGAATGTTAGATGTTAGAAACATACATTCTAGAAAAAAACAGAGCTGAGCAGCCCCGCCCAGGGGGGCGGTCCCTCCAGACATAAGCCTCCTACCTGCAGCTAGCAGCCTCAGTTCGTAACAAAGCAGTACAAACCTTAACCACTTAAGCCCCGGACCAATACGGGCCATTATGACCAGGCCCCTTTTTGCGATTCGGCACTGCGTCGCTTTAACTGACAATTACGCGGTCGTGCGACGTGGCTCCCAAACAAAATTGCCGTCCTTTTTTTCCCACAAATAGAGCTTTCTTTTGGTGGTATTTGATCACCTCTGCGGTTTTTATTTTTTGCGCTATAAACAAAAATAGAGCAAAAATTTTGAAAAAAATGTAATATTTTTTACTTTTTGCTATAATAAATATCCCCAAAAAATATATAAAAAACTTATTTTTTTTTCTCAGTTTCGGCCGATACGTATTTTTCTACATATTTTTGGTAAAAAAAATCGCAATCGGCGTTTATTGATTGGTTTGCGCAAAAATTATAGCGTTTACAAAATAGGGGATAGTTTGGCGGCGATCAGCGATTTTTTTCATGACTGCGACATTATGGCACATCGGACACTTTTGACGCATTTTTGGGACCATTGTCATTTTCACAGCGATCAGTGCAATAAAAATGCACTGGTTACTATGAAAATGACACTGGCAGTGAAGGGGTTAACCACTAGGGGCGCTGGAGGGGTTAAGTGTGCCTAGGGGCGTGTTACTAACTGAGGGGGGGCGTGGCTACGACTGACACGTCACCGATCTCCGCTCTGATTACACAGAGCGGCGATCGCTGACATTGTCAGTAGAGGAGCGGGGAGATGATGTGTTTACACACACATCTCCCCGCTCCGAGCCTCCGTGAGACGATCACGGGGATCCCCGCGGCAATCGAGTCCGCGGGACCCACGGTCCCACTCACGGGGAAGGCAGGGGGGTCGCGAGCGCACCCCCGGCGGCACGCGCGCGACCCCGACGTCGGCAGTAAAAGGGCCACGTACAGGTACATGATTGTGCCTGTACGTGCCATTCTGCCAACGTATATCTCCGTGAAGGGGTCGGCAAGTGGTTAAAGAAGGGTGGGTGCTGTGTCAGTCCATGGACGTCAGAGAAAAGGATTTTACGGTGAGTACAAAAATCCCATTTTCTCTTATCGTCCATGGACTGACACAGCTCTAATACAGAAACACGTGGGACGTCCCAAAGCAGTATCAGAAAAGGGTGGGAGCAGTAGTGAAGGAAAAACCAAACTCCACTCCAAGCAAACGGAGAAGTTGCAACTTTAAACAGCGGCCTGCAACCCTTGCTGCTGAAGGAAGCATCTGAAGATGCAGTCACATAAACCTTATAGAACTTAGAAAAGGTATGAACGGACAACCAGGTCGCCGCCTTGCACATATATGCAACCGACGCTTGATGTCGGAAAGCCCAGGAAGCACCAATTGCCCTGGTGGAATGCGCTGTAACCGGAAAGGGAGGCGCCCGCCCCTTAAGGGCATAGGCCTGTATAATGGTCTGTTTGATCCACCTAGAAAAGGTGGCAGACGACACCGCTTGGCCCTGTTTTGGACCAGAGACAGACACAAACAGTGAGTCAGATTTCCGACTGGAAACAGTAGCAGACATGTACACCCGTAAGGCTCGTACCACATCCAATGTATGAAGCGCAAACTCTCAGGGATGCGATGGGTGAGGACACAAGGACGGAAGAACAATGTCCTCATTAAGGTGAAAGGCCGAGACCAACTTTGAAAGGAAAGACGGTCGTGGGCGCAACACCGCCTTGTCCTTATGAAGGACCAAGTAAGGCGACTTGCGGGACAAGGCCGCCAACTCAGACACCCGTCGAACAGAAGTAATGGCCACTAAGAAAGCCATTTTCTGGGACAAGGTCAAGAGAGGAATCTCCCAGATATTTTCAAAGGGATGTTCTTGGAGAACTGAGAGCACCAAAATCAGATCCCAAGGAGGGGAGGAGGCTTGACAGGGGGGATTACATGGCGAACCCCCTGCACATGGGTGCTAGTCAAGGAATGGCCCACTAGCGGTCATTGAAAAAGACAGCCCGGGCCGAAATACGACCCTCTATGGTACGCAAGGCCAGCTTTGGGGTCACACCACGCTGTAAGAACAGCAAAATCTTGGGAACGGAATACGTCCGTGGACGCCATCAAGCTCCTCGCACATAGCGATGTAAGCCTTCCATGTACGGTGATAGATCTTTCTGGTGGAAGATGTCCGTGCCACAACATAGATGATATGACCGAATCCGAGAGACCTCGGTCCCTCAGCACCTGTCTTTAATAGCCGTGCCAAAGCCAAGGACTGCAAAGCAGGATGAGGTATGGGACCAGGAGACAGAAGGTCCACCCAAATAGGCAGTCACCAAGGAACGTCTGCGACTAGCCGAACTAGATCGGCTTACCAATGTCGCCGTCCCAGAGCAATGAGGATCACCGGAATGGTCTTGACCACTACTCTGCGAAGCAGGCGAGGCAACAACAGTAGCGGAGGGTAAGCATACAGTACATCAGGCGATACTGCCCCCATGGGCCACCAACGCGTCTGCCCAAGGATCCCTGGACCTGGCCATGAATCTCTACATCTTGCAAGTGAGTCGAGAGGCCATAAGGTCCACATCAGGTGCCCCACCTCCGGTAAAGGAGGTGAAAACACCTCCTGACGTAAGGACCCTTCCCCTGGAATGCACACGGCCGACAGGACCGTCCTGCAGGCGGGATGGGTATGATAAACCCAAGGAGACCCCGCAATGTATCGGAGAAGGGAGGCCCCGGCTTACGGGGTGCCTCAATTGTTGGCCAAGAAAGGCAACCTGACAGAGCTTCCCTAGAAACTCGGTCAGAGGACCAGTAACTCAGCCTCTACAGGTGGCGCAGACCCACCCCGCAGACCCTAGAGGCTAAAGCAGTTGCAGTGCACCTGCTGGTCGACTGATAGATGAATCAGAGGCTTTTGCCCAGTCATTGAGCTTCAGGAACGCCAGAGCTGCAGCCACTACCGGGCGTAACGCTAACCTCAGCATGGCGAACACAGTCCAAGCCAGCGCTTCTGCTCCATTGATAAGTGCTGATTGTACAAACACATAGTTTATACTGTGTATTGTGCCAAAACGCGCAATTAGAGCGTGGGAGGAAACCCCCTCAGCCCCAAAGAGCACAGTACAACCACATACGGTGTATGTAGTTTAGTATGTGTGGATAAACATATTAAACACGTTTATACTGTGCCAGCGATGAAGGCGTGCACATCATTGGGGCTTAGGCGGAAACCAGCCAAGAAGACTGCGTACACAACCGTGTAGGCATGTTAGCATGCGAATAAACAAATTGCACATGTTTATGCCGTGCATAGCGCTGAAAATGCGCACACCATTGGAGCGCGGGGGATAAACCGGAGCACCCGGATGAAACCCACGCAGACCGCATACGCATACCGTGTAGCTAATCTAGTATGTGTGATAAACATTTTGAACATGTCTATGTGTGCATAGCGCCGAAGGCGCGCACACCGTTGGCGTGCGGGAGGAAACCTGAGTACCCGGAGGAACCCCACGCAGACCCAGAGAATACAATACATACAGTACATTTACTGTGAATGTATTTAGTGTTGTGTATAAACATAATGTGTATGTTTATACTGTGTATGGCACCGAAGGCGCGCATGTCATGTAGCGTGGGCGAAAACCGGAGGACCCGGAGGAAACCCACGCAGACTGCACACACATACCGTGTAGGTATGTTAGCATGTGTATTATCAAATCGCACAAGTTTGAGACTGCATACACATACCGCGTAGGTATTATAGTATGCGTGATAAACATAGGGAACATGTTTAAACTGCGCAGAGAGCCAAAGGAGGCACATACCGTCAGAGCGAGGGAGGAAACCGGAACACCCGGAAGAAACCCACGCAGACAGCACACAGATACCGTGTAGGAATGATAGCATATGAATAAACATATTGCACATGGTTATGCTGTGCATTACCCTTGGACCGTGGGAGGAAACCGCAGTACCCGAAGGAAACCCACGCAGACTGCACACATATACCGTGTAAGTATGTTAGAATGTGGATACTCAAATTGCACAACATTCAGACTGCATACACATACCACGTAAGTATTATAGTATGCGTCATAAACATATGGAACATGTTTAAACTGTGCAGAGAGCCAAAGGCGCACATACCATCAGAGCGTAGGAGGAAACCGGAGTACCCGGAGGAAACCCACGCAGACAGCATACACATACTGTAAGTATTTATAGCATGTGCAATAAACATATTGAACATGTTTATACTGTGCAGAGAGCCGAAGCGCAAATACTGTGAGAGCGTGAGAGGACACCGGAGCACCCGGAGGACACCCACGCCGACCCAGAGAGTATAATACATAGATATACTGTGAATGTATTTAGAGTCATGTATAAACATATTGTGTATGTTTATAACGTGTATGGCACTGAAGACACAGAGATCAATAACACATACATACACTGTGAATGTACCCAGTGTAGAGATATAAGATAAGTTTTAATTATGGCGCTGAGGCGCATAATCTTCTCTGTTATCATTCCAACCTGCTTAAATGTGCTGCCGAAGCAGTATGCAGTTAAAAGGTAACCTCTGACACCGCAGACCGTGGTCCTGTCAGAGCTCAGAGCGTTCCCCAGGAAATGGCGGGAAACCACAGGTGCAGAGACCCTGTTGTTGCCTCAGAGACATCACACAGAAGGCTCACAGGGACTATAGAAATAAATGAATAAAGTGCCCCCCCACCATGCTGCACCGGCCAGGGGGGGGAGGCACTGTGTACCACTGTATTATCGATGCTGCTCTCGACGCAGCGTGTGAGGAAACAGTGAGGAAGCTGTGTAATAGAAAAGCTTGAAAAGAACCAAAGGAGAAAGTGTCCGCCTGAGGTACCACAGCCACAGCATCCAGCTTGAGAGTGTCCCTCACAGCATCAATGAGTTCACTTACAAGCGCCCTGTCATTTACTGACTCAGAACTGGAGTCTTCATCACAAGGAATGTCCTGTTCAAAAACATTAAAATATTCAGAGCTAGGGTCCTGAGCAGCAGCAGCTAGTCCCATATCTGAATCAAAGCACTCCCCATGTGTGAGATTGTGTGAGGAGAGAGCGCTTTATAGCTCCCTTGCTCACACACCGCTTCCATCCTGACAATAATTTTTTTCCCAGGACTGCCGACAACTGGTCCATAGGGACCGCAGGTGCTGGAGCACTGCCAGTTGCCTCTGGCAAGAATGGGGAAGCAGGTGAGCCAGACTCCATATTTGCCACCCTTTGAGACTTTATACACTATAAAGTGAATAATACAGTCCACCCACTGGCAGTGCTGAGGCTGAGGAGGGGATACCCAGAGGACTCACCAACCCTTGTAAGGCTCAGAAGACCAAAAATTGCTTCTCCAGGCAGATTAAGTTTTGGAAAGATGTTTCTCTCTCAGAGACCAAGGGTGCCGGCAATGCACATAGCAATGAAAACAAAAATGGTAAGGACAGCCGCACTCCAATACAACGTATGTTTATTGAAGAAAGACAGGCACTACAAAAGCCAGCATAAACCAGGACAACTGACGCGTTTCACACTTGTTCAGTGTTTACTCATAGCTTGTTGTATAATAATCTATATAATCTAGAATCTATATAAATCCTCGTTGGATTCAGTCATAATAATGGGACACATCCCATTCAAAATTTAGACCAGCTGGGATCCTAGTGTGTAATGAAAATATATAAAATACTTCTCGCTTACATAGTATCCTAAATTTATTGCCTCCCCTCACAAGAGTATTGATTTTTTTTCTACTCCCTGAATTGTAAGGCATGACACATCCTTGGAATGCACCGAGTTCCAATGATTGGCAACATTCATGTTGTGATTCTTTTCAATATCGTGGAGATGATCGTATAAGCGATCTCTAAGTCGGCAAATGGTGCGCCCCACATACTGTATATGGCATGTCTCGCAATTAATGACATATACCAAGAATTTACTATTGCAGTTGATAAAGCTCTGAATCTCAAAGTCCTTGTTATTTGTGTAGGAGTGTACAGTGTTGCCAGTTTTAATGTGTTTGCAATAATTACAATTATTACATCCACATCTAAATGTACCCTTAAATGTGAGCCAATTGGAGCCTGGGGTTTTGCTCTGGAATAGGCTGGGTGACAAACGTCCTCCCAGAGTAGGTGCTCTACGGGAGACTGTTTTGATACCTTTACATAAGATTTCTTGGTAAATGGGATCATTAAATAGGATGGGTAAGTATTTGGTAACAGTGTGTTTAATTTGATTGAACTCAAGGCTGAATGGAGTAGAAAATACAGGCACATTATTGAATGATGTGGCTGTATGATGATGGTGCGTTTTGGCTTTATGGGATAATAGCGATTCCCTGGGGACTCTCTCAACTGCCATCAATGCTTTATTGATGACTTTGTTGGGATATCCTCTGTTCCTAAATCTCTGTGCCATTAAATCAGCTTCTAAGGTATACTACATAGACGTTTGAGTCTCAAAAACTGTCCGTAAGGGACTCCTTTGATAGTATGGCTGGGATGAGCCGAGTCTGCCCTTAAGAGTGCATTGCCTGCAGTGATCTTTCTATGTAAACTGGTGGCTACAAAGCCGTTGGAACTGTAGAGTTTTACATCTGGAAAATCTATACTACTGGGCTGCATGTTTCCCGTAAACTGGAGATTAAATAAGTTGTCATTGAAGTATGCAAGCCAGGAGTCTAGGCAGATCTCGCTGTCCATTGTAATAAACAACAGGTCGTCTATGTAGCGACAAAAGAAGGCTGTATCTGAGCGTTTATTGATTGGTTTGCGCAAAAATTATAGCGTTTACAAAATAGTGGATAGTTTGGCGGCGATCAGCGATTTTTTTCATGACTGCGACATTATGGCACATCGGACACTTTTGACGCATTTTTGGGACCATTGTCATTTTCACAGCGATCAGTGCAATAAAAATGCACTGGTTACTATGAAAATGACACTGGCAGTGAAGGGGTTAACCACTAGGGGCGCTGGAGGGGTTAAGTGTGCCTAGGGGCGTGTTACTAACTGAGGGGGGGCGTGGCTACGACTGACACGTCACCGATCTCCGCTCTGATTACACAGAGCGGCGATCGCTGACATTGTCAGTAGAGGAGCGGGGAGATGATGTGTTTACACACACATCTCCCCGCTCCGAGCCTCCGTGAGACGATCACGGGGATCCCCGCGGCAATCGAGTCCGCGGGACCCACGGTCCCACTCACGGGGAAGGCAGGGGGGTCGCGAGCGCACCCCCGGCGGCACGCGCGCGACCCCGACGTCGGCAGTAAAAGGGCCACGTACAGGTACATGATTGTGCCTGTACGTGCCATTCTGCCAACGTATATCTCCGTGAAGGGGTCGGCAAGTGGTTAAAGAAGGGTGGGTGCTGTGTCAGTCCATGGACGTCAGAGAAAAGGATTTTACGGTGAGTACAAAAATCCCATTTTCTCTTATCGTCCATGGACTGACACAGCTCTAATACAGAAACACGTGGGACGTCCCAAAGCAGTATCAGAAAAGGGTGGGAGCAGTAGTGAAGGAAAAACCAAACTCCACTCCAAGCAAACGGAGAAGTTGCAACTTTAAACAGCGGCCTGCAACCCTTGCTGCTGAAGGAAGCATCTGAAGATGCAGTCACATAAACCTTATAGAACTTAGAAAAGGTATGAACGGACAACCAGGTCGCCGCCTTGCACATATATGCAACCGACGCTTGATGTCGGAAAGCCCAGGAAGCACCAATTGCCCTGGTGGAATGCGCTGTAACCGGAAAGGGAGGCGCCCGCCCCTTAAGGGCATAGGCCTGTATAATGGTCTGTTTGATCCACCTAGAAAAGGTGGCAGACGACACCGCTTGGCCCTGTTTTGGACCAGAGACAGACACAAACAGTGAGTCAGATTTCCGACTGGAAACAGTAGCAGACATGTACACCCGTAAGGCTCGTACCACATCCAATGTATGAAGCGCAAACTCTCAGGGATGCGATGGGTGAGGACACAAGGACGGAAGAACAATGTCCTCATTAAGGTGAAAGGCCGAGACCAACTTTGAAAGGAAAGACGGTCGTGGGCGCAACACCGCCTTGTCCTTATGAAGGACCAAGTAAGGCGACTTGCGGGACAAGGCCGCCAACTCAGACACCCGTCGAACAGAAGTAATGGCCACTAAGAAAGCCATTTTCTGGGACAAGGTCAAGAGAGGAATCTCCCAGATATTTTCAAAGGGATGTTCTTGGAGAACTGAGAGCACCAAAATCAGATCCCAAGGAGGGGAGGAGGCTTGACAGGGGGGATTACATGGCGAACCCCCTGCACATGGGTGCTAGTCAAGGAATGGCCCACTAGCGGTCATTGAAAAAGACAGCCCGGGCCGAAATACGACCCTCTATGGTACGCAAGGCCAGCTTTGGGGTCACACCACGCTGTAAGAACAGCAAAATCTTGGGAACGGAATACGTCCGTGGACGCCATCAAGCTCCTCGCACATAGCGATGTAAGCCTTCCATGTACGGTGATAGATCTTTCTGGTGGAAGATGTCCGTGCCACAACATAGATGATATGACCGAATCCGAGAGACCTCGGTCCCTCAGCACCTGTCTTTAATAGCCGTGCCAAAGCCAAGGACTGCAAAGCAGGATGAGGTATGGGACCAGGAGACAGAAGGTCCACCCAAATAGGCAGTCACCAAGGAACGTCTGCGACTAGCCGAACTAGATCGGCTTACCAATGTCGCCGTCCCAGAGCAATGAGGATCACCGGAATGGTCTTGACCACTACTCTGCGAAGCAGGCGAGGCAACAACAGTAGCGGAGGGTAAGCATACAGTACATCAGGCGATACTGCCCCCATGGGCCACCAACGCGTCTGCCCAAGGATCCCTGGACCTGGCCATGAATCTCTACATCTTGCAAGTGAGTCGAGAGGCCATAAGGTCCACATCAGGTGCCCCACCTCCGGTAAAGGAGGTGAAAACACCTCCTGACGTAAGGACCCTTCCCCTGGAATGCACACGGCCGACAGGACCGTCCTGCAGGCGGGATGGGTATGATAAACCCAAGGAGACCCCGCAATGTATCGGAGAAGGGAGGCCCCGGCTTACGGGGTGCCTCAATTGTTGGCCAAGAAAGGCAACCTGACAGAGCTTCCCTAGAAACTCGGTCAGAGGACCAGTAACTCAGCCTCTACAGGTGGCGCAGACCCACCCCGCAGACCCTAGAGGCTAAAGCAGTTGCAGTGCACCTGCTGGTCAACTGATAGATGAATCAGAGGCTTTTGCCCAGTCATTGAGCTTCAGGAACGCCAGAGCTGCAGCCACTACCGGGCGTAACGCTAACCTCAGCATGGCGAACACAGTCCAAGCCAGCGCTTCTGCTCCATTGATAAGTGCTGATTGTACAAACACATAGTTTATACTGTGTATTGTGCCAAAACGTGCAATTAGAGCGTGGGAGGAAACCCCCTCAGCCCCAAAGAGCACAGTACAACCACATACGGTGTATGTAGTTTAGTATGTGTGGATAAACATATTAAACACGTTTATACTGTGCCAGCGATGAAGGCGTGCACATCATTGGGGCGTAGGCGGAAACCAGCCAAGAAGACTGCGTACACAACCGTGTAGGCATGTTAGCATGCGAATAAACAAATTGCACATGTTTATGCCGTGCATAGCGCTGAAAATGCGCACACCATTGGAGCGCGGGGGATAAACCGGAGCACACGGATGAAACCCACGCAGACCGCATACGCATACCGTGTAGCTAATCTAGTATGTGTGATAAACATTTTGAACATGTCTATGTGTGCATAGCGCCGAAGGCGCGCACACCGTTGGCGTGCGGGAGGAAACCTGAGTACCCGGAGGAACCCCACGCAGACCCAGAGAATACAATACATACAGTACATTTACTGTGAATGTATTTAGTGTTGTGTATAAACATAATGTGTATGTTTATACTGTGTATGGCACCGAAGGCGCGCATGTCATGTAGCGTGGGCGAAAACCGGAGGACCCGGAGGAAACCCACGCAGACTGCACACACATACCGTGTAGGTATGTTAGCATGTGTATTATCAAATCGCACAAGTTTGAGACTGCATACACATACCGCGTGGCTCACATTTAAGGGTACATTTAGATGTGGATGTAATAATTGTAATTATTGCAAACACATTAAAACTGGCAACACTGTACACTCCTACACAAATAACAAGGACTTTGAGATTCAGAGCTTTATCAACTGCAATAGTAAATTCTTGGTATATGTCATTAATTGCGAGACATGCCATATATCAATGCTTTATTGATGACTTTGTTGGGATATCCTCTGTTCCTAAATCTCTGTGCCATTAAATCAGCTTCTAAGGTATACTACATAGACGTTTGAGTCTCAAAAACTGTCCGTTAGGGACTCCTTTGATAGTATGGCTGGGATGAGCCGAGTCTGCCCTTAAGAGTGCATTGCCTGCAGTGATCTTTCTATGTAAACTGGTGGCTACAAAGCCGTTGGAACTGTAGAGTTTTACATCTGGAAAATCTATACTACTGGGCTGCATGTTTCCCGTAAACTGGAGATTAAATAAGTTGTCATTGAAGTATGCAAGCCAGGAGTCTAGGCAGATCTCGCTGTCCATTGTAATAAACAACAGGTCGTCTATGTAGCGACAAAAGAAGGCTGTATCTGAGCGTCGGGGGCTACCACATCCAAAGATGCGGGACCTCTCCCAGAGACCCATGTATAGGTTCGCAAGGGAGGGCGAAAACTTAGCGCCCATAGAGACCCCGTATCTCTGGAGGTAGTAGTCCCCGACAAACATAAAAAAGTTGTGTGTCAGCAAGTAATCCAATGACTGCAAGATGAACTCCTGCATAATGAGGGAGAATTTACCTGACTCTTTTAGAAAAATAGATACAGCTTGAACCCCCAGATGATGTGGTATACTTGAGTACAGGCTGGTCACATCACAAGTGACCCTCCTGTTATTGTCTTCCCATTTGAGATTTTGTAATTTAATTAGAAGCTGTTTAGTATCTTGTAAAAAACCAGGGAGCTCACATACCGGGGGTTGAAGTTGGTTATCAACCCACTCACCTAAGCGCTCGTTTAAGGAGCCAATCCCTGCTACAATCGGTCTGCCCACAAGGGGGTTGAGCCCCTTGTGGATTTTGGGGAGGTGATGGAACAAGGGCATGATTGGGCTTACTGGGATAAAGAGTGCTTTTTTCTGGAACAGAAAAAATTCCAGCATCAACCGCCCTATCTAAAAGGGAGGACAGTATTTTTGTAAAAGCCTCTGTGGGATCTGTTCTGAGTCTCTGGTATGTATCAGTATCTGATAATTGGCGCAGTGCCTCTCTTTGGTACACCCCAGAGTCTAGAGCTACAACTGTTCCCTCTTTGTCCGCATTTCTTATGACTATGGTGGTATCTGATTCTAGCTCTTTAAGTGCGTTCAATCATGGACAAATTACAACTCATAGACTTTTTCCGACAATTACGGGCTAGGTGGGTGAGATTCCTCTCAACCATTTTCTGGTACAGATCTAGATCCTTACCCCTTGAACCCACTGGGTAGAAGTCTGACCTAAGTGTAAAGGACACTTTGTTATAAGTGTCTATGTGGTCACTGGGGCATGGATCTGTTTCTAGTGCCAGATCATGGAGATCTTGTAGTGCACATGTATCTGGAAATAGAATCGGAGACAACAGGGACTCACCCACCTCCTGACAGTCAGATGAAGATGCATCCTCCTCCATGGGAAAATCAAATTAATGTTTTTTTAACGTTAAACTCCTAGAAAATTTGTAAAGGCCAAAATTGTATCAAACAGGTCGAAATGTCTGGTTGGACAAAAATTGAGTCCTCTTGATAGAAGTTTGGTCTCCTCTTCCTTTAGGACTCTTAGGACTTTTAGGACTTGTAAAGCTCAGCTCTGCTGTATGTCACCGCGCTGCCAGCACGAGTGAAGTGTGAGGAGAGTGTAAGGAGATTCGCGCCGCGCCGCAGCAGCGGCGATAGAGGCCAAAACCGAAAGTGAAAGCGCCGCGGCTTCAAGAAAATGTCCGCCGGCCACGTGTAAGCAGTGCTATTGATCCATGACAGCTAGTGGCTTCTCCAAACACTCACACCTCACAGCCCCAGCACACAGACATGAGCGCCCCCAGCCAGGCCAGAGTGACCCCCAAGTACCCCCACACAGCACAGCTCCAGTACAGGGTGCAGAGAGCAGCATAACCGGGGGGAGTCAGGGAGAAACCCCCCAGACAGAGAAACACAGCCAGCATGTACTCACCTGAAGCAGGAGAGACTACTTACCCGTCCCATAGGGACTCACTGGCTTGTTGCAGACAGACCTATCACAGAGCAGTACTGAGTAGCTGTCAGCCTGGTCCACCGCGAAAGATACAGCAGGTACTGTTCAATCTTGTGAGGACCGTGGGAGCATAAAAGCCACCTGGCCACCCCTGGAGTCATGGGGCATGTTGTGAACTGAGTCTCACGCACACAAAGCGAGGATCAGCATGCTCGATGGTCAGACAGGGAAGACTACGAGGATACTAGTGTACCCAACCTGTTGCCCAGCCGACAGTTGATTGAAGGTCTCAAAAATAAAATAATAAAATTCCCAAAGGAATAAAAATAAAATCTTCCAGGAGACTGGCTCCTGAGAGAGACACGTCTTCTCCTTCTGTTAGGCAGAAAAAAACTGAGGCTGCTAGCTGCAGGTAGGAGAGTTATGTCTGGTGGGACCGCCCCCCTGGGCGGGGCTGTTCAGCTCTGGTTTTTTCTTGACTGTATGTTTCTAACATCTAACATTCTGCCTAGATATTCTCCTGCGAGCAGGGACATATACCCAAGTGTTTCAGTATTAGAGCTGTGTCAGTCCATGGACGATAAGAGAAAATGTTTTTAACTTGTAAACACCAAATCTCAAAACGAGGCTTGGGACTGAAGTGGTTAAAAACTCAAAATTTCTGCTGCCCCCATTTATTAGCCCATTCATTAAATGTGGCTACAGTGTCTAGTCTGCATTGCCCTCTATCCTTAATGCAGTAGAGAGAGCTTCAAAACTGAAGGAGAAACCTGGTCATGTGACTTTGCCCAAGCATTCCTTACGGCTTTTTTTTTTTTTTTTTACATCACAACCCCATTCACTTCTAATATGTCCATCTACTTTTGGCACCACAAGCCAGCAGAGTGCAATGTACCTTTGTGAGATTTTAAATGCCTTCCTAACATTTGGATTTAGAAGGTTGTACCTTGTTTCATTATTTTCTAAGGATTGTTACATGAGCAACCTTGCATGCAACAAAAAATGTTTAATTTCATTCATTTATACAATATCATTACATTTTTTTAATTAGATTTAGGAACTGTGTATCCACAAATAGTAGTGGTTATAGGGAAGGCAACATGAAATGACCCGGGTCAGCAACATTTTGATTTCTGGATTTGAGTATAAGTTTGTTGATCTACTGCAAAATCTACACCTATGGCCTCAGTTGATACTGACTTTATTCTGATCATAGGGTGAAGACTTATTTGGAAATCAATGTAAGCATGAGTACGTTTACATTTCATCCATATGACGGCACTATTTGTCCACAAGCTAGACAAGCTGTACCACAGGCTACATAGTAACCAATGGCATTTCATCCCTTACTTGTAAATTCTTTTGTGAGTCTATCGACTTACCACTGGCACTAAACATTTTATGTTCTTGAATAAATACCACATGCCATTGGCATTAAAAAAATCAAGTAAGCATTTTATAAAAATTGGTGCTTTTTATTTTGCTGGGCATACTTAAAGCAGTGGTAAACTCCTGAATTTTATGTTTACCTACAGGTAAGCTTGTAACTAGCGATGGGCCGAACACCCCCCTGTTTGTTTCGCAGCACAACTCCCAAACAGGGGAAAAGTTCTGCCCCTAACAGCGAACTCTATTGAAGTCTATGGGAGCCAAACTTGAGAAATCAGAAGTGCCCATTTTGAAGGCTTATATGCAAGTACTTGGCCATAAAAAGGGTATGGGGGTCTGGGTACTGCCCTGGGGTCATGTATCAATGCAAACATTTTTTTTTTAAACTATAGTTTTTTCAGGAGCAGTGATTTTAATTTTGCTTAACTACCTCCTGCCTGCCATATAGACAATTGACGATGGGCGGGAGGCTCTGTTATTCTGGGACATCATATGACGTTGCCCCAGTCTCACTGCACTTGTGCGCCCCGGAGAGCTCTGTGTCTCTGGAACACGGCGCAACCTCGATCTCAATAAAGAGCCGATGACACGGCTCTTTACCATGTGATCAGCTCTGTCCAATCACAGCTGATCACGTTAACAAGGAAATGCCAGTTATCGGCTTTTCCTCTCTCACACTGACAGAGTGTGAGGAGAGGAGAGCAAGCGGCGGCATCTCTTCACAGGGGAGACCAGTACAGATAATCAGTGCCATGATTATCAGTGCCCTGATTATCAGTTCAGCCCCAAGAGTGCCCAGCAGTGATGCCAGTCTGTGCCCATCAGTAATGTCAATCTGTGCACATCAGTGATGCCAATTTGTGCCCATCAATGAGGCCAATCTGTGCCCATTAGTGATTCAAGTCAGTGCTGCCTTTCATTGCCCATCAGTGCCTGCTCATCAGTGCCGCCCATCAGTGCCGCCTATCCATGCCGCTTATTAGTGTCCATCAGTGTCACCTATCAGAGCCCATCAGTGCCACCTATCAGTGTTCATCATTGCTGCATATCAGTGCCACCTATCAGTGCCCATCCATGCTGCATATTAGTGCCTCCTCATCATTCCACCTCATCGGTGACCTTCAGTGCCACCTCTTCAGTGTCCATCAGTGCCCATCAAAAAATGAAATTTGTAAAGATAAAAAAACTAGTAAAAATCACATTTAAATTGACTTGCTGCGGCTTGATTGACGATGGATTTACATCGGGGGGACACTGTTTTTTTTATTTAATAAAGGAATTGTCAAAAACTATCTCTGTGTTTTTGTATTACTTTTTGACACTTTTTTGGTGAATGGGTAAGAGTACCCAATACTCATTCACATGGGGGGGCTTCCTGGTTCCAAAAAGCCTGCTGCCCGCAGACCCCACAACCACAGCCCAGGGATGTAGGGAAGAGAGCATTGTCTCCATCAACATGGGAACAAGGTGCTTTGGGATGGGGGGTTGAGGGCATGTGGAATGGTATGGTTCAGGAGAGGGGGCGCTCACTCATGCCCCCTTACCTGACCTGCCAGGCTTCATGCACGGATAAGGGTCTGGTATGGATTGCGGGGGGGGGGGACCCCACACCTTTTTTACAATTTTTTTACCAGCAAATATTTTTTGTTTTTTTTATTCAGCTGTCAGCTGGGAAGCCCATTGACATCTTTCAAGCCCTCCTCCTTAAAAAAACAGCTTTTACTGTGCCCGGATTGGGCAAAGCTTTTCCCTATCAGGGCGCAGAATACACTGTGCAGCACGCAGTGCATTGCTGGGCTTTCAGCGGGGCGAACACCCACCGAATACCCCGAAAATTCTGGTGTTCCCCGAATTGTGCAAACAGCAAATGTTCGCCCAAACTTATGCTCGGGCCGAACCGTTCACTCAAACTTACTTATAACCACTTCCGCTCTGGAAGATTTTATCCCCTTCATGACCAGGCCATTTTTAGCCATTGGGCACTGTGCTACTTTAACTGGTAATTGCACGGTCATGCAATGCTGTAAGCAAACAAGATGTATACAATTTTTGTTCACACAAATAGAAATGTCTTTAATTTTTTGTGCTATAAACAAAAAAAGAGCATACATTTCTTCATACATTTAGGCCAAAATGTATTCTGCTACATCTTTGGTAAAAAGAAATCCTGATAAGTGTATATTGATTGGTTTGCGTAAAAAGTATAGCATCTACAAACTGTGAGATTTACAGGTGATACTCGAAAAATTTGAATATCGTGCAAAAGTTCATTTATTTCACTAATGCAACTTAAAAGGTGAAACTAATATATGAGATAGACTTATTACATGCAAAGCAAGATAGTTCAAGCTGTGATTTGTCATAATTGTGATGATTATGGCTTACAGCTCATGTATCACCTGTATACTGTCATTTTTCTTTATTTATTTATTATACTAGTAATGCCGGTGGTCAGCGACTTATAGCACGATGGTGGGAAATCTGACACTAACTGAAACTTTGTGGGAACTGGCTAACTGCCACTGAAACACTAATGTGACACTAATACAGTGATCAGTGCTAATAATCTAAATTGACACTATACTAATGACACTGGCTGGGAAGGGGTTAACATCTCAGGCAATCAAAGGGTTAAATGTGTGCCTAACAATGTTAACTATGTGTAATGTGTGTTGATTTTACTTAGCATTGTGTTGTTTTTTATTCCCTGCAGGGAAACAAAAATCGCCACATCACCGCTGTCACAAGAAAGCTTTGTGTTGCTTACATACACAAAGCTTTCTCCTGTCACTCGCCTGTCAGTGCCCATCAGTGCCGCCTGTCAGTGGCTATCAGTGCCACCTATCTGTGCCCATCAGTGCTGCATATCCATGCTCATCAGTGCTGCTAATCAGTGCCGCCTATTGGTGCCCATCAGTGCTGCATATCAGTGCCACCTATCAGTGCCCATCAATTGTACATTTCAGTGCCTCCTCATCAGTGCTTATCAGTGCCACCTTATCAGTGCCAACTCATCAGTCCCCATCAGTGCCGCCTCATCATTGCCCATCAGCGCCGCATTTTCAGTGCTCATCAGTGAAGGAGAAAACACAATTTTATAACAGAAACAAAGAAAAAAAAATCAAAAATGTGGGTCTTTTTTAGTTTGTTTAGCAAAAAATAAAAACCCCAGTGGTGATCAAATACCACCAAAAGAAATCTCTATTTGTGGGAAGAAAGTGATCAAAAAATTTAGTTTGGGTGCAGTGTTGCATGGCCGCGCAATTGTCATTCAAACTGCAACAGCACTGAAAGCTGAAAATTGTCCTGGGCAGGAAGGGGGCAGGAAAGTGCCCTGTATTGAAGTAATTAAATAATTTAGCCAGGTTATAGCCAGACCGTTATTCCTATTTTTTATGGACAGTTTAAGGGCTGGAATGGTACCGGCTGTTTGGAGAAAGGCAAAGTGGTATCAATATTTAAAAAAAGGGCAAATATTTATACCTGGAAACTACAGGCCACATCGATAGTATGTAAATTATTGGAGGGGATGATAAGGGACTGTATCCAATAATTTACACATAATAATAGTAGCATTAGTAGTAATCAGTAGTGATGAGCCGAACACCCCCGGGTTCGGTTCGCACCAGAACCCGCGAACGGACCGAAAGTTCGCACGAACTTTAGAACCCTATTAAATACAATGGATGCGAACGTTCGAAATCTAAAGTGCTAATTATAATGACTATTATGCATGTTATTGTCCTAAAAAGGGTTTGGGAACCCGGGTTCTGCACCAGGGGACATGTATCAATGCAAAAAGAAGTTTTAAAAACGGCCGTTTTTCGGGAGAAGTCATTTTAATGATGCATAAAGTGAAAAAAAAAGTCAAATATTCCTTAAAATATCGTACCTGGGGGGTGTCTAAAGTAGGCCTGTGAAGTGCCACGTGTTTCCCGTGTTTAGAACTGTCCCTGCACAAAATTACATTTCTAAAGGAAAAAAAGCCATTTAAAACTGCTTGCGGCTTTAATGTAATGTCTGGTCCCGGTAATATGGATGAAAATCTTTAAGAAAAATGGCATAGCTACCCCATCACACACACCCCCCCCCCACCCCAGCCCATTACCAGCCCCTTTGGGTCTTGTATGGATATTAAGGGGAACCCCGCACACAAAATAAAAAAGGCCCTATA
Source organism: Rana muscosa (assembly GCA_029206835.1). Classification (NCBI taxonomy): domain Eukaryota; kingdom Metazoa; phylum Chordata; class Amphibia; order Anura; family Ranidae; genus Rana; species Rana muscosa. The sequence goes on from CM055116.1 coordinate 673,598,732, forward strand.
TACTCTGAACAGCCGTATACAGGCGGTGCATACAAGACAGGGACTGTAGGTTTGTTCTTATGTAGAATCTGTTTGTAATTTTGAACAGGTACATTGTTTAAGTGTAGCTCCAGGCAAAAAATCTATTTTTAAGCTTTTTGGAAAACATAGGGAAGGGTTATCACCCCTGTAACATTTGTTTTGCTGTCTGTGCAGTGTGCACCTGTTCAGAACAGTTCACCTCACTTTCCGTCCTAATGACAAATGTTTTTTGAAAATTTGGGGTTTTTATTGAAACAAGAATTGGTGATAAAGCATCAGTGGAGAGGAGACACTTTTTTTCCCATATTAACTCTTAAGCCCTGTACACACGATCAGTTTGACTGATGAAAACCGTCCGATGGATTGTTTTCATCAGACAAACCGATCGTGTATGGGACCCATCAGTCTTTTTTCCATCGGTTTTAAAAAATAGAACATGTTTTAAAATTATCTGATAGATAAAAAAAACGATGGCAATTTCCGATCGTCTGTGGGGAAATCCATCAGATAAAAAACCCAAGCATGCTCAGAATCAAGTCGACACATGCTCAGTAGCATTGAATTTCATTTTTCTCAGCTCATCGGAGTGTTTTACGTCACCACGTTTGGAACGGTCGGTTTTTTGACTGATGGTGTTTAGGCAAGACTGATGGAAAACAGTTTCATCGGATTTCTGATGGACAAATCCATCAGACGAAAATTCATAGGATATCTGATCGTATGTACAGGGCTTCACAGGAGAGAATTTGCCTTCCTAGGGGTAGATTTCCTCTCACTTCCTGTTGTATCCTTCCGTTTGCAAGGAGGAGTCGTTTGTAAGTTGGATATTTGAAAGTAGGGGCCTGCCGTATATACTCAGCTGAAATTTGCCCCTTACATGTTGGTGTTGCCACAACACTGTGAGCCCTCACAGTTACTCTTGGTGGGCGCATGAATGTGCCCTGCTGTGAATTATTAGATTAAGAATTGTAATTGCATGCCCCTGTTGAACAGGGGCTGAAAAATTGGGCCTTTGGTGGTGGTGGTGGTGTTGACACAACACTGTAAGGCCTCACAGTTAGTCTTGGTGGGCGCAGGAATGGGCCCTGCTGTGAATTATTAGATCAAGAATTGTAATTACATGCCCCTGTTAAACAGGGGCAGAAAAATTGGGCCTTAGGCACTGGTGCCACAACACTGCAACCCCTCACAGATCCTGTACTTGGAGCACAGCAATGAGCCCTGTTGCAAAGTATTGCATCAAAAATTTTAATTACACGCCCCTGTTAAACAGGGGCTGAAAAATTGGGCCTTAGCCACTGGTGCTGGTGCCACGACACTGCAACCTCTCCCAGATACTCTAGTTGGAGTGCAGGAATGAGCCCTGCTGCAAAGCATTGCATAAAAAATTTTAATAACATGCTCCTGTTAAACAGGGGCTGAAAAATTGGGCCTTAGCCACTGGTGGCAGCACCCAGAAACAAAAATGTTCTTCCAAGCTATCATCATCAATCGGATCATTGAGGAGGAGGAGGATAGTCAGTCAACATAACAGGACAGTCTCTCAGCATCAGCATCAGTCTTGAAGGGATGTGACATTTGAAAATAAATTAGTCTGTTATATCAGCTTCAGGTGTTTGGTAGCTGGTGGTGATCCAAGACTGGTTCATCTTTATGAAGGTCAGTCGATCAACAGAGTCGGTGGACAGGCGCACCCTGTGATCCGTGACAAATCCTCCAGCAGCACTGAATGTGCGTTCTGAAAGAACGCTGGATGCAGGACAGGCCAGTAGCTCAATTGCATACTGTGCAAGCTCTGGCCAGTGATCCATCCTCAAGACCCAGTAAGCCAGAGGATTTTCGGTGGGGAAGGTGTCCAAGTCTGACCTTGCCCCTAGGTATTCCTGCACCATGTATATCAGACGCTGGCGATGGTTGCTGGAACCGATCATACCTTGGGGCTGCGGACTAAAGAATTGTCTGAACGCATCGGTCAGATGGCCACCTTCCCCACCGCTCCTTCTTTGACTGACCAAAGCCTCAGCAACTCGTTGTCCAGGACCAGGAGTTTGTAACCTCCCAGTCTCTGGGAACGCGTTGCACAGACCTTTCTGCAAGGCCTCCCGGAGTTGTCTCATCCTCTGCTCCCTCTGCGACGGTAAGATAAGGTCCGGAACCTTACCCTTGTACCGTGGATCAAGGAGAGTGGCCAGCCAGTAATGGTCCCTCTCCTTGATCCGAAGAATATGAGGATCCTTCCGCAGATTTTGCAGGATCAGGGAGACCATGCAGCGTAGGTTAGCTGAGGCATTCGGTCCGGAGTCCTCTGGGTCACTAAGGATGACATGATCCGCAGCCACCTCCTCCCAGCCACGTACAAGTCCATTGGTTTCTTGGAACTGTAAATCATCCCTAAAAGACTGCTGCTGATGATGCTGAGTGCCAGGCTCCATCTCCATGCTGACACAATCCTCCTCCTCCTCCTCCTCCTCCTCTTCTTCCTGTGCGATGGGTGGGACAGAAGGAACACTGTCTGGGTAAAGGGGGCCTTGAGAGGCAAGGAAGTCCTCCTCTTCCTGCCTCTGTTCTGCCTCAAGTGCCCTGTCCATTATTCCACGCAGCGTATGTTCCAACAGGTGGACAAGAGGTACAGTGTCACTGATGCATGCACTGTCACTGCTCACCATCCTCGTGGCCTCCTCAAATGGTGCCAGGACAGTGCATGCATCCCTGATCATGCCCCACTGGCGTGGTGAAAAAAACCCGAGCTCCCCTGACCCTGTCCTGGTGCCGTAGTCGCACAGGTACTCATTGATGGCCCTCTGCTGCGTGTGCAGCCGCTGCAGCATGGCCAATGTTGAGTTCCACCTGGTGGGCATGTCACATATAAGGCGGTTCTTGGGCAGGTTAAACTCCTTTTGCAGCTCAGCCAGGCGAGCACTGGCATTATAAGATCTGCGGAAATGCACACAGACTTTTCTGGCCTGCCTCAGGACATCCTGTAAGCCCGGGTACCTGCCCAAGAACCGCTGCCTCACCAGGTTAAGGACGTGAGCCACACAGGGCACATGGGTCAGTTGTCCCTGTCGGAGAGCGGAGAGGAGGTTGGTGCCATTGTCGCAAACTACCATTCCTGGCTTAAGCTGGCGTGGCGTCAACCACCTCTCGGCCTGCCCCTGCAGAGCAGACAGAACCTCTGCCCCAGTGTGGCTCCTGTCCCCCAAACACACCAGCGCAAGCACGGCATGGCATCTTTTTGCCTGCGTACTTGCGTAGCCCCTTGAACGCCTACGGAGCACCGCTGGTTCCGAGGACAAAGCACAGGAAGAGGCCACGGAGGAAGAAGAAGAGGAGGGGGTGGAGGACAGAGGTGTGTCACAACTAGTAGTAGCATTTTGGAGGCGTGGCGGTGGAACAACCTCCAACACTACTGCACCTTGTCCTGCATCCTTCCCAGCTGCCAAAAGAGTGACCCAATGGGCCGTGAAAGAAAGGTAACGTCCCTGTCCATGCCTGCTGGACCATGAGTCAGCGGTAATATGCACCTTACCGCTGACTGCCCTGTCCAGCGAGGCCAAGACATTGCCTTCCACATGCCGGTAGAGAGCCGGAATCGCCTTCCGTGAGAAAAAGTGGCGTTTGGGAACCTGCCACTGAGGAACCGCACATTGCACAAACTCACGGAAGGGGGCCGAGTCTACCAACTGAAAAGGCAGCAGTTGAAGCGCTAGCAATTTAGCCAAGCTAGCATTCAACCGCTGGGCATGTGGATGGCTGGGAGTGAACTTCTTTCAACGGTCCAGCAGCTGGGGCAGGGAAATTTGCCTGCTAGAATCGGACGTCGGTGTACTGCTAGCAGAGTGCCCGCAAGTACTTGGCTGTGACACACCTAATTCTACACCTTCATTCCTCTCAGAGCAGGTTTCAGAGAGGACTGAAGGTATAGTGGGGTTGGAGATCCCAGCTGATGCGGTGCAAGAAGAGGTCAGCTTTGTTCTTTGGTGTGGGTCTTTAAGGTAGGCTTGCCAACGAGCTGCATGGCAGGTCAACATATGTCTGGTCAAGCATGTGGTGCCCAAGCGGGTGATGTTTTGGCCACGCGATATACGCTTGAGACATATGTTGCAAACAGCAGCTGTGCGATCTGATGCACTCGACTCAAAAAAGGCCCACACCAAATAACTTTTCGAATAACGGGCAGAGGCAGCGCCCTGCACAGGCGGAACTCTGCGGTGTGATTCCGTCGGTGTGCTGCCCTTACGCTGGCCCCCCGAGGGCATCCTGCCTCGTTGGAGATGTGCCTCCTCCTCATCCTCCTCCTCCTCCTCCTCCTCTCTCCTATTAGGCACCCACGTGGAGTCAGTGACCTCATCATCCCCTCCCTCCTCATCACTGGAGCCAATCTGGCAGTATGCTGCAGCTGCTGGAACATGACTGCCAGATTGGTGTCCTTCTTGAGCATCCCCTCTCTCTGCTCTCACGCTACTGCCTTCTTCTAGCTGGGTATCATCATCAGACCCTTCGAAACGCTGGGCATCCTCCTGGAGCATGTACCCAACACTGTGCTCAAACAGTTCAGGGGACTCCTCAGGAGGACATGGTTGGTCTAGGGAAGGAGTGACTGATGATGACATTGATACCAGGGAAGAGGACGCTTTGGCAGCTGTTTTGCCAGTACCCTGAGCCTGGGTGAGAGAGGATGAGGAGGGCTTGGTCATCCACTCTACCAAGTCTTCGGCATGATGCGGTTCAACACGTCCAGCTGCCGAAAAGAAGGACAAGCGTGTCCCAAGGCCACGTGCTGATGGCGATGCACCGCGTCCACGACCAGCACTGTTGTCTCTAGACACAGAGCCTGCTTGCCCTCTTTTATTGGCTCCTGACTGTCTGCCTCTCCTTGTTTGCCTTCCAGACATTCTAATGGCCTGCAGGGAAATGGGAAAACCAGCAATAAGGCCTAGCTTCAGGAGTATATTTTGCAGGAATCACACTACGCCTGCTGTAGGTGCTGCAAATGCCTGTTGGTGTAACACACCAGGAAAACGCAGCAATACAGGCTAACTTCAGGTGTATAATGTGCAGGAGGCACACTCTGCCCGCTGTAAGTGCTGCAAATGCCTGTTGGTGTAACACACCAGGAAAACGCAGCAATACAGGCTAACTTCAGGTGTATAAGGTGCAGGAGGCACACTCCGCCCGCTGTAAGTGCTGCAAATGCCTGTTGGTGTAACACACCAGGAAAACACAGCAATACAGGCTAACTTCAGGTGTATAAGGTGCAGGAGGCACACTCCGCCCGCTGTAAGTGCTCCAAAGGCCTGTTGGTGTAACACACCAGGAAAACACAGCAATACGGGCTAACTTCAGGTGTAATATGATCAGGAGGCACACTCCGCCCGCTGTAAGTGCTGCAAATGCCTGTTGGTGTAATACACCAGGAAAACGCAGCAATACAGGCTAACTTCAGGTGTATAAGGTGCAGGAGGCACACTCCGCCCGCTGTAAGTGCTGCAAATGCCTGTTGGTGTAACACACCAGGAAAACGCAGCAATACAGGCTAACTTCAGGTGTATAAGGTGCAGGAGGCACACTCCGCCCGCTGTAAGTGCCGCAAATGCCTGTTGGTGTAACACACCAGGAAAACACAGCAATACGGGCTAACTTCAGGTGAAATATGATCAGGAGGCACACTTCGCCCGCTGTAAGTGCTGCAAATGCCTGTTGGTGTAACACACCAGGAAAACGCAGCAATACAGGCTAACTTCAGGTGTAATATGATCAGGAGGCACACTCCGCCCGCTGTAAGTGACGCAAAATCCTGTTGGTGTAACACACCAGGAAAAAGCAGCAATACAGGCTAAGTTCAGGTGTAATATCGTCAGGAGGCACACTCCGCCTGCTGTAAGTCCTGCAAAATCCTGTTGGTGTAACACACCAGGAAAAAGCAGCAATACAGGCTAAGTTAAGGTGTAATATGGTCAGGAGGCACACTCCGCTAGCTGTAAGTGCCACAAAATCCTGTTGGTGTAACACACCAGGAAAAAGCAGCAATATAGGCTAAGTTCAGGTGTAATATGGTCAGGAGGCACACTCCGCCTGCTGTAAGAGCTGCAAAATCCTGTTGGTGTAACACACCAGGAAAAAGCAGCAATACAGGCTAAGTTAAGGTGTAATATGGTCAGGAGGCACACTCCGCCCGCTGTAAGTGCCGCAAAATCCTGTTGGTGTAACACACCAGGAAAAAGCAGCAATACAGGCTAAGTTCAGGTGTAATATGGTCAGGAGGCACACTCCGCCCGCTGTAAGTGCCGCAAAATCCTGTTGGTGTAACACACCAGGAAAAAGCAGCAATACAGGCTAAGTTAAGGTGTAATATGGTCAGGAGGTACACTCCGCCCGCTGTAAGTGCCGCAAAATCCTGTTGGTGTAACACACCAGGAAAAAGCAGCAATACAGGCTAAGTTAAGGTGTAATATGGTCAGGAGGTACACTCCGCCCGCTGTAAGTGCCGCAAAATCCTGTTGGTGTAACACACCAGGAAAAAGCAGCAATACAGGCTAAGTTAAGGTGTAATATGGTCAGGAGGCACACTCCGCCCGCTGTAAGTGCCGCAAAATCCTGTTGGTGTAACACACCAGGAAAAAGCAGCAATACAGGCTAAGTTCAGGTGTAATATGGTCAGGAGGCACACTCCGCCCGCTGTAAGTGCCGCAAAATCCTGTTGGTGTAACACACCAGGAAAAAGCAGCAATACAGGCTAAGTTAAGGTGTAATATGTTCAGGAGGCACACTCCGCCCGCTGTAAGTGACGCAAAATCCTGTTGGTGTAACACACCAGGAAAAAGCAGCAATACGGGCTAACTTCAGGTGTATAATGTGCAGGAGGCTTAGCAACAATGACACTGACACTGTCCCCTGCCTATCCTTCTCTCTCCCTGCACACAAGGTTTATCAAAGTATATGACACTGACACTCTCCCTGCCTATCCTTCTCTCTCCCTGCACACAAGGTTTAGCAAAGAATATGACACTGACACTGTCCCCTGCCTATCCTTCTCTCTCCCTGCACACAAGGTTTATCAAAGTATATGACACTGACACTCTCCCTGCCTATCCTTCTCTCTCCCTACAAACAAGTTTTAGCAAAGAATATGACACTGACACTCTCCCTGCCTATCCTTCTCTGTCCCTACACACAAGGTTTAGCAAAGAATAGATTTGACAAGATTTGACACTGTCCCTGCCTATCCTTCACTTTCCCTGCTCCGGAACACACTACACGAGGCCGCCGCGCTGGCGGCCTTTTATAGTGTGGGGCGTGTACTAAACCCCCTCAGCTATAATTGGCCACAGGCATCCTGCCTGTGGCCAATCATTGCTCTCCTCGCTGCCGGCGCTGTGATTGGCCAAGCATGCAGGGTCACAGTGCATGCTTGGCCAATCACAGCGCCGGGATTACACTGCGATGGCGCAGTGTATTGTGGGCCGTTTGCATCACTCGAATTTGGCGCGAACGGCCCAAATCGCTCGTTGTTCGCCGAACGCGCGAACAGCCGATGTTCGAGTCGAACCTATGTTTGACTCGAACACCGAGCTCATCCCTAGTAATCAGCATGGATTTATCAAAGACTGTCCTTGCCAAACCAATCTGCTAACATTCTACGAGGGAATGAGCTGCTATCTAGATAAAGCCTGTGGATATGGTGTATCTGGATTTTCCAAAGGCATTTGATAAAGTTCCTCTTAAATGCTTAATTTACAAATTGAGGTCTGTTGGCTTAGACCATAGTGTATGTACATGGAGAGCAAACTGGTTACAAGGATGCGTACAAAGGGTGGTTATAAACAGCGAGTACTTAGAGTGGTCTGGAGTGGTAAGTGGGGTATCCCAAGGCTCTGTCCTGGGACCTATTCTGTTTAATTTCATAAATGATATAGATTGCTATAAATAGCCCAATCTCAGTGTTTGCTGATGATACAAAGCTAAGCAGGGCAATATCTTAACAGCAGAATATAGAAACCTTACAAGAAGTCTTCAATAAACTTAAGGTGTGGGCAACTACATGGCAAATGAGGTTTACCACTTGCCGACCACAATACATACATTGCGATTTTCAAGTGGTTTAAAAGGGTTATGGCTGAAGCTATCATCCATACTGGGGTTATCCCCAGTATTTTTTTTGTTCAGCTGGCAACTGGCTTTCTCATAATTAGCCAATGGATCACTTTCAGAAGCAGCATGAGGGGATGTTCCCCGCCACTCGCTGGTGTTTTTGGGGTGGGCTATAGAGGTTACCAGATCATCTTTGATCACCTTTATGGTCTTGGAGGACAGGAGCCATTTTATGATGTAACTTACCGTCTAGTGCGGAAGAAATGTTCATTTTTAAAAAAAGCAAAATATCACATTTTATGGATCTTTTTCTTTTAAAGGGAAAGGAGAGAGTTGGGGTCTTATTATTCCCAGATCTCTCCATAAAGGTGACCCGTCATCCCTTATTTCTATTACAAGGAATGTTTACATTTCTTGTAATAGGAATAAAAGTAATCAAAAAAATAATAATTAAAGGGACAGTGCAAAAATAAAACAAACAGGATTTTTTTTTAAAGCGCCTTTATCCCTCCATGCTCACGCACAGAAGCAAACTTATACATAAGTCACGCACACGTAGGGTATGGCCACAAACCTTAAAGGGAGAGCAATAATTTTAGCACCCCCCCATGTAGCGCTCACCTTCCTTTTCTAGTCATATATACATAGAGTGTATGACTTTCTCACTAGTATAATACAATGCTTTTGTTATAGATAACTAATTGCAACACGCACTTGAGTCACATTTTGATGACTCATGAATGAGACACACATGAACTACCACATTGGTGAAGGGATGTAGAAACAGCTCGTACGAGTAATAAAGTTTTGACTCTGTTTATATTTATGTTACTTACATTATACTGAGGTATGTAGAGATCTCGAAGTTGGAGCTAATTAACTGTATACCATTAACTGTATACATTTCATTTTATAGCTTGACTGTTACTTATTTTTCTGTAGAAGCAGGCTAAGTCCTATGAAACGCAACTGCGTCGGAAATTGCAGCAAGCCATCACTTAACCTTCTAAGGTATGATGATTAAATTTCCTTCTGTGTAGTATACAGATATTTCTTCACATATGTGATTTTTTGTTATGTTATGTCCTCATTGTATGTCTTTTATGGTTTTAACAAGTTCTTATAAAATACATTTTTATAGTTTTTCAACAAAACGTATTGGTACCTTTAAAGTCCTTTGTTAGTTTATAAGGTTTTTTTTGTGCAATTTTCTGGTAGGGTGTGGTACCAGACAACTTTGTCCAAATATTAGAGGACCTCTTATGAGGCCTTCCTCCCACAGAAAAATATTTTAATAATCCTCTCTGTCTCTCTCTCTCTCTCTATATATATATATATATATATAGAGAGAGAGAGAGAGAGAGAGACAGAGAGAATTATTAAAATATATGTAGCTCCCTGCTCCCAATGAGTGGGCGCTATATGTTGAAATTATAGTTGTCTGGGCATTAGTTTGGCCCAGAGAGATTGTATTCATATTGCGGCGCTGTTTCAGTTCAGCTGGTTGCATGATTCCCCCCCCCCCCAGCGGTGGGTGTCGCTGTCACCGCTGATCAGGGTTGGAAAGACAACAGACTGGACGTATTGGGTACCTCTTTCTCAGAAGCAGCCCAGGGGGCATTGTGAACCCGCTGTGCATGCTGGGAGAGGGTACTTAAGGGACGGATGCCATTTGGTGGGGTTCTTCGATCCTCACCTGAGGGCCCTCTTGGCCTCAGGGATGTGTTGGCAGTTCCCGCCTCGGGGCCACATTGGCCCAAGGCCTCGCAACTGAGATATAGGCCCAGGAGTTACTGGGGCCTGCTGATCCAGGGACGATCCTGTGTCACCTTGCTTGATGGAAGGGACCGAGCAATTGAGGACTCAATTGGAGGATGTACCCGGATCCCAAAAATCTACCTCACAGTGCTGCCGGAGCGTCTGAAAGATACTGGCACTGTGAGCTGTGTTCTTTCTGAGGGAGCTAACCCAGTGGGGGGTTATACAGGTCTGTGGCAGAGACTCTTGAACAAATTCCAATACCAAGTCTGTGGCAGAGACTATCTTTGATCGAGCTTCGCGCCGGTTGCTAGGCCGGTGAGAGTGGGCCTATCCGGTAATTGCTGAGTCCAGCGTGGAGACAGTAAGATACCTGAGTCCTCCCCGTTCCTCTACCCCTCTGTTGGAAAGTTTATTCAATAAAACCCTTGAAAGAGACTTTGTGTTGGTGCAGACATTTCTTCCGGATAAACTTTTCAAGGAGAACCCCTGAGGCGAACATTTGTTACAGTAAGGTAACGTGCAGACCCCAAACTAAACCAGCAGCTCCTACGGGGGTACGCTACATATATATATATATATATATATATATATATATATATATATATATAATGTTTGGAGGTTCTAAGTAATTCTCTAGCAAAAAATACTGATTTAAACCTGTAAACAAAAAGCTTTGATAGGTCAACAATAATCTATTAATAGGCCACTTCTTCCCTCCCTAAAGCAGATATTTAGGCCTCGTTCACATGGACAAACTAAAACGTACACCCATGGGAAATGCTGTTTTTGCCTAAATGAGATGCAAAGGTGTTCTGTGCATCTGTCTGCAGACAGTCTCATTCATGTCTATTGGGAAGCAGCAGCTGCATGGACACAGCTGTGTGGGTGTTTGTCCCTGAAACTCAAACTGTCAGCATTCGAGGACACTCACTGATGTGGATGTCAAATTAGGAGCAGTATCTGTAGCCATGCAGCTGCTGCATTCCAATAGACATAAATAGGCATGCCTGTTTGCGAATTCAACAGCCCTTTGCATGGCCGTGCACTTTATTACACCCATGTGAACAAGGCCTTAAAGTAAACCAGTGATTTGTTCAAGCAGGGCAAAATAACAGGTTCACTTTAATTTATCCTCTTCAAGTAGCATATGCTTACGTTCCTCCTTAACACATTTTTCCCCTGGCAGTGATGGAAAGCCCTGTGCAAGCTACTAGAGTCATAGTTTACATTGGGCTAAAAACTCCCTGTGACAGCATTGATCAGCCCAGTGCTATCACATGGAGTAAGCCCTCTATACTCAGGAAGGGGTATGAGGATGGGTAAAGCACAGGTTTGCTTTAGTCTTAGCTCAGGCCCCATCTAAACACAGATGACCCTGTGACCTCTAAAAAACTGTCTCAGTCTTGTATATATAGCATATATTACTGCAGAACGTAAGTTTTTATTTTGCAGTACTATTTCTCCTTTTTTTTCCAAGATGCTTTTGCATTGTGAAATATGGGACATTCTTGGAAGCTGTTTCCCTGGAGAAGAAGTGGAAATAATTACAGTGAAGTAAATGAGTCTGCTAGAAATACGCACAAAGGTATTGTCGTTCTGAAATGGATATAGAGATTTTATTACTTTAGTGATTGCTTGGATGAAGGGAAAATTAGTAGAATGACTGGCCATTGAGTCTTACCTGCTTTTAATGATTTAAGTAACATCATGACAAACCTCTTATTTAATAAATGATTATGAGTCACCCAGGCAATCTTCACATGTGTAAGTAAACCAATATGGATATGCAACGCAAGGCTGTTTTGTTATTGCTATGTGAAACAGAAGTGGTATAAATATATTCAAAATAATATGTAGAATATACAGTATATTATACATTCAAACTCTTTTCAATACCAGTTACTTGGTGAACTGTATGCCATTAACACACTATCTCACAGTTATGTTTTGCTGCAATAAAATGTTTGGTGCAAAAGCAATATTTATATATAGTTTATGGTGCTATTACAGCTAAGAGTTTGAGACCATGTTAAGAAAAAGGGTAAAAGTATGTAACAATTTTTTTTTTAGTTTGCATAGGATTAGATTTTCAGTAAGGTTTTTGTTGCAGTCTGTGTCCCCATTGAGTAGATTTACCCCTCTTGTGTGTCCTAATGACTACTGTTACCTGCACAGAAAGTGATGGGAAATCCATATTTTAAAGTTGTCACCAGAACAAGAGGAGGTGATTTAAACTTCCAAGCAGGAGCCTATTCCAATGGGAACTGTATAAGAGAAATTAATTTACTTTAGGGAAATTTTCTCTCACTTCATGTTACTTTTCTAGGACAAGGAGTAAAGGGAAATCTTCCCAATGGTAGAGCAAAAAATAATCTGATGGGGTTTTAATCCTTTTGAAAAATTATCCAAAACCAAAAAGAAACGTCTATGCATACACTTTAAAGTGGAACTATACTCACCTCCACTCTAGCAACGAGGGGTCCACAAGCTCCCCTTGTAGGCCCCTGACTTCTTCGACCAGTCTATTTCTGGGTTCAGATATTTTGATATTTTGATTGGCCAAGATGTTGTCTTTCAAATGCTCCAGAGTTCATCTAGGAAGATCCCAAAATTGTACACATAGTTGTGTGTGTGCAGCTTGGTGTATATTGCGAACAAGCTGGTAAGAATACCTTAATGCAGAAGAGACATAGGGGTTGATTTAACTAAAACTGAGAGTGCAAAATCTGGTGCAGCTCTGTACAGATAGCAATCTACTTCCATTATTTTTGGCAAACCTTAAATAAGCAAGCTAAAGTTAGAAGCTGATTGGCTACCATGTACAGCTGCACCATTGTATGTCTCTTCTGCATGTAAAACCTCCTGTCCGCAAATTTGCATTGTGTAAGTAAAGTTCCACCAAAGTGCTATGGTTAGTGGGAAGCTTAAGGGTTAGGTGAAGTTCGAACATAGAGCTGGTTCTCAAATTTTCTGACCAGAAAAGTTCTTGTCGGAAATTCCGATCGTCTGTATGCAACTCCGACGCACAAAAATACTACGCATGCTCGGAATCAATTTGACGCATGCTCGAAATCATTGTACTTAATTTTTCTCAGCTCGTCCTAGTGTTGTACGTCAACACGTTCTTGATGGTCGGAATTTCCGACAACATTTGTGTATGCAACACAAATTTGAGCCAACATTCCGTATGAAAAAAATCCACGGCTTTCTTGTCGGAATTTCCGATCCTGTGTACGCGACATTATATGTATCTTTTGTGCAGAGATTTCTTTGAGTGTTAAGAATATAGAAAGTTCCTTAGAATTAAAGACTAACCTTTTAAAAAAGAATAAATGCACAAATTTTTTTGTACATTTTTTTTTCTTTTTTTACAAGAGCCTGTAAAGCATTACAAATATGGTTGCAGTGCCAGGTTCCTGCAAATTTCCTCCCTGTGCATTCCAAGGTATGGACTTTCAGTTGGAGAGCTGGAGGAAGTATTAATATACTGTAAGTGTAAATTAAAACACAAAATGAGGTGGGGCAGCAGGATTTTTTCAGTACTGTCATTAGACTTTACAATAGGTTAAAATCACAAAATTATCACAAAATTATATTACATATAGTTTACAAAACAAAATATTTTAAATGTACCATACAGACAAACAAAATATGTATACAAAAGTGTATATATGTATACAAAGGGGTAAAGTTATTATCGCTATTCTTCCCTCTGGACTTCTTTTCCCAGGTACTTGTTGAATAGCTCTCTCTGCATATCTCTACAGATATATTTCATCTAGCAGCATACTTTTCCATATACATTGGGCAATAATTGTCAGGTTGGATTATTGCTTGTGGTTCTTTGTTGCTTCCCACATAGGATTTGTCTCATTGGGCTTGCTATTGGCTCTTTTGACCTGGTTGGATGTATATGGTTCATCTACTTGCCTCATCTGTTTGTGCTTCATAGTTTCTCTTTGGGTGAGTATTTATTGTCCCTCTGATTTTGCCTGGCCTTTTAAAAACATTATATATGGGGGGCTAGAATGTTCTCGCTCAAGTAAGGCTATTTTTTTCCTATATGTATTTGCTTTTCTCTAGATAGGATGTAAGTGCCAGGATACAAACGCATTCAAAGCTCAATTAGGGGAATAGCTATTCTCTTGGGCATGGATCTGATATTTGAATATTTGATACACCCTCCAATCTTTTAAAGTCCAACCGTGCTCTATCTACCCCATCGCCTTAGAAAGGATTTGGTATTAGTCCAAAATTAATATTATTTTGGTATGTATTATATGTATAATCAATTACTATGAAGAGTTACCTTTACGTTGAAGATTAACTATGGATTTTATAGGAGTACTGTCTAAATGATTGATAATATATACTGTATAACTCCAGTGGCCCCACCTTTTTGTTCCCATGCTCGCCCGGCAATGAATGCCTTGATGCCTCCATGATGGCTGTTGGCTGACCCCGCCTGGCTGTTGGGGTAAGTGTTCTCTAGACCACACTTCTCAGAAAACGCTTTTCTATATAGACTGTACTCTCATGGATGTTAATTTGCTCACCACCTCTTTAAAAGTTTGCATAAAACTTTGATATTATTGGTAGCAGCTGTTAAGGGATAATAATTATATTTTATTGTATTTTACCCTTTTGTATACATATTTTGTTTGTTTGTATGATTCATTTAAAATATTTAGTTTTTTTACTATAGGAAATAAAAGTTTGTGATTTTACCCTATTGTAAAATCCAATCGTGGTACTGAGAAAGTGCTGCTGCCCCCACCTCATTTTGTGTTTTAATTTATGATATTATAGGATGTGGGTACCTATACACCCCCTTTTTTGTCAACACCTCTCCCTCCTGAGCAACCATTCTTTTTCTATACTGTAAGTATGTTAGCCACGGTGGCAGATGAGACAGAGCTCCTTGAATAAATGATGTGCTGTGCGGGTGAAGCTCTGCACAGCTGCGTTCTTTGCGAAAGTAAAGGCTGTATTTAAAAGTAAACCCCTGTATTCTGGGTCATTCTGGTGGAGGGGGGATTCTTAGCATAAATGTTGTACGTTACACCATAAACATGTAACATATTGCAAATGGTGGAGTTAGCCTTTAAGATTTAATTTATGGTTGTTCCTGTACAAAAACGATGTACTCACACTGTAAGGTTCATTTGTCAAAGGCAAATAAGCTGTTCACTTTGTAGGAAAATGTACACTTAGAAAGGAAATCTTCCTTTAGCTCAGTGAATGTGGTGGAAATTCACTTTGCAAGGAATAACCTATCACCTAGAAGGGGGGGGGCACATTTTTGTTTGCACATAACTAGATGATAAAAGCAAGCAGAGCTTCACTTCATACAGCGAGCTTAGAGAAAATTCCCTTGCAAAATGAAAATTCCCTTGCAAAATGAAAATTCCCTTACAAAGTGAACAGCCTTCAGTAAATCAACCCCATAAGTGTTAGTGTAATATACATCTGGGTGAATAAAACAAAACTACATACAATTTACAGGTGATAAAAAGTCACTTCAATGATATGTGCCTGAATATTATAATATAACCCATACTCCCAATATTCAGAAGCAATAATAAATACTAATATATGTGTAGATTGGTGCTCTGTTTTGTTGTTGTTGGAATCCTTTATTTATATCCTACAGTAGAAGGTACTTTTTTTTTTGTATTCCTGTTATCATGGACATGTCACTGGCTACTTTCTGTTAAATCTATAATCTACCTCCAGCAAATATTTGTCTTGCTCAAAACTTTCTTGAAAAAGAGAGTGATCTATTGCACCGGAATAGACACAGTTGGGTCAAATCTACTCAGGTTTAACATTTTGATGTTAATCCTGAGTAGATTTGACCCAGCGGTGTCTATTCCGGTGCCATAGAATTTTTAAACCAGGCTCTGAACAACAAGAGAAATCTGGCAAGGGTAGAGTTCTCTGCGTGACAACAAGAGGAAGAAAGACAGAGTGAAAAGAAGGATGAGAAGGAAGTGTTGAGGAAGCAAGGAAAGGAAGGAAGAAAGAAAGGACGGGGGTGAGGAAGGTCACTATTTGTTTTGTTTTTTTTCATATATTTTACCAATGGAATGATTATAACCATACAATAACTGCAATTAACAACTGACTAAAAATTATTTACTAACTTTTCATTATTTTAGTGTTGAGCAACTGACGTTTATGATGCATTGTAACCATAGGACTTATTAGATTTGCAGAAATATATCATATTTTTATTTTTTGACTTTTATTATGAAAACATGTTTGAATCTCACAATCAAAAAAGTTTTAATGAGAAAAGTGCTAATAATACCTAGAAACAATGATGTTCCCCAAATTTTTGAAGAATAAAGCAATATAAGAGAACTGTAGCATGGACACACATAAAACTGAATAAGAAGAGTACACTTTACTTAGTCCGGTTGCAATTTAACAAACACATACAGTATACATGAACAGTATAAAAACTAAGCTGAATACTATTCAATTTAACCGAGAGTAGTACTTAAAACTCAGTGACATTTCCCAAAAAATGGTCATCAAAAAATTCCTCAGCTTTTCTCAGTAAACATTAGTGTTGGACAAATGCAAGTTTAAATAAAAAAAAAAAGTATTTTTACTGTTTTAACAAGAATTTTCAGTCTTTAACCACTGTGGACCCAGAAAAAAACATAACTGGTTATTCCTGTGGGCATTTTTTTTTTACAGTTCTTTGAGAATAAAATTTTCAGCAATCAGTGTAACTGTAAATACTGTCTTGTTTGCTAGAACATGTGTATGCTTGGAATCCACATTGAGTGCTATGTACATTAGGTAAACTTAAAAAGTTGTAATTGAGTTCCTTTGGCAAACATGAGATATTTGCTGTAAATATAACATAAGCATGAATAATCGTAACAAACTGATGCTGTAACTTAAAGAAAAATTATATTGACTTTACATACAGGATGCTACGGCAATGAATTATAATCTCAGAGAGTTGGTATTGTTGAAAGAGGTATTATCTGGAAAAAAAAGTAGCAGGAGGTTTCGGTACACATAGAAATGTAATATTTTGGCAGAATATCTTGGTCAGGTGAATATTCTTTCACTAGTATTTCTTTTAGTTACATAAGCTGTCCATGTTGTTCTCCAGCTCAGGCAAAATGCGTAAACACAGAAAACATGTGAAGGTTTCATAGGGAACAAAAGTGCCTTGCGCTTTTCTAAGTCTCTATACACTGTTCTCAGCAAAAATGTTCAAAGAAATTAGCAATATTATCTGTGTTTTTAATCATCTTAAATTTCCTATACCATAGGAATGTAGTCCATCTGAGGTCAAGCACATGCTTCCAGGTTATTGTACTATAAGTGCTTCAGCTGTTGGTCTCTTGATGAGGAGTTTTTTTTTTTTATGTTTTTACAATAATGAGGTAACATGGCCTTGCTGACCACCCAGATACTAAGAAGATTGTAAGTTGATCTCCAGTCTATGTGTAAGAATTCCCAAGATAAAGCCAATGACACACAAATACTACTGCTTTTGCCTGTTTCTAGCTATATGGACATAAAGGGATTCATTTTGGCTGAGTCTCCTATCAGGGGAGGTTTGTGGAGCCACCTGGATGTTTTTATTACACAGGTCTGCGCTTGTAAATTTGAGATGTAATATTAAAACTCTTTACTGCAGAATGGCCTCTGACATATGCATTGACTTTAAAGGGAAGTGCATCTTGCATTTGCTAAATCGATTAAAATAAATACTTTTCTTTTAAAGCATTTGTTTTTGCTAAACAAACATGAACATCTATCAAGTTCAATTGGAATTTGCATTTAAAAATAAAGTATTATTGAATTGTATCCTATAATTATGCTAAAGGATCCCACATTTAGGAGCCTCACCTAGACCTAGAGAAAAGAAATAAAAAAGTTTAGTAAGGTTGGCAATAGGTTTATCTACTTGTTTTGATGTGGTTGTCAGTAAAATTCAGTATTTCAGAGAGGGAATCTATCAGTTAGTTTATTGTTACTTTTGCCCTAACAATTCAGAGTGGAAGGGTAAAACGTCCTAAAAGCCCACTTGGAGCTCTGATACTTAGGCTGTGCAAACATCTGCCATAACCTTCAAAAATCATAGATTGAGTATTTTTCTTTTTTTTTTTGGAATACCATTACCAATAACTATTTAATAAATACAAGACCTACAGTATGAAACTGCCATTTTGATAGCCTACAAAAGCAATGATTATTTGCAAAGGGTGGTAACCCATAGCGAACTATTAAAATGTATTGTTTAATTACTGGTTTACCATAAGTGAGCACCACAGTGATTTAATGTGGGGTACTGTACTTTGCACAAATTGATTGACCTTTGCCCTGCTTTACTAAACAAACATTATTTAGGAAATAATCATAAATAAACCTTCTTGTGTCTTGAATTAATTTTCCATAGAGATACAATTCCCTATAATACTGACAAAAAGAAAAACTAAGACTTCATATCAAGTGTTGGGACAAACACTTAGAATATAAGTGGAATTCACTGAGTACTGCTGTAAATAGGAGAGAATGTCATCCTGTTGTCATTGTGTTCACTGTAAATTATGAAATAACACTAAAAACATATTGTGGTCCCTCCGGTTACATGTGCAATAATTATGCAGAGTTCAGGAACAGACGTCTTGGTTGTTCCATAATATGATAGGGGTAAGGGAATTGTCATCATACATCTTAAATATATTATCACCCTGTTTAATAGTCAGGCATCGCTGGAGTGTGGTATTGGCTCTGAACACTGTTTAAATATTCAACTTTTTTCTGTTATATTATAGTTTAGCTTTTATTTGCTAGAGGACCATGAAATATGGCTTATACCTCATCAGAATGTTTTCTGCATATAAGTGATATGTGCAAAATTGGCAGTTCTACCATAAAACATTTTGCAAAACTCCATTAATACTTGTTTTATTTGGCAAGTATGCCATTTATATGACCAGACCTGTTAGGCCAAAACATCTAAAGATAATGACATTACTTTAGCTCCTTCAGTACAGGAGACTGTATAATTTTGCCACAAGGATGCTGATCTCAGCACTGAAGAGTTAAAATAAGGATATCATTACACACACTGTAGTGCTTGGATGGGGAAAAAGTGCATGGCTGCTTTTATACAAATAGTACAAAATGCTAAAAAAAAACAAAAAAAATCCTCAATGGTCTGATAGTGCTGTAAGCATGCAACACCAGGATAATACTACATCTAGCAAGTAGTTACAAACCGGTTGTGTTTTGGTGTCTGTGTTGCAAAAATGTGCATTAAAGCTAAAATAAAGTAACAGACCGAGACAGCAACCCTTCTTCCTGCAAACAGCTTGGTGTAACTGCAACAAGAAACCAAGAGTACACAACCATCAACACAATACTGTCTGCCCAAGCGGACTCCATATATACAGGTGAATCTGCCATGCTTAGTGTTCTCAAAATATACCTAACAGTGTGTTCTTGTGAATTCAAACAAAACAACTGTTCATTATTTTTTCTTGCGAGCAATAGTCACTGGAATATTAAGACACTATCTTTGGAGATAACCAAGTACTTCATTCCATTAAAAAAAATCTGTATAAGTGACCATGTTTGGATTTTTTTTTTCTTTTTTGTTCAATCGTCCTCTTGAGGGCAGTTTCACCTTTAAGTGAACATAACAAGCACCTAGTGTTTCATAGTTTTCTTTTTCTCTTTTTGTTAAAAAGAATATATATCTAGATTTATATATAGAGATATATAACATACATATACATTTTCTTTATATATGTACGTATATATAAATATGGAGCAGTTCAGTCATGTTGTCTGTGAAACCTGGAGTTTACAGTGTCCATTTAGAAGCTATTCCACAGAAGAGAAAGGAATGTTTTTATGGAGATTAGGGTTTTGACTGTGCCGATTTCGGCTGCGTACAGAGGAGAACATCATGTTGCACCCTTGGACTTTGCATTTGTGCATTTCTCGCAAGTGCACTGTCTTATAATGAACTCGTAGAGTCCCTTTGTTGCTGTACATTTTATGGCAGATGTTGCACATTATTCCCCCATTGCTCACAGCAAAGCTGTTGTATAAGGAAGATTCTGAAAGATCATTGCCTGGTCCCATGAGAGGGGCAGAAGCATAATTTTTTTGAGAGGACTCCTCAATGTCACTGGCACCATCAGTGTCATCCAGGAGTATACCCTCATCACTGCCCACATCAGACTCCCTAGAGGAATGGACACTGCTGCTGGACTGGACACTGGAGGTCGTGCTCAAATCTAAGACCATGTAATCATCTGAAAAGCTTCGGCCATATCCATTGATGTGGGAATCCTCTGTACCAACTGGCGAAATGGTGTCCTCTCTAACATCCAGGACCAAGGGATGTTGACCACCATAGATCTTTGCCAAGAACTCATCTCGTAGTGTGGGCTGAGAGGAGTCCAGCCCCATCTCATCCAGTTCTTTGGTCAACAGTTTGCGGTGGAGGTTAATATTGGCACTGTGTCTGAAATAATAATAAAAAAAATATATATATATATATATATATATATAAACAATGCATGTAAATACAATTATATATTCACATGTAATAAAATTCACATGTCTAACATTTACATGGATACTTGTTTAATGTAACATTAACATAACATATAAGTATACTTTTAAAATAACTTTTAAAATAACTGCAAGGAATATGTCATGCATTTCACACAAAATTCACATGCAAGAATAAAAAGCAATAAAAAAGCACATACAAATTTGCTAACAAAAACTGTTAATATATGTATAAAGTTAAGAAAAAAGTAATGTAAATGGGTGCTGTAGACATAAATAGATTGCTAAAATAAACAGTAAAAATGTATATATTTTTTGTTCTGCTTATTATAACAAGCATCGTTGTACACTTAGGTGGGTTTTAAATATGATTTTAAACCTATTTTTAAAAAAATAACAAACATGTTATATTTACCAGCTCTGTGCAATGATTTTGCACAAAGCAGGCCTGATTTTCCTCTTCTTGGGTCCCCCGCCAGTGCTCCTGGCTCCTCCCCCCTGCTTTGTACACCTCAAAACAAGTTGCTTGCTATGGGGGCACTTGTGCGAGCTCGATCCCAAGCCACACCCTGTGGCCCCCGCCCCCTACTCTCTGCTCACTGGCTGTCACTTACAGCAACAGAAGCCATTGGCTTCCATTCTGCCTCTCTGTCTGCTGAGGAGAGAGAGAGAGCGGAGAGAGCCACTGTTTTCGGGCACACTGATGGATCAAGATTGGGCTCAAGTAAGCATAAAAAAGGGCTAGAGAGGAAGCTGTATACAAAAGGCTTTTTTACCTTAATGCAGAGAATGCATAAGTGTAAAAAACCTTCTACATTTAGCACCACTTTAAATGATCTGTTTCAGGGGACAAAAATAACTGATTGATGAAGTGAACCAGGGAGGGTCTATTTAATGACAAAGAGAAAAAAGAAAGGCGCACCAGCCTAGTGCATTATCCTTGGGTGGATTTTATTAAAAATAGATGAAGGAAAACTACTTACAAACATACGTGAGTATCTCACATTAAAAGAATCCACAAAAACACAGCATTGCGTCTGAACCGAACCAACTCCAAAGAGTCACAGAGGGATTGATGGGGGTCACTGCCGGCTTACGAGTTTCGAAGACGAGTCTTCTTCCTCAGAGCCCAGCTGACTGTTGGGCTCTAAGGAAGAAGATTTGTCTTTGAAACGCGTAAGCCGGCAGTGACCCCCGTCAATCCCTCTGTGACTCTTTGGAGTGGGTTTGGTTCGGACGCAATGCTGCGTTTTTGTCGATTATTTTAATGTGAGATACTCACGTATGTTTGTAAGTAGTTATCCTTCATGTATTTTTAATAAAATCCACCCAAGGATAATGCACTAAGCTGGTGCGCCTTTCTTTTTTCTCTTTGTCATTTATCGTTAGGATACCCCTATCCATGAAGGCAGCAAGGCCAGTGACATTTACCACTTTGATTTACAGACTGTCTGGTATTCCACTCGTGCGCAGGAGTTTTTGTTTTCTGTTATCAAGGGTCTATTCAATCCCTAATGAAGATAATAACAACAAAGACAGTTTTGGACAGGTACCAATGTACATGACTATACTTCAGTATCTGCACTAAATATTAAATTGCAGAGCATTTACTTTGGCTCAGTCCTGATGGGACTACAGCCATACTCTTGTGCCATATCACACTCACCCACTATATCATTTAACTCACTTCTGCCTAAATACTGGCTTGCTTTTTTGTATAATGGATATTTTTTGTTTATATCTATCAATAACTTTATGATGGTCTTTAATGCTTTATATAAATCTTCAAAAATAGATTATTTGAAAACAGAAAGAGGAGGTCCAAGCAGATTGTAGGTCAAGGAAATCAAATACTATATGTAAGATGTAACAAAAATCTGCTACATCCCCTACTCCTTTTTTTTCCCACAGGGCTTTGCCGTATTGAATCTATGTTATGATACTGCTATTTTGCATTGAACACTGATACAAAGTAATAACTGCAGACAATAGAAAGGGATTGGCCATTAGGAAATTGACTGATGTTTAAAAGATCCTTCCTTTGCTTGATGCACACATAACCTGATAGCTCCAAGAAAACATAGTCAAATGGTAAAAACTTCCAATCAACAGATGTTTCCTGCAGTGGTAGTGAGACGACATTATCTGTTTTAATACTAAATAAGTAGTTTTCTAAAACAGATGAAAATACTAGTCTCAGCCAACAAGCATCCTCAGTCTATGGATACCTTTAGAAGTTAACCATTGTGTAAAAATTCACAGAGGAACAGATACATGCAGAAGCCTAGCAATTTGAGATCCGTACATTGCAGAAAAACTAGCTTCTTATTGCTTTAGTCACAGCAGTGAAACTTAAAGATCCCTACAATTTAATTAGAAAGTGTAGACTCCTTCAATTTCTGTCAAGCTTAACTGAATGCAGAACTACGCAGAGAGAATCTGTGCTGCAATGTCCCTTACTCTCTGTCAGCACTAGCACAGAGTCCGTTAATATAATTACATTGACTTTTATTCAATTAAGTGCCATCTCTTGCTTAAAGGGAAGCCGAAGGAGAAAAAAGACAGCTTTGTCAATTGATTCAGGTGTAACACAATAATAAAAATGAACTCATGGCAGTGCATTAGCTGTGCACCTCATAACTTTGTAACAAGAGTTCATTCATAGAAGTCGATTTCCATTATGCCACCTCAGTTGAAAAATAATTGATTCTGCAGCCCTTGTCACTCTTTAATCTATTGCACTTTTGTTTAATAACCTAGCACAATACTGTATGCACAAAATAATGGCCCATAAAGCTGGTGACAAACTTGTTTTATTTTCTCAATTTCCCTATGCAAGCATGCTGTCCATGCCCTATATAGTTAGGATGAATTCTGTTACTACTGGCTAATGTTTTAATAATATTATTGGTATTATTATTATTATTATTTTGTCTTAATATAATTAATTACTCTCTTTAATTAATCTCACGTTATAAATATTCGTTATGTGCCCTTAATTACATGTTTATTTGTCTTAATCATAATACAAATCTGTACAGTACCTATCTACAGATATATTTTAAAGATGTACACATGTAGCCTTACACGTTTTTAAATGATTAAACTATCCATAAAACTTAAACACCAGCTGCAAAATAATTTACTATAAAGGTGTAATGCTTTTTTTACTGTATAAACCATGTTTTTTATTAATTTTTTTAGATTAGTTACTTGGACATCCTGAGTAAAAAATTTAACCAAGGAAATCCCAGCTAACTGCTCATTTTGCTGTTGAGTTACAAAGATTTCGGTTTATAAGCCTAGTCAAAAATAATGTGCTTTAAATCTGGAGGATGAGCATTGCCATTCAGTTCTACATTGGTAAGCCCCACTCTGCTGTAAGCATTTAGGTTGTATAAGAGCTTTGTGTAGTTTATACTAATGTTCTGAGGTGTGGATTAGCCTGGATTAGCCTGTCATATGTAGCTGTTGTACATGAAACTAAAACTGGCATGCTAGTGGAATGGTAAATAGACAGGACACTTTCAAAACACTATAAAACCTTTTCTCTAAAATATTTTTATACAAAATATGAGGCAGTGTTTTTTTTAACTTCACTATCCGAAACTTCAGATTAATATTGTAATGTGGGATTCTAAAAGATCCAATGATGGTATGATTGCATGTATGCATGTAGGTACACTGAAAATATTTAGAAAACAGCTCTTTGGATAATGGTCTAAAAATTGTTCTGGAATTGCAAAATATAAAATAACAGTTCTAAGTAATTTTTCTAATTTGTAAAAAAGTTAACTTCTTTAATAGTAAGAATCTCGTGAGGGTAATGAAGTCTGATGAACCCCCCAAACTAAGTGGAGTGAGTATGGGAGTTGTACTGGATATGTTGCCATCTAAAATTTCTCCAAAACTCACAATTTGATGACAAAATGTTTATGTCTGTGTTAGGCATTCATAAGAGGTAACATATTACAGTGCAGCTTCAAACACATTGGCACAAAGCAGATCAATCAGAAAGGAATGCAGAAGAACTGAATTATTATAGTAGTTAGGCTTTGTCGTAAAATTGACATGTCATAAATACCTTGGTTTTAAGCATACACATGGTTTTAAGCAGTTTTAAGCATACGCATCCTGGTCTGTTTTTTTTTTTTCTACCAAATGCCAGCTATAGTTCATATTCCATAATTTTTAAAGTAGTGGATATACATTCATAAAAAGTGATTACACTGATGTATGAAAGATGCCAAATAGATACAAATTATACCTATACTACTGTGTTTATCAGGCAAATGGGACACATTAGACTTTCTAAGTGAAACACGCATAAGAGCTATATCATATTATGTGTCTATCAAATCATGATTTCATTCTGTTCAATTATATGGTGATAGTCATATTGTAAAACAAGGATCAAGTCGCAGATAGGGAGCTTTTTGAACATGTGTTAAAGTAGTTTAAATAGAGCTTCTATCACTTTCTCATCATGTCTCCTCTGCATCCTCACAGGTAAATGACTGCTGCTTGGAATATCCATGTTTAACCATCCCATGCTATGTATGATTGATAAAAGACACTATTCTGCTGCTCTATGGTAAATGCTCTAATACCATTTAAACATGTCTATATTTTTGGTGATTGATCCTCACCTCCTTTTGCCTTTAGTGATCAAAGAATCAGTTATCTTTTATTACTTTGGCCTGTGTCTGTGACTGGTCTGGTTTAACTAAAGCAGTTAGAAGATATAACAAGAAGAACTGTGCTCCACTAAAAAAAGACTGCAAGCAAACCAACATTTTGTAAATAATTTCTTATGAAGCCTGATTCCCACTCTATTTTCCCTCTGAAAATGCTTCCTTTACCTCATTAAAATTCCCCTGTTTTCAAATTCTCCTTACATTGCCCCTCCTCTCCGCCCCACAACTTATATATTTTTACCCTCACTCCTACCCTCTCTCTAAATATTGAACCCACATGCTGACCTAAACATCAGGACAGTGAGGTATGTGCTATCATATACAGCCCACACCCATCTTACTTTTGTCACCCTCCTTCTGCTTCCACTGCTTCCAAAACCCAGCCCCGCATCTCATGTGCCGTCTTGGAATGCCTGCTCTGAAGAAGGTGACATGTTCTCCAAAATGCATAAGCCTTCCAACTGTGGTTGCATGATTGGATGACATTGCCTTACTGCTGAAGTTGTTTTCTAACACGCCTGTTCTATTTTATGTTTGTGAGTATTCTTTTGTCTTTTGGAATAAATTTATATTTATGGTGGTAATGCACTAAGCATTTGCACCTGCCTGTGTGTTTTTTTGCAAACTCACATCTCTGCATGACCTTTATATATTCCATTCCTTTAACATACTCACCATTACTGATACCTGACTCTGTTTCTCCTGCTGCCCTCTCCCATTGTGGCCTCTCCTTGACTTACTCACCCAGACCCAGTGGATGGAAAAGAAGGTGGAGTTGGATTCCTTCTATCCCCACTGAGCACCTTTCAAGTCCTTTCTACCCCTCCCTCTCTATCCTTCTTCTATCCCTTTTCTCTTTTGAGACCTACTGTTTTTGTCTGTTTTCTTTAATTTCTCTGAGGATTGCAGTGATTTGTAGGCCTCATGGACCACACTTTTTTGATGACCTCTATGCCTGGTAACCCTTCTTTCTCTCCTCTGAAATACCCACTATCATTCTTGGTGACTTTAACATCCCTGTTAATGTTAACAGCCCAACTACATCTGAACTTCTCAACTTAAACCTCATATTTTGATCTAACACAATGGACACACACTTCCACTCACTCCAATGGTAACACCCTTGACCTTGTATTCTCCCACGTCGCCACTCCTGGCAATCTCATCAACACCCCTTTTCCTCTCATTGATCACAACCTCTTCAGTTTCACAGTGTCCTTGTCTTCAACCACCAAGCATAAAAGGATTACTCATAGAAATTTTTACCACTTTAACCTTTCACTTCTCTATTCTGCTACCGAACACCCCTATGACAAAATTGTTACCCCTGTCCTGTTCTAACCTGGCCACCTCTCTCTACTCTCATCCTCACTGGATGTACTCCAAGATTCTGCTCTTTTCTGGTTCTCTTCCTATCCTGTCATGAAAAGATGGCTGCAGTTCTGTATCGCTTGCTTTGTATCTCTGTATCTCTCACTTGCCATCAGAACTATGAAGGAATGCTAAGAGTCCTTTATGAGAGCCAATAAGTCTGATACATCAGGTTAGACTTACTCTGCATGGAAACAAAGACCCAGCAAACTTTTCACTTCTAATTACATTTATTTTACTATTGCTAATAGTCTATTTTTGTAATATATTTTCTTTAAATATTTTTCATTTCTTTTCATTAAACTATATTTCATTTAACTATATATTGGTAATCTCAATCTCTGAATGCTTTAATCAGAAATTAAAGATTATTTGCCTCTGCAAGGGCTACCATAGTTTGAAACTATGTTACATTCCTGTCTGGGTAAGGCAGTGAGCTTCAAAGACATTCCTTAAAAGTCATAATTTCAACAGCAGATTGTGTTTCCATTAAAACATGTAGTGGTGGCTACTGTATGTGTGTATTTGTGTGTTGACCCAGTGATAATTACTCTCAGGCTGCTGATACTTAGATTGTTGTCCCATGAGCCAAAAAATCTCTGTGCAGGGTAAGGCCAAGATTGTAATATGTCACTAGTCCTAATTACAAAGTTTTCTGGTAATCCAGGCACAAAACTAGGTACAAAACTAGGATACTAAAACCCAAACTTATGGAGTGCCGTTAAATCTTATTATGATGTTGTGCAGGAAATTGTCTACATTGAACCATAAGAAGGAACGTGAGATTGTTTTTCCCAAACGTAGCAAAACACATATAAGAAGGGGAATCTGAATGGATGGAGGAGTAAATCCCTGTTCTGTTCCTATAGTAAAAGTTTTCACCAGGATTCCAATTTTCTAGTGAAATAAAACTAAAACCAAGATATTTTACAACTGTGGAACTAAGTAAAATGACCACTGAGCGAGAAAATAAATGTATCTATTACAATAAAATATATAATAGGATTACACAATGTTCTATATCTACTATAGATGTGTTCTTCTTAGTACAAGAAATACAGTTAGTCATCTATATGGTGTTTTTATATTCCAACAAGCTGCTGCTAACATCTACAACTATCTATTAATTAACAGTTAATAAAAATGGGAAAAAACACTGTTGTTATTCTACGTTAACCTGATGAAGCATTAACCTATGATTAATCAGATGTCACTCTTTCTAATCTAGGTATTGTCACAAAACCAATAACAATCTGTTCAAAAATTTTCAAAGAAAGTAAGCCAAATAAGAAATATAGAGTCATCGGTATTTGTCCATAGTATATTAACCATATTTTACAGAAATAGTGAAGTAGAAATGTTCAATCAATATTCTCCAGGTAACACAGTTTTCATGGCTTCCATGTTATGTCTAAATGTATAAAATGTTAACATAAACTTTTAATCTATTGCAACTAAATAGAACTACTACACTTAAATAATCTGCCATCATGTTTTTTTTGTGACTGCCTTCTAATTTTACTTGCTTCAGGATAAGTTGTCCCTTGAAACAAATAAAATCTTTTCCCTGACAACTATTGATGAAGTTCTGTTTTTTTTTTTTTAAATGATTTCTGTCTACCTTTCTCAGCAAAATTAGCCAGCAAGTAACTGAAATAACCAACTGCAAAAATGGTGCAAACTAGAATGTTTCAAGTCAGCTTACTTTGGTAGTTCCAAACCCTCTAGTGTCTATCAGACTGTTGCCATTGTGTGGTCATTCATCAGAGCAAGGATCTAAAGGGCTTGAAAATCATATTTGTTTTCTGTTTTTTAAACAATGTCTATA
Source organism: Rana muscosa (assembly GCA_029206835.1). Lineage (NCBI taxonomy): Eukaryota > Metazoa > Chordata > Amphibia > Anura > Ranidae > Rana > Rana muscosa. The sequence continues at coordinate 673,627,064 of CM055116.1, forward strand.
TTAAAATTGTAGCTCACTTTCTAGTTACCTGAACAAAATATTATTTTAGCTTTGTAAAATGCACATTATTGAAAAAGGGGTGCTAGTTTGTGATACAACAAACAAGTCTCCAGACTATAAATATCTCTGCAACAAGGTGGTTATTTCTACTGGCAACAAAAAAATCATAAAAATAAAAAAAGTAACAGTAAGAAAAGCAGCTGGCTGAAATTGTTATTTAGTTCAAAGAAGATTGCTATGCCTTACTAAATGGTATATAAAGTCACTGTATGATTTCAGATCAGATGCAAGCAGCATAGTTAGTGCTCAATCACTGTCTAAATGTAATCAAAAAGCAGAGCTTCTGGTAGGAGGTCATGCCAGTTACCCAGGGCTTAAAACCCTAGGTATGCCTCTATTTGAATATTACAATTGCCAGAATGCATGTGTCAGTGATGTTTTATTGTAGTTTTGCTCTATTTCACATTTGAAGATAAACTAAGCAACTCCAGGATATCTAATTTTACATTTTGAAATTGTGCTAACAAAACCTAAACCTTTAAAATCATCATAATCAGACCCAAAATGTGGTGCAGAAGTAATTAAAAGCACATCAATGGTTTGTTTTAGATAAATCCCAGGCTTAGTATAAACACTAATTGTATGACCTAACTATGAGAGCGATATATAGTGCACAAATCCATGTCTCAAGGGTCTGAGGCTTATGTGAAGAAAGTGTGGCATGACAGGAAGAAACAGAAGCATCAAGGGCCTTAAAATGGCTTTAAAGCCTGAGGACATGTCATAAAATGTAATGCAATCAGCACGGAAGAATGTAACAATATAGAACTGGCTTGACAGTATCAGTATTCTAGCATAGCAGAGAAAGTGTTAATGAGTTAGTCATTAATGATTAATCAATTCAATTCTATGCCAATTTAAATATATTGCAATTTAGTAGTTACCTTCTACTTTTGTTTTAATAATTACTACAATACACAAGACTATAATTTACTACTTTTCTATATTTTTTCTTGTTACATGAAACTCTACCCCCAGTGTTTTTAATGACTAGACAATGTTGTCTTATTTTAAAATAGTTTGTACTACACAGTCTATCTGCCATATTTTTTTCTAATTAATTGTTGTGTTTTTTCTAATAATAAAGCTTGTTTGTATCATCCATTGTGTTCTGTTTTGGCTCTCTTAAGAGAACTGTATTCTCTTATTTGTTTGTTACATAAAAATCTGCCCCCAGTGTGGCTGATTTATGAAATATGGAATAAAAAATGACCAGCAACAGCAACCAGTAACGTGATAGCTCTATTTTTCAAAGCTTGGGAAATACAATCAACTTTTTTTTCCTAATTTTAATACGTCAACCAAGAAACTGTATCATTTTCTACTTTTGTAATTGTGATCACATTTATAAGATTCCTGTCAGCATAAAAAAAAAAAAAATCTTGTACCCCTCTAAAAGGTCTGCTAGGCATTCAAATGTTTCCTGACAGTCAAGTATCCTACTCTTGTAATCTTTAACATCAGTTCAGGTTAACAGTGCACTGAAGTCAATTTTGGAATTGTACCTTTAGACATGTAGAACTCATAAATGGACTTGTACCTACAGGTTCCTGCAAGCATCCCTGATTATCTCATAGAGCGCTTATTGCTCGTTAATATGCATGCAGCATCTACATCTAAAAAGAGAACTTGGCTCCACCCCTCACACACCTCAATTCTGGCCTCCTAGTGCAGCCAACAGTCAGATGCAAGAGGAGGCAGAGTCACACACAGACTTCACAGATCAAGTCTTTATTTTGTATACTAGAATATTCTGATGCTTTGGGCTCCATGAGCACTCTAGATATCCCGATACCTGCAGCCACTTGTAATGCACACTGGATTCTTTATTATTTTTAAATCCCCTTAGGTTTTCTTTTATTGCAAAGTGAATGAATTCCTACAAAACTTACTTTTATGTTAAATCAGATCACCTGCTTTGTTAGGCATGTTCAAGGATTAGATATTTTAGTAAGTTCACCCAAATACTTTTAGTGGGGGGTAGTGCCTTGGACATAAGTGTCCTAGATTTCTGCTGGTAAAAAATGGGACCCCTAACAAGTGTACAACTTAGCTATAGCAAAACCAAAAAGTCACAAAAAATAATAATAATGTATAGAATATCTGAAATAAAGGGCACAAACAATCAACTTAGGAATGAATGTTATAAGAAGTAATATTTACCCAGTTACATTTCTAATTTTCCCATTGCCCCAATTGCTCCTTCATCCTCTGGGTGCAATCCGGATGGTCTGCATTAAAACAAACAGAAACAAACCACACCCATAACTCTGGAAACATGTCCTTGCTTCTTGAAAATATGAACATTGTGGGAAGATTAAAGGCCTAAATGCATTGAAGGGTGCTGGAGAGGGAGGCATTTTTGTACTAAGGCTTTTAACAGCAAACTGATTGAATTTTTTTGTATAGTTCCTTTTTTTTTGACAATTTTTTTTTTTACGTTTTTAACATATGTCACTCATTTAAGTTCTGCTGTCCTTTCACTGCCAGATCTTACACTCTTCAAAGCAAATAGGCCAAAAGTATGTTGACAAACATTCCGTTATACAGCATGGTGTACTTAAACGTTTGATTTACATATATATTATGCGACTGAAAAAATACATCTGCCCCTTTGATTTTACATATAAATCATTTAAGTTAAATACCACTAAGCTGCAATATTTTAGGTGAAATTAAATTAAAATGGTCAAAAAGGCAGATTGTTTGGTAACAGCATTCTTATCCCATCTTAAAATAGGGCCAGCTCCTGTTGACTCTGTTGCTTTAAAAAGGCAATTACTCTATTTAATATAATAGATCTAAAACAGTGGAAACTATTGTTCAAAGATATTCACATGTGATTAGATTTTAACAGATTGCAGGACTGGTGCACTTTCAATTATGTGTCACAGAACCTGTCATGTATTATCATGTATCAGACTTGTAAGTCTGTGGAAATGCAATAACCTTTGGATACTCCTTTAAGAGTGAAACATTTAGGGCAAAATCCTGTAGCAAGTACTTTTTTTGTGAAATAAGTCTTTTTTCTGTAGCTTATTATTATGAAGCAGTTTACTGAACTGGCAGCAAAGTTAATATGCAGACAACAAAATTTATCTCTCAGAGTGCTTTGGGAACTCTGAAAGTTGGGGCCCTCATTCTGCAAATGTCAGTATGCAACTCTGAGGTCTAAGCTCTTGCCCATTTCCTGACACATTCCTCAATGCAAGAGCTAAATTCCTTGATCTACAGAGTTTCAACTTTGTAGCTCACAGTTGCCATCTGCATGCACCCCAGGTTTTGGGACTCCAAAGACATTTTAGAAGACAGTGATGTGCATACACCTCCAGAAATGTCACTATATGTACACTGTAAGCAGAGCTAGCCTATTCAGTAGAGCAGTAAACAATGCAAAGTTTGTTACTCATAGCATTTATTAAGGACCCTTTGTACATATGCCTGGCTTTAGTAACATGAATGGTTTCAATGGGTTATTGCACTTTTGCATTTAGTGCTTCCATCCATTCACTGTTTATTGAAAAAGCCAGAGCACTTACATTACCCCAAGATAATGAAAATAAAGCTGAACCTCTTCATGGTAAGGAAAAAGCTGTAAAAAATAAATAATGGTAGCCTTTTCTTCATGGGTGCATGCGTGTCAAAAAGAGACTCATTAGGTAACATGTAGTCTATATTAATTATCTGAACAACAACCTATTATTACTTATTAGTTAAGCAACATATTGTAATAAAGTCTTCCCTCAGTTTTAACTTAAATGGTTAATCCTGTTTAATTTATGATGTGAGAAAGCAGAACATACTTGTTAAGCTCCTTTGATGCCTGAGGTGTACCCAAAGCATTTTTGTTAAATGAGTTGATGAAAGCAGCCATTAGAGTTTAAGGAACATTTGGGGCTCTATAACCCTGAGGAAAATCAATTCAGGGTTTTACTGTTTGCCTTCTTAAAAGCGCAAGTTTAAGTAACAGCACAGAGAATATAATGTAAGCATTAAACAGAGGGGTGAGAAGGCAGGGAGACAGTCACTTAAATCTCTTTCAGTATGAAGCAAATCAGTCAGTCTGGTCACGGAGGCGGCTCCCTCATCACTCAAATTATACACTTGAAGATAAGCTCCCACCAAGCTCTACTGGGGTTTGACTAATTTACTGCACAGATACTGCATGTCTGCTGTAATAACAGGTAGGATGCATTGGGGTCGGACATTTATCTGAATTAGACTTCTTTGCTCAATTCACAATGAATTATGCTTCCTACTCTGCTACTCCTTTTTTCATGAGCCCTTTCATCCCTCCTGGGATCCTCTGATGTGGCAGGCAAACAAAATTGGCAGCCTTGTCTAGTCAACAAGGAGGAATCTCAGGAGAAAGTATTAAACTTTGCAACAGAAGCATTGTACTGTATTAATGTGAATGCCCCAGGAATGTTAATCACTGTCTGGCATCCCATGCTGTCATGTGAGGAATATAAACCCCAAAATGTTTTTTTTTTTTTTTTTAACACCAGGCTGTGTGTTGGGGGATGACTACTTTGCGGTGGTATTAAAGGGCCAGATTGCATATCAGTCGTTAATATTCATGAAGTGCAAATAACCCATGAGTTAGTGATGTCTCTTGTTTAACTGATCAAGTTAAGATAATCTGCTTAAAGGGATTTTTATATGTCCTTTTTGGTTCCTACTGATATAAAAGTATGCAAATATCCCTAATTCTAAAACAAAAAAATAAAATTCTAAATAAAAAAATGAAATTTACATTATTTCTTTATTTTAAGCTCCTTCTCTTTTTCCATATATGATGTAAACATATTATACATCTACAGCATATATACTTTTATTGAATAACCCAAAACTCAGCCAATTAATGCAAAAGGCAATGATGATGTGCAAAGTGCAGGGCATCATGACTTAAACAGAAATTGAGTTTACGGTGGCAACTCCTTGGTAATACATTTCTCATTTTCCCCCTATTGCTAGCAGTGAAACAGAACAGCCATCCATATAATGGTGGGGCTCCCCGTTCTAAGTACTGCCTCAGACAACTCTAGGCAAAGAAATACCCAGTATCCCACAGCAACCAATCAGGTTTCATTTTACCAAGAACAAATTAGTAGCAAGTGAATTTTGGTTGGTTGCATTTTGCTTTAATTAATAAAATTGATTGTCAGCCAAATGCAGGATTTTATACACCATATCTACTCACTGTCTCCTTTATTTTGATACGTTTTAACATAAAATATCAGTATTGAACCATTGCCTTTCTTAAGTAGGTCCTTGCAGTTTAATTTGGTTGGCGTGAGGATATTACAAAATAATATTGCAATGCTTAAAATTAAATGTAATAGTATTAATTGTTTGTCAACAACATACCCTATTCTAAAAACTGCAAATAATAAGTATACCCTATCTAGTCCTACAGGTAAACAAGTTATTACAGGACTAAAATATTCATGGATCTTAAACAATGAAAGATAGGGTTGTCGATGTTAGTTGATTTTGGCATTAATGAATTAAAAGCTATGCAGTACTGGTAAAAAATTGTATACAAAATAATAAAAACATATGTAAATTAGGTATGATATCACTACCAGTTTAAAAAAAAATTATTTTGTAAAAACAAGTATATACAATTAAAAAACTGCAATATGCAAATAATTGCATAATTAAAAAAAATCTATCTGCAGCTAGCTTTTATTTTTTAAAACTGGAAATATCTTAAAATGTCTTTACCTTAGAAGATTCATTTTTCGATTAGAGACTACAGAGGTGCAATGTTTCTTATTACAACAGTGGAATTGATCATGTATATTATAATAAATGCACTTAGTACCGCTTACCACTCAATTAAAAAACTTCAGCAAGTACATTAGGATATTCTAATTTAGTATCTATAGAACAAAAAAAGGCATGTATCTGCAATAAAGCTAAAAAGTATTATTTTTTTTTATTTTTTTTAAAGGTGGTCGGTTGTTAGAAACTGAACCTTAAAATAGGCATGAATATTCCTGACACATTTTTTTGCCCATATCCTAAAATTAAATAAGATAGTGAACACTGCCAATCTTATTACTAAAGGAGGGTGGTTAGACATGCATGTCTGATCCCACTGTTCTCTGGCCAGACCCTCTTTAGATCTGTCAGCTAGGGCTATGCGATTGTACTACAGACATAAAAGGGTTGCTGGATTCTGATAAAAATGGCCATATTGAGAGATGTTTATTTCATGCCTACAGCTAGTTTCTAGCTTACACAGGACAGCAATAGAAATGTACTGTTTTGCTGTAACTGTTCCTGGCATATGCTTTATCCAAGTAATATTTGAATGTGTTGAAACTAACCAGCTTTTTCCAATGTTTATGGGTATTACGTACACATTGAGAAATGTCATGCCATGTATACATTACTTTAACCACTTGCCTACTGGGCACTTTTATCCCCTTCCTGACCAAGTAAATTTTCATCTTTCAGCACTGTCACACTTTGAATGACAATTGTGCACGAATTGGCAGCGCTGGTGGGCACTGTTGGGACTGTAATGATTTTCAGGACACTGATAATCAGGGCCCTGATTATCGGGACACTGATAATTAGGGCCCTGATTATCAGTGCTCATGTACCTTTAACACAAGCCGGTTATCGGCTCTCTTTTTCTCTCCCCATGCTGTCAGCGTGAGGAAAGAAAAGGCGAAAACTGGCTTGTGTTTACTTCTATGATCTGCTGTCATAGGACACAGCTGATCATGTGGTAAAGGGCTGCTGTGATTGTCCCTTTACCCCAATCTGTGATTAGCGGAGCCTGCAGTAAGCATGCGGGCAGCATGATCACGGGAGGATGTCCATGTGCGCCCTCCTGGCAAATTAAGCCCATGCTGTAGCTGTCTTTGGGCTATAGCATGAGTGGGAGTGTAATAAGTGTTTTTTGTTATGATATTTGATACTTACTGTATTAAGGAGGTATTTGGCATTGAAAGGGTTAACTAGATAGAGGTTGGCAGAAAGTACATGGATTTATAGCAACATCTGCATTTATGATAAGGAGGTATTGGAGAATAAATTCAATGGAGAGCGAATCGGCATAGATTAACATGGCACAAAGGGTAGCCATGTAAATGCATAAACAAGACACGGCTTAAATACCAAAAATACGTCATCAGTGCTCTAAATCCTCTGAATCTGATGAACCCACGTGATAGTGGCATAATCCATAACAGGCAGAATCAGGGAAGTAGCATGGTTACTCAGGAAGTTGGTAGGGAGGTGGAAGGGAGCTCTGTTTGACACGAATGCCTGGTACACACTACTAGTTTTTTTTTTAAAACTGATAGCTCAGGTCAGAGCGACTGTACTAACGATTCAATGTTAGTACAACGATCTCCCCCACTGAGCTATTGTGTTCTGACAGGGGCACAGCTCCCCAGCCAGAACATTCCGATCCGTGCTTTTAGCCATTGGCTGAGAGTGCTGATCAGGAGTCGGTTGGCTGTGGGTTTTCCAAACAGCTGGCTTCTGTCAGACCGGGGGCCTTACACATGGGCTGAATGTCAGCTGTTTTTTTTATTAAACCGGCCGATGTTGCCCAACATTCAGCCCCTGTGTACGGAGCTTAACAGCCAACGGTGTATACTCAAGCATTTAAGGAGACAGTTTTAAACATGTATTTGCTGATGTTTCCTATGAATATGGAGTACAGCTTCCATTTGCATTAAAGGAGATGCAAGCCATAGTCCTGTAGTGCACCAATCTAGTATACACCATCATGTGAGAGTTTTCTAATTATTTGTAAAACTATTTTAGATGATTACAGAAAGCACAACAATAATGGTTTAATATTTTGTCTTTGATCACTGTTCAAGAACTATTGGTATTTATTAACATCATTATGAGATAGTGGAACCATGTGGGTATGTGGAGTACATTCTAGGATCTATCCAAGCTTCATATCATTCCAGGCTATTTTATTCCCTTAAAGGGAAATGCGCATTTTGACCTAGGTCATATAGGTCAAAATATTAGGTGAGCAGTTGGTGGGGAAGGTGTTTTGATGTATACATTACCTGTTTGTTAATAGTTTCACAAATCTCATGAATCCCAGTTAGTCTTCAGATTTATAGATAGGGCAGTTTAATTGGCAGTATGTATCTCTGTTTTTGACCACAAGCTCTCTATTGAATTTTTCTCCTTGCTTGACTGCCACACCTTGTAATTACCAGTCAAGCAAATCTGAGGCCTCAACCTAAGAACTACCATTTAGTATAGCTTATAGCCTCAGGTGATGGGTTATGTTGAATGACAGTTGTTCACTTATGCGCTCTACTGGTCCCTTTGCTTACCTCTGGTAAGACATGGAACCCTGGCCCTGTCTTGACTTGGCCTGATTCTTTTCCCTGCCCCTGCTATCAGTCAAGAACCATGGTCAAGAAAATAGCATACTTCTAACCATTAGGCTTGGTGGGGATCTGCATAACCATTGCTGCACATATTCTGATTATAGGGCAGTTTCTAAGCCTGGACTTGCCTACATTTTAAGTCAACATGTCTTCCACATGTGAGGTATTTCTGATGGAATAATGGATCACTAGCAAAAATAGGCAGCACCTGTTTTAATCAAGCAAATATGTTTCGCTATTTCAGTTGTGCTGTACCCGAGGATGCAATGGTTGGATACAATTTCATTTTGCTTATGAAAAAAATTAAAGGTTTTCCTCTCATTTTCTGTCCAGGTGAAAACATTGTTATCCCACCAAGGTCACAGACAGCAAAAAAAAAAGTTACACTTTAACCACTTCAATACCATTGTCATATGACATCCGCAGATGGGATCTCCCATCCTGGGCGGGCGTCATATGACGTCCTCGGCTTCCCAGACGGTATAGGGGGCACGCGCCACGTCACAGAGGAGCCGATGCGCGTGCCCAGCGACTGTGATGTCCGCCGGGCACTCGCCATCGTTTGTGACAGAGCAGGAATGTGGATCTGTGTGTGTAAACACATAGATCCACATCCTATCAGGGGAGAGGAGACAGATCGTGTGTTCCTAGTATATAGGAACACCGATCGGTCTCCTCCCCTAGTCAGTCCCATCCCCTCTCACAGTTTGAATCACTCCCTAGGTAACACATTTAACCCCTTGAGCGTCCCCTAGTGTTAACTCCTTCCCTGCCAGTGACACTTATACAGTAATCGGTGCATATTTATAGCACTGATCGCTGTATAAATGTCAATGGTCCCAAAATAGTGTCAAAGGTGTCCGATGTGTATGCCACAATGTCACAGTCACGATAAAAATTGCAGATAGCCGCCATTACTAGTAAAAAATATAATAATAATAAAAATGCCATAAATCTATCCCCTATTTTGTAGGCGCTATATCTTTTGTGCAAACCAATCAATATACGCTTATTGTGTTTTTTTTACCAAAAATATGTAGATGAGTACATATCAGCCTAAACTGAGGAAAATGTTTTATTTATTTTTTTTAAATGGGATTTTTATTATAGCAAAAAGTAAAAAATATATGTGTTTTTTTCAAACTTGTCGCTCTTTTTTTGTTTATAGCACAAAAGATAAAAAATGCAGAGGTGATCAAATACCACCAAAAGAAAGCTCTATTTGTGGGGAAAAAAACTGATAAAAATTTTGGGTACAGTATGGCATTACCACGCAATTGTCATTCAAAATGTAACAGCGCTGAAGGCTGAAAATTGGCCTGGGCAGGAAGGGGGTAAAAATGCCCTGTATTGAAGTGGTTAAGCTTACCCTAAATTACCATGTTAAAAGAAGCACATTCCACTTGTAACCAATTTTTTCAATGAAGTTTAAACGCCACTGGATAATAGTTGAGCATTAAGTATTTCCCAGAGAGACTTGGAACTAATTGCTCAAATGTAATTGGCCATCAGGTCTCAGCCTCAATGTGTGAACTTTGATTCATGGTGAAGCAGGGTTGCAATAGTCTACTAGGGAAATTAGAATGGTCAAAAGGAGGCTGGCTGAGGGCAACTTTGGTCAAATGGATGTGTTGGCGGCCCTTATATTTGGGGAATTATGATTAATGGCACTAATAATGCAGATGATTACTGATATGTGCATCTCCTGTAGTTTATCATATTGCACTGTCTGCCTACGTCTACAATAAACATGCTATCATTTACCTCTTTATTGAAGTCACTGTTCCTCCGATAGGAACGCTTTCTAATTACTTGGTAATGTTTTATGCCTTAAACATTGTGCAGCTCTGGACCTTGCCAACGGCTCAGTGTCTTTCCGTTGATTAATGGCACTGCGTTTAATCAAAATTTAGAACCATGCTCAAGCATCTCTCTCGTGTAGAGACTGCAGACTGCCAAAGCACTTAGTGAAAGAAACGTTGCTGCAAACAACTGCAACGGCGGATTTGAATCCAAAGCCACGGGGTGCCATTAACCCTTTTTCTGGCTGAAGAACAGTGAAAATAAAATTAAGATTAATCATGTTTATACAGCTTGAGTAGTACTTACTTTTATCTACAAAAGATATTTAAAGAGTGGACCTAATTTGTCAAAAGTGTAAGTTTGCTTTATTATATATACTTTTTTGTAAAAGCAGTTATAAACCATGATCTTTTTTACAGATGGTTGAAGTATAGATGTAGAAGCATAACTAAATGATTTGTTGACCTAGTGAGTTAAACGTATCATTTATTCCCTTTAACCACTTCATCCCCGGAAAAATTGACCCCCTTCATGACCGGGCCATTTTTACGATACGGCACTGCGTCGCTTTAACTGACAATTACGCGGTCGTGCAACGTTGTACTCAAACTAAATTGATGTCCTTTTTTCCCACAAATAGAGCTTTCTTTTGGTGGTATTTGAGCGTCAATTTTGAAAAAAAACACAATATTTTTTACTTTTTTGCTATAATAAATATCCCAAATTGTTTTAAAAAAAAAAAGATTTCTTCCTCAGTTTAGGCCTATATGTAATCTTCTCCATATTCTTGGCAAAAAAAATCGCAATAAGCGTATATTGATTGGTTTGCCGAAAAGTTATAGCGTCTACAAAATAGGTTATTGATTTATGCCATTTTTATTATTATTTAATTTTTACTAGTAATGGCAGCAATTTGCCATTTTTATCAAGACTTTGACATTGCGGCGGACAGATCGGACACTTTTGACACTTTTTTTTAAACCATTGACATTTATACAGTGATCAGTGCTATAAATAGCCACTGATTACTGTATAAATGTCACTGGTAGGGATGGGGTTAATACTAGGGGGCGATCAAGGGGTTAAATGTGTTCCCTCACTGTGTGTTGTAACTTTAGGGGGATAGGACTGACTGGGGGAGGAGACCGATCGGTGTTTCTATATACTAGGAACACACAATCTGTCTCCTCCCCCTGACAGGACGTGGATTTGTGTGTTTACACCACGTTCCTGCTCTGTCACGAGCGATCGCGGGTGCCCAGCGGACATCGTGGCTGCTGAGCACACGCATCGGCTCCCTAGTGACGTGGCGGGCCCCCTATGCCCCTTAAAGCGTCTGCCGTACAGCTACAGCGATTTGCGCAGGGGAGCCAGTCTGCTGCGGGCAGTCGGCATGTGGTTATCATACATACATAGTCATAATCCACTATATAAACATACACAGGTTTCACAAAAGATCTTTTTTTTATAGCAGGTATAGCAGATATTATTTTCATTTGAGTTATGAGAGATGGATAATACTTTCTGTTTTTTGAAATACAGGTACTCCATTCTTGTCAATTGTTTCCGTGTTTCCTTTTTTCTTGCTTTAAAATTGTAATCTCAATAAAATAAGCAAGCATTAGGAGGGATCTAAAGTTGGCCACAGACCCAAAAGTGCAGCCAGAAATGCAGGTAGTATCTGACCATTTTCAGGCATATTTCCTAACCAGAAATTCACTAAAGATAATTGGTCACATTAGTCAGCTGTTCATATTTAGACATATGAAATAGGGTAAGGGAAGCACACTGCAGAAACAGACACTGGACAAGTTATCTAGCCTGTCTGATAGCTATTCCTGATAAGCCTTTGGGGTCCACAGGTGATTATTCTAAACATTAGATCATGACAGAGAAACTTTAATTTAATGTGTAGAGTTATCTTAGACTACCCATAGAAATTACATAGTGGTTGAAGCACCACTTGACCATCTGTAGAACTATTGCAAAGTTATCTTTTTTGGGATAGTGGACATGTTTATACAATAAACAGATGCTTCTTATGCCGTCCTTATCTATAGTGAGAGCCAAATAAAACTTATTTTGGATGACTGTTTATTCGCCAGTAGAAGTTGTGTCTACAAGTTTTCATACTGGCCAAAGACATGCATTTGTTTCCTGATCTTACCATAATCAGCTTTCACCCACACTTAGGCAGGTTTTCAACAAAGAAATATGTTAGACCCTCTTTAGCAGTAATAAGCCCACGTCCTGGGCCCTGCTACTTTAAGGTGAAACAGTGGCCAGACTATGAACACTCAAGTATATACATATTCTCAAAGTAAGTCTCAAGTCAGATAATATTTTGGGCTTTCCAAGTCCATCACCCCTTGATGAGAATAGAGTCTGATGGTGTCCCGGGATTCACTGGAGTCTGAAGTGCCCTATGTCATTTCCTCCAAAAACTAGTTGGTATATATGTCCAGCACTGACTAGCAATGAGGAGGAGGGTTATCAGCATTGATAATGCTAAAAGCACTACTCCTTAGCATGCATAAAGATGCAGCTCTGTGTAGCTAGGGATGGTGACTATGCTGCAGTGAATTTGCTGCAGGTCAAATGGCATTGCCCCCTCACGGTGTAATGCCCATCTACTGGCAGTTTTACCAGATGTTTATTTCAAGAAGAAACAATCTTTTGTAAAGTTAAATTATACTATTACATGTGTATATTTAAAAGGATTACTAGGACTTTTTTTGTGTATAGTTCTGCTTAAAGAAGTAGTAAATTAACTTTAAAACAATCCCTCACTGACCTCTATAACAGCATACACTGTGCAGCATTTCATTCTCAAAGTTCCCAGCAAAAGCACTGAGGTTGTTCAAATTCATCTCTCAGCAGTTCAGCTCACTGTTCTTCACCACACAGCAGTGACCTAACAGCCTCCCATCCTTCTAGTCTCTAAAGTAAAGCTAGAGTTGGTGCTCTAGGAACAGGTAAAGCGAGCTGAGCTGCTAAGACAGTGACTTAAATGATTTCAGTGCTTTGAATTATAAATAAATACTTACTTCACAGAGCTTATTTATTGCTTGGTATGAATATTTAAAGTTGAAGAAAACTGTAACTATAACTCTAACAAAATGCTCCCTCCTTCCTCCTCCTACCTATACCGTCTAACCAGTATAAAAAAGATCTGTGTACCTATTTTCACAACCCTGTGTAAGGGAGCAATTAACAATGGCTGTGAATTCTGTGAGCAGTGATGTCACCCATAGGGTCCAATGCCCAGCCATTTTTGGTGCTCCCACCTCTCCCTTGCAGTAGCCGCCAATTGACACAAGAAACACAGAGCTGCAGGATCACGTGACTGGATCAGAGGGGACTAAAAATAATATACAGTTTTTTATACAAAGGCAGTATAGATGGGGGGAGACAGGGGCATTTTTAAGAATAGTTATAGTTGGCTTTTATTCAACTTTAAGTAATTGACTATCCAGAGCCTGACCACAGGATACTCTAATGCCCTGTACACACAATCGGATTTGCGATGGAATAAAATCTGATGGATTTTTCCATCGGAAATCCGATGAAGCTGACTTCCATCAGTCTTGCCTACACACCATCAGTCAAAAATCCTACTGTCCCAAACGCTGTGACGTAAAACACTCCGAAGAGCCGAGAAAAATGAAGTTCAATGCTTCTGAGCATGCGTTGACTTGATTCTGAGCATGCGTGGGTTTTTTCTCCGATGGAGTTACCCACAGACGATTGGAATTTGCTATCGTTTTTTTCCATCTGTAAAATTTAAAACATGTTCTATTTTTTTATACCGATGGAAACAAGACAGATGGGGCCCACACACGATCGGTTTGTCCGATGAAAAAAGTCCATCAGTGTTTTTTCATCAGAAAAACCGATCGTGTGTACGCGGCATTAAAGTATAACTAAAGCCAGTATTTTTTATTAGACTAGGGAATGTTTAAGGACCCTTTATTTTATCCCTTTGTCTGGTATACACAGCAGGGTATGAGAGGAAGTCTTTCTGAAGTAAGAGGAATTCCCTTTTACACAGTTGTCACTAGAACAGTTGTCCCAACTGAAAGATTAGCACTCTATTCATGTTCTAGTAACAACTCAAGATTTTGGATTTTCAGTTCTGTTAAAGTAGTACCAAAGGTTTTTTTTTGTTTGTTTTAAATAACAAACATGTCATACATGCAAACATGTCAATGTTTTTGCATAGAGCAGCTCCAATCCTGCTCTTCTTGGCTCCTGACTCCACCCTTCTGCCAAGTGCCCCCATAGTGAGCCACTTGTTATGGGGGAACTCAAGTGCGCTCACTCCAGCCCCCTAATCCCTCCTCACTGGCACTGAGCCAATGAGTAGGGAGAGACTCGAGAGAGCCTCAGCTGTCATGCACATCACTGGATCGAGATCAGGCTCGGGTATGTATGCAGGGGTAGATGCATGCAGAAGGTTTTTTACCTTACTGAATAGAATGCATAGAATGCATTAAGGTAAGAAAAAAAAAAAAACATTTGCCTTTGAAACCACTTTAAGAGTGGCCACCAGGACAATGATAATGCTAATAGCACTTCTCCTTAGATGCAGCTCTGTGTAGCTAGTGAGAGAGAATCTCCCTAGCTGGGACAAAGACAGCAATTCAACACAATAAAAAAGTAATAAAAAATAAAAACTCAGACGCTTGAAATGTATTCCTGCTCATTGCTAATGGCCAGTTATGTGGGGATGTGCTATTCATATCATTGGATATTATGTGAAATGTGAGAATCAGCTTAATTTATACAAAGAGGATTCTCAACTCCTCCTATAGCAAATCATCCTCAGAGAAGTCTTGTGTACTTTCCCTTTGGTTAGTAAAATAAAACAGCAGGGGTTCTTATCCTTTCATACTCAAAAAAAACAAAACAAAAAAAAAACAATTCTGCCTTTAGTCACCAATAGAATTACCTGCAAATATGACGAATGGCCAGGCGGGTAAGTATTAATAGGGGCATTTCATTTAAAAAATACCGTCAGTTAAACATTCCAAAAATAACACAACATGGACACTCAGTACCATTATAGTTTCCCTTTAAAGGTGGAACACATTTCTGACATTTAAATACTGTATGCATATAAATGGAGAAAATAGACAATGATAAAAAATGTTCAATGTGTTTTTTCATGTCGATGCATTTAGTATGTTAAAATGTCCTATTTGGGCATTTTATATCTAATCACTCATCCTATTTTAGCATTTCAAAATGATATAAAAAGAAGATTTGTCAGGACAAATACGCACTTTTTTTTTAAATGTGGATTTTTACGACCCTGTCATGCGACTATTCACTGTTGAAGTTAAGTGTTTTTTTAATACCATTACTGAACTGCTGAAATGGATGCTAATATAGCTTGGAGTGCTAATGTCAAGTTGTTGCAATAAAAAAGACAGACTTCAGAATGAAATAGTACCAAGAAGAAATTGGGCATATGTGCCTAATCCGTGCCTTCCTTGTTGAGCTGCTACATCCCTGGACTATTTGGAAAGGTTTTCTGGGGACAATATCAGCAACATCAAACAAAAATAAAATGCTATTATTTGTTAAATAACAAGAGACAATAAACTAAATTCTGGATCAAATCAACCAGACTTGGTAGCCAGTATACAATATTGATTGTCTTATTGATTTTGAAAAAAAGCAGGCTGGTTGTATTTGGTGACACTTTTTGACTGTCTAAAGTAAAAGGTCTTCAGAGAAAAATCAATATTGTACATTATCTTTCAACCTAATAGAAGAAAAAGTATACTCTAATGACAACACCGATGACTTAAGAGATATTTTTTGACATTTTAAAGGTATTCTGTGACGTCCCTTATTACCAGCCGATAACCTCTGCTGAAAGTTCTTGCCCGCATATCATTTTCAGTCCAAGCAACAAATTAAGGTCACTTTGAACAGGGGACATGAACCACTTCTTAGGTATAAAGATAGTCCCTTGACAAATTGTATGACAATTTCTCTGGTTGTCTTTTTTTCATTATAGGGATTAGGACACATACATTGTTCTACATTTCTGTAGATGCATCCTGCACTGTTATAGCATGTAAATTGTTCCACAGTTACTGAAAGCCTGAAATTTTGTGATTTTAGCAATATGTCTACTAATGCTTGAAAGAGCTCACAGAAAACAGCATTGATTAATCCAACCAGTCTCATAACTATGTTGGTGGTCCATTTCTGCACTTGCTTATCACCTGGGGCAGCCTCAGAATTCTTGGCTTCTTGTTGAATATTGTAGAACAAGGTCCCACAATCGCATAGTCAGTTCTATACACTGGCAGATACAGGGTAGCATCATGTTGTCAAACCCACAGCAGTATCAAGAAAAAACATTGCCATGTTATAAAATGAATGCCATCTTACTAGAACAATGTAATGTTCTAAAGATGGTGCTATCTACTATCATGATGTACTGATACTAGTACTACCAGTCAGTGATTCCATGTCACCAGAGCCAGAGTTCAAATAAGTATTTTTAATATAATGATGCCATGTTGCAGAGGCAGGACCAGTGGGTTGGATTTGGGGAAACCCCACTGTCCTGTGCAAAAAGCCCTTGCACCATGCTGAAAGCATTGTTAGCAGGGAGTAGAA
Organism: Rana muscosa; assembly: GCA_029206835.1. Taxonomy (NCBI): domain Eukaryota; kingdom Metazoa; phylum Chordata; class Amphibia; order Anura; family Ranidae; genus Rana; species Rana muscosa. Next base: position 673,643,953 of record CM055116.1, read on the forward strand.
AGTGACAAACTCTATTAAATGTTTCTCCTTCTGTGGTGAGAAACAGTAGTCCTGCAGTGCACTGTGTGCCACATACTTTCACATGGGCACTGCTATGTGAAATGACATATTGATAGCATGGAAAGATTTCTGTCATTGGAGCTTTTAAGTACATAGCTATGCAAGTTGTTTTACTGGTGCTAGTCTGATTTAACGACATTCCTCCTATATTGGATTTTATTGTCAATCTACTGTCTGCCATCATGTTGTAAAGCGTTGCGCAAACTGTTGGCTCTATATAATCCTGAATAATAATAATAATAATAATGACTATATATCTACTGATGGGAAAATGTGTGCATAATAACTAAGCCACTGCTTTGCCTATTGGCATAGGCTTACTGGGCCTACTGGCAAATCTGGTCATGATCACAGGGCTGTGCTGGGTGCTGCAGGGATACATCCTAAGTTGCAATGGCCAGCAATGGGTAACAGCAATCAAACACAGAGATCCAACACCCTGGAAATGTAATTTTGGTATTATGCTAGCATTGTTGGTAACTCAAAAAGCCAAAATAGAAATGTTTGAATCACCGGAGGGGTCAGTAGTGACTTTGAGGTTTGCCTTGTCCACAGCAGTGATCAAACACAGGCTTGAGATGCGGCATCAGGTTCTTTCTAACATTGTACCGAAAGTGGGTTTCCTGAAAAGGCGTGTTCACATAGTTACATAGTTACATATAGTTACATAGTTAATCTGGTTGAAAAAAGACACAAGTTCATTCAGTTTAAAAAACATAGAAAAAAAACCACACACACACACACAAATAGAAAACCTCCATATACACTATCATATACCCACAGTTGACCCAAAGAAAGGCAAAAAAAAACAAATAAAAAACAATAAAGCATGATTAAATTTTCTCCAGCAGGGGAAAAAAATCCTTTCTGATCCTCCAACAGGCAATCGGATATTCCCTGGATCAATTTTACCTAAAAAAATTAGTATCCAGCTATATTATGTGCTTTTGGAAAAAATCCAGGCCTTTTTTAAAACAATCTACTGAGTTGGCTAAAACCAGCTCTTGAGGGAGTCTATTCCACATTTTCACAGCTCTTACTGCGAAGAAGCCTTTCCGTATTTGGAGATTACATTTATTTTCCTCCATACGCATGATGACCTTAAGGTGAATAACTCCTCACCAAGTTCACCGTATGGACCACTTATGTATTTATACATGTTGATCATATACTGTACCCCCTTAATTAATCTCCTCTTCTCAATAGAAAATAAATCCAGTTCCTCTAATCTTTCCTCATAGCTGAGCTCCTTCATTCCTCTTATCAGTTTGGTTTCTCTTCAGCCCGCAAGCTAAATTAGGTCATTTTAATGTGCAGGCTGATGTCTGATTTAGTGTGTGAGCAAATGTCTGATGTGTAGCAGTGGTGCAAGGCACTGCTTATCTCTCTTTTTTTTTAACTTTACTGAAATCAGCACAGTGGCTAAGCAGTTAGCACTTCAACCTAACAGCACAAGGGTAATTAGTTTGAATCCCAACCACAGCACTACCTGCCTGAACTGTGCATGTTCTTCCTGTGTCTACGTGGGTTTCCTCCCACACTCCAAAGACATGCTGGGATGTTAATTTGATCCTGTCTAAACTGGCCTTAGTATGTACTGTATAAATGTGAGCTAGGTACCTTAGATTGTAAGCTCCTTAAGGGCAGGAGCTCATGTGAATGTATAATACATGTAAATTGTTGGCGCTATATAAGTACCTATAATAAAAAAAATAAAAATTTTTTTTAATTCATTCATCTCACTGTAGTGGTGAGGTGCATTGATATGAATTAAGGTGTCGTGCAAACAAAAATGCAGCACAGTGTTGTAGTGTGAACAATGGATATAAAATAAAATAAAAATTATGTGCCTTTGCAGTAAGCCTGTGCTGATCTGTGCAGATTAACAAATATAGCACTGGATATGATGTGAATGAGCCCTAACAATGAGCAGCCCTTTCTACCAGTGGCGGCTGGTGTTTATTTTTGGGGGGGCGGTAAACAACCACCCCACCAGTCAGCAGATGCCCCCCGTTCCTGCTCGCACAGGTCACCCGCACCCTCCTCCTCTGCATTACGGTGGCTTCTGTCGTGTGTCTCCTCCCTCCTCCTTCTGGGCGTTCAATAGGATTTCATGTATTTTCTGCCAATCAGGTGACAGGTCTCATAAACCGCTTCCTGATTGGCCGGGAGGGGGATCAGTGTGAGAATAGCAAATATTCATTCGCTATTCTCACACAACTGGGTGGGCTCGGAGCGCAGTGCTCTGCGCCCCAAGCCCATCCTTTTTTGAAGCCTATTAGAGCATCTGGCTCTAATCACGTGCTTCAAAAGAAAACACCCCACCCATTGGAATCTATGCGTCCGGCGCCCTGCATGTAGATTAGGGGGGCGGACACATGGAAAGGGGGGGCGGTGCCCTGCGCCCCTAATGGATGGGCCGCCACTGCTTTTTACCATACCTTTTATCTTAAATCTGAGTTTTGAGACTGTTGTTATGGGTTACCATGTATTGCTAAGCCAGTTAGCATTTGTGGTAATTTACTGACTGTTTGCAAAAGTAGCTTTTCTTATATTGCAAAGCAATTTACTATTTTACATATTAAGCTTTTATATATTTTATATGTATAGTTATATATATATATATAAAAAAAAAATTGACATGAAGCTGTGTATTTAATATAACATGTGCACATTATAATCCATATGAAACTCTTGCCATGCCAACACGTTTTTACTGATACAAGTGCTGCAAATAGATATTAATATAATGCTGGTTAACGGTTTGTCTCTATTATATTATAACAAAAACTCTGGAAACAGAGGTCTCTGGATGTAGCACAGTGTTTGGGGCCCTTGCCAAGGAAGATACTTGTACAACTGCCCAAACAAAATCATATAGGATGTATTCTTAGGGAAGTGGTAAATTAAGGTTAATTCCCAAGGAAGAGGCTAAATTGGTGACTGTGGGGAACAATTATGTTAAGCAATGTTTACTAGAAACTAATATCCCAAACTATTCCTTTTGCCAGTGTATCTACATCTCTGTATTGCCATCCTATAATTTTAAAAGTTGCTAATAGCACTATATAACGTAAAAAGAAATCCAAAAAACATTAGCAATGCCTGTAATCACATTGCAATTCATAGGCAAAGCACTGTTCTCTATTTCTCTACATACGCATATATAATAATGATTTCTAATCAAATGAATCTTGGCAGTTTTCTGAATCAAATCAAAACAGGAGAGGCCAATAAGTGCTAACAAGAGGCAGGTAATGTTCTGTTCACACCATCACCTGCACTGTTAATATTATGCAGTGGCTCATCCAAGATGCCATGCTAATTTATTCCAGCACACCTGTTGTATCCAGGAGACAGTTAATCTGGCAGCAGAAGGGTGTTGTAGATGTCACTAATGCACCCCTGAGACCTCAGGAGGTCTTCATAAACTGGATACAAATTCTAAGTGTAATCCAATTGTTTTCCTTCCTAGTCTTCGCTTGCTGTGCTAACAACCTGATTGCAGCAACGTCTGATGTGCATGTCTTCCAAAATTGTAAAAAAAATATGCATATATTTTACTGGATTGTCTGTCTAAAAAAATACTATACTATAATAAAAATCTTACAACACCTAAAAGTGATACCATGTTTCTATATAAGATGTGATATACTTGTAGCACTACCCCCGTAGGAGCTGCTGGTTTAGATTTGGGCCTTGCACGTTACCTCACCATTTGTTGTCTAGCGGATGAGAGTCTATAGAAACTTCAATGTCCACACAAGTTATAAATCCTTTTTGTTAGGCTTCATTTCACTCAAACTTGCACAGGTAGAGGGATGGAGGGTCGGGGAAAGGTTCAGGCACACGATGCAGATCACTGGGGAAACTTCTAAGCTTCAAAAAGTCACACTCACCACTCTCCTTCAAGTGGGTATTGCTCACCCGGATAGGCCCCTCTCACTAGCCTAGCAGCCGGGATGATGCACGAACAAATTGAAGAACATCAGACAGTCTCTGCCACAGACTTTAAGACAATAAAGATGAGCTGTTCAATAATCATCTGCAACAGGATTTAATATCCAGAGATCCAGCCTTACAGTTTTAGAGCCTTTAAGCCGACCCGGCACACTGTAAGGTAACATAAGCTACGGTGCAGCCTCCAATAAGGTCACCAGGCCTTCCCCGAGACACCAGCCTTCCACTTTGTCCTCTTCAGGACAGGTCCTCCCCTGGTTTCCTCCATTGAGCGGCTTCCTCCTGCAGGACAGACAGCACAGGATCACCTTCATAGTGTAGGCCCCAGTCAGGACAACTGGACCTACCCGGCAGAGATGCAGCCTCGGGCCAACATGGCTCCGCGGCTGACACTTAACTATCACATACCTCAAGCCAGGAGGGCCACAAGGCAAAGAGCCCAGAAGAAATGGTGTCTGCCCCTTAAGTACCCTTCCCCAGCATGCCCAGCGGGCAGACCACTCCCACTGAGCTGTTCCCGGGGAAAAATACCCAATACACTCTGGCCTGCCTGTGTTCCAACACTGGCCTGTGGTGGTAACACCACCTTCAGGCAAACAATGGGAAATCCCTTCAAGCACAGCCATAGCCGAAACAGAAGCTGATTTTGCCTTAATCATCAAAGTCTGAGCTAACTACCAGCTCAGACACCCACTAAATTTAAACATAGCGCCTGGTCATCAGGAGCAGGGCGCTACATACTTATTGCACCATGAGAGGAAACGTCCAGTGTGTAGTATAAATACATTGCAGAAGCCTCGACAAAGTATTTCCAAGAATTTTCCAATAAGTATTTTTATCAAAATGTCATGATTCCCACACCTAATGCTGAAGTACTGTAGTATTTAGACTAAACTCGGCAAACATACCGGAAGTAAGTAGGTTACCTATTGCACCACTTCACTTAACATGGTTATATAACAGCAGAAGGACTAAGGCTTCATGTACACCCTGCCTACATTTATGGCGGACATGGGAAAACACAAATCACTGCATTTTGCATTTTCCAATGGCTAGCGGTCAAAACCTTCCTATCTTGAACGTGATATTTCCGCATTCAGGAGAGGGAGGTTGAAGTTCACCTAACCGCAATAGCTCCTAAACTCTGTTAAAAGCCTATGTGGAAAAAAATAAATAAATCAAGTTTAGGAGCTGCTAGTGTACATGAAGCCTAAAAGCTAAACTTTGGGATAAGCAAATATTTTTGCTCAGCTTGTAGTAAAGACCAGTCACTGCTGCTCTCTCTTCTTATGCAGGGTGACTGATCTTGTATCTCGGCAGGCGGCCAGTAATGGTTGGGTTAATTATACAGGCTATTTGCAGCACAGTGATGATGTCACTGCTACTTTGACAAAGTAATAACTGTAAAATCATTTGATTTGTATCACTTATGGTTATTAAGGAACACTGTACATATATATACCGTATATATGAAAATGTTTGTGCCAGAGTTCAGCTTTAATGCCTATAAACAAATCCCAAGCTGAAGCCCCAATAACTTGAAAATGTTGCGTTAAGCAGTGGTACTGCCTTCCAAATGCCACAGGGGGTATTATTTTTGTGATGCTTCACAGCCACAACATACGTACAGCCCTGAGCGTCTGCATGTCCGTGTTCAGGTGAGCAATGGTAGGGAGGGAAACCTATAACACTCCCTTGTTTTCAGAAAACTAACTCTGTTCTCCTGATTATTTTTAATACTACATGATTATGAGCCTAAGATTGCTTCATGTCTATGATACAGGCATATAATACAGTACTATAATAAAGTATCACCATTGCCACTCTACTCTACTGGACCCCTCCACGTTACTTATATTACTTGAAGGAGAGGTTTAGATATCCAATAAAATAGATAAAAAATAAAAGAGGAAACATTAAGACAGAAGTAAAAAGAAAAGCAAAAACACTTTGGGGTTGATTTACTAAAGGCAAATAGACTATGCACTTTGCAAGAGCAGTTGCCCCAGAGCTTAAAAAAATAGCAGAAGCTCTGCTGACTTCCATCATCCAATCATGTGAAAGCAAAAATTATGTTTTTTTAAATTTTCCTAGCATGTGATTGGGTATTCTTTGCAAAGTGAATCTGTACCTCATTTACTTAAAGAGGGATTCCACCCACGATTTTTATTTTTTTTAAAAGTCAGCAGCTACTAACACTGTAGCTGCTGACTTTTAATAAGGACACTTACCTGTCCTACTCGCCCGCGATGTCGGGCCCCCGACGGCGATCGCCCGGTCCTGGCAGGTCCCGGCTCCTCCATCATGACTAAGGGAAACAGGCAGTGAAGCCTTACGGCTTCACTGCCCGTTTCCTTCTGCACATGCGTGACTCGCACGGCGCTTTGTGAATGGGCGGCTGCCTCCTGGGATTACACACAGTTCCCAGAAGGCAGAGCACCCCATTCAAAAGAAGAGGAAGCAGATGGAGAACCACCGAGGCAAAGGAAGAGGCAGATTAGGGGACTTCCGCATAGCAACGGGCATTTCGGGTGAGTATAAAAAAAAAATGTTTCTATTAATTTTTTTCTCTTTTTTTTTAGGAATTTTAGTGTTAAAAAAAATTCTGGGTGGACCTCCGCTTTAAGTCCTGGAGCAACTGCACATTCAGAGTGCAACTGCACTTTGCAAAGAGCACAGTCTATTTGCCTTTAGTAAATCATCCCCATTATGCGTTTTATAGGCTTATAAAAAAAAAAAATAATAATCTGTGCTGCATTAAAATGTATAATATTTTATATATGTATTATCTATTTTATTTTTGTGTTCAGGGCTACATTTTCTCTTCAAGTCAAATATATAAGGATTCCTAAGCAATCTAATACTATTGGATTGCTTAGGAATATTTTATATTTACTACTTACAGACTTAAGCCCTGTACACACGATCGGATTTCCTATGGTTTTTAAACCGATGGATTTTTCCATCAGAAAACCGATGAAGCTGACTTCCATCAGTCTTGCCTACACACTATCAGTCAAAAAACCGACCGTTCCAAACACGGTGACGTAAAACACTCCGATGAGCCAAGAAAAATGAAGTTCAATGCTTCTGAGCATGCGTCGACTTGATTCTGAGCATGCGTGGGTTTTTTATCCGATGAAGTTCCCCACAGACGATAGTAATTTGCTATCGGTTTTTTAACCAACGGATAAATTTAAAACATGCTCTATTTTTAAACACCGATGGAAAAAAGACCGATGGGGCCCATACACGATCGGTTTGTCCGATGAAAAAAGTCCATCAGACTGTTTTCATTGGTAAAACCTATCGTGTGTACACGGCTTTACAGTTATAGGTGTTGTATGCAAATCAGGCCTTCGCCACCATTGTTTAGGAAAACTGTTGCTATGCTGTGAATATGCTGTAATTTGATCTACTATACAGAACACACAGGCAGCTAAATGAGTCAAAGAATGGACATGCCCCCTACTCTTCATCCCATGTAAGGTTTAGATAAGACAGAGAGAGTAAAAAAACAAGCAACTTGTTCTAAGCTTTTTTTTTTATTATTATTATTAGAGAGCCCTCCATGTGCTGCAAGTACTATTAAATGAAAGGTTCCATTATTAGTAATGAAATAAAGATTAAAAAAGATCTGTTCATAAACTTTTAAACATTAAAAAATAATAAAAAATGAATGTAACTAAATGTCATTAAAGGTAAAAAAGGATTGCTCTGACCATTGATAATTGTATGTAAATGATCCCACTGACGGTGGTGGGCCTTGATATGAGTTACAAAATTACTTTGTGTGGGCTCTGTTTGTGAAAACATTGCTGAGCTAGCAATTGATTAGCAGGGAGTAGTTACAAGTTCAAATTGTTACTTATGCAGTACTTTTAATAACTGTTTCATTGAGTTGTGACGTGACAAACATATTCAAAAATGTATTGTTGAGTGTAAATGCAGATCTAAAGGAGATAGAAATTGCTTTCACTCTTAACAACAGCCTGTCAAAATATTTTACATCAGTTACCCTCAATATGGCAAACATACTGCACATTGCAAAAACAGTGTAAACTATGACTGAAAATAGAATACTATGATATAGAATTTATAAGCAAAAACTTCTGCTATGTTCACCAGCTATTGCATAAACCTAATGCAACCCTGTCATTGGTATAAACCTATTAAATTAATATAGGAACCCCAAATCAGCTATTGTGCATGAACATACGTATCTATTTTTTTTCTTAGCGCCAATGTTTCAAGTGTTCCTAAAACCTGATGGCACACAGTATGCAAACAGCAATTATAGCTTCAGTTTTATCCCTGTCATGTCTCCCTGCAGATTGTAATGTCATTGCCCTGGTTTACAAGGAGGATGCACATTGTGAGAGCCTTTGCAACTCCTACCTAAAGTAGAAGTTGCTGTTTGCATACTGCCTACAGGTTTGTGGGCTCCCTGGCCACGCAGAAGGGGGAAGCTAAGAAAAAGCATTTTGCTTCTGAACTGATTTAAACGTTGATACATACACAGGCTTTTCAGTATCATCCAATCCCAGCCAACCTCTCGCTGCACTCAGTGCTGCTTGAACAGGTGCAAGAGCAAGCTACTGAGTGCTGTTAGCATTTATTGTTCAGTGGTAAGTTTCTTATATGTTCCTACTTATATATTGTTGACTCCATCTGGCAACACAGTCACACTTAAGTGTACTTTACTTATAGGGTACAAGGAAACCCAATTGCAGCACTGGGTAGAAGCTCTGCTTAGGCTCCTATTCAGGATGCACTGATTGCAGCCAGGGACAGGCATGACTTAGTTGCCTATCAACACCTAGCCTTATACTGTTGAAGACACATGGCATCTCACCATCACCTACTAACACAACCTGTTATAACTGTTTGTGGAACAGACACACAAGTTAGTTGGATAAGTTTGTTTCAGCCATTGAACATAGTGAACTAATACTACAACTCCTAGTAATACATTTAAATACAAATATAACCACATAAGCACTGCACAATAGCTAGGTGGTGTGACATATACCTACATATTCTGCAAGCCTAACAGAAATCTATCTTGAGACAGAAGCTACAAGGTTGCAATTGCACAGATCTGTTAAGCCCCATACACACTATCAGTTTTCTTGCAGGTTTTTCTCTTCAGGTTTACCAAAACCATCTAATATGAGGTCAAACCTTAAGAGTTTCAATTCGTATGCAATCAGGCAGGCCCTTGCACTACATGGTTTTGGTAAACCTGAAGAGAAAAACCTGCAAGAAAACTGATAGTGTGTATGGGGCTTAACAAGTTTTCAGCCACTGAAGTCACTATTGCAACCAATCAATGTGTTCTGCATGAAATACTGCACAAAGAATGTTGAAAAGGAAATCAGAAGAAATTTAATTCAACTTAAGGTAAGCAGCCAAGGTAAGCATTGAAGTGTATGTCTAGTCAAAACTTTTTTTTTAGACTAATGTTAAAACCCTAGCATAGTTAAACAAAATAAGCATATGATGAGAAATGTGCTGAGTGATAAAGCATTGATAAAAATAATAAATAAAGAATATGTGAAGTGAAAGAAAGTCCAAAAACTCAATCCGAGTGGAAATCCTTTAAAAAGAACTGAGTCCAAAGTGAAGAAAACGATGTGCTCCAAAACACCTTGAAAAGGGTAGCTTCAACCAGTGAGTGTAATCCTCTAGATAATGCTGACACCCAAAGTGAAGAGAATAAGTTTCTGCTTACCAGAAAGCCATGACTGCAAATTGACAGTCTCGCCTAGCATAGGAAATAAGGTATTCCCACAACCATAAAAACTCCAATACAGCAGGTTTCCACAGTGTACCTTGATCTCAGACATAAAGGGAAAAGCTCATGGTGTAGTATGAAAAACCAGCGGAGTTTATTAAAAGTTAAATTGCACTTACAGAATCCAAAAGCAAGTTCAGCATTGATGCGATGAATCAAATAGTTACGGCATTCGTCCGTGTCTCTCCCTAAGCTCCGTATGTTCCGCAACGCTGCTTCTCATCCGAGGAAAGCGTGATGACGTCACCGGCCCCCTACGCGTTTCGTCACGATGGGACATCAACTGGGGATTGGCTTTTCGGCCAATCCCCAGTTGATGTCCCATCGTGACGAAACGCGTAGGGGGCCGGTGACGTCATCACGCTTTCCTCGGATGAGAAGCAGCGTTGCGGAACATACGGAGCTTAGGGAGAGACACGGACGAATGCCGTAACTATTTGATTCATCGCATCAATGCTGAACTTGCTTTTGGATTCTGTAAGTGCAATTTAACTTTTAATAAACTCCGCTGGTTTTTCATACTACACCATGAGCTTTTCCCTTTATGTCTGAGATCAAGGTACACTGTGGAAACCTGCTGTATTGGAGTTTTTATGGTTGTGGGAATACCTTATTTCCTATGCTAGGCGAGACTGTCAATTTGCAGTCATGGCTTTCTGGTAAGCAGAAACTTATTCTCTTCACTTTGGGTGTCAGCATTATCTAGAGGATTACACTCACTGGTTGAAGCTACCCTTTTCAAGGTGTTTTGGAGCACATCGTTTTCTTCACTTTGGACTCAGTTCTTTTTAAAGGATTTCCACTCGGATTGAGTTTTTGGACTTTCTTTCACTTCACATATTCTTTATTTATTATTTTTATCAATGCTTTATCACTCAGCACATTTCTCATCATATGCTTATTTTGTTTAACTATGCTAATGTTATTGATAAGCGCTGCATACTTTTGACCACATTTGATTTTTTATAGTTTTATTTGTATTTAGCTATATATGCTAGCAGCTTACTTTTCACTTATTTTTTGATTCAATTGTTTTACTACATACTTTAGCACGGTTCATTTGGCGCAACGTTTGGCCCTAGGGCCTTTTCCCCTTTTTTTTAATGTTAAAACCCCCATCTTTTTACTCTATGCGGTCTGTGACCCATTGAGATTTATCGTGACTTCCTAACCTGAAGACACAACTGGAAGTGAAAGGAAACATCCACAAACTGTGAGGAAATCCAGGGAAAAGACAGTTGTCCGTTGCATCAGAGGGGGGCGGGGTCACCTGTACATGTCACTGGGTAGCCCCGCAGCGTTTCCCTGTTGCGTCAGAGGGGGCGGGGTCATGGGTGGCCCTGCCCTCCGCTATTTAAGAGCTGTCACGGCAGATGTAGTGTCATTCGACAGGAACCACCCATGGAGGGGTTTTGTTTTTTCTCCGTATTTTTCCGCTCGAGAATGGATATACATTGCTGGAAATTTTTTTTTGTAATAAAGGACTTGTCCCAAGCTGTTTACTGTGTTTTTTAACAACTTTTGCACTTTTTTTGTGAAATGGTAGGGGTACAATGTACCCCGTTACCAATTCACATAGGGGGGATCTGGCGGTCCCCTTTGTTAAAGGGGGCTTCCAGATTCTGATAAGCCCCCCGCCCGCATACCCCCACAACCACCGGGCAAGGGTTGTGGGGATGAGGCCCTTGTCCCCATCAACATGGGGTCATTCTCCCCATGTTGAGGGCATGTGGCCTGGTATGGTTCAGGAGCAGGGGGCGCTCTCTCACCCCCCCTATTTTCCTGTGGCCTGCCAGGTTGTGTGCTTGGATAAGGGTCTAGTATGGATTTTTTGGGGGACCACCACGCCATTTTTTTTTAAATTTTGGCAGAGGGTTCCCCTTAAAATCCATACCAGCCCTGAAGGGTCTGGTATGGATTTTGAGGGGGACCCCTACGCCATATTTTTAAAAACAATTGGCGCAGGGTTCCCCTTAATATCCATACCAGACCTGAAGGGCCTGGTATGGAATTTGGGGGGACCCCACACAATTTCTTTTTTATTTTGGTTCGGGATTCCCCTTAATATTCATACCAGACCCAAAGGGCCTGGTAATGGACTGGGGGGGGGAACCCACGTAGTTTTTTTCAATGACTTTTATCTGTATTGCCGGGACCCGACAATTCATTATAGCCCCGAGTAGTTTTAAATGACTTTTTTCCTTTAGAAATTTCATTTTATTGCAAGGACTGTTCTAAACACGGTAAAAAATCGCCACTTTACAGGCATACTATAGACACCCCCAGGTACGAAATTCAAAGGAATATTTCACTTTTATTGTTTCACTTTAAGCATTATTAAAATCACTGCTCCCGAAAAACGGCCGTTTTTTTAACTTTTTTTTGCATTGATACATGTCCTCTGGGGCAGAACCCAGGTCCCCAAACACTTTTTATGAGAATAACTTGCATATTAACCTTTAAAATTAGCACTTTTGATTTTTCACGTTCGTTTCCCATAGACTTTAACGGTGTTTGCGTGTTCGAACGAATATTTTGCCTGTTCGCATGTTCTGCTGCGAACCGAACCGGGGGGTGTTTGGCTCATCCCTACTCCCTGGTATAGAGCAGCTAGTTGTTTACCATTATTACTAATGCGCCCTCTTTCCCCTCTTCCTCCTCCCCACTGAGGCTGTGCGTAAACATTGTGATGTCCTGCAACAACCCATATGACTTTATTGCCTCCCCAAGGTGTAGTTTAATGGATTTGTGTATCTTCAATCAAGCCCTTAAAGCTACAGGAAAAGGTCCTTTCCTCGCTGTACTTCCTATGCCTATTTTTTAACAATAGTTTGTTATTTATTACCTCAAAAGCAACAAATAAAATATCAAGATATGGCGCCTATAGACTTTTTGGGGTTTGAAGAAAAGTTTGACCTATTGACTTTTGAGGGCGTTTAACCACTTGCCGAGCAGCGCACGCACTTTTACGTCGACAGAATGGCACGGACAGGCAAATGGGCGTACAGGTACGTCCCTTTAAATTTGCCGATGTCCTCCGGTGTCCCGCGATCGTGTCACAGAGCTGAAGAACGGGGATATGTCAGTGTAAACACAACATCTCTCCGTTCTTCCTAGTGACATGTCACTGATCGTAAGCTCCCTCTCATCGGGAGCAGCAATCAGTGACATGTCACTCATAGCCACGCCCCTAACAGTTAGAATCACTCCCTAGGACACACTTAACCCCTTCCTAGCCCCCTAGTGATTAACCCCTTCACTGCCAGTCACGTTTACACAGTAATCAGTGTATATTTATAGCACTGATCGCTAAACGTGAATGGTCCAAAAATAGCGCCAAAAGTGTCCGATGTGTCCTCCATAATGTCGCAGTCACAATAAAAATTGCTGATCGCTGCCATTACTAGTAAAGTAAATAAATTTTTAATAAAAATGGCATAAAACTATCCCCTATTTTGTAGACGCTATAACTTTTGCGCAAACCAACCAATAAACGCTTATTGTGATTTTTTTTACCAAAAATATGTAGAATAATACGTATCGGCCTAAACTGAGGAAAAAAATTATTTTTTAGATATTTTTTGGGGATATTTATTATAGTAAAAAGTAAAAAATATTAGATTTTTTTCAAAATTGTCGCTCTATTTTTGTCCATAGCGCAAAAAATAACCACAGAGGTGATCAAATACCACCAAAAAAAAGCTCTATTTGTGGGAAAAAAGGACGTAAATTTTGTTTGGGAGCCACGTCGCACGACCGCGCAATTGTCAGTTAAAGTGACGCAGTGCCGAATCACAAAAAGTGCTCTGGTCTTTGGCCAGCCAAATGGTCCGGGGCTTAAGTGGTTAACAAAACTGGCTTTGAAACTAACCCAAACAGATTTGCTCATCCCTAATTCCATATAACAGATGGCAGAATTTTTAAATTTTCTATAAGGAACAATGGATGATTCAAGAGCCTATCTAAGCAAAAGGGGTCTAACCACTTATTGCAGTGATACATTTGCTGCACAATTTTATAACAACATATCTGCTAGAAAGGCAGAGTTAGGCTTAAAAGCAAAAGAGAAAGGGACAGGGAAAGCATTTTTTTAATTAGCTTTGTATAACATAAAACTTTTGTGAAAATTGATTATTTAGCTTTGTTTTTTAGTTGCTACATCGTAAACTTCGAGCTACAACAGAAAACAAACCAGGAAATGGTTTATTTTTACTAACTGGTTTTGGTTACCTGATCTTGAAGCTGTACATGTGTATAGTTGATTTGGTTTTCAAGATCACAAATGTATAAAAAGAAAATGTGAAACACTTTCAGGACTGTATCCAAAGGTATGTACACCGGCTCTGCTAAGCAGTATGTAAAATCTGTGTGGGATCAAAAGTGTACCTACACCTTTTATATTGTAAGGACCATTCTTAAACTGCAAGACCTTATAAAACAATGCAGATTTCCAGGTAGGACCAACCACCACTCCAAGACTTCCTTATCCTGACAGAAGGATACACATAATTATGAAATAATTATGTTTAACCAAGACTTTAGCTCAGTGATTTACCAGCAGTACAGAAAGAAACATGGTGTATAGCTTAAATTTTGTGCACATGCCTGGAAAACATTAAGTTTATTTAGTAAAATATTGAAGGAGATTTCTACAATAGGTATGTAAAGGTATGAACCATACATACTAATACAATTAAACAAACACCCCCTGGAGTTTGCATTTTTTGAACTGTGAAATGGCTAACTTTCTAATGTTGCTGCCAGTTGAACTGTGCAAAAAATATGCAGATGAATTATAATTAAACAAAAAAACAATGTATTTTTGCATTGCATTATTTTTTGTTAGTGTATTTGATTACTCAAACTATTGTAAAACGAAGAAGTAGTAAAAACTGCACACATATATTGGGAACGTGTTATAATTATTATATGTGGGTAGTTAAATAAAAAATATTTCTAGTCATGTCAGTGTGCCAAACCAGTCTAGGCTAGGTTCGATAACATAATCACAGGACATCATACTCTAACTGGCTTCAGAATTGTAGTGGGTATTACCAAATTGCAGATCTTCATGGATTTTGCAAAGTGAAGAATAAGTCCAAAAACAGACCCATGATTATTGAACCATAGCCATGTGATGTCTAGCAAGCAAACAGGAAAAGTTTTTTTTTAAATGAAGCTTGGTGATTTCGATTTTTCTATCAATTAGTGTTTTGCACAGTATATGTAATATATCATTCTATTAAAGTTTTTGTTTTTGTTTGCTTATCTTAATTTTAATAACTAAGGTGATAATTGGACCAGCAATACACTTTGTTTAATGGAGATTCACAAAGCACTGCAGTGTTCGTAACAAACAGCTACTTCTTCAGTGTTGATTTACTAAATCAGTTAGCCCAGGGAAACCGTGTTACCTTCAATCATCCAATCATGTGCAAGGAAAAATAATTTTATTTTAAATAAAACATTTCACTGCTACTGCTTTCCAAATCCTAGGCAGGGTTTGGTTGCACCTTTCGCATGGTAACATTTGCTTAATAATGGTCATACTCCCTAGTGTTAAATCTATGATTTAAATGTACATATTTCTGTCAGTTCAAACTTAGGGGAAATGCCTGGTTGTTACTTGATATATTTACTTATTTGGTTTAATTATGAGACTTTAAGCTCATGTCAGCAAGCTTTGAACTGATTCCCTAAGATGTTGTCTAATGAGATTCAGCTGTGCTAAACTTATATTAATTGCAACTGCCTTCTCTACTGACTAGTTTACGAAATAAATAAAAAAAAGAAAAGGTGAAACATAAAATAATAAAAAAATAACATAATTTGTTCAAAATATCAGCTAGATCTTTATATTTTATTGGTACCTGCAAGCTAGAAGTTAGCAGTCAGATTTATGTGGAAAGTAGACAGATTTTCTCTTCCTACTTTCCTCCATTTGTCTTGGTTTAACAATACAGTAATGCATATGGGTGGGTAATTAAAAGGCATAGGAATTTATGCTCTAAATTAGTTATAATTACTCTTGCACAAATCCAGAGGATGTGTTCAATATAAGGGGAAAGGATAAACTGGCACTTAGCACCCCATCTCCCATAAAGCTGTCCTGAATTAGGCCTTGGGAGCAAACTTTTGCACTAGTTACTCTTGGTCTGGCTAAGGTCCCATGCACAGTGCAGTTGTCAAATGTCCATTTTACATGCCTTTGACTTTTTTTTGCCCCTAAACACCCCTACATGTTAGCTGATTTGTCCATGCACACAAAGGCTTTTAGAGAAGTTTAGCAGGAGCGCTTAGGGGTAGAAATCTGAACACATTTAGAAAAGAAACACGGCCAGAAAAAATGCCTGACACGCCTAAACACATGTAAATGTTTCTAAATGCACCTAAATGCTAGGCGCATTTAGTGCTTGAGCGTTTATTCATTTCAATGGCTAGAATAAATTAATATTCTGGCCAGTGAAATGAATAAACACCCAAATGCTTGACGAGCCTGAACACATCTAAACATGCCTAAACACACTGGAAAAATGTGGCTATAAGTTTGTTTTTACCATACAGGTAGATTTTCTCCTGTCAGGAGAAACGTATTCACAAGAGCCTAGTGTGCATAAGACCTAGCCTGTTTTAAAAACTCCACTCGTGTCCCAAGTAATTTAAAAAAGTTTCTATGCACATGATTGGAAGTTGCAAGCTAACATATGCTCATTTGGCTAGTTTAGGTATCCCAGTCAGAATACTTATGTTTATTAACTCAATGTTTTGATGACACCATCCTTATGCTCATTTATCTTTAACAAGATAATGGCAGACATTGATGTGTAACTGACAAATGCTTTTTTAAATGGATGCAGTAAATCAGTTAATTGTATTTTCATTGCAATAATATCAACACTGGGGATTTATAAACTGTCCGGAGCAGGAAGTCTAGTGGTTCAGGTTAGTCAGGCCTACATAGAAGATATGCTATAGAATCTCTCTGAAGTAAATGCTTTGGCAGAAGACTTTGTGGTAGATATGGAGCATTCCAAAATCATGCAATTCCCCATTTATTTATACCCAGAATTAGAAAATGCAAACAGGACCCCTGTTTTCCTTAGGAAAACTGAACAGTGAAATAAACAATGAAAGCATGAAAACCTACAACTTCCATATTGCCAGAGTATGTACTAACCTGTCTCTACTTCGTCGTGAAGGGAAAGCAGCATTGCAACCAGCTACTGTACAGACATGCATCTCTTTCAGATGAACGTTCCTGTAGTGCAGCTTCACACTGTATGAGCTTTTGAAACTCTTTTTGCACACATAGCATATTTTAGGATCAGGACTTGAGCAGAGGTCACCATCCGGAGAGAATTTTTGAGGGCTTCCATAGTTCAAAGATGAACCTAAGCTTTCATGAAGTGCAGCCATGCCAGCACTACCCCCATTATAAAGTCCATAGTGGCTCATGTAAAACATATCATATGTGGGGTCTGTAAACTCTTCTTTTATCTTTATAACAGCCTGCTGATGACAGTCAATGTGATTCTCAAAGTGTTTCTCATTGTCTGTCATAGACCTGGCATTACTATCTTTGTGAAGAGGAAGGTGATCATCTTCCATTGGTTCATCACAATACTTTGGCTCAGATGATTCTGATTCATTTTCAAAATCTCTCTCATGTTCCGGGTCTTCTGAAGTAATACTGTTCGCTCTGGTGTCTGTCCTCAGAATACATCTGCCACTGCCATTTTTGGAGTAACTGTTTATGGATAACCCAGGACTTAAATCACCTTGAGAATTATCTTGGCTAATGTCATTTGTAGAGGGGCAATGATCTAGATTTTCTTCTTCCTCATCGAATTCATCAGCTGTATCAATTACTTCCTTTTCAATTTTGACAGGCATACTTGATTTCCGTGGCTTCTTCTTGGGAGCCAGGTCTGTGTTTGCATCCTGTGTTGACATGTTGATCACAGATGATTGTAAGTCTTGTGACAGAGAAGAAAGAGGTTGTTCCACCCCCAGAGGTGTTGGCAAAATTGGACTGGTAGGTAGTGATGTTGGAGGGCTCACCATATCTCCTGAATTTAATAAACTTCTGTAAAAAGGAGGAACAGGTTGTACAGTCTTTAATGCAGGGAACACCAGTTGGCTGGAAAGTGAATTTTGCAGAAGAGGGTCCAAGGGTGGTGTTGAAAAGCCCATTGGAGGACGACCAGGGCTTGTTAGAGATAGGCTTGATTTTGTACTTGATATAACAGGGGTAGCTGCTCCAGATGTTGCACGGATAAGGTCTTTATCTCTATTGTTCCTCAGCATTGGCATGTGAAGCCGAGGATTTGGATTTGCACTATGCCGATTTCTACTTCTAAGAGAACTGAAAACCATGTTGCAGCCATCAATGGTACACCTGTGTTTTATCTTAAGATGAACAGCATTGTAGTGAATTTTTAGAGTTCCCTTATCATAAAAGGTTTTTCCACATGCATTGCAAAATACCCTGCCTTTTCTTGATGATGCTCCCATCCGCCTCATCCTGTGAATCTTAAAGGAACTTTTGACATGGTCAGATTTAATAATGTCATTGACAGGTGATGAGGTTTGAGAAGGGGAGGCATTACTTGGCTCTGTTTTTGGCTCGACATTTGTGATGCTACTCAAAGCATTTCTATTGGACGGTTGTTCACTCCTATTATAAGGCATGGGGGAGACCTCAGACTCACTGGTCTCTTCACATTCATTCTGATTTGAATTGTTAGGTTCCCGCAACCTTAGTCCAGGGTGTTCTAGCATAAGCCCATTAGGAGGTAAACCAAGCATAGGAGCTGAGACAGGATTGATATATTGGAACGGAAGGAGGAATGCAAGGCTATTGGGCATGTTCTCAAAGTGGTGAATACTGGAAGGGTTGCTGTTTTCTAAGTGAGTGAGAACACTTGGACTCCTGGTGCGATTGTTGGTTTCAATAAAAGTTCTTATGTCTGAATCAACCTTTGAGGAAGGAACAGCCACTGCCTGACCTTCTTTCTCTTGAATGGCCATAAGCTCCACAATAGATTTGGTCTCTCCAAATCTTAGAAACTGCTGTAGAGTGATGATCTCTTCTTCCCGGGACATAATGGCCCAACGGTCCAGGACTTTGCCAGCAGTATCCTAGAATAAACATAACAAAAATATGTGAAAATATAAATAAATACAAATAAAATAAACAGATATAAAACATTATAAAGATATCATTGTTTGTTCCAACAAATGGGCAAATGGGCAAGTTACTACAATAGGTAAATAGTAAAAAAAACTTTTTGCCATGTAAATGTGGTACTTACAATCACAGCAAAACAGATTGTATTAACTAATGTCAAAACAAACACAGCATATAACACTAGAACTCTGAAACTAACTGCATGTAACCCTACCATTTTATCAGTGTGATCTAGCTGTGTTGCAAAATGCTTAGCATAAATGAGTATAAGACGTGATATCATACTGTGTAACTAAGTAGCAAGAACTGCACTATGCAGCATAAAACATTTCTTTATTTAAAAACAGTCACCAATAGCATTTACAAGTCTACACCCATGAACATGCAACATTTAAGGTAGAAGCACAGTCAAAACCTTATTTAGATTTTCACTTAATTACTAACCTGGTCACCACACAAAAAAATTAGGACAATCCTCCAAGTAGAGATACTGATACTGATATTTTTTTATAATTTATAATATCTCAGCAATAAGAATAGTAAACACTTCATGCTTGCTTGTTGCAAGGCTGTATTTAACTGACTAATTAAGACATTCCTATCTCTGCTAGGAGAGCGACAACTAGAATGAAATATCCATACGCAAAAATGTTCACAGTTTAAAGATTTTTTCTTGCTGTAAAGAATATTTATCATTGTGCTTTCTCAAACAGCCGTTATGTTAAAAACAAAGCTGTGACATAATCATTAAGGACACATATAGGTTTTGAGGCATACCAGTGCCAAGCAATATCAGTACACTCACACAAACATTAATCCAAAAAGGTTACTAAGCAACAACACAGTCTGGATAAGAAATTAAATGTGAATAAAAATGTCGTATTTTGGAAAGTAAACCTGTGGTTATTGTAAAAATAAAGCATGTTTCCAGACAGGAATTCTGCTTTAAAGTCTTCCAACATTTTGGTAGTCCTAAAAATATTTTTACAGCTTTTAATAATGCTCCTTAGAGCATGTAAAGTATAGGCAGCACTTTATGAGATGGTAGCCTGCACTTTTAACACCATAGCCAATATTCATCCTGCTCTTATATATATGATTACATTCATTGCCCTAACATACTAAAACTGCCTTCATTTTATAAAGCTTTAGCGTAAATCTTTATATGTTCTATGAGGTAAGCAATGCAATTTAATATTTGAAAGCATTCATTCAAATAAGTTGGCATCAATGGTAATTTTACTATCATATACACACATATACAGATGCTAATTTATTACCAGAGAGCCCTGTCATATTTTACATGAGGCCTATCAAGATTATTTTACTTCCCTTTAACACAACTTCATTTACAAAGAAGAAGATCCTTTATAAATGATAAAATAATGAGGATGTTTTAACAATTTTAGTGAGACAAGCTCCTTATTATATGCTATTTTTCACAATGGCTTAGCATCAATATAAATAATGACAGCTCTCCTACTCTGACACTAGCGTGGCAGAGAATGAGTCATTTACAAAAATTTTACTCAGCAGCTTTAGTCTGCTTGTCTGTCATCACCCTTATTGCACTGACCAATCTACACTGGTTCATAACAACGAAGGATCCAATAACAATTATTTAAACCACTGTGGCCAAGATTTCACTAATGGCCTGAGACAAAAGTATGTGAAATAAAAGGTTTGTGACCTCTACTTAGTCAAGTGTAATTTTATTATATGTTTTTAAAAAGGATGTAGTACCGCTGAGGCACATATTTTCCAGTATGGTGAAAGAATTATGTAACCAATGCTTTAGACATTGGTTGCTTGACCCAGTTCCTTTATTATTTGTTCCTCAAGCAGTCTATTATTTTAAGTAAGTTTGAAGCTGAAATCTACAAATTATACATTTTTTTAAATTACATTGGTCCAGCTTGGTTACAACTAATCCTTAGGAGCACTCATCTGGAGGGGATAGTTCACTGTAGTAGCCTGTGCTACATACAACCAGCACTGGTCTTTTCTTATTGCTGCTCGAGGGACTTGCCTTCTGTATAACGAACACAGGGAGTCACTCACTTGGCACCTCCACAATTCAGAGAATCTTTTTTTTCCAATGAATACAAGGTGTTTTTTGATAAGACAAGGCAGAGATCATGACATAATCTGCTCCTCCTCTCTGCCTCCTCCAATAAAATAATGGCTTGTAGTCACTGAAAAAAATACAAGCGATCCCCTGAGTTCAGTGCACAGAAAGCAAGTTACTCAAGCAGCACCTAGAAGAAACAAGTTTTATTTTATTACCCAAAAATGTCATTATATTTTGCCCAAAATACATAGTTATTATAGATATAATACAGTAAAGCCTAGTACACAAGACCCGAATGTTCGGCGGCATTAGCCGGTTCAATAGAAACCGAACGACATTCGGCCCGTGTGTACTGGAGTCAGTCCGACAGAAGCCGGCTTCTGTCTAGCATCATGACCAAAAGAGGTCTGCCGACTGGCTTCCGATCAGCCCTCCCACCCATTGTGCCCCCCTGTCAGAACACAATAGAACAGCACGGCAGGGGAGATCGCTGTACTAACGTTGGATAGTTAGTACAGCGGCTCGTCCTAAACTGTCAGTTTTTTTTGTTTACCCCGGTCGAATTATAAAAAGCTACGTGTGTGTATGAGCTACGTGTGAGGCTAATAATTTATTACAGAACAGATATTTTTAAACTTAGAAGCAATTTTTCAGGAATTTAGCATTAAGAACAACAGAGGTAATTTAAGGCAAGCCAAGTCTACCATGTGTTGACAGCCAAGTATAAGGCTAGCCACATCAACATTAGATGGGGTTGGAAGGTATAGCCGGTGAAAGAATTGTCTTGTGAACTTGTCTTTCCAAGACGCACACAAGTTTTTTTTCAGAGATCTGCTGGCCAACTAATCCCAGGGAAAATATTTATCACATTGATGCCTTGTCCTGAAAGACTGCTTTTTTCCCTCAGTGATAAGGTTATCTCTAGGGTTGTTTGCTCCGTGCTATAACATGAACACAAAAATGAAATGATTGTGCATGTTAAGGGAGAGATTGCTTGTAAGAAATGTTGTTTTATGATTGAATAAACAGATCACCATTTTATGTTTTTAGCTAGCTTTGGTGGTTTTAGTCCACACCTGCATAAGTTAAAAAGACAAACATGTCGATTAAATCATGCCCATGTATGCCCATGTATTACAGCTGGACCAATGTAACTATGTATTTATGTACCTTTCTCAACCAGGGTGCCATCTAACCTTGTCAATGCTTTGCTTTGCATCCTGGTTAAGAAAGACTGTGAGCTCCCACTGCTCCGTCAAAGTGTACGCCAGCACAGCGGTAGCTCGATCATAGCAAAGTGCAGAGCAGTGGAAGAAGGAGATGTATTCCTGAGTCCTGACCTTTCCACTTTCCTCTACATTGAAGTACTCCTAAGTGCAATACCCAGCAGTGCTTACACAGGTACAGCACTGCAGTTTTTAAAAAGACTGTTTGTGTGTGTATGTGTGTGTGTATTTTTGTATGTGTATGTAATGTATGTATGTGTGTATGTGACTTACTGTACTCACATACACATATGTATGTATGAATGTGTGCATGTATGTTTATATGCATGTGTGTTTGTACATTACTTTTAATATTGACTCCTAATCCTTTACAATCAGTATTGCTTTTTTAGGGCCTGTTCATCATAGCGGCAAAGTTTGCACTGCTCTTAAAAGCCATCCATGCTTGGATGGCTTTTCAGAGGCATTTGACAGGCGGTGAAGAGGCAATATGTTGCCTCCTCACTACCTTTTTTAACCTCCTAAATGCAGCACCACTGTACAACAACTGTGTGCAATGCACATTCACCTGGGGGCATACTTCCTGTCGTGTCCACAGCATGTGTATGACCCCAACTGGTGCCTTTGCACCTAAAGGACGAGCAGTTGAGGGGTGGTAAAAAAGCAGCTTAACCACTTGGTTTGACCCCCAACCTCATGTGTGAACAAGCCTTTGGTTCACATCTGTGCGCCTGGGTGCTGCAGGTAGGGCAGCCCATTCATTTTAATGGGCTGCCCTACCTGCAGAAACACAGTGAAAAAAGTCCCCCTATATTTCTAAATTGCACCCGACCGATTTGGCATGCACTAAAACACACTGTGTTTGCTAATGTGTGGAGGTACCATTAAAAATGAATGGCACCCCTGTAAGTCCGCTAAAGGGCAGAGCGTTTGTCTGTCTGATGGGAATACACATGACTTTGCATCATCATGCAGTAATGTGAAAAAAGCTTTAGAATGGGTTGCCTCAAGACTGAGAATACTTTTCAAGTTGCTGTGACTGAAAAATATGAAAAATATGAAAAAACACTGTTAGATACTATACCTGGATGATGCTCCTAGAAAATGAAAATCACCGAAGTAGACATTGCTACAGTGATCTTAACTTGTTTATGGGTCCTGTGCTGAGCGACTGGCCTCATGTATTCTAAATGGGTGAGGTGGAGAGGCGAGGTGGTGATGTCAAGACCTCCTGATTGCGAATCCAGCAGGCCAGTTGCTATTCACAGGACCCTAAAGCTAGTGGAGATGCTAATACTTCTATTTAAAATAAGTGTGTGAGCTGGTGTTTTTAGTGCCCCACAAATAGTAAACAGTAGACTGCATGCTCAACTGTATAGTGATTATAATTACATGATTTGACATTGTATTCACACATGTTGTTATAGTTGCATTGCACAATTTTGTTTAGGTGAATGTTTTACTTGGGACCTTTGGGTATGATGCATGTAGTTGATTATCTTCTGTAGTATACATGCTAAATTACCTCCTGGTTGGGATCCCAAATATTACCCTAGTCTTGTACTTTACACTTACTGATTGGAGGAGAGAGCAGATATATGACCTTATTAGTGAACCAATTCTCCTTCAGCATCCAGTCAAAGTTTTGACAAAGTAACTGTTTAGGACTGGGCTTTGGTGTGTGGCAGGAGGTGTACTGTAAACATTATAAGACAGGCTCAACAGAATTGCAATTTTTTTGGCAGAAAACATTTCTCACATATGAATTTCTACTGTGTATTTGGCTGTTTGTCGACTGTGTGCCTAAACCCATAATCCTATAATCTATAAAATAAACATATCTGAAGTTATAAAGTTGGAATTTGTGAAAAAAAAACTGGCTTAGTACAACATTCCAAATACATAATAACATGGTGTTGAAGGGTATTCCTTTTCCTTTTTTTAATTCAAAGATTTGGGTCTGCTTTGACACTTATTCTAGCTAACCTATCTTGTGAGCAGGTTTTTCCAAACATGTGTAATTTGTTCTTCAAATTTGAGTTGTGTTCTTACCAGTTAGCTGGCATATAGTTTATTGCAGCATGAATACATGGGCAAACAATCATCACATTATGTCAGAAACCCTGATTCACTTGCTAAGATTATTTGTGGCAGCAGAACATTGAAAAATGGTACACCAGCACTTTGAGCTTCAAAAATGACTACCACAGATTTAACATGATATTCCTCAATACAAAGCAAGTTACTATGTGTGCCTAATGCCGCGTACACATGATCGGAAAATCTGACAAGAAAAGTCAGATGCAAGCTTTTGGTCGGAAATTCCGACCGTGTGTAGGCTCCATCGGAATTTTTCTGTCGGAATTTCCGCCAAGAAAAATTTGAGAGCTGGTTCTCAAATTTTCCGACAAGAAAAGTTCTTCGAGGAAATTTCGATCGTCTGAATGCAATTCCGACGCACCAAATACCATGCATACTTGGAATCAAGTTGACGCATGCTTGGAAGCATTGAACTTAATTTTTCTCGGCTCATCGTAGTTTTGTACATCACCGCGTTCTTGACCTCGGAATTTGGTGTGACTGTGTGTAGGCAAGACAAGTTTGAGCCAAGATTCCGTCGGAAAAAAATCCACGTTTTTCTTGTTGGATTTTCCGATCGTGTGTAAGCGGCATTAGGTTCTGCTAAAATATTGCATTATATTTTAAAAAATCCTTACATTTGTCACTATTTCAACATTTAATACATTATACCTCATATTATGTTACCTAACTTGCAAACGTACATTTTCAAATGCTATGTAATGAAGTGCACTTCCAATATTTTTTCTATTGCTGTTTGCACCCCGTTGTGTTACAAAAACTTAACAGCATCTGCTAGATGACCTCTGGACCGGGCTTATTATCTTGAAGAGCAATAGAAGATTTTTTTATTAAGACAATGTAGTGTGCAGTCCTCTCCTCTCATGAACTGATGATATGATTGCAGCTGACCTGCAGGCAAGGATAAAATGTGTGAGGATGTGACCCAGACATAAGGACATACTTTGTCCAACATCTGAGTCACGTCTGAAGCAAGGGATGAGTGCAAGATGATTAGCTTTGAAGATGCAGGCTGTCAGCTTAATATCTTGCATAAAGAGTCAAACACAGGGTTCACTGAAGTACTTTCAAGAGTAAAAGCATGTAGAAGATCTAAAAGGTACATCACTTCTTTAAATTTTATAAGAAATGGAAGCTAGGACTATTTCTGATATAAAGGCCATATGCCAAAAATATTTAAAACAGTCAGCGTCCCTTTTCGAGTCAATATAGTTAGTAAATGCCTAGGGGTTGATTTACTAAAGCTGTAGAGTGCAAAATCTGGTACAGCTGTGCGTGGTAGCCAATCGGCCTCTAACTTTAGCTTGTTCAAATAAGCTTTCACAAAAAAAAAAGGAAGCTGATTGGTTTCTATGCAGACTGCACCAGATGTTGCACACTCCAGTTTTAGTAAATCAACCTCACAGTGTCAACTGATACATAAAAGATCGAACTTCATACTGAATTCAGTACTGTGAGTTGTTAAAAAGAAAATAATCATCTAAAGGCTTTTTAAAAACAGGTATTATTTTGTATACTTTCATTATGTTCATTAATGTTTTCACAAACTGAACAGTTAGCTCAAGTCCTCCAAAAACTGATATTTCTGGTTAATGCTGTTGAGTCAAATCACCAACATGCTTCTCTTATCTCTGAGAAACTTTGGCAGCAAGACCTTGCTACACTCTCATGTTTTGTACACCCGGTATTGGAGAGTCACTTGCCCAGCTGCACTTTCTGCTATAAAAAAAAAATCACAAATAAATAGGGCATGTGAGGCTGCTGATAATGGCTACAGCAGCTGGACACAGCTAGGCAATTGAGAGCAGGGATCTTGCCACCTCAAGAAATGGTTGAATTTGCTAACATCAACTGAAACCAAAATATCTGCTTTGGTTGGACTGAGATATAATTGTGTGATGTTCATCTTTCGTCAATGGTTGTTAATTGAAACCTAAGATTTTCTAAATTCACCATGAATATAAGAAAATAATATGGCCATATGTTTTAGATTGATTTGATAACATCACAGATACACACAAAGCTACATAAACCATCTATGACCTTGAAAATTTGAAATGATTAATATACAGCATGTGTAGTATTTCAGGGTTGTATACACTTTATCAGGCCATGAAGGGGAGACATCTAACAAATCTGCATTCTACTGCTTTTTCAAGAATGTGACAACTTTGCAATTTGATTCCAGAGAATAGCTTAGCTGTGAGAACAAATGCTGGTGTGATTGGAAGATGTGAGGTGAATGTCTGGGCCATTGTAAAAACACATGAAGCCTCTCCAGTTCATCACATCTGTGTGTAGGTCTTATTTACTGTACAGCTTTAACTACTGATATTAGCACAGCAATGAGGAGTGATAAAGTAGTGTGTGTAATACAGCACATCTGCTCCCTCTAATTCATACTTACAAAGCTAACCTGCCATCACTGGAAATATGTTCTTCATGCTTAAAAACATATATCAGCTGTGCAAGGCAATCTAAGCGCATTCACCTGCCTAGGTCCACCTGCATGTGCAGCCTACCTGTTGCCATTTAGCCTACAGATTCAAAAACAAGTTAGACTTTCCGCACTGGGCTAAAGTTTTCAAACAATGATGGGCTTGCCGAAACAAGAATTGCAGATCCTGATAAATACAAGCAGCCCAGCAGCTGAAAATCTCCCTGAATTTTAAATTGCATGAATGTTTCTGTGACCTGAATTTCCCATTAAAGAAAAGAAAATACAGATGTGTGGTGACTGGGACTTGATTCAGCAAAGACGTTGGTGGTGATTGTGCTCTATAATTATTTTTCCCTGTGTATAATTTAAAGGTGATGTATATTTTATTATGTCCAGCAGTAAGCCTTTTTAAAATATTTTTTTCTTATGAAATTGTGCATTGTATTTTTTAGCTATCTATCTAGCCAGTAGGTGGGACTTTAGGTCCTTTCTCATGTTTCTTCTATTTCCTTACCTTCTGCTAAACAGCTTGTTGTTTGGAGGGCTCAATAGCTTGAAACAAAATGTTTACACACAAGTGAACAAGGCATCACAGTGACTTATATCTTGTTGTAGCCGAAAGAGTCAGAGCAGAAAGGGCCCGTAGGTAATTCAATTGACAAAGGAGCCCAATGAGGTTGTTCAAAGGATAGGCATGAGTCGTCTGCTTTAGTAAAACATCCAATTGCTTTATTTCACCAAATAAAATGTGTTTTGTGGTTTTAAATTGCCACTTCCTCAGTTCAGGGTGATAATATTGGTGTTAAATATCAGTTGGTAGTGAGAACCACTCAGGGAATCACCCACTTGAGAACTCCCTTGGAGCTCCCAGGATGGGAATGCCCGAGGCATAGAGAGCGACCACATTAACTCTGCGTGAAGACAGGTTTTTTTTACCTGCACACCAAGAAGGCCGTGTGTTCCCCCCTAGTTGGGTGACCACATCCTCAACCATTGTAAGTCCATTTTGACCTTTCTTTTTATTGTGGAGGCATTCTACATTTCAGAGGGAGCCTTATAATGTAAAAGTTTGGGTAAAGTGATCCAACACCTGCACGAGTCTGCTGCAGTGCACCTGCAGAGTCACCGCTGCAAATCTGACCTCAAAGTGCTATACAAGAATATAGGAAATGTATAGTATACATAGGCCTTGAATAAATAAACCAATTGCTGCTTCAGTGTCATATAGAATAATACTTTTTATTAATCTACAACTGTGTGCCATTAAAGCAGGGGAATTAACTTCTGATATATAAGTAACATCATATCCCAAAAGCACCTGATTCAGCACTAGGGCTGTGATTTTCATTCCTATAAGTTAAGTCTAAGATTTAGGAGGTTAAGGTTATGTTAAGGTTGCTGGTAGGGTTACATTTTAGGCAAAGTTAGGTGGTAAGTTTTACGTTTTAAAGCGGAGTTCCACAAAAAATTCCGCTATAAGTGTGAGTGACCCCCTGACATGCTACATTTGGCATGTAATTTTTTGGGGGATGGAGCAGTTACCCTGTTTTTACGGGCACCCAGCTCCCACTTCCTCCCTGGCGCTGCGGCGCCAGAAGGAAGATCACCTCCCCCCCCTCCCTCCAGGCCAATCACAGCGCGCAGCGCAGCTCGCGCATGTGCAGTGCGCGCCTGGCTGTGAAGTCACAGCCGGGCACCCACAGTAACAATGCCAGCGCCATGGAGAGGAGTGGAGCTTTGTGCGCCTGCATCGCTGGACCGTGGGACAGGTGAGTGTCTGATTATTAAAAGTCAGCAGCTACACTTTTTGTAGCTGTTTATTTTTTAATGGTTGGAACTCTGCTTTAAATGCGACTATTAGACTTAATGCCTCGTACACACACCCGGGAATTCCGACGGGAAAAAGTCAGTTGGAAATCCAGACAGGAAAAAAGAGAGCTGGTTCTCTTTTTTTTTGCCGGACGGTTTTGCCAGTTTTCCAGTTGAAAAAGCTAAGATGGAGCATACACGCGGTCGGGATTCCCGGCCAAAAGTTTTCCCGGCCGTGTGTACGAGGCATTAGGGTTTGGGTGACTTAAAGCGGTTGTATACTGCAAAACTTTTTTTTTTTTTTGGCCAACCTGCAAGGCAAAGGTATAATGAGTTAGTATGACTAGCATACTAGCTCATTATCAATCACTTACCTTAGATCGAAGCCCCCGCAGCGGTCCTCGGACGCGTCCTCCGTCGAATCCATGATACCCGGAGTGACTACCGGGTATCACCGCTCCGGCGCTGTGATTGGCCGGAGCGGCGATGACATCACTCCCGCACATGCACGGGGAACGGCACGATCCCCGCGCATGCGCGAATTTCCGGCAGTGTCCGGCAGGCTCCCATTCAAGAGCCGCCGCGCTCAGTGCGCCTGCGCCGTTATCTACGGCGCGCATGCGCCGTAAATAGCGGTACAGTTTTTTTTGCAAATATCTCCGAGACTGTGTAGGTCTCGGAGATATTACAAGCACCTACAGGTAAGCCTTAATGTAGGCTTACCTGTAGGTGCTTGTACAAAATTTGGGTATACAACCACTTTAAGATCAGCAGTCAATGGGGTAAGGTATAAGATTTTTCAAAATTTTCCAGTCCTTAAAACTTTGGTACCAGGTACTTGGTGCCAAAAAATCTATATACTGGGTATCCCTGTGAAAATGCAAACAAAAAATAACACTGAAAGCATTTCAGCATTTAATTGGACAGCATTAATAAGCAAGACAACTGTTCTTCTAGACGTATTTGGTCCATAAATCCCAAAGTCTTCTGAGGTGATTGTAGTGTCTACCAAACTACTGTGCTGTAAAAGCTTGGCAAGTTAGTGTGATGTCATCACTTGGTACCTATTGCTTAAGCATGTATCAGCATCTAGGATTCTTTTAAATATCTGGAGCAAATCAAGAGTGAAATCTTTTCAGGATATATTACAAATGCTTGATAAATATATTAAAGGTAATATTACAGTCCTGCAGCGAACAATATACAATACTAATAATTGTGTCTGTACATATTAATATGCTTCTCGTCCCAGCAGTCCTGACTTTCCGAGCAGCCCACTTCTCCACATTAACAGCAGTCATTTGGAGAGAAGCAAACGTGCCATTAGAAGCACTTTTACAAGTGTATATTCATCCACCAATTAGCTTAATGTGGCCGCTTTCTGCATATTTTCAATACAGGCCTGCACAAATCTCATTAATATTTCCCCCTAGCGCTTTGACAGATTACCTTGTCATTATGCATCCTGGAGCCTTTGAAACAATATGGGTAAACTACTGTTTGCGAGGTTAATGACAATTATCCCCTAATTACTGCATAAGTCACTCAGTCCACTTTATCTCATAGGAAGGGTTCTGCTCTGTGTATCTGCCATTGTGTCACTGTAAATGAATTTACTATGGCTAAATTTATATTTGCTGCCTTGGCTTGTAAATTGCACTGACAGGAAAATAAGCAAATTAACATGTCATTACTTAAAACTGGCAGGGATATAATAGAATCAACACATAGGATCATGGTAATCATGTTATTAATAGGCTAAGTACAAAAAAAAAGAAAAAAGAACATGCACACAAGCACAAAGGTCAAATCTGGGAAGCTCTACCACACACAAAGGTCAATTATTGCTTGAAAAGGGACTTAGCTTGCTGCAAAAAAACGACTGTGTATAAGCTACCCCAAACACTTAGGCTGGGTTCACACCATCCCTTCATCCGTCGCACAGCAGGGGTCCGGTGCGTGCTGGTTCACCATTTCAGGTGCGATTTCAGTCCGAATTTTGGACTGAAAATGAACCTGAAATGCACCAAAAAAGACACACGTTTTTTCGGAACCCTGCACCTGACCCGCTGCGGAGATATGTGAATCGTCTCATAGAGAGCCAGTCACATTCTCCTGCTATGCGAATTGGATGCGTGGAAACAAATATTCCATTTAATATCAAAGGAAGTAAGTAGTGCTTTTACATAATTCCATTTACACTACATACAATTCCTTCTGTTGTTCCCACTATGAACATTTGGCATAGGTCCACATTTGAAAAGGGTTTCACAGTCCAATCTACCCATGATGTATGTCTTGCTTGAGTTAAAGATACTCTATCACTTTGCCCATTTATGACATAGTGACAGAGTCTCTTTCTAGCCCACCACAAATGTACCCTACTCCCACTTCCCTGCAGTTCCATTGCTCCATTGACTAATCCCCAGGCCCAAACTCATAAAAGAAGAGGTGATAAGATGTAAGCTCTGACACAGGTTTTGACTCTCAAAGGAAACCAGTGGCAAGGAAGTGCAGGGAAGGTGAGTAGAAGTAGATTTGGGGTGGTCTGGTAAGAGACTCTGTCCCAGAGGTAAATTTATCACAAGCTTTTGCTCATAACATACAAGTACCACTGCACACTGTATTCAACTACAATGTGAAGTGAATGAAAGACAGGCTTCAGTTCAAGTCCCTACCCATTGGTCAAGCCCCTTTAACATGTTTCACCCACACTGGGCTTAATCGCAGCTGTACCTCTATGATTAAGTCCAATGTCGATGTGTCACAAATGTCACATCTACCCCAACGCAGGTGGTCAGACACTATAGCTGGCTACGGTGTGCTTCACCTATAGCAGCCCCCTTTCCCTTAAGACAAGCAGGCCTACCGGTACTTGGTTGCCCCCAGGACTTATACACAATGCTATAGTATCTGGCTACTATGCCAGAGCAGATGCGAACTGAGCAAAGCAGGTACTTGCAGTCTAGCAGACAGATAGCATGGTTCAAAGGCAGTTTAGGTAAAAAGGCAGGCTGAGTTCAGGGGATAATACAGTATCCATTCCAGGTAAAAGGCAGGCTTAGTTCAGGGGATAGTCCAGTATCCAATCCGGGTCATACACAGGAGATCCAACAGCAAGCAAGACAGACTAACGGGAGGCTTTCATCTAGAACAGTGTTTCTCAACTCCAGTCCTCAAGGCGCCCCAACAGATCATGTTTTCAGGATTTCCCTCAGATGAAACAGCTTTGGTAATTACTAAGGCAGTGAGACTGATCAAATCACCTGTGCAAAATAATGGAAAGCCTGAAAACATGACCTGTTGGGGCGCCTTGAGGACTGGAGTTGAGAAACACTGATCTAGAACATTGCAGGTTTGCTTATATCAGGTGACAGACCAGATCAATCAACTAACAGGTGAACGCAGACAGGGGAAAAGCAACAGCCAACACCCGGGTGCTGGAATGAGGAACAGGGGCACTAAGTGATCATGACAGGATGAAACCAATGAACGGGGACTTGAGCTAAAGCCTGTCTTTCATTCACTTCACACTGGAGTTGTATACAGTGTGCAGCGGTAACTGCATGCTATATTGTATCTTGGAGCTAGATGTGCTCTATCTCTGCCAGCACCTGAATACAGAATGTAAACCTGGGATACTAAAACTGCGGGCTTGCAATTGTGTTAAAGTTTGTGTTTATGACAAAAATCGCAAAGTAGGATAAGGCGGGAGCGCCAAGTGGGGGACCCCAGAAGACGAGGATCAGGGATGCTCTGTGCCAAACCATGCCAATAACATGTTTGTTATTTAAAAAAAAAAACGAATTTAACCACTTAAGCCCCGGACCATTTGGTAGCTAAAGGACCAGAGGTGAATTCAGAATTTTGCACTGCACTGCTTTAACTGTAAATTGTGCGGACATGCAATGTTTTACCCAAACGAAATTTGCGTCCTTTTCTTCCCACAAATAGAGCTTTCTTTTAATGGTATTTGATTGCCTCTGCGATTTTTATTTTTTGCGATATAAACGGAAAAAGACCGAAAATTTTGAAAAAAAATGATATTTTCTACTTTTTGTTATAAGAAAAATCGAATAAACTCAATTTTAGTCATACATTTAGGCCAAAATGTATTCAGCCACATGTCTTTAGTAAAAAAAATGTCAATAAACGTATATTTATCGGTTTGCGCAAAAGTTATAGCGTTTACAAACTAGGGTACATTTTCTGGAATTTACACAGCTTTTAATTTATGACTGCCTATCTCATTTCTTGAGGTGAAATGACAGGGCAGTACAAAACCCCCCCAAATTACCCCATTTTAGAAAGTAGACACCCCAAGGAAATTGCTGAGAGGCATGTTGAGCCCAATGAATATTGTTTTTTTTTTTGTCCCAAGTGATTGAATAATGACAAAAAAATAAAAATAAATAAATTACAAAAAGTTGTCACTAAATGATATATTGCTCACACATGCCATGGTTATATGTGGAATTGCACCCCAAAATACATTCTGCTGCTTATCCTGAGTACGGGGATACCACATGTGTGGGACTTTTTAGGAGCCTAGCGTACGGGACCCCGGAAACCAAGCACCGCCTCCAGGATTTCTAAGGGCGCAAATTTTTGATTTCACTCCTCACTACCTATCACAGTTTTGAAGGCCATAAAATGCCAAAATAGCACAAACCCCCCCAAATGACCCCATTTTGGAAAGTAGACACCCCAAGCTGTTTGCTGAGAGGCATGGTGAGTATTTTACAGCTCTCATTTGTTTTTGAAAATGAAGAAAGAACATTTTTTTTTTTTTCTTTTTTTTCAATTTTCAAAACTTTGTGACAAAAAGCGAGATCTGCAAAATACTCACAATACCTCTCAGCAAATAGCTTGGGGTGTCTACTTTCCAAAATGGGGTCATTTGGGGGGGTTTTGTGCCATCTGGGCATTCCATGGCCTCCGAAACTGTGATAGGCAGTGAGAAGTGAAATCAAAAATTGACACCCTTAGAAAGCCTGAAGGCGGTGCTTGGTTTTTGGGGTCCCGTACGCGGCTAGGCTCCCAAAAAGTCTCACACATGTGGTATCCCCGTACTCAGGAGAAGCAACAGAATGTATTTTGGGGTGTAATTCCACATATGCCCATGGCATGTTTGAGCAATATATCATTTAGTGACAACTTTGTGCAAAAAAAAAAAAAAAATTGTATTTTTTCCGCAACTTGTGTCAACATATAAAATATTCCATGGACTCGACATGCCTCTCAGTATATAGCTTGGGGTGTCTACTTTCCAAAATGGGGTCATTTGGGGGGGTTTTGAACTGTTCTGGCATTTTATACACAACATTAGGAAGCTTACATCCACTCTTCTAACCACTTGAAGACAAAGCCCTTTTTGACACTTTTTGTTTACATGAAAACATATTTTTTTTTGCAAGAAAATTATGTTGAACCCCCAAACATTATATATATTTTTAAAGCAAAGGCCCTAAAGAATAAAATGGTGGGTGTTGCATTTTTTTTTTCTACACAGTATTTGCGCAGCGATTTTTCAAACGCATTTTTTGGGGAAAAAATACACTTTTTTTAATTTTAATGCACTAAAACACACTATATTGCCCAAATATTTGATGAAATAAAAAAGATGATCTTAGGCCGAGTACATAGATACCAAACACGACATGCTTTAAAATTTCGCACAAACGCGCATTGGCGACAAACTACATACATTTTTAAAAGCCTTTAAAAGCATTTACAGGTTACCCCGTTAGATTTACAGAGGAGGTCTACTGCTAAAATTACTGCCCTCGATCTGACCTTCGCGGTGATACCTCACATGCATGGTGCAATTGCTGTTTACATATGACGCCAGACCGACGCTTGCGTTCGCCATTGGGCAAGAGCAGGGCAGGACAGGGGTGCTTTTTTTTTTTTTTTTTTTTATTATTAATTTTGCTTTTTTATTTTATTTTTAAACTGTTGCTTCCATATTTATTTATTTTTATCACTTTTATTGTTATCTCAGGGAATGTAAATATCCCCTATGATAGCAATAGGTAATGACAGGTACTCTTTTTTGAAAAAACTGGGGTCTATTGGACCCTAGATCTTTCCTCTGCCCTCAAAGCATCTGACCACACCAAGATCGGTGTGATAAAATGCTTTCCCAATTTCCCAATGGCGCTTTTTATATCCGGGGGGGACATTCCCTCCCACTGCTTGTAAAAGCAGTCCAGAGGCTAATTAGCCACTAGGATTGCTTTTACATGAAAGCCGGCCACTGGCTGAAAAGAATGATACCAAGATGATACCTAAACCCGCAGGCATCATTCTGGTATAAACATTCAAAGTCCAGCAACATACCAGTACGTTGCTGGTCCTTGTTGGACATGTATTGTAATCTTTTTTTTCATGCAGCCTGTTGGCTGAATGAAAAAAAAGATTGATCGGTGGGTATGCCCACCATTAGAATACCGCCCTTCATCCACCCACTTCTAATGATGGGCATACATGCACCATTTATATATGCCGAAGCATGGGGGCATCTTCTCGCAAAAGTTATGCCGCGTACACATGGTCAGACTTTTCCACGGGCAAGCCTCCGTCGGAATTTCGACCGTATATACGCGGCATTAGGAGCAAAATCGCTCCTCCGCTCCTGCTGCCCCAATGCTTCGGCATATATGCTTTTTTTTTTAACTGTGGTGGTGAAATTACCTCCTACAGCACTGGAGTCGCAGGGATCAGGCCTGTCTCTGCGAACGCTGCAGTTATGTGTGTTGTGTTTTGCAAGTGACAGTGATCGATCGATACTGCACTTGGGTGGCCTGGGCTGGACGGAGGGGCAAAACACAGGTGCTAGCAGGTATCTGGGCTGATCCCACTAACACTGCGTGGGGACGCTAGTATAGATCTGATCAGATCAGATATTGAGCTGATCAGATACTATACCACTAAGGGGGGTGTATGCTTCACGTGTGGGTGTTAGCGCTACTGGCACTAACCTGACGCTGCCTGGGGTGTGACGCAGACCCTCTCTGACGCTAAAACCTAACTGATATCACCCGCCGGGCGATCAGGGGGTTAAACCTTTATTGGGTTATATACGGCGGGTGCCCTGACACTATAAAAAGCAAACTAACTAACCAGCGTCACCCGTAACACTTATATGATGATCACTGGTGAAAGGGTTACCTGGGGGGCGTGGTCTGGTGCCGTTCCAGGATGGACGTGTAGTGTGCGAGCTCCCGTCCCGAGGTCCAGCAACTTCAGCTTATCAGCTTACCTGCTCCACCGGACATGGTGAGAACCGCTCGCAGTGCCTCGGCAACCCGTTCCCGATCCCCGCTGAACACCGACACCCCGCTGAGTCAGCAAATCCCCGAGATATTCCGGTCACGGCCTACGGCCAGGATGCAGGCCTCGCAAGCAGCCTCCTCCCAAGCGCCACGCGCCCAGAGCTCCAGCCCGCAGCGACCCGAGGAGCAGAGATCCCCAGGTCTGGCAACGGGGATGACTCACCCCCCGGCAGTGAGCCTTAATGACCTGCACAGCGTCGATACGGATATTAAAAACACCCTCATGGCGGCCATCTTGGACATGAGGTCGGACATACACGCCATGACGCTTAGGGTGGAAGAGGTGGAATACGCTCAAGCCCGCCAAGACACAGCGATTTGTCACGTTCAACAGGTAACAGAGTCGCATGCGATCCACCTCAGGGAGATCAATCGCCACATGGAAGATTTAGATAATCGCGGAAGGCGTCACAACCTTAGAGTGAGGGGTATTCCAGAAATGATCGATGCCAGCCAGCTCCCAGTGGCAGTAACTACCATCTTTAACGATCTACTTGAAAGAGCCCCTGATACCCCGATCGCGTTCGAACGGCTCCACAGGGCACTGCGCCCGCGGGGAAGGGACACAGATCCCCCACGGGATGCAGTCTGCTGCCTCACAGACTTTCCCTTGAAGGAGGAAATATTACGCAAGGCCAGACACCGCAACCAACTGTCTTTCCAGGGAACGGATATCAGAATCTACCAGGACCTATCTAACATCACCCTGCAGCGCAGACGCGAGCTACGTCCCCTCCTGGAAACACTGAGGGCCAGATCCATAATCTACCGATGGAAGTTCCCCTTCTGCCTGACAGCAACTCACCAAGGCCGCACAGCCAATCTAAAAGTCCCGGAGGATTTAGACCACTTCTGCACGGCCATGGAGATACCGTATGTGGAAGTACCAGACTGGTACAGCGACTTCCGTATACCGCCATTCAGAAGAGTCACCTCCATGGAAGGTATCGCAGAAGCAGGCAACTTTAGTATCGGCCGCCGACGCTCTCACCCACCTCCTCCCCACACTCCTTCAAAGGATCAAAGAGCCCCGCGTAATGGTAGCCCGACGGCTTCTCCAGTGCCCCGCAAAGCACGCATCGCCTAACAAGAAACATGAATACCGTCCTTCTGTTTCCACCTCACAGCTGGACTCTGGACCACTCCAATTCGCAGGTAACTTTATACAGCAATCCCTAGGGAACACTGGCAGAACGGTTGGTACCCTCTTTCCCTCTTGGACAACTCCCGAAGGTTTCCCCGGTCGCCCTAACTTCCTTATGTCGGGTCAGAGACTACCTTCTCCCGCACTGATTGTCTTTTCCTCCTTCTCCTCACACTGTATTCATTCTTGCTCATCGGCTGTACCCTTTTTCTATTGAAGCCTTCTTCCTACATTCTCCTATCTACTCCAATGCAGCTAATGACATGTCGATATATAATCCCCCGATTGCATTATGTGCTGTCTTTCTCCCC
This sequence comes from Rana muscosa, assembly GCA_029206835.1. Lineage (NCBI taxonomy): Eukaryota > Metazoa > Chordata > Amphibia > Anura > Ranidae > Rana > Rana muscosa. The sequence continues at coordinate 673,681,398 of CM055116.1, forward strand.
ACAGGCCCTACTAGCTCCTAGCTCCTGAATTTTCTGCTTTACAGCACTGAGGGTGGTCGGGGATCCGAGGGGGACATGCACAGGTGTGTGGCCTACGTGGATGTCGGGTAGAATCCATTCTCAGGTTTGGGAATGGGCGTGCCCCCCTCGGATTTAGACAGCCTGCCCTTAACCCCTGGGTATGATTTTGTTTACTATGTTTTTGTTTACTGTTTTGTTTGCTATGTTATCCATATTTGGATTTTTGATGTCAGCCATAACTGCAGATGCATACTTGTTCACGGTAACGCAAGCTGTACGTTCTGTTCTGTTCTGTTTTAACTAATTCACCATGTTACTGACTCTGTTCCCTGCATATTCCTCTAAACCAAAGTATATGCCCCCTATTCTCTGTCATGTGACATCTGAAATTTGAGCAATACACTTAATTTCTTATCCCCCTCTTCCACACAAACCCCCAGATTACACAATGCTAAACATCCTCCTCTAATTGCCGAATAAATGCCCTTACAACTCCACAGCCTTCATGCTTTATGAGAATAAGCCGTTACACACAGCCCTGAAGTCACCTACGAATCACCCTCTCACCATGTCCTTATAGGATGACCTGTCCGTCATCTACACAACAAGATTACTCCTCTGACACCAAAATGAGCCATAGATGACGCTAACAATCAGCAGCGTCTGTTATCCTTAAGACCTCATAGAGAGACGCAGACCTCACCTCTCTCTAGTTGAACTCCACCTACCGCTCTCACACACAGCGGACTCTGGTAGACACCGCTGAACCTCACCGGTACCCCCACTCCTAATTGGTGGGCTTGCAGGTCAAGTCCCACACCCGGTATAATACCCCATCCCCCTACCTGTCCCCTCCTTCCTCCCTGGTTATCTTCCTCCTCAACGTCCTAACCTCACCTACCCCACATCTTCCCTTCTCCCCATCCGCATAACCCCCCCCTTTCTTTTCCTCCCGTCTCTGACTTCCCCATATCCTCCCGCCCCCCACTCGCTTAAACCTCTACTACCAACATGAGCCCCGATAATGTCCGAGGCGCCAACCTGTCCCTAAAGGTAGTCTCCCTTAACGCCAAAGGACTGAACATACCTGAAAAGCGAACACAACTCTTTTCCCTCATGCGCAGCATGAAAGCTGACATAATCTTCTTACAGGAAACCCACTTTTGTAAGAAATCAGTTCCCAACATGACTAATCGCCTCTTCCCCCATAGTTTCCATGCCACCTCACCTATCTCGAAATCCAAAGGAGTCTCCATAATCATTTCCAAAAACCTTCCCATCCAAATTACAGACACTCACCTTGACGAACTAGGCAGGTATATCTTCCTAAAAGGGACACTCAGGAACAAACCAATCACTTTGGCTAACATATACAGCCCCAACTCGTCCCAAGTTCCCTTTTTTAGGGCTGTAACAAGACACCTAACCAATTTCCAAGAGGGTATTCTTATACTGGGAGGGGATCTCAATGTACCCCTGAACCCCCTTTTAGACACCTCGTCGGGGAAATCCCACCTACCATACAGGGCGCTCCGACAAATCAGAAAATGTTTCCAAGAACTCTTGCTCCACGACACATGGCGCACCTTACACCCGAACGTAAAGGATTTTACATTCTTCTCCGCCCCACATAACAAATATTCACGACTAGACTACATATTTCTTACCCAACAGGATCTCCCGTCCCTGAAAGCAGCAACCGTCGAACCGATGACCTTCTCGGACCACCACCCTATCTCAATGACCCTCACTTTCCCTGAAAAAGTATACCACTCGCAAATTTGGAGACTAGACCCTTCCATCCTGACAGACAAAACCAAAGAATTAGAGATTCAAACTTGCCTAAGCAATTATTTCACTGAGAACAACACCCCGGACATTTCTAAACTTACTCAGTGGGCGGCTCACAAATGTGTTGTCCGAGGGAAATTGATTTCCCTGGGGGCCGCAATTAGAAAGGAAAAACGGGCCAAACTGGCTGATCTCTTTTCCAAACTTAATAAACTAGAAGCACTACACAAACGAAACCTGGCCCAGCAAACCCTCGTAGAACTACTAGAGACTCGTACACTCATTCAGGAAGAATTGGGCCATCACCTCAGGAAGAAATACACTCTATCTCAGAAACTTTTTTACGAATTCGGCAACAAAAGTGGCCATCTTCTTGCTCAAGCCTTACGCAAGAAAAGGGCTGCTAATACGATACACCACATACAATCCCCCACGGGTAAGACTCTCACGAATAACAATGACATAGCCAGAGAGTTTGAGAAGTACTACTCGTCCCTATATAATCTAGATAAATCCGAACCCCCTACTACCTTATCGAATGACAGACCCAATGATATTAACTCGTTCTTAGACCAATTTGCTCCAGGAAAGCTCCCCACTGACACCACCACGATTCTGGAATCCCCGATCTCTATTCAGGAATGGAAAAAAGCTTTAAAACAACTTAAGCCTGGTAAGAGCCCGGGACCTGATGGTCTTTCCGCCGTATATTTCAAGACATTCTCAGACCTTCTTCAACAACCCTTCCTTGACGCCTTCAATACACTCTCTCCCACAAATCCTTTCAAAAGCGAAATGTTAGAAGCACATATCGTTGTTATCCCCAAAGAAGATAAGGACCCCACCCAAACGGGAAATTATAGACCAATCTCATTATTGAATGTAGATGTCAAAATCTTTTCTAAGATTTTGGCAAACAGACTCTTACCGCTTCTCCCTTCCTTAATCTCTCATGACCAGACCGGCTTTATCCCTGGACGTGAAGCCAGGGACAACACTGTTAAAGCAATAAACTTACACCACCTTATGACACAGACAACCCAAAAAGGCCTGTTTTTGTCACTCGATGCGGAGAAGGCGTTCGACAGAGTAGCTTGGGACTATATGACAGCGGTTCTGAGGGCCATAGGATTGGGCCCATATATGTTAGGCCTAATCCTGTCACTATACACGGGACCATCTGCTAAGGTACGGGTCAACAATACTCTGTCGGACGCCTTTCCCATCGGAAATGGCACAAGACAGGGCTGCCCCCTGTCCCCCATCCTCTTTGTACTCACACTTGAACCATTCCTCCGTAAACTGACATACAACCCAGATATCCAAGGTATAAGTTCCTCCAAAAGAGAATATAAATACGCTGCTTTCGCAGACGATATTTTGTTGTTCCTGTCGAACCCACTGATCTCCCTACCAAACCTTCTTTCTGAATTTAAACAATTTCAGTTCCTCTCCCACCTTAAAATTAATTTCTCGAAATCCTTTGCCCTTAATATAACATTACCTCAACACATAGTTGATCAATGTAAGGCTAACTTCCCGTTCCAATGGAAACATGATTCCATCACATACCTAGGGATACAACTCCCTTCCAAACTCTCAAACCTCTACGCTAAAAACCATGTTCCTATCCTACACAGAATATCCTCTGATCTTGAAACATGGAACAAACCGCTTTTCTCTTGGTTTGGCAGAGCGGCGATCCTCAAAATGAATGCCCTCCCGAGAATACTCTATATATTGCAGGCGATCCCTATACATATACCTCCGGCCTTTTTTAAATCTTATAGAAACATATGCACTAAATTCTTATGGGGGAACCGTAGACCCAGAATCAGCTTTACGCAGCTCACCCGACCTAAAAGACTTGGGGGCATAGGCCTCCCCAACCTTCTCAATTATTACACTGCTACACACCTTACCAGGATAGTGGACTGGAATACTCAATCTCTCCACAAAGATTGGGTTTCCCTAGAAGCATCTTTTTCTGCTCTCCCTTTGGAGTCTCTCCCATGGTTACTCTCACCCCACGTCCCCTCTGAATTACACGTACACCCACTTATAGGCCCAACCTTGCAATGCTTCAAAAAGCTTTGCTACCGATCACCCATATCTTCGATTCCCGGCCCACTGACACCTGTAAAAATGAACCCTGGGTTCCCACCAGGTATGCACGCAAAGTTTCTTACCGATAACTGGACACAGAGCCCAATTAGATCACATCAGTTCTTCCTCCGGGGCAAACTATTGTCTACATCCCAACTCTCCTCCCAACTAAACAAGCCACCCATTCCCCCTTGGACATATATTTTAATTGCTCATTTTCTAAAATCCCTTAACAAGAATATACAATGCTCCAGAGAACTCACCCCTTTCGAAAAGCTATGTATCCAAACGACACCCCAATCTCATCTAGTTTCTACCACACATGAACTCCTCTTCGCCGAGATGAAAGCTAACGAGACCTTAGCCTGTAAGAACTGGGAGTCAGACCTCTCGGTATCTCTTTCAGCGGAACAATGGGAACTAATTTTCCTCAACATACATAAAGGGTCGACGAATGTGTCGACCCAGGAAAACGGCTTTAAGATCCAATCTAGATGGTACCGCACGCCCACCCTTCTGCATAAATATAATCCCACAATCCCAGAGGTTTGCTGGAGATGTCTCCGGGAAAGGGGAACCCTTCTCCATATCTGGTGGTCCTGTCCATCTCTAAAAGACTTCTGGGAAAAGGTATGCCATATAACCTCTCGAGTCACCTCATATCATTTGGACCTTTCCCCTTCTCAATTCCTTCTACACCATTCACCCCTGTCGCACAATTCCTATCACAAATCCCTAGCAATGCACATGATCAATGCGGCAAAGCAGTGTATCCCTATACACTGGAAATCGACTCACCAACCAACCATAAAAGAATGGTTTAACAGAATATGCAAAATTGAGGAAATGGAAAATCTTATACATATTGCAAGAGAGACTCCGTCATCATTTAGTAAAAAATGGGCCTGCTGGTTACACTATAAAACGACCCCAGAATTTGCAAACTCCCTGAACCCTGACAAAGGATAAATTACTCCTCTGAGAATTGTCATTAAAAATCTACGACGTGCCAGGATCTCCCCTTAACCCTAAACCTTACAAAGACACCTCTCTCCTCCTATATCTCCCCCTATACAGATCCGCCCCTAGTTTCTCATAACACGCCCCTTGAACACCCCAAGGGGTCGGGGAAGTCAGAGACGGACCCCCTGCCAACGCCATCCCTTCCTGCCTCACTCCCCTCCCCTCGATCCCCACCCCACCCCTTCTCCTTCCACCACTTACCCCCTCCTACTTTCTCATCCACAAGCTTCTGTACAATACAACCACTAACATAGCTCCAGCCTACACTCCCGCATTCATACACTCTCAACGAAATAAACCTGTTTATAGCTCCTTCCCTCCCTTTCTGCCATATTGCACCTGTTGGCCTTTCCCTCCCACACAGACCAAAAGTCCATAACGGCATCCGTGAACCTACCTAGCTCTAACCTACCAACAAGATCTATCCCCGTCAATGGTAGTGGACTTTGACTAGACCCCACAACTACCTTGAATTAAGGTAGCCCACCCCAACACGGCCTAGTTCATGAAGGATGCACATAGCCATTTCATTTTCACTACCCGCAAGTTGAATTGTATGTGACACATGTTATTCATCCATGTTTTGTGGTTGTATTAATACCTTATTGTACTACTATTGTTCAAGATATCTGTAAATGCTTTTTACATTTCAATAAACTGTTTTTGGAAAAAAAAAAAAAAAAAGAAAGGGTTACCTGGGGGGTGATCAAGGGGGTTACACCTTTATTAGGTAATATATGGGGGTACCCGATGCTATATAAACCTGCGGCGAACCTAAAAAAAATTACTGGCTACCGATCAGCATCGCCGACGCTAAGACATCGATCAGAAAAATTATCGCTTAGTGACAGTGGTGATAGGGGTGAAAGGGTTACCTGGGGGGGCGATCAAGGGGGTTAAACCTTTATTAGGTAATATATGGGGGTACCCGACGCTATAAAAACCTGCGGCGAACCTAAAAAAAATTACTGGCTACCGATCAGCATCACCGACGCTAAGACATCGATCAGAAAAATGATCGCATAGCCACGGCGGTGCTAGGGGGTGAAAGGGTTACCTGGGGGGTGATCAAGGGGGTTAAACCTTTATTAGGTAATATATGGGGGTACCCGACGCTATAAAAACCTGCGGCGAACCTAAAAAAAATTACTGGCTACCGATCAGCATCGCCGACGCTAAGACATTGATCAGAAAAATTATAACTTAGTGACAGTGGTGATAGGGGGTGAAAGGGTTACCTGGGGGGCGATCAAGGGGGTTAAACCTTCATTAGGTAATATATGGGGGTACCCGACGCTATAAAAACCTGCGGCGAACCTAAAAAAAATTACTGGCTACCGATCAGCATCACCGACGCTAAGACATCGATCAGAAAAATGATTGCTTAGTGACAGTGGTGATAGGGGGTGAAAGGGTTATCTGGGGGTGATCAGGGGGTTAAACCTTTATTAGGGGGGGGTTAGGGGGCTACACTGGACCTAAAACTAAATGTAGTGACACTTTTACAGTCACAAATGTCACTGATTGCAGTGATCACTAAATAAATGGTCACTGCAATCAGTGACACTGTGACTGGGGGCTGGGGGGGGGCTGGGCGGTGATCTGGGGGGGCCTGGGGGGGCGATTTATGTGCCTATGTGTCCTGGTGTCAGTGTGCTGTTTTGTGTACTAACCTGGCATCTTCTCCTGTACGGCGCTCGGTATATGTGAGCGCCCCAGGAGAGATGACATCACTTCCTCCTTCCTGGCAGGCAGGGGAAGCTCTCTCATTCGCCGGGAGCGATCGAGAGGGGGTGGCCGGAATCGAACGGCCGTCCCCTCATGCCGGATCGCTCCCGAAGGTAAAACGACCACCCACTGTAAAGAAGGGGGGTCCGATCGTACCCCCCAACTATACAAAGGCAATCACGTACATATACGTGATTCTGCCTGTCGGTGCCATTCTGCTGATGTATATTTACAGTGGGCGGTCGTTAAGTGGTTAAAGTGGTTCTAAAGGCTTAAGGTTTTTTTTTTTATCTTAATGCATGTTATGTATGAAGGTAAAAAACCTCCTTATCTGAGCCGCATTTCGATCCAGCGATGTGCACAAGAGCCTCGGTTCTTCAGGGACTCTCCCTCCTCATTGACTGAGACAGCAGCAGGAGCCATTGGCCAGTGGACACAGCCAGTGAGCCAATGAGAAGACCGAGGGGGTGGGGCCAAGCCACGGCTCTGTGTGTAAATGGACACACAAAAACTCTGCTCAGGAGCGAGCCTGCTTGTGTGTCCCCATTGCAAGCTGCTTGCTCTGGGGGCACTCTGCAGATGGGAGGGGTCAGGAGAACAAGTGGGGGACCCGAGAAGAGGAGGATTGGGGATGCTCTGTGCAAAACCATTTCACAGAGCAGATAAGTATAACATGTTTGTTGTTTTAAAAACAAAAAAAGAAAGCCTTTAATTTCATTTTTAAGATTTAAAAGATTTAAAGATTTAAAATCACGTTAACTTTATGTGGAAAAGTTTTCCAAGGGCTTAGCCCATTTAGCAGAATGCCTTTTATGTTTTTTTTGGCCCACTTAAGAGCTGTTTGCCATAATGAATACAAACATTTTTTAACGTCCTCACATTTTTTTTGTCACACAGTTCTGTCTATTACTCTTTTGGACAGAGCTGTCCCAGTCTCAGCCTCTCTGCTTAACTGGTTCACCAGACCCACATACAGATGCTACTCCCTTAGAGTACATGGGTCTGTTCAGATGGGTACCTTCCTGTTCCTTCACAATCTCCAACTCCCAGTCATCAGTTTGGCACAGTGGCCTTTCTGTGTAGGTCAGTCAGGCCAGCTCATGTTCGTGTAAAATTCCAAAGCTATTAATAATTTGTCCTTACTAATTCAACATGTTGAAGTATGTTTTTCATTAGTGTTGTATATATACAGTATATGAATTGTATATACAATTAGCATTCATATAAGAATATATAAAATGATGGTAAGATTAATTACTTTGCTGTTCTTAAATAAATTCTACAAACTGCTCAGTTATTTCAACAGTATATTTCAGGGACTAATTTTCTGTGTTCTGCTCTTTGTCCTACATTACAAAGTTCATGTATAGTGAAAAAAAAAAAAAAAACATCACTAAAAGAAAATAAAGGATTTTTTAAGTCTCTGATCACCTCCCTAGGCTTCTGTTACATCAGTGAGTGGCAGCATGTCCCCAAAGCCTCAGCAGGAGTAGCTTTGTCTGAAATGGAGATTCTGGTGACACTTTTCATTCACATGAGACTGCACGCTTTGCTGAACCAACAAAGCTCCGAAAGTGCAACAGCCCTTGATGTCAGCTACATGCGCTTTGTGTACTGTCTATGCCAGTGGCTCTGAGCCTCCTTGGGAATACACCGAGGTGCGAGACTGTAAGTGCTTTCAGGATATAACAATGTATTCCATCTGCAACACAGTTGTAGGAACACAACTGTCTCACATGAGAGATTATAAATATGTACACATTTGTGTGCATACCTGCTCTGCTACTGAAATAGAAATAAATTGCTTGCCTTGCCAACCTTTTTCCAAACTTTTTAAATATAAGAAATCGGGAAAGAAATGTTAATGGATTATGATTCTCTCTGGTTATGAACTTTACAGGCAATACAATACATTGTAGTGTTTTTCTTCTCTCTGTTGTTAACACTACAAATGCATTATGGTGGGAGCAAACTTAAATCCTCCATGTGATCATTTATTATACCTCTGTAAAATTTTCACCTGTCCAAAAATATTAGGCACCAATACCAAGCCAAACATGAAATCTCCTGTTGTATCAAATGACATCAGTATGGAACATCTGTGAGTCGGTATTTCCATGTCTTGCTTGCAGAGTTAACAGTAATGTTAACATTTCATGGTTTCAAATCCCGCCCAAGATGCTATCTGAAGAGTCTGCATGTTCTTCTGGTGCTTGCAGAGGCATACTTCTACACTCCAAAGACATGCTGATAGGTTATTTGGTTCTTGTCTAAATTGGCCGTACGATGTGTATGCATGTACGTATGAATGTAAGGGACCTAAGATTGTAAATGCTTGAGGACAGGGACTAATGTGAATGTACAGGTTTCATGTGTTTGGAAGTAGAACTTTACATCAACCAGAGGCTGCCATGAGGGCACTAAGCAAAAGGAATTACTGTATATACTCGAGTATAAGCCGACCCGAATATAAGCCGAGGCTCCTAATTTTACCACAAAAAAATGGGAAAACGTATTGACTCGAGTATAAGCCTAGGGTGTCCATCTGCATGCCTCACTGTGCCTCACTTTGCCTCACTGTGTCCATGTGCATGCCTCACTGTGCCCATGCCTCACTGTGCCCATGCCTCACTGTGTCCATGCCTAGACTGACATTTAACATGGGACTCTATGGAAGGGGTGCCCATCTTCGAAAAATCGTTGCTCCCCGGCCGTAGGTGGGGCTACATGTGTGCCATGTTTTGGGTCCAGGTGACCTAGGAACGTCTGGTAGCCGGTCCCCAAAGTTACTGGAGAAATTACATTTTAACGTGGGAGTGTATGGAAGGGGTGCCCGGCTTTGAAAAATCTGTGCTCCCCGGCCCTAGGTCCCCCGGACAACAAACTTTGCACACTTGTAGAGGAAGAGTTGAGCTACATGTGTGCCAAGTTAGGGCCAGGTCCCCAAAGTCCAGGAGATCAGGCACAAAAAGGTGACTCGAGTATAAGCCGAGGGGGGCATTTTCAGCTCGAGTATATACGGTTCACAAATCACGTTTTGTGCAGCAGTTTTATCAATGCTGTTGGCAAGGGTCCAGTCTATACAAAGTCCATTTTGGAAAACCAATGACTATCTTTTGTGAGGGCTAATACGCAAAGAAATGCCCCTGCACTGCTCATCATAATCCATTTTGGAAAATAGCATTTGGGCCAAAAAATGTTTGTATTAGATTCTGAGATCATGTCTGACTGATTACAGGTACACGATGGATCTTTCACTGCATATAACAAAAAAGTATGTCTCACCTAATATAAGTAGTAGTAGCAGTAGTTTATTTTGAACATGTAAAAAAATATAAACATAAAAAAGAAATAGCAAAGTAATCATACAGTAATAGAAACACAAAAAACATACACAAAACTGAAAACAAAACTAAATAATTTGGTTTACATATGCGAAAGGGAGTGGGAAGAAGTACCTGCTTATTTAATTCCACCCCTTCTCCATAATTAATAATAATAAATTATCTAGCTTTCCATCAGCATAAATTTACAGTATAAAATTACAATACAATAATTAACAATTCTGATATAATATACTAATTTCTAATAATCTTGTTATTCAAGTATACATACATACATACTGTATATGCATACATACATATATACATATACTTAAGCCTGGTACACTCGGGCCAAATGTAGGGATACATTGGCCAGTTAAAAAAAAACGGTCGACATTCGGCCCATGTGTATGTCGGTCTGTCTGACCGTTTGTCCAGCTTCTGTCAGACGAGAATGCTGGAAAACCAGCAGCCGACCGACTCCAGATCAGCGATCTCAGTCAATGCCAGAGAGCGCTGATCGGAGTTTTCTGGCGGGGGGGAGGGGGGCGGGCTATCCCCCTGTCAGAACACAACAGCTCAGTGGGGCAGATCGCTGCACTAACTTTGCATAGTTAGCACAGCGGCTCCAACTGGAGCTAACAAAAAAAACGCATAGCTGGAAAAAAAACTCATAGTGTGTTCCAGGCTATACATACATGTGCACATACACACCCAGACAAAACGAAAGTTAAAACAAAAAATAACTCACTAGCAAAATAAGCAATTAGTAAACATAACAATTAGAGCCCATTCACACAGGGGCGACTTGGGATCCGACTTGAAGTCGCCCCAAGTCGCCCCAAGTCGCGCGGTTGAGAAAGTCAATGTAAGTGAATGGAGCCGTCTTAATGTACACTACTGCAGTCGCTCCGACTTCAGAAAAGGTTCCTGTACGACTTCAATCCGACTTCTAGGTGACTTGTACCCATTGATTTCAATGGAAGTCGCCTCTATACATTTCTCAGGCAAACCCCTCCCTCCCCCCTCCCTCCCACAGAGCTGATTGTTGTTTGATTGGCCACTGGACAGCCTCCTGCCCTGGAGGCGACTTGAAGTCGCCTTGTAAGTTGCCTGGGGTCGCGCTGTGGTGCGCGCTCAGGTTGTGTTCAGGTCGCTTTGGCCAGAGTCGTGTCGCCCCTGTGTGAACCGGCTCTAATTCAATCCCCTTCTTTCTTGTAACTGGAAAAAATCATATAACCTTTTATTTAACCGCTTGCTGACCAGCCGCCATCATTATACGGCGGCAGGTTGGCACGGCTCCACGAATCACCATAGGTGTACGTCGTCCACTTTTAGAGCTCTAGGGGGCACAACGCCAGAGTTGATGAGAGAGCAGAGAGCCAGACTGGGGATCTGTCAAAGTAAACAGACAGATCCCTGTTCTGTCAGGGAAGTAGAGAGAGATCTGCTGTTCCTAGTGATTAGGAACATCAATCTCTCTACTCCCAGCCAGTCCACTCCCTCCACAGTTAGAAACACCTCCCTAGGACACACTTAACCCCTTAATCGCCCTAGTGTTAACCCCTTCTCTGCCAGTGACATTTATACAGTAATCAGTGGCTATTTTTAGCTCTGATCGCTGTATAAATGTCTCAAAAAAGTGTCAAAAGTGTCCGATCTGTCCGCCGCAAGGACACAGTCCTTCTAAAAATCGCTGATCATCGCCATTACTAGTAAAAAATAATATTAATAATAAAAATGCCATAAATACATCCCCTATTTTGTAGACGCTATAACTTTTGCACAAACCAATCAATATACGCTTATTTGATTTTTTTTGCCAAAAATATGTAGAAGAATACATATTGGCCTAAACTGAGGAAAAAAAATTGTTTTGTTTTTTTTGGGATATTTAATATAGCAAAAAGTAAAAAATATTGTTTATTTTTTCAAATTTGTCACTCTCTTTTTGTTTATAGCACAACAATTAAAAACCACAGAGGTGATCAAATACCACCAAAAGAAAGCTCTATTTGTGGGAAAAAAAGACATAAATTTTGTTTGTGGAAAACGTTGCATGACAGCGCAATTGTCAGGTAAAGCGACGCAGTGCCGTATTGCAAAAAATGCCCTGATCATTAAGGGGGTAAATCCTTCCAGTCCTTAAGTGGTTAAGTATAAATCAGAACCTAAGAACGTTTAATATCTGGCTTCAGAATGACATATATTTGAATACAATCAAACTTTTGGTATTATATTGTCATATGTAATTACTGTATACTTTGCATATAGTGTAATATTCTGTAAGAAAAAAAAATGGCTATCCAAGGTAAGATACTGCAAAAATAAGTAACCATCACTGCGCAGTTACCACAAAGGCTCATTCTAAAAAGGTGCTGAGAATACTCATGTGATTATCTGAGTTCTCCTTCTTTTCTAGATGCAGTGTGTAAAAGTGTTCACCACAGAGACAAATCTTTATGATGTATGCATGTGTCAATGCTTACTGACACTTTGCTGACCACTGGATATACCTGAAATGGAACTGAGAGCATCTAAAAGTCAGCAAAACATCAATGAGTATTGACACCTGCAGTCAACATAGAAGACAGCTACCTCTAGTGTGACTCCTTTGCACACTAGGCCCGAAATACATTACTGCTCAGATGGCCCCATACATATCTTTCTTTAACGCCTTACAGCGATAGATTAGTAGGACCCTATTATGTACAGTTTTTATTTCTCAGTAGCGTTTTTAATTAGCTATGAAATTTTCTTTTATTTTAGTCTATAGGTGAATAAGTGTGTTTAAAGGCACAATGCTATCAAGAATACAGAGTATGAACTTATATTAAGAAGTTCAGTATCAGCACAAAATTGCAGGAACGTACTTGTAAAGTCTGCCAGCGTATGTAGTAATGTTACAGTTTAATACTAAATCCACTCTCTCCAGGAACACAAAAGCTGAGATTTCATGCAGTTATAGGAAAATCGAACAAATTACATTAAAAACATGAATATAAAAAAGAAAAAAAAATGTTTTATATATATATTTTTTTACTTTACTAGATACTGAGCTTGATGAACAAGCGAGGTATTTATTTTAGAGGCCCACATGGTAGGGCATTATTCATTAAAAAAAAACTGTCAGTCTGTTTTATGAGTCCGCCAATATTTTTTCCTGTACATGGGACTGCATTTAGAAGAAAAAGAAGCAATCACTGAGATGTCATTAAATAAAAGTTGTTTTCAGGTTGTAGAATGTGTTGCTATGGTGCACAGTACTGAAGAGAATACACTAATGGACCCTCTACTTAATGTCATTAGAGCTATTATTGACACCAGAAAGACACAAAACCATTAGCATTACGCTACAGCTCCCTTTAGCTTCTACCTAGATCTACTATTTGATTCACAATTTTAATTTTATTCTCCTTCATTTGGGGCCACATTACACAAAACGCATAATTAAAAGCTTCTAAGGCTCTGTATACGGCTCAAATTAAAAAGATAGGAAACATTTGCAGATCTAATCCACTAGAAATTAATAAATCAAAGACTTTTTTTTATTTAATTTGGTTTCTTCTCTGTCTTTCATGCGGAAGGTTTGGGAGAATTTCAATAGTAGAAATAAAGCAGGATATTTATGTAGTGTGGTTTTGGAGCTTGAGGATTATTCGTTACTCTTGGAATGTAAGTATTTGGCCTGAGATGAGGTCAAAATATATTTTTTCTGTAGTTACATTCTTAATGATGAAAGTTGTGTATATTACACTCACATCATTAAAATATATACCATATATATATTTTTAGGTAAGGGTATATTGTTATGTATTTGTTTATTTTTTATTTATACAAAGAGCTTTACAAGCATATGACCATTGACATTATTTCCTGCTTCAGAGGAACTAACAATCCAGTGTTCTAGTGTATATCCAGAGCCAGATAAGTACAAGCATACATACTTGAGCCAGTTTGGTTTGAAGCCATTTAATCATTCAGTGGGTTTTGGGAGGAAAGTAGGGCATCCAAATAGAAACAATGCCAATAAGGGCAAAACATGCTGTATTTGCAAAACATTAAAACCTCCAAATCCATTTTATGTTTATGTGGGTATAAACATACCTTGTAACAGGTTAGAACATTAGATTACATGTATATACTACGTTTACCATCAAGAGTGTTGTTCTTTTGTGTGAGAGTGTAAAAGTATTTTAAAGAACAAAAATTATATTTAACCGCTTGCCAATCAGCCGCCGTCCTTATACTGCCGCAGGTTGGCACAGCTGCGCGAATCGCTGTAGGTGTATGTCGGTCGCTTTAATAGCGATCAGGGGCAAGGCGCCAGAGCCGATGCACGTGGCAGGCGGCCGCGATTTCTGCCGGCCACCCACGATTGCTCCACAGAGAGGCAGAACGGGGATCTGTGCATGTAAACTGACAGATCCCTGTTCTGACAGGGCAGTAAAGAGAGATCTGCTGTTCCTAGTGATCAGGAATATTGATGAGCTTTAGGTTTGAGTCGAACATGAGTTTGAGTCGAACATTCGAACAGTGAACAATTTGGGGTGTTCGCGGCAAATTCGAAAAGCCGTGGAACACCCTTTAAAAGTCTATGGGAGGAATCAAAAGTGCTAATTTTAAAGGTTAATATGCAAGTTATTGTCATAAAAAGTGTTTGGGGACCCGGGTCCTGCCCCAGGGGACATGTATCAATGCAAAAAAAAGTTTGAAAAATTGCAGTTTTTTCAGGACCAGTGATTTTAATAATGCTTAAAGTGAAACAATAAAAGTGAAATATTCCTTTAAATTTCGTATCTGGGGGGTGTCTAAAGTATGCCTGTAAAGTAGCGCATGTTTCACGTGCTTAGAAAAGTCCCTGCACAAAATGTAATTTCTAAAGGAAAAAAAGTAATTTAAAACTGATCGCGGCTATAATGAATTGTTGGGTCCCAGCAATACAGATAAAAGTCATTGAAAAAACACAGCATGGGTTCCTTAGTCCATTCAAGGCCCTTTGGGTCTGGTATGAATATTAAGGGGAACCCTGAGCCAAAATAAAAAAAAGCGTGGGGGTCCCCCCAAAGTCCATATCAGGCCCTTCAGGTCTGGCATGGATATTAAGGGGAACCCCCGTGCCATTTAAAAAAAATGGCATGGGTTCCCCTTAATATCCATACAAGACCACATGGCGCGTTAGAGGGGGCGGGGTTACCCATCACATCATGGGTGGCCCCGACCTGGGTTAAAAAAGAACTGTCAAACACTGCTTGCGTGTCATTAGCCGGGGGCTCTGGTGCAGGGAAGATGTGCGTCGTTCCTCGCTGGAGAGACTTGCATCGCTGGAGAGAGAATGGATCAGACTGCATTACATCGCTGGAATGTTTTTGTTTTTTTTAATAAAGGACTTTCCCAACTGTGTCTGTGTGGTTTTTTAATTTTTTGACACTTTCTTTTGTGAAATGGTAGGGGTACCCCGTTACCAATTCACATAGGGGGGTGGAATCTTGGGGTCCCCTTTGTTCAAGGGGGCTTCCAGATTCCGATAAGCCCCTCACCCGCAGACCCCCACAACCACCGGGCAAGGGTTGTGGGGATGAGGCCCTTGTCCCCATCTCTCATGTTGAGGGCATGTGGCCTGGTACGGTTCAGGAGGGGGGCGCTCTCTTGTCCCCCCCTATTTTCCTGCGGCCTGCCAGATTGCGTGCTCGGATAAGGGTCTGGTATGGAGTTTTGGGGGGGCCCACGCCATTTTTTTTTTTTTTTGATGCAGGGTTCCCTTTAATATCCATACCAGACCTGAAGGGCCTTATATGGAATTTGGGGGGACCCCCCACACTTTTTATTTTTATTTTGGTTTGGGGTTCCCCTTAATATTCATGCCAGACCCAAAGGGCCTGGTAATGGACTAAGGGGGGAACCCATGCTGTTTTTTTTTTCAATTACTTTTATCTGTATTTCCGGGACCCGATAATTCATTATAGCCGCGATCAGTTTTAAGTGACTTTTTTTCCTTTAGAAATTACATTTTGTGCAGGGACAGTTCTAAGCACTGGAAACCTGCGCTATTTTACAGGCATACTATAGACAGCCCCCAGGTATGAAATTTAAAGGAATATTTCACTTTTATTGTTTCACTTTAAGCATTATTAAAATCACTGCTCCTGAAAAAACTGCCTTTTTTAAAACTTTTTTTGCATTGTTACATGTCCCCTGGGGCAGGACCCGGGTCCCCAAACACTTTTTATGTCGATAACTTGCATATTAACCTTTAAAATTAGCTCTTTTGATTTTTCATGTTCGTGTCCCATAGACTTTAACAGTGTTCGCGTGTTCGAACCAATTTTTTGCCTGTTCGCATGTTCTGGTGCAAACAGAACCGGGGGGTGTTCGGCTCATCCCTAATCAGGAACAACAATCTCTGTCCTCCTCCAGTCACTACACTCCCCCTCACAGTTAGAAACACCTTCCTAGGGAACACCTTGATTGCCCACTAGCATTAACCCCTTCCCTGCCAATGACATTTATACAGTAATCGGTGGCTATGTTGAGCTCTGATCGCTGTATAAATGTCACTGGTCCCGAAAAAGTGTCAAAAGTGTCCGATCTGTCCTCCGCAATGTCGCAGTCCTGCTAAAAATTGCTCATCGCCGCCATTACTAGTAAAAGAAAAAAAATGACAAAAATCTATCCCCTATACTGTAGAACACAGGTGTCAAACACAAGGCCCACGGGCCGAATCCGGCCCTCCAGGCCATTTAATGTGGCCCTCGCACCTCTCCTGCAGCTTCAGGAGAGCTCCAGCCCTCCTCTGGTCCACCTCCATACTCCTAATTTCTGCTTTCAAGCAATGCATCCAGCTTCTTCCCAGCAGCAGCATAAGGAAAGGGGGTGCACTGTGATGTAAGGGAGAGTAGGGGACTCAACTTCTGATGGTGGGGTGGCTCTTGACATCTAATGTAAGGGGAGGGGATGCGCTGGACATCTAATCTTACAGATTCAACTGGCTCTTTTGAGGACAATCATAATGCTGATGCGGCCCACAATGAAATTGAGTTTGACACCCCTGCTGTAGATGCTATAACTTTTGCGCAAACCAATCAATATACGTTATTGTGATTTTTTTTTTTTTTTTACCAATAATTTGTAGAAGAATACATATTGGCCTAATCTGATGAAGAAATTCGGTTTTTTGGGGATATTTATTATATCAAAAAGTAAAAAATATTATTTATTTTTTCAAAATTGACGCTCTTTTTTTGTTTATAGCGCAAAAAATTAAAACCGCAGAGGTGATCAAATATCATTGAAATAAAGCTCTATTTGTGGGGAAAAAAGGACATACATTTTGTTTGGGTATAACGTCGCACAGCCGCGCAATTATCAGTTAAAACAGCCCAGTGCCATATCGAAAAAAATGGCCTGGTCATTAGGGGGTAAATCCTTCTGGTCCTTAAGTGGTTAAAGGCCCTGAAATTAGTTAATAAGATGTAGGGAGTTCGACTCTCAAGTCCCATTAAGAATTATGGTACCAGGAGAAGTTTCTCCTCCCACCACTGTCTTCAGAGACTTTGATTTCCTACCAGTCTTAAAGCATGCAGTGCAGTACACTGCTACCTCTGTTGTTGCTGCCAAAATAATTTTTGTGCTTAGAATATATGCTAGAAGAAACAGTAAATATGCCAGACTTGGACTGGCCTATTCACTTCATGCAAATATTTATTATATTGTATGAAGCAAGCACAAAATTACGGTAGCTGTTTACAAAATGTTAAGTAATTTTGGAAAAGCCAAGTCGCACTATTACCTGAACTCACAAAGCAAAATAACAGTTAGCATTCCTTTACTGAATCAAGGGGTGAGTACAGTATTAATATAATATGTTGCAGATTATTTAGATTTTCATTTAAATTTTTCTACAGTACATAAGAGTTCTTTCCCAGTGGGTTAATAAAAAAAAAGCAGTCACCATTCAAAACAAATGAGCTAATTAAGAATAGATGATCATTCTTGCATTTTGCTCTCAGCGGCATCACAATTTTGATGATTCCATGTAGTACTCCTAGGAAAATGCATTAGTAAAAATTTACTAAACCTAATATTTAGTAATCTATGTGATAATAGCCCCTTTGTCTTACAAAAATTGGTATTTCTATTCAGCTGCATCCGTACAGATCATGGAGGCCGTATAGCAAAAGTGGAGCCCTGTGGAGACTTTTCCCTGTGGCACATGACATTGTCAATTGTAACACTATTGTAATTGATCTTACCATACTGTATAATATATCAAAATGAAAAACAGGTAGCAGAAGAGCTGTTAGCCTAGGGAATACACTACTAGAGACCAGTTAGGTACAGTATATAGAAGATATATAGATAGAAGGAGCAGCAGAAAGAGGAGGTGGAGGATGAATAGTGTATAACCCCTTTCATTTCTTTGCTGTCCAATTGGGGTGATTTCCCTCCTATGCCATTGTCACAACAGAACTTGAGAGTAAATTCTATCAAACTGAGGGAGGTCCCCGAGAACTAGTGTCCCCATTGGAAGATGTCCTCTATTCCTGCTCTGGTGACCACTCAAAATGTAACTGTTACCAGGACAAATAGAGAAGGTAAATCTCCCCAAAGAATATAATCTAGAAATTTCAAACAAAAGTTGTGCCTTTAGTTATATTTCAATTTAACAACTAACAGTTCTGTCCTCATTGGCTTGCTAGTCTTTTTCAGCATCAACCTATCTTTCTCCATCTTAGGTTCTTTGTTCTAAGGTGGTCTAGTACTCAGTCAACATAGACTTGTAGTAATAATAATAATACAGATTATAACAGCAACCATAATGATAATGCTATACTATTACATAGCTGTTAGTCTCCTTAGCACTTTTAATCAATTTTAATACAAACTTTTGGCTTTTTGCAGAGCTACACATCTCAGCTGTCTTACAAGTTTTTAGCTGTGAAGACACATTGGCATTTTGTTAAAGCTTCAGTTAGACATATGGGATCCTGGGTGAGAGGAGAGTTGAAAACATTTCTGGAACTGGCAATAGGGGGTAATAGGAGATAATTTATATGATAGTTGCTGGATATGCCTAACATGGAGATACTGTAAGCCGAGGATACCACACCTGGAGGTATTTCAGGAAATATCAGACCTCTTATCATTTAGAGGTCCAAATATCAGGGTGCGCACATTTACAAAAGTGTGTGTGTCTTTTGAAAATCAGAAATTATGTGCGTTTTGTAATCTGATGGTGCCACCATTGATTTTGAAATTCAGCCAACCAAGCCTTCAATTTCACCTCATGTTGCTACAGAAAAGATTTTTCGTGTCTGGGAATCTTCTTTTCTATCCGGGAATTTTTTTTTCTTGCACATGCGCATTTTTATTTTTCGATTACATTTCTCGCACGATTCTCCCATCATTGATTAGAAATTTTATTTTTATTTTTTTCAAAAAATGTACAACAAGCTTGATTACTCAAATTTTCATGTTGCTGCAGCCCACTAATGGTGCGAAATTCGACCAAAATTTCTTAGCTAAGATTTTCGAACGAAAATTATTTCAAAATCTGACCCATGTATGGCATGCCTTAAGCCCTGTACACATGATCGGATTCCCTATGGATTCTAATCCGATGGATTTTTCCATCGGAAATCCAATGAAGCTGACTTTCATCAGTCTTGCCTACACACCATCAATCAAAAATCCGACCGCCCCTAACGCTGTGACGTAAAAAAGCAGAGAAAAATTAAGTTCAATGCTTCTGAGCATGCGTCGACTTGATTCTGAGCATGCGTGGGTTTTTTGTTCGATGGAGTTCCACACAGACGATCGGAATTTGCTATTGTTTTTTTTCCCATCGGATAAATTTAAAACACCGATGGGGCCCATACACGATCGGTTTGTCTGATGAGAAAAGTCCATCGGACTGTTTTCATCGGTAAAACCGATCGTGTGTACACGGCATAAGTGTATGGTCAGTTTTATTATGCATTCAAAGAAGTAAGCAATAAAAACTGATTGTTAATGCCCCCCTTACCCATGCACACACAAAAAGAATTAAATAGTAGAAACATTCTGCTAGTCAGTAGGGTTTAACAACTTACTTCAATTATGAAGATTGCTGTTATCATCTGATTTCTGCAATGTGCACAACTGTTACACTAAAGGTTAGTGTACACATGCATTTATATTTTGCTCATCACAAGTGTTTGTGAGTGTCGTTGAACAATCTGACATGCAGAGTTTGAATTTTGAAACAGAAAGAATGCGCCTGAGTTTATTGTTTTGCCATACATCTTATAGTATTGCTTTTATTTCTCTACACAAGTCAGAATGCAGTGTTAACACACAATGCATGCCTGGCAAACACATCTCAGATACACCTGAAACACATCTCAAATGCAAGCCATTTGAAAGCATGCTGTGCTTGATTTTTGTGTCAGATTCCCGTAAGTGCTAACCCTTAACAAGCCAGAATCTTTCCGGAAAACAATTCAAAGACATTCTGTTTGCTGTATATTTTAGTTCTTCTATTGTTCTTGCTGTGTCACCTGTTCTACGGACTAAATTCTGAACTAAAGGATTGAAAAAACAGCCCATTAGGTTTGTAATCATATTACCTCTGAGCGTCATGGTTGGCTATACTCGTTTTGTCAATTGATTAGTTATATACTTGTTTTTTTTTTATATATATATATATATATATATATATATATATATATATATATATACCTAACACCATTCATTCATCTGAAACTACTAGACATGTGCGATTAGTTTCGTATGAATCGAAAATTTGTACAAATTTTTCGAATCTTGTACGAATCCGAATTACGAATTTTTTCGAATATGAATTCTGTACGAAATATGAAATTTCGAAAAATTTGTACGAAATTTCGTATCCAAATTATCCGAATCCAAACTACCAAATAAGACATGAAAATTCGACAAAGCGATAGGTAAATATTTTTTGGTCGAATGTGACTAACCTTAACTCTATTAGTCCAAGATTATTCTACATAGAGAGAAAAGATTTGACATAGAGAGAAAAGATTCGACATTATAGAGAGAAAAGATTCGACATAGAGAGAAAAGATTCGACATTATAGAGAGAAAAGATTCGACATTATAGAGAGAAAAGATTGCTGCTGGAATTGGGTGGGGGAAGTACATTTGCGGTCGAATCATTTGTTCGTTCCGATTCTACATTATAGAGAGAAAAGATTTGACATTATAGAGAGAAAAGATTCGACATAGAGAGAAAAGATTCGACATAGAGAGAAAAGATTCGAAATTATAGAGAGAAAAGATTGCTGCTGGAATTGGGTGGGGGAAGTACATTTCCGGTCGAATCATTCGTTCGTTCCAATTCGACATTATAGAGAGAAAAGATTCGACATTATAGAGAGAAAAGATTGCTGCTGGAATTGGGTGGGGGAAGTAAATTTCCGGTCGAATCATTCGTTCGTTCCGGTCGAATCGTTCGTTATACGTGTCGTACGGAATTCGTATTTTGTACGAATTCGAATTGAATTCTGTACACGGATTACGAATTACAATTTTTTTTTAATACGGAACGGAACGGAACAAATTTTTCGACGGCTCCCATGTCTAGAAACTACCACTACTCTATTGGCCTCTACAAGAATTTCTGCCAAATAATATGAACTTTATATATATTTTGGTACTGTAGATTCATTCTTCAGAATATGCCTCTAATTATAGTGATAATAATACCTGGAAATCATCAATTCAGCTAGTAAATTCTTCCAATACTTACTGAATAGATTGCGATTAAACAGTTCTAATGAAAGATCTACTGTTTGCCTTTTGTTTTGTAATGCATCTATACACTTTTATATCTTAAAATCCAAACAAACTAAACATTACCTCTGTTTCTTCTTTTCATTCTTATGCTCTCTCACTCATTGTAAGATTGCCATGGGGCCTGGCAGCGCCACATTAAAATTTTAGACCCGGCACTCTCAGGATAAGCCTGTATGCTCCTGTGAGCCAGGGAGCACAAATAGAGTGATGGAGTCACTGAAGCACGGTGCTGGTTTTTAAGTGAAAAGTCATGCACAGGTACAGGGGCCCTCGGGTCTTTGGTGTAGCAGGTACATCTCTGTCTCATCTATCAGCTCGTTCAAGTGGTATTAAAGGTTGGCCTATATGTCTGAGAAGACCCATTTGCTCCTTGCAGGTACAAATGGCCATTTGCTGTACATTACGCAATTACACTCTCGCTTCCTCTGCCCCCGTGCTAACAGCATGTAAAACAAAAAAGTGCCATTTTGTATACACAGAGGCACTTACTCTGGGCCCTAGGGCTCAGAATACAAAGCACTTTTAGTGGATTGATGGTAGTGTGGCTGGGACAGAGCAGGAAATGGACAATGCATTGTGTCTTAGGTTAATGGCATAATGCTTCTGTTTTCCAAACAAAAGTGTTGCACAGTATCCCTTTCGGAAAGCCACGGAGCTTAGAAGCAAAGTAAAAACAAGTTGTCCAACACACATTTTCATTGCAATTTTTTTTACACATTGCCCAAAGATATACTTTAATATATGTTTTTACTGTTTCCTTAAATTAATGTTAGGCTGCGTTAATATCAAGTTTTATACATCACTTAAATTACAAATTTTACATTTTGAAAATTATGTGCATATACCAGGGCAGCAGTAAACAAATTATATTAAGGTATCAGGCTGGGTCCACACTGGAGCGAACACAGGCATCACATCGTATTTGCACCAAAACTGTGCAGAACCCTTTTTTTGGTCTGCACTGGAATCTGATCGCATGGGTGTTCAGACCTATTGGATCTGATTCCTGTACCATTTGACAGTTCGCACTACGATCTGCGAACCGATCTGGGGGTGTCATTAACTTTCTATTGACACCTGCAGCGGTTTGCACAGGGCAGTGTGAACTACCTGCAAGAAACATGAGATGTGGGAACCCACACAGGAATCGCGATGGTTCCCGCATCGCATATGTGTGAACCCAGCCTCAGTCATGCATTTCTTTTTTTTCTTAATTCTTCAAACTGTAGCTCTGCATTTAAAAAAAAATAATAGTTTGAGACAGGATAACAGAATTTTTTTTTTTTTTTAATCCATATACAGTAAATCCCCAACTTGTTCGTAAGTCCAATGAAGATCAGAACTTGCAGACAAAGGCTGCGAGCGCTGATCAGTGTGTTCAGACAGGGGGAGTCCCCCTGTCAGAACACAATAGCACAGCTGGAGGAGATCGCTGCACCAAGATTGCTTGTTTTGGTACAGCGATTTTTCAGTTGTTTTTGATTTAACCCACTGGGTTGAATGAAAAAAAAAACTGTGCAAACACATGCTCGCACCTTTGAAAGTCCGCAACTCGAAGTTTCGTATGTAGGGGACTTACTGTATATGTATTTTTTTTTACCTATTCTTGTATTAACTATTTTTCCCTTTCTGCAGTAGATAATGGTCAGATTTTACTGACTAAACGTGCCAAAAGTAGAAAACTAGCCAAAGCTTTTTTGCTATTCTTCTCAAGTAGGTTACAGGAGTGCAGTTCGACAGTGGGCTAAAGTCTGCTAAAGGCTGATGTCACTCAGCCGGTCAAGGCACGGGAAAGATCCAAAACATATGGTTGGGATCCACCCAGATGCCTGGACCGGCACCTAGCACCAGCCCCCCCTCCCCTCTCCGCTGCCTAGCACTCCAGTGAGCACTGGAAGAGCAGAGCAGAAAGCCAGTAACTAAAAGTCATAGCTCTCTGCTCAGAGTTGAGGGGGAGAACTGAGTGATCAGCTTTATTTGATTACTCAGTTCTCATTGCAGAACCAGCAAGGAACAGATGCAGCATTGGATCAATGCTGCATTCACCTAGGTGAGTAAAAATGTTTTTTTTTGTAAGTCTACCTTTTTTTAATAACCAGTTCCAGACTGCCCCATAGCAGATATACTGCTACAGGGTGGCCCTCCTGTGCAGAATCATGTATATGTATGTGACTCTGCACTTCTGCCTAGGCGTCGCCGGTGGGCCGTTTCTGCTGTGATTACTCACAGCAGAAGCCAATTTGTTGATGACAGGCACTAAATGTCCACCGGCACCTGCTGATCATTGGGCAGAGACACAGAATGAAGCTCTGCCTATGTAAACAAGGGGAGAAGTGATAGATTTTTTGTCTCTGCAAAGCAGGTAATCAAATCCATAATTTCCCTTAGTAAAAGCACCTATCACAGTACACATAAACACTAGCTAGGCACACAGTTAACCCTTTGATCACACTAGATGTTTTACCCATTCCCAGCCAGTGTCATTAGTACAGTGACAGTGTAAATATTCAGCACTGATAACTATATTAGTGTCACTAATTCCCACAAGTGTCAGGTAGTGTCCGATTGTTCACAGCAATTTCGCAGTCTTGCCATAAGTCACTGATCGCCCCCATTACTATTATTAGAAAAATAAAAAAATAAAAATTCCAGTATATATACCATAGTTTGTAGACGCTATAACTTTTGTGAAAAACAATAAAGTTACACCTATTGGGATTTTTTTTTTACCCAAAATATGTAGCAGAATACATATTGGCCTAAACTTATGGAAAATTTTTATTTTTTCAATTTTTTTATTGCATATGTTTTATTGCAGAAAGTAAAAAATAAAATTGCCAGTCTTTTTATGTTTATAGCGCAAAACAAAACAAAACAAAACGCAGTGGTGATCAAATATCACCAAAAGAAAGCTTATTTGTGGGATAAGAATGACATTTTGTTTGGGTAAGACGTTGAACACGCGTGAACGCGTAATTGTCAGTTAAAGTAACACAGTGCCGTATCACAAAAAATGGTCTGGTCATGTAGGGAGTTAAATCTTCCGGACGTCAAGTGGTTAATTGTCTACAGAATATTTGTGATTTCCAAAGAATCCCAAGTGTCCATATTTCACCAATTCCTATTAAGGGCAGATCATGTAAGAGGCAGTAAAGAGATCAAGGCAGTAAAAGCCTGAATTTTTGCCCTGCCTTAAAGCTCCATTCCGATTTGGTGTTTTGGGATCCCAGGCAGTATAGCTGTTATTCTGCGTGTGATCTCAAATCACACTGCGATCGCAAAACGCATATTTGGGTGCCATTTATCACGTGATAAATCGTGGAAAAATGCAATGCGCGAAGATTTAACATTTTCTTTTACTTTCACTTTTGATGATAACAGTAAACTGAACAAATAGAGAGTGTTTTTGTGTTTTTGTAAAAAATGTTTTTGCCTTTGGTTATACTTTAACCACTTAATGTCAGGTGACGTACCGGTATTATCCCAGGTATCTTTTTTTTACAGTCAGTGGAGCACTTTCTTGTAAAGGCAATCCTAGCAGCTAAATAGCCCCTGGATTGCTCTTACAAGGTTCGGGAGGGGGTCTTCTGGGCTCTACCATATTACCTTGGAACCCAGGATTTCAGCCGGCGGTTCCGGCGGCTGACCATAGACCTTATCAGAGATTTATAAGCTGGCAATATTGAGCATTAGTGCCACATCCAACCTTTCTCATCCACATCCAACCTTTCTCCTAGACTTATCAGGGATGGATTTCCCATATTTTTCCCAGCTTTCTCTGTTGATTATAGAACACCTTTCCTATATGTTATGAAAAAAAATAAATGGGTATTCTGTAGTCCTACTACACACCTTGCTTTGGGATGACAAAACTGTTCATTTATAGTTACAGTACAATGAGTGTTGGCACCCTAAAACTGGAAGTGTAGAACCAGTAGTATCTTCAGTTTAAAAATAAAGGAAAAAGAAAAACAAATGTAGTGACCAAATCAAATGACTAATACGTTGCTATATATTAAATGGTGGTCCTTGGGTTTAGATATGTTTTAACATCATCTCAATTTATAACCTTAAATTTCATCCTAACCTTTAATCAAAACTTAAACCTCATAATCATAAACAATCCCTTCCTTTTAAAATGTGGGTTATAAATACAGTTCCCCAAACTTCTGGCAGCATAATGAAGCAACTGTTATGCATGCAGGACTAACAAACTCAGAGGAAGGAGGAGGTTGTCCTTATTGTACAGAGAAGAGGGTAATGGTTATTGAACTAAAACATGACAGACGACATAGGTGCTTATTGATCAAACGTTTTTTTTTTTTTTTTTGTAATTCTCCTTTAAACACATTTAATCAGACAGCTACTGCATCATGTATTCCTGGCAGGAACTTCAGTTTGTAGTGCTTCCTCCCTGAGGTACATGCAGATGGGCTTCTAGACAGATGAGCATTTCATGAATAGTTTGTTGCACAGCTTCAGATGTACATGTAAAACACAAGGGATCAAGGAACAAGTGAATAACCACCAATGTATTCCTTACCTTAGCAGTGACATGGCGCAGTTTGGATCACAGTGATCCATTTACTTCTCTTAAAACTATGTAAAGCATTTTTTTTTTTTTTTTACATTTCAAAAAAGAAATACAAGCAGATTTTTGTAGCCCTTGAAGCCTGTAAAGGAAAATAAATATTCTTCGGAGAGAGCATACTAAAGTCCTGTCAATCATCACATGGAAAATAGTATATTTTTGTGGCAAATTCTTTTGAAACTATGTAGCAGTTCTGTGCTCTGTCTTTGGTTTTGCATTTGAAATGATCTCCACTGTCATTTATGTTACTGTTAAAAAAATAAGCAAACACTGATGATTATTAGTTCATTCATTATTACTATAATAATTTTATTATTTGCTCCGGATGTGACATTGGAAACTAAAATAATAACTTTAATGCTGGAATAATGTGTGATATGCCCAGTAAATTTGATGGAGCTGATTTATAAGAGCTGGGGCAAAGGCAATTGGGGCAGATGCAGCAACCATGTCAATATTTAAAAGGTAATATTTAATTGGTAGCTGCTCTTCATTTACCTTCCTTTTTTTTTTTTTTTTGCATGATTTTTTTTAAATCATCTCCAGTGACTTAATCTAGCTAAAAAAAAAAAAAAAAAGTGATTCTAAAAGAAAGAATAAAAAACAAAAAACAAACAAACATGTTATACTTACCTGCTCTGTGCAATTGTTTTGCATAGGGCAGCCCAATCCTCTTCTTGGGTCCCCTGTTGGCAGTTCTGGCTCCTCCTCCTTGTCGAGTGCCCCCATAGCAAGCCTCAAGCAGGCTCGCTCCCAAACCACGCTCTGTCTGTTCATTCACACAAGGAGAGGATTTCGGTTCCACCCCCGTTCTCTCCTCATTGTCTCACTGGCTGTGATTGGCAGAAGCAGGAGCCAATGGCTCTGACTGCTGCGTGAGCCAATTAAAAAAGAGAAACCTGGGAGAGCTGCTGCTTTCATGCACAACCCTGGATTGAGATGAGACTCTGATAAGTGAAGGGGGCTGAGGGCTGGGGATGGTGGGGAGAGCTGCATGCAGAAGGTTTTTTACCTTAATGCATAGGATGCATCTCGGTAAAAAAAAACCTTGAGCCTTAAAAAACACTTTAAGCAATAGTCATAAATTATTGCAGTTATTTTTCCATGGCGATGCTTTGTCTCCTCATACAATGCGGTAGATTGGGGGGTGCTAGACTAGTTCATTAAAGTCAAACCATCATGTTTTCCATATATTTTCTTTATGTATCGTACATACAGTATGTTCATAAGTAGAAAATATATTTTTGAAAAAAAAAAATCAGCAAGGTATATATGAAATATTGCAAATAAATATTAAATATTAACCTTTTTCCAAGCAGCGGGTAGGTATTAAGGGTCTGGTCCTCCAGCACTTCAAATTTACTGCTGTGTTCAAAATACAGACCAGTACAGAGCTAGTGCTTGTTTTTTCTTAGTGGATAGCCCTGTATTTGTTGCATGCACTGGAGCAGGAAAACACGTTGTCTTAAATGCTTATTGTACTATAAAGATTTTATATAAATAAAAAATAATTATATCAAATAATTAGATGCATAAAAAAATCAAACTGCCTAAAATAATTACAGTTTCTATTTGAACCCACACAGATTAACTACTTCATGACCAAAGATCATTGAAGCTCAGATGGCTAGACCGTATTTAGCAATGTCAGTATGTGCTAGTTAACTTTACAATAAACTCTCTCTTTTTTGCATATGTGAATACTTTTTACATTTTTAAAGCTTGTATATGGTACACTGATTTTAAGAATGTAATTTTTTTTTAAAAGATTATACATTTAAGCCCCATACACACGGTAGGACTTTTTGACAACAAACTTAAAAATCAGCAGGTTTTCAAAAAAATTTGACCGTGTGTATGCTCCATCAGACAAACTTTTTCGGTTTTCATCGGACAAAAGTTCACTCTGCAAACGGACAAACTTTTCTGCAACAAAAGTCCTACTGTGCAAAGTCCTATCGTGTGTACAGAAATCCATCAGACTTTAGTCCGAAGTACAAATATGCATGCTCAGAACCAATGTTAAAATCAACCAACAATAGCAGAAGTTGACCAAAGGGTGGCGGTAAAGAGCAGAAAAACCACGTAGTACATCAATTACGTCACTACGTTCATGTTTGCTGGCTGAAAAAGTCCTGTCATGTGCTATAGGCGTTCCCGGCCAACGCCCTTCAAACAAAAATCCATGGAAAAGTTTGTTTGAAGTCCGATCCTGTGTATGAGACTTTACACTCCTATATGGGTCTTAAGAGGATTTTTCACTAATAAAAATCATTCTAAAACTTGACAGGGCCATAGTCAAATCAGTTTAATTACCTGCTTTCTTATTCAATACAGAGCACCACGTAAGCAATTTTATAAAAATACATACTCTGTGCAATCTGGCTAAATGCAAGTAACATTGTAGAGTGCATTCTTATTGTACAGCTAACTTGGGCGCAGTTATGTCCAGGAAAAGGCTTTAAACCCCACTATACACATACATAGAATCTTCACAGCTGGGGTAGGATTACAAAACATATTAATGCACGTATTTACAGTATGTGTGGAAAAGTTTAAAAATGTCCCGAACTCTGGAAGTTGTGCCCCAAAAAAGTCAAGCACAGGGCCAAAGACAAGTCACCATTATGGCTGGTGAACTTTTTGGAGTTGATCTTTTCCTCAGTACTGACTTGCAAGTAAGTGTAGGCAACCATCCTGGTGAAGCCAGGGCTTTGCTTCATCATGTCAAAACAGCCACTCTGATGACTGATGGGAATAGATGCAAAAAGTACATTGCTATTTTTCATAAGGAATTTAACTCAAAAGTCGAAATTATCACCATATACTTTCTACATGTTTCCTATATTATAGCAAATCTCCACTTTTTGAGATCATGCCCACTTTAAGTGACAAAGTTGCAAGCATAGTGATGACAATATCTTGTATTTTGGGTCCAGAAGGACCAGAGCACCCTTCTAATTACCGATGGGCTTTATGCTAATATCTCAAGCTCTAAAAGAACCCACTATTCTTTTGTATAAAACCACTAAACCACCAGCAAATATCAAATGATGAAAATATAGAAGCAGAGAAAACTGAGGAAGTTTATAAAAACACAACTTATGCTTGCTGTTGAGTCTAGCAATTTCACAGTGCAATGTAATTCTAGCTAAAAGCTTTATTTGAAAAGATATTCTATTTATTTAGTACTGGATGAGGGTTACACATACATATAGTAAAACATGCCTTTACTCTGAACATGATCCATCTTGTCTTTTGGCAGATCCAGCCACGCTGAATTCTATCCAAGATTCTCAAGATTGCAGGGAAATTTACCATGACACAGCTATTTAGGTGCCATACAAAGTGACTGGAAAGTCTTGGACTTCATGGGGGTACTCATTTGATTTTCAAACAGGTGCAGAAAGATAATTTAAACTCAAAAAGTCTAAAATAATGACATCAACAAATTTACATGTTCTAGATTTTAAATGTGAACATATAAAAAGAGCAAGGAATTCAGTTTTTTCTCAAAGGTTTTAGAAAAAATAACCAGGGTATAGATTTTGGCAACCAAACTAATTTTCTCTTTAATTGTAATATAGTCCAGTGGGACCATGATTGGTTCTAAAAAAAAAGGCTACAGGACTAGCCCCACCTTCAGGTACATGATAAATGAGACTCTTTTTGATTGCAATTATTATTATTATTATTATTATGTAAGTAATTTAACTTCTGGTAGTTATCACCTGTGACATGCATCACGTATCATGTGTGTAATTTAGACTGCCATTGAAAGTTTGTTTTTACAGTGTGGCCATTGTGGGGTTGTTATACATACTTGGTGGACCCGCCTGCGATTGGTGGGATTCTGGTCCCGAGTGTTTGGTTTGTTGTACTCTCTGTTCCATTTGAATGTCCGAAAAGAGGCTAAATTTGCACTATTACATTGCCCTATTTATTTGCTCCTCAACAAAAATTGGCAACCTATCTGTTTATAGCGGCTAAAAGGATGATCGCTCATGCATGGAAGAAACCCATAGTACCTTTTCAGGGAGTGAAAAACTGCTTGACGACCATGAAGATAAATGAACAAATGTCTAGTATTCTTAGATACGCACATGCCAAGTTCCTTAAAGTCTGGGAGCCATGGTTGAGGTATGCCTTCCCTGAACTCCCTCTGACTAGTGTGGGTCGGCTCTGACTGGTATCCTAGATGATCCTGAGTCCCCTTCTTCTCTATTCACCCCTCTACCCTATCTCTGCTTTCCTCTTTAGATTTTTTCTCGCTGTTCTTTTCTTTCTCTTTCCGGGGCCCTTAGCCCTCTTTAGTTATCAATGGATGCCCAGGACAATTTCAATGCTGAGTTACTACATATTTGTCCTGGTTACTTTTGCACTCTATGGGGTTAACCCCAAATATTCGTATGTTGCACTCAGGTTTTCTGTGGTCATTTAGACAGGAGGCTTCCCTCCTCTGTTTATGTTTATGTACGTTTCATGTTTTTCATGCGCCAGTCCTAGCCCCTGCGTGGGCAGTCTATATGTCTCTCACATTATTGTATGCTTTAATGTTATATTTGTAATAAAAATTATTGAACCAGAAATTTGGTTTTTAGATTAGTCTTACACTCAAGATATGATTTCAGAATTTTCTGAATATGCGTTTTTCAATTTATCTCTGTGTTCAGTATGTCGGGGACTGTGACATCACCCCCACCTTACTAAGCTGACTGATGTAATGCATTTCAGTTAAGCATCAAATGGGTTAAGATAACGCCATGTAATTACAGATTGGAATATTGCCCCAACCTGTTGCTCTGATACTTTCCTCCAGAGCCCTCTAAGCATGCTGTGCTGGTACTTTGACTGTAGTTCTCTGCTAAACATGAACAAGTCTCTGCTGCTTTTTGCCTGAGAGCGGAGAGGAGGCAAAGCAGCTTGTGCACAGATGTGACAGAATGTTTTTACTCTAACTGAAAAGCTCCCTGCTTTTGACACGCTGGAAAATGTACAGCCTGAGAGCGCTCGAGGCAAAGATGCCACCCTAGCCTTACATCTGCCTTCTTTCATTTGTCTACAACTGTGCTTATAGATACAACAGGCCTCCAGATGTCATAGCAAGCCGTGTTCATATGCTGACTTCAGTCAGACGCTATTGTTCGCTGCCAGCGTGACAGAGTTGTTGGGAGTAAAATATTTAAGCTCTCTGTTTCCCAACACAACTCAGGATGTCACATAGCATCTTACTTTTTTCTCAGGATTAAATAACATATGTTTCAATAATAGCATTCATGCGATAAAGGAGATTTTTAATGTATAGAATCTGATCTTTAGATTACTATATTTAAAAAACCCATTTTAACCATGTTCAGAAATCTCTGGTAATGCCATTTTTTACATTATATTTAACCGCATTGTATATTTACTATTTTGTTATTTTTAAACATCTGAACGCTGCTTAAAATCATAAGGGTAAGAAAGAACTCTTGCAACACGACTCATGGACTTGGCTAAGTTTGGTCTTACTATGAAGATTATAAATGGCTATCAATTAACAAAAGCAGTGCAAATTATTAGAGGATCACACACAGTGATTATTCATTATGTTGGAAAATACTTCTGATCTATAGTTCCCTCCTCTCTTAGAAAACACACACACAGTGATTATCCATTATGTTGTAAAATACTTCTGATCTATATTTCCCTTCTTTCACAGAAAACAGAATTAGCTTTTACTCATGTGTGTGCGACATTGATTTGCCAGTTTAGCCAAGCAGACGTTTATGCCATAGTCAAGAAATTATCTGATTAAAGTGAAAAATAACAATCTACTACTGATAAAGTATAACCTACTGGACCAGTAGCTATGATCTACTATACTAAAAATGTTGTCAAAAGCTTGAAGCCAATAAAAATGCTCATATAATTTCTTCATACAAAGGTGAAATAAAAGTTTCACCTATACTGAAAAGGTTGTCAAAAGCTTGAAGCCATTAAAAATGCTCATAGAAATTGTTTATGCAAAAGTAAAATAAAAGTTCCACCTTTGGTGGAGAATTATGCACAGTTCTCCTCAGTATATACATTTTGTCAAATGTATCCATATCAAGACCTTCAAAGAGGAATGCACGCAAGCTATGAATTCCTGTATAGTAAACCCTTTCTACCAAAGGTACTGAAACAATTGGGCACATTTGATTTAGCTAAAGGTAAAAACTAAGAGGCTTCATACAAATAGAAGATAAAGATTAAACAACAATGTATGGCTAGTGACTAAAGTTCTTAACACTGGCAGCTGAGAACATATTGGTAAATCTTTAAAATTGATTAAGGATTATTCAATGCAAAAAAATAAAAAATAAATTCTGCAAGTTCATTAAATAGGAAAATATTCAGTAATAAAGCTATCACGACAAAGACTGTAGAAAACTACCAATGAGCTCTGGTCAACATCTGTATTTACAACATTTGCATTTATGTAAATGATGGTTACATAAATCATGCTTCTAAACATAAAATATTTGAAGACAATTACTCAAAAGTGGAACTTCCGCTCATCCGTCTCATCCGTCTGTGGTGCCACATTTGGCACCTATCAGGGGGGAGAGGGGAACGGGTACCTGTTTTTGACAGGTACGGTTCCCCACTTCCGGGAGATGGGAGACGGGCCACGCGAAAATACATACAAAACAAATTTGTCTGAAAAAGTAGATGCTTAAACAGGAATATCTCTCAGTTGTATATATTGCTGCGAGTACACTATACCCCGGCTAGGCTGGTAAGTATGGGAGTACGAGAGAACCCTTCCTGTACTAGATGCAAGAGGGACCATGGTGACTTGATCCACATGTTGTGGTGGTGTCCCAAACTGCATCTTTACTGGACGGAAGTCTTGGATACGATTAATACTGTTTTTCAGATGCAGATCAATGCACACCCTAAACTGTGCTTGCTGGGAATTATTGACAACATCCCGGAAGAGGATCCCATTAGGTTGGGCATAGCGAGAGCTCTTTTCCAGGCCAGGAAACTTATTCTGCGACACTGGAAGTCAGAGGAACCCCCCACGGCGAGGGAATGGCGTAATTACATGGGGGACACTATTATGCCCTGTACACACGATCGGATTTCCGATGGAATAAAATCCGATGAAGCTGACTTCCATCAGTCTTGCCTACACACCATCAGTCAAAAATCCGACCGTTCCAAACGGCGTGACATAAAACACTCCGAAGAGCCGAGAAAAATTAAGTTGAATGCTTCTGAGCATGCGTTGACTTGATTCTGAGCATGTTTGGGTTTTTTCTCCGATGGAGTTCCCCACAGACGATTGGAATTTGCTATCGTTTTTTTTTCCGACCGTGTGTACGTGGCATTAGACTAGAGAAGTATATTTGTCGTCGGAGTCTTCACCCGTAATACGTGAGAACCCCAATGACCAGATCTGCGTGATACGTGATAACCCCAACTACCAAGGCCTGCGGTGTGCCTTGGCCTAGCTGGACGGTACGCCTAAAAGAGGGCATACCCTGAGTAAATGTAAGAGAAATGAATGAGTATAAAATGAATGAAATGAGAAAGGGGGAACGGGAGGGTGGGACCAAGAAGACGAGCCGACGAGGGACAAGCCAGAGGAGGAGGGAGATATACTCCCTCAGACTCCTCCCACAAATCCAGGCTGGCCTCCGGCCAGCCTTTCAACTTGTCGTCGGAGTCTTCACCCGTAATACGTGAGAACCCCAATGACCAGATCTGTGTGATACGTGATAACCCCAACTACCAAGGCCTGCGGTGTGCCTTGGCCTAGCTGGACGGTACGCCTAAAAGAGGGCAAAAAGACACAAAGATAGGTAAGTAATAAGCTTTAATGAACAGGTAACACTTAATTCAACAACACGGCAAAAGCTCTGCGAACTTCCGTGTGAGGTTCGGGAATGTACCTGCTATAACAGGAGGACCTCCAGCGCCCCATGTGTTTGATGATGTATGAAGGGACCCCCTGCTTAGAAGCTGCTGATGCAGCACCGATCCTGAAAGAATGCCCGGAGAAACGTTTAGGATCCAAATCTAATTTGGCAAGCAAGATCCTGACATGGCTAACAAATTGTTTGGAAGTGATAGGCTGCGTAGGGAAGGGGAGCAGAGGATCATTCAAGGGTGTTGAGAATAAACGGCAAAGAGAGTCGAGCACTTCGACCGAGCATCAACCGTTGTGCGTGCGGTAGTACTTAACCACAAACCCCTGACCAATTTGCCTATTCTTATTATTTGGAAGCTGCAGCTCATAATGCTCAGGAAATCTAGAAAGACTACCTCTGAGCAAAACAGGTGCATGACAGCTGGATTTGGACACTTCCCCGAGTCGGAGAAACCCGAAGAAACAGATGTAAACTGCCGCATTGAGAACTAAACTGGGACCTGTGCCAAAAGGGGAAGTGGAGAGCATATCCGACATGTCACGGAAAATCTGCCCGGTAATGGGTTGGCGAGACAACTGGGAGGACCCCTGATTTCTTTGTATACCCCTCAGTATGGCTTTCAGAGGGTGAGCAGCAAAAATGGATGGACTGTCAGGCGCATGCAGGGACCTGAAATGCTGAATACCTGATAAATACAGTTTGATAGTACTGGCCGATAATGCCAGCTCACAGTGGCAATACGCAGTAAACATCATGATGTACTTGGTATCCTCTGGGGAATTGCAAGGATGTAAGGACATGAACCTAAGGAACGTTTTCCAACCCGTGGTATATGCTCTCAGCGTATTTCTGGACAAGGACCTGTTGGCCAGATTGATCGCCTGAGACCAGAAAGTATTCAATCCATGACTAATAGTGAGTGATGGGGGATTGGCTGGCCCGTCCGATCTGCTGCCGGATGCTGTAAGAAAAATAGCGGCATGTTGAGACGGGACAAAGCATCAGCTGCACCATTGTGATCCCCACTAACGAACTCACCCCGGAAATGGAATTTGTAGGTCAAGCCCAACCATGTCAACTTGCGCATGAAGGACATGATTACCAGGGACCCTGATCTTCCTTTATTGATAATTTTGGCTGTAGCCAAATTATCCGTAAAGAAAACGACCGAGTTGCCTGACCAGCCAGGACCCCATGTGACAGCTGCCGCCAAGATTGGGTAAATTTCAAATAGTGCTGACGTGAGGGCAAATTTTGGCAGAAGGAAAACCTCGGGGGGCCAGCGGCTGGCCAACCACTCCTGGCCAAAAATGACTGAAAACCCAACTGAAGCGGCGGCATCTGAGAACACACGCGGAGACTTACTAGTAGGATGCGGGATGAACATGGAGATGCCATTCCACTCGCACAGGAACTGATCCCACATGACTAAATCGGCACGGGCATCCGCTAGTAATTTGACTGGTGAATCAGAATCATGACACTGGGGGAGAAGAGCCAGCAACCTCGACACAAATGCCCTACCCTGCGGAATGATCCTCATGGCGTGATTCAACATCCCCAAGAGAGAGTGCAAGTCCCTCTTGGAAGATACCGGGGAAAGAACAAAGAGATGAATGGAGCGGCGTATCCTGACTAATTTCTCCAAGGGCAGACTAGCAACCATAAGATTGGAGTCAAGCGTAATCCCTAAAAAGGTGATGATTTTTGCTGGACCTTCCATCTTATGCGTAGCTAATGGGACATTCAATTCTGAAAATAGCCCTGTAAGCACCTGCAGATCCCTGGGCGGGACACCGGGATCTTCCAACAGCAGAAAATCATCCAGATAATGAATTACCCTCTGACAACCACTGCAGTAACCCAGAATCCAATGAAGAGCCTGGGCAAAGGTGTCAAACAAGTACGGACTGCTTTTAGACCCAAACGTTAATTTGGTGGCAAAAAAATACTGCCCGCGCCACTTGATGCCATGCCATTGCCAGAGAGAAGGACTGATAGGAAGCAGCTTGAATGCATCAGAGATGTCAGCTTTGGAAAGCCAAGCACCCCTACCTAACTGCAAAATGTGCTGGATTGCCAAATCTACTGATGAATATTTTAGAGAAAACTCCTCGGAGGGGATGAGAGAATTAAGACTAGGAATGTGAGATGAATGAGGCGCGGACAAATCGTAAATCAAACTGAATTTATTTGAGAATTTTCCACAGACAACCCCGACGGGATTGACCCTCCACATGCAAAAAGGTGATGACAGGAACGGACCGATCAAGAACCCCTTGGACAATTCAGCCTGCAGTAACTCATCGACAATATCAGGGTGGTTCTCAGCTGACAACAAATTGTTGCACTCGAACGATTCTGTAGGAAGGGTAATGAGCCCAGTATGGAAACCTGAAGACAACCCTTCCAGCAAAAACTGTCTGAACGCTGGTGAAGGATGATCACTCAGGAAATCCCCCAACAAGGAGACATTGACTCGGCACAGTCATGAGGTACCGACGGCCTTGACCAGGCAAGCGGACTTGGGGTGGGCTCTGAAGCAGTTGGAGCAAACGTGCAACAACCTGCATTGGTTGTAATTGCAACCAGTATGGTTATAATTATTGCACAACTGAGCCTTCCCCAGATACCGGATGGGTCTACCCATTTTGTCCACCTGCCCTGGGAGACCCGCAGATCCACCAGCCGACTGTTTGGAGGTCCCCATCTGACTAGGGGACTCGCAATTCAGACACCAGGCAGTGGTGTGAGCCGATGATTGACAGTTGGCACATACAGGGGATCTTTGACTAGCGAAATGCCTGCAAAATAATTCCATGTCAATGGTGCCCCACCATGACACCACTTGGAACTGAGCCCAAGTGGCCGCCACCTTTGCCGCAAAGGACCGATGATAATCATAGAAGATTGAACCACCGTACTTATGCGCCAAGTCCACAACCTTATGAAGGTATAGATCCAATTCTTCCCTCCTCCCTGGACTGACCGAACAGATGATGTCTCTAAAGATGCCGAAGGCCAGCACAAACTCTGGCACACTGAGTTTGCGACTGAGCCTAGGATCTTTGGTCTTGAGCACCACCGACACCTCCCCACAAGCAAATGACTTGTTTTCAGACACATCCTGGGCCGCTATGAGTAGGGAGGCTAGATTGACATCCTTCCCTTCCAAGATATCTTTCTTGATACTGGCAGGGATGAAATGGGCCGGTGACACCGAAGGCAGAGCCGCAGACGGTGAAGGCATCACTGAAGGTAAAGACATATTACCTGCAGCCGGGCTCAGGAGAACAGGGGCTGAGGGGGCCGCAGGCCCCTCAGTGCTGGCTGATACTGCTGCACCAGCCGCCCGGGCCTCAATCACCTCCATCCTATCCTGTAACTGCAACATAGAGGTGGAGAAGGAATTTAACATCGCATGGATTTGCGTCAAGGAGTTGTGCACCGAAGCGTGTTCCGCACTGGTAGACGGTACTGGTTCAGCAGAAGGGAAACATAACCTAAAAAGTTCCGCTTTCCTGGCAGTAGATGGGAAAGAAATGCCCTTGCGACGTAGCTCGGCCATAATCCTAGGCACAGTCCAACTCCTTAATGAAGGTGAACTTCCATGATTTGAACCCCTACGCGGAGTAGGCGGGATGAACGGGAACTCGTCGCTTTCTGTCACATGAGACATAACGAAATCTGAGGAAAACAAACTATAGCAAAATAAAGAATGCATGGACCTCACCAACCTAACTAAGTCTGAACGCGTGAAACATCAGTGGTAGACCAATAGCGCGTGAATTAAGCTAAGTGACACAACCAATCCTAAGATGTATGGAATGAGTGAGCCCGAGAAACCTGCAGCGCAATAACAGGCAATTAAAAACGAACACTCAGGGCTACGATACCTACAGACCATGGTGGGTAGATATGAACGTAGAGAATGAAAGGTGCAACGTATGATGAGTGATGTACAGGCGAGAAGATTGTGGTCCAACCAATCACTTAAAAACGAAACCTCAGCCTGTACGGATCTGTAGACGTGACAGACCCTGAAAGCAAGTGAACCTAACTAAAAACTAACTGAAATCCGTGACAGGAAACATACACACGCACCTTGATACTGCGAGAAAAAAACTCTGAAATCCACCTGAAATAACACCACATGTACCAGAAATGAGGCAATCGAATGGTCAGAAACCATGAACAGAAGTGAAAGCGGAAAACAGACAGAAATGACGAACAGAACGGCATACCCCAAAGTACGGAGCCTGATGAAATGCCCAATATGACAGGAAACCATCCTATGACAGCAACATGCAAAGGACCTGTGGCCGCCCAAGCCCCACGAACCCCCCCCCCTCCTGTCAGCCACAAAGCAAGGAGCCTGTGAGACTACCTAGCTGGGAAGTTAACTAGCTGCTGCGCCCACCCAGTAGACCAGACCGATTGCCAAAACAAATGACGAAATTACCCAGAACATGACAGCAACATAAAATTCCCCTTTTTTTTTTTTTTGACAACACTTGCATGACAATTTAAGTGCTGACCGGACCGGCCCTGCACCAACCCCACCGCAAGATGCCCCCCCCCAGTAGCAGCTGAACCAGCCTGCTGCTACATGGCCGCACTGAACCGACCCACTTGCCTGCCCCCCCCCCCTTCCATGTGATGCCGATCAGCAGCATGATAGGACACTTACAAAACCCAGCATGAAGACAGTGACAGAGCAAAGCACCCTTCCCCTCTGCACACGCTACATGCTATGCCTAACATCTAGCCCTTGGTGCTGCAGTACAGGCATGACCGTGAACAGAGGCACCCACCAAACACCCCCGCCCCCCCCGGCCACGCATGTGGCGCCTTGAAGCAGAGTCTCCACAGTACCCTCATGCGACCTGATGTCCCCCCCTATCGTATTGACGTGGCGGCCGACATGCCGCATGCCCCCAAGCGTATGGCCAGACGCGTGTGGCCCCCCTATCGAACTGGTGACACCGCTGCCCCCCCCGTACCTGCAGCCCAGCGCTGTGGGCGAAAAAGAAACCCGGAGCTCCCACGAGACGATCCTCTGTGTGCGGACGGCACCCGGAAATGACGACAGCTGGCGGGGCGGAAATGACGCTCGTCGGCTGAAACCACCAAGAAGACGAGCCGACGAGGGACAAGCCAGAGGAGGAGGGAGATATACTCCCTCAGACTCCTCCCACAAATCCAGGCTGGCCTCCGGCCAGCCTTTCAACATATCAGCATAGAGGGAGTGTGAAAAAATTTGCAAGATTTGGGCTCGATGGTTGGAGATTCCAGGTCTGGCCCTGGTTGATCTGGTTATGGACCGCATGCTAGTGTAAGGGGCGGGTCATCTGTGTGGGAGGGAACATGGCACTTGGGGTGGTACCCCCTCGTGGAGGTCTATCGCTCTGTTATGGGTCTTTTTATTATACCCTGGTCTGGTCACAACGACTATATATTCCTATTTTCTTACATGGGTATATGTGATATATTCTGTATTGCATTGCCAAAACTACACTACTGAGGTAGATGTGGTACAGGTTGAGTGCTTTGACTTAGAAGGTGTTTTTTTTTTGTTGTTATTTTTTACTCCTATTTTCATGTTATTGTCATTTCCTTTTCCTGTGGATACACAAATGTATGTGCTGTACTGTGTGAGGTATTTCTTTTGTATACCTATTGTTCTCTGAATAAACGTCTATTTGATAAAAAAAAAAAAAAAAGGAATATCATGAGCAAGAGGCCTTAGGAAGCGCAGCGCACATGCACAGCAGGGAACCAGCTATGAAGCCAAACGGCTTCACTACCAGGTTCCCTTATCAGGAATGGAGGGCGGCTGCACTCGACAGCCGATCTGAAGATCGGCTGGGGTGCCGACAATGCAGGCTCCCTGGACAGGTAAGTGTCCATATATTAAAAGTCAGCAGCTGCAGTATTTGTAGCTACTGACTTTTATTTTTTCGTGGTGGGGCTGGGCCTTCTCTTTAAAGAGAAAGTTTGCTGAAAAGTAGTACCTTTCAAAACCTGGGCTACCTTTCAGCATTGTGTGTCATTGCCTGACATCTGGGGTAGAGCAGACCAGTAGTATTACGATCAGTGACATGCCTGTCTTACTTATAGCACTGGTCCTAGGAGGCAATGGTAGCCTCCAGTGTTGCTTGGGTGCCTAAGCTATGAGCCATAACCACCATTCTGACAGGTTCTCTTCAATAGTTATGCCTTATTTGTTCAGAGTTGGAATGCAATGTATTTTGTCATACGAGTCAGTAAAGGTTGAAAATATTCATGTATACATTTTTTTCTCTTGCTATGCTTTCCTGCACACATTCTGCTTTAAGACTTTTGAAATCTTTGGTATAGACATTTTGGGATTATGTAAGAAAATCCTAGATTTTTTTTTAGAATAATCCTGCATAGATAGAACTGTATATGTATATATATACATAGTACAGAGTTAAATATGGTAACAACACATCACCCCAACCTCTCTTTATCTAATTAAAGGAATAATTCTATACTACATTATTCTTCTTGAGTTAGAAAAAGAAAACAAACACACAGGTGCTATCCACTGTCAATTATGTCCCAAACCTGAGATTTATGATTAACGCTAAAAATAGGTGCATTTTTTTCGTGTATAGAGATGCCATTCATTTATAGAGATGTCATTAGGGTTGATTTACTAAAGAAAATATTGTTCACTTTGCAATGTGCACATTAGTCAATAGGGGGAACCCATGTTTACTTTCAAAACCCAATCACGTGTGAGGGAAATAAAAAGAATAAAAAAACATGACATTTGATAACACATACAGTAATTGACTGCTTTTATTGAACACAGCTTCATCCTATTTGCTAAACTCATTGACCATTCACTTTTCAAAGTCAACAGTTCTAGTTTCTACTTTTACTTCCAATAAACCAACCTCTTTGCCTACTTTTTATATGAAAGTACTTTCAAAATTATTGGTTGTCTTCATTACTGACTCTAATTTCTGCTAGGTTTCATACAGCACATTCAAAAATTTCATCTGACCTAAGCTGCAAACGAATGTGTACCAAATATATAATAGGACAACACTGTATTAATTCTGGATGCAATATTTCTGGCATGATACTTTTCAGCACAGTGTCGGAACTATCTCAAGCGACAGCTGAAATAGACTCAGGCGGGGATCACACCTATGCGAATTGGATGCGGGTTTCCCGGCATCCAATTCGCATGACAGAATATTGTGACCAGCTCTCTATGGAGCCAGTTCACATATCTCCATTGAGGCTACGGAGTGGCTTGCGGCTTTGGCTCCTTTTTTAGGGCCGAATTCAGGCACAAATTTGGCCCTGATTCATTCCTAAAACAGAGAACAAGGACGCACTGGACCCCTGCTGTGAGCCGCATCGGTTTTAGGTGTGAACCCAGTCTCAAAAAAGTAAATTAACCCACCTCAAAAACTATAACTATAGCCTTTAATCTAAACATAATCTAAAGCCCCGTACACACGATCGGTTTGACTGATGAAAACCGTCCGATGGATGGTTTTCATCAGACCAACCGATCGTGTATGGTACCCATCAGTCTTTTTTCCATCGGTTTTAAAAAATAGAACTTGTTTTAAAATTTTCCGATGGATAAAAAACCGATTGAAAACTCCGATCGTCTATGGGCAAGTCTATCGGATAAAAAAGCCACGCATGCTCAGAATCAATTCGACGCATGCTCAGAAGCATTGAACTTCATTTTTCTCGGCTCATCGGAGTGTTTTACGTCACCGCGTTTGGAACGGTCGGTTTTTTAACTGATGGTGTGTGGCCAAGACTGATGAAAAACAGTTTCATCGGATTTCCGATGGTCAAATCCATCGGACGAAAATCCATAGGTTATCCGATCGTGTGTACAGGGCTTTAAAGTTAATCTTCACCTAACTCCCAAAGTAAAAATTATTGGCAAAGACACTGATCCTGTTGATAAGACAATCCTCCATCCTACTGATACTCACCATTGTCACACTTCACCACCGCTCTGTTCACCAGTTGAAGCCCTTTCAAATGCCTGGCAATTACGGGTTATTGGGAGAACATGTGGTCTTCTCTTTCCACAATGCAGTGCTCACTAAACTGCCAATCACCTTGCCTAAACACGAGCTTACACAAGGTTTCTATTCCATGGCCCTGTTGGGTGAAGAGTGTGGTAGAGGAATGCATAGATGATAAATGTTAGGTGGAGGGGGCAATGGGCTTTCAAGCGAACCTTCAACTTTGCCCTGAATGGGCAAAGTGATGGGTTGACTTTAGACCTTAACCCTCACCTAAAGTTACCCTTGGATTCAGAGCCCAACTCTGATGAATTAAAAAAAAAAAAAAAAAAAACTACCTGTGCTGTGGCCAACCTCCCCCTCCCCATCTCCTTACAGAGAGGATTAAATGCTTGTTATGTCTAAGGGGTACAGGAACAGGCATTTTGACTTACCTTATCTCCTGCTATAGCCAGCTCTGGTGCTGCCCTCTTTTC
The DNA here is from genome assembly GCA_029206835.1 of Rana muscosa. Taxonomy (NCBI): domain Eukaryota; kingdom Metazoa; phylum Chordata; class Amphibia; order Anura; family Ranidae; genus Rana; species Rana muscosa. The sequence goes on from CM055116.1 coordinate 673,724,208, forward strand.
CTGAAGCTCCAGTCTGTAGGGTATCTCTCTGTGTTATTATTTACAATGCAGGTCTATTAAAGAGGAAGTAAACCCTGATATGTTTAACTTCCTCTTTTGCTACATGAGCAGCCTGCAAATGTAAAGCATAATGGACTAGTATGCATCACATATTAGCCCATTATGTGACACTTACCTGCAAAAGAATCCAGCGATGTCCCCACAGTAGGAAGCGTCCATCTTCTGTCTCCTCTTCCTTCTGGGCTACGGACTCCGGCGCTGTGATTCGCCGGAGCCGCATGACCTCACTCCCACACATGCACACGAGAGCTGCAATTCACGGCACAGGCTGGGTAAGAAACGGCACTTAGTTTTGTTTCTTCCCCACGCAGGCACCATTAACATTTGCAGCGGACTACAAGTGAAATATCTCCTAAACGGCGGACGTTTAGGAGATATTTCCAGTACCAATAGGTAAGCCTTATTCTAGGCTTACCTATAGGTAGAAGTAGTCAAAAGCGGTTTACAACCACTCTAACCCTGCATTATACATCATGCGAGCAAGCATGCAACCACAGCTTGGAGTTTGGAGAAGAAGTTATGGGTAATAAGGCATATTGCTGGAGGGACACTGCTGGGACATGGAATAAAGTAAGTATATCTGTCACCCCTAGACATAATAAGCATCTGCAGGGTGGGGCGGGGTTATCCACTGCAAGGGGGTTTTTTTTTGTGCCTGGAGTTGGGCTTTTAAGCAAATGTAACGCTTAATCCTAACAATTAAACAAATATTCTCAAAATAAAAACAAAGGTATCACACTAATATTTGCCTGAAAAAACACTGAAGTTTTACCACCTCAAATTGCACAATGCCAACAATTTCCAGCAACAACTTTACACCCAAACTATCACAACTAAGACACATTATCTGCTACAGCAGCCCTATGAACAAAATTTAATAATGTATTTTACCTCAATCTGCATTCAAACAAACCCTATTCATGTTATAGTATGAATTTTTAAGGCTGCGCATAGTAATAATAGCTTAACAGGGGTTTATATAAAAAAAAATAACTGAGGATATTTACAACATATTTAGAGAACTGGCAACAGTTCATTTTCTATAAACATCTTTACAACTCAACTCTAATCATAACAACGTTGGAAGAGCTGATACATTCTTTCTGCGGTCAGGGAAAGCAGTTGTGCAAGCAGTAAACGTCACACTGATTCACTTAGCATTTGGAACAGATTCATTATATAGGTACTGCACCTCATATTGGCATTGATAGCCATTTTTTACAACAGTTTACAGGGAACTGGCATTGCATGAAACGCATTATAAAGATCTTTTTAACTGAGCTGCACTGCTGCCACATGTTGGCATCCACACCGATAAACATTAGTTAATAATTTAATGATTTACACAGATGTAAAAATTGTTACTGCATGTTCAAGAATCAGCCATGCCACAACAAAAGAAGAAATAAAGAAACAGAATTAATGATCTATAACAACAAAGTGTTTGCTTGTCATTGCAATAGTACTTAGGACTCATAAATCATAAAATATACTTTTTAAAAGCGTCTAAATCATGTCAGTAGATGTTTCATTGTCAACCATACCAATAAAATAAACTGTCAATGTTTGAAGTGCCAATCGTAAAATACAAATACTTTATCTGTAGAGATACTAGGCTTTACTGTTCGTGTTTCAGCATATACTGTATCTAAAATATGTCCAATTGTCAGTGAAATTGTATGCATAATCGTGCACAAAGACGTGCAGGAACATGTGCACTTGCTAATAAGAATTCTTGAGTGACAAATTAATTAGCAAGTGACAACTAGGCATTCCTGACTCACTAACGCCCTCTTGCCTATTTAAACTGGCTCCATAGATGAGAAGATTGCTGAGTGGTCGTCAGCTTCTATCATCTGTGACCTGATCCTGTGCTTGTTCCTGTGTATACCCGGCCTGTTTGACTCTGCTTGTTCCTGATACCTGATTGCTGACCAGGCTAGTGACCCGACTCTGCCATTTGCCTTCTGTTCCGGTACCTTCTCTGCTCACTTTATACTGACCTTGGCTTAGCCCTGACTCCTCTCTGGATCTGATTCGGTACCTCTAATACTTGGTAGTTACTGACTTCTGTCTGCTTGACCACCCGAGACCCCTCATCCGCCTGCTCTCCAGCTTGGTTGCTGTCTGCTGTCCTGCACCTGCTGCTGTGTACCTGCACCTGCCAGTCCACCAGTCTGTCTGCTGTTCTGCACCTGCTTCTGTGTACCTGCACCTGCCAGTCCACCAGTCTGTCTGCTGTTCTGCACATTCTGCTGTGTACCTACACCTGCCAGTCCACCAGTCTGCCTGCTGTCCTGCACCTGTTGACACCACCTTCGGGAGAAACAGGACAGGAGGTGTAAGGGAAATCCCTCCCATCAGCTCGGCCTCAACCAGGTTTGTGACACCAATACATAGGTGTGTGTAGAGGGTGTGCCGGATGTGCCTGGGCACACCCCAATTACCCTGTGCACTAGGGCCGATGATAAGGCAGTACAGCCTGCTCTCCTGTACCGGGCCCGTGTCCTATTAGTTCAAAAGGGGGGCCCCAGCACCTGCCAAGAAGGAGGACCGGTTGTACTGCCTTATTGCAGACACTGATCCTCTTGTTCCTCCCCCTGCAGGGCTTCCGACTTCTCTTTCTCTCCCTTCCTCTGGCTGCGTTGCAAGGGCACCAGTTCTAGCATCTGCGCCTCCATCCTGTCCTCAGTCCTAAATGTAAGACATCAGGGGTCTGTTTCAGAACCCTAATATTTCACCAATTCCTCCCAAAAGTTAACAAATGTAAAAAAAAAAAATACAAATCTAAAAAAACATATTAAAAAAAATAACATTTTAAAAAACAATTTTAAAAAGTGAAGGACTTGTCCACGTGTGCTTTGCACTCTGAAATTTTTGCCATGGCTGCAAAGCATAGCATCACGGCCATGACTGTTGCTCTGTGTTTGAGCTTTGCAATAGGCAGCACACACCTAAGGTCCAATATATATATATATATATATATATATATATATATATATATATATTATAAAAAATAATGTAATTCCCAGGCACACTGATCTTTATGGCTGGGCCTGGGGTAGGTGGACCACTAAGAACAACCAAGGTTGCAAACATTCCCTGATACTGGGTAGCCTGGGGCAATGAACAGTCCATAATCTGTGCATATTTGGTCTGTAATTATATATTAGTATCTGACAAAGAAGGCAAGGGAGATGAAAGGCATGCAAAAACATACCAGCTCACATGCATGTTCCTATTAACATTCAAGCCTATACATGCATTGCAATTCAAAGAAGCATTCACATTAATTTAAAGCCAAACGCTGACATAAGCAAATGTCGTCCAAATACATTTGAGATGTATATTATTACTTGAATCTTGGTGTGCTTTGTGTATTTCTTTCAGACCTGTGCAGTAATCCAGTGTGAAACATTACCTCTGTGCAAAAATGTCCTCTATTAGGACCAGTCACTTCTGCTCTCTCTCTTTGTGCAGGGTGACTGGTCTCGTATTCGCCCCCTCCTGTAGCTTTCTGCATGCATCCTGTAGTGGGTGGACCGGCTGGGCCCTTCCCACTGCTTTGCTCTCTGCACAAGTTATGTATAGTATAATAATGATGTTCCTACTACATATAATACCTGGGTTTTCAAATGCATTTAGGCAGGGCTTGCCCAAGACATTGTGCTGCCTGGGTCCAAAAATAAAATGCTGCCCCCACCCTCCCCAAAAAACTCACGCCCACTAAAAAGCCCCCCATCTATTATTTTATATCACAATAATTAAAATTAAAATTTAATTTATCAGGAAGTCAGATTTACATGCAACAGCACCTTGTCTATATGCAAAATTTATGACATGCCATTATGTTCAATTCCAAGGGGCGGGCTAGGGCAGTATAGGGGCGGATACGGGCAGTATAAGGGCAAGCTAGGGTAGCATAGGGCCAGGCTATGGTAGTATATGGACAAGCTAAGGCAGTATAGGGACAAGCTAGGATAGTTTATAGACAGGCTAGGGTAGTATATAAACAGGCTAGGGCAGTATAGTGGAAGGATAGGGTAGTATATAGACAGGCTAGCGTAGTATATAGACAGGCTAGGGCAGTATTGAGTCAGGCTAGGGCAGTATAGGGGCAGGTTAGGGCAGTATAAGGGCAAGGTAGGGTAGTATAGGGGCAGGCTATTGTAGTATATGGACAGGCTAGGGCAGTATAGGGACAAGCTAGGGTAGTTTATAGACAGGCTAGGGTAGTATATAAACAAGCTAGGGCAGTATAGGGGAAGGCTAGGGTAGTATATACACAGGCTAGGGTAATATATAGACAGGCTAGAGCAGTATAGAGTCAGTCTGGGGTAGTATAGGGGCAGGTGGAGCCTGACACACAAAACTGCTGGAAGAAAAATCTTGGTCGTCAATTTGCTGGGTAAATAGAAAAACAGAAGAGGCGACCGTGGTTCAAAGTGCTGCCTGGGTCCAATGGACCCACTGGGACCCATGGTAGGGCCGGCCCTGCATTTAGGGCACACAGTGTGGGTTTATAACTTTTGTGGCTATTGTTAAATATACTGTTTTTAAAGTAAAGTTTTTGCACCTGGAGCTTAGCTTTAACAATTGCTGAAGCTGGCCTGCTACTATCCACTGTGGGTATAGTGAATGGAATATGAACTGAACATAACAGTTCTCATACAATGATCAGAGTTACTGGACAGTGATAAACTGACAAAATGTGAATAGCCTTACAAGTCCATGTTTTAATCTTTTGTTGTCAAGTATCAGATCAAGGCAATGTACTAAGCACTTTCTAGTTGAATTGTTAAAGTTCTAATTAGTATTTCAGGTTGCATAAATGGCATACAATACCGCTGGGCATGAATGGGTTAGGAAAAATGTACTCCATTCTTTCTGAATGCACTATTAACCCTTGATGAAAGCATCTACAAAGTCACAGACAGTACTGGAGTAAATCTTGATTCTCTGTTTGCAGTCATACTTCTCTACTGTCTCCAGGAATAATTGAATCTTTCCTGAAGCTAATCCAGCTACAAATAAATCATTCCCACAAGCACTCAGCATTTCCCCACAGACTTTGACAAGCTTCCTTCTCAGCGCATTTTCACTCTCCTACTGTAAAAGCTAACACGCTTTAAGGGCGCTTATTATATTTCCTGATGCAAATGAGAAGCTACATTAACTGCTGCACGGTTGGTACTATTTTGCAGTGGATAGTATTACTAATGTCATGTCAGACTTTCTCTCTATTATTACTTTTCAGACAAGATCCTATAGTGATGGGAAAGGAAAATCCCTTTTCTTCATCCTTTTTTTTTCATCAATTCCTTTCTCTCGTGTTGGAAAGTAGCTAACATTTGTATATGTGAATGATTGTGTCATGTTCTAAATAACCACATTTAACATACTGACATAAACATTTAGATGAATGCAGTTAAAGTATATATAAAGCCATAACTTATTTTAGTTTTGAATAGAGTAGAGAATGGTTAAACTTCCTGTATTTTTTGCCATCTCTGCCCCATTGGGGAAAACTACCTTAACCAGAGGAAGGAAATGTTTCCAAAACTAAGGAAATCCCCTGGTCAAATGTCATCGGAACAAGTAGATTATTTCTATTGGAAATTTCCCTTCTATTCCTGTTCTGATAACAGTGGTCACCAAGGCAAATAGATAGGTGAGATATTCTCAGTGGGGACACAGAAAGCAAAAACAAAAAAAAACTAATTAATTATAGAAGCCAGCATGCCAGGATTATGTCTAAAAAGTTTACTAAGGTCCCATATAAAAAAAAAAATATGTTTCAGAGACACAGAGGTCCCCTATATAACCCCAATAAAGGATTCCACCATGTCTCTGATAAGTTGTTTTCAAAAAAATTCTGGAGGTAATCTTGGTATGCTAGCTTCTATTGTTCATTGGATCTACACAGTACACCTGTTTTGGTCAAGCACCCACATCTATGTTTTATTTTGAGGAATAGGTGTGGCATAGTTAGAATTTGTTTTAGCAATAAAAAAGGACAGATGTTCTAATTTTTCCCTACTTTATCAAAAATTTAAAACATATGCTCTTTAACATCGTCAGATAAATCTTTGAATAATCTTTCAGCAGGAGCCGGACAAATTTGTGATCCATCTATGGCTGGTCCTGTAAATCTACTTTACAACTGCTCGCGAGGGTGCTTGCTGGAAAACTTAAGTTTAATCAGTGCTGCAGCCAATAGGCTGCAGGGCTGATCAGTGTATTATGACAGTGGAAGAGTCTAGCTGACTCATCCACTGTCGGAATACAATGACTCTGCGAGGAGCATTACCTCATCCACCTTGATTGCGTAGATGGGGGAATCAGTTTAATTTTTTTTCAGCCAACCTGCTGGCTGAGCAAAAAAAACCGAGGCATGTATAGTCAGATTTAGTCTGATTTAGTTAAGCTATAATTGTTGTACTAGCATGTGTTTGTACATAATAAAATCAAAAAAATCTGCGCTTAAATCAAAAAATTGTGTATGACAATAAAAAGCTGCTAGGGTTAATAGATAATAGACAACATAATGTATTCCAAAAAGCAAAAGTGCAGCACTAAACAAACAAAAAATATATATACATATGGGTGATCAAACATAGTCCTTCGAGACACCATACACAATTGACAGTACAAACGTGAGTCCAAAAGAAGTCCAAATAAGTGCAAAAGGAAAAAAAAAAGTGATATTCCCAGAATAACTCCAGAAGATACAGCGAGATGTGTTTATATATATTTATTTATGTTCAAGTGAAAAATGTTTTTTTTGTTACATTCCCCTAACTTGATATTTGAGCTGAATATGGGCTGAGTGAACCTGTTTTCTTTAGTAATTCAGACTCTTTATATTTTACCTATGAGAAGTACACACACAAAATACCTGACTTTTCCTAGTATGTTTGAATAAAACTGAATAAAGTATTACCATTTAATCAAGTCAGAGGACTTGCCATACATTTTATAGTAATGTATGAGGGACATGAATGCCAGGGAGAGCAGTAACTCAGAGCTGGCTGATTGGATATCATTTTATGAGCAATTCACACTGAGCATCACTTTCCAAGCTGAAAGTGGGACATTAAATCTTTATTGTAATCCGCTTAAGCAGAATTGTATTAATAGCTTAATATTATTGTGTGTGACTGATAAAAAATACCATTTTAAATCAGCACTAAATCTCATCCAAGTATGCTACGTGCTACACAGAAGAGGAATAACCCATGAAGCAGTGTGAAAATAATCACTTCTTCTGACCTGCCAGACAAAATATTGTAGCTGAGTAGGGATGAGCAAATGTGTCTGGATTTGCTTCATGGGAAATTCGTCGAACCTAGCATACAAAAATTGCAAACTTAAAGGGTAACTTCACTTTTGTCAGGGAAAAAACTGCAAAATTTGGGGTTGATTTACCAAAACTGGAGAGTGCAAAATCTGGTTCAGCTGTACATGGTAGCCTATCAGATGCTAGCTTCAGCTTGTTCAATGAAGCTTTAACAAAAAATCTGGAAGCTAATTGGTTTCTATGCAGAGTTGCACCAGATTTTGCACGCTCCAGTTTTAGTAATCAACCACATTGTATAGTAGCTGGACGTAAGTAGTTTGGTTAGGCTGCAATATAAACATCAAAGCCAATGCAGGTTTTATCTTCAAATAAATATTAAAATATATTACTTGAGAGACAATATGCACAGAAATTGTACAGTGTCTGGACAGCATGTGAGTAACTTTATTAATCTGCAATGTATAAAGGAGCAACAAGGCATGTTTTATTTGAAATAAACATTAGAGTATATTTTTTAAGTGGAAATAGCCACACATACTGTACAGTGAATGAAGGGTATGTAAGCAGCTGGAGAGCAGGAAGAAGGCTTGGTTGGACCACAATGTAAGAGGGATAGACAATGCATTTTTTATCCTTAGTTCTAAAGTAACAGTGGCCATGTCTATTGTACAGTGGTTGGACAGTATGTAGGAAACTTGGTTAGGCCGCAAAGTAAGAGGGAGAGAAGAGGCCGGTTTTATGATGAAATATACATTAGAGAGTATTACTTCAGAGACAATAGCCACAGATTTTTACAGTATCTAAACAGTATGTAAGCAGCTTGTTTATGACACAATATGAGGAATGGGTGAGGGAGTTTTTACTTGAAATATTGTAAATATTACTGTGTACTGTGTATGGAACAATAGCCAAAGATCTTTTTAAATAGGGATGTACTGGAATAGGCCTCAAACTTGTAGACACAGATCATTATTTATCTAGCTGCAAACATTTCAAATTTTGAAACTGAGGTCTATTTGTGGAAACATTATATTTGCCACCTTTGCAGTACCTAAGCACTGGAATAGGCCAAAACTTCACTTACACAAATAATAATGAAGAGCTGACTGAAAATTACTATTCCACCCAAGTGCTGCTGGCGCGATAAGATTAATAATACCAAATGTCTGCAAATAACTTGTTTTGCATTAAGGTTCTCTGCATATCCTGGCCTGTCATGACAAGGTACAGTATTTATAGGAGGTCTTAAAGCTGTTTACAGTTTTTTACTTTTTCTACAAATGTCATGATTTGCATACATAGTTCTCCAGCATTCCGAGGTTGTATCGGCTGACTTCCGGGTTTCGGTGATGTCACTCTCGGTGACTGGAGTCCCTCTGCTGTTTGGGCTCCTGCCGCAAGCCTGTGCCTGGTCAACCGCTGGTAATACTGCATAACATCCGGTCATGTTTCTCATGCTTTTAAATTGTTTGGAATAAACTTTTGACCTTTTATTGGACATCTGGTCTTTGATGTAATTGGGCTCTGAAATCCATCTTGCTATCAGCCCTTTATACACTTTCCACCCATAGACGATAGCAATGTGTTTTTTCAGGTGTTTTGTTTACAAGTACACAGAGTGAGAAGAACTGATGTTGTTCCTCCCCCTCTGTGATGTCACAAACAAGAAGTGACAAAGATTTTGTCACTTCTGGTTTTGGTTTGTTTATTTACATATGTGACGCATCACCATGAACATCAGCGAGAGAGCAATACTTCTAGCACCAGACCTCCTGTGTAACCCTAAACTGGTAACCTGTAAGGGCTTTTAAAGCATCACATGTGAAGATTTTTATGTACTGTAGTTTGTTGCCGTTCCATGGGCGTACAGAATTTCAAAGTATGACATGTTAGGCATCTATTTACTCGGTGTCAATGGTATCTTTATTGAAATCATTAAAATGTTGTTGTTTTTTCCTGAAAATTTGCATTTGATAAACTACTGCACAAATATTGTACAACCATTTTATTTTCCAGGGCCTCTGTTTAAAAAACATAATGTTTGGGGTTCTAAGTAACTTTCTAGAAAAAAATGCTTATTTTAAAATGTATGTGAGAAATATCATAATTGGCCTGCGTGTCATGTGGTTAAGCAAACCCATTGAAAACCAGTGAAATTCAAGCTAAGCAACACAAAGGTTAAAAGCATTGAAATCTACATCAGTATGATAAGTAAATTCTGAAATACAGGCATCTGTAAAAGTCATATTTGGCCCTGAGTGGTCCTATGTGATCCAATAATGTCACATCCTCACTGATCAATAGGGAAGTTCAGGAGGAGGGAAAGACCATGCCCAGCTTTTTCAATGTTTGTAGCTTTCCGTACATGTCTGCATATACCTTCATCTGCCTATATCTCTAGATCTAACAATCAATCTGACATGTAGTTTTTACTAAAGATTACCTATACCTTTACATTTTTCCTCATATACTTAAATGGCCCAGATTTGTGACAGGTTTACTTTAAATGTAACTTCTAACCAAATTAGTGTAGCTACGTGTAGTATTGTAGTTTTAAATGTTTGTTATCATATGCAAAACACTAATTCAAATATTCAGAGTAAGCAGAACTTTGGTTGAAGATACAAGAAAACCCGAATGTTGGAACTTGCTTTGTGATGTAGATTGTTCATTTATGCGTACATTAGCTTTGAAAGGATCGTTAAAAGGGACCATTGAACTTATCTACAACATTATCTACGTTACGCAGGTTACATAAAAAACTCTTCTTCACTGACACATTCTAGAAAGTGAAGTAGGGTAGATAGAAAGCTGTATGTTTTAAAAAAGCCATTTATGCAATTTCTATACTAGAAACTTGCATAGAATTGTACTGCTAAGCATTGTAAAGACACAAGTGGTGCCTTGAAATGAAAGCTGTAGATAACATGCTATTCAAACTTTTTATTATAATGAAAGCATTCACATTTTTATGTACAGTTGTTGAAAAAAACAGTAGGTTTATACACTAAATTTATACTGCCGCTAGGACAGGGAATATAAATCTATTTTTTTTCTTCTCTTACAGATATTTTCTATGACTATGTGTTTGTATACTGTACACATTAGTCTCTGTGCACATGCTACTTCAATTACATTTATCTACATTCCATAATACTGCTGAACAATCAGAAGTGGAGGAGACTACAAATGGTGCTGATTCTTCACAGTTTTACAATTGGCCACTTTTACTCTCTCTGCTGTTGCCCACGTGGGGCATACTGTATCACATTCAGGACAGCCTTTTAGTTTTTCATATTCTACTAAAATTCTGTTCTATTCTGCTTTCTACAACTAAGCAGCCCCTGGCACTAAGGGAGAGTTTGCCACTCAGTCAACCCTAACCTGCTAAGTAAAATTTCATGCTGTTTCACATGAAATGCTCAGTGACTTAACTTGTTGCATTATTTAAGAATTGTTTCTAATTACTCCTCTGAAAAACCATCTACAATACCAATTTCAAATACTATTTGAGAATTTTTGTGTCCCTCACCATCACATTTCTCTGTACAGAGCACCCATATCTTCCAACACCACAATGGGGGAGGCTTGTTAGAACAGTTATTCCAAATAAGGTCAAATTGGAGTTAGGATTTGAGCAGATTGGGAGTGAAGTTTAATATGTCTTTGTTTTGAATATTGAACAGTTGGGAGGCTTTGTAGGTGTGACAGCAGGTAGAGGCAGTTATTGTAGAATGTGAACTCCATGGTGGACGACTGGTTAATACATTATCAGCTCCTGCAACCTCTTTTAGACTTTTCCAGTGCTTTGGCATTATAAAGGTGCCATACTTAATATTTCAACGGCTGGGTCTCAGCTGCAAATTTTGGAATGTTTGATGCAGGGTAAATCCTGCATGGTCCCTCAAAGTTTGCGGTCTTTTCTAGTCCTCTAGAACTGTAAGGAGTCCCACACATATTGTTTCTACAACTGGGCGTCAGCTGTAAAACTTGTAATGTTGGCTGCAGTAGCCCTGCATTGTGCAGGAAACAGTCCATATTCCCTACGCACACGTTCCTGGAATGGGCTCTCAAAAGTATTGGGTGCCGCAGTGACCACCAGCTGGATACTGGAGCATATACAACACAACGTAAATATCCGCCAGCACACAACGGATCCTCAACTGCATCTAAACGGTTTTTATTGAAGAAATATCACATCACATACAATATAGTTCTATGTTTTGGAGCCACGCAGGACCCCTTTGTCAGGTATGTGATATCTAAAGAAAGGGGTCCTGCATGGCTCTGAAACTTTGCATTACATTGTTTGTGATATGATCTTTCTTCAATAAAAACAGTTGGGACGTAATTGAGGATCTGTTGTGTGCTGGTGAATATTTATATTACATTGTACAGGAAGACACCAAGGGACAGCCAACTGAATGCGCATAGGGGAGCGCCATTTTCTGGGGAGCATAGGATCAGGTATAGAAGAGTACTTTTAATTACCCCTAGACTAAACAAACAGTTGACATTTGCAGCATAGGCACAGCCCCTTACAAGGGAGCATTTTCAGATTTCCCAGAGCTGGTTACAGTGAAGAGCAGAAATAGCATATGTGCAGACTTTGCAGATGAACAAGAACCCTGTGGTGTGGGCAGTTTTGCCCCCCAATAGCATGTAGAACATTACTAAGTTCTAATGCAAGTTAGAGCTAACCTGTATGATGCCCCAACCCTGCTACTGATAATATCCCACTTTTTTTGAACATCGGGCACCTCCTTCGCTCCCTGTCTAACTGGCACTGAGGCATGGAGAGGGATTCTATCATTTTCTCTTTGCACTATTTGGATTGAATTGGATGTGGTGTTCACCATCTGACCCCAGTTGTGTATAATGAACCATGGGAGAAATCTGGGTGCCAACAAAGCTACTCTTCATTTGAATCTATCTATCTATCTATCTATCTATCTATCTATCTATCTATCTATCGTTCTAACTATCTCTATTAATATATAGCTATCTGTCTATATATGCACAGTTAGTTTACAGTATATACACATTGAAAATGTACTTGGCCAGTAGATGAATGATGGAGTCCAAATATTTGTCTTGTACAGGGGCCATTTGGTGAATATGTCCACCACTGTTTAAGTATAATGCATTCAGAAATTGTAACTGAACAAGGTTCAATCAGGCTATATAAGTTAGAATAGGGAAAACGTGGCCAGGCAGAACAGCTTATGACTTGTGTTCAAATACAGTGTACTGAAAGAGTGAGCATATTTACAGCAAGTTGATCCAAATGTTTCATTTCTATCACCCAGGGCCAGCCTGCCCCTTTTGCAAGGCACCATGTCTAAATGCAACATGTTTCTCTACTTATCTCAGTGCCACATGGACTACGTTGTTGAAATGTTCCTCTCTAATCTTTTGTTTATTGCGAAAGTAAATTATCCAAACACAGTGTGTTCCAATAAGCAGTGCTGATGGCTACGTTATGTGTGAGAGCCTTGTACCAGCAGTTCTGCTGGCAGCCTATCAAGGAGAAACACATCACACGTAGAACTGAGTCGCTCTCACTTTTGTGAAAGAGACTGCAAGCTGTAACCCCTTTAATGCTGCAAATCCTTTCAAAGAAGTACATGCCTCAATAGTGCTTAGCATTTAGTGTAAGTGTGCTGTTCTTGCTTCGACTAATTAAAAGATGATTTAATCACAATCACCAGGAACAGCATGTTTTTGCTCCCCTGCTGCACACTTTACCATTTTTTCTTTTTTTATTCTTTTGGAAGGTTCTTTTATTCACATCTGGTAAAGTGACCTCTGCAGGCTTTAAAGACTGTGCCCAGAAGATACTTCATAAATTTCAGCCCTTCAGTTTAATAAATTATAACACAAACACATAGCAGATATTGTGCATGTGATATTACAAAATAGTAGAGTAAAGATGTTCCAGGGATGTAAGAGATGATTTACCATCACTGGTAAAAGTTGTGTTAGATCAGGGAACCAGAGTTTGCTAAACAGACCCAAATTGCACGGAGAAAAAAATAGGATTTTCCACTTAACCCATTTGTGTGTTTAACATGCACACAAGTCTTGGCAAAATGTATTGACTTTAGTAAATGGCCCATCCATATACATTTAGCGGGTATGTACTTTCCCGGGTGTAATTCAAACTGGCAGAGACACCAGTGATGTGCAGTTCCTTGCGGTCCAGCGGGTGGCGCTGTCGCCTCGGGCTGGGGTTGAACCATTGCTGTGTGCTGTGCCTCCTTTTTGTCCTCCCTCAGCAGCGGTATAGTGGGGCAGGGAACCCGCCGTGCTTGCTGGGAGAGGGTATAAAGGGGCCGGCCATCTTTGTCACAGGGTCGAGTCCCAGGCACCTTCAGCCTGAGGGCAGTGGTTCGTGTCAGTCCTCTAGGCGCTCTAGGCCTAGAGGACGTCCGGAGATCGTGTTCCATCCCAGGCACCTTTAGCCTGGGGTGAGGTACTCAGATGGAGGTCTGGAGCTCAGTGCCCAACACTGAGTTCCGCGAGGGAAGGAGGTCCTAGGGAACCCAGGGATTGGGTACCCGAATCCAGAAGGCGTAATGGACCGGGGGGAGCTCCTCACTTGAAGACCGGGTGCAGCAGATTGCCAGTGACAGGTGAGCCTCCCATCGGAGACCGCCTGGAAGGAAAATCCCCCCTCGCTAGGAGACCTCAGCCCACTTTCAGGAAGGAAAGTGGAGAGTTCATTGTGTCTGGGCCTACTCGCATCCACACCTCCTTGTTGTTCTGTTCTTTAAGGGAGTCTAACTGATTATGCTGTTCACTCGAGAAGAATAAAGGAGTGTTGGACTTTAATGGTGTGGGGCTCTTTTCTGGTGGACATTGTTCAAGGTAACTCCAGGTGCACAACACTGACCCGAAGGTAGAGAAGGAACTTTGCTTACACCGCACGGACACATGTGGTGAAGGCTTGGCGTGGTGACCCCGCTCTCTCCCCTCTAAGGTACCCCTAGACAAGAGAAAGACGAGCTGATGCAAAGAGGGGAGTGAGGAGGCCGCTACATACAAAAGCGTTTTCTTCGCAGTACATTAGGGTTGTCCCGATACCACTTTTTTAGTACCGATACTTTTTTTCAAACACTCGCCGATACCGATTTCCGATACTTTTTTTTTAATCTCATGTGACAGTGTTTTCTTTTATTTATTTTTTTACAATTAATTTTTATTTTATTTTTATTTTATTCTTTTTTTATCAGCCCTGTTGGGGGGCTTTGGTGAGATATCAGGGGTCTTAACAGACCTCTGACATCTCCCCTTTGAGACAGGGAAAGGGACTAGGGACACAGATTCCCCAGTCCCTTTCTCAGCAGCCTCAGCTGCGCTGAAAATGAATGGAGAGAAGTCAGCGGCTTCTCTTCATTCATAAACTGAAACATTGTAAACACAGTTTACGATGTTTCAGTTCTGTGAATGGACAGAGTCAGTGATCACTGACTTTGTTCATTCGGAACAGTAAGGAGCCGGGTTTACCGGCTCCTACCTCCGCTCTCCATCCTGACAGATCGAGGGGTGGAGGAGGAGCACAGAGGGGGATGGCAGCAGCACAGAGGGGGGCGGCAGCACGGAGGGGGACACGGATTGGGACGGCAGCACGGAGGAGGACACGGATTGGGATGGCAGCACGGAGGGGGACACGGATTGGGACGGCAGCACGGAGGGGGACATGGATTGGGACGGCGACACGGAGGGGGACACGGATTGGGACGGCGGCACGGAGGGGGACACGGAGGGGGACGGCAGCACGGAGGGACACACGGAGGGGGAAGGCGGCATGGAGGGGGACACGGAGGGGGACAGTGGCATGGAGACAGCAGCAAAACGGAGGGGGCTGGAGTAGTATACGGGACAATCAGCGGTGATCGTGTGTGGGGGAGCTACAAGCACCGATCACCGCTGATTTTAAAGCAGCTGAAAGCCACGCGAAGGGGGGGGATGTTTGGGGGTAGTAGAGAGAGAGAAGTGGAGAAAGTACTGAGAAACTACTACTTTTAAATATATACAGCAGTGATCGGTGCTGGTAACTTCCCCCACCACACTGATCACCGCTGATCACAAGTATCGGGTGAAGCATCGGAAGCATTTGCTCAGGCAAATGCTCGGTATCGGTACCGATACCGATACTAGTATCGGTATCGAGACAACCCTACTGTACATTAATACTCTCCTAAAATTTGTGTCTAATAAAATAAATACAGAATTACCACCCTTATAGCTATTGTAAGAAAAAGTGGAATTATGGTTCCTGTTCTCTGTCTGTCTTCCTGCCTGGCAGCATTTGTGTACACTGAGCTGCACATGCATAGCTCAGTGTACAATTATGGATCCGCTCTGGCTTGTGACAATGTGACTCCTGTGTGATAGTGTAGGAGTGACGTCATCATGGCCCAGCAAATGAAGTAGATGAAGGTTCAGAATTAGGAAGGAAGACTAGGAGAAGATGGAAGCACCCAACACAGATGAGTGCATTGACACCGCAGCACTGGGCAGGATTGATTTTTTGGGTGAAGGTTTAATTCCACTTTACCAATCAATTCTAATTCTAAACATCTTTAACTAAATATTTAAATGTTCTATTATTATGAGAAAATTAATGTGTATTGGCCCAAAAAAGTATAAACACTAACACTATATCCCTAAATAGAGTACTAAATTTTATTTATTTATTTCAGGTACTTATATAGCGCCGTCAATTTACGCAGCATATACATATACATTGTACATTCATATCAGTCCCTACCCTCAAGGAACTTACACTAAGGTCCCTAACTCACATTCATGCATACAAATACTAGGGAC
Source organism: Rana muscosa (assembly GCA_029206835.1). Classification (NCBI taxonomy): domain Eukaryota; kingdom Metazoa; phylum Chordata; class Amphibia; order Anura; family Ranidae; genus Rana; species Rana muscosa. The sequence continues at coordinate 673,740,403 of CM055116.1, forward strand.
AATTTAGACAGGATCCAATTAACCTACCAGCATGTCTTTGGAGTGCGGGAGGAAACTGGAGGAAACCCACGCAGGCACAGGGAGAACATGCAAGCTCCAGGCAGGTAGTCTTATGGTTGGGATTTGAACCAGCGACCCTTTTTTTTACTGCTAGGCGAAAGTGCTATCCACTAAACCACTGTGCCGCCCCGCATATGATTTATGTGCACTTTTAAGGTGCCATGAGATTTTGCAATTGGATTTTTTTTTTTTTTAAACAGAGAATGGTAACTGCCTATTTGCTGATGTTATGGCTGGATGGAACAAAGCTAAAAAAATGTGCCCTGGCAATATAATCTCTCTCCATCTAATAATGCTTAGCTATAAAAGCAATGCCTCAACTGGAAAATCCATCCTATCTTCAACTGTGAGTGTCAGAATTAAAGTGATATTAAAGGCTTGTGATTTCAATGTTTTAAAATAAATAAATAAACATGTACTTACCTGCTCTGTACAATGGTTTTGCACAGAGCAGCCCCAATCCTCCTCTTCTCAGGTCCCCCGCTGGCGCTCCTGGCCCCTCCCCCCTGTTGAGATCCCCCAAGAGCAAGCTGCACGTGTGTGCTCGCTCCCGAGCCGCCTCTGTGTATCTATGAGACACACAGAGCACGGCTTGGCTGTTCCCTCTTCTCCTCCTTCACTGGCTGTGATTGACAGCCAATGGCTCCCGCTGCTGTGTCTCAGCCATTGAGGATGGAGAAACCTGGGAGAGCCTCTGCTCTTGTGCACATCGCTGGAACAAGATGGGGCTCAGGTAAGTATTGGGGGGGGGGGGTGCGAGGTGATGCTGAGAGCAGAAGATTTTTTACTTTTATGGAGAATAAGGGTAAAAGACCTTCAACCTTTACAACCACATCAATTTTGTAATTTAATATTATTTTCACTCTAAAAGATTCTCTGCAGCATGTAGGCACAGAGGATTGCTGAAACGTGTAAAGCCATATAGTTTCAATGTCAGATTTAAAGTAAAGGTGCTAGAACCACTGGCTTTCCACTACTGGTTACTCAGCAAGAGTAGCCAGAATAACAAAAAAAAAAAAAAAACAAGGAAAACAATAAAAGTGGTTTCTGTAATACATCAGTCTGGTTTGCAATGCTATGCACTTAATGCAAGATTGAGAATACATATATCTGATATGCTAAAAAAACAACAGCATATTTGTAGCCTTTGTCCTGTTTTGGGTGCTTTTGCATAATTAGACTGACAATGTCTGCATAGTGTGGTACACAATGTTTTATAATTGCTTAATTATGTACAAAAGCCCATACCTATTACCATCTATAAGGCTGTTAAATAATAGGTATATTGGCTCCTAGTAGCTTTTCCATGAGGCTAAGCACAGATGTTGGAGTCTAATATCTGCATTGTCTAACTACCTAATAGAGCTGTATATCAATGCCAGAGGTATCCAGTTCTCCAGTGTCACCGAGCAGCATTAGCCGTTACAAATGACAGCGCTTCTTGACCGTTTTGTGGCATTCATTTATTGTGAAGGCAGAGGTCAATGTTTATAGTTAACTGTTGGACAGCAATTGGAGAATTGACCTCTTTGGATGGAGCTCCCAGAAGGGATGTCATAGGATTGATGAGAAGTGACACCGCTGTTTATGACTAATAACAGGAAGGGACAGGGTAAAAGATGGATGGCCTCTACTGTAATTAGTGAGGCTCCACATTTCACAGTCAAAAGAGAATTCTTTTCTTCCAGTCAATTGGACAAATGAATAAGAAACCTGTGCAATGCCGCAAAGCATCCATGTAATTCAATCAAGTCAAGTTAAGTTATTCTAGTAATTTTAGCAGGACAGATATATTTACATAGCCTCTTCATTTTTAACGCAAGTAGTTCGCTCTCATTTTACAAGCTGTGCTTTTGTATTCTCAACTGTTTGTATTGTCTCTGCTGTTTGCTCGAATGTAAATTTTAACATCCGAATGTTAAACATGGTTACATTGTTTAACTTCTGCAATAAATAGTTGCACTCCACCATGGAAATTAATTACTAAAATTGTTTAGGTACAAACCTTCCACAAATCATTTTAACCACTTTGTAGATTTACTGCTACAGGGTGGCTGCGGTGTGTAGAATCACTTAAATATATGTGATTCTGCACTTCTAGGTAGGGGGCTCACGTGTGCCGCTTCTGCTGTAATTTGTCACAGCAGAAGCTGATCAGCAGGTGCCAGCAAATCGATGTCCGCCGGCACCTGCCGATTGTGTGGAGGAGACACAGGACAGAGCTCTGCCTACATAAGTAAGAACTTATGGACTGCAGCCCAAATACATTAAACAACAATGTCCAAAAATATGGCAGAATAAAAAAAAAAACATGGCTGCTAGTCATATTTACTGGGTTCCATAAGAGGGTTGTTATGATGGCACAGGGGTAATTGCCCCAAACTATTATGTGCAGTCCTTTCCTGAACTACAGTCTTATCTGCTTACTCCCAAAGGGAAAAGCATGCACATGCCTATAGCCTCGCACACACGACCAAGAATCTCGTCGTAAAAAAAAAAACGTTGTTTTTCTCGACGAGATTCTTGTCAAGCTTGACGAGATTCTTGTCAAGCTTTCCTTGCATACACACTGTCAATTCCAAATCTCGTCGTTGTAAAGCCCGATCACGTAAAACACGTACAACGACAGTATAAAGGGGAAGTTTGATTACAATGGCGCCACCCCTTGGGCTGCTTTTGTTGATCTCGTGTTACCGCGTGTTAGTAAAATTTTGGTGAGAGACGATTCGCGCTTTTCAGTCTTCGTGCTTTCAGTTCGTTACAGCGTGATGAATGTGCTATCTCCATTACGAACACTAGTTTTACCAGAAGGAGCGCTCCCGTCTCATACTTGATTCTGAGCATGCATGATTTTTTAAGACTCGGAAAAGCATACACACGACCGGATTTCTCGTCGGGAAACAGGCCGACGAGAATCCCAATGAGAAAAATGAGAATCCTGACGAGTAAATAGAGAGCAGGTTCTCTATTTTTCTCGTTGAGATTCCTGGCAGTTTTCTCGACGAGAAACCATACACACGAACATTTTTCTCGGCAAGAAAGCTCTCCCAACAGATTTCTTGTTGTTTCTTGACGAGAAAACCAGTCGTGTGTACGAGGCTTCAGGCTACATCTCTCTCACTGTTCTTGCAGACAGACACTAGCCCAGCTTCTCCTTCCCCCAATATACAAAGTGGGTGGCCCTCCTTAGGCAACAGGGGACTTAAAGTGGTTGTAAACCCCATTCATGAAATTTGACCTAGGCACATACAGCATATCTGTAGTGTTTATTTATCTCTCTCCAAAGTTCCAAAGTGTCGTGTCTTTCTGCTGCTCCGTTCCTTTGTTATCAGCCGAGTCACTTCTGACAAGTTCTCCCACACATGAGATAACAGCAGCAGAAAATTTGTGTCGGGGAGGGAGCTTAGAGGTAGATAAGCAGAGAGCTTGTCTATTCACAATACAGCTCTGCCTATTCCTTCCTTCCTCTGCCTATGGGTTAGGGGTGTGTGCCTTTCCTCCAATCAGCTCTCACAAAGTGTAAGCCCAAACTCCCCTCCCACTGCTGAATGAGGGAGAAAGATTTCTGACACGATCTGCACTTTCCAAAGAGTTTAGAAAAGGGAAGACAGAAGATATACATGTAAAACTTATGTTGGAGGATTTGTTTAATCTCTGTGTAGCATCCAAGGCTTTTCACTTCACTGGGTATAGGAGAGGGTTTACAACCACTTTAAAACACTTAAAGGCAGGACAAGCTAAAAGGGCAGTATCCATACCTCCCAACTTTTTGAGATGGGAACGAGGGACAACTATTAGCAAAATGATGTAGGCATAGGACACACCTCATGCCACGCCCCCTGAAAGGAGAATTATACAAAAAAATGATTAGGTAAACCCCTTTGCTTTTTTTTTACCACTTCTTTTCCATATTGGGTTTTGAAATTTACAAATGCAGCAATTTAGGAATTGGATGAAAGTGGGAAACACTTTTTGATAGATAAGTAGTCACATTTATATACAACTATATAGATCAGACTAAAATGAGGAGGACAGAGGGATGGCGGGACATTGTTCCAAATCAGGGACAGACCCTCTAAATCGGGGACAGTTGGTAGTTATAGCAGTAACACCTGCTACAAGTATATGCCAATACATATGTATTATTCAATTTTTTTTAACGTTAAGCATTATTTTAAACTAGAAAAGTTAATTTCTATTACTGTGATGCATTCTAACAATATTTTAATTAGACATGTTTGCTCTTAAGTTACTGAATCCTATTTCATTTGAAAAACCAATCCAAACGAATTCTCGCAGAGCTGCAAAGTCAAGCTACTGTTTCACCTCATCGCAATTTACAAATTATTAGGCTAATCAATGCATTTTTCAAGAATAACTGGCATTGATGCTAATTATGGTAATTACATTTAGTAATAGAAAGTAAACATCTGGACACCTGCTTTCTTTAGTTGAAAATTCAAAATGACAAGTGTGTGTTCATTACACATCTTTTTTTATTATTAGATATAATTATCTTCCCTTTTATTTCCTACTGCTGTCTCGCTACATGACTGAAGGAGTCAGGAGGAAAAACAGCTGATGCACGGAGTTTAAAGATGTTAATAAGGGTATCATTAATTACATGCCACTTATATATTAATACATGTAAACGACTCCGTGTCTTCTCCCTGTCATTTGCCTAGTATAATATATTCATGTATAAGTTTATTTACATAGCCCCAGCAGAGTTTGCAGATGTTTGCTGAATTGCAGGATGGAACAAGACGACCATGCAGAGAGGTAAAGGTGGAAGCTAAAATACAAATGAATAAAAGTGAAGTTCCATACGCAGCAAATGATATATGTTAAAGCATAAAGCCTCGTACACACAATCGGATTTTCAGACAGGAATTGTGTGTTGACAGCCTGTTGGCGGAAAATCCGAACCGTTTGTACGCTCCATCGGACAATTGTTGTCAGATTTTCCGTGGACAAATGTTGGATGGCAGGCTTTAAAATTTTCTGTGGACAACGGTCTGTTGTCGTATTTTCTGATCGTGTGTACACAAGTCCGTCGGACACAAGTCCAAAGTACAAACACGCATGCTCGGAAAACACAACATTAGCAGAAGGTGCCCAAAACAAGTGTGATTTAACTGTACTTCTGTCTCGGTCTGATTCATGGTTTCTGACACAACGACATCCAAAGATTATGATGGGTAAGAGGGTAATGGCGCTGCTATATTATGAAGGGTGGCGGTAAAGAGCTGAAATACCACGTAGTACGTCACTACGTTCGTGTTTGTTGGCCTGCAATTGTGTGCCGTTTGTATGCAAGTCAAGTTCCTGGCCAACGCCCTTCATAAAAAAAAAGTCAGAGGCTTTGTCTGCGGAAAATCCGATCGTGTGTACAAGGATTAAGTCTCTGTGTGCCAAAACGCTACTAAAATTTTGCTGGTCTATGCAAAATCAGCTAAATGCTCAAATGTCTGATTTAGTTCAAATCACTTTCTATTATTTATTGACAACAATAATATGTTAAAGCAGAACTCCAGCCATTTTTCCCAACTAGAGACTTTCCCACACTTTGCCTGACCCTGTGATGCCTGCAAACGAAATGGGGGAAGTAGAACAGGAGAGCATGGGCAGCAGTGAAAATATTGCCCACGGGTATTTTTTTATCCCTTAGTTAGAACAATTCTACATTGTCGTAAAAAAAGAAAAAAAAAGAAAAGAAAAACAACGAAATGAAGGTAGTTATTATTCTTATTTTACTAATTATTATTAATTATAATTTTCAAGGTTATGTACCTTATTCAAACAAATGGAACACTGGATATGCCTCTCTATATTAAAACAGTAGTAAACCTGAAACCAAAAATTTTATATATTGCAGCTTACCAATCATTAGATGTGGTGGTTGCATTTGTTTTCCCTTTTTTAGGCTTGTTTTCACCTGGTGATTTGGCCAGTAACACACATTCTGTATTAGAGTGCCGCCATTCTAGATGAATGAACACAGGGGGCACAGCAGCATTTTCAGTCTGGGGGGAGGGGGGTGTTAGATGGACTAGCAGATTTAAATACAAACTCCAGCTCACACTTTATAATCCATTATAGCAAACTGTTTTTTCTTTTTACTTTTAGGATAAAAAATTTACATGAATAAATAAAAGCTGATCACTGTGAGCATTCCTGTCTGTGTTAAATGGTTTGTCTCGTCCCTGTAAACTGATAAATCTGGAAGAGAGCTTGTTCTTTTGAAAAACAACAGACTTACTAGCCAGATCACCAGATGAAAATAAAAGAAAGAAAAATGAAAAAGAAAACAAATGCTGCCATCACATCTAAGAATTGTTAATCTGAAATGTAATAAATGTTTGCTTTTGTGTTTAAATACTGCTTTAAGCCCACTGACCTTGAAAACTACTCCACAATTGAAAATATGGCAATATGTTATGTGATATTACTTATCTGAGATACCCTTGCATCAACCCTCCTTTTAATATTTATTTTAATGTGCTCAAAATGATCAATATTAATATATTTTCTTAGATACTCAGTAGGAAAACATAATCATTCTGAATGATAAATTTGTATGTCTCTCCAATAGGCCACTCATCCAATCTGCAATCACATTCCAAAGGCTTACCACCTTTCTACAGGTAAATAGCATTTAATTTGGAAGTGGGAGTCTGGCGCGCACTTCAGGAATTACCAATTACTATCACACTTTCATTCATCCTTCTCCCTGGCTGGATGTCATATGATGTCCTGGGATTTAAGTTGTTTTTTGTTTATTTTTTTAAATAACAAACACATTATGCGTACCTGCTCTTTGCAGTGGTTTTGCACAGAACAGCTCCGATCCTCTTCTTTTCGGGTCCCCAGCAAGCGCTCCTGCCTCCTCCCCCTCGAGCAGTGCCCCCAGAGAAAGCCGCCTGCGCCCTGCTCTCTCCTCATTGGCTCTCTGGCTGTGATTGACAGCAGTGGGAGCCAATGGGCTCCTGATGCTGTCTCAGCAAACGAGGGAGAGTTCTGGGACAGCCGAGGCTATCATGAACATCGCTGGATTGGAGGGAGCAAAGGTAAGGATTGGGGGGCTGGGGCAGCACACAGAAGGTTTTTTACTTTTATGCATAGAACCTTCAGCCTTTAGAACCAGTAATACTGGGGTGATGCCTGCATACAGAGCCACTGGATCATTTCTACAGGTGATGGAAGGGGGTGCCTCGTCCAACCACTGCCTTTCCTGGGCTCTCCCATCCAATCCCTGGACAGCTCTGACCAGTGGCATCCTATGGACTGAACAGAGAGAGAGAGTAACTAACATTTTGAAACCAGAAGTGACAAGGATTTTGTTACTGTTACCAGCCTTTACAAGCATCTGATCAAACCAATCTCCATTCAATGAGATACCGTATATACTCGAGTATAAGCCAAGTTTTTCAGCAAATTTTTTGTGCTGAAAATGCCTCCCTCGGCTTATACTCGAGTCACCTTTTTGCGCCTGATCTCCCGGACTTTGGGGAGTCGGTACCCGTAGGTCCCCTGGATCCCAAACTTGGCACACATGTAGCCCCACTCTTCCTCTATAAGTGTGCAAAGTTTGTTGGCCGGGGAGCACCGATTTTTCAAACCCGGGCACCCCTTCCATAGACTCCCATGCTAAACGTCAGTCTAGTCATGGACCCAGTGAGGCATGGGCACAGTGAGGCATGGACACAGTGAGCCATGGACACAGTGAGGCATGGACACAGTGAGGCAAAGTGAGGCACAGTGAGGCATGGACACAGTGAGGCAAAGTGAGGCACAGTGAGGCATGGACACAGTGAGGCATTGACACAGTGAGGCATGGGCACAGTGAGGCATGCACATGGACACAGTGAGGCAAAGTGAGGCACAGTGAGGCATGCAGATGGACACCCTAGGCTTATACTCGAGTCAATACGTTTTCCCAGTTTTTTGTGGTAAAATTAGGTGCCTCGGCTTATATTCGGGTCGGCTTATACTCAAGTATACACGGTACTTTGGAGGCCAGAGGAGAAATATGGGGTCCCATAAAAAAGGACCTGTCACGGCCCATGCTATCACTAGGGATGTTGTTCATCAACTTTGCAAATTCCCTATCAATGAAAGTAGAACTCCAGTCAGCATGGGACAAGTCCACATTTAACAGTTGTTATCAGAAGAACTACTGTATCTTCACTTTAAGATTGTAATATTTTCCTGTTCTGGTGAGTATATCAACTATAAAAATGTGGTTTTCTCTCACTTTCTGTCTAAGGTGACAATGGTTTTATTGTTGTCTACGTCAGGGGACAGAGAAAATAAAAATCTAATAGAGGTCCTAATCCTTCCCTTGTAAAAGTAGAAAAAAATGATATCCACTTCAACCATTTGTGGACCTTGGGCATAGGAGATGCACCCTAAAAAAAATCTCCAAAAAGTTTCTAGGGCATATCTCCTATGTCCTGCTCCTCTCCTTACTGACACAATTTCCGCAATGCTATTATCTGCATATACCAGCCATCAAAATGACAGCTAGGAATTGCTATGTGTTAGCGGCTGCATTTTGATAGTCTGCAGGTGTCACTGAGTTTAACAGTGTAAAGTATTACTATAATGTATTATTACGGTATGTTGTATTTACTATTGAAACAGTAACTCCACCTTTTTTTAAACAAAAAAAAAAAAAGAATTTCTTCCTGGTGATCAACGTACATGCCATTTCAACAAACTTTTTTACAGTTTGCTACCTGTTTTGGCTATGAAGAAAAACAGTTTGTCCTTTGGATACTGATTCTGAATGGGAGTGACTAATTAATTTTAATCAGCAGTTGCACGCTCAGGGTTGTAATGAGAAAAGTTGCAGTGTCTGCATCCCTCTAGAAGTGGTTTAGGGAGTGTCTCACCAAAAATTACATTTTTGTTGCAGAGTATGCTTAAAACATGACTTGTATCATTCCAAGCAAGAAATTAAATTTCTGGAGGGGATATGTACACATATTGCATTGACCTTTACAGTAAATTACAGAGCTGCAGTTTGAAAAGGAAAGTTTTTTTTTTTTTAATAACTTTAAATTACAATATATACTATATTTTTTTGTATTATTTTTTCCACAAAAAATGAGTTATCCTTTAATTCAAATGTAGATCACAGGGGAGACCTTTGATCTATATATTACACCAATTGAAGAAACTTTGCAAGTAGAAAAATGTTTTGTTTAAATAAAAAATAAAAAAAAATATTTAACCCCTACACTTCTCTCGTTAGCCCCTTCCCCCTACAGTAAGAAACACTCAATAGGGAACACTTAACCCCTACAGCGCCACCTAGTGGTTAGCCCCTTCACTACCAGTGTCATTTTCACAGTAATCAGTGCATTTCTATAGCACTGATCGCTGTAAAAATGACAATGGTCCCAAAAATGTGCCAAAAGTGTCCGATGTGTCCGCCATAATGGCGCAGTCATGATAAAAATCACTGATCGCTGCCATTACTAAATAATAATAATAAAAATGCCATAAAACTATCCCCTATTTTGTAGATGCTATAACTTTTGTGCAAACCAATCAATAAACGCTTATTGCGATTTTTTTACCAAAGATATGTAGAAGAATACTTATCGGCCTAAACTGAGGGAAAAAAATATTTTTTATATATTTTTTGGGGATATTTATTATAGCAAATTGTCGCTCTATTTTTGTTTATAGCGCAAAAAATAAAAACCGCAGAGGTGATCAAATACCACCAAAAGAAAGCTCTATTTGTGGGAAAAAAAGGACGCCAATTTTGTTTGGAAGCCACGTCGCATGACCGCGCAATTGTCAGTTAAATCGACGCAGTGCCGAATCGCAAAAAGGGGCCTGGTCCTTTAGCTGCAAAATGGTCCGGGGCTTAAGTGGTTAAGCTAACATTGGTAAAAAAAAAAAAAAAAAAAAAAAAAAACCACTCCTTTTTTTGTCTATAGTTTATGTAAAAATAAAATGATATTTTAAGACAAAAGAATGCCTAGTACTTTGTTATGCTAAGTATTGACAATGTTATTGACATATAGCGGAAATTCAAAAATTATTAAAAAGAGCTTGGACCTTGCTTTGTACACTGGTGCACAGTCATGTTGGAACAGGAGGGGGCCACCCCCAAACTGTTCCCACAAAGTTGGGAGCATGAAATTGTCCAAAATGTCTTGGTATGCTGACACCTTAAGAGTTCCCTTCACTGGAACTAAGGGGCCAAGCCCAACCCCTGAAAAACAACCCCACACCATAATCTCCCCTCCATTAAATGATTTGGAGGGGTGGCCCAATACCCAATGACCTCAACCCGATGGAACACCTTTTGGATGAATTAGAGCGGAGACTGCGAGCCAGGTCTTCTCGTCCACATCAGTGCCTGGTGAAACACTACCATGGACACACTCCTAAACCTTGTGGACAGCCTTCCTAGCCTTCCTAGAAGAGTTGAATCTGTTATAGCTGCAAAGGGTGGGTCAACTCAATAATAAACCCTACGGACTAAGACTGGGATTCCATTAAAGTTCATGCACATGTGAAGGCAAGCGTCCTAATACTTTTGGTAATATAGTATGTGTGTGTGTAGCACTACCCCCATAGGAGCTGCTGGTTTAGATTTGGGCCTTGCACGTTACCTCACTGTTCCATAAGCTTGTCTCAGGGGTTCACCTTGAAGAGTTTTCCAGAAGAAAGTTTGCACCAACACAAAGTCTCTTTCAAGGGTTTTATTGAATAAAGATTCCAACAGAGGGGGGTTGAAGGGATGGGGAGGACTCAGGTACCTTAATTGCGGATCACAGGAATTCTCCTAGGTCCAGAGGAACAAATGTCTCAAAATAACACAGCTCTCAGTGCCAGGATCTTCCAGCCTTTCCGGCAGCATTGTGAGGTAGATTATGATCCGGATACATCCTCCAATTGAGTCCTCAATTGCTTGGTCCCTTCCCGCAGGCAAGGCGACACAGGATCATCCCTGGATCGGTAGGCCCCAGCAACTCCTGGGCCCACATATCAGTAACGGAGCTTCGGGCCAACGTGGCCCCCGAGGCGGAAACTGCCAGTACATCCCTGAGGCCATGAGGGCCCTCAGGTCGGGTCGGGAGGCGTCCAAAAATGGTGTCTGTCCCTTAAATACCCTCTCTCAGAATGCACAGCGGGTTGACCACGCCCCCTGGGCTGCTTCTGAGAAAGAGATACCCAATATATTCAGCCTGCTGCCTTTCCAACCCTGACAAGTGGCGACTGCGACACCCACTGTCAGGAGGAAAATCCTGCAACCAGCTGAACTGAAACAGAGTATAATTTTAATGTAATCCTTCTGAGCCAAACTATTGCTCAGACAACTATAATTTCAACACATAGCGCCCACTCATTGGGAGCAGGGCGCTACATGTGTATATATTGTGGCGGTGGGACCCTGTGCGACCTTAAAGAGTGTTGGTTTACGCCAGATTTTGTAGAGAAAGACATGCTGATTGCACAGTTGTGTGTTCGGCTATTTAGTTCTGACCTGACTGTGGCTCAGGGCTCCACCCAACAGACAGGAAGTCTGTGCATGGGAGTCAGGTGGACTCCCATCCCTCTGAGAGGAGTCAGAGGCTATCTATGCTGCATGGGTGCAGCCAAAGTGTGCGTGTCTGCAAGAGGCAGATGTTATTGATGTTTGAGCAGCAAAGCACTGACCAGGAGTAAGCGAGGAGTGAGCTTATCTCTAGGAAACTCTGTTTGTTCTGAGGAGCAGACTTTAGGCCTAGGCAGCCGGATGGCATAGAATGAAAGCCAGGAGGCTAAAGTGTTGAGTATGCTAGATACAGTAATGGCGGAACCCCCCTGCGAGGGCTACTGATGTATTTGTGAACTTTTTTTGTTTTTAAATAAAAGTGGGCTACAATGCCCTTAAAGAGAGTTCCTGACTGGCTTGAATCACTGGAAAAACGCATCTACCATGAGAGCTAACAACCCTTAATCTTACAATATATATATATATATATATATACAATGTATTTATTTATTTATTTTTATATATAACGCTTTTTCCCCGACCTTTATTTTGAACATCATACCTATCTTGTTCAGCCTTTTCAGCCACTTCCTGTCTATATACATTAATTTAGGTGCTGTCTGCACATCATAGATTTGGACTGGTTTACCAATAGTGACAAAAGTGGACCATGGCAGTTCAATGTGTGTTGGCGCATGTATGATAAATTAACTTACTGTAAATATACTCCTTCAGCCTCATACATCCAAATAAACCTATTTTTATCCCACCAAATGTGTCTGTACCTAGTAAATTGTCAGTGATTGACTGTTATGGGAAGATATGATGCGTGTGTGCTTCAGAGATATTAGCCATACTAAAGGTAACATCAAAAGAAATAAGGAGACATGGAGAATTAGGAGGTCACATATGGGCACAAGAACTGTGAAATCAAGGGGCACGCTGTTGTCAGAGATCTTTGTCTTTGTTATATGTGCAGGATCAGGTGTTAAAATATATATCATCACTTGTATACAAAGGCTAAAAATTAAAGCCAAGGAAAACATTCACAAGGTCACAAAAGATGTTATATACGTGAAGAAGGAAATAAGGGGGGTAAAAGATCAGTTTTAAAGCTTTAGTGAAACTGTTGCCAAATGCTCCTAACTGAGACAATTTTTGTTTAGACTACATGTCAGCCTTGCTGGATTACTACTGGGCTACCAAACTGTGCCGTTTCACTAAACAGTAGAAATGTAAAAAGAAGAAATTGTGCAAAAAATGGTAGTTATGGAGTATATGTTAGTGCACTCATAGGTGTGCGCAGCCTATTGCATTAGGTTGTGCACCCCAAAGCAATAGGGCAATGGCCTGTTTTGGTAGAGCATTGGACAATGTCAAAAGGGCAGAGACTGGTGTCAGTTTATTTTTTTAATTTTTTTATTATTACATTTTTACTATTTTATTATTTTTTACAATATATTCAGTTTTTTTACAATATTATTTATTTTTTTTAAATTTTGGAGCCCCATGGGGGCCTAGGTGAAATATCAGGGGTCTAAACAGAACCCTGATGTCTCGCTTTTGAAACAAAGAAAGGGACTGAGGACAGAGATTCTCCAGTTCATTTCTCTGCAGCCAAGCAGCAGGGGGAATCTGCCCAGCACAGGGTCATTAGGGTGTGCCCAGGCACACCTGGCACACCCTGTGCGCACGCCTATGAGTGCACTAATTGTTGTAGTTACATTTTTTTTATACTCAAAGTTGACAGGTTGGGATGTGCTAAAACAGAGTGCATGTTTTGGGAGGGTTTGAAACAGGATCTGGAAAGCCTATATGTTCTGGAGATAAAAGCATGTGAAAGGATGACCTGCACAAGAGCACAGCTTTTCTTTTTTTTTTTTTTCTTTTTTTTTTTTATAAATTCCATATTTATAGATAAATAAAGCACATGCATTGCTTCTAGGATTTTCTTTGGCTACATAGCCAAAACGATACATCCAGCACTGAAAAGGTCCATGGAGGCTGATTACATTGTCACATACAGTAGATATTCTATGAAATGTTTGGTCATCATGACCAGTTTACAGTGAGCATTATAAAATCTTATAAGTCATTTGGTGTTTTCCATGTATGCACTTAGGTTAATACATTAACTTTTCTTTAGTGCAGGGCAAAAACAGGCTAAGAAGGCAAAAGAAAGTAAGAGCAAAATAGGATGAGAGCAGCTTCTTTTGTATGTTTTGCACTGGACCCTGGGTGTGGAACATACTGTATTCCACTGCACCTCCACTCCAGCTATTACACTCTGTTGCACCAGGCTAAGTCTGAAGCCACATGACTTTGCTGTTTCCCTTGGGGTGCTGAAAGCTACACTGTTCACCAAAGTGCTGTAGAGGCTCCTTGTGCCCTTACCTTTATAAATGAAGTCAAGAAAGGCATACTCCACACAAAACTGAATGTCTGTCTGTGGCTCGAGCTGCTAGCCAACTGGCTAATCTTATAAAAAAAAAGGTTTGGGTCTCAAGGACAGACTATTAGACTAGTACATACAAACTCTTAGGACAAAGGGATACAGTAAATGTATTGTTTTGATGTTCCTATGCTTCTGCGAAGGAGGACTGTTATTTTTTATAGCATTGTTAAACAATAAGAGGGGCAAGACATTCCTAAAGGCATAGTCCACCTTTTGCAAAAAATAAAAATAAAAAATTTAATAAATGCAACCACCTCAATAAAATAAAAAATGTGAATTTATTGCATTTGTATTGGTGCCTGTGCGATGCTCAAGCCCTTCAGTCTGTACTCCCCAGCACTAGATCCATTTGGAGGAAGTAAACAATGGATTACAAGTGCATTAATATCACTGAATTTGTGCTCTATTAAAATCTATGTGTCCTTCTTGCAGAAGAGACTTGCCGTTTTCCATTCACAGATCAGTGAATGGATCTATGAACGGATGATGCATTTGTGCATGCATGCACAGCCACACTGAATTCAAAGCAAAACAGGTGTGTGCAAGGAGGAGATGAACTCCATGATTCATGGATGTAGGGGGAGGTTTGAGGGTGAAGGGCTGTACAATGTGACCATGGGGGTTATTTACAAAAAATGGAAATCCACTTTGCACTACAAGTGCACATGGAAGTGCAGTCACTGTAGATCTAAAGCCTAGTACACACGGCCGAGAATCTAGTCGCAAAAAAAACATAGTTTTTCTCGACGGGTTTCTTGTCAAGCTTGACGAGATTCTTGTCAAGCTTTCCTTGCATACACACTGTCAATCCAAAATCTCGTCGGTCTAAAGCGCTGTGACGTACAACACGTACGACGGCAATATAAAGGGGAAGTTCCATTCTCAGTATAAAGGGGAAGTTCCATTCCCTTGGGCTGCTTTTGCTGATCTTGTGTTACTGCGTTAGTAAAAGTTTAGAGAGAGACGATTCGCACTTTTAATCTTCGTGCTTTCAGTTCGTTACAGCGTAACGAATGTGCTATCTCCATTATGAAGGCTAGTTTTACAAGAAGGTGCGCTCCCGTCTCATACTTGATTCTGACCATGCGCGGTTTTTGAAGACTTGGAAAAGCATACACACGAATGGTTTTCTCGAGAATCATGGTGAGAAAACTGAGACCCCCGACGAGAAAAAAGAAACAGGTTTTCTTTTTTTCTCGTCGAGATTCACAACAGTTTTCTCGACGAGAAACCATACACACAAACGGTTTTTTCGGCAAGAAAGCTCTCCCAACAGTTTTCTTGTCGTTTCTTGCCGAGAAAACCGGTCGTGTGTACAAGGCTTGAGGGGGACATGCAAGGAAAATAAAAAACAGCATTTTAGCTTGCACATGATTGAATGATAAAATCAGCAGTGCTTCCCCTCATTTCAGATCTACCCCTCAGATTTACAGCGACTGCACTTCCAAGTGCACTTGCAATGCACTTGTAGTGCAAAGTGGATTTGCCTTTAGTAAATAACCCCCACATTTCATGTTATATATAGGTGTAACATGAAACATGGACATAAGTGGGCTATGCTTTTAAAGTGGAATTCTGGCGTAGACATGTTTTCCCATCTGGATGAAACAATGCTGAAAGCTTGTGTGTTAAATTTGTTCATTTGTTCATAGTCTCACTATAAGGTCCTTTCTACAATGGATAACTTTTTGAAGTTAATCTGTCATGGTTTATGGCAGGTGATTAACATATAGTACATATAAATTGCAAACATAATATGCTACTGTGGTCAAGCACACCACATCATCAATTGCCAAGTCAGAATACAACTCTCCCAGAATAAACATACTTCTTAGAGCACATCACCTGTCAGTACATCAGAACACATGTTATGGTGTGGTTCTGGGGTGGAAAAGTGGTAAATGATTAGCAGCTTGTAGGCGGGTTCAAGGGATGTGGTCCCTTAACATTTGGGGGGGCTGTAGGTAATCATTTGTCCAAAATTGCAGGGAGTTGCATTTAATTATCACTGTACATGTCAAATATCGAGTTCAGGGGGGGAAGACTGTATTAGATAGAATGGCCTGAGAGGGCTAAAGAATGTGGCAGCGTGGACATGTGACCGCCCCCCGGACAGCTATCCTATTTAATTTATAATAATAATAATATTAAAATAAAATAAAGAGTCATGGTCACTTTAAGAAAATGTACAGTATGTCAGGCGGGAAAATAGGGTCATGTGACTTAGGAGAATAGTAGGGGATGTCACAGGACCACACTGGATGTTCCAGAAGGTCACATGACCAGTGGGAACATTCTGGAAGCGTGGAAAGTTTATATAAAGGGGTCCTCGGCGGGAATATCCTCACAGCTGGTCAGAGTACAGCAACAAGCTGTCCACCCCCCCCCCACCCTTGTCGCAGACACGTTATGTGATTTTGTCACCCTTTAAAATGAAAGGGGGGACTTGTTTTATTGATATGTGGTATTGCTCGAGTCCTGAAGACTGTTTCTATTTATTATTTACAAGTGAGAATTTTATGTATTAATAAAATGATTGAATGGATTTAAGTTGTTTATAGTTTACACCAATAAACGTGCTGCGGCCAATTATATTCCAAGTTACAATGTTAAGTGTCTTTTTTTATTAGAAGTTAAAGTTGGGTATTGAAGAAGGGATAGGTGCGACCTACATTTCCATGGTCTTCACAGAAAATATGATCTAATCCAACCAAATCCATCTTTTCGTAGATTTTTCATATAATGTATCTTTTTAAGACCTACAGATCACCTAAACCAATCAAATGTCAGTTTAAACAAGTTTAAACATGATGGGAGCCTTCCCACCATCAGAACACAATGATAAGTGTTGCCAGCTATAGCCAGCGGCACTGATTGTTCGGAAAAACCCGATAGGCTGGTTGTACACAAGCTGATGGATAGATTGACTTGTGTACAACCAGCCTGCCCATACTTGGATCGAAATTCGACTGGTCCCTGCTAAACTGGACTAATTTTGATCCATGTATGACCGGCTTAAACTTCCTGGATTCCACTGATCTATGCATGTGGCTTTTTCTATGGTGGAGCAAGATTTTATGAGCACAGTGCTGCTTTTCACCTCACAGTGTATGAGCCCAGCATACCTATTCACAATCTTGCACACACGTCCTCTTCCCATGGTGAAGTTTGGGATTACCTGGTGAGAATTCTCACCCTAGCTGAGTTCTCCCTTGCTAAGCTGATGTTTTAGCAAGGGCGGCGAGACAAGTCTCTTCCAAGCATGGAATGAAGTACCTTGCTTTGGTCCTTACTTTCTTTTACAACTCCATATGTTTATATAAAAAACAGACAAAATGTACTGTAATATCTTTCTGTGTATACCTGGTACTTGGTTATATCATCTCAGAGCGAACTGAGTTCTTGTATTTTACAGTGAGCAAAACTCAGCAAAAGTCAGAGGTGCACAGAGAAGGAGGCAATGCTGAAAAAAATATTTGCAGGTACTGGAATTACCTTAACTGTTGTAGCTTAATAGCTATCTAACCTGTCCTGCAGTCTTACAGACTCAATTACTGGAAAAAGTGGTTATAGATGAAAATGCAAGCTGACGGATCAATGCCATGTGAGGTGAATACTTCTATTACTGACTGGTATGCTTTGCTGCAGAGGAGCACAGTACATTAGAAATGGTGACTAATTACACACAGCTTGAAAAGCACAGCAGCATTTTGTTTGTCAATAAATCACATTTTCACCCAACAAGGCGGTTAAGATAATATCGCCATGCTTGGGTGAGAGCATTCTCCCATCCTGTTATCTATTGAAAGAATTTCATGTCAACAAGACCTGAGAACAAGTGCTAATGTTTCCAGTCAAGCCATGTCCGAGGGGAATTCTGTGTCGTTAGCTAGGAAACCAATAGCTAAGGGAATTACTTCAGTTTTTTTTTTTTTTTTTTGACCAGTTCTGTAGTATAGGGCTGTCAGCGGTGTCAAATGAAGCTGCTCAGAAGCTGAATGGCCTGTGACTAGAAAGCTGCACATCTTTGCACTTTGTGAAAGTGGATCAATGACAGCTTATGCTGGGCTCCTAGCTACTCCCTCCTTACTCTGCTAATGAAAGCTCTACTGAAACACATAAGACTACTAGGCCTCTGGGCAGCCCGAAGCCCAGCATTAGGAGAGCTTGTGTTAAGCCTATGTGGAGTGTTCCAACAGCTCCTTTTATTTCCAGTGACACTTTTAGAAGAGGTCAAAAGGAGGAACAGCCCTAGGCCTCATAGACACAGAGGACCTCTACTTGACTGACTTTTGTCATATGCCATTACTTTTTTCTAACAAAGGTACTATTAACTTGCTGGTTTTAATGCCCGAACCCAAACAAAACAGAATATTTGTGTTATCAATAAATCACACTGTGTATAAACCTATAGACAATGCATAAATGTTATTCTTTTGACTATATTGGTAAGAGATGTGCAATTTTCAGCCATGACTTGTTAAAGGGGTTGTAAAGGTTCGTTTTTTATTTTCTAAATAGGTTCCTTTAAGCTAGTGCATTGTTGGTTCACTTACCTTTTCCTTTGATTTACCTTCTAAATATTTTTTTTCTTTGTTTTCTTTGTCTGAATTTCTCACTTCCTGTTCCTCCTCAGTAAGCTGTTCAGTAAGCTGTTCTGGCTGACTCCACACCACTCGGATGATGGTGTGAAGTTCAGTGAGGAGAAACAGGAAGTGAGAAATTCAGACAAAGAAAACAAACATTTAGAAGGTAAATCAAAGGAAAAGGTAAGTGAAGCAACAATGCACTAGCTTAAAGGAACCTATTTAGAAAATAAAAAAACAAACCTTTACAACCCCTTTAAGTGCAACACAACCATTAAAAAAGTTTTACTAAAATTGGGAGGGATAACATTCCTTATATGCTATAACGGGAGAAAGAAACTAAGAGCTTATACATATGGGCACAATTTCACAATTGTGAGACCCAGCACAGTTTAAAAAATGCATGTATCAAAAAAAAATTTGGTCTAAGTGTCTGTACAAAAAAACTGCTTACTAGAGCACCAGTATCACTTTTGCATCGACAAAAATGTCTCCTGCAACCAGCTTGGATGCTGCCTGCAAGTCAAAGAGCACACTAAATAAACACCCAGATGTCCAAAATGTGTTTTTTCTGCATTATCTCTGATTTTTTCCTGTCCAACACCTAAAAACACTTGTTAGAGCTATATAAATACATTTAAAAGCTTTAACAAGGGCTTTGTTTTTTTAAAACCTATAAATATGAGCCCTTAGGGTCACATATCCCAAACCTGTGTTCTGTGGTGTGGACAAGTACATGCTATATGCTAGGCTATCTGCACAGACATTGCATTAGAACCTATAGAGCCACTGTAACTTCTTTGAAATCTGAATAAACTCAATAATAAATATTCAATACACTGATTTTCTAATCCCCACTAAAAGCATATACCTCCACCCTGAATCTAGCATGTACACAACAGCAAGACCACCATATTTTTTCATAAGAATTAATGAGACCTGTTGTCTGTTTAAACCACTTGCCGCCAAATCACATACCTGTACGTTATTTGGCTTCAAGTGGTTGTACCGGAATCTGCTTTGATTGGGTCGCGGCTATGGTAAACCAGAAGTGACGTCATGACATCACTTCCGGGTTATTTGCACTCAGAAGCGAACACATACGCAAGTCAAACCACACATGTGAGGTATCGTCACAATCACTTGAGCGAGAGCAATAATTCTAATGCAATACCTTCTCGGTAACTCTAAACAGGTAACCTGTAAAAAAAAATTAAAGTGTCACCTATAGAGATTTTTAAGTACCATAGTTTGTTGCCATTTTTCGCACAATTTTAAAGCATGACATGTTAGGTATCGATTTACTCGGCATAACATCATCTTTCACATTATACAACAAAATTGGACTAACTTTACTGTTTTTTTGTTTTGTTTTATTCATTAAAGTGGGTTTTTTTCCCCAAAAAAATGTGTTTGAAAGACAGCTGTGAAAATACAGTGTGACATAAAATATTGCAAACACCACCATTTTATTCGCTAGGGTCTTTGCTAAAATAAATATATATATATATATATATATATATATATATATATATATATAATGTTTGGGGGTTCTAAGTAATTTTCTAGCAAAAAATACTGATTTTAACTTGTAAGCAACAAATGTCAGAAAAAGGCCTGGTCTTCAAGTGGTTAATGGGAACGTCTGTGTAATTTGTTAATGTGCTGTGGTGGATTCTGGGGTGGTCCTTTGTTATGAGACAGTCCAATGCATTTGCTTCTGATAAAAACGATTGCATGTCTCTTATCAATTCCACCTTTTTTAATGTTAAAGTTCACTTCACTTGGAAACATCTTGGTGATATGAATGTGCTGTCTTACATTAAACAAAGGCCTAGGCTAGTCAAGACTCTTAATGTAAAAAAGGTATTTCGTTGTCTCATAAGTATTCTCCACTCGCTCATTTTAGGCCGTTCCTGTTGGAATCATGCTCCCTCCCTTAGACTGTCTGCTTATTGTCACTCCCCAATGATGGATCCAGTTATAGATCGGCATCTAGGAGAGGACTCTGAGGTGTCTGGAAAACACTGACTATAATCATAAACACCACAGCTGGCAGTGATGTGACCCAAAAAAAAAAAAAAAACACCTTGATCCAATGTATACACTCTTTGATGTGTCTGCAGCTAGCGTCTTGGCCAAAGAAAAAGGTACAGTTTTTTTTTTTTTTACAAAAAAAAAAACTTGACAATTCCAAATCATAACCACATGGCTGAACTTTAAAAAAAAAAAAAAAGAAGAAAAACAAAAAAACACAGTGTTTTGTTCTGAGAAACTTGCAGAAGCATCTGACAGTGATAACATGAAACAGGTTTAGAATAATGTATATCCGTATAAGAACATAAGCAAAATGCATTGTGCAGAACATAATGGTTCTTGTGATGTATTCGTACAAGAGCTGCTATACACATGCAGTAGATAAACTGCAAAACGGTAACAAATATGACGACTATTGGCCAGAAAATTGGTTAGCAGTCTTGCCTTACAGCTCTGGGCTTTGGGTTTGAATACTATATGATGTGTTTTCCCTATTTTGTGAGTGTATTTTTTCTGGGTGTTTCATTTTCCTTCAAAAGCATATACTGGATAGTTAATTAGTATCTGGCCCTAAAACATGTATGAGTGTGGAAACCATTAGGCGGTAAGCTTCTTGACGGGTCAGGACTTATGGGAACAGGTCTATTACTGCACTGTACTATAAAGCTTTGACAGTGCTATTTAAAGCTGAACTTCAGTGAAAATTTTAATCTTTTCCTCACTTTAAGGATTCAATGTTTTTGTCTAGGATATTTTTAAAAGCTGTTTTTTTTACCTTACTCCTCGATTCCTCATTTCCCCAAAGCTGCTTTTTTTTGGCACTCTACCAGTTTGGTAGTTGGCACTCTGATTTCATCATGTACAATGCAGGAACAGCAGACCTGCATTGTAGGTGAGGATGCACGGGGTCTGCCCACAAGTCACAGCATCGGAGGGAAGAGGAAAGTGTCTGCTGCTAGAGGACTGATAATGTGAGTAAACCTGCATTTTAACCACCTGCCTACCGGGCAAGAAAACCCCCTTCCTGCCCAAGCCATTTTTCAGCTTTCAGCGCTGTCACACTTTGAATGACAATTGCGCTGTCGTGCGACGTGGCTCCCAAACAAAATTTGCGTCCTTTTTTTCCCACAAATAGAGCTTTCTTTTTGGTGGTATTTGATCACCTCTGCGGTTTTTATTTTTTGCGCTATAAACAAAAGAAGAGCGTCCAGTTTGAAAAAAAAACACAATATTTTTTACTTTTTGCTATAATAAATATCCATTTAAAAAAAAAAATCAAATTTTCCTCAGTTTAGACCGATACGTATTTTTCTACATAGTTTTGGTAAAAAAAAATCGCAATAAGCGTATATTGATTGGTTTGCACAAAAGTTATAGCGTCTACAAAATAGGGGATAGATTTATAGCATTTTTTCTTTTTGTTTACTAGTAATGGCGGCGATCTGCGATTTTTATTGTGACTGCGATATTGCGGCAGACAGATCGGACACTTTTGACACATTTTTGGGACCATTCACATTTATACAGCGATCCCTGCTATAAAAATGCATTGATTACTGTATAAATGTGACTGGCAGGGAAGGGGTTAACACTAGGGGGCGAGGAAGGGGTTAAATGTGTTTCCTAGATGTGTTCTAACTGTGTGGGGAGGGGACTGACTGGGGGAGGTGACCGATGGTTGTCCCTATGTACAAGGGACACACCATCGGTCTCCTCTCCCTGACAGGTCGTGGACACACAGATCCACTGTCCTGCTCGGTTACTGGGCCATCGCGGCCGCCAAACACGCGCATCGGGTCCCCAGCGACGCGGCAGGTGCACGCGCGCCCCCTAGCTGCTTTTAAAGGCAGGACGTCATATGACGTCCTGTCAGAACGAGAGAGTCTTCCACCCGCCGTCATTTGACGATGGGCGGTAGACAAGTGGTTAATGGTACACTAAACAAAAAAACAAAAAGCATTTAACTCTTGAGGTCCAGGGGGATGTGCCACTGCAAGGGTTGTTTTGAATTTTCCCTGGAGTTCAGCATAAATATAGAAATAAAAGAAAAATTTAAAAAAATAAATACTTTTTATTATTAATATATTTGATATAGTAAAACATACTTTCCGTTTTTGATAAAGTGAAAGGTGAAACTTATAAAGGCACAAATTGGATTTATCAAATAATTGAATGTCTTACCATAGCTTAAAAAAAACTTAGAAAATTCAGTATGCAGAGTTATGGTTACTTACAGTGATATCCCATGTGCATCACACCCAATGCAGATTAATACTAGGAGACCAGAATACTATTCTGTTATATTTTATCCTTTATTAAAGGGGTTGTAAAGGTTTGTTTTTTATTTTCTATATAGGTTCCTTTAAGCTAGTGCATTGTTGGTTCAATTACCTTTTCCTTCGGTTTCCCTTCTAAATGTTTTTTTTCTTTGTCTGAATTTCTCACTTCCTGTTTCTCCTCACTAAACTTCACACCATCATCCGAGTGGTGTTTAGTCAGCCAGAACAGCTTACTGAACAGCTTAGGCTCGGTTCACACAGGGGCGACTCCAGATGCGACTTCAGGTTGCCCCGAGTTGCCCCAAGTCGCGCTATTTTTAAAACTAATTGAAGTCAATAGAGATGTTTTAATGTACACGACTGCGGTCGCTCCGACTTCAAAAAAGGTCCCTGTACTACTTTAATCCGACTCCTAGGCGACTGCTAGGCGACCTGTACAAATTGATTTCAATGGAAGTCGCTCAGAAGTCGGATCCCCTGTCTTAACAGGAGCAACTCTCCAGGAAGAGAACATACATTTCTCAGGCAAACCCCTCCCTCCCCCCTCCCTCCCACAGAGCTGATTCTTGTTTTATTGGCCACTGGAATGTCTCCTGTCCTGGAAGCGACTTCAAGTCGTGTTGTAAATCACCACAAGTCACGCTGAGGTCGCCCTGAGGTCGCCCTGTGATTCATGCTCAAGTTGTGTCTGAGTTGCCTCTCAAAGTCGCGCTGGAAGTCGTGTTGCCCCTGTGTGAACCGAGCCTTACTGAGGAGGAACAGGAAGTGAGAAATTCAGACAAAGAAAACAAAGAAAAAAAACATTTAGAAGGGAAATCGAAGGAAAAGGTAAGTGAACCAACAATGCACTAGCTTAAAGAAACCTATTTACAAAATAAAAAACTAACCTTTACAACCCCTTTAACCCTTGGTAGCCCTAAGTACCCCATCCTGTTTGGTTTTCCAAGGACCAAAAGTTTGCAACCAGGGTAGGTGGAGAGAAATTGTCATCTCTGCGTCCGAACTTGGCTCAGTCGCTATATGTGCAAGCACAATCTGTCTGAGCTCAAGGTGGGAATCAAAGTTTGCAGCAGGGAGTGTGCCAGGTGTGCCTGGGCACACCCTAATCACAATGAGCTGTAATAATTCCCCCTGTTGCTGGCTTCCCTCCCCTCCCCCCAGCTGCTGCAGGGGATGTTTCAGGATGGTGCTTTGGGGTAAGGGGCTAGTAAATATTTAATTTACCAGCCCCTTTCTTTTCTACATGAACACAGTAAGCACACTCACTCACTGAGTTCATTCATAACTGAAGCATAGTAAATTGTGTTTACTATATTTCAGTTTGTAAATAAACAGGAAGCTGCCTAGCCCCAAGCACTTCCTAGTCGCTCACTGCCCCATGCAACTGAGGCATGTGTGTTTGGGCTTTTGGGTACACACCCTAATGCAATAGGCTGTGCACACCTAAGCTCCTTCTTTGCTTTGGTTGCCAGAGGACCTTGTCCTTGTAATAGAAAGATATGATTATATCATGATACTTGAAAACTATACAAAGAAATAGGACATTACTGCAGGTTAAACATATCTGTGTCTTGCTTATAAAACACATCCAGCCATCATTGCTAGTAGTTACAATTAAATAAAATACTATTAAATATGTAACCAGTGAGTATATAATTCACAAGATATTACTAAAGAAGGAAATATATACAGTAACGAATTTTAGCTTTCTTAAAAAACTTGCACTAAACGGATAAATGCTTTCTATATTCCATGTAGCTTAGGTACAGTATATGCATTAATGATACAGAATATACTAATACGAAAAAATATTTTACACTTGCAAATTAATCAGAAAAAACCCCCATTGCTAATAGATAATTACAGAATAATATATATATACATATATATATATATATATATATATATATATATATATATTTTTTTGTTTGTTTGTTTGTTTTATACTTGCTTCAAAAATCTTAATAAAGTGGAGGCTTGCTTCTTATACATGAATCCTAATCTATGAACACATCTTCTTCTTTGCAATGGGTATTGCTCAGTTTAGGGAAGCTGTTGTCCAAGAAGCAGATGGCTGTACTGTTGTCCGTCTCTCTGTGCAGAGCTCTTTAAACAAGGTCAGGTAAAGAATGCAATGGTGGGGACCAAGCCTTTTCCATTAGTGTTGCTTTTGTCCTTGAGTTAGGCAAGGCACCCATAGCTTATCTAAACACTAATTACTATCAGATTGTACTGTGCTTCAAGCGGAAAGCAAAATAGGTTTGCAATTTAGAACAAAAATGTATATCCTTATTGTTGGATAAAATCTTATATTAATTCAATGCAAGTGAAAGGATAGGACTGTGGACTGATAGGACTATGTAGGAACAAAAAAAAATGTTGAGCTATGCGGTAACACCAGATGATGCCTACACTCTCAAACTTGCTAAATTACTTCCTTAAAAGTCCTGCTGTACCAACAAATAGACAAAATCATTTTACTCATGATTCAAGCCATTGTTGACCCCCATTTATTTAACATACACCACTGTAATACATGTTATCACACATTACATGTTGTTATTGGCAGTGCACTGGCTAGTAAACCTAGGTGCAAATTGTTGGAAACCCTGCCATGTACCTGTATATCAACACCTTTAAAGTGCAAGCAATCTTTTAAAACTGGTTATAACCACTGTGATATTTACTATGTAATCCTATCTATATTATCTTTTATAATTATTTTAGAGTGCAACACTGTCATTTTAATACAGAATGCATACTACCATTTCCTATAAGTCCAATTTTTTTTTTTTTTTAGTATTTCAGGAGAGAGGGTAAAGTCATGCAAATGATTCCTTTATCCCTCTATGGCCATTTGTTTATAGTAGGCACAGCCTCATGCCGCGTACACACGACCGTTTTTCATGACGAGAAAAATGCCATTTTTAAAAATGGCCGTGAAAAACGGTGGTGTGTATGCTCCAGAGCATTTTTCTCGACGAGAAAAATGCCCGAAAAAAAATTAGAACCTGCTTTATTTTTTCTCGTTATGGTAAAACTCATAATGGAGATAGCACATTCGTCATGCTGTAACAGACTGAAAAGCGCGAATCATCTCTCACCAAACTTTATTAACACGAGGATCAGCAAAAGCGTCCCAAAGGGTGGCGCCATTCGAATGGAACTTCCCCTTTATAGTGCCGTCGTACGTGTTGTACGTCACCGCGCTTTGCTTGAGCATTTTTTTTCATGAACGTGTGTATGCAAGGCAGGCTTGAGAGGAAACACGAAAAATCACGTCGAGAAAAACGTTGTTCTTTTCCATGACATGAATAACGGTCGTGTGTACGCGGCATAAAGCTAGCCATAGACAGTTAAATTTTCAGCTGATTCCTGCTGAATTGTCTAACATTTAAGTCGTGGGTGGCCCTGGCATAAGGCTAAAAGCAGGCAGTGGAGATTCCTTCATCCACACTGTTTAATGTGGATGAGGGAATGGGGGAATTGCCTGATAATCTGTCGTTGAGCTCATGGGCTGAACATGAGAAATCTAGCCGTGCAAGTTTAAATATACAGGCATTTTTTTTGTCTTGCATGCAGCCTTTTCTAGCCTATCTACCAAGAAACAATTTAGACAATGGCTTCAGCAGGGCAGAGTTTGCAGAAGACCCGTGTGAAAGAATGAACTGTTAGCAAGGTAACAGTTTTCATTTCAGAACACCAATTAAAGTTATCATTTCAGAACACCAATTAAAGTTATCATTTCAGAACACCAATTAAAGAGTCTATTGAAGCACTGAAAATGGACCTAGCGTTCACATCTAATGCCTTGTACACACGATCGTGATTTCCGAAGAGAAAAGTGCGATGTGAGCTTTTTGACGCGAATTCTGACCGTGTGTATGCTCCATCGCACTTTTTTTGTGAGAGTTTACGACAAGAAAAGATTGAGAGCAGGTTCTCTATTTTCGTGACGGGAAAAATTCCTATTGGGAATCGCGATCGTCTGTATGCAATTACGACACACAAAAAAACACGCATGCTCAGAATCAAGCAGAAGAGCCGAACTGCCTATTGAACTTCATTGATCTCGGCTCATCGAACGTCTTGTACGTCACCGCGTTCTTCACAGTCGGAATTTCATCCAAGATTTGTGTGACCTTGTGTATGCAAGACAAGTTTGAGCCATTTTCCGGCTAAAAAATCGGTTTTCTTGTCGGAAATCACGATCGTGTGTACGAGGCATTACAGGCTAAAGACCCAGTAATTTGTGGTGAGTTCTGGAGTGACCAGATGGATGGTGCCATCAAAGATATCTGAGGAAGTCTTCACCAGCACACTTTCCTTAGGTGTAATGATATTGGTTTTTATAGACATCCTAACATTCCGTAAAAAGATGATGTTTTGGGTACCATGGAGTTATTTTATAAAAAATAAATTGTGCACTTTTGGTTCACCACATACTAAGTAAAAACAGTGTATTGCTACACATTTTCAAGTGGCATGATAATAAAAAGAAATGTAACATTTATTTTAGGAAATTAGGGCATCAATACTGTAATGTTACAGAAGAATTTAAAAAAGAGTGTCTGACAGAGTGAAGTAAGAAGTTGAGTTCATGACTTCAAATCAGAAACAACAGAGCTGAAAAGGATTCTGGGTGTAGTTAGGCTGCCAGTATCTGCTAGAAGTGCTCATTTAACCTTTATTATCTAAGTACAAAGGGAGAACAATGCAGAGCAGTGTGATATGTACAGACAGTGCTGACAGAGTTATAGTAGGATTTATATTATTTGATACTTATACAGCACACCAGCTTAGATTTCACGTTCAAAGCATTGTTCCCCTGAACAAAACATGCTTAGGCACAGACATATGTTAGATATCTCATTTGGGAAAAAAACACAGCATATATTTTGAGTTAGTGAGGAACAATGCTCATCGCGCTCTGTTTCTCTCTTCCGTTCCTGATGTCTGGAAACCACAAGGGAAGAGAAAATACTTAATTTGTATCTGTAGGACAATACCTCTTGGAAGATTGCTCTAGTCCAATAAAGTACTTAACACACTCTTTTGCCAGAGGCCTACATAAATCAGGCATGGAAGCAGAGTCAGACTAGAAGTGACTGGTAATGCCTAGCAAATTCCTCAGTGTGGCTCAGGACGATTTGGTGCGCATTGCACACAGATGTCAGGTATTTTAATAAAGAGCTTCATTGTACAAGGGTCCACTCCTGCTCCGTAGGCCTTTTCAGAGAGGGTGGGAAGGGAAAAGGAGGGGGAGAGCCCTGCTCCAGCTGGGCCTGGAAAACTCTGTCTGAGTCAGGAAAACCGCAGCTCATAAGCAAAAAGGAAGCATAATGTTCTACAAGGACAAAACATTAGCAAAAATGTCACTCAGGCCTAGTTCCACATGTTGGCTGCTCTAGGCCTCTTCCTTCTAGCATGCCCGAGTGATATAAATTCCATCTGCTCGGCAGCCAAGTGACAGAGAAGAAATACCGGCATCTGGTCTCTATTGCTGTCGGCTTTTTTTTTTTCCTTCTTCTTTTCTATGTTCCATGTTACTTCTTAGCTAGAAACATATGAGGAGATGAAGGTGCTGGCAAGCAAGTAAAAAAGCTACACTGGCACAAACAATGCTTTCTGCTGCTTTTCACACTTCACTATGGATTTTTACAGGGAAGGAGGTGGTGGGGAACTGATAAACTGGTGTGTCAGAGCCAATAGGCCTGGAGGTCATTTTTGCTTCATGCTTTCTCATCTGCAGTCAATGCAGTGAAGAATATGTTAGTGAGCATATGCAGACGGATAAACAGAAAGAACACTGAACAGAAAACAATAGAGATATGAATAGAAATACAAAACACCTCCCCAATGTCATAATTATGGAATAGTTCTCCTGATTTTAACATTTAGAAAAATTTCCTGTCTTGTGGGTGTATATGAGCAAAATTGGGAGTAGTCAGGATAAATTGTGGGCAATAGTTATTAACAATGGCAACAGCAATGGGTTTAAAGAATGAAATTAAATAGTTTGTCTGGTAAGGCAGTTAAAGAGGAAGTAAACCCTGATGGATTTTACTTCCTCTTTGTTTCCCTGAAAAGGTAAAGCATAATGGGCTACTATGCATCGTATAGTAGCCCATTATGTGTCACTTACCTGAAGCCTGCGATATCACCGCTGTCCCCTCTTCCACGAAGCGTCCATCTTCCTTTCCGGGTATCGCGGCTCTGGCGCTGTGATTGGCCGGAGCCGCAATGACGAATGCACGCGGGAGCCGCCAGTCACGACACGATCTTCTTTAGAAACGGCACACTTGCCGTTTCTAAAGGTTTCTAGACATCGGCGCCAGTCTCATTTGTAAATCTCTCCTGAACCGTGGAGGTTTGGGAGATATTTTGAGCTCCTACAGGTAAGCCTTAATCTAGGCTTACCTGTAGGCAAAAGTGGTTGTAACAGGTTTACAACCACTTTAAGAGATTATCTGTACAGCTGTAGCACATGTTGGCTCTCCCATTCCAAAATAACATCATGTACAAATTATGCAAAGTTTAGATGCTATGGCTATGGCTAGTACATGCAATGTACTCAGGTTTTTAATGGTAACTGATCACACAATAATATTGTGGATCTCACACTTTTATTTGTATATTCAGAGGCAGTAAAATTTGAAGGACGCTAATCTGTTGAAAGTCCCATTTATGGTAGAATATGCTCAGGTAAATACCATTGAATATTAAAGCACACATATCCTTGTTGTCTGCAGGTAGTATTGCCATAAATGTCACAATTTTGATTGTCAAACTGCTAGGGGTATCATATAGACAAGTCAGTCTTAGGCAGGCCATGCACAGTTTGAATCTCAGCTGGTTCAGCAGGAACCGCCCGAGATTTGAACAATGTATGGGCGGGCTTGATCGATCAACTTGGGTACAACCAGCATGCAAGGTTTTACCTACGATTCTCTCTAGCGGCTCGAGTAGCCACTAGAAAGAATCACTGTCTTTCCCCGGCAGGGACCGCTTCCCCTGCCCTCCCGCCAGGGGAAGACAATGGCCCGGCAGGAGGGATTCCCGCATCAACACTCTCTGTGCTGATGGGGGAATCAAGCAAATTCGCTCAGTGTATGGTCAGCCTTACACTGCCTATGTTAGAAACATTAATATGACTACTTTTTTCATGTAGTTATCTGGTCATATTTAATTTTGTATTCACATTTTCCTGTTCTTTTTTTCACACGTTCCCCTCTTTCTTTAGGGATTCACAGTGTATTTTATACTACTTTCCTTTCATTAGCATCATATCAGGAGGTTGCGGGTGTTCGTCCTTATTGTTATTAATATTGTTCTTATATCGTTTTTTATTTAAATCTATAAGTACTTTTTACCATGTATACCTTGTTTTATACTATTTGTAATGATGTGGTTCAATTTTTTACCTTTATATGTGTGGTTGCGCATTGGAGGAAGGCCCATTGGTGACCCCTTAGGTGGTTGTGTCTATTTGTGCATCAGTGACTCGCTTAGCTTCCAGATTTCTGATCGCGGCACATCCTGCACGCCTGACCCTTCCCCCTCAGTTACCGGGCTGTATATTAGAGACGCCGGGTGATGCGGTAGCTCCACTCACCGCTGACGAAGTCCGTTCTGGACGTAACGTACGTACGGGGGAGGAGCTACCCTTTCGTGACGTCACCCGCGCCCCTTCTGTTGCTACTCGCGGTCCACATACCGCTGTTTTACCGCTGCATATGCGTTGCATACCCGCTGTTTTATATGCTTCTTTTAACAGGCCACTGTACCTCATTGACTTGTTCAAGCTGTTTGTACTTTTGGAATAAATTATCAGTCTACACTGAGATCGCTTCCACATTTTATTCCTTCATATGATTTTCTACATCGATTGACGCCTGTCTGTCACCTCGTTGGACTGCATCATCATCACCATTACCCCTTTGTGGGAACAAGCGTGTCTGACCATTTGTTAACTCAGTGGTCCACCTCATTTGGTAAGAGTGCTCACTTCTATTGGTGGAGGATCTGTCACTTTGAGAATATCATTTGAAGATTTTCTACATCACGGGGTGTATCATTACTGTTCCATTGTTCTATCTAGTACATGGATTTTATTTATTGCGCTGCACTTTTACATTTATTTACATTTGATTCTGAGTTTTTTTGTGATTTACCTTTTGGTGTTCAGCTTGCATTGTTTCACTTTTATTATTTGTGTGCGCTGATTGCCTTTTTATATTATAAAAAAATATAGCATAGAATTCCAACAAATGTGTATGGCCAAACTTAGAGTGTAAAAAAAAATTGCTGGTTCATCCTAATTTCTGTAATGATCAAGTGGTTTAGATGCTAATGAAACATAGAGATTAGTAAGTAAAGAAAACATGTACAGAAACATGCTATGTTTTATATACCATATAAAATTTATTATCGATTTACCATTTATGGCTATAATGGCCCTGCTTACGTTTTAATACACATCACATTTTTTTTTCTTTGCAATATGAAGCGTTTATTGTATTATTCTACACACAGACTTGTGCATCTAGGATGTTGCCATGTGGTTTGCATGTGAAGTGATAATCATAATGCAGGTGCATATTTTTTACTTTTTGCACTGCATCTAACTATTTTTTAGTTACATTTTTATATGCTCAAGAATGCAAGTGATTCTTTCAAGTAATTATACGTGCTGATTATTTTCCAGAGTTCAACTAATATTGCTGGATTGTCCAGCCTAAAAGGAACAGTGATGAAAGCATGTCCATAATAGCGTCTTCATTCCTGACCACATAAATGTGTAGTGAGCATGCTTTTCCTACTGCATTAAATTAGACATGGTTCAGCAGTCTTGGTGCCATATGTGTGTTGAATGTACTGCAACACCTAAGTGTATTCATCCTTTTTCATGGATATATATATATATATATATATATATATATATATATATTTGTTTTGTTTTGTTTTGTTTTACATTGCAAATGCACTACACTGTAAACATATATTTTATATTACAAAAAAACTTTATTTTACAAGCAGAGGCCTTGTAATACGTTTGATAAAAATGGTTTAATTCGCCCAACAAGTTCCTAATACACTTCTTTGTTGACCTTGTCAAAAGGGCCATTTTGTAAAGCAGGTTACAAGCTCTTTGTGGGGAAGATTGATGTTCAGTTAGGTGACTCTTCCAAACATACATGAGTATACCAAAAGCAAACCAGATCTGTCGTTTTCTCCAGACAACCCAGACAAAATGAAATTATTTCACAGGTAATGCCATGACTGAATTGCTTAGGCTGTCAGCTTGAACTTCACTTGCTGGCCTCTGCACCAGTCGGCTGTGAATGACATGCGATGGGCCAGATCACTTGGGAACACAGACTGTGAGTTATTAATGGTGACAGGTATACTACCTGCGAGACAGGTTGTGAGGGGAGGGGGAGATTATTTATAAGTGAATGGCTAACAGCTGTACCTACTGCTAAGCATTACATGGATGCCACAAACTGTACAGCTCAGAGCGCAAGTTATTCAAGCATGAACGACCTGCCTGTCACTGGAACGAGCCGTGCGCTTGCAAATTGAAGTCAAGAGGGAGAGGGGATGAGGGGACTCTGGAACAATGCTTTGCTCTCAGGCGGCACTGTCATCACAAAGTGAGGGACGGAGATGTGAAAGAGATAGCCCTGTCACGAAATATGATGCTCAAATTGCATGAGCATCAATGATAAAATTAAGAGATTTGTAACATTTCCTTCAGTCCTCCCCCCCCCCCTCACAATCCATGCACTCTGCTTCCCCTCCCAGTCCTCCAGGCCTTTTAGCAGAACAGATGTAAAATGTTTTCAGAGCAGATGCCAAGACACTGGGAAGAAAACACATTTTTTATAAGGAATACATTTTGATATTATATCTAGCAACTTGAGTTTTCAGGTTCAAACTTGGTTTCTGAAATGGGGACAGCCTCTACAAGCACAATAGAAAACAATGGGTCATAGCGTAGTTGTAGAGAAAAGTCCTAAATGTTATCTAGGGGTACATTTGAGCAGTGCGTAGAACGAAAAGAAAATACATTAATATATTATTTTACTCTTGCACGTGATAGAGAAGTTTATGTTATTTTCATTTGGCATCGGTGAAAAATTTGCAGTGATATTTATTGTAAGTAAGGCGCCAGGATACATAGGTCATAATTATTTCTCAGAGTATAATGTTATCTTACATACTAGTTATGCTTTCCTAACTGAAAACTGAAAGCAGCTTACAGTATAATAAAATACAGTTGTTTTTGTGCACTTATCATTGTACTGAAAGTGCATAGGGGAAAGGGATGTATGAACAGTAGTCCTCTTCAGTGACCACAAGAAGTAATGATGTTCCTTATGCTAATGTATGGTGATCCTGATTATGACTAAGCACAAGATGTGTGAAACATGTTAACCGTCCGTTCATTCCTGTGACTGCACATGTCTACATTACAATAAAGAAAGTTTTTATTGGTATCCCATTGCGGTGTGCAGCTGCCTATTCCAAGTTTCCCTGTTTGTCGCAGTGGCAAGCTGGGCCAGCACCTGTGGGATTACCTGCTGTGGAATTTCTCCTCTGCCTTCCTGCCTACCGTGATTCTGATGCTGGAAACACATCACCAACAACAAATAACTAAAATAATGCAACTTCTTCCCCTTGTGGGTGTCGCTACCTTGCCGGCTCAGAATACTGTAGGGAAGCAGCAGGAACAGCAATGGAGCAACATCTTTCTGATCAAGCCAACAAAGGAGCATCTCCATAGGGGATAGTAAGCTGTCTCTTAGCAATTCTGTCATTGGCGGGTTGTCACAAGCAACAGGATCACTTGTCTGACATGACCCTTAACTGCTTCCGGACCAGCTGCCGCAGTTATACTGCGGCAGGCTGGCTCCCCTACGCGAGCCGTTGTAGCTGTACGTTGGCTCTTTAAGACGCCTCCGGCGGCGCGCGCGAAGGATGTCCCTGGAGCCGATGCGAGTGCCAGGCGGTTGCGATGACCTCCTGGCACTCGCGATTGCTCGTTACAGTACGAGAACAGGGATGTGTGTGCGTAAATACTCAAATCCCGGTTCTCCCAGGGGCGAGGAGACTGTCACTGGTCCCAAAAATGTGTCAAAAGTGTCTGATTTGTCCGAAATATTGCAGTCCCGATAAAAATCACAGATTGCCGCCATTGCTAGTAAAAATAATAATAATAATAAAAATTTCATAAATCTATCCCCTATTTTGTAGACGCTATAACTTTTGCGCAAACCAATCAATATATGTTTTTTTACCAAAAATATGTAGAAGTATCGGCCTAAACTGAGGATTTTTTAAATTTTTTTTATTGGGATATTTAAAAAATATTTATTTATTATACAGCCCTCCGTGTGAATCAGCTGTAACATAGCCATAAAAGAGGTGGGGTTTTGCCTTGCAGGCTCTTGAAAATTGTATAAAATATCCTCTAACTTCTTCTTAGTAGACAAGGAGGTACACCCTACTTGAACCGCCAAAAGCTGCTTGGTGGAATAAAAAAAAGACTTACATTTATTCTCTAGCGCGGTATAATTCCATTTTTCCATATATATATATATATATATATATATATATATATATATATATATATGTATAAAGGGTTGTTTGACAGTTTGTTTTTGTGCAAATTAGAAGTGAAGTGAAAGTGCAAGTTATAAAACTAAACACTTTTAATTTCTGACCCAAGAGTTTCTCTTTGAACTGTGTTTTGTCACTGGATCTATATCTTTAACAAAACCCCAAAATATTAGTGTCTTGACTAAGTTCATGATTAGCATTTTATTGGGGTTAAGGAGACCTTGAGGGAGAATTACTAAAACTGGAACACTCAGAATCTGATGCAGCTGTGCATGGTAGCCGAGTGGCTTCTACAGTAACTTCAGATTGTTCAATTAATCTTTGACAATAAAACCTGCACCAGATTTTGCAAGCTCCAGTTTTAGTAAATCCCCCCCTTCTGTCTAAAGCCATTAGAACAGTTTATTAATATACATCTTAACTAATGTTTTGGAATACCTTGCTATCCCAACCTGAATATTAGCTAAGTTAAGAAATACAAAATCCAATAGTACATACATTTTAAGGCTTCATGAACACTAGCAGCTCCTACACTTGAGTTTAGGAGCTTTTTGACGTGTTTTGCCAAAGCTCCTAAACTCAACTCCATAAAAGCCTGTGTCCATGTACACATAGGCTTTTAGCAGAGTTTAGGAGCTGCTGCAGTTAGGGGAGCTTCAACCTCTCTCAACCTCCCCCTCCTGATCGTGGAAGAATAGTGTTCAGGATAGGAGCGTTTTGACTGTTGGCCACAGGAATGATTTTGCCACAATTTTGCCACCTTTTGCGTTGTTCCACGGCCGTGGTAAATGTGGGCAGTGTGTACATGAAGCCTAATACATAAGTACTAGCAAATTCTCCATCCTACCAGGAATATTAATTCACAGCAGGTTGTTATTGAGATTATGCTCTTTGACTCAAAGTTTTTTATCATAGGTACATAGCTCACTAAAGAAATCTCAGCACAAAATAAGCCAATAAGTAAAAGAAAAAGTTTAGATTATCTGTTGCTGTGGTTGTTCACAAGCATCACTGAGCTCTTTCCTTAGCAAAAATGTGATCAAGTGGTCCAGGAGATATACACAAAACCTGAGCTGTCTCAAGCAGATTACCATCAATGGCATGGTCCCCAAATATACATGTTTTGAGCCTAAAACACTTGGAAATGTTCTCATGGTGTACATAAATAATTTGCAGCAAGTTAGTAAAAAATTCAGTAATGCAACCTACAGTTGAGCCACAGCTATAAATGCATCATCAATGTAATGCATATTTTAACCGTATACTGGTAAGACTAGTTATGTACAGAATTGAGTTCCTTATACTTCAAGTAATGTTAAATCATATTTCAATGACTTAAAGTTATCCATGCAAACGATACTAATCTACAGCGATGCGTGTCTTTTAAATATGGTCACATTGACTAGACAGGGACACTTGGGTTTGTTTAAACTCCTTTTATGGATGCTAGAAAGTGCTGACTGCCTTTCAGTCTAGCAAAGATGTTGCTTCACAGAGCTGTCTGAGGGATTTGTAACAGCACAGTAAACAAAATCCACAGGATAATTATGAAACATATGGTGCATAACCACCAGTCTGTTTATTTTATGGAAGTTAACATTATTTACAGTGTTTTGTGGTTAAAATTAATAGATGGGTGTCGTCCAAAAATAGAGACTTTTTCTTTCTCTTTTAAAGTGTTTACATAAACCATTCCAGTCCGCATCTGCAGCAAGACTCTGTCTATAAAGACAAAGCACTCTGATTGTTTTTGTATGTTTTTAATGATGTCTGAAAAAGATGTAATCCAATAGCAGAAATGCTGCCAGCAACATTAACGAGTATGGTGAAAATCAAGCAATTTTCTGCTACACCAAGTTTACAGGACAACATAATAAAACATCTAATTTAGTTCTAAATCAAATGTTTCCCGATTCTTATTAGCAGAGCACTTAATGCTGATGCTTTTGTCTAATAAGAGCTTTTTGGTTGACTGTCTTCTCCCATATTAATATGATTGACACATGTAACTCAGTCAATCATGACAGTTCTCTGTTGATAACGATATAGTTATTGTCTAAGCTACTTTTGCTTGGTTTACTTAGGCAGGGCCATTCTTCAGTAGATCAAAATTTGGATAAGGGCTCATGCACTTGGGTGGTTTGGCCTGTACAGCATAAATTCCTGGCATTGTTGGGTGCTTAGGATGTGCAGCATACAGCATGCTGCAAACAGCCTGTATGCCATTTTAGATGCTGTTCAGAGTGGTACTTGCATTTAAGAAAGTAGACATTCAAGGACGTATGTTCTGAACACAGAATGCGTGTCTCCATAATTGTTGGTATTCACATATGACTTTTATTCACCACTAGGAAGATCCAGGAATATCATATTTTATTATAACATAAAAAACCTGAATGTCCCCTCTCCACATGGGAAGGGACATGTAATTCCAAATGAGAGGGCATACCCTGAACTCCATTGAATCCAATACTTTTCATGGTGTTAGAATGACTTATTGAGAATACTAGGTTCTACAGTATTTCCATAAGCTATAATGGCTGAAAATGGTTGAGCATAGATCATAAGCCCGCAGTTATGTGTTTCGGATGTGATAAAGATAGCCATTTTAGAGGGAGTAGACTTTGGCTTCTGTGGAGCTTGGAGTTACTGTATATACATTCTGTTCTTCATTTGATTAGAATGCGTACTCTTTTTGTTATTATCATATATGCATTTTATGCTGTGGAAATTGCAAATTGTTTGAAATCCTTATTGCCATGTCTTTACTCTCTGTGAAAATCTTCAATAAAAAAAGTTTCAAACGAAAAACCTTATAGGTCTTATTTATTAAAGACTCCTGAGAAAGAATGTTATTGTTACCTCTAACAGCCAGACCCCCCCCCACCCCCTGTTTAAATCACATAGTACTGTATGAGGGAAAGAAAAGTAATCTGTATTTCTTAAAAAAATAAGAATACACTTAAAGTGTCCCCATTCTGTGTGGGGACAGAGGACACTGGGGTTGATTTACCTAAACTGGCGCGTACAAAATCTGGTGCAGCTCTGCATAGTAGCCAATCAGCTTCCAGGTTTTATTGGCAAAGCTTAAATGAACAAGCTGAAGTTAACAGCTGATTGGCTACGATGCACAGATTTTGCACTCTCCAGTTTTAGTAAATTAACCCCAATGTGACCATGTTCATAAATGTTTGCGGTCAACCATGAGGCCTTCTCCTCAGAAACATCTCAAAGATGAAAAATGTATTTTAGGCATTGTATCACATTACGTATGGTGCATGAATGGTAACACATAGCAAACATATAGTGAGGTTATCTTAATTTTGACTGCAAAAGTGGAAATACATTTTAAGCCTAATACATACTACATTAAGGGTTGGCTTCCCACCTATGTTTTTCTGTAGTGTGCACAATAATAAACCATGCATGCATTAGTGCATTGCAGTGCCATTCATTTTAAATGGCACCCAGACGCACTAAAGGAATGCACCTCCAGTACACCTGTGTTCAGCACACCACCATACGTTACCCTGTGTTGTGGTGTGCTGCTTTGTGCAGGTGTATTTCTGATTTGTTGTGGTGTGTTGGCAGCCCATTCAAATAATTGGGCACATGATAATGCATTACAAAACATACATTAATGCATGTGTTTTAAATGTATGTAAACCCTAACATTAATGTTTCTTATTTGCTCTGTTTCGGCCTTTTAAATATACTACTGAAAGTGTTTTGTTATATCTGTTTAATGAATGCATAAAATATGTTTTTCCTGTCAGAAATTTGGAGCTGTCCTGTGCACTCCTTATGTGTTATCTCAAATAATCCACACTGCTGCCAAAAAATAAATTCTAGATTTGGCACACTTTTTATCACAGTGGTAACCTTCAAAGGCTGTTCGGGGTGTGCAAGAATGTACCACTGTGGAAGGTACTACAACGTAATTATATGCTGTCATAATAGCGCCTGAAATTTTCCAAATACATTGAAAAGTTTCTGGTGGAAAGGTGAGAACCTTCCTGGTTGGAAGACACATATATGCCTGTTGGAGATTAGTAAATATAAAGAGAAATAATAAGCCCAGATTACATACATGAAAAAACAGTTACATAACAGCAGTACTTACCCACAAGATACTAATAAAAGTTACTGTGAGACTTGAAACTCTGCTTGTTATTACTTGAGTCAAAATAAAGGCCAGTAAATAACTTGTCAATAAATGTACTAGAAATGCACCGTTTTCAGAAATATAATCCATTTAAATTAATAAAAAATTCATATTTCTGCTTTTTTTTTTCAAAATAAAACTTAGGTTTTGAGTTGATGCAGCCAGGATGCTGTCTTATTTTATCTATCAGGAACAGGAGCTGGTAAAGGACGTTTGTGCCTTCCAATGTAACAGAAGAAAGCGTGCCATTACTTTGCCACAAAACTAGAAACTCCCTCATGGAGATTTTACCCTTTCATGTGGAACAGTTTAACGTTTATAAGCAAATCTATGTGTTTAAGTTTACTTGGGTTGCATGTCCAAAAAATCCTATATAGGCTTAGGCTGTTGGATGGATACCTGAGACCTGAATAGATTGCTTTTGATTTGAAACGTTTACAGAAAACTGTAGTATTTATGAAAAGCAATTTTAGTACATATAGCAGTTTATAGCAGTTTAAACTATCATTGGACATCTATAGCTGTTAGACCATTAAAGAAGGTTTGACCAGAAAATAAGTGATGTCATAAAAACCTTTTATTAGTTTTACAACTTACAAAAACTGTATTGCGTGTTGTCGATAAAATAAAGCTAATGTTCTGTTTTGTACTTTAGAGTTAATTAAGCTTTATTATAATGTTAGGAATTTAAATAATGTATGATGTTTATATGAGATGGCTTTATTCACAGGAAACTGTGCGTGGTCTTACAAATCATATTTAAGTGTTTGTAACCTTAAAAATAAAAAATAATAATTTATCTGTCTCTTAAAGGTATTGCTATTCATTTTTTACATTTGTAAGTTCCTATCTTCCTGTTAATAAACTGACCATGCAAGCAAGAAAACTGTTTGATCAGTTTACGTCCTCTGTCATCCTGCAATATAGATACAAGCACAGAATGCCTGTATCTTCCATGATCAGCTTATAGCCCCCCCGGCCATTCCTCCTCCATTGATTGCCACTGGACTTTGTTGGGGAAGGGGGAAGTGATGCCATGCCACCGGTTATGATTGCGCTTCATTTCCTTGGAAACACTGACGGTCAGTGGCATTATGTCAATTCCTACAAATAAAAGTGTAGCGCTGGATAAATAAGCTATATTTCAATTCCTGCAATGACGTCTGCCCCGCTTTGTAAACCCTCACTTGCAGGTCTGTGAAGAGTGGCCATGTGACCTGAACATTTACAGCCTAATAAAGCAATACTTTTTTTATGTAACCAAGCATTATTCAAATTTATTGTAGCATCTAATAAAAATGCTTTTATTAATAATTAACTTCACAACTACTTTAACACTGAGAAATCTGGCACAAGTTCATATATGTGATGACGTCACACTAAATATTATTATGCATATATGATTTCTTACCCTTTCTAAATATCTCACCTGAAGTATGTATCCGCGAACATAATCCCGCAGC
This sequence comes from Rana muscosa, assembly GCA_029206835.1. Lineage (NCBI taxonomy): Eukaryota > Metazoa > Chordata > Amphibia > Anura > Ranidae > Rana > Rana muscosa. The sequence goes on from CM055116.1 coordinate 673,780,576, forward strand.
GTCCATCCTAAGCCGTGCAATATGTGCAGTACCTCTTCTTGTTTGAGGACACTGAAGAGCCGGTCAAGCAGGATCTTGAGCCGCACAGGCACAGCCTGTGTACCATAGAGCATAAGACTGCTGATGTCAAACACTACGTTAGATTGTACAATTTCCACTTGTGTTGGGTGGTACAGGTGCTGAGTGCTGAGCTTGTCCAAAGCTGTAGTAATAGAGAAATACAAAAATAAAAAGATGCCTGTATTAAAAGATCAGTCCATAATGTTAATAACTTGCAAGTGGATTTTTCAAGCAACAAGGTCTAAGTCACTCTCAGTCTTGTTTTAACTCAATTAGGAATCTTCTGGCTCTAGAAATGGCAATACTGACGGCAGGAGGGATTTTACACCAAAGCTGCAGGAGCTTAGAGAATATGCCCCTTAAGGATAATGCATTGTCTAGCAAAGCACTGTACGCTTCTGCACAATCAAGGGGACTATGGAAATCTCTTAGCTTTCTAGCCAAGGAATGAAGTCATGCAAAAATAGAAGCGGATAAACAAAGTTCTCCAAGAATTGTTTATTTTTAGACATTTCTGTCATTCCACAACTCACTATGAAGAAAAGTGATTTATTACTAATGCTAAAATGAGCAAACATGGCAAAGTATCAGTTTAAATTATGTTATTCATTTTATAAAGGAACCTTGACATAAAAAAAAAATGTTATATTGATTATTCGATTTTTCTAAACCCTTTCAAAATTATTATTACCAATACTTGCTTAAACTAATGTTCTAAAAGCATTTAAAACTGTACTGTCTATTCAGACACATTATTCGTTTTTAAACTGGAAGAGTTTGCATGATTTCTTGCTACAAGCTTATACTTAGAAGTTCTCCAGGTACACTCTCCCTGTTACTACCTATTGTTTCAATTATGGTGGCAAAATGCTGCAGCAGCAGTAGTCTTATTCCTTTTTGTTGAAAATTTAAGAACAGCACAAAACAACATAATCCAGCTGAGTCACACCAAGGAACTGCCCCCTGGAATAGACTCACTTAAAAATATCCCCCCCCCCCCATAGAACATTTTTAAGGCTGATTTACTAAAGTATTTGAGAATGTCCACATGATAAATTGTGTGCATATTCACTTCAATTATTCAATTACTGTATGTGTGGATGAAATGCGTAAAGAGGGATTTTCTTTTCACTTAATTGAATAACTTAAGTGAATATTCCCACAGTTTATTGTGTGAACATTCTTTAATTTCTTTAGTAACTTTTTGTCTGTGTGTTACATCGCCATGCATTAAGGTGCACTGTGTCAAGGCAGCCCACTCATGTTAATGTGTGATTTACTGCAAAGAACTAAACTTATCCTTAAAACAAACGTGTGTAAACTATTTATATGTGGAAGAAGGTGGTAAAATGGGCTTTGTAACTACCCTGGTCAAAACATTAAAGTTGGCCATACGGCGATCTGAAATTTAACTGGTACTAGCTGAACCAGCCAAATATAATCAGTGTGTGACTGTCCTTGCTCCCCATAATTAGGGATGAGCTGAACACCCCCCCCCCCGGTTCGGGTCGTACGAGACCATGTGAACAGGCAAAAAAATTTGTTCGAACACGCGAACACCATTAAAGTCTATGGGACACAAACATGAAAAATCAAAAGTGCTATTTTTAAAGGTTAATATGCAAGTTATTGTCATAAAAAGTGTTTGGGGACTCAGGTCCTGCCCCAGGGGACATGTATCAATGCAAAAAAAAGTTTTAAAAATGGCTATTTTTTTGGGAGCAGTGGTTTTAAAAAATGCTTAAAGTGAAACAATAAAAGTGAAATATTCCTTTAAATTTCGTACCTGGGGGGTGTTTATAGTATGCCTGTAAATTAGCAAATTTTTCCCGTGTTTATAACAGTCCCTGCACAAAATGTAATTTCTAAAGGAAAAAAAGTCATTTAACCTCCCTGGCGGTATGATTATTTCTGATTTTAGGTGCTGAAAGCGGTACAATTATTTTGCATGGAAATTTGGCGTTTTAAATTGTAGGCCTGTAATTCTTAGGAATAACACACTTAAATCTGTCCAAACAAGAGTCTAGTAGACATCCCGGGTATGATGAAGTTTGAAAGACAAAATCATAAATTATAATATAATAAATGACTATAAATAATTATAACAAATAATAATGTAATTACGGTATAATAAAAATTATTCAATAATGTATTAAAATCAAAAACACTGAAATTTGCTCAGTTGCAGAATTGTCGCTGTCATTACTTTCAGTATTTTATGACGAATTTCCCCACAAATCACTATCGCTCAATTCTGCAAGTGATTCTAATTTATTATCGCTGTTTTCTAGCTGGTCTAAAACCATTTTTGACGTAAACTGACACCTCTGATGCAATTGGGAAACCTGCGTTGCATCAGAGGGGGGCGGGGTCACCCATTCACGTCACTGGGAAACCCTGGCATTTCCCCTTGTCAGAGGGGGACTGGGTCACGTGATGGGTGGCCCCGCCCTCAGCTACATAGGCTGGCACCGCGTCATTGGCTGGGTGACGCTGGTGGAAGCAGGATCTGTGCGTGTTCCTCGCTGGAGTTGCTGGAGATCATCCATCGCTGGATACCAAGAATGGATTACATCGCAGGAGATCGAGAGTGGATTATATCTCTGGAATCTCTTTTTATTTTTTTTATTTTTAATAAAGGACTTGTCCCAACTGTGTCTGTGTGGTTTTTAAAATTTTTGACACTTTCTTTTGTGAAATGGTAGGGGTACAATGTTATGGGCGGAATCTGGGGGTTCCCTTTGTTAAAGGAGGCTTCCAGATTCCAATAAGCCCCCCGCCCTCAGACCCCCACAACCACTGGGCAATGGTTGTGGGGATGAGGCCCTTGTCCCCATCAACATGGGGACATCCATGTTGAGGGCATGTGGCCTGGTACGGTTCAGAAGGGGGGGCGCTCTTTCGTCCCCCACTCTTTTTCTGCAGACTGCCAGGTTAAATGCTCGGATAAGGGTCTGGTATGGATTTTTGGGGGGAACCTCATGCCATTTTTTTTTATTTGGTGCGGGATCCCCTTAAAATCCATACCAGACCTGAAGGGTCTGGTATGGATTTTGAGGGGGGACCCCATGCCATTTAAAAAAAAAATGGTGCAGGGTTCCCCTTAATATCCATACCAGACCTGAAGGGCCTGATATGGAATTTGGGGGGACCCACAAGCATTTTTTTTTTATTTTGGTTCAGGGAACCCCTGCCGTTTTTTTTCAATGAATTTTATCTGTATTGCCGGGACCCGACAATTCATTATAGCCATGATAGCAATTCATTATATGCTATAATGAATTGCTATCATGGCTATAATTTATAGCCATGATAGCAATTCATTATAGCCATTATAGCAATTCATTATAGCCATTATATCAATTCATTATAGCCATTATAGCAATTCATTATAGCCATTATAGCAATTCATTATAGCCATTATAGTATTACTCGCGAGTAGTTTTAAATTACTTTTTTTTCCTTTAGAAATTACATTTTGTGCAGGGACTGTTATAAACACGGGAAACATGCGCTACTTTACAGGCATACTATAGACATCCCCCCAGGTACGAAATTTAAATAAATATTTCACTTTTATTGTTTCACTTTAAGCATTATTAAAACCACTGCTTCCGAAAAAAAAACGTGAGTTTTTAAAACTTTTTTTTTGCATTGATACATGTCCCCTGGGGCAGGACCCAGGTCCCCAAACATTTCTTATGACAATAACTTGCATATTAACCTTTAAAATTAGCACTTTGGATTTCTCCCATAGACTTTTAAAGGGTGTTCCGCGGCTATTCAAATTTGCCGCTAACACCCCAAATTGTTCGCTGTCCGGCGAATGGGCGAACAGCCAATGTTCGACTCAAACTCATGTTCGACTCGAATAGATAGCCCATCCCTACCTAGAAGTCATTAATTTGATCAACTTCTGTCAAAGGGACATGCGGGAAAATATTTGTTCAGTGTATCTTGACAGTGGAGCATTCTGCTATCAGAATACAATGTCCCGATGGCAGGGATTTCTCCATCCACTTCGTTTGTGGGGACAGTGGTATCTGTTTTTTTTTTTTTCCTTCAGACTGATGGTTGAATAAAAAAAAAAAAGAACAGCGTGCGGCCAGTTTAAAGTGTTAGTTCACCTTTACAGAAAAAATGTAAAGGTAAACTAACACCATATGGATAGAGTCATCTGACTTATTATGGCACCATCCCTTTATGACGATCACCTAAACCTCCCCACCCCCCCCTTTTCTTCCCCAGCCCCTGTTATAATTACCTCTGGGGATGCTGAGCTATCAGTGCACATACAACCAGTCCAGTGGAATGGGGGTTTGAAAATACTTTTCTTCTCCTTCCTTTCTGTACAGACTTCCAGGACGGACCATAGAAATTCTGATTAGTCAGCGCCATCAAAAAGTATCGCTCTGATTCATCCCGGGAGCACTGCACGGAGAAGATGGAGAATAGCGGGGATGTCAAATCCTCAGCCCACTGGACCGGCTGCGTAGGCACTGACAGCTTAGCATCTCTGGAGGTAGTGGGGACCAGGGGGGTGGGAGTGGGAAAGATGTACAGTGTTAGTTCACCATAAAAATGTTTCTGTAAGGTTTAAATGCAAATTGTGTGTTACTTTAGGTAAACTAATCAGTCAAAGTTATCTATTAGCCAACCAGTCACTACAGTTCTCCCAAAGAGATAACAGAGTCAACATCTGGTCACCCCTCCCTTGTCCATAGGTATTAGCAGAGGCAGCTAAAGCAATTGCATTTATGTTCATATTGAGAGATTTTGTTATATGGGCTCCTCAAAATAGAAATTCAGGTAAACAGCTAAAAACACAGTTGAAATGCATCCATTCAAATTTTTTCCTTGCCAAAACGTTGTAATTATGTTCTGCCAAATTTGTTATTCACACTCTCTCTTCCACATGGTGTAGCCAGGAATATCAGTCTACTGTTTACTAGTTCAGCTTTACAACTTTCAAGGTTACCTTCTTTCTCATTGCTTAATCTAAGTGGTGTCATAGGAAGCTGCAAAACTGAGTCAGAAAATATGTTTCCTGCTTGACTATGTGGGTGCTGGGTGGCAGGGGGTGTCTAAAAAAAGACTGATTAAGGAGAATTAAAAAATGACCTGGCAGGTAAAACAGCAAACATATACAGTGGATATAAAAGTCCACACACCCCTGTTAAAATGTCAGGTTTCTGTGGTGTAAAAAAATGATACAAAGATAAATCATTTCAGAACTTTTTCCACCTTTAATGTGACATATAAACTGTACAACTCAATTGAACAACAAACTGAAATCTTTGAAGTGGAGGGAAGTAAAAATACAAAAATAAAATAATATGGTTGCATAACTGTGCACACCCTTAAACTAATACTTTTTGTGCTTAGTCTTAGGAGTTTAACCACTTGCCGACCCCTTCACGGAGATATACGTCGGCAGAATGGCTCGTACAGGCACAATCACGTACATGTACGTGGCCCTTTAACTGCCGACGTCGGGGTCGCGCGCGCCGACGCCGGCTCGCTCGCGACCCCCCTGCCTTCCCCGTGAGTGGGACCGCGGGTCCCGCGGACTCGATCGCCGCGGGGATCCCCGCGATCGTCTCACGGAGGCTCGGAGCGGGGAGATGTGTGTGTAAACACAACATCTCCCCGCTCCTCTACTGACAATGTCAGCGATCTCTGCTCTGTGTAATCAGAGCGGAGATCGGTGATGTGTCAGTCGTAGCCACGCCCCCCCTCCGTTAGTAACACGCCCCTAGGCACACTTAACCCCTCCATCGCCCCTAGTGGTTAACCCCTTCACTGCCAGTGTCATTTTCATAGTAACCAGTGCATTTTTATTGCACTGATCGCTGTGAAAATGACAATGGTCCCAAAAATGTGTCAAAAGTGTCCGATGTGTCCGCCATAATGTTGCAGTCATGACAAAAATCGCTGATCGCCGCCATAACTAGTAAAAAAAATTTTTTTTATAAAAATGCCTTAAAACTATCCCCTATTTTGTAAACGCTATAATTTTTGCGCAAACCAATCAATAAACGCAGATTGCGATTTTTTTTTACCAAAAATATGTAGAAGAATACGTATCTGCGAAACTGAGGAAAAATTTTTTTTTTTATATATTTTTGGGGGATATTTATTATAGCAAAAAGTAAAAAATATGTCATTTTTTTCAAAATTTTCGCTCTATTTTTGTTTATAGCGCAAAAAATAAAAACCGCAGAGGTGATCAAATACCACCAAAAGAAAGCTCTATTTGTGGGAAAAAAAGGACACCAATTTTGTTTGGGAGCCACGTCGCACGACCGCGCAATTGTCAGTTAAAGCGACGCAGTGCCGAATCACAAAAAGGGGCCTGGTCATAATGGCCCGTATTGGTCCGGGGATTAAGTGGTTAAGGAGTCTAATCTTTGCCCACTCTTCTTTGAAAAATCACTCCAAATCCATCAGATTGCGAGGGCATCGCCTGTGCACTGCCCTCTTCAGATCACCTCACAGATTTTCAATCAGATTCAGGTCTGGGCTCTGGCTGGGCCATTCCAAAACTTGAATCTTCTTCTGGTGAAGCCATTCCTTTGTTGATTTGGATATATGCTTTGGGTCGTTATCATGCTGAAAGATGAAGTTACTCTTCATGTTCAGCTTTCTACTCCCCCCTAAAAGATTTCAGTTTGTTTTTCAATTGAGTTGTAAAGTTAATAGGTCACATTAAAGGTGGAAAAATGTCTGAAATTATTTATCTTTGTCTCATTTTTTTACATCACAGAAACCTGACATTTTAACAGGATATCTACTGTACGTTTTAAATGTATTTTTAGGGGTTTGCTAAATGTTCAGGTCCATTTTAAGTTAACAATGTTGAAATGTGTAAGTAAACACAATGAGGTGACAAGATCTGGCGCAGTTTTGCAAGTAGGATGCACAACATATTATTAAACGGACACCCGAACATATCAGGACATTAAAATAAGTGCCTACTACTGTGCTATAATTCTTTCCTTATCGCTTGTACAGTAAGCTGCCCACACATTTAAATATTCCTTTGTATTTATAATTGTCTCATCAGCTGATTTACTCACATATAGCTTGTTCATTCACTCTGCTTTTAATATTGTGTTAGTATTAAATACACAACACTATGAAAGTATAATCTTCAGTAATAATATTTTCTTAATCAGTTATTACTCCCAATTATGATTTTTTCTTTTATGTCTGTCTTCCCCTAACCTAAATTAGAAGCTGTAAGTAAAACAGTGAATGTTTATCTGATAAGCACTTCAGCTGTGAGCATCACTTTTACTCGCCAAAACTACACTCGCTGTGAGTGCTCAGAGCTTGAATGTGTGCAGTCACTGAAAAAGGAGTAATTACACATTGAGCGAGGGGAACTTAATGAATCTTAAAACCACATACTTTGCAGAGTAAAGAAGCTGACATTTTGGAGGAAGTGGACTGAAAAGGGTCCTTGTGTTTCACAAGAATGACATACACAGCTGTGGCAAATTCTAAATTTAAAGTGCTTATTTCGTAGTTTTCAACTGGTGAGTTTGTAAAGTTTGTTTTGGTTGAATGTCAAGAACAGATTGGCTTTCTATTCAGCCTACGGACCAGAGCATTTTCATTGGTATTTATATACATATGGCTGCTTCTGGTTATTCTCCATGGAGACATTTAGGGCGTAATTTATACAAGAGGTGGTGGAATTAAAAAGAAGTGCTATGATGCTGTAAGAAGTTGACCAATCTTTGTATGTTCAGTGTGATAATGACTTGAAAAGCCTTTAATTTCCACATATGCTGTAATCCCTTGGTTGTCTTCTAAGGATAGCAACATGACTGAGTCCTACAAAGTCTTGTTATCTGGTACCTGAAGTATTTTATATTGCAAAACTGTAAAAGGCTTTCTCACCAACCTGTAATGACTTGGAAAACATTCAAAGATGGGAATACTAGTGCTTGATGTCTATCTGAACTTCACACTGAGGTAGGCCAAGCACAGAAAATATTTGCTGGTACACAGCAGAAAAGGGTTTGACCATTGGAAATTCTTCATGTGCTAATATACATGCACTGTTATGCTTGCAACAAATTAATGTCAACTCTGCCTCCATGAGAACTCAATTGTTTCTGAGTTTATTCCTTTGAAAAGTGCTTATCTTAAAAACCAGGTGCTACATTGCAGGAAAAAGAAATCAGGTCTCTAGTCACTCTGAAATGGATTGCACAATGACCACAGCGAGAACTGTGTCCAGAAAAAAGAAACGTAGCCACAGACCAGAATCTGAAAATTTGTTTTACATGTTTTGCCCAGCCAACAGGCTTAGTCTTAATTCTCTGATGTTCTCCTGGATTAAGTGCTGCATTTCCATTTAACTACTGAACAAACCGAAAACCCACAGCACACTACTTTGAAAAACACTAAACAGACTGAAGGTGACCTTATTTTCACCATTCAGATCTTAAACAGACTTCCCTTTAAGCCCTCCACTCTGTAACATGCACTTTCTACCTTTCCTTCTCACAGTTATGTCCTCTTTCTTTAAATCCTCTTTCTTTAACCCCTCTACTCCACCCCACATCTTATATAGAGTATATCACCCTCACTTCTGTCTTCTCCTTATTACGGAACTCATCAACTCCTGGTAATTCTGAACCCACATGCTAACAAACCTCCAGGACGCTGGGGTATGTTCCTTTATATAAATCACACTTCCACATTATCTTCCTCACCCTTCTGCTTCTCCTAAATCCTGAAGATAAATCCCCAGACCCTGGGCCTCCACCATATAACTTTGGCCAATACACCTGGCATCCCCTGCCATCTGGCAGCAGCTGAAATCCACACAATCTAGTTTCAATTCCTCTTCTTCCCAGAGCCAGCCTCCCCTTCTCATGTGACTTTTGTAATGTCTGCTCTGAAGTTAACAAATTATCCTCTGTCTATTACCTTTTTATCATTAGCTCCTTTAATCTACTTTTTGTTACTCATACCTGCCTTTAAGAATCTGACTCTACCTCTCCTGCTTTCCTCTCTCATGGTGGTCTCCTCTGGACTCACTCTACCTGACTCAGGGGACGGAAGGGAGGTAAAGTTGGAAACCTTCTATCCCCACTTAACACTTTTCAGGTTCTTCACTAACCTCTCTCTTTGTCCCTCTCCTCATACGAGGCACACTGTATGCTTTGCTGTGATCTATCAGCCTTCTGAACCAGGATAAACCTTACTTCTCTGCCTGGCTACCCTACTTTGTTTTTTTTCTGAAATTTGCACATTCATTTTCAGTGACTTCAACATCCCTGGTAATACTAGCACTCCTGCTACATTTGACCTGAAGCAATGAACACATGCTTCTATTCACTCTGATGTCAACACCCATGACCTTGTATTCTCCTACCTATGTACTCCCTGCAACTTCCCTGACAATCCTTTTCCTCTCTCTTCGCACTACCTTACCTTTTACTTTCTCTTGTCTTCTTTCCCTCCTACTGCCTGACAGTTACCTATAGAAAATGTCGCCACTTTAACCCTTCTCTTCTCTATTCTGCTACTGACCACCTCTATGACAAAATATTCTGCCCCAACCTAGCCATTTCATTCTACAACAGTTTACCGTCATCCTCCCTGAACACACTCACCCTCCTCGCTACAGACAGAATCAGACTCTGACCACTACAACCTTGGTAAACAGACTACACCAGAACTCTCAAAACATGCAGCTACATCCTTGAGCATCTGTGGCATTAAACTAAGTTTCAGCAAGACTTCAACCTATATAAATCTGCTCTCACCAGTTCCCATCAACTCACTCTTTGTTACCTTTAACTTTCTACTTTATCCTCCACTGCCTCCAACTCACTCACTGTCCAAGAGATTGCTTATCACTAGAGTTGAGCGGACACCTGGATGTTCGGGTTCGACGGGTTCGGCCGAACTTCGGAAAAAAGTTCGAGTTCGGGACCGAACTTGAGTCGAACTTGACTCTGAACCCGAACCCCATTAAAGTCAATGGGGACCCGAACTTCTGAGGACTATTCGCACTTGTTTCCCGTGCTTAGACTTGTCCCTGCACAAAGTGTCATTTCTGAAGGAAAAAAAGTCATTTAAAACTTACTCGTGGCTATAATGAATTGTCGGCTCCCGGCAATACATAGAAAAGTCATTGATAAAAAAACAAAAAAAACAAGATCCCCGTCCCCCCTATGTGAATTGGTAAGGGGTACATTGTACCCCTACCATTTCACGAAGAAAGTGTAAAAAAAAAACAAAAAAACACACAGACACCTTGGAAAAGTCCTTTACTAAAAAAACAAACAAAAAAACACAAAAAAAAAAACATTCCAGCGATGAAATCCAGTGTCCCGCGGTGATCCCGATGTCCAGCGCTGTCCACACGAGAAGTCATTGGCTGAGCCTGAGCGGACCTGATGGGGAACTTCCTCCACAGTGTATTAAATGAATAGACCCGCCCCTTCTAAAGTTCCCCATCAGGTCCGCTCAGCCAATGACGTAGGTGTAAGACCAGATGCGGAACGTGAAAAGGGGCGGGTCTATTCATTTATTACACTGCGAGGCAGTTCCCCATCAGGTCCGCTCAGCCAATGACGTAGGCAGGGTCTGACATATGAGGGGGCGAACCTGATGGGGAACTTCCTCCAGTATAATAAATGAATAGACCCGCTCCTTCTCACGTTCTGCATCAGGTCCTCAGCCTTACACCTACATCATTGGCTGAGCGAACCTGATGGGGAACTTTAGAAGGGGCGGGTCTATTCATTTATTACACTGCGGAGGAAGTTCCCCATCAGGTCCGCTGAGACCAATGACATTTCGCGTGGACAGCGCTGGACATTGGGATCGCCACGGGACACTGGATTTCATCGCTGGAATGTTTTTTTTACATTTTTTTATTGTTTTATTTTTAGTAAAGGACTTTCCCAACGGTGTCTGTGTATTTTTTTTACAATTTTTTACACTTTCTTTGTGAAATGGTAGGGGTACAATGTACCCCATTACCAATTCACATGGGGGGATGGGATCTGGGGGTCCCCTTTGTTAAAGGGGTCTTCCAGATTCCGATAAGCCCCCCACCTGCAGACCCCCACAACCACCGGGCAAGGGTTGTGGGGATGAGGCCCTTGTCCCCATCAACATGGGGACATCCTCCCCATGTTGAGGGCATGTGGCCTGGTATGGTTCAGGAGGGGGGGCACTCTCTCGTCCCCCCTCTTTTCCTGCGGCCTGCCAGGTTGCGTGCTCGGATAAAGGGTCTGGTCTGGATTTTTGGGGGTACTCCACGCCATTTTTAAAAAAAAATTGGGGTGGAGTTCCCCTTAAAATCCATACCAGACCTGAAGGGCCTGGTATGGATATTTGGGGGGAACCACACGCATTTTTTTTTTAAATTTGCGGCAGGGTTCCCCTTAATATCCATACCAGACCTGAAGGGCCTGGTAATTGAATTTGGGGGAACCCCCACACTTTTTTTTTTATCAATGACTTTTCTATGTATTGCCGGGAGCCGACAATTCATTATAGCCGTGCGTGAGTTTTAAATGACTTTTTTTCCTTCAGAAATGACACTTTGTGCAGGGACAGTTCTAAGCACGGGAAATAAGCGCTGCTTTACATGCATATTGCCGAACACTGGACCCGAACCCGAACATAAAGTCAATTGTTCGGGTTCGGGTCCGGGACCCAAAAACCCAAAAGTTTGTTACGGACCCGAACTTTACAGTTCGGGTCCGCTTAACCCTACTTATCACTTCTAAACTAAGATTGATATAATTTGTGATGAGATCTCCCTGTACAGATATCTCCCCCACTTAATATTCCATGTCTACCGGTACACTCAAGAATTCCCTCATTTAATCCTGCTACTATAGAGGAAGTTGCTAAACTTTTTTCAAATGCTCACCTAACCAGTTGTCCCCTGGACCCTATTCCCTCACAAATACTATAGTCACACTCTGGCATTATTTCACACTCTCTAACTCACAGCTTTAATCTCTCCCTCTCTTCTGGCATCTTTCCAAACTCTTTAAAGCATGCACTGGTCACCCACATACATAAAAAGCCCTAACCGGATCTCACCAATCTCAACAATCCTTGACTTATCTCCTTGCTCCCCTTTACCTCCAAACTCCTTGAATGCATAACTTGTCATTCTAGGAAAGGAAGTGTGTTACTACCAGGATCACTGGGTGAAAATTGTTAGGGTTTTAATACATATAACTGCAACATTTAAAAGAGAAACAATTTCAAGTTTTGAACTTAAAGCCAAAGGTGGAACTTCCGCTTAAACCACTCCTCGCCCCCTTACATGCCACATTTGGCATGTAATGTTTTTGGGGGGGAAGTGGGGGCTTCAGTAGGAGTGGGACTTCCTGTCCCAGTTCCTCCTTCCGCCCAGGGACTGCTTAGGCGCTCGTCATATCGCCTTAGGCGGCCCCTCCCTGTAGGCGATCGCCTGGGACACGTGACAGGATCCAGGCGATCACCTGTCCACTCCTAGAGCGCAGCGTGACTTGCGCATGCGCAGTGAGTGCCCGGCTGTGAAGCCGAAAGCTGTCACGGCCGGGTGCCCACAGACTGAGGAGCGACACTCCGGGCGGCCGTGTTGCTGGACAGTGGAAGAGGTAAGTGTCTGTTTATTAAAAGCCAGCAGCTACACTTTTTGTAGCTGCTGACTTATAATAAACATAAAAAAAGCCTGGAACTCTGCTTTAATTTTGCTTTATTTTAAAATATACTGTTTACTTGACCAGTATATAACTCATACCACCAAGAGTAAGCTAAAGCATGAGAGGAGTTTCTCCCAAAAAACACTCTGCAAGTGTTCAAAATGCGCTCTTTACTGTTTATTTTCTCTTAGTCTGTCCAACTACAAATATCTCAGTTTCAAAGAAAGATATAGTTGAGCTATGGTCTGCAGAGCTGCCAATTTTTGTGGGAAAATAAACAGGTTAATTTTGTTAAAATCGCAGCTTGCATAGCTCAAGAACAAGTATACAGAATCAGTTTTAAATAAAAAAAAGATTCAGAAAAAGAAACTGAATGGCATTGACTGGGTTTATATGAGCTTGGTGCAGATCAGTTGAGAACAGCAGGGCTAAGTAGATTTGGTTAGAGGAGATGACAAGTGTTTCATTAGGAGCTTTGGAGACCTTACAGCCTCAAGCATCAAGCAGAACTGAGGGGATTGTAGTTATCACAGCATTGCATTTGTAGACATCTTCAAATCAAGCAAACGTGTGCTGAACAGATGGTACAGAACACAGACATGTCACAGGTCTTGAGATCAGGTATAAATGGAGGCAGAATGCATTCTAAAAAAAAAACACTGCAGGGCTTTATAGAGAGGATTGTATTGAAAACATCCATACTTGCTCACAGGACAAAATAATTCAACTAAATTTCCGAAGAAAACCCTAGCTAATTTTAGATGAACCTTCTGCCCGGACCAAATAGAAGGATGTCAGACCCAAATGGAAGCAAGAATTGAAGTGACTGTATACACTTTGTATTAACTTTTTTTTAACAGTTATAAAGATTGAGTGTCTTTGGCATAGGTTGCATATAGTAAGGGAAATGACAGGTCTCTATTCTCCATTTCAGACTAGTCTAGATGTGTTGTTTATATTAAATCTATATCCAAAATGTCTTCTTTTTGTTTTAATAGAGCAAAACCACATTTTGCTAGCTATGTCCCATTGGGAAGATTTTTCTCAACATGCCTGACCTGAAACACAACCGTCTCAATAAAGTAAGAGAAAGTAAGTGGTCGTCAAAACAAACATCCCCATAGAAAGATTTCAACTCTACTAACATTGTTGTGACAAATGTTGGATTTCCCCTCACTTTCAGGTCCAATGAAAATGGTCCCCAGGACAATAAGAGGGGTGAATCTCCCCAGCGGAGACGCAGAAACAATAAAAACACGACAGTGCTTCTTACTCTTTTCTATTCTATCCAGAATGAAAATACATTTATCTTTAGGTAAGAATTTGATAAAAATTGAAAAATGAATTCTATTTATATAGGGCCTGCCTTGGTCGTATTACTTCATGTGCTCCAGGTTTATGGCAGCCATACTCATTTATATCCAATGGTTTAATGATAACTTCAATTAAATTAAAACCAGCTGATGCATGATAGTCTCAATTATAGAGAACGCTGACACGTGGGTGTACCAAGGATGGATAGCATCTTCCAAATGCTCAGAATCTGCAGGACAGGAAATTTTGTGAACACTTCCTCAAAGAGCATCTTCAGGCACTAACTAAAATCAAGCCAATGGATAATTCTATCCTGGTAAGTTTTGCTACCAGGGAAGTTATAGATTTCATACACTCAAAACTAGAAAACAGTAAGTAAGTTTCAGGCTTAATGATGAGCACTGAGCATATTTTTTACCCTCATTTTTAACCAGCATCTTAAATCCATTATTAAATCCATAAACAAACCACTGTGAATTGCTTTCAAAATTGTTTTAGAATTTACACAGATGTGTATTAGGAGTAAAATTTACAATATTATGAATTTTAATATTGGTTTAAATACATTTTGTTTAATACAAAGCCAATTGTGTATAGTATAATATTGTGGCTATTTTCCAAATGACAATGGCTGTGATTGCAACATTTTAGAATTAGAATTTGAGAATATTTTAATTACTGAACAAAAACTGACAAAAAGATGTATCTCTTTGTAGAAATGGTGTACAGTACACTAAATGCATAGGATAAATAAAACTGTCAAATGATTTCTTGCAGGCCTAAGATCTATTTATATATTAAAGTGGTTGTAAACCCTGTTTTTTTTTTGTTTGTTTTTTAAATAACACCTGCAAGACAAAGCCTTAATGAGCTGCGGCACTGTGATTGGTGGCCGGAGCGGCGAAGACGTCACTCCGCGCATGCGTGCGGGAGACGTAAAATCTGGCAACGATTGATTTGTGAATGAGGATTAGCCATGTGAATGCACCGTTGTCTACGGGGCGCATGCGCCGTAGACTAGACTTGTGCACAATGGAATTTTTTTTTAGTTTCGGTTCGTTTCTTGTGCACAACGGAAAAATTTGTTTAGTTTCGGTTTGTTTCTTTTCGGTCCTGTTGATTCGTAATCGTTCGTAATTTTGCTAGACGGGATTTTTCGTGTTCGGACTAATTCGTACTTTCGGTAGAGTACATTGTTTTTAGTTGATTCTGGACATAACTCCTACTTTCGTAACTTTTTTTGGGTTCGTTGATTCGTAATTTTCCGTGTCTCTCTCACAACGACGCTGCCTATTATGCCTAATGTGCTTCGAATGGATTTGTACTTTTCTAAATACATAGCGGTTATTTGTTATGATTCGAAATCTCGTATTTTACTTTCCTTTTTTACATGCGGCTATAGCCTCTGCCCCTGTACATCATTTTGAGAGGGAGTTCAGCACGGTGAGGGAGAAGCAGAGAGCAGAGCAGAGTGTTATTGTGCTTCAAATGGATTCGTACATTCGTAACTTTTTTCATAACGAATTATGCCGAAGACATTCGGGCATTCGCTATTTGTGATATAATTTATTTCGGATTTGGTTTTATTTGTAATTGCTTTGTTCGGAAATTCGAATGCTTCCAAATGTCTGAAAGTTGCTAAATTCGGACGAATTTCGATTCGTTACGAAACGAATTGCACAAGCCTACCGTAGACAACGTTGTAAAACTTTTTGGCAAATATCTCCTAAACCGTGTAGGTTTAGGAGATATTTCTTGTACCTACAGGTAAGCCTTAATCTAGGCTTACCTGTAGGTACACGTTGTAATGGAGGGTTTACAACCACTTTAAAGGAAAATATGTTCTGTGTTTAATTAATTATTAAGAGATCTCTGGAGCTGCCTGAATATTCACTAATCTGGGAACTAAAGGATTTCATGTGAGCTCAAAAAAGCCAAATCATTTGTTGTAACACTGTATAAGTTAGTGTAAATATGTGGGTACAGGATCTGTAACCACAGACATTTACCACCAAGATCCAGAGTTCTACACACAGCTTTTATTTATTAATAATATCATGTACACAGGGGATGTCACATAGCACATGTTGCTGCTGAACCAGTACAGAGTGCTACTGAACAAATGAATGCATACTTGTCATTAGAGTCATGATTAAGATATTGTAGAGCAGACTTAGACTATCAAGGGATTTAGATCATGCAATAACTGTTTCTTGGATTATACTAACAATTTTTTAGATGCCTTTTATGACAAAAATCTATTTGTAAATCCATTGAGGTTGATTTGCTCATATTGGAAAGTTCAAATACTGGTGCAGCTGTGCAGGGTAGCCAATCAGGTTCTAATTTTAGCTTGTTAAATTAGGTTTTGCCAAAAAAAAAAAAAAAACTGGAAGCTGATTGGTTTCTTTTCAGAGCTGCACCAGATTTTGCACTCTCCAGTATTAGCAAATCAACCTCATTGTTTTACAGCACATTTCCAAAAAACAAGCAATGGGTTTGACTTACTTCTTCACTTACCAATATATCGTTTTTAACCACTTCCGGACCGCCCACCGCACATATACTAAGGCAGAGCGACCAAGCTGCACGAAACTGACATACCTGTATGTCGGTCTGTGCATTAGATACAGCGGGCACACCGCCGGCCACCCGCTATTGTGGGAAAGAGAGGCAAAACGAAATGTAAATAAGGCAGATCCCCATTCTGACAGGAGAGGAGAGAGAGATCAGCTGTTCCTTATGATCAGGAACAGCGATCTCTCTCTACTCCCAGTCAGTCCATCCCCCTGACAATTAGAAAGCACCTAGGGAACACTTAACCTTTTGATCACCACTAGTGTTAGCCCCTTCCCTGCCAGTGCCATTTATACAGTGATCAGTGAATATTTATAGCACTGATCACTGTATTGGTGTCACTGGTCACCAAAAAGTGTCACTTAGGGTCAGATTTGTGCGCCGCAATGTCGCAGTCCCAGTAAAAATCGCTGATCCCCACCATTACTAGTAAAAACAATAAAAAGTCCCCAAACCTTTCCCCTATTTTGTAGACGCTATAACTTTTGTGCATACCAATCAATATACACTTATTGTGATATTTTTTTTTAACAAAAATATGTAGAAGAATACATATTGGCCTAGACTGATAATCACATTGTTTTTTATATATTTTTTTGGGGATATGTATTATAGCAGAAAGTAAAAAATATTGTTTTTTTTTTAAAACTGTCTGTCTTTTTTTTGTTTATAGAGCAAAAAATAAAAATCGCAGAGGTGATCAAATACCACCAAAAGAAAGCTCTATTTGTGGGAAAAACGGACATCAATTTTGTTTGGGTACAACAACGCACAGCCGCGCAATTATCAGTTAAAGTGACGCAGTGCCGCATCGCAAAAAATGGCCTGGTCATTAAGGAAGTAAGTCCTTCCGGGGCTGAAGTGGTTAAACAATCAAATGTAATATGTATGGAAACACTGTTGAGATATTATACGCTATGTGTATTTTGCTAACAAAGTGGTTCATTACCATTTCTGGAACAATCTTTCTGATGTAGTAGCATTATCTTGTTTATAAGACTGGTTTTCCACTTTGGTGAAAATGCCATATAATGACGCTACAACACCCTGCAGTGCAAAGTTGCAGGTTCACACTAAAGCCTGTTCTACAGATGCTTATGCTCCTCCTCCCACCACACCATGTACCTGGGGAAGAACACTCAGACACCTGGAATTTCCAGGTATAGGGGAGCCTATGACTCACTTTCCTTTCTCCTACATGACAGTGCGGGTACATGGTGATTGGCTGCTTAGGCACACAGTGCTGTCACATGGGGATTATGAGACTTGCAGCATAACAGCTGATGGAGGTTAGCATTTAAGTAATTTGTTACTTTGCCATGCAAGGACAAATCAAATGTTCACATTAGGACGGTAAGGGCCGGTTCACACAAACCGCAGAAGTTCTTGGTACTTTTACTGAGCGCAGTGCAAGATATCTCAGAAAGGGTATGTCCTATTGAGATGCTTTCACCTGGCTCTGCAAAAGATCCAAATCCATCTTTGTACAGACAGGGCACGCTCAGCCCCTGCTTACACAAGCCCATAAGGAAGCAACAAAGTGGTAGAGGAAGATAGCAATAATACTGCTTCTGTAATAGCTAGGGGCTATTCCTTCTCCCATCTATATATAATTTCAGCAGACAGTGATGTGATGCTATGGCTGCTTAAGATAATATTGTCTGTCTGGAATCACGAAAGCCCTGTACACACGGTGGGAATTTCCGACAGAAAAAGTCCGATGGGAGCTTTTGGTAGGAATTTCCAACCATGTGTATGCTCCATCTGACTTTTTCTGTCCGAAATTCGGCTAGCAATATATAGAGAGCAGGTTCTCTATTTTTCCGTCTGAATTTCCGACTGACCCTTTCCCGTCGGAGATCCTGACCATGTGTACAGGGCATAACAGTATTCAGAATTAATAGAACAGTAATAATATTTACTAGGCTTGTGCAATTCGTTTCGTAACGAATCGAAATTCGTCCGAATTTAGCAACTTTCGGACATTCGGAAGCATTCGAATTTCCGAACAAAGCAATTACGAATAAGACCGAATCCGAAATAAATTATACCGCAAATAGCGAATGCCCGAATGTCTTCGGCATAATTCGTTATGAAAAAGTTACGAATGTACGAATCCATACGAAGCACAATAACACTCACTCTGCTCTGCTCTCTGCTTCTCCCACACCGTGCTGAACTCCCTCTCAAAATGGTGTACAGGGGCGGAGGCTATAGCCGCATGTAAAAAACAAAAGTAAAATACGAGATTTCAAATCCATTCGAAGCACAATAACACTCTGCTCTGCTCTCTGCTTCTCCCTCACCGTGCTGAACCCTCTCAAAATGGTGTACAGGGGCGGAGGCTATAGCCGCATGTAAAAAACGAAAGTAAAATACTAGATTTCGAATCGTTACAAATAACCGCTATGTATTTAGAAAAGTACAAATCCATTCGAAGCACATTAGGCATAATAGGCAGCGTCGTCGTGAGAGAGACACAGAAAATTACGAATCAACGAACCCAAAAAAAGTTACGAAAGTAGGAGTTGTGTCCAGAATCAACGAAAAACAATGTACTCTACCGAAAGTACGACTTATAAATCAACTAAAAATTCAACGAAAAATGTCGCTTGCGAAAATACAAATTAGTCCGAACACGAAAAATCCCGTCTAGCAAAATTACGAATGATTACGAATCAACAGGACCGAAAAGAAACGAACCGAAACTAACCGAATTTTTCCGTTGTGCACAAGCCTAATATTTACTATTACTGCTCAACAAAAATCCCCCCAAAAAAGGGCTTTATTGCCCACTTTAGGCTAAAGGGTGGAGCACATACATATTATTTTTTATGCCCATGTGGCTAACTGCACATATGGTACTGCTGATGTATAGCATAGGTTCATTGCAATTAGAGATTTTTTTTTTTTTTAAAGCATGCCATTTTTACTGCCATAGGCATGACTTGGGACTTGGGAGATACCTAACTATGACAACCTGTCAGCTTAGTGTGAGGTGAGTTACGAGGAACCAAAAAGACCAAAAACCAAAAAGCTTTAACAAAGGAAGTATTTGCATGCTTTCTCTTCCCAACACTAATGTCTATTATATCAGGGTTTGACAAATCCCAGGCGCCAGGTTGCCACGGTGACTAGAAATTTCATCCTGGCACCTGGGCTACTGTCAGCTCATTCACTGTGAGGAGGTGTCTCTTCTCAGCACACTCAGGCAATCCTTGGCACTCAATCATCAGCTGTGCACATTTGTGCTGGGCGCTGCTCAGTATTGGCATAGAAAGGGCTGGGCCTCAACTGGGAATTCTTTGGCCTTACACAGTGCAGAGGGCAGCAGGAGGGTGGCAGGAGAGCACCCATCATTTTCCCTCGCTGCAGGATGGAGCCCCGAGATTGTCTGCCGAGGTCTTGTTTTGGGGAGGGAGGAGGAGGAGGATCGGGGGAAAATTGCTGCTGCCATCATTACTCAGGAGAAAATGGGGTTGCACGTGGAAATCCCCAGCGATGGCAGCCTGAAGGAGGTCCAATAGTGCCCCCCATATTAACAGGCTTAGGTGAGGCTGGGGGTGCAGGTAGGGGAAGGGGGGACTGTGTATTGTATGGAGCATGTATAGACTGTAGATGATGTATTCAGGAATGAGGCAACCTGTGGATTTCCAGCTGTGAAGGAGCTGCAGCACTCAGCATAGTACTTGCTGGTGGACATACTGGTATTTGTAGTTCTTCAGAGCCGGGCATGCTGAGTAATTCTAATGTGGTCTGATTGCCTGCAGTCCCTGACTTCCACTGATGTCCCAGATCTTGGGGGTTTGTGCCTGGAAAGATAGTTTCATGTAATTGTGACCTTCCATTCCTATTCTAAAGGCTAATGCCGCGTACACACGACCATTTTTAATGACGAGAAAAATGCAATTTTTTAAAATGGTCATTAAAAATGATCGTGTGTGGGCTTCCGAGCATTTTTCACGACGTGAAAAATGGGCAAGAAAAAATTAGAACATGCTCTGATTTTTCTCGTCGTTTTTCACATCGTCGTTTTTCTCGTCATGAAAAACGGCCGTGTGTAGGCTTTAACGACGAGAAAAAAAATGCGCATGCTCAGAATCAAGTATGAGACGGGAGCACTCGTTCTGGTAAAACTAGCGTTCGTAATGGAGATAGCACATTTGTCACGCTGTAGTGGACTGAAAAGCACGAGGCTGAAGAGCGCGAATCGTCTCTCAACAAACTTTACTAACATGAAGGGTGGCGCCATTCGAATGGAACTTCCCCTTTATAGTGACGTTGTACGTGTTGTACGTCACCGCGCTTTACTCAAACATTTTTTTCCACGATAGTGTGTAGGCAAGGCAGGCTTGAGAAGAGTCACGTCGAGAAAAATGCAGTTTTTTTCAATGACATTAAAAACGGTCGTGTGTACGCGGCATTAGTGTACGATGAATGTCTGGGCAGAAGAGAATCTGATCCATGAGCAAGAAAGCATGATCTTAGGGTCTGTTCACATCATTGTGTTGGAAATTTCCATATACATTTTACAAAGCCACATATTGCATGTTTACTGTGTTTTTAACGTTTTGCTTTAAAATTGAATGCAGTGCATAATGTGTCTTGCATCTTGTTGGTTGTCACCTGGGAAAAGATGACTTGAGAGTGCAATGCATTTTTGGTGCACCCCTATATACTTCAATAGAAGGTGTGTTTTTCAAACAGGGTGCTGAAGGTGCTGCAATCCGGACTTTTTCATAAGTGGAGAGCACAGATGTGAATGGTTAGGGTGTTCTCTCAATGCCCCCGATAACCAACCCCCTCCCCACCGGTTCTCCCTGGCCCCAACACCCAGTTCTGTCCGAAGACCCACAACACCCCGTAACCCCCCCCCCCCTCCATGCTCTCCAGTGTTTTAGAACAAAACAAAAGGCTCCTAACATTTTTAGCTGCCTCCTAGATTTAAAGCAAATTTGTCAAGCCCCGTATTATATAAATGACATATTAAAAAAATATAACAAGGGAGTGGTAGCAGTTTATAAAGTCATGAGCGGCAAATGATAAAACGCTGAAGTTTTAGGGGACAGACCACATGTTTGACTGCTACCAATATTACAACTTTTGCTTCGTGACTGATAGGTATGTTACACTGGCCTATAAGAAAATAAATGAGGGTGCAAATGCACCAAACAACACCAAACAATTTATTAAAAAGTAAAAACCAGCCTCACAAACATGAGGAAATCACAAGCATATATGATCACAACTCCAACATAGTGAATACCAGATCACTGTATAGAAGGGATGGCAGCACACCGACATAGCAAAAGTTATTTTATTGGAATAATTGTAGAGGTACACAAAAGTACATGACATACACCACAAGCGCAACAGCCAGGGCTAAGGTCGATGCGTTTCACACAACTACATTGTGCTTACATGAGTATGATGATGATGATGTAGTTGTGTGAAATGCATCAACCTTAGCCCTGGCTGTTGTACTTGTGGTGTATGTCATGTACTTTTGTGTACCTCTAAAAAATTTCCAATAAAAGGACTTTCGTTATGTCGGTGTGCTGCCATTCCTTCTATCCAGTGCTTACATGGCAGGCGAGCACCCGCATGTGGTGTTCCACCTATCTAACCTCACTTGGATTAGCTCACCTGGAGCGGCGGTTGTTTATACCAGATCACTGTAGTTGGAAATCTGATGCATTTTGGGAGACAAGCCCCCTTCCTCAGAGCTGATCCTACTGGTTACACAGCATAATTTATATGGGGACCTGACACACCAACTCCTCCCCAGCCAAAAACACCTACATACATAATAAGGGCTGAGGCTTGACTGGTTTGGAGATCTTACACTGGCCATTGTAGTCAGATAAAAGTATCTTGAATAAAAAGAGTAAATGAAAAAAATGATAAGAAAAAGGTAAGAGGATGAATGTGACCAGTGCAACAAAAATAGTTGTACATAGAGCACACCCATCACCACATTCCTACCAACCTAACCTACATAATTCTAAATTATCTTTAAATATTTGAGTGTCGTAAATCCTAAAAAGGTGTTGTGTTGATCTTTGCACCTTGTTCAGATACCACTACTTGTGCTTTTTACCCTGGATGTTTTCTAAAGGTCAGTGAAACATATCGTTCCAAAATGTATGTGCATACAAATTAAATATAATTAAATTAAAGCGGAAAAAAGTCTCAATGACATCTTTCATTATTATTTTTTCAGCTCTGTGATCTTTTTTCAAGCAGTACATTTTAGACGGCTACTCTGTTTATGTAGCCGACAGCAGAACCGCAGTTTGTTCACAGACGTGGCTGTCTGAATTTTTTTTTTCTCTTTTCAAACAAAACTTTGAACCTTCTCCAGCTTTGACACACTGCCTCTTCAGTTAATAACGATCGTGTTTCCCCCTTGTCTCCTGTCTACTTTTCTTTGAGGCAACTGCACACTCAGCACCTCAAGGTAATAACGCAAAGCTACAACATAAAAGCGACAGCATTAATATAATTGTCTGTCTTTCGCGCCTTCACCCTGATCTTTTTCCCCCTTTCGTTTTTGACGTCCTATGTGACACCTGTTTCTGTCTCCTCTGATCCTACAACGGCTTTCGTGCTGACAAGGTTTTTTCTCTGAAAATAAATCTGCTGGAGACCAGTGCAGTATACATATGAATAAATGCTAGACTTTCTTTACAGCAATCACGTGCTGAACGTGAAGAAGAAGGGTTAATCTCACCCCAGCCTGGGGACTCCCTTTTCTTCTGAAGAAAAACTCCCTCTGTACACATTAGGGATTTCTCACAACCTCAAGAGTCTCACAGGCGCTTGACTAATTAGTTTGTAGATTATTCAAAGCTGCTAAATGTTCAACACTGGATTTTCTTTTAGAAAGATAGGTCACGGATCTGCAGATGAGGTAAAATGGGAAAGAAGTTATATTAAACATGGCTCAGATAAGCATTTAAAAACTGACAAACACATGCTTTTTTTCTCTCTCTCGAGGGCAACTTTCTTTTCATTAATAATGTTTCTAGAGAGAATACACCTACCATCTTTTGGAGAGTTACAAAACAGTTTTGCAGGTCATAGGTAGGCCAATTTTCTTGGCAATAAGACAAAGACCTGCTATGCCTTATGGATGGAAATCTCATAGGTTGAAATTTCTGTTTAGGCTGGCATTTCAGGAGGTACCTTCAGGTGTAAACTGCACTGTTGGGGAGTTTTAGATGTTGTCAATAGGGATGAGCTCGGTGTTCGAGTCGAACATAGGTTCGACTCGAACATCAGCTGTTCGCGCGTTCGGCGAACAACAAACGATTTGGGCCGTTCGCGCCAAATCCGAGTGACGCGAACGGCCCACAATACACTGCGCCATCGCAGTGTAATCCCGGCGCTGTGATTGGCCAAGCATGCACTGTGACCCTGCATGCTTGGCCAATCACAGTGCCGGCAGCGAGGAGAGCAATGATTGGCCACAGGCAGGATGCCTGTGGCCAAATATAGCTGAGGGGGTTTAGTACACGCCCCACACTATAAAAGGCCGCCAGCGCGGCGGCCTCGTGTAGTGTGTTCCGGAGCAGGGAAAGTGAAGGATAGGCAGAGACAGTGTTAAATCCATTCTTTGCTAAACCTTGTGTGTAGGGACAGAGAAGGATAGGCAGGGAGAGTGTAAGTGTCATATTCTTTGCTGAACCTTGTGTTTAGGGAGAGAGAAGGATAGGCAGGGAGAGTGTCAGTGTCATATACTTTGATAAACCTTGTGTGCAGGGAGAGAGAAGGATAGGCAGGGGACAGTGTCAGTGTCATATTCTTTGCTAAACCTTGTGTTCAGGGAGAGAGAAGGATAGGCAGGGAGAGTGTCAGTGTCATATACTTTGATAAACCTTGTGTGCAGGGAGAGAGAAGGATAGGCAGGGGACAGTGTCAGTGTCATTGTTGCTAAGCCTCCTGCACATTATACACCTGAACTTAGCCTGTATTGCTGCTTTTTCCTGGTGTGTTACACCAACAGGATTTTGCGGCACTTACAGCGGGCGGAGTGTGCCTCCTGACCATATTACACCTGAACTTAGCCTGTATTGCTGCTTTTTCCTGGTGTGTTACACCAACAGGATTCTTCGGCACTTACAGCGGGCGGAGTGTGCCTCCTGACCATATTACACCTGAACTTAGCCTGTATTGCTGCTTTTTCCTGGTGTGTTACACCAACAGGATTTTGCGGCACTTACAGCGGGCGGAGTGTGCCTCCTGACCATATTACACCTGAACTTAGCCTGTATTGCTGCTTTTTCCTGGTGTGTTACACCAACAGAATTTTGCGGCACTTACAGCGGGCGGAGTGTGCCTCCTGACCATATTACACCTGAAGTTAGCCTGTATTGCTGCTTTTTCCTGGTGTGTTACACCAACAGGCATTTGCAGCACCTACAGCAGGCGTAGTGTGATTCCTGCAAAATATACTCCTGAAGCTAGGCCTTATTGCTGGTTTTCCCATTTCCCTGCAGGCCATTAGAATGTCTGGAAGGCAAACAAGGAGAGGCAGACAGTCAGGAGCCAATAAAAGAGGGCAAGCAGGCTCTGTGTCTAGAGACAACAGTGCTGGTCGTGGACGCGGTGCATCGCCATCAGCACGTGGCCATGGGACATGCTTGTCCTTCTTTTCGGCAGCTGGACGTGTTGAGCAGCATCATGCCAAAGACTTGGTAGAGTGGATGACCAAGCCCTCCTCATCCTCCTCATCCTCTCTCACCCAGGCTCAGGGTACTGGCAAAGCAGCTGCCAAAGCGTCCTCTTCCCTGGTATCAATGTCATCATCAATCACTCCTTCCCTAGACCAACCATGTCCTCCTGAGGAGTCCCCCGAACTGTTTGAGCACAGTGTTGGGTACATGCTCCAGGAGGATGCCCAGCGTTTCGAAGGGTCTGATGATGATACCCAGCTAGAGGAAGGCAGTAGCGTGAGAGCAGAGAGAGGGGATGCTCAAGAAGGACACCAATCTGGCAGTCATGTTCCAGCAGCTGCAGCATACTGCCAGATTGGCTCCAGTGATGAGGAGGGAGGGGATGATGAGGTCACTGACTCCACGTGGGTGCCTAATAGGAGAGAGGAGGAGGAGGATGAGGAGGAGGCACATCTCCAACGAGGCAGGATGCCCTCGGGGGGCCAGCGTAAGGGCAGCACATCGACGGAATCACACCGCAGAGCTCCGCCTGTGCAGGGCGCTGCCTCTGCCCGTTATTCAAAAAGTTCTTTGGTGTGGGCCTTTTTTGAGTCGAGTGCATCAGATCGCACAGCTGCTGTTTGCAACATATGTCTCAAGCGTATATCGCGTGGCCAAAACATCACCCGCTTGGGCACCACATGCTTGACCAGACATATGTTGACCTGCCATGCAGCTCGTTGGCAAGCCTACCTTAAAGA
Organism: Rana muscosa; assembly: GCA_029206835.1. Lineage (NCBI taxonomy): Eukaryota > Metazoa > Chordata > Amphibia > Anura > Ranidae > Rana > Rana muscosa. Next base: position 673,806,625 of record CM055116.1, read on the forward strand.
CCCACACCAAAGAACAAAGCGGACCTCTTCTTGCACCGCATCAGCTGGGATCTCCAACCCCACTATACCTTCAGTCCTCTCTGAAACCTGCACTGAGAGGAATGAAGGTGTAGAATTAGGTGTGTCACAGCCAAGTACTTGCGGGCACTCTGCTAGCAGTACACCGACGTCCGATTCTAGCAGGCAAATTTCCCTGCCCCAGCTGCTGGACCATCGAAAGAAGTTCACTCCCAGCCATCCACATGCCCAGCGGTTGAATGCTAGCTTGGCTAAATTGCTAGCGCTTCAACTGCTGCCTTTTCAGTTGGTAGACTGAGCCCCCTTCCGTGAGTCTGTGCAATGTGCGGTTCCTCAGTGGCAGGTTCCCAAACGCCACTTTTTCTCACGGAAGGCAATTCCGGCTCTCTACCGGCATGTGGAAGACAATGTCTTGGCCTCGCTGGACAGGGCGGTCAGCCGTAAAGTGCATATTACCGCTGACTCATGGTCCAGCAGGCATGGACAGGGACGTTACCTTTCTTTCACGGCCCATTGGGTCACTCTTTTGGCAGCTGGGAAGGATGCAGGACAAGGTGCAGTAGTGTTGGAGGTTGTTCCACCGCCACGCCTCCAAAATGCTACTACTGGTTGTGACACACCTCTGTCCTCCACCCCCTCCTCTTCTTCTTCCTCCGTGGCCTCTTCCTGTGCTTTGTTCTCGGAACCAGCGGTGCTCCGTAGGCGTTCAAGGGGCTACGCAAGTACGCAGGCAAAAAGATGCCATGCCGTGCTTGCGCTAGTGTGTTTGGGGGACAGGAGCCACACTGGGGCAGAGGTTCTGTCTGCTCTGCAGGGGCAGGCCGAGAGGTGGTTGACGCCACGCCAGCTTAAGCCAGGAATGGTAGTTTGCGACAATGGCACCAACCTCCTCTCCACTCTCCGACAGGGACAACTGACCCATGTGCCCTGTGTGGCTCACGTCCTTAACCTGGTGGTGCAGCGGTTCTTGGGCAGGTACCCGGGCTTACAGGATGTCCTGAGGCAGGCCAGGAAAGTCTGTGTGCATTTCCGCAGATCTTATAATGCCAGTGCTCGCCTGGCTGAGCTGCAAAAGGAGTTGAACCTGCCCAAGAACCGCCTTATATGTGACATGCCCACCAGGTGGAACTCAACGTTGGCCATGCTGCAGCGGCTGCACACGCAGCAGAGGGCCATCAATGAGTACCTGTGCGACTACGGCACCAGGACAGGGTCAGGGGAGCTCGGGTTTTTTTCACCACGCCAGTGGGGCATGATCAGGGATGCATGCACTGTCCTGGCGCCATTTGAGGAGGCCACGAGGATGGTGAGCAGTGACAGTGCATGCATCAGTGACACTGTACCTCTTGTCCACCTGTTGGAACATACGCTGCGTGGAATAATGGACAGGGCACTTGAGGCAGAACAGAGGCAGGAAGAGGAGGACTTCCTTGACTCTCAAGGCCCCCTTTACCCAGACAGTGTTCCTTCTGTCCCACCCATCGCACAGGAAGAAGAGGAGGAGGAGGAGGAGGATTGTGTCAGCATGGAGGTGGAGCCTGGCACTCAGCATCATCAGCAGCAGTGTTTTAGGGATGATTTACAGTCCCAAGAAACCAGTGGACTTGTACGTGGCTGGGAGGAGGTGGCTGTGGATCATGTCGTCCTTAGTGACCCAGAGGACTCAGGACCGAATGCCTCAGCTAACCTACGCTGCATGGCCTCCCTGATCCTGCAAAGTCTGCGGAAGGATCCTCGTATTCTTCGGATCAAGAAGAGGGACCATTACTGGCTGGCCACTCTCCTTGATCCACGGTACAAGGGTAAGGTTGCGGACCTTATCTTACCGTCGCAGAGGGAGCAGAGGATGAGACAACTCCAGGAGGCCTTGCAGAAAGGTCTGTGCAACGCGTTCCCAGAGACTGGGAGGTTACAAACTCCTGGTCCTGGACAACGAGTTGCTGAGGCTTCGGTCAGTCAAAAAAGGAGCTGTGGGGAAGGTGGCCGTCTGACCCGATGCGTTCAGACAATTCTTTAGTCCGCAGCCCCAAGGTATGATCGGTTCCAGCAACCATCGCCAGCGTCTGATATACATGGTGCAGGAATACCTAGGGGCAAGGTCAGACTTGGACACCTTCCCCACCGAAAATCCTCTGGCTTACTGGGTCTTGAGGATGGATCACTGGCCAGAGCTTGCACAGTATGCAATTGAGCTACTGGCCTGTCCTGCATCCAGCGTTCTTTCAGAACGCACATTCAGTGCTGCTGGAGGATTTGTCACGGATCACAGGGTGCGCCTGTCCACCGACTCTGTTGATCGACTGACCTTCATAAAGATGAACCAGTCTTGGATCACCACCAGCTACCAAACACCTGAAGCTGATATAACGGACTAATTTATTTTAAAATGTCACATCCCTTCAAGACTGATGCTGATGCTGAGAGACTGTCCTGTTATGTTGACTGACTATCCTCCTCCTCCTCAATGATCCGATTGATGATGATAGCTTGGAAGAACATTTTTGTTTCTGGGTGCCCCCACCAGTGGCTAAGGCCCAATTTTTCAGCCCCTGTTTAACAGGGGCGTGTTATTACAATTTTTTATGCAATGCTTTGCAGCAGGGCTCATTCCTGCACTCCAACTAGAGTATCTGGGAGAGGTTGCAGTGTCGTGGCACCAGCACCAGTGGCTAAGGCCCAATTTTTCAGCCCCTGTTTAACAGGGGCGTGTAATTAAAATTTTTGATGCAATACTTTGCAACAGGGCTCATTGCTGTGCTCCAAGTACAGTATCTGTGAGGGGTTGCAGTGTTGTGGCACCAGTGCCTAAGGCTCAATTTTTATGCCCCTGTTTAACAGGGGCGTGTAATTACAATTTTTGATGCAATACTTTGCAACAGGGCTCATTGCTGTGCTCCAAGTACAGTATCTGTGAGGGGTTGCAGTGTTGTGGCACCAGTGCCTAAGGCCCAATTTTTATGCCCCTGTTTAACAGGGGCATGTAATTACAATTTTTTATGCAATGCCTTGCAGCAGGGCTCATTCCTGCACTCCAACTAGAGTATCTGGGAGAGGTTGCAGTGTCGTGGCACCAGCACCAGTGGCTAAGGCCCAATTTTTCAGCCCCTGTTTAACAGGGGCGTGTAATTACAATTTTTGATGGAATACTTTGCAACAGGGCTCATTGCTGTGCTCCAAGTACAGTATCTGTGAGGGGTTGCAGTGTTGTGGCACCAGTGCCTAAGGCCCAATTTTTCTGCCCCTGTTTAACAGGGGCATGTAATTACAATTCTTGATCGAATAATTCACAGCAGGGCCCATTCCTGCGCCCACCAAGACTAACTGTGAGGCCTTACAGTGTTGTGTCAACACCACCACCACCACCACCACCAAAGGCCCAATTCTTCAGCCCCAATACTTTGCAACAGGGCTCATTGCTGTGCTCCAAGTACAGTATCTGTGAGGGGTTGCAGTGTTGTGGCACCAGTGCCTAAGGCCCAATTTTTCTGCCCCTGTTTAACAGGGGCATGTAATTACAATTCTTGATCTAATAATTCACAGCAGGGCCCATTCATGCGCCCACCAAGAGTAACTGTGAGGGCTCACAGTGTTGTGGCAACACCAACATGTAAGGGCAAATTTCAGCTGAGTATATACGGCAGGCCCCTACTTTCAAACATCCAACTTACAAACGAATCCTCCTTGCAAACGGAAGGATACAACAGGAAGTGAGAGGAAATCTACCCCTAGGAAGGGAAATTCTCTCCTGTAAGAGTTAATATGGGAAAAAAAGTGTCTCCTCTCCACTGATGCTTTATCACCAATTCTTGTTTCAATAAAAACCCCAAATTTTCAAAACACATTTGTCATTAGGACGGAAAGTGAGGTGAACTGTTCTGAACAGGTGCACACTGCACAGACAGCAAAACAAATGTTACAGGGGTGATAACCCTTCCCTATGTTTTCCAAAAAGCTTAAAAATAGATTTTTTGGCTGGAACTACACCTAAACACTGTACCTGTTCAAAATTACAAACAGATTCTACATAAGAATAAACCTACAGTCCCTGTCTTGTATGCACCGCCTGTATATGGCTGTTCAGAGTATATAGGGCCTTTTTTATTTTGTGTGCGGGGTTCCCCTTAATATCCATACAAGACCCAACGGGGCTGGTAATGGGCTGGGGTAGGGCGGGGGGGGGGGGCTGTGATGGGGTAGCTATGCCATTTTTCTTAAAGATTTTCATCCATATTACCGGGACCAGACATTACATTAAAGCCGCAAGCAGTTTTAAATGGCTTTTTTTCCTTTAGAAATGTAATTTTGTGCAGGGACAGTTCTAAACACGGGAAACACGTGGCACTTCACAGGCATACTTTAGACACCCCCCAAGTACGATATTTAAAGGAATATTTGTCATTTTTTTTTTCACTTTATGCATCATTAAAATGACTGCTCCCGAAAAACGGCAGTTTTTAAAACTTTTTTTTGGATTGATACATGTCCCCTGGTGCAGAACCCGGGTTCCCAAACTCTTTTTAGGACAATAACATGCATATTAGTCGTTATAAATAGCACTTTAGATTTCGAACGTTCGCATCCATTGTATTTAATAGGGTTCTAAAGTTTGTGCGAACTTTCGGTCCGTTCGCGGGTTCTGGTGCGAACCGAACCCGGGGGTGTTCGGCTCATCACTAGTTGTCAACACAGACATCAAGCCGTTGTTTGTTTCACTTTGCACTTTCACCCCAAGGGTGTCCCCGACTTGGGGGCATATTTATAAAACAATGAATCTGACATTTAGCAAACATTTTCTGTTGGTAAATCATTCAGGTTCATGTCTTTATGGGCAGCACAGCGACAAAGTGGTTAGCACTTCCACCTAGCAGCACTAGGGTCATCAGTTCGAATTCTAACCACAGCACCACCTACCTGGAGTTTGCATGTACTCTCTGTGCCTCAGTGGGTTTTCTTCCACACTCCAAAGACATGCTGGTACGTTAATAGGCACCTGTCTAAGGCCGGGTTTACATACACTTTATTACCAAAAGGGGACGCCTGCCTTTACAAGCACATGAACTTTAATGGCATCCCAGTCTTAGCCTGTAGGGTTCAATTTTGAGTTGGCTCACCCTTTGAAGCTATAACAGCTTCAAATCTTCTGTGAAGGCTGTCCACAAGGTTTAGGAGTGTGTCTATGGGAATGTTTGACCATTCTTTCAGAAGTGCATTTGTGAGGTCAGACACTGATGTGGACAAGAAGGCCTGGCTCGCAGTCTCCACTTTAATTTATCCCAAAGGTGTTCTATCGGGTTGGGGTCAAGGCTGTGCAGGCCGGTCAAGTTCCTCCACCCCAAACTCACTCATCCATGTCTTTATGGACCTTGCTTTGTGCACTAGTCCAAATCATTTGGTGGAGGGGGGATTATGGTGTGGGGTTGTTTTTCAGCGGTTGGGCTTGACCCCTTAGTTCCAGTGAAGGGAACTCTTAATCTCCAATGCATTTGTCTATTGATGCCAATTTGTATATTTTGTATGTATACCATACTTTCCAACATGAGCATTTATTTCATTTTCTGTTGTTTATAGCCAAAAACGCCACACCAAAAATCTCCTGAGGAAGCTCTGTCGAGCGAAACATGTAGAGAGAGTGGTATTGTCTGTTCAGTGTGCTAGGGTGGAACAACTGATTCTGTGATAAAAATGCAAAGCTGTCATTTTTTTTTATCTTTTTGTAATACATTTTCTATATTTTATATGTTGTACCAGTGACTCTATATCTTCTTATAATCAACACCTTCAAAGTCCCGAGGCTTGTGACCTCCAGTCCCTAATTATTTTTTCATATATATTGGGATGTGGTGTTCAATTTGATTCCTCTGTCTTATTTTGTCCTTGGAACTCTTAAGGTGTCAGCATGCCAAGAAAAAACTCTCTTTAAGGGCATCGTAGCCCACTTTTATTTAAAAACAAAAAAAGTTCACAAATACATCAGTAGCCCTCGCAGGGGGGTTCCGCCATTACTGTATCTAGCATACTCAACACTTTAGCCTCCTGGCTTTCATTCTATGCCATCCGGCTGCCTAGGCCTAAAGTCTGCTCCTCAGAACAAACAGAGTTTCCTAGAGATAAGCTCACTCCTCGCTTACTCCTGGTCAGTGCTTTGCTGCTCAAACATCAATAACATCTGCCTCTTGCAGACACGCACACTTTGGCTGCACCCATGCAGCATAGATAGCCTCTGACTCCTCTCAGAGGGATGGGAGTCCACCTGACTCCCATGCACAGACTTCCTGTCTGTTGGGTGGAGCCCTGAGCCACAGTCAGGTCAGAACTAAATAGCCGAACACACAACTGTGCAATCAGCATGTCTTTCTCTACAAAATCTGGCATAAACCAACACTCTTTAAGGTCGCACAGGGTCCCACCGTCACAATATATACACATGTAGCGCCCTGCTCCCAATGAGTGGGCGCTATGTGTTGAAATTATAGTTGTCTGAGCAATAGTTTGGCTCAGAAGGATTACATTAAAATTATACTCTGTTTCAGTTCAGCTGGTTGCAGGATTTTCCTCCTGACAGTGGGTGTCGCAGTCGCCACTTGTCAGGGTTGGAAAGGCAGCAGGCTGAATATATTGGGTATCTCTTTCTCAGAAGCAGCCCAGGGGGCGTGGTCAACCCGCTGTGCATTCTGGAAGAGGGTATTTAAGGGACAGACACCATTTTTGGATGCCTCCCGACCCGACCTGAGGGCCCTCATGGCCTCAGGGATGTACTGGCAGTTTCCGCCTCGGGGGCCACGTTGGCCCGAAGCTCCGTTACTGATATGTGGGCCGAGGATTTGCTGGGGCCTACCGATCCAGGGATGATCCTGTGTCGCCTTGCCTGCGGGAAGGGACCAAGCAATTGAGGACTCAATTGGAGGATGTATCCGGATCATAATTTACCTCACAGTGCTGCCGGAAAGGCTGGAAGATCCTGGCACTGAGAGCTGTGTTATTTTGAGACATTTGTTCCTCTGGACCTAGGAGAATTCCTGTGATCCGCAATTAAGGTACCTGAGTCCTCCCCATCCCTTCAACCCCCCCTCTGTTGGAATCTTTATTCAATAAAACCCTTGAAAGAGACTTTGTGTTGGTGCGAACTTTCTTCTGGAAAACTCTTCAAGGTGAACCCCTGAGACGAGCTTATGGAACAGTGAGGTAACGTGCAAGGCCCAAATCTAAACCAGCAGCTCCTACGGGGGTAGTGCTACACACGCACATACTATAATACTATATTACCAAAAGTATTAGGACGCTTGCCTTCACATGTGCATGAACTTTAATGGAATCCCAGTCTTAGTCCGTAGGGTTTATTATTGAGTTGACCCACCCTTTGCAGCTATAACAGCTTCAACTCTTCTAGGAAGGCTAGGAAGGCTGTCCACAAGGTTTAGGAGTGTGTCCATGGTAGTGTTTCACCAGGCACTGATGTGGACGAGAAGACCTGGCTCGCAGTCTCTGCTCTAATTCATCCAAAAGGTGTTCCATCGGGTTGAGGTCATTGGGTATTGGGCCACCCCTCCAAATCATTTAATGGAGGGGAGATTATGGTGTGGGGTTGTTTTTCAGGGGTTGGGCTTGGCCCCTTAGTTCCAGTGAAGGGAACTCTTAAGGCGTCAGCATACCAAGACATTTTGGACAATTTCATGCTCCCAACTTTGTGGGAACAGTTTGGGGGTGGCCTCTTCCTGTTCCAACATGACTGTGCAGTAACAAAGCAAAAGTACATGAAGACATGGATGAGCGTCTTGACTGGCCTGCACAGAGTCCTGACCTCAACCCGATAAAACACCTTTGGGATGAATTTGAGCAGAGACTGCGAGCCAGGCCTTCTCGTCCACATTAGTGCCTGACCTCACAATTCTGGAAGAATGGTCAAACATTACCATAGACACACTACTAAACCTTGTGGACAGCCTTCCCAAAAGAGTTGAAGCTGTTTTTCAGCTGCAAAGATTGGGCCAACTCAATATTAAACCTTACAGACTAAGACCAGGATGCCATTAAAGTTTGTGTAAAGGCAGGCGTCCCAATACTTTTGTTAATATAGTGTATGTGCAGTCGTGGTTCCCAGCATTAGGGCCACTGCATACCTGTTTAGCTGCGAATCAGGTCTGAATTTTTGCCTGAATTCGCACATGAACCAGACCCAAAAATACAAAGGACCCTTTTGGATTGCGGACCGTGGCTGCCCTGGACCTGTGTGAACTAGCTCCATTGAGAAACCCACATCCCATTCGCACATATGTGAATCTGGCCTAAATTGGCCCTAGTATGTGTATGTATGAATGTGAGTTAGGAACCTTAGTTTGTAAGCTCCTAGAGGGCAGAGAATGATGTGACTGTACAATATATATGTAAAGCGCTACATAAATTGATGGCGCTATATAAGTTCTGTAATAGTAATGTATTTTAAATAATAGTGACAGATTCTCCACTGGAAATTTTTTAGGCTCGGTTCACATATGAGCCGCATGTGGCTCACTGCAGGGGTCAGGTACGTGCTGGTTCACCGTTTTAGGTCTGATTTCAGCCCGAATTATGGGCTGAATTCACACCTGAAATGGACCAAAAGACGGATAGCATTTTTCTGCAAAACACACCGGACCTGCTGCGGAGATATGTGAACCGGCTCCATAGAGAGCCGGTCAAAATCTCCTGCTATTACGAATTGGATGTGGGTATCCCGCATCCAATTTGCAATGGTGTGAACCCAGCCTAATGAAAGTTACATTTACTGTTTTATAAATAGACACCTTAAAGTCTGCCAGCCTTAAATAGGAACTTCATTTTAAGGTTTTTTATTTTTTTTGGGGGGGGGGGTAAGCACAAATTTTTATCGGTACCTGCTCCCACTTTTGCAATTTTCACAGAGGCAAGAATAATATCTCTTGCCCTGCCCCTTGCCCACCCACAGCATCCTGGGATACATGTGTCCCAAGAGGCTGCAGGACCATTCACAGAGCTCTGTGCACAAACATGTGCAGTGGGGTTGTGGTTCCTCAGGAAGTCACAGCTGGTTCCCATATCCAAGGTGGCGGTGTCAGGGACCCACGGTGGTAAGCAGAGCTGGCTTAGGGAAGACAGTGCTGGACTGGCACTTCAGTACCTGAAGTCAGTAGCTACACTAATTGTAAAAAAAAAGTTCCTCTTTAAAGGATTAATTTAACTTTAATGATCCTTTTTTAAGTTGATCTTCGACTCGACATTAAAATGCTGTCCTCCATTTTTATAAATCACTGGATGCGTGGTCCTTGCACTTTTTACAAACTAGCACTCAGCTACAAGTACTTGGTTTGCCTAACCACGCGTGTGCTGTCACCTCACTGCTGTGAGAGAGTGCAGACTGAACATGAGGGGTTAGGCATCTGAGTTCTTGTAGCCAAGTACTCGTTCGTGAGGTGCTGGGGCTGCACATCCAATGGTCAGTCCATCCTGCCATATAGGCAGGATGCAAAGAGGGAGCTCATGATATGAGAGCTCCAAAACTAAAGATATAATTTTAATGTTCAATCAAAGCTGTAATACATATGGAGTTTTTTTTTTTTTTATGTCATTAACAGAAACGAACCCTTTAATCACATCCCCATTAGTCTAGGTGTGTAAGTGTGTTTTGTAACTTTGGTAAATGTGTGAACTATTTTTCATGTTAAGTCTTACAGGTATTTATGACTTCCCAAAGAGAAAACGGTATTCCCCCAACCCACTTTTCTCACCAAAAAGACAGTATGGCCTTTGTTTAGGCATTACCCAGAATCACCATCTACTTCCTGAACTGAGATGAAGGCTGATAGATGACACAAATATGTAAATCCTAGTGCCTATGAAGTTCTTTTCTGCTTTTTAAAAATAAAAGGTCCAACATTTTTTAAAGGTTCTACTATTTTTGTTTATTGTGACATGTCAGAACTTTATTTATGCAGACTTCTAAATTTATTGAAAGGTCATTTTTTCACATTCCTATGAAATGATTGTTTTTCCTCAAGTGAGGATATCGTTAACTGTTTAAAGTAACAAAGTTTCTTCCCCTCAGCAGTGGTCATTGGCTATGCTTTAACACATAATCTGTACAGAGGGGAGATTATTATACTTAATTCCAAGGCTGGGACAAGAGGTGGGCAGGAGGGGCGGCTGCCATGGGCAATATGGTATCAGGTGAGGTGGGGGGCGCCACAAAGAGATGGGGAGGGGGGGGGGTTTTGCTGGAAGGGGGGATTTGGGGTTTGGCAGGGGGTAAGTATTGTTCTAGAAAGGGAAATTTGGGGAGGGGGTGCTAAGAATGGTAATCTAGGGGGATTTGTGTTGGGAGGGGGGAAGAAGATTTTTCTTGCTAGGGGAGGGGGGGATTTGGGGAAAATTTGAGCTGGGCGGGAGGGATTTGAAGTGGGGAGAGGAGATATCTACAAGGAGGGGACATTTTAGGGGTAGAGAATTTGTGCTAGGAGGGGTGAATTCTTTTTTTGGTGGGGGGGCATTTCAGCTGGAGGGATTTGGGGAATGTGGGGGGAAAAGACTTGTGCTGAGAGGGGGAATTTCCGCAAGGGGACGGATTTTTATGGGAAGGAGTGAGAATGTATGCTTAGGGGGTAAGCAGGATTAGTGCTCAGTGTTTCTGTGGGGGAGAATTTTGCTGACTCATAATGCCCACACATCTTAGAGGGGGGTGCAATTTGGCATGTTCGCCTTGGGCTCTGGATGATCTTGTCCCAGCACTGCTTCTGCTTCTTTCACTCATCTAAGTAAATATTACCATAAACCTTTATGTTGATCTTTAAATATAGATCAATGTTGAAGTGACTTCAAAGGTAAAAGTTGTAGTTTTAAAAAATAACGTGTTATACATACCTGCTCTGTGCAGTGGTTTTGCTCAGAGCAGCCCAATCCTCTTCTTCTTGGGTCCCCGGCTGGTGCTCCAGGCTTCTTCCCCCTGCCGAGTGCCCCCATAGCAACCCGCTTGCTATGGAGCATTATTGCCTGTTCGTTCACTCACCAGGACACACAAAGTGCGTCTCAACCTCATCCTCAGTCCAAGGGGTCCCGCTGCTACCTCTAAGTCCAATGAGGAGAGAGAGTGCAGAAAGAGCCGCTGCCCTCGTGCACATCGCTGGATCAAGTTTCTGCCTTTAGAACTACTTTAAATTAAAATGGTAAACTTGTTACATCTTCAAAGCAGGTATGCTCATGTAAGCTATTAGCAAGCACCTAATGGTATCTGCATATACCCTTCATTATCCTCAAGTGGTTCCAGAAGACCCCATATCTGGTGTGATTAGTGTGCAAATGGCTGTTTCAAAGTTGGAGCTCTGGTATATCCCCTCCACATCCTACAATGGGCATGTCCTTTTGACCTATAAAGAGACATGCAAATTGCATGGGGTCATTCTGCATCTCTGACTTTAAAGCTGGAAGCTGCTTTTTGAATACTGAGAAGTATGGGGGCTACTAGAACATTCTGGAGGAAAGCAATGTGCAGGCAACTATAGTTGCCTGCTTTAAACTTCCTACATCAATTTAAAGTCCATTGACTTATAGACTGTTAGGTTATATACAGTATATGAATGTGGGGGGGGGGGCAGGCATAGTGGGTTCTCCTGATGAGTTTCTGTTATTGGTTCCCTGGCTCTTTTAACTCCTGCTGCAGCTGGCAGCACAAGGGACACATCTCATTGACTAAAAGTCTGGCCATAGATTATGCAATTGCTTGAATCCCTCCCACTGCACTACAGTATTCTGTATACTGTATTCTGACAGGGGAGGTTTCCCCGCTGTCAGAATACAATGATCACTGCTGGCAGTTATAGCCGTCGGTAGTGATTGCACAAATGAAAAGAAAAACGGACAGACTGGTTATACTGAAGGTGATTGATAGATCACCTTCAGTACAAATAGCCTGCCCATAGATTGAAATTTCTGCTGAACCAGCTGAATTTCAATCAATCTATCTATGTCCCTTGTGCTGATGTTTGTATTTCTCCTGCATTCTGCATGCCAAGTGGTGGAGGAGATGAGAGGGACTGAGCAGAGCTTTTACATCAATTTCTTAAACTCTGCAGAGCGTGCAATGTGATGTCAATCTAAAGAGCTCTGGGCAGAGCTGGACCTGAGTAAACAGTAACAGGGCAATCCATGGTGCCAGCACCTCTGCAGCCACATCAGTTGAATAATTGACAATGTTGTAGTGATTTTACTGCAGAAGGAAAATCACTCTATAAAGGAAGTGACTAATGGCAATAATTGAAAGATCAACAGATATTTACAAAATGTTCCAGGAGTGCTTAGAAAACAGAGAGTCTAGTCTTACAGGTATGGGCAGCCTGTAGCACCTCTGTGATTTTAGAAGTTGACATAGCTCTACAGGCGGTCCCCTGGTTACAAACAGGACAGGGACTGTAGGTTTGTTCTTAAGTAGAATCTGTTTGTAATTTGGAACAGGTACATTTTTTAAGTGTAGCTCCAGCCAAAAAATCTATGTTTAAGCTTTTTTGAAAACATAGTGAAGGGTTATCACCCCTGTAACATTTGTTTTGCTGTCTTTACCCCTGTTCAGAAGATGTCACCTCACTTTCCGTCCCAATGACAATTGGATTTTGAAAATGTTTGCGTTATTAGGGAAACAAGAATTGGTGATAAAGCTCCAGTGGAGAGGAGACACCTTTTTCCCATATTAACTCTTACAGGAGAGAATTTGCCTTCCTAGAGGTAGATTTCCTCTCACTTCCTGTTGTCTCCTTCCATTTGCAAGTAGGAGTCGGATGTTTGTAAGTAGGGGACCACCTGTACTTTAAAAACTCTAAAAAGGTGATGCATTTACTTTTAAAGTATAACTAAAAGTAAAACCTTTTTTGCTGTGGATAGAGTGAAGAGGGATTAGAACACCTGTCGGGTTTTTAATGCTGTCTGTGCCCTCATGATGGAGATTCACTATTTCTATATGTCCTGTTTACTGTTTGCACACAAAGTGAAGTGAAAGTGAAAGAAAATTCCAAATTTTGGTTGTCACCAGAACACAAAACGAGGTGAAATCTTCCAGTGGGTAAACTAGTTTTGGTGATAAAAGGGATTCCCTCACTTTAGAACAGTGTTTCTCAACTACAGTCCTCAAGGCGCCCCTACAGGTCATGTTTTCAGGATTTCCCTCAGATGAAACTGCTGTGGTAATTACTAAGGCAGTGAAACTGATGAAAACGTGACCTGTTGGGGCGCCTTGAGGACTGGAGTTGAGAAACACTGCTTTAGAAGGATTTCCTCTCACCTCTTGTTTTGGCTTTGGGACAGGAAGTGAAGGGAAATCTTTCCAATGGGACACAAATTACAAGAAAACTGACAGGGGTTATTACCCTCCCATACTTAAAAATGGTTTGCCTTCCGTTCGTTCTTTAAAGATACTGTAATACTTATTGCTACTGTAGTATTTTTCTTTACAAAAAGGCATATGAGATTTAAAGACCAGAGGCTACATAGTCCTGGTTAAAAGCGGTTAACATTTTAAGAGATATATCTATGAAGTCCTTCTGGCAGTCATGAAGAAAAGAAAATATAATTTTTAGTGTCCACATATAACAGTTTCTGAAAGAAGCTCTGTATTAAGATAACTCTCTACGCTTACTTGTTGACATACGGCAGCCATACACCTACTAGTATTAGCTGTTGCTGGCACAGGAAAGATGTAGCACTTTTATGGTAAATTTGTACCAAACGCATTGCTCAGCGACAAGTGGCAGGTATATTTTATAAATTAATGAGTCTATATTTCTGCAGATAAGGTGAAAGATCTATCAATATACAGAAAACATGCATGTGTTTTGAAGGCACATTTTTAGAATTAACTAACACTGGCAGGTTTTCAGATTATGCATATTCCAATAATGTAATTTATAATATTACACAGAAGCATTATGGACCCTCACAAAAACAGAACATACAAACAAATCTTAGGATTTTATATCAATCCTATCCTTTTTGATGTGCAAATATTTAATGTATGCTCCGTGTATATACTAAGCAGTGCAATATCTAATCATATTAAAAGATATCTTGAGTCAGACTTGGACAGGAAAATACAAAGGATCTTGGGTAAAAATACTAACAATTAAATAAAATTTAAGTGACATTTGATTGGGCTTACTGTAATAAAGTTTAATAATACTAATAATATTTGTGTGTTCCCTCTAATTACAAAACTAAAAAATTTTATGCCAACAAAAAAAGCTTAAAGTGTTTGTAAAGTCTTGTTTTTTTTTAGTTAAAAAATAACAAACATGTTATACTTACCTGCTCTGTGCAGTGGATTTGCACAGAGCAGCCCAGATCCTCCTCTTCACAGGTCCCTCTTTGGTGCTCCTGGCCCCTCCCTCCTGTTGAGTGCTCCCACAGAAAGCAGTTTGCTTTGGGGGCACCCGAGCCGAGCCGCAGCTCTGTGTATCCATTCAGACACAGAGCCGTGGCCTGGCCCCACCCTCTCTCTCCTCATTGGCTGACTGACTTTGATTGACAGCAGCGGGAGCCAATGGAGCCTCACTGCTGTCTCAGCCAATGAGGAGGGGAGTCCCGGGCAGCTGAGACAATCCTACAACATCGCTAGATCTAGATGGGGCTCAGGTAAGTGTTAGAGGGGCTGCTGCACACAGAAGGCGTTTTATCCTAATGCATAGAATGCGTTAAGATAAAAAACCTTCTGACTTTACAACCACTTTAATAAAAAATACTAAAAGCTTTATAATGAAGGTTGGTCACGTATATAAAAAAGTTAGAAAAAAGGGCAACTGTCAGTTACTTAATTTCTATCAAAGGAAGGTTGACCGCACTCTTTGGAGTGCGGTCAACCTTCCTTTGATATCCTCTTGCTACGCCCAGGTCACAGACTGGACTGGTACCCTGTGATTCAGAAATAGGGATTGCATTATATGTTTCACCTGGAGCGGTGTCTGCCCTTCTATCATCAGCTACTCAATTTCTATCCTGTACTTGAAAAATAGCAGACGATCTGGTTGCTATGTACAAAAACCCTAATTTCTTTTACTTTACTTATTTTTGCGTTCAGCTTCTTTCTGCTTTGCATTAAAGACCTTGCTGTTAAAAGGGCTGATTTACAAAAACGTCAGCCTAGAAGAACAAAGCCTCGTACACACGATCCGATTTTCCGACGGGAATTGTGTGATGACAGGCTGTTGGTGGAAAATCCTACTGTTTGTACGCTCCATCGGACAATTGTTGTCGGATTTTCCCCGGACAAATGTTGGATGGCAGGCTTTAAAATTCCCACGCACAGCGGGCTGTTGTCGGATTTTCCGATCGTGTGTACACAAGTCCGTCGGACAAAAGTTCAAAGTACAAACACGTATGCTCGGAATCAATGCTCACCAAACACAACATTAGCAGAAGGTGCCCAAAGGGTGGCGCTAAAGAGATGAAAAACCATGTGGTTTTGTGTTTGTTGGCTGACAATTGTGTGCTGTTTGTATGCAAGACAAGACGAGGCTTAAGGAAGAGTTAGAATCTCTGTCAAATTTTATTTGCAGCAGCTGTCACTACAGCAGATTTCCTTTCAATCCCATATTGCCATTTCTGTGCCTTCACTTCCATACAACAGTCTGTATACCCACTTGAGAGAATTAAGAAGTAAGAGGAAATACCCCCAACAGGAATACGGGCATCAAATAAAAAAAATCTGACAGGGGATATAACCCTTCAGCAAGCTGTACAAAATTAGAAATCTTCTTTAACTGCTTGTCCACCGCCCACCGTCAAATGACGGCGGGCGGAAGACCCTATTGTTCTGGGCAGACGTCATATGACATCGTGCCTTCCGAAGCCACTAGGGGGCGCGCCACGGCGCTGGGGACCTGACGCGCGTGGCCTGGCGGGCGCGATGGCCACCGGGCACCCGCGATTGCCCAGTAACTGAGCAGGGCCGTGGATCTCTGTGTGTAAACACAGAGATCCACGTCCTGTCAGGGAGAGGAGACCGATGGTGTGTCCCTTGTACATAGGGACACCCATCGGTCACCTCCCCTAGTCAGTCCCCTCCCCCACAGTAAGAATCACTCCCAGGCAACACATTTAACCCCTTCCTCGCCCCCTAGTGTTAACCCCTTACCTGACAGTCACATTTATACAGTAATCACAGCATTTTTATAGCACTGTTCGCTGTATAAACGTGAATGGTCCCAAAAATGTGTCAAAAGTGTCCGATGTGGCCGCCGCAATATCATGATAAAAATCGCTGATCGCCGCCATTACTAGTAAAAAAAAAAATATATAAAAATGCTATAAATCTATCCCCTATTTTGTAGCTGCTATAACTTTTGCGCAAACCAATCAATATACGCTTATTGCGATTTTTTTACCAAAAATATGTACAAGAATACATATCGGCCTAAACTGAGGAAAAAATTTGTTTAAAAAAATAGATATTTATTATAGCAAAAAGTAAAAAATATTGTGTTTTTTTCAAACTTATCACTCTTCTTTTGTTTATAGCGCAAGAAATAAAAACCGCAGCTGTGATCAAATACCATCAAAAGAAAGCTCTATTTATGGGGAAAAAATGATAAAAGATGATAAAAATGTCATTTGGGTACAGTGTTACATGACTGCGCAATTGTCATTCAAAGTGTGACAGCGCTGAAAGCTGAAAAATGGCTTGGGCAGGAAGGGGGTGAAAGTGCCCTGTAGGCAAGTGGTCAAAGCACCCCTGTTGCGTAAAAAAAAAATTCCCTCCAAAAGCAGACTTCTCATGGTTATTACGGCAGAATTTCAGCATACACCACTCCCATGTGTGTTAGATGTCTGGTCCCCCACAGTGCACTGTGATTAAAATCCATCAACCCCTACAGAACACAGTAGTATTGTAGGGGCCTACGGGGAGGACTCAGGGAGCACAGCCAGGAACTGGGCATCTGACACACCCAAAAGTATATTGCATGCTCCAGATTCTTTACCTAACAAAGCTCTTGAAGACTTGGAAACTGATTTACTGCTGCTATTGCGACTGTGATATGACTGCTCAAACTCAGCACGACACGAAGTGATGTTGCCTGACTTTTATGAAACTGTATATGGCTGTTGGTAATTAGACAGAGATGTTGGGCATGGGAATACCAGATTTAATACTTTGGGTTGGAGTGTGCCTGAGGATTTTAAAGATCATCCAGCTATGTAGTGGCGAGCCACGATTTTAAATTGATTTAGCCAGCATTTTTTTTTTTTTTTTTTTTTTTCAAGTACAACATTGCTAAAAAAAAGCAAATAATACTAATAATTAATGTTAAGAAAACTTGCCCAACAGAACTGCATCAAACTGAGCTTTTGCTGAAAGAAAGCTTAAAGGGGTTGATTTACTAAAGGCAAATCCACTTTGCACTGCAAGTGCACTTGGAAGTGCAGTCATTGTAGATCTGAGGGAAAGCTCTGAAATGAGGGGAAGCTCTGCTGATTTTATCATCCAATCATATGCAAGCTAAAATGCTGTTTTTTATTTTCCTTGCATGTCCCCCTCAGATCTACAGTGACTGCACTTCCAAGTGCTCTATCAGTGCACCTGTAGTGAAAAGTGGATTAGCCTTTAGTAAATAACCCCCAAAGTGTACATGTAGTAGGTGGTCAGCTGGGACGTTAGCTTTTGCTTATCTGTGCTGTTCCAGCTGCATCTACTGATAAATCTCTGTAAAATGAGTCTCTTAGCATTTTCTTTTTTTTAGGAAATGTCTTTCCAAATGACATGGTAGCTTAAGCATTTTATTTTCTAATATGTATATATTATATAGCATACAGTATATAGCAGGGATCCTCAAACTACGGCCTTCCAGCTGTTGCGGAACTACAGATCCCATGAGGCATTGCAAAACTCTGACATTTCACAGACATGACTAGGCATGATGGGAATTGTAGTTCCTGAACACCTGGAGGGTCGTAGTTTGAAGACCCCTGGTATATAGTATACAGTTTATAGTATATAGCATAATTTAATTACTGTATTTATTGGCGTATAACACTCACTTTTTACCCTGAAAATAGAGGGTAAACTGTGCCTGAGTGTTATACGCAGGGGGCTGTGGAAAGTTTTTTTCCTGAAACTTCCCTCTTAACGTTTGGGTGCGTGTTATACGCCAATAAATACTGTATTTCCTGTTTTTTTTATTATTTCCTCTTTTGCTCTTAGGATTTTACTATAAAGTCTACTAGCAATACACTATCTAAGTGCTTAGAGGAGACATTCTTTACATCTGTATTAATGGCAAGCCTCCGTTAAGAGCACAAAGGTCAATTAACCCAGGCCTTACACATGTGCCCTGCTCTTTGACCTCATTAATTAGCTGTAATTTTAGTTTATATGATAAAATCAGCACAACATTCCAAAGCATACACATTATCCATCTTCATATTTTAAGCCAACTTTTCAGAGACACGTGTAAATTAGATTCATTAATGACAGCACCAGGAAACAGTGTAATTATTGCAGCAGGGAACAGCAATTCGTATTTACAGATCCATTTCAAACATATCCCGCTGTATAATAGGAGGCGCAGAATAGTAAGCCTATTCGATTGAGTGCTTTTTAACATTCAGTTGCTATTGTGTTGTGATTTAATAAGCAGCGTGTGTTTTTTTTTAAACTTCTTTTTAAAAGTATTTAATAAAAAACAAACGGAGGTCAGAGTCTCCCAGCAAGCTTATCGCAGTCCTCAGGCACTCATTTAGAAGCCTATCAGTACAGCATGGCAGATGAAATGTTCCCTCAGCCTGTTTCGATGAGCCATCAACTGCGAGAATCTGACAGGTATCAGGATGCTGCTAGCAAGCTAGGTGCAGCGACTCATTAGGAAAAAAGTATTTGTTTAGAAATCTGCATAAGGGTTAGACGCATCCCATGTCTCTTTGAGTGACTACTGGAATGTTTAAAATGGTTACATTTCCCAGTCTTTTTAATTAACAAGTGTCAATTGTTACATTTTCTCAGACTGAGCATAGTGTTGTTTTATCACGTGTATTACATTTTGCCCTCTTGTGGATGTGGATTGCACACTTGGTTTCTCATTTCTATTTTGTAATGAGAATCTGCAATAAATACATTTAAGTCTTTAAAATTTCTTGCACGTGTCATTGAACACTATTCAACTAATGTTGGGGGTCTTGATTGTCACTGCAAATGACTTAATTATTCCATGGGATAGTAGGCAGAACCTTACCTTACTTCTATATTTAATAACTCACAGACAACGTGCTTTGGATTATTATGGCCGCGGCTGCTTTATTATTGGTTTAAATATAATTTATATATTAACAAATAAATACTTAAACTTAACCAACCTAGCCACTACGGCTCAGGCTGCATAAATATTCTCAGAATTCACAAAAAACATCCTTCATAAATTTACTACATTAGATAACAGATTTGTCCCCCTTTGTATTCTTTTTCAACAAAGGTGACCCCGACCACATAATTGCAGCTCGTGACAAGGAAAATATAATCTTATAGGTTGGGGGGGGGGAACACCACAGCTCCGTCTTCTGAGGCGAATTGAGCCTCCCTTACAGAACCCTACTTTTATACCCCTATTCTGACTAGCTAAATCTACCTAAAACTAGTTCTAACTCCGCTCCCCTTCAAAAAACCCAGGAAAATCACGTGTACCAGCTCCCTGGTACACGTGAGCTCCAGGTGTTTGAATCTTTTGGCGGGCTCCTCTCAGCTCGAGGAGAGGGGAGCCTTGAAACTGCCTGCTCTGCCACTAACCAATGAGGAAAGGGGGAATTAAAACCGTCTCCCCCTTTCCTTTCATTCTGTCGCTTTTTAAAAAAGAAAAGAAAATGCTTCTTTGTTGCAAGAGAAAAAGATAGTATAGAAACCTTGGCCTCCATTTTTTACATCCTTTTTTAAAATTTTAAATAATGAATGCTTTACCAGTGTTTATTTTCTGTGTCTGGTTGCCACACTTGCGCCTTAAAGTTTCTGTGTCCTAATATTTTGGCCCTGAATCTAATCCTGTAAAAGTACATGTCATTGTACAGTATGTTCACTGGTTCCATCGATACCATCACTGTGTGAACCTATAGAAGTTTTACTTTCACCATGAGTGGGAAGTTGCACAACAAATGCTCATGTAACAAGAGGCTGCTGTTCCTTTTAGAAGCTCTGTGATAGCCTATTTATCTTAAGCCTGGTACACACGGGCCGAATATCAGGCAATAGCGGACGGTTTACCAGAAACCCTTCCGACATTCGGCTCATGTGTACTGCAGCCTGTCCGACAGAAGCCGGCTGAATATTCGTCTTCTGTCGAACAGGCATGCTGGAAAAACAGTAGCCGGTCGACATCCAATCAGCGCTTGCAGTCAATGGTGCTGCCTGTGCATTCTGGTGGGGGGGAGTCCCCCTATCAGAACACAATAGCTCAGCAGGGAGATCGCTGTACGAACATTGGATAGTTACTATAGCAAGATCCTCAGTTTTATTTTTCGCTCAGCCCGCGGGGTTGAAAGAAAAATAAAAGACTGTCAGAGTGTACTGGGCTTTATTTAATTGGACTTTACAAAACAGAGATTACGATAAGAAGTAGTATTTCAGTTTTTTTTATTATTATTTAACCCTTTCCTTACCGGGCCATAATAATATGATGCCGGCCGGAACCCTCCCTCCCTCCCTCCCAGCGGGTGGACATCATATGATGTCTTTTCTTCCCGGCCGTCTAGGGGGCGCGCGCGTGCCGCCGGCACCGCATGTGACCCGGTGCACGTGCCCGGCGGCCGCGATGGCCACCGGGCACCCGCGATTGCCCGCGATCACGGCAGGAGTGTGGATCTGTGTGTGTAAACACACAGATCCACCTCCTGTCAGAGGTGAGGAGACCGATGCGCGTTCCCAGTACAGAGGAACATAGATCTGTCTCCTCCCCTTGTGAGTCCCCTCCCCCTACAGTTAGAATCACTCAATAGGAAACATATTAACCCCTTCAGCACCGCCTAGTGTTAACCCCTTCCCTGCCGGTCACATTTACACAGTAATCAGTGCAGTTTTATAGCACTAATCGCTGTATAAATGTGACTGGTCCCAAAAACGTATCAAAAGTGGTCGATATGTCCGCCGCAATGTCACGGTCACAATAAAAAACGCAGATCGCATATTACTAGTAAACAAAATAAAATGAATAAAAATGCCATAAATCTATCCCCTATTTTGTAGACGCTATAAATTTTGCACAAACCAATCAATATAGGCTTATTGCGATTTTTTTTCACCAAATATTGGTAGAAGAATACGTATAGGTCTAAACTGAGGAAAAAAAATTATAAAAAAAAAAAAA
Organism: Rana muscosa; assembly: GCA_029206835.1. NCBI lineage: Eukaryota > Metazoa > Chordata > Amphibia > Anura > Ranidae > Rana > Rana muscosa. Next base: position 673,827,969 of record CM055116.1, read on the forward strand.
AAAATGTGATATTTATTTAATCAAAAGGTAAAAAATATTGTGTTTTTTTCAAAATTGTCGCTCTTCTTTTGTTTATAGCGCAAAAAATAAAAACCGCAGAGATTATCAAATACCACCAAACGAAAGCTCTATTTGTGTGGGGAGGGGGAAACATTAAGATTTCATTTGGGTACAGTGTTGCATGACCGCGCAATTGTCATTCAAATTGCAACAGCGCTGAAAACTGAAAAAGAAGACTTCTCATGGTTATTACGGCAGAATTTCAGCATTGGTCTGGGCAGGAAGGGGTCAAAATGCCCTGTATGGAAGTGGTTAAAAACAAATTAAGAGCTTTTTTTATATATCTGAGGTCATCTTGTATTAACCTGGTCTAAGTTGGTTTCATCCTTTCTTATACAATGTATGACATAATCTTTTGAGTAGTTAGATCCATGCTAAAATTGTTTTAGTTAAACTACTTGTAGTTTATGTTAGAACTACAACTCAATACTATTACCATATACAGGTATGTGATCTTTTCTTTTGCTGCCAAGAAGTAGTATAGCCCAATTCAAATAATTTTGTTTTGTTTTGTTTTGTTTTTTATTGCCATCTTTGAACCCTGGGACAGCACAGCAAACAATTAGGGAAGTGGTTGTCACAGGGACAGCCAGACACATACAGTGACAATAACCTGCAAGAGGCTCTAACCCTTCCACATTTTACTGAACAATAAGTGTTTTGTTGTAATCTGTGGGATTGCTTTACTAAAGTGAAGCAGACTGTTCAATTTGCACAAAATGTTTCCTTACATTGGTGAATGTATTGAAAATTCAGTTTGCGAAGAATCACATGCAAGACAAAAAAGAAAAAAAAAGAAAAAAAAAAATTTTTTTGCTTGCACATGAATGAATAATGGTAATCAGAAGAGCTTCACCTCATTCACCAAGCTAAGGGAGAATCCCCTTGCACGTGAACGGCCTGTTTACCATAAATAAATAAACCCCTGTGTCTTAACTGGAAAGATTCCCCATCACTTCCCATCCTGAGAGAAAATCTGTAATGGGGGTCACAAACACAGCACTGAAAACCTTATAGAGGTCTTATCCCCACCACTCTCTGTCCAAAAATACAAACAATTTTGGCTGGAGTTTTAACGTCAGTTGCAATGTTTTTTTTACTGCATTGGCAGTTTACTAATTAGCTTTACTCCATATCTGGAATTCTTCTTCAACTCAGTATAGAAAATGTAAAATATATAAAAAAAAATATTTTCTTTGACAATACCTGTCAAACTACAAGGTTTGCTTTGCTGCATCCACAAAGCAAGTATCTTGTACTTACTTTATCCCATGTTACTCTGTCAGCCCAATCTGCAAACACAGCCTTGAAAAAATCCATGTACTACAGATTATGGGAAAACACATAACATGCCCCTGCCCACTATGCTCCTGGTGCTTTAACAGCTTATCGCCATAGACCTGTCACCGTGCAGTTGGGAGGTGCATAGTCATGTTTAAGGTTTGACTTTATATGGTTAGTAGAGAAGCATGGAAAGATTATTAATTAATGTGCCTTCAATTAAAGCGGTTGTATACCGCAAAACTTTTTTTTTTTTGGGTCAACCTGCAAGGCAAAGGTATAATGAGCTAGTATGACTAGCATACTAGCTCATTATCAATCACTTACCTTAGATCGAAGCCCCCGCAGCGGTCCTCGGACGCGTCCTCTGTTGAATCCATGATACCCGGAGTGACTTCCGGGTATTGCCGCTCCGGCGCTGTGATTGGCCGGAGCGGCGATGACGTCACTCCCGCACATGCGCGGGGAACGGCACGATCCCCGCGCATGCGCGAATTACCGGCAGTGTACGGCAGGCTCCCATTCAAGAGCCGCCGCGCTCAGTGCGCATGCGCCGTAGATAGCGGTACAGTTTTTTTTGCAAATATCTCCGAGACTGTGTAGGTCTCGCAGATATTACAAGCTCCTACAGGTAAGCCTTAATGTAGGCTTACCTGTAGGTGCTTGTACAAAATTTGGGTATACAACCACTTTAAGGGAGACAGTTATTTTGCCTACTATGAGCAAAATGCAGAATTACTTTAAAATAAACAGTGCCTTATACGCAAAACAGTGTAACCATGAAGGTTTGTAAAGAGAAAGGGTTAAAAAAATAAAATAAAATGTAGCTTTATTTTACTTAAAGGTATTTAATTGAATTTTTTTTCTGGACTTCCCATTATAGCATAGTGGCTTAGTGGTTAGCACATCTGCCTAGCAGAACTAGGGTCAAAGGTTTGAAACCCACCCATGATACTACCTGTCTGGAGTTTGCATGTTCTCCCTGTGTCTGTGTGGGTTTCCTCTCACACTCCATGCTGGTAGCTTCATTTGCTTTGCAAGAGTAAAATGGCAGTATACGACTCAAAAGAATAGGCACACCTTAATTATTCGCCCTTTTGTACAAGCTCTGCTCACCGTGTTATTGGGTTATTCACGAGCAAACTAATGATGGAATGTACAGTTAGAGACACCGTCTGGTTTATATAATATTATATTATATATTATATTTTTAATTATACAGACCTCCATACAAGAGAACAAAAAGATGGCTTCATGTTTGGACTTTCAAAGAGCATTCTGACTCCTGCACCCCCTTTCTCATACAGTTCTCTTACTGAAGCCACAAATGTCCAAAGGTCGACAGAAGAGGCATAATAAAAAAGAAAAATGTTCTTACAGTTTGTAAAATTTGCTGCTGCCCCCCTCTATCCCTGGTGACCTGGAATCTGGCCCACAAGTACCATTATGATAAATATAGCCCTGCTTTATGATCTTTTCCTTATTAAAAGTATTTTGGTATCTCACATCTTGCTTGAGTCTGATTGTCACACCAGTGTCTTTTCTCAACAACCCCAAACAGTACCTTAATAAAGCCTGCCATAATGAACTGTGTGGTCTGCCATTGTAAACCTCCTTCTGAAAATAGTAGTCATTTGGCTATCATGGTGAACCTCTGACTTCAATACATACTGAGTCGCTGCCCTGCCAACTTGCTTAAGCCACTGTTCCACTGTTAAGCCACAGAATCAGGCCGGCAACTATTTTATTTTATTTTTTTCAGTTAAGCATACATATTTTTCTCATGAAAACTTTTCATTGAAGTATAACTTCACTTTCACCGTGAATTATACTTTTTTTCTGTGGAAATTCAGATTTTTTTTTTGTATTACAGGTCACCTTTATAGGTAACAATGTTTTTTTTTCTAGCATCACTGCCTAACTCTATGGTTACACCCAACTTTGCTGTGAACAAGCTGTTCCTGGATACTCATACAGCAGTGAGAGGCAACCTCGGCACTCCAGCTGTTATGAAACTACAATTCTCATGGCCACAGGCATGACTGCCAGAGACAGGGACATGATTTTTAGTCTGACCACACCTAGAGTGCCAAGGTTGCCTATCCCTGCCCTAGAGGGTGCTGTTTGGAGAGGGAAGAGCTGCACTTCATTGAGCTGAAAGAGTAGCATCCTCCTCAAAGCAACACACTCTAAACAAAGCAGAAAGTATGTGATTCTAGGGGACAAGGGACTATGCTACAACAATACTTACCTTTATCACCCATCATATTGGCATTGTTTTCAATAGCTATTGGGCAAGTACAAATAATAATTTCATATTGAAATTGCTTTGTAATGCTAAGGTTACCACTCCATTGGTTTTTGGTGCACTGTGATTAGTGAGTACTCAGTATTTTAACTTAGTTTACTGCACTGTGTGCTCCTGATTCTATTTCCCATTACTCACTTCAATTCCTGAATTTGGCTTAGCCCCTCTGGTTCTGCTTCCTGGCCTGCCTTTGACTTCAGTTTTTGGCTTTTGATTCTTACCTGTGCACAATAAGTGCATCTTGTTCCTCACCATCTTAGCAGCAACTGGGTTTGCCCATTGTTTCAGATTTTTTTTTCTGATTGCCCTGTCCTTTTGCCTCATCACATCCCTGATGAAGGGGATATGCGTGGCTCCGAAAAGTTGCACCTTTGTGATGTGATCTCTTTTCATTAAAACTTTCTGGATGACATTTGTCGATCCATGGTGTGCTGGCGAATATGTACGCTTGTTTGATGTTTCCAGGACCCAACTGGTAATCGCTGCAGCACCCACCATTTTTATGAGCCATATCTACCAGGAACGTGTGCGATAGGAATATTGATCAGACTGTCCTTTTGCCTGCCTATCAACTTTAATTGCGCTCAGACTGCTTACTTGTCTGTCTATGTTTTAAGCCTCGTACATACGACCGGTTTGCTGGCAGTGCTTTCTTGCCAAGTAAACCGTGCGTGTGTACGAGGATTTTCAGGTTTCTCATCAAGAAAACTGGCCAGAATCTCGACGAGAAAAATAGAGAACCTGCTCTCTATTTTCTCGTCGGGATTCTCATCGGCATGTTTCCCAACGAGAAACCCGAGAATGTGTACGCTTACCTGTTGCAGTGGAAACCCGCGCATGCTCGAAATGACTTTGACGCATGCGCGGTAGCTTCCTAGGCATAGGTAGGGTGTAGCAAGATGGCGGCGGCGGCATCGAATGTGACGAGCGCACGCTCGTCGTAGTCGATGACGTCACTGCGTTCGTTCCATTCAAAAGAACGGCGGTTCTTTTGAATCAAGCGTATGTACACTCGGCCGGGACAAGATTCTTGTCAAGAATCTCGTCAGGGAAAAACGACGGGTTTTTTCCTGACGAGATTCTCGGTCGTGTGTACTAGGCTTTCCTCTTCTCCTTTCTGCTTGGACCCTTGAACTCCTAAGGTTGAACTTGTTCAAAGCTTAACATCACACTGTGCTGGGTGACAACATTTTTGGATATATGAAGCCAAGGGTTTAGGAAGCCCTGCCCAGCACTCCTGTGCCCTGCACACTTTAGTATATTTTATGAGGTTCACTGTCCACAATGACAGCCACAACTCTGCAGCTATGATCTGTTAAAGAACATACACAAATACGTGAGTCACAAGCAGGAATGCTTGAACACTCGTCTGCAAATATTGCTGTTGGAAAGAAGAACCTGTGTGAAGGATGTGAACGTTTAACAGGTGAACCTTCAATGCATCCCAGTCATTTAAAAAAGTCCAATCCAATCACATCACTGTCAGTTGCTCTGCAAAGTCAAATGCCCATAAAAATTCAAATAATCATAATATAAAATAATTGCGCAATTATTTTTTGTACACACTTGTATTCCTTGATTATGTCACTTGGATTAATTGCTGCTGTTATATAGTATATATACCGTATTTATCGGCGTATAACACGCACAGGCGTATAACACGCACCCTAACTTTAAGAGGGAAGTTTCAGGAAAAAAACGAATACAGCATTTAATTTTGCACCTAGCGCAGTATAAAACTACACTTTTAAAATAATAATAATAGTAATAATAAAATGAACATTTATTTTTACACATAACGTATTTAATTGAACTGAATTGAATTGATTTAATAATTGGGACATAGCGTTGTAAATCTATTATTATTCTTAATTATTAGCTAGATCTACCAGATAAGGTGGCCAGCCGATGTTTTATTCTTCTATAGTAAAAGTTAAAGCAGTATTAAAGCCAAAAACAAAAAAATTATAAGATTGCAGCTTACAATTTCCTAGATGTGGTGGCTGCATTAGTAAAATTGTTTTCTTTTTAGGCTTTTTATTCCTTCATTTTACTTGGTGATCCTGGAAGTAATACGTTTCCTTTTTAGGGTGTCTGCATTCTGGGTGAAGTAGAAAAGCAGACACCTTTGGAAAGTGGCATGGCCAGTCTGGGGAGAGGGTAGCGTTAGACTAGCAGATTTGGATGGACTTGACCAGCAAATTGAAGCTGAACTCCAGCTAACACTTTATAAGCAGCTACAGCAAACCGTTTTTTTTTTTCTCTTTTGGGATAAAGGTTTTATACAAATGAAAAAATCAGACCATTGTAACCACCCCTGTCAATGCAAAATGATTTGTCTCAACCCTTTAACAGCTAAAGTTAGTAGGAAATTGAAAATAACAGACTGGATCCCCAGGTGGTGCTGGAAAAAAAAGCTTTAAAAAAAAAAAAAAATCTAATACAGCCACCACATCTAAGAATTGGTGAGCTGCAAAATAATATAATGTTGTTTTTTGAGTTTGAAACTGCTTTCATTTTCTTTTCAGAGTTCAAATAACAGGTTCTTACCCAGTAAGAAGCCTAACCTTAGCCTGAACTTTCTTTTCTTTCATTTTTGATAGTCTTGGGAAGAGTAAATACCTCTGTCAATTTTTATTCCTGTCCAGGACCCCGTTAGAAAGATTCCAACTCACCTTCTATATCTGTGACAACAAGACAAAAAATGAGAGGATTGGCAGTCACTGGGACAGGAAGCACAAACATTGATAATAACTTGTCAGAGGATCTAATCCTTCCCCTTTTTGTTGATAAAATGTGTTTTGTTGATGTGAAAGAAATTAATGTAACAGGCCTTAGTTCCTAGAGCATACGAAGGCCCCTCAGTCAGTCTAGACTTCTAACTAGAAAAGTCTGCAGTAGCTGGATTGGCCAATTGTGGATACATTTCCGACTTTTACAATTCTCAGCACATAGTGGGATTGATTTACTAAAACCAGAGAGTGCAAAATCTGGTGCAGCTGTGTAAGGTAGCCAATCAGCTTCTAACTTCAGCTTGCTCAATTGAGCTTTGACAATAAAACCTAAAAGCTGATTGCTTTCTATGCAGAGCTGAACCACATTTTGCACTCTGTCGTTTTAGTAAATCAACCTCGCAACGTTAAGGGATTGTCCAGACATGACAACAAGTTACAATAATGGACCTTACATATAAAATAGAGGGGAAAGAAGTTGAGGTGTTGCCCATAATTAGGAAGATGTTTTTCTATCATACATTAGGCACTTTGATGGTATTAGTCAAATTAATGTCAGGCATCTGTGATAGTGGGGGAGATTTACTAAAACTTGTGCACTCAGAATCTGGTGTAGCTGGGCATGGTAGCCAATCGGCTTCTAACTTCAGCTTGTTCAAATAAGCTTTGGCAATAAAACCTGGAAGCTGATTGGTTTCAATGCAGAGCTGCACCAGATTTTGCACTCTCCAGCTTTAGTAAATAACCCCTCTTCGACAAACAAATAGCACAATGATGTTTCTTACCATGTGCCACCCAGCCATGTTTACATTGGTCACAGGTTCTCAGATTAATCTTCCCAGGCTGGAAACATTCGCATGTGCAATTTACAAGTGTACATCGGATGGCCTAGAAGAGGAAAGAGAGAGTCATTGATCGAGATGTCCATTTCACAGTTTATGCTCTTACAATATGTATGAGATATTGTGGCTTATGGAAACACAGTGTAATCACCTATTAGTGCTGTTTGCAGGGACACAAAAAATGGAAAAAGCACATTTCCGATGCAATGCTTTAATACTTAAGAGAGTCTTAGCTTCGAGTGGCTGTCATAACAGTAAAACCGATAAACAAAATAAAAGCTATGAGGTTATCTAGGAACATTGTAAGACATCATATACATAGTTCATATATTAGTATAGTGCCAAACTGATCTGGTTTACACGGCTAAATGCAAAAAAGCAGAGATAATGGGATTGATTTACTTAAGGAGATGAAGCACTTAGCAAAGTGAATGTTTACTTAGGTTAGTGAATAAGGCGGAGCTGTGTTTGAATACCCACTCATGTTTTTTTTTTGCATATGGTTGGATGATTAAAACCAACACAATTTCACCTTATTCATCAAGATACGTGAGCTACCTCTACTCCTTTAGTAAATCACCCCTACCGATTAATTTTATTATTAAATATAGGAGATTTAGATGGATATAAGAATTTGCTAAATACAAAATTTACTTTATTAACAAAAAATGTTAGTAAAAAGATCTTTGCCATTCCACACCCATTAGTCACTATTTTAGCAAGACAGCCTTAATAGCACACTGTAGCAATTAAAGCTAAGTACATGATTAAAAAAAGGCATAAACAAATGATACCATCACTGAAGCTGATGCAAATTTGAACTTCTAAGTAGCTTTATTTGCAAAATCAAAGTTTTCCTTTAAAAGTCTAACATGGTTCCAATTTTCTCTTGCCTTCTGAGCATCCTGATTGGTTCTTGCTGTAAAGGACACTCTCTCTGACCAATAAAAGATTGGAAGGGAGTGGGATTAAGATTGACTTGCAGGAGAAGTCAACTGCCAATATCTCTGGATTTACTGATAATTTTTAAGCAGGCATGTCTGACATCACATGTTTCTGGGGGGGGGGGGGGTTGTCGTGTCATAGAAGAAAGAGCACACTATAAATATGTAACATCAACTGTTTTTTTTCTGTAGGAATAGCAAGGATGTATTTCTGGACAGCCGCACTCTTGAAAAATTATAGCCTTTATTAAAATAAGAACAGCACTAAAAGTCACAGCAAGCAAAAACCTCGGACAGCTGACATGTTTCAAACTCTATCTAGTGTTTAGTCATAGCTATGACTGCACCTGAGATGTCTGTGGGTGGATTACTTCCAAGGTTCCCTTCTGAGAGTATTTGACAAGCAGCCTCCTTACCGCCTGCTTTAACCCTGCACTAATGTCTTGCAACGCTATTCACTTGAGTGGGTTTTGTTCTACTAGAATATTTTTTTATATTTTCGGAGGAACCCTGTAAGGTAGGCTGTACAGGTCCCCATAATTTCTAACAGCAGCCCTGAGGGTTACCATGAGTGTGGAGCTGGCCCAATATCCCAGAGCCTGCCTTCAAATTCTATCTAGTCCTTCATTGTATTTTTTCTATGGACACTTAAATGTAACTGGCTTTTCCACAGGGTGATGTTTCTGATAAAGTATACTAAATAACACAAAAGCTAAAGAAGGGGCCCTAAAAAGGATAGTGTAATAAAAGTACACTTATCACTAAACACCAAAAATGTTATGTGCACTTGTTAGGGTAAATTGTTGCTCCAATAGATCCCATATACTGTAAATGGTCACACTGATTAATGCAACCAGTAATACTATAACATGAACAAAATAAATACTTTTGAAGGAAAGAACCCCTAGGGGTGGGATTTTTAAGGCACTACCAAAAAACAATGAAGTAGAATTTTTTTTTAAATTTATAATGAAAAACAATAAACATAGATTATTAGACATAGTCACAGATACAAAAAATACAAAATATGCAATTGAAGATACACAGTCCTCTACCCAGAGGACCCAAAGGACAGTAGAGGACTGTGTATCTTCAATTGTATATTTTGTATTTATTTTTTGTATCCGTGACCATGTCTAATAATCTATGTATATTGTTTTTCATTATAAATAAAAATGTATATTTTTCTACTTCATTGTTTTTTGGTAGTGCCTAAAAAAAACACCACTAGGGGTTCTTTCCTTCATGTTCTTTATGGGATGTGGCACACTTTTTGAAATTTTCTATATCAGAATCGCTCTTTCAAAAGAAATACTTTTGGGCAGTTTTGAACACACCAAGCAAAAGGAATCTGACTATACTCACAACAAGATCAGTTTATCCTTCAGTTTATTAACAAACGCAAGTTACCAGAACACATAAAATCTCTGCACACACGTAATGTTTTATGTGTCATTTTTGTTTGGCATATATTGCTTTCAACTATGTGGCATCAAAGCTGTTTCTGAGTTAGGCATTCTCTGTGTTCTCATGGAACTGAACACAGCAAAAGCTGGAGATTACAAACATTTAAAATGTAATTTTTATGGGCAACACAAGAAGGAAATTTCAAACGCTAAGCTCATGGAGCCTGTAATATATCAAATCAAGTTTCCAAAGAAATTATATTTATTATAACCAGGAGTACATACTGTAACTTTTCAATATGTAAAGCTTTTTTTTTTTTACTGGAATTTTAAAAGATTAGTATAGGTATGAAGAAAAAAGTATACAGATGGCTGGTCAGTTCACCGGTGGCTGCTAATTTAAAGCTGAATTCCAGGTAAACAGCTAAATGCACACATGCAAACTCTCTTAAACTTGCTATAGATAGATCAAAATTTGGCTGATTCAGCAGGGATCGGCAGAATTTCTACCCATCTATAGACATTGCTATTCATGAGAAGTCGATCTAATTAAAGTGTAGCAACTCTGTTCACTCTGATTTCCCCTCCTGTAAGCAAAAGTAGTAGAGCATGGTTAGCTCTTGGTGCTGCCCCTCCCTCCCCCGTTATGCAATTTTGTTAGTTATATATAAAATAAAATAAATTCCAATTTGATTGCTTTTATGTGGCCCTTGGGGCATTATTCCCCCTGCTGTCAGAAACAGTGGGGCAAAGTTCCTGCCACTGACAATGACAATGGGGCACTATTTCTCCCACTAACACCAACGATGGCGCATTATTCCTCCCATTGACACCAATGATGGCGCATTATTCCTCCCATTGACACTAATGATGGTGCATTATTCCTCCCATTGACACCAATGATGGCACATTATTCCTCCCATTAACACCAGTGCACTATTGCACTATTCCTTCCATTGACACCAATGATGGCACACTATTACTCTCCCTAATACCAATAATGGGGCATTGCTTACTTCGTCTGACACCAAGACATGTTCTACTCCCACTGGCCACAGTGTGGCCCCCATTAGGTTTGAAGGACAGTAAAATGGCTCTTTGTTTAGAAAGTTTGGAGACCCCTAGACTAGAGGAGTAAATGGCAATGTGCGTGACTAAGCTTGCTAAGAGTATGGTAAAAATTAACCTCTTGAAAGGGATGAATAAATTCTCTTCAAGTTTAAGGATTAATTCTTCTGGCACTCAAATATTTCATACAGTGTTTAAACTGCAGTATTTTACAACTGTAAAATCGAGACTGTGGAAGCAGGTGAACATCCTATAGAAAATAGACTCCAAAAAGAAAAAAAAAGAAAATGCTCCTGGGAACCCTTAATTGTGAAAGAGGGACTATAAAAACCACTCAAAGCCTTTGGATAAGAAAAAGCAAGGGACAAAATAATAACTTCTGGTTATAGTATCAGTGTCTAAGAAAAAACAAAAAGACCTTCCCTAAAACATACCATTGCCTTCTTAAAAAATAAAATCTTTAAACGTTAATCCTCCTATTTAAATATGGTTTGTTTAGGTAACTACTTTATCCATACGATATCTATATGTACCTGTGCAATAAATGGCACTAGATCACTGCGATGAAAGCTGAGGGCTATCGTGCCCCCCCCCCTATATTTTGCAAGTTCTGGTTTCTTAGCAATGCTCTGCTCTCTATATCGTGCTAAGCACACACTTCTGAGGTTGCTGCAGCGCAGTAAGTTATCCTCATCCAAGCAGTAGTTTATATCTCCTCTGTAACGCCGCTGTTAAAAACCAGTCCCTTGCATGAAATAAATTATACTGTCATACGCAGTACTTACAGCACCCCCTCCATCATGTAAACTGTTCGATCGCTCATTTTCCAAGCTATATAAGTATGTATTCCTGATTAACGGAAATAGTAATAAGAAATATATTACCAACGACAACTGCTGATGAAGCAGGAATAATATATGTGTCTGTAGGTTAACAGTGAGGAAGAAAGGAGATCTTGCTGAAAGGTCCAGTTCCATGTTCAATAGTTTATTGACTTGATGATATATCACGTCTGCACTTGTCAGTAATGGTGTCTTTCTTTAATATGTTCACTAATTAATGAACTCTGTAATTAATTGTGCTGCTGTGCCATGCAGGAAAGTTACAAAGGGACAGTCTGATTTTAACCCTTTCCTGTACTTGTTTTAACATCAAGGTTTTTTGTAAGTGTGCTTTAAAAAGGGAGCAGATATACTGTACATAGGCATGTATGGACTAATCAATGTATCACAGTTTACCATGTACAGGTTAACATGTGTAGCCTGTATCAGGGGCCCATTCCTGAAATTCCCCCCCCCTCCCCCATGGAATATACAAATACAATTTTCCTGGAACTACTGTGTCCTACATAACCTAATCAACAGGTAAATGAAACAAAGGGTACTAAAATGTGCTGAATTGTTATTTTATAAGCATAGGCGTGCAAACCCTGTGCAGCACAGATTCCCCCTACTGCCTAGGTTCCCCCCTCCTAAATAAGTGACTTACCGGCCCCTTCCCTTTCATCGTGAGCGATCGGTAGTATGTGTTTGAGCTTTGGGGTGCACACCCTAATGCAATTGGCTGCGCACACCTATGTTTATAAGGAATATCTAGAAAGGTTAAATGTGGCTAAGCTAACCCTGAAAATTTTACTTTTTTCCTCCTGAAAAATATCTGAGCACATCCTGACATATGATGACATATGACTGTGCTTAGGCTCCCATGTTATGTAGGCTCATAGCTGTAAATCTGCAGTGTGAGACCATGTAAGGCATATTCCACCCTCTCCTGTCTTATTCTATTCTTATGGGGTCTGGAGTGAGGTTTGGTGATGTCACTACTATGCAGCTCACAGTTCTAAAGACCTGCTGGAAAGAAAGCTGTACCTGGGAACATGTAGACTTGCATCTCCCTGCCTCTGCTTTATTCAGTCATCTGATGTAGTCACATGACTCTAAGATGAGATTTGTCTTTCAAAATGATCAGTGAACATAAGACAGACAGGTACTATGTACTATGTTGTCCATCAGTCTTTATTAGCTTCAACCGCCAATGCCACTGTTGCTATAGACCAGGGATCCTCAAACTACGGCCCTCCAGCTGTTGCGGAACTACAAATCCCATGAGGCATTGTAAAACTCTGACATTCACAGACATGACTAGGCATGATGGGAATTGTAGTTCCTGAACACCTGGAGGGCCGTAGTTTGAAGACCCCTGCTATAGACTGCTAATCATTGCACACACTTCACAAAATGATCTTCCTACCCAACCCAGCTGCAATGTTTACCAGTGAAGGTTTGAAAATAAAAAGGGAGTATCTTGATGGCTTGGGCAGCACAGTTAACTCCTGTTTCAGACAATTTCACTAAAAGGTATTTTACTGTGTCAAAAAGGCAGACCCAACTGTTTACAGAACATTACTTACTGTTCAGATACTGAATACTGCATGTAAGAAAATATTCTTCTCTCTGTTGATAAGAAAAGCACACCACATAATCTTCCTATGCAGAACGGCATGTCTGAAAACATGGGGCTGGTGTAGCAAAGCAGTTGGGATTCTTCAAAGAAAAGAATTGTGTGAATATTAATGTCCTATATTCAATCACGTGAAAAGCATTCACACACATACTTGCTTTTTACTTTATTGGATAATTGACGTGAATATTCACACACTTTTTAAGTAAAGATTCTTAACTTCTTTACTAAATTGACCCAATTTTCTCTAAGTGATTTAAAACAGAATGCCACCCAAAAGAGGAAGTTCTGCTTTAAGTCCTCCTCCCCTCCTCCCCTGTCACATTTGGCATGTCATTTTTTTGGGTGAGGAGCGGGTAGCTAGTTTTAACAGGTACCCACTCCCATTTCCACTCGGATTGCCCTCCTCACAATCTTCTAAGACATGTCAGAGGTCCCAGAAGACTGTGGGATCATTCACAAAGTGCAGCGCAGCTACAGGATTTGTAGCTACTGGGTTTTTTAAAAAAAAAATCCATAGTAAACCCTCCTTTACAAAGCAGATATATTTTTAAGGCAGGTCAGCATGTTTGTTTCACATGTTTAGGGAAGGTCAGAACAGACAGTACAGAACAGCACAACCTCTCTAGGAAAAACAGCCTGTTGAAGTCTGGCATGGAATAATGCATGCTCTTACATACTCAAATTGAAATTAACTAGTTCTAGTGTAATAATAGGCATGATCTCCTTCATACCTGGTTACATGGGTGTCTTTCTTAGTCTAGACACACAATAATACATATGACATAGGAAACCTGCAGACCAGTGTTTAAATGCAGTAAGGATTCTGGGACTTAGGAAGCAGCCCCATCCTTTCTGAAACGCCACATGTAATGTTATGTCTAATTTTGCTTAACATTAATCCAAAATGGGAAGGATAATGTTTCAATGTTATTATCCTACAGTTGGTTTGTGACATTCTTCAAGGTGCATTGAAACTATATAGAAACTCTAAGTAACTTAAAGTGGATGTAAACCCACTCTCATCCTTTCTAAACTACTGCCATAGTGCTGATCTATAAGGATATAGATGCCTCCTGCATGTATCCTTATCTGTCAAATGTCTCCCCTCTGTCTGTTATAAGAACTGAAAAACTGCAGATTCTGTGGGTGGATCTGTTGTCTGGAGTTTCGGTGGGTGGAGTCGTGATGTCAGTAGACTCCCCGCCCACCTTTACACTCCCCTTGTCAACATGCATTTTCTCCTGTGTATTCCTTCTGCTATGATCACTAACATCCAGTCAAAATCCAGAAAAGTAACCACATGACTTCAGAAAAGGAGTGGGGGTGGGAATTAAAAAATAATGCCTGTCTGAAGCTAGTGCACGAGATATGTAAATAACCTGTCACTCAAAGCAAGGGGGCGGAACGGACAAAGGTTTTTCTCTGTTTGTCCGTTTTATCTCACTGTACAATAAAAGAGGATTGCTCAGAGCTGGATTAACTCTTTGTGGCAAGACCTGGCACAAATGATAGGAAATCGTATACTCTACATTGTGACAGCAAAAAATAAAGTAAAATAAAATTTGGGGTTTACATCCACTTTAAGCACTTGGTTGGTACCTATGATCCCTCGGGAGGTATAAGCAGTGGCAGTTATGACAATTGTAATTACGATTTGTCATGTATGTGCTTAAGGACAGTTTCATGCTTTATTTCCCACCCACCTAGAAATCTGTGAGGGAATAACGAAAATTGACATCATTTGTAAGAATGTATTATGTTTATTAAGGAATAATGTCAGAAGGGTCACCAAGAAATCACTGGAGAGCACCAACGCTCAATGCGGCCGATATACTCCATTGTGTTTAAAAAGGTTAAACTCAACAGCACAACCAATCCAAAATGGGCTCAAGTGTTTTTATAGACCTGTCTCTGTCCCACTGTCTTTGCAGCAGTTTAGGAGATTAATACTAGGGAGAGGAGTGAGGGTTGTAGAATTGTTTTCTATTTTAACCTAATATGCACATTGCATTATTTGCTGATTCAATGCAATACATGACCACAAAGGAGCTTAACCCTAAGTAATGCCAACTGTTGCAGATGCCATACATGATCATTATCATGCATAGAAATGTATCAATATGTTGGAAAATTTCTAAAACTGTTAAATATTTATTCCATTTCTGTTAAAATAAGTATGATCCATTTACTGCATTATTAATCTTAAAGTTGGTCACAAGCAGACCAGTTAGTTCATTAATGGTTACAAGCGTGGCCAGGTCACTTGAACCATTCCGAATTTAGTTTTGTAGTTGTGACGATTCAGATGAAAAACAAAATGTAGGTCAATGAAAGGAAGCAATATACTACAGCAAAGTAAAGTGAGCCTGTGCTTGCTTTAAACATCCAATTGTGTGCAGAAGTTTTTTTTTGTGTGGCTGTCTTGAATGCTGCTGATGCCTGTTGGTAAGGATTTGTCACAGCTTACTTGTTCAGCACATACTTGGTCGTATAAGTATGCTACCACTGATAACAAAACAGCAGCTTCCAGATAGCTGTCACTTTCCCGCAACAATATCCTATTCTATTACATTAGCAATCCTTTTCTGTAATGCCATGGAGAAATATAAGTGTATTAGCAGCTTTTCAAATTGTATTAGTGTAGATGACTGTAGATATGAGATACACTTGAAATGCAGTAGGGCACCAATAATATATCACAAATAAGCTCATCATCAACCCAATCCAACACTTGTTTTCTCTCTGAACGTAAGGTCTTCAGAGGGAAGCTAGAGCATATTTTTAGTACTGTAAGTACATACTCTGAGTTATCATTGCAAAGTTTAACTGTAAACAGTGGTTGATGTAACTTTACTTCTGAACGTGGCAGCTGCTGATTTTGATGTGCGTCACGTAGATCTTGTATTGTTTTCAATCTGAGCAGAGGGCCAAACTTATAAATGAGAGAGATAGGGACAGAAATGCACAATCACTGTGCTGCTGCATAAGTTGTGGGTGGCATCCCCCATGTGCCATTATGATTAGCAATATTGGTGTACACTAATAACATTCTTTACATTTAGCTGAACACATCTATATATACAGATGGTAAAATCAATTGCTGGAATAGAAACGGACTTCCATAATGTTGACTACTCTGATTCATGAGTGTTAACCGCAAATGTGAACATGCTAGGGATCTTAAAGCTTAATTTCACATTTTATTTTATTTTTTAAATCTCTTTTCTCTTCTTTATTTAAAAAGCTGTATTTACCCCCCCCCCTTCTTACCTCAAGAGCTGCCCTTCACATCCTCATCTAGTAAACGGACAGCGGACAGTCCATTTACTTCCAGCTGCCCATACAGCAGAGCGGGATCTGTTGATGTCCGTTCTACAAAATAAAGGGTGAAGAAATGCCATCCGCACACTAAGGATTCCTCTAGAGGGTCCAAAACTTTCATTTCAAGGTCACAAGGTACACATACGGCAACGTTTTGGAGCCACGCAGGGCCCCTTCATCAGGCAAGTGACCTGCCGAAGGGGCCCTGCATGGCTGTGAAACATTTCCGTATGTGTACCATGTGACCTTGAAATTAAAGCTTTGGACCCTTTTAAGGAATCCTTGGTGTGCTGATGGCATTTCTTCACTCCAACTTGCTACGGTTTCCAGCCTGTGGTCATTACAGCACCCAGCATTACTAAACACACATTTTCAGGAACATGTACGTGGGGAATATTGCATTTGGATTTGCACAAATTAAGGGGACACCGATTTATTATCCGCTCTGCTCTGATCAGCAGGGGATCAGCGGACAGATCCCCTGATGATCTCAGCTGAGTCCACTCTGTGTGAAAGGGGCCTTACTGCTAGACAGAGCATCACTCATGCAATGATGTGTACTGTGAACCTGGCTGGCGTAGACATATCCCCTGGGGATGTGCCTTTGATGCCCTGGGCTCACCTGAAGTGCATAACTCTGGGCATCATTCAACTTTGAAGAGAAGTGGCACTGGATTGCTGTGCAGTGGGTCTGCAGGGGACAGTGAGAAATAGATGATAAATATTACACATTTTTTTTATTTCTTTGTTTTAAGCTTCTGGGCGGTCAATTTTTTTTATCCATAGGAAAAAGGTTAAGCTGGCCATGCACAGTCAGATTTTGATCTTTTTAGACCACAAAACTTAGCAACAAATAGTGTAAACGTTTACAGACATTAATGGTTTATTCATACCCTTGCAATACTGTACATTGTTGCAGGTAACTAAGCAGACGGACCAAGGGGCAGGGCAGGCCTCTTTCTAATGTACATTTCAAAGCCTGCTCACAGTGTGAACCCGAAGGGGGTGACAGGTTTTAGCTCATTGCAACGCCATTTTATATTGCATTATGAAGAGCCTGCATATGAATAGCCATATTTTTACCTTAGAAACCGTTCTTGTGTTAACACTTTGTATATCTACTGTTTGTACAAACTGCAACCTGTACTCAGGGGAGGGCTGGGCCAGGGGGCAGGGTGGCAATTACCCCCCAGGCCGCCCTAACTTATGTTCAAAATGGCCGGCAGTCGCTGCCCGCTACCATTTTCTTTTTTATTCAGGTCTCGGAAGTCGGGCCCGGGGGCATGGCCATGGCGGCCGACCACTAGCTGTTGCATTCCAGGAGTTGTAGTCCACACTCAAGCCTCTGGTTGGTGGAAAACACAGCAGCGCAGAGGAAACTACAACTCCCTGGGAACGGATTCTTGGAAGCAGGCAGAGGCAGGGCGTGCCAGGGAGTCAGGACGCAGGGCTGCAGGGCTGGGCGCTGGCTGCAACTTGACCCCAGGATCAGGAGCGTTACCCCCCCAGGAGACCGTGGCGTGCAAGGACCTGCTGAGCTGAGATCGCTGAGGTGAGAGACCCTGACACCCCTAGCTGACCCCCCATCTCCCCCCCATACACTCCCTGTAACCTGCTCCAGTGATCAGGCTGCATTGATGGGTACTGGAGTTGGCTGTACTGATGGGCACTGGTGAGGCTGCATTGAAAAACCAGGTGGGCCATGGATGGTGAGCTGATTCGGCGGTTCAATGGGCCACTTGACTGGACTTGCCCCCCAGGCCTAAGGCCTCCAGCCCTCCCCTGCTACTGTAATGTATAATGCAAACTTCAATAAAAATCTATGGTTAAAAAAAAAAAAAAAACAGACCAAAATGGCCAGTTAATGCTATGCATTAGGTTACTAGTTGCTAATGTAGTAAGTAACAATCTAGAAGCTCCTTAGGGACACAGTCCGAAATGTAAAAAGACAAGAAAAATACAATACAAAAATATTCCTGCCTTTAGAAGCTTTATTAATACTCTATAGCTTGTGCCTATCATTGAATCCTGCAACACTTCCAATCGCGAAAAAGGAGCCTATGCACAAATACACATTAAAATATTGTGATAAGAATAGAAATAAAATTAGATTTAAATCTCTGTACCAAGAGACAGTTGTGAGTTGAAAGAGAGTTATATTGTGTCCCTAAATAGTAAAGGAAAATACTGCATATTCTTCAATATGTTCTCTAAAGAATTCTTCTATCATACAAGATTTCTCCTATGATATTGTCCCCGGTGGGCTTATTCTCTAAGTTTAAACACAAACACTAGAGCAATGGAAAAACATTAACACGTTTACTGTGAACAAAAACTCCCAGTTGTACAGTGAAATTTTAATACATTTCAACTTATCTCTTTTTACTAATGGCAAGAGTACAAACCCTGCAGGAATTCGTTCAGCAAACTGGTAATTACACATGACTCTCTTTAAAAAAAAAAAAAACACAATGCATGTGTAAGTCTTACAAAAAAGCAGTTCCTCTGCTTTTGATGATGGTTTCAGTAGAAGAGTTAAGTAAAATATGATGCAAATCTCCTTCAGCTATGTATACTAAGCAACAAGCATTTTCTGTACACAGAACTGTTTTTACTACTGACAAGCCCTGCTTTATCAGCAAGCTTTTCTTTTTAAAGTCTTTGCAACTATCCAGCTACTTCTGAAAACATAAAAATGTTTTTACATGAGCATTATTAATTCACAGTCACATCAGTGCATTAATAGCACTACACTATTTCAGACTTGTATAACACAACAAAGACTAAATGCCCAAAGTGCTATAACCCATTGA
This sequence comes from Rana muscosa, assembly GCA_029206835.1. NCBI lineage: Eukaryota > Metazoa > Chordata > Amphibia > Anura > Ranidae > Rana > Rana muscosa. The sequence continues at coordinate 673,847,207 of CM055116.1, forward strand.
AACCAATTGTAAACCATCTTTTTTCTAAATGTGTTTATTAGACAAACGGTGAACATTGGGTGTTGTGGATTACTGCTCTTTGCCCAACATCATAGATCTTTGCACTGTTTCCTAAAATAAACATGGATGTGTTGTAGCAGTATGCTACAATATTATCCACGTTGAGTGCACAGTAAATTATCTTCTGCCAGTAAGTTCCCAAAGTAAAAAAAAAATTAAACATAGAAGAAACCACTTTTAGGGCCATTCATGCCATAAGCCTTAGAGGTTGATTTACTAAAGGAAAATAGACTGTGCACTTTGCAAACTGCAGTTGCACTCTGCAAGTGCAGTTGCTTCAGAGCTTAGTAAGTGAGCAGAAGCTCTGCTGATTTCCATTATCCAATTGTGTGTGTGTTTTTTTTTCCTTGCACGTGATTGGGTACTCTTTGCAAAGTGGAGCTTTGCCTCATTTACTAAGCTCTGGAACAACTGCACCAATGAGCAAAGTCTATTTGCCTTTAGTACATCAACCCCTAAGTGAGGATTGTTTTCTGATGATACTCCTAGCAGCAGCAGGAAGAGAAAATGTTCTTATCTTCTCTTGCTTTATTGTCTCTTACTGCTACTGACCCTGGAGAAAGCCAGAATTGCTGGACCTACAAATTATATTTAAATCATCCTCAATTGGCTTTATAAAACCATTTGCAGACTTTAGAAACAAAGAGGTGAATTTACTAAAACTGGAGAGTGCAAAATTTGGAGCAGCTGTGCATGGTAGCCAATCAGCTTACAACTTCACCTTGTTCAATTAAGCTTTGACAAAAAAAAAAAATGGAAGCTGATTGGTTTCTATGCAGAGCTGCAGCAGATTTTTAGTTTTTAATAAATCAACCCCAAGATGTCATCACCAAAATTGTCAGCTTGGTTTACATTAACCTTATAGTCTCACGCTGCCCTATAGCATAGATGTTCCCATGTGTGTTTTGTATATTAATAAACAAAAAGCTCAAGAGTAATACTGCTCTGCCTCCCACCACCATGCTCACTGGAGCACTGGGCTGAGGAGGGGGTTGGAGCAGCTGGCTGAGGTGCTCAGCAGCTCATTGAGAGGCTGAGCCAGGTGCCGTCCAGGGTAGTGGACGGTTCCCGACCATATTGTCATGATCTTTCCACAGCCTGGACCGGCTGTCTGCTGAGAACAGGTCACAGGAGTGCAGAACAAACTGCACTTCTGTGATCCACAGGAGATGTACAGCCCAACTAGCTTTGGCTGTACTTCTCCTTTAACCCGGCATCTGCAAGAAACGAAAATAAGGCCCCTTCAAGTTTTGAAAAGAAGGACCAAACCTTGTAGCAAAAAAGAAGGTTCCAGTACAAGGTAAAAGCGGTTATTTACAGTTAACTTGACGTCCAGATGTTTTACATCTTTGTATGTGCAATACACTGTAGTGATCTTGACACTAGGGGGGGGGGGGGGGGGTTGATATTTAGAAGAATTTTGGAAATTTTGTACTGCTTTATGATGTAATTAATAAATAAGAATTTTCATTAGGTCAAGCCACATTTTGTCAGTTAAGTAACCGATTTTACCTTGTACTGGAAACTTATTTTCAGCTACAAGGTTGGTCCTTCTTTTTTGGATATATGTTTTGGTACAATGACAGCACTGAACCAGTGAGTGGGCTTGAAGGTTAATTGAATGATTAAATACGCCCTCTTCTTTTTCTAATATTTGTATGCCATTCAAGTGTTGTCCTTACACTGAACACATTTTTGAAACTTGGGAAATGATTTTAGCATGGGTTAGAATACCTTGATTTTAGCATGGGTTAGAATACCTTTATGATTCACAAAGGAAGGTGAAGCATACTGTATTTATTGGCGTACAACACTCACTTTTTTTACCCTAAAAAATTTAAGGTAAACTGTGCCTGCGTGTTATACGCCAATATTTTTTGTTTTTATTACCAACGGGGTGCGGTCCGCCTGGGTGCCACCCATTGGGGGGTGCCAGGCTGGTTGCCCGCCAGCATACTTTAAAGTTAAGAAAATATTACTGCCAGTCCTTTCTCATACACTGCCCCTCCTGTGCCACCCTCGATGTAAATGGAAGCCTCTAAATACCTCAATTAACGCTGCTCTTTTTGGCCGCTCTCCTCCTCCCGCTCTGCCTCCTTGAGTGTAGCTTTTGATTGGAGGAAGAGAGCAGTCATGTGACTGTCAATAATCAGCAGAGGAGAGCAGTCACATGATCGGGTCCACGAGAGAGTGGCGTAAATTGAGGTTTTTAGAAGCTTCGATTTACAACAGTGACACAGGAGGAGCGGTGTATGAAAAGAGGCTGACAGTGATGTTTTCTCAACTTTGGAGCATGCTGGCAATGCTGACCCAGGAGACTGGGGGTCTCCTGGGAGTGCAGGGGGGCTGTATAATGAATGGGCGTCTGTGTCCCTGGCAGGGCATCTGTGCCCCTTTGCAGGGAGTCTGTGCCCCTTGCAGGGAGTCTGTGTAATGTGCAGGGGCCAGGGGGTCCATGTACTGTGCAGGGGGTCCGTGTACTGTGCAGGGAGTCTGTGTAATGTGCAGGGGGTCCATGTAATATGCAGGGGGTCCGTGTACTGTGCAGGGGGCTGTGGAAAGTTTTTTTCCTGAAACTTCCCTCTTAAAGTTATGGTGCGTGTTATACGTCTGTGCGTGTTATACGCCGATAAATACGGTAATTACTCTGGTATCATGCCATAGCGATGTCATTAGTATTTAGTGCGTTTTAGGTAGTATATTTTATCAGTCCACAAACATGGCTGCCCTGTTGTTATATGTGGGTACACTTTCAATATATAATATTGCCTTTTAGAATTTACCAGTTTAATAGAGTCCTGCTGATTCCACTTTATCCAGCAAGTTCATATTATATTGTTTAAAAAAAAAATGCTATATTTATAGAAAGTAATATTTGGCTCAAGGATTTTGTGGAGTCAGAGATTAAGCGAAGACCGTGTTCCTCTCTGACAAAGCAGATTAAAGTAAATAAACAATATAACAGCAGGATAATGGGCAGTTTACAGTGTCAAGGATATAAATTAATACTTAAAAACAAATTCTCTGCTAGATGCCAAACTCTAGCCTTTGGGGTCATTCTTTATTTGTCTGCAGTTTGCTCAGCATGTTGGTTTAATTAATATCCACCACTTGACTAAGTATCAAAGCTCTCTGCAGGACTTCGCTTCTTGTCGCTAACTGGAGACTTATCATTTACTAAACAGGTTGTAGAAGATCCAGCAGAAAGAAGCTGTCAGGCTGACACTTCTATCTCACTTTACTTATTTTTAAACCGGCACTTGTAATTATGGTATCCTGTCTTTCATTCACCAAATGCTTGCAAGGAAAACACGTGTTGTTAACAGACTGAACTTTAGCAAGCTGTTAGCACACGCCACACACTTTCACAGCAGTGATGAGAGCTGGAGTCTAATTATGTGGGAAGGCCGTTTATGTGACTGACGTATTACTTTTAAAGGGAAACATCCTGAAGGAAACACCTTGCCCTTCCTCACACGTACTCTACATGTTAAATTATATTTTACATTCGTTTTGGTGTTGTCAGTATGTAACAGTTTGAAAGATGGAGGATTTTCTTAGGTGTATGCCTTTCATTTATGCTTTTTTTCACAGGAGCTCTATGGATATCCATCAGTGCTCAGTACTGCAGAGAAACAAATCTTGCACTGGAGTACATTTGTAGCTAAGAAAGATTACGTACAGAGGGGGAAAAAAATCTAGGTTTGCTGAAGGAGCCTTAAAATAGTCAAGAGAGACAGAAGTGATGGGTTGGAAGAATGAAAGTCATTTGAGCTTTTCTATAAGCATCAGACTTCCCACCAGTTCTATGAGATCTGTAACCACTTTCATTGCCCACTCATTCCAAATACTTACCTCATCCAGCCCTAAAGGACTGCTTTTTGCAGCCTGGGTGTAGCTACATAATAGTACCAAAACTTTAATGGCATCCCAGTCTTAGTCCATAGGGTTCGATATTGAGTTGGCCCACCCTTTGCGGCTATACCAGCTTCAACTCTTCTGGGAAGTCTGTCCACAATGTTTAGGAGTGTGTCTATGGGAATGTTTGACCATTCTTTCAGAAGCGCATTTGTGAGGTCAGGCACTTATGTGGATGAGAAGGCCTGGCTTGCAAGTCTCCACTCTAATTCATCCCAAAGGCGTTCTATCGGGTTGATGTCAGGCCAGTCAGGTTCCTCCACCCCAAACTCGCTCATTCATGTCTTTATGGACCTTGCTTTGTGCACTGGTTCAAATCATTTGGTGGAGGGGGATTATGGTGTGGGGTTGTTTTTCAGGGGTTTGGCTTGACCCCTTAGTTACAGTGAAGTAAACTCTTAAGGCGCCATTATACCAAGACTTTTGGACAATTTCATGCTCCCAACTTTGTGGGAACAGTTTGGGGATGGCCCCTTTCTGTTCCGTAAATCAAAATTCTCCTGTGCTCTGGTGTTTCGCTAAACACGGGTAGTGTAGTCCAGTCTTAAGGCAAGGTCTAGAGTCTTGCAGCCCTCCTCAGAACAATGGGTGTTCATACGGCTAAAGAATGAAAGAAAAAAGGAGGGCGCACCGACCTAGTGCATTACCATTTAAAAAAGTTTTATTAAAAAATAGAATAAAAGCAATGGTCCTACTCACAACTGACCACGGACCACCTAGGCTCTGAAGGATGGGGTGCGCCCCAGAAACGCGTCAGCCGTTTAGCCGTTTGAGGTACCGTCCGATCCTTCTTGTCATCAAGTCCTGCTGGCAGGAGCCAAGTGATCCAGCTTGACTGTCAGAAAAGCGTTTACTTACGCTCCTTTTGTGAGTAGGACCATTGCTTTTATTCAATTTTTTAATAAAACTTTTTTAAGTGGTAATGCACTAGGTCGGTGCACCCTCCTTTTTTCTCCCTTTCTGTTCCAACATGACTGCGCACCAGTGCACAAAGCAAGGTCCATAAGGACATGGATGAGCGAGTTTGGGGTGGAGGAACTTGACTGGCCTGCACAGAGTCCTGACCTCAAATTGATAGACCACCTTTTGGATGAATTAGAGCAGAGACTGTGAGCCAGGCCTTCTCGTCCAACATCAGTGCCTGATTTCACAAATGCACTTCTGGAAGAATAGTCAAACATTTCCATAGACACACTCCTAAACCTTGTGGACAACTTTCCCTGATAACTTTGGCAATAGCAAGGTAAAGCCTACCTCACTAACCCCTTCTATACAACATGGAAGACCACATTGCCCTGCTGCTCACATTCACCAGTCTGATCAATGAAATACAGCATTTACTTTGGCGAATTACTTTTGGTTTTGGTGTCCCTTAATATCGAAGTTCAATAACAGGTGACACTGTAACTGAAACTCTGTGATCGCTGATATCTGTTTAAAAGCTGCAGTAGAAGAGGAACATTATCCTCATGAAATCTATTTTCTAAAAAATCCTGTTAATTAGCAAAATTGAAAAAAAAAAACAGAACTTTCCAACCCATTCAATCAATGTCCTAGTGAAGGACATTAAGATGGCACAATCTTTGACCACAGATGGTCAGACAGTCACTTGGTTGTATTAGAAGGATTTGGATCACCTTGTGCATGATCACATTGTGTTCTGACCATAACACCATAACACCAAGAAGCAGCAAGTACAAGCTTTAAGTAGAATTTTTATTTTTATTTTTTCTGGAAAAGGTCTTCTTTAATCACTCAAAACATGAAAGTGAAAAAATCACTCAATGAGCAGTGGGCTGTTAAAACTCCAACTATAACAGAGCTAGCGCAATGTATATCTTAACCAACGATCAACATAAAAAAATCACGCAACTTTACCTGAACACAGATCCAGTGCAGATATACAGTAGAATGTCTATAATGCCTTGCCAAAGTATAACAACAAGCATTGCATAGACTGGAATTTGTTGCTAAAGTTTTTAGAATAGGCATGAGTTCATCTCATCCCAAACTGAACTCTGCTGTCAGTTGCTGTACTGCAAACCATCAAATTAATCAGACCCTCCTCCAGAGACCTCTGTGGCTGTACTAGTACCAGTGTATGCCTTCCACAATTTTCTTCTTCTGTTCCAAACATTTTCCATAGTTTGTTTCTCATGATTACACTGAGAAGCAACCAGCTTGGATAATCATGTTATTTAATAATTTCCATGTAAGGAAGATACAACAATTACCAGTACTTCTTTGAAACTCAAAGTACCTGAAGGAATAAGCCTTCAAAATCAGGTTTGTTTTCTTTTTGGTGTGAGAAAAATGTATGTATTATGGCAGTGGTCTCCAAACTGGGGCCTGCAGGCCGAATGTGGCCCTTTGCTTGCCTTTATCCAGCCCTTGTGGCACTATTCCTTCCACTGTCATTAGCAATGGGACACTGTTCCTCCCAATGACATCAACGATGGGGTACTATTATTTTCTTCCCAAAGACACCAGCAATGGGGTACTATTCCCCCCAATGACACCAACAACTGGGCACTAATCTTACCAATGACACCAACGATGAGGCATTATTCCTCCAATACCAATGACAGGGCACTATTCCCGCTTCTACTGACCAGAGGTGCTATGTATTTTTTATTTACTCCCACTAACCACCAAGTCAGAGGCACTGTGTACTCCCACTGATGCTGGGATATTTTCTACTCCCAGGGGACCACTGCCCAGCCCCCCTAATGTCTGAAAGACAATAAACTGGCCCTTTGTTTAGAAAGTTTGGAGACCCCTGTATTTTATGAACTCTTTTCTGCTAATCTTTTCACATCTCACCAGTCAAAAGCATAGATGTTCCATATAAATAATTTTTATTACGGCTTCAGCACACAGAAAGGAAAGTTGATCTGATTCTTTTACTTAGCAGTTTGGCAGCTTTTAAAGTCTATATCTAGCCAATCTTTTTTTTATTTTTTTGGTAGAGCAGGGAAAAGTTTGAATTACCATCAGGATTTTATTGCTGGGGAAAACCCAGGGGACACCCGGTCTGATAAGAACTGTGTAAGAGAGGATTTCTCATTACTTAGTGGAGATTTTCTCTGACTTCCTATTGCAACTATGGGATAAGAAGTGAAAGGAAATCTCTCCAACAAAGAGTGGGGGTCAATCCATTTCCCACTGTAATACATTTATAATATTATTTGCATTTAGAATGGTGTGAACACAGGTAGGCTTGAACATTAGATGTCTTCAGGAACAGAATCTGTCTTTCTACCATGACATGCACTTATGCCCCGTACGCATGGTCAGAATTTCCAACAGGAAAACGTCCCTCGGAAATTCCGACAGGAAAATTGAGAACCAGCTTTCAATCTATTTCTGTCGGAATTCCCGACAGAAAAAGTCAGATGAGGCATACACGCGGTCGGAATTCCGGACCAAAAGCTCCCATCGGACTTTTTCTGTCGGGAATTCCAACCGTGTGTACGGGGTTTTAAAGGCCTCATTCACACATAGCTTAAAAATGCTGCTGTTACAGGCGTTGAGTGTTTTTTTTTTCTTTTCAGTCTGTAAAAGCATTTCTATGTAAGCCTATGGGGTTGACTTACTGAAGGCAAATAGATTGTGAACTTTTCAAAGTGTGGTTGCACTATGCAAGTGCAGTTGCTCTAGAGCAGGGGTCTCAAACTGGTGGCCCTCCAGCTGTTGCTGAACTACAATTCCCATGAGGCATTGCAAGGCTGACAGCATGACTCCCATAGGCAGAGGCATGATGGGACTTGTAGTTCTGCAACAGCTGGAGGGCCACCAGTTTGAGACCCCTGCTCTAGAGCTTAGTGAAAGAGGTAAAGCTTCACTTTGCAAAGAATACCCAATCACATGCAAGGAAATTTAAAATATTGTTTTTTTGCTCAAACATGTTTGGACGATGGAAGTCAGCAGAGCTTCTGCTCAATTGCAAAGTGCACATTCTCCTTGTCTTTAGTAAATCAATCTCAATGTGTCCAGGCATACATAGGTATTTACAGTAATATTACAAGAGGAGTTTTTAGAGGCAGGAAAAAAAGCCACCAAAAGGACAGCTGCTGAAAAGCAGAAAAAAACGGAACACATCTAAATGCTTCTAAATGCACATAAACGCTAATCACATCTAGCTTTTGAGCTTTAAAGCATTTCAAAGGCCAAAGTAAATTAATAATCTGACCAATAGAATGCATTATCACACTGTCCAGTTCTGGAGAACTCACTTACAAAAAGATAATGATAAGATAGAACGAGTCCAGAGACAACGGTGTCACAACGCTGTCTGTGTGGTTTTTAAAATTTTTGACACTTTCTTTTGTGAAATGGTAGGGGTACAATGTACCCCATTACCAATTCACATAGGGGGGCGGAATCTGGGGGTCCCCTTTGTTAAAGGGGGCTTTCAGATTCCGATAAGCCCCCCGCCCGCAGACCCCCACAACCACCGGGCAAGGGTTGTGGGGATGAGGCCCTTGTCTCCATTAACATGGGGACATGGTGCTTTGAGGGGTCACAGACCCCCAAAGCATCCTCCCCATGTTGAGGGCATGTGGTCTGGTACGGTTCAGGAGGGGGGGCGCTCTCTCGTCCTCCCTCTTAAATTTGAAGCAGGGTTCCCCTTAATATCCACACCAGACCTGAAGGGCCTGGTAATTGAATTTGGGGGTACCCCCACGCATTTTCTTTTTTTTTATCAATGACTTTTCTCTGTATTGCCGGGAGCTGACAATTCATTATAGCCGCGAGTACTTTTAAATGACTTTTTTCCTTCAGAAATGACACTTTGTGTAGGGACAGTTCAAAGCATGGGAAACAAGTGCTACTTTACAGGCATACTACACACCCCCCCCCCCCCCCAGGTACGAAATTTAAAGGGAATATTTCACTTTTATTGTTTCACTTTAAGCATTATTAAAATCACTGCTCCCGAAAAAACGTCCGTTTTTAAAACTTTTTTTTGCATTGATACAAGTCCCCTGGACCCGGGTCCCCAAACCATTTTTTATGACAATAACTTGCATATAAGCCTTTAAAATTAGCACTTTCGATTTTTCATGTTCGAGTCCCATAGACTTTAACGGTGTTCGGATGTTCGAACAAATTTATTGCCCGTTCGCAACTTTGCATGTTCTGATGCGAACTGAACTGGGAGGTGTTCGGCTCATCCCTACTTAAGATGTACAATCTGGAGGAAAGAAGGGAAAGGGAGAGATGAATGAAACCTTTAAATACATCAATGGGCTGAATATGGTCCAGGAAGGCAGTTTTTTCAATATAAAACCAAAATCAAGAACATGGGGACATGACCTCAAACTAACTGGAGGAAAGTTTAAAACTAATCTTAGAAAGTATTATTTTACTGTAAGGGTAATTGATGCTTGGAATAAACTACCAGCAGAGGTAGTGAGACAGTCAACAGTAAATGGCTTCAAACATGCTTGGGATAAACATAGATCTATAGCCAAATTACAAAGTTAACAAGAAAAAAACAAAACAAAAAAAAACACAATTAAAAAATGGGCAGACTCAATGGACTACTAGGTCTTTTTCTGCCATCACTTTTCTATGTTTCTAAATGCTAGATGCATCTAAATGCATGTGCAATATGTGTTTTTTACCGCAATTTTGAATCAGCTTTTCCTGCCAGTTCTGGCATTCAGAGAGGCATAAACAGAAGCCCCTGTGTGCATGAGGCTAAAGGTGCCATACACCTTACATGATCTAATTCTACAAATAAACCCAACAGGCTAAAAAATAACTACAAAAACTCCCAGGTTACAACAAAAAGATATTGCCATTTTGAGCTGATTTACTGTGCATCTTTAATAAGCAATTTTATTGAAGTTCACAAAGAAAAACATCAACAGAAAATGGATCCATTATGTTGTAAAACAAAGAATCACATAAATACATATAACAAACTACACTCATAGCTGTCAGTTTAGAGATGGATATTGTAAAACAATTAAAGAGAATGAAAATAAGCACACACATACACACACACGAGATTTACTGTTTATACTCGAGTATAAGCCGACCCGAATATAAGCCGAGGCACCTAATTTTACCACAAAAAAATGGGAAAACGTATTCACTCGAGTATAAGCCTAGGGTGTCCATCTGCATGCCTCACTGTGCCTCACTGTGCCTCACTGTGGCCATGTACATGCCTCACTCTGCCCATGCCTCACTCTGCCCATGCCTCACTGTGTCCATGACTAGACTGACGTTTAACATGGGAGTCTATGGAAGGGGTTCCCGGCTTTGAAAAATCGGTGCTCCCCGGCCGTAGGTCCCCTGGACAACAAACTTTGCACACTTGTAGAGGAGAAATGGGGCTACATGTGTGCCAAGTTGGGGTCCAGAGGACCTACGGACAGCTGGTACCCAGTCCCCAAATTCCAGGAGATCAAGCGCAAAAAAGGTGACTCGAGTATAAGCCGAGGGGGGCATTTTCAGCACAAAAAAATCGGAAAAACTCGGCTTATACTCCAGTATATACAGTATATTGGAACATTTAGCCTTTCTACTCATTTTTGTGAGTGCAAGGATCCAATACCCATTTACAAAATATGACAAGATTTATTTTTTTAAATATCCTATTTCATGCACTAATGTTCATTTTCATATGCTAAAACACAAATAAAACTATTTAATTGGCATACAGTAAGTGGCTTATGGTCTAATTCAATAAAAGGTTGTTCAGTATACTGTACAAAACTAGACTTGCTGTGTGTGTGTCTGCATAAGTATGGTGGGAAATAGAACATAGCCTCTAAACACCTTCAATTTGAACATCATCTGTCCAATAAAGGATGTAGATATATGGAACTGTGCATGCAGTGATGCAGAGTAAACAATATAGCTGTAACTCACAAACGTAAATGCATTTGAAATTGTAGATATCAAGATGTGGATAGGGCTTTGTAACTAATGAAATGTCGATGATCTGCACTACAGACTGATATCTTAAAATGTAAACAATGTACATGTATTGGATCATTTAAAGACAATGCCTGCCAAATGAAAGGCCACAAGCAAATATAACACACTTGCGGCGACTGAATGTACCCTCATTAATTCTTAAATTTCTCCCTGGGTGCCTAGAAGCACGCTCCATAGAGAGGTGTTAATGGCTGCTTTGACTCAATGCTATGCTCCATCCCTTCTATAAACCAATCCAAAGGGCCCTAGTGGCAAAAGCGAGGCAGAAGCTTTAGTTCAGGGTGGAGCTCCCCCGCACAAAGAGAATGAGTAAAGGGTTATTAAAAAAAAAAAAAATGATTACACCATGCGTGCCATATGTGTGTATTGTTAGTCTGTTTCACCAGACAGGTTCACTTGATAATAATAATGAACTTCAAAGAGCAGTGACAGCACACACTTGCAGTAACTCATACCTACCGATTTGCTTTCTAGTGTACTAGAGAAGAGAAGTGAAAGATGGCAGCAGAATGGGGACTACTAGCTACTAGGCTTTGCGCTCTGCACTTTAACCTATTAAATAGGCATGATAAACTATATAGTCAATCACAGTGAAGTTCAATTAAAGGCAATTAAACAAATATAAAAAAATTCAAGATGAAATGCATTTATTTATTTATTTTTGGCACATTACGTGTGCCTTATGGTAGCAATATTGAGAAAGCAGAGCTTTCTGCAATAGGTGACACTTTCTTCAATGTCTCCCCAGTCTCCTGTCACTGTGCTCGACCAGCTTTACAGAATGAATTCCTAATGATCTAATATGCCCATGACTCGGCCAGCAGATTAGCACATGATTCGCTCAAGTAAAAGGATTACTGCTGCCTGGGCTTGAAGATATTAACACTTTTTGTCATGTGGAACGGTCATGAAAAAAAATGAAAGAAAGAACTTGTACAAATCTCTGCACAGGATGTTTAAGTAATGAAGTAGATGGAATGGAGGAGATTGAGTACCATACGCTGCCATAACTATTCCGGGTGCATTAAAGAGGGATATTTTTATTTCTCCCAACCATGCAGTAAAATAAATCTACATGATGCTTATCAGCTCGGGCAAAAGCTATTGGTCGGTCAAAGTTACTTTACAGCACTCAGAGTAGACATGGCCAGCTATCCGGCTGTCGGTTCGACTCTTGTATATACTAAATAAATTAGCAAAGCCATCTAATCACATGGAAGGCTGTTTCCTCTATACCAGTTCCAAAACCATCAACTCTGATAGGGGTCACTGACAATTGTGCAAGCGATCTATTACCAAACATTCCAAACGCTGCTTGACAGGGAACCCTGACAATTTTTCCTGCTCATGTTTTAATAAACATTCTAAAATGTAAAGGCTGAATTAAAATCGGTACTCCTAACCAGACTGGGAGAATTCCACAGAGTAGAGAAAAACTAGTGTAAAATATCTGCGCTCACGTGCAGCACATTTGACAGATTACCACATTTGAATCCGTTAAATGCTGTAATATTTTAAAACGTGTTTTAATGATGTAAAAACGCACAGCAGAAAATGCATACACCGCTCAGTATGCCAAAAAATGAGAACAATTTTCATCGCTTCCTTATTGTAGAATAATGAAGACCACACCTGCTGTAAATGATTTATAAAATCCTCACAATGCCAGCTATTGAATACCTTTGCAAGCTACGGCACATGCAGGCTAACAATGTGTATATCCATGTATATTTATACAGGTTTCACTGCTATACCTCTGTGACCTATTAAAAACCTTGAACACTGTGGCAACTTAAACATCTTATTTCTCCATCCAGAAGTTTTGATTCCTCCAGGGTGTACGGATGTAAAAGCCGACCAAGCTCACAAACAATGAAATCATTTGGGCTGCATAAGGTTGGTCACAGTGCTACACTCATTATTCTAGTTACCAGTTTTATATGTGAAAATTTAAAGCCAGTAACTACATTATAGAAAGTAGCAGTAAAATCTCTACATTATGCATTCCATTCGTGTGAGGAAACCAAGTTCAAAATAACTTAGGGCATGTACCTTATGGACGTTTATGTTTGTGCCATGGAGAAGTTGCCCCTGAGCCACACTCAAGCAATGTAGCTCATCTCAGTGTGTGAATGAGAATCTTTGGAGACCTATGAGGATTGTACCTGTCTGAATGCACAAGGAGTGTTTGACAGAAGCTGAAGTACATACAACAACAGCCCAGTCAGCTTTCCATGGCTTCCTTCAAAGAATGCCACAGGTACAGGTAAGGGCAAAACTCATAAAGAAAAATATAACTCCATTAATGCAACGGAGTTGCATAACTACACTTGCAACTTAAGACATATGAAATTATATACATATTGCAGTGTAGTTGGTTGCATTCTGTAGGAGATTGCTCACTGTGGTCCTGAATAAAAAGAATAAATGAAATCCAGAATATTCTGTGAAAATATAACAAATTACATTTCTACAGCTAAAAAAGAAGCCTTAAAGTGGACCTGTGGCCAGGATATTTACATTAATCTATTTAATTATTCTTTAACCACTTAACAACCACCTGCCGACAAATAACGTCGACAAGGTGGTTGCTTAACTCTGGGAGGATGTTATATAACGTCCTCCCAGAATCGCGCTCCCGCGGGGCGCGCACACGGGAAACTCCGTGACCGCCGGGTCCAGAGGACCCGGCGGATCACGAATCGTGGTAAATCGCCGCTGATAGCGGCCGTTTACCACGTGATCGCTCCGTCAAATGACGGAGCAATCACTTGTAAACAGACCGGCGTCATTTGATGACGCCGGTTCCTCCCTCCCCTCTCTGTACCGATCGGTACAGTGTGAGAGGGGAGGGGGAGGGAGCGGATGGCAGCAGCAGCACTGTGGGCTGGATCTGTGACAATTGCAGTCACAGATCCAGCCATCCATCCATCCCTGCTCAGCCATCCCTGTGCTATACCCTGCCAATACTCTGCAATACACCCTGCCAATACTCTGCAAAATACCCTGCCAATACTCTGCAATACCCTGGTGCAATACTCTGCAATACCCTGGTGCAATACTCTGCAATACCCTGGTGCAATACTCTGCAATACCCTGGTGCAATACTCTGCAATACCCTGCGAAATACTCTGCAATACCCTGCGAAATACTCTGCAATACCCTGGTGCAATACTCTGCAATACCCTGGTGCAATACTCTGCAATACCCTGGTGCAATACTCTGCAATACCCTGGTGCAATACTCTGCAATACCCTGGTGCAATACTCTGCAATACCCTGCACAATACTCTGCAATACCCTGCACAATACTCTGCAATACCCTGCAAAATACTCTGCAATACCCTGCAAAATACTCTGCAATACCCTGCGCAATACTCTGCAAAATACTCTGCAATACCCTGCACAATACTCTGTAATACCCTGCACAATACTCTGCAATACCCTGCACAATACTCTGCAATACCCTGCACAATACTCTGCAATACCCTGCACTAGGGATGGGCCCGGTGCTCGATTTGAACCCATGTTCGAATCGAGCATCGGGCGTTCGCTCGCTCGTTGAGCCCAGAACTATTTGGGCCGTTCGCATCACATTCGTGTCATGCGAGCGGCCCCGCAATGCATTGCGGCCGGCGCGGCCGGCGCAGTGCATTGCTGGCTGATGATTGGCCAAGCATGCACTGTGACCCCGCATGCTTGGCCAATCACAGCGCCCGAAACTCGGAGAGCAATAATTGGCTACAGGCAGGACGGCTGTAGCCAATTACAGCTCAGGGGCTTTAGTACACGCCCCACCATTTAAAAGGCCGCCACGCCATCGGCCCCGGTCACATGAGTTCCGGCTTTAGGAGAGATTAGTCTGCTGATTCTGTCTTTGCTTGATACTGAAAGATTTGCTCTTCTTTGCTAAACCATTGGCTATTTCTTTGCTAAACCATTGCTACCTAAGTCATTGATCGTTCATTGCTGCTGATTGCACAGTTAGTGTGTTATTAGCTGCTGCTGGGGATTAGTCTGGTGCGTGCTTACTGTTAGTACAGTATTGCAGTAGTACCAACCGCAGTGCTGTTAGCACAGCATTGCACCCCAACAGCACCCATAGGACTTCTAGTGTGTTAGTGGCAGCAAACAGAGCTCCTATATTTTCTTCTCAGCAGCACCCATAGGACTTCTAGTGTGTTAGTGGCATCACACAGAGCTCCTATATTTTCTTCTCAGCAGCACCCATAGGACTTCTAGTGTGTTAGTGGCAGCAAACAGAGCTCCTATATTTTCTTCTCAGCAGCACCCATAGGACTTCTAGTGTGTTAGTGGCAGCAAACAGAGCTCCTATATTTTCTTCTCAGCAGCACCCATAGGACTTCTAGTGTGTTAGTGGCAGCAAACAGAGCTCCTATATTTTCTTCTCAGCAGCACCCATAGGACTTCTAGTGTGTTAGTGGCAGCAAACAGAGCTCCTATATTTTCTTCTCAGCAGCACCCATAGGACTTCTAGTGTGTTAGTGGCAGCAAACAGAGCTCCTATATTTTCTTCTCAGCAGCACCCATAGGACTTCTAGTGTGTTAGTGGCATCACACAGAGCTCCTATATTTTCTTCTCAGCAGCACCCATAGGACTTCTAGTGTGTTAGTGGCAGCAAACAGAGCTCCTATATTTTCTTCTCAGCAGCACCCATAGGACTTCTAATGTGTTAGTGGCATCACACAGAGTTCCTATATTTTCATCTCAGCAGCACCCATAGGACTTCTAGTGTGTTAGTGGCATCACACAGAGCTCCTATATTTTCTTCTCAGCAGCACCCATAGGACTTCTAGTGTGTTAGTGGCAGCAAACAGAGCTCCTATATTTTCTTCTCAGCAGCACCCATAGGACTTCTAGTGTGTTAGTGGCAGCAAACAGAGCTCCTATATTTTCTTCTCAGCAGCACCCATAGGACTTCTAGTGTGTTAGTGGCATCACACAGAGCTCCTATATTTTCTTCTCAGCAGCACCCATAGGACTTCTAGTGTGTTAGTGGCAGCAAACAGAGCTCCTATATTTTCTTCTCAGCAGCACCCATAGGACTTCTAGTGTGTTAGTGGCAGCAAACAGAGCTCCTATATTTTCTTCTCAGCAGCACCCATAGGACTTCTAGTGTGTTAGTGGCAGCAAACAGAGCTCCTATATTTTCTTCTCAGCAGCACCCATAGGACTTCTAGTGTGTTAGTGGCAGCAAACAGAGCTCCTATATTTTCTTCTCAGCAGCACCCATAGGACTTCTAGTGTGTTAGTGGCAGCAAACAGAGCTCCTATATTTTCTTCTCAGCAGCACCCATAGGACTTCTAGTGTGTTAGTGGCATCACACAGAGCTCCTATATTTTCTTCTCAGCAGCACCCATAGGACTTCTAGTGTGTTAGTGGCAGCAAACAGAGCTCCTATATTTTCTTCTCAGCAGCACCCATAGGACTTCTAGTGTGTTAGTGGCAGCAAACAGAGCTCCTATATTTTCTTCTCAGCAGCACCCATAGGACTTCTAGTGTGTTAGTGGCAGCAAACAGAGCTCCTATATTTTCTTCTCAGCAGCACCCATAGGACTTCTAGTGTGTTAGTGGCATCACACAGAGCTCCTATATTTTCTTCTCAGCAGCACCCATAGGACTTCTAGTGTGTTAGTGGCAGCAAACAGAGCTCCTATATTTTCTTCTCAGCAGCACCCATAGGACTTCTAGTGTGTTAGTGGCATCACACAGAGCTCCTATATTTTCTTCTCAGCAGCACCCATAGGACTTCTAGTGTGTTAGTGGCAGCAAACAGAGCTCCTATATTTTCTTCTCAGCAGCACCCATAGGACTTCTAGTGTGTTAGTGGCAGCAAACAGAGCTCCTATATTTTCTTCTCAGCAGCACCCATAGGACTTCTAGTGTGTTAGTGGCAGCAAACAGAGCTCCTATATTTTCTTCTCAGCAGCACCCATAGGACTTCTAGTGTGTTAGTGGCATCACACAGAGCTCCTATATTTTCTTCTCAGCAGCACCCATAGGACTTCTAGTGTGTTAGTGGCAGCAAACAGAGCTCCTATATTTTCTTCTCAGCAGCACCCATAGGACTTCTAGTGTGTTAGTGGCAGCAAACAGAGCTCCTATATTTTCTTCTCAGCAGCACCCATAGGACTTCTAGTGTGTTAGTGGCAGCAAACAGAGCTCCTATATTTTCTTCTCAGCAGCACCCATAGGACTTCTAGTGTGTTAGTGGCATCACACAGAGCTCCTATATTTTCTTCTCAGCAGCACCCATAGGACTTCTAGTGTGTTAGTGGCAGCAAACAGAGCTCCTATATTTTCTTCTCAGCAGCACCCATAGGACTTCTAGTGTGTTAGTGGCAGCAAACAGAGCTCCTATATTTTCTTCTCAGCAGCACCCATAGGACTTCTAGTGTGTTAGTGGCAGCAAACAGAGCTCCTATATTTTCTTCTCAGCAGCACCCATAGGACTTCTAGTGTGTTAGTGGCAGCAAACAGAGCTCCTATATTTTCTTCTCAGCAGCACCCATAGGACTTCTAGTGTGTTAGTGGCAGCAAACAGAGCTCCTATATTTTCTTCTCAGCAGCACACATAGTACCTATAGTGTGTTAGTGTCAGCACCCATAGGACCTACAGTGTGTTGTGAGCACACATAGGAGTTCTATTTTTTATACTATATACACTACCGACTACAATGGCTGGAAGACCGCCAAGGAGAGGCAGAGCGTGCCGAGGCAAGAACACAGGGCAGGCAGGCTCTGTTTCTAGAGACAACAGTGCTGGCCGTGGACGTGGTCGTGCATCGTCATCAGCACGTGGCCATGGGACACTCTTGTCTTTGTTTTCGGCAGCTGGACATGTGGAGCCGCATCATGCCGAAGGCTTGGTAGAATGGATGACCAAGCCCTCCTCATCCTCCTCATCCTCTCTCACCCAGGCTCAGGGTACTGGCAGAGCAGCTGCCAACGCGTACTCAATGGCATCATCAGCCACCCCTTCCCTAGACCCACCATGTCCTCCTGAGGAGTCCCCCGAACTGTTTGAGCACAGTGTTGGGTACATGCTCCAGGAGGATGCCCAACGATTCGAAGGCTCGGATGATGATACCCAGCTTGAGGAAGTCAGTAGTGTGCGCGCAGAGAGAGGGGATGCTGAAGGACAGCAATCTGGCAGTAGTGTTCCACCAGCTGCAGCTTACTGCCAGGTTTGCTCTAGTGGTGAAGAGGGAGGGGATGATGAGGTCACTGACTCCACGTGGGTGCCTGAAGGGAGAGAGGAGGAGGAGGAGGAGGATGCAGCGTCACATGTCCAACGAGGCAGGATGCCCCCTGGAGGCCAGCTAGAGGCCAGCACAGCAACTGTACCACACCGCAGAGCTCCGCCTGTGCAGGGCGCTGCCTCTGCACGTTATCACAAAAGTTCTTTGGTGTGGGCCTTTTTTGAGACGAGTGCATCAGATCGCACCACTGCTATTTGCAATATTTGTCTCAAGCGTATCTCGCGTGGCCAAAACATCAGCCGCTTGGGCACCACAAGCATGAGCAGACATATGTCGACCTGCCATGCAGCTCGTTGGCAAGCACACATAAAAGACCCACACCAAAGAACAAAGCGGACCTCTCCTTGCTCCTCATCAGCTGGGATCTCCATCCCCACTATATCTTCAGTCCTCTCTGAAAGCTGCTCTGAGAGGACTGAAGGTGTAGAATTAGGTGTGTCACAACCAAGTACTTGCAGTACACCGACGTCCGATTGTAGCAGGCAAATTTCCCTGCCCCAGCTGCTGGACCGTCGAAAGAAGTATACTCCCAGCCATCCACATGCCCAGCGGTTGAATGCTAGCTTGGCTAAATTGCTAGCACTTCAACTGCTGCCTTTTCAGTTGATAGACTCGGCCCCCTTCCGTGAGTTTGTTCAATGTGCGGTTCCTCAGTGGCAGGTTCCCAAACGCCACTTTTTCTCACGGAAGGCGATTCCGTCTCTCTACTGGCATGTGGAAGGCAATGTCCATGCCTCGCTGGACAGGGCGGTCAGCGGTAAGGTGCATATTACCGCTGACTCATGGTCCAGCAGGCATGGACAGGGACGTTATCTTTCTTTCACGGCCCATTGGGTCACTCTATTGGTAGCTGGGAGGGATGCAGGACAAGGTGCAGTAGTGTTGGAGGTTGTTCCGCCACCACGCCTCCAAAATGCTACTACTGGTTGTGACACACCTCTCTCCTCCACCCCCTCCTCTTCTTCTTCCTCCATGTCCTCTTCGAGTGCTCTGTCCTCGGAACCAGCGGTGCTCCGTAGGCGTACAAGGGGCTACGCGAGTACGCAGGCAAAAAGATGCCATGCCGTGCTTGCGCTGGTGTGTTTGGGGGACAGGAGCCACACTGGGCCAGAGGTTCTGGCAGCTCTGCAGGGGCAGGCCGAGAGGTGGTTGACGCCACGCCAGCTTAAGCCAGGAATGGTCGTTTCTGATAATGGCACCAACCTCCTCTCCGCCCTGCGACAGGGGCAGCTCACCCATGTGCCCTGTATGGCTCACGTCCTCAACCTGGTGGTGCAGCGGTTCTTGGGCAGGTTCCCAGGCTTACAGGATGTCCTGAGGCAGGCCAGGAAAGTCTGTGTGCATTTCCGCCGATCTTATAATGCCAGTGCTCGGCTGACTGAGCTGCAAAAGGAGCTGAACCTGCCCAAGAACCGCCTAATATGTGACATGCCCACCAGGTGGAACTCAACGTTGGCCATGCTGCAGCGACTGCACACGCAGCAGAGGGCCATCAATGAGTACCTTTGCGACTACGGCACCAGGACAGGGTCAGGGGAGCTTGGCTTTTTTTCCCCACGCCAGTGGAGCATGATCAGGGATGCATGCACTGTCCTCTCACCATTTGAGGAGGCCACGAGGATGGTGAGCAGTGACAGTGCATGCATCAGTGACACTGTACCTCTTGTCCACCTGTTGGAGCATACGCTGCGTGGGATAATGGACAGGGCACTTGAGGCAGAACAGAGGCAGGAAGAGGAGGACTTCCTTGTCTCTCAAGGCCCCCTTTATCCAGACAATGTTCCTTCTGTCCCACCCATCACACAGGAAGAGGAGGAGGAGGAGGAGGAGGAGGAGGATTGTGTGAGCATGGAGGTGGAGCCTGGCACTCAGCATCAGCAGCAGCAGTCTTTTAGGGATGATGTACAGTCCCAACAAACCAGTGGACTTGTACGTGGCTGGGAGGAGGTGGCTGGCGATCATGTCATCCTCAGTGACCCAGAAGACTCCGGACCGAATGCCTCAGCTAACCTACGCTGCATGGCCTCCCTGATCCTGCAAAGCCTGCGGAAGGATCCTCGTGTTCTTCGGATCAAGGAGAGTGACCATTACTGGCTGGCCACTCTCCTTGATCCACGGTACAAGGGTAAGGTTGCGGACCTTATCTTGCCGTCGCAGAGGGAGCAGAGGATGAGACATCTCAGGGAGGCCTTGCAGAAAGGTCTGTGCAACGCGTTCCCAGAAACTGGGAGGTTACAAACTCCTGGTCCTGGACGACAAGTTGCTGAGGCTTCGGTCAGTAGCAGAAGGAGTGGTGGGGAAGGTGGACGTCTGACCGATGCGTTCAGACAATTTTTTAGTCCGCAGCCCCAAGGTATGATCGGTTCCAGCAACCATCGCCAGCGTCTGATATACATGGTGCAGGAATACCTAGGGGCAAGGTCAGACTTGGACACCTTTCCCACCGAAAATCCTCTGGCTTACTGGGTCCTGAGGATGGATCACTGGCCAGAGCTTGCACAGTATGCAATTGAGCTACTGGCCTGTCCTGCATCCAGCGTTCTTTCCGAACACACATTCAGTGCTGCTGGAGGATTTGTCACCGATCATAGGGTGCGCCTGTCCACCGACTCGGTTGATCGACTGACCTTCATAAAAATGAATCAGTCTTGGATCACCACCAGCTACCAGACACCTGAAGCGGATATAACGGAATAATTTATAATGTCACATCCCTTCAAGACTGCCTATGCTGATGCTGAGTGACTGTCCTGTTATGTTCACTGACTATCCTCTTCCTCCTCCTCAATGATCCATGCCACCACACCAGTGCCTAAGGCACAATTTTTCAGCCCCTGTATAACAGGGGCGTGTAATTACAATTTTTTAAAAAGATGCTTCGCAACAGGTGTGACTGCTGTGCTCAGAGTACAGTATCTGTGAGGGGTTGCAGTGTTGTGGCACCAGCACCAGTGCCTAAGGCACAATTTTTCACCTCCTGTTGGGGCGTGTAATTACAATTTTTAGGCAATGCTTTGCAACAGGTCTCATTGCTGTGCTCAGAGTACAGTATCTGTGAGGGGTTGCAGTGTTGTGGCACCAGCACCAGTGCCTAAGGCACAATTTTTCAGCCCCTGTATAACAGGGGCGTGTAATTAAATTTTTTTAAAAAGATGCTTCGCAACAGGTGTGACTGCTGTGCTCAGAGTACAGTATCTGTGAGGGGTTGCAGTGTTGTGGCACCAGCACCAGTGCCTAAGGCACAATTTTTCAGCCCCTGTTGGGGCGTGTAATTACAATTTTTAGGCAATGCTTTGCAACAGGTCTCATTGCTGTGCTCAGAGTACAGTATCTGTGAGGGGTTGCAGTGTTGTGGCACCAGCACCAGTGCCTAAGGCACAATTTTTCAGCCCCTGTATAACAGGGGCGTGTAATTACAATTTTTTAAAAAGATGCTTCGCAACAGGTGTGACTGCTGTGCTCCAAGTACAGTATCTGTGAGGGGTTGCAGTGTAGTGGCACCAGCACCAATGCCTAAGGCACAATTTTTCAGCCCCTGTTTAACAGGGGCGTGTAATTACAAATCTTGATCTAATAGTTCACAGCAGGGCCCATTCCTGCGCCCACCAAGAGTAACTATGAGGGCCTACAGTCTTGTGGCAACACCGTCCACCACCACCACCACCACCAAAGGCCCAATTTTTCTGCCCTGTTCAACAGGTGCATGCAATTACAAATCTTGATCTAATAACTCACAGCAGGGCCCATTCCTGCACCCACCAAGAGTAACTGTGAGGGCTTACAGTCTTGTGGCAACACCGTCCACCACCACCACCACCACCACCAAAGGCCCAATTTTTCTGCCCGGTTCAACAGGTGCATGCAAGTACAAATCTTGATCTATTAACTCACAGCAGGGCCCATTCCTGTGCCCACCAGTCTTGTGGCTACACCAACATCTAATAGGGCAAATTTCTGCAGAGTATATACGGCAGGCCCCTACTTTCAAACATCCAACTTACAAACGACTCCTACTTGCAAACGGCAAGAGAAAACAGGAAGTGAGAGGAAATCTACCCCTAGGAAGGAAAATTCTATCCTGTTAGATTTAATTTGGGAAAAAGGTATCTCCTCTCTACTGATGCTTTATCACCAATCCTTGTTTCAATTAAAACCCCACTTTTCCAAAAACATTTGTCATTGGGACGGAAAGTGAGGTGACATGTTCTGAACAGATGTGCAAAGACAGCAAATGTTACAGGGGTGATAACCCCTCCCTATGTTCTCCAAAAAGCTTAAAAATTGATTTTTTTGGGATGTAGCTACACTTCATAATGTACCTGTTCAGATTCTACTTAAGAACAAACCTACAGTCCATGTCTTGTTTGCACCACCTATATACTGCTGTTCAGAGTATATAGGGTTGTAGGTATAGGGTTTTATTTTGGGTGCGGGGTCCCCCTTAGTATCCATACAAGACCCAAAGGGGCTGGGGTGGGGGGGTGATGGGGTAGCCATGCCATTTTTCTCAAGGATTTTCAGCCATATGGCGGCCAGGACAAGACATGACATTAAAGCCGCAAGTGGTTTTAAATGGCTTCTTTTTTTCCTTTACAAATGTCATTTTGTGCAAGGACAGTTCTAAACACGGGAAACACATGCCACTTCACAGGCATACTTTAGACACCCCCCAGGTACCATATTTAAAGGAAAATTTCACTTTTTTTTTTTCACTTTATGCATCATTAAAATGACTGCTCCCGAAAAAACTTTAGTTTTTAAAATTTCTTTTTGCATTGATATATGTCCCCTGGGGCAGGACCCGGGTCCCCAAACCTGTTTTATAACATTAACATGCATATTGGCCGTTGTAATTAGCAATTTTGATTTCGAACGTTCGCGTCCATTATAACGAATAGGGTTCGAAAATTCGCGCAAACTTTCGGTCCGTTCGAAGGTTCTGGTGCGAACCGAACCCGGGGGTGTTCGGCTCATCCCTACCCTGCACAATACTCTGCAATACCCTCCACAATACTCTGCAATACCCTCCACAATACTCTGCAATACCCTCCACAATACTCTGCAATACCCTCCACAATACTCTGCAATACCCTCCACAATACCCTGTGCAATACCCTCCACAATACCCTGTGCAATACCCGTGCAATACCCTGCCATACACCGCAATACCCTGCCATACACCGCAATACTCCGCAATGCCCTGCAATACTCCGCAATGCCCGGCAATACTCCGCAATGCCCGGCAATACTCCGCAATGCCCGGCAATACTCCGCAATGCCCGGCAATACTCTGCAATAACCACTTCCCGCCCTCCGGCCGTCATATGACGTCCTTGACTTTGTGCGGGGATATCTGAATGATGCCTGCAGCTACAGGCATCATTCAGATATCGGCTTTTTCAGCCGGCGATTCCCTACACCATAAGAACAATCATAGCGGCTGTTCCACCGCTTGATCATTCTTACGGGAGGCAAGAGGGGATGTCCCCCCCCCGCCGCCCTCCGGTGCTTCTACCGACTCACCGCTACGATCAAAGCCAGGATTGTTGTTTTTTTTTTTGTATTTTTTTCAGGCTTCCCAGCCTAGAGGTGAGATGTGGGGTCTTATTGACACCCCCCCCCCCTCATATCTCACTGTAAAGAGGACCTGTCATGCCATATTCCTATTACAAGGGATGTTTACGTTCCTTGTAATAGGTATAAAAGTGATCAAAAAAATGTTTAGGGCGGAAAAACATGTCAAACTAAAATAAATAAAGTAAAATGAAGAATAATTTTTTTTTTTTTTTTTTAAGCGCCCCTGTCCCCGTGAGCTCGCATACAGAAGCGAACGCATACGTAAGTCCCGCCCACATATGAAAACGGTTTTCAAACCACACATGTGAGGTATCTCTGCGAACGTTAGAGCGAGAGCAATCATTTTGGCCCTAGACCTCCTCTGTAACTCAAAACATGTAACCAGTAAAAATATTTAAAGCGTCGCCTATGGGGATTTTTTAAGTAGCGAAGTTTGGCGCCATTCCACGAGTGTGTGCAATTTTTAAGGGCAACATGTTAGGTATCTATTTACTCGGCGTAACTTTATCTTTCACATTATGCAAAAACATTGGGCTAACTTTACTGTTTTTTTTTTTTTTAAGCACAAAACATTTTTTTTCCGTAAAAAACGCGTTAAAAAAATTGCTGCGCAAATATCGTGCGAGATAAAAAGTTGCAACAACCACCATTATATTCTCTAAGGTCTTTGCTAAAAAAACATATATAATGTTTTGGGGTTCTATGTAATTTTCTAGCAAATAAATGATGATTTTTACATGTAGGAGAGAAATGTCAGAATTGGCCTTGGTGCTCCAGAACGCCTGAAGGTGCTCCCTGCATGTTGGGCCTCTGTATGTGGCCACGCTGTGTAAAAGTCTCACACATGTGGTATCGCCATACTCGGGAGTAATAGCAGAATGTGTTTTGGGGTGTATTTTGTGGAATGCATATGCTGTGTGTGAGAAATAACCTGCTAATATGACAATTTTGTGGAAAAAAAAAAGAGAAAAAAAAAATCTTGATTTTGCAAAGAATTGTGGGAAAAAATGACAACTTCAAAAAACTCACAATGCCTCTTTCTGAATACCTTGGAATGTCTTCTTTCCAAAAAGGGGTCATTTGGGGGGTATTTGTACTTTTCTGGCATGTTAGGGTCTCAAGAATTGAGATAGGCCGTCAGTACTTCAGGTGTGATCAATTTTCAGATATTGGCACCATAGCTTGTGGACTCTATAACTTTCACAAAGACCAAATAATATCCACCAATTTGTACTTATTTTTACCAAAGATATGTAGCAGTATAAATTTTGGCCGAAATTTATGAAGAAAAAATAGTAATTTGCAAAATTTTATAACAGAAACGAAAAAAAAATCATTTTTTTACAAAATTTTCAGTCTTTTTTCTCTTATAGCGCAAAAAATAAAAAACCCAACAGTGATTAAATACCACCAAAAGAAAGCTCTATTTGTGTGAAAAAAAGGACAAAAATTTCATATGGGTACAGTGTTGTATGACTGAGTAATTGTCATTCAAAATGTGAGAGCACCGAAAGCTGAAAATTGGTCTGGTTATTAAGGGGGTTTAAGTGCCCAGTGGTCAAGTGGTTAAAAGCAATACACATGCTTTTTTTTTTTAAATCTCAATAAAATCTAATGCTGCAGCCACTGTATCTGCAATTCATCCTCAAAGTTTCAGAAACTCGCCTCACCTTGCTTCCCCTTTCAAGTCTTTCAGCCTACCAATCTTTAATGTAAAAAGGTGATCTGGAAAATGAAGCAGGTAAATTGAGCTGCCTGATTGGAAAACTTCAATAACTCAAGCCTCATATACGTGGACATTTTCAGGCAATAAAAATACTTAGCGTAAAAAATATAACACTCTTCTGCACCCAGGGAATCGCATGTTGGAGTTATAGACCAGCTATAGACGTGATTGACTTTATGCTCCTGTACAAGCCAATGCTTCTGTGCATAAGAATTTACCCACGCATGCAGGTACAACATATTTTCCCAAACACAAAAGTTCTACGTTCAGGAAAACACGTCATAGGCAAATGCATGGGCAAATGCCAATGCAAAGAAGCATTGGTGTTTACAGAAGTACGGAGGCATACAGCCATTAACTTTTATGGCCAAGTGTATGACCCGCCTGTGGGTCCCCTGATATGGGAAAACACTATGGGGTTGATTTGCTAAAACTGGATAGTGCAAAATCTAGTACAGCTGTGCATGGTAGCCAATCAGCTTCTAACTTCAGCTTGTTCAACTGAGCTTTGAGATAAAACCTGGAAGCTGGTTGGTTTCTAGTTGTGCTCATGTGCACTGCTCTATGTATATTACACGTCCCATAGTCCACACTACTTAGTCCATCTTGGGAGTGAGATAGAGAGGCTGGCTACATTCCAACATACAGTGGGACCACTGAGAATAAACATGAAGAAAACAGAAAATCGCCTATAAGTGTAGTATTTTAATGAAACATGGTATATCAAAAGACAAATGACCACCCATTGTGAATATAAGGATTTGGATGTGAATAGAAGGCTCATCTGATAGTAGTAGGCTTCTGATGGAGATGATGATCAACACACCAGTCCAGGTATGTGAAGTCCGCAGTATGACAGGAGATGAAGCCAGCAAAGTCTGTGTCGTTCCGGGCATGGTGTGATGGAAGAAAGCGTGGAGTGCAGTGTCGTGGAAGATGTCCATCGCACCTTCCATCGCACCATACCAGGAACGACACAGACTTTGCCGGCTTCATCTCCTGTCATACTGCGGACTTCACATACCTGGACTGGTGTGTTGATGATCATCTCCATCGGTAGCCTACTACTATCAGATGAGCCTTCTATTCACATCCTGTGAGTGGTCATTTGTCTTTTGCTATACCATTTTCATTAAGATCTTGAGAAGAGCTTCTGCCCTAAGTGTTGTATACCCTATTGGTTGTAGAACTTTGCTTATATTGTGCTGACTTGGGTGAGAAGAAAACAAGCACCCTTGGCTGGTATGCTCACCGTGACATGACCAGTAGGTTAAAATCAATACTGACATTATCCATTAGTTGAATTGGCAAACTACACGAACAGCCTCTGAAATGCCTTTTTCCTGCTATTTATATTTTCTGCACAAATTACATGTGATACCAAGTCAAACAGTATGCATGTTCAATATGTACAGGTAGCTGAACCTATGCAGAGGGTTAAGAGATTTTTCTTCACTAACCACAGAAACCTTTTAAGCTCCTATACAGGGTGGTCCAAGTTGAAATTTAAATCCTGACATGGTTGGCTTGTCTGGATTATTACAAACCTGGTTTACTTTAGTCGAATTCCCTCTTTTTATTTCATGAAACCGGCTAACATAGCTCAAAGTAAAGACATTTGGGAGACTTTTTTAGGTCAACAGTCACTTCCTCTGCAAAATCCCTCACATCCTTTGCTGGCCCAATTAAAGGTAACAGTTCTTGTATACAATACGTTTTTATAAAAGTTTGAATGCATGTGAATACTGACACTAGAATACTGAACTAGTACACAGTTCTACAACACTAAATTATGCTCAATAATGAAACATCACATGAAATTCATATCTATGGCTCTGCTAACCTGTATATATGAATGCATCATTCAAAGGAAAATGTATTTTCGGTAAACATATGTTTTAAGTTAGCATTGGAGTATTTTCTTTAGATAGATTTACATGCCTGCTCTTCCATATTTGTATTGCATTAAATATAGAGATTTGTAGATTAGCCACTAGAGGGAGCTTGGAACCTCAATGAAAATATTACATCTCTCTGTTCAAAGGTATATTCCACCTTTTGGAAAAAAATAATACATGCACCCACATTGATTTAAAAAAAAAAGCCCAGGTATTTATTTTTTGTATTTGAGCATGCAAAGCATTGCAACCGCAATTGGTGAATTGAGAGTGCAATTTTTAGGCTCCTGTAGACTATTCCTCCAGCCACAGGGCCGTATCAAGGTAAGGACCTTCAGATATGGGGCTGGAGGAAGTATTAATGGACCACAAGTGTGCTAACATCACCGCACTTGTGCTCAAATGAGTCCCTTTGTCGTAGTGGCAAATGGGACTTGTAGTCTATCCATTGGTAGATCTCTAGAAGAATATATATATAAACATTCCAGTGCTCAAGCAGCAGCAGCACATCCAATGGTGTCACCGTAATGCTTCGCCCAATGCAGCCCTCCTCAGATTGGGAAATCTTCAACAAACTCTAAAAACACACAGGAAGTCACAGATGGCTAGTGCATTACCACCATTACAATTTTATAAAAAGCTGCTAATATACTCACATATATTTAAGGAACAAGCACGTCAAATTACAACTACAGCCGCGAGTCAAGGGCGACTTATACAAACATGACTCATTTGGAAGGCTAACATGTTTCGGGGGCCGTCCCACCTTCTTCAGATTGCTTATTCCTTACAATCGTTGTGAGTATATTAGCAGCTTTTTATTTAATATATTTTAATGGAGGTAATGCACTAGGTGTTTGCACCTTCCTGTGTGTTTTTACAATTGGTAGATCTCTGTGCAGAGCCACACCTATTTATGACATTTCAATAAAAAAAGAATGACTGGATTGTGTGCAGAGAAGAACCCTTCGATTTAGTAAGGGGGTGAGGTTTGGCGGTAAAGGGTGCAAACTCTAACCCGGTTTCATCCTACTCCTAAATATTCTCAGAAAAGTAGAATTAGCTTTTAAAGTACATCTGCCCCCCCAAAAAAAATATTGTTATTGCCATTGGGAGGGCATGGGCCAACTCATTGTGTTTGTGGCACTTCAAGAACACTGAGCTTGTACACAAATAAGGTGTTTTCAGCATTCACACAAATATTACATCAAGATGATCTTTTTTACATTTATATCTAAAAATAAAAGTGATAAAAGATCTGTGCCTTGGCATCTTCATAGGAAAAAACGTATGCTAACTGCAAGCGTTCACAAGTCTTTTATATACAAGGAGAAATCAGTATACACAATGCGTATGATTTTTTCTTCTTTTTCTTTCAGAGAAAGAGTGAAAACGGATGGTTGTTTTTTTTGTAAGTGTAGATTGTGCAAGTCAAAGCAGATCAGTGAGACTCTGGGGAATACCAGTTAGAGGTTACAGGTCTATCTTTGTTGTAGTGGAGATTCCACAACAAATCATGAGGTGATGCTGGAGTTACAGCTTCCACGGTACGGTGGAAACAAAATACTTTCTATATACCACAGACAGAGTATAACACAATCACACATGAAATACACAGTATATAAAATACATACAGCGAAAACATACTTCACTGCAATACTGCTCTGGTTGTATTACATTTAGTAAATCTGTTTGTAAAAGCGCATTACACAAGACAATGTGCCCTAGTCACAGATTTGTGTTGCGGTAATGAATGGTTTAAAAAAAAAAGTGGTGCAAGTACCTTTTTTCATGCGTTAGAATACACTTACTGTACTGCCATTTCGTGAATGGGCTGTCATAATGCAGCACACCGCAAAAAATGTGCGTTAGAACAGGGGTCTCCAAACGTTCTAAACAAAGGGCCAGCTTACTGTCCTTCAGACTGTATGGGGGCCAGACTGTGGCCAGTGGGAGTAGAAAATGCACAAGCATCAGTGAAAGTAAACAATGCCCAACTGTTGGTTTTATTGGAAGGAATAGTGCCCTATTGTTATCAGTAGGAGGAATAACACCCCATACTTGGTGTCAGTGGGAGGAATAGTGCCCCATCATTAATGCCAGTTGTGGGTGAAATAGTGCCCCATGGGCCGGATAAAGGCAAGCAAAGGGCCACATCTGGCCCCAGGGCCGCAGTTTAGAGACCACTGTGTTAGAGCAACACATTAGTGACTCCAAAGCGATTAGACGTTTAGCGATTAGAGCGCTGAGATGCTTCCTCGTACACTACAAAGATGATTTTTATCTCAGTAATCATGTACAATTACATACTGTACATGCACCAGCATCACAAATTAAGTCTTTTTTTTATCTACCTGGAGTACTACTTTTAAATTACAATAAGTAATTTTGAGGTACTATCACTTTTAATTTGGGATACATGTAGTAGTTGGCTGTCTCTTGCTTATTTAACTCATGCTGGTGCCATGTTTAATTTACATGTTTGATGGTTATAGTGTATAGTGCCCTTTTAGTGGTCTGAAGTGCACAGGAATGCAATGGTTTATCTACAATAAACTCTAATGCGAAAAAATGCTTTTTACAGTGCAACCTTTATTGTTCCCTATAAAACTTTAGTGCACCTGCACCAGGTCATCGTTCGACATATCCTATGTGCATATTGTTTTCTACACACAGATAAAATAAAAAAGAGAAACTGAGCTTTTAAATCAGTTTCAACATGAAACAGAACTATGGCTGTTAAAACTGTGTTTTCTTAATGATAGTCGTGGAAAGGGTTAATGAGCAAGTGTCTCGGCCCTTGTCTGAGCCCAGATACACAAACTGTCAAACTGAATCAAAGGCCATTTGCATTCTAGGCCATCATTAGCAAGATTACACCAGAAATTAAATTTGAACAAGACTCTCTGCTCTTTGCAGTCTGCCTAATTATAAATACATATTGCAGCGCTGCCTTGGAGTGGAATTAATGTTGGCTCTCAGTCCACAGACTAGATGCCCATTGGGAGCTAAAATATGTTTAGTCCTTGCATAGCTGTGGTAATTCAATCTCTACGCTCCCCTCCTTTTCATGATGACAAAAGGGGACCTCCCAGCGGGAGAAGGCCACCTGCACTGATTAACTCCTCCGTCCACACCCACACAATATGAAAATGAGCCGCCGATCATTAGCCTTAATTTTTTCTAACAAACCTCAGCTTCTTCTTTGCCTTATTACTGCTCCCAGGCATCTCTCAAGAGAGAGTGCAGAGAAAGGATGGGGGAGGAATAATTCTGATAAGGAGAGGCCAATATATCGAAAACAGACAAATAGCTCTTGGGTAGAAAAGTTCATAACAGGAAAATGAGAACCAGGTCATAAAAGCACATGTATTATACGAGGTGGCCTAGAACTGCTTTAATTATACTATTAGGAAAGAGTATACCGAGTGTAAAACTGTTACATGATTAGCATTACCCAAAAGACTGTGAAACAAATTCCAAGGTGGTGACAAAGTAAATCATATACATTTAGTCAGGTGCTGAATCCAAACAAATACAGTGGGCTACAAGAGAAGCTTTTCTACCTTCTACATTCCCATGGATTTCCATTATTACAGCTTGGATTTTCAGTGTAAAATGCTGCAGACTAATGCTCTTAATGATGTTAATACAACTTATAGTCGAACACCTCCTTTAATATTTAAGAAACTTTGGCCTAGACAAAAGCTTTTCTAGAAGCAGAGGTTGTTAGACCACTAAAGCACATAGCATGTATCTGCCCCACTTTCCAGCACAAATTTCTGTAGCCTGACACCACCTGGACTCCCCCCACTTCTACCTATAGCAGCTAATGGCATCCTTGGTCAATAGGCAGCTGGCTCAGCAGAATGCTGGTGGGAGGACTAGCACTGCCTTTCATTAAGAGAGGCAGTGAAGAACCCCCTGGAAGGTTTTAGTCATATGCGTATGGAGGTTGACAGACATTTTTTCACAGACTTGCCAAATTTAGAACAAGAGGTGAGCTTCTATTTGTCAGGTGAAATAATTTTTGCCTGGACAGGAAATCAGGAAAAATCTTTCTAGCAGAGCCCCACATACCACTAAATACACATTAGGGGTTAATTCTACCTCACTCTAAAAACAGACATTTTTTTTGCTTCATATGAATATTTGTCAGCTTGTCCTCTACAAACAAGTTACCTCAGAAAGATAATGGAAGAAACTCAGAAGCATATTTTCTGTAATTAAACGTGCCCCCAGGTGGCTTATGCCATAATGTGCTAGTATGCGCCACATAATAGCATGTTATGGTTGAACTACTTGTCAAACAAAGCCCTCCAGCACTGAGCTGTCACTGCTCCCACTGGTCACAGGTGCTTTCATCTTCGCTCAGTCTTCCTTCCGGGTTCACTCTCTGGTCACTTGAATGACCGGTCATGATGACGTCACTCATAGAGTTGGCATCATGCCATGGCACTCTCTGCAATATCTATATCTTGTTATTAGAGCAGTTTTAGAAGATTTAGAAGGTACTAGCAAAGAATACATAATAAATGCTTTCATATAGGGGAAAGTAAAAATTTGGCATTTTGGGTGTGGCGAGGCTGGTTACTATTTTTATTTTTTTACTTCCTCCATATGTGTGTGACTAATTAAGCCACAAGTACCTAATAAATATAAGTCATGCTAAAACGTTAACATTCAATTGAAGTTTCCTACATTATTACAATAATGCAGACAGGCTGCATATACACAGTAATAGTTGTGAGATTATTATTATTTTTTTAAACAGTAGTATTTTCTGCAGAAAGAGTTAAATACCTTGTGCTAGCAGCATGCTAGAGAGTCAGACTCACATTCAACACAGAGTACAGCAGTTCCAATCTCCAGCAGTATGACCCACCCCCCAATGCGCCAACCAGCAGTGCTGCTTAGGTAGCCTGAACACTTTTGACTGGAGCACTGGGCAGGGGGTGTGTCAGACCACTAAATATTGGGGAGATTTCCTCTACTTCTTGTTAAGTCAGTCAGGAAACAGACAACAATAGAAGCAAAGATTCTAACTCTTCTCCATTATGCTCTAAAGTGCTGTTCTTATGCAGTGGGCAATTTCCCATAATGTTTTGTTCAAAAGGCATGACAGAGAGTAAGGTGTGATCTACCCAGCAGAGGCGCAGACACATAAAAAAGCCTCTGAATTAAATTTAGGACAAAAATGTTGGGTTAGGGTTCGACTTAAAATTGCATGGTTACCCTGATAAGTTCCTCCCAAAACAGATCAGTTCCAGGCTTAATGTATATATCACAATGTAAATGCATGGGATAAGTGTGTCATTAATCTCAATCTCCTTAGCTGTACACCGGAGAAGGCTCAGTGTTTCAACCCGTAGCGACAGCAGGAAAGCAAGAGCATTCCACTAGGTTCTTGCACACAAGTTGCATTTAATTAAATTAGGCAGCTGCTTTTGATTAGACACAGGACTGAGACTAAAGTACAGTACATACTAAATAGGTGTTTTTAGACCTGATAACCTGAAGGGACTACTACCGTCCAGTATCAATTTGACTAGGTACTTTCCAGAACTCTTTAGTAAATATTATTCTGACTCCAATTGTTGTAATAGTGACTATCCCTTCCTGAGATCTCTATGCCTGGCCAGAATGTAGCAGAGACACTCATCGTGGACAATTTTTTGTCACATAGCTGAACTTGCAAAAAACACTTAAAATCCACAAATGTCTTTATTGCAAGCAGAACGCAGCGGCAGTACAATAGGATTCTGTAGACTTGATATAGAAGTGTTTTAGGTAGTCAAAAAGGAGTATTGGCTTTTCTAACCACAATGTACATCTTGCAAGGTAGGAAGGATTACAGAAGCCCACATAAAGGAAAAGGAAATAACCTCACAAAAAGGCGGAAGGAAAATACAGAAAATAGCATGCAATACATAAAACAGAAAATAAAAAATGCAGCGCCAAAATACTATGTGAAAACCCAGATATAAATATAAATATGAATCTGGGCTCACTGTGTATTGATGCTTGGTTGAGGTATGATCCTTGGTGGTACATGTGTCTAAGATCCGGCCGGAGATTCGGTGTCCCTGCATCCATCGATTGGTGAGGACGGTTCCTGAGGATTTCACATCTACACCTTTGCTTGATTGACCCACCACCGCTGGTGTGTGTGTCCACACATAGGGGTAAGAGTATCCATTGCTTTTTCCCCATTCCTGGTGTTGGAATCACGTCCCCGGGTGTTGCAGTTTTATGTATACATATATTCTACACGAATTTGAAGTCGCTATGGATATACCGTTTTTTGATTGACTGCATTTTTTCTCAGTTCACTTACTGAGCATCTCATTGGACTTGGCTGTCAGTCACTTCACTTTATAGAACTTTTATATATGAGTTTGCATTTTTCACAACTGTTTGATATTTATATATACTTTGGGGTCACTCCCTCTTTTTGTATTGATTAGTTAGTTCAACTATCACACGCCCAGATTCATATTTATATTTATATCTGGGTTTTCACATAGTATTTTGGCGCTGCATTTTTATTTTCTGTTAACTATTCTGCGATTTGTCTATTTGCCGATGCTAGCAGCCACTTATTCATTTGTTCACCCAGTAGCGCTACTTTGTTTATTTAATACATAAAACAGTAATCAGGTGGCAGCATAATAAAAAATAATTAACCAGAAAACAACACAAACTATATACACAAATACAACTGCATTTTCTATGTACTGCGGAGGTAGCATAAATAAGATAGGAAAGAATAAAACAAATATCATAATTTAGAACTTGCCACCACTCTACAAAAAGGTTTTTTGCAAGTTCAGCTATGTGACAAAAAAGTGTCCACGATGAGTGTCTCTGCTATGAGAAAACTTGTGTTGCCATTTCTCGTGTTTTAGCTTAAAACTGAGTTTCAGCTTTTTTTTTCTTAAAAAAAAACACCCCGTGAAAGTCACAACTAATCCTATACATAATGGTATTAGTAATAAATGTAGGTTTTATAATTCATTTTCTTTTTTCCCCAGGGAGCACGCTCCCATCTTCAGTGTGGGCATCTGAAGCCCGCTCGTCGCTCCTTCGAGAATACGGCGCTGCTGGCTACCCAGCATGCACCTCCCAATCTCGGGAATGCGCATATCGTACAAAGCTACAAGTGGTGTGTGCCCATTGACTCCTGGGATTGATGGCACTCATATCCCAGGTTGCAAAGAGCGGTGTCTCAGATGCACGGATATGAAGAGGTCAGTCTACCCACATCCCTAAATACATACAGAAAAAAGGTGCACTCCGAAGAGGGCGGTTCCTCAGTGGGACTTTTTATCCCAGGAGCCAATGGGCGGTCAGACACAACATACCTCACTGCCGCGAGGTACAGTGAAAGTGGAACGATCGGCTTAAAAAAAAAAGTACTTACATTTAAGGGAAAAAATAATTGTCCAAGGAGACATTATAAAGTGACCACAAACAAGGGGGGTGCAAAGTTTATAGCTATTTTATACTATGGCATACTGTTGAGGAAAAATATGACATACGGTCTTCGTGATTGCCATACAATTACAGAGTGAAATAGCAACTGTTAGGATGCTGGATGTCTGTCATTCAGAAAGCACACTTAGGGAAAATAACAGAGATCTTGCCCAGTCTAGTATCAAGAATTTGCAAATTCCCTTACCCCAGGAGCTTCATTGATAGTCAATGCACAGAGAAAAATGGAAAGGAATGACAAGCACACAAGGAGCCGCTTTGCTCTTTATCGGGCTGACAAACTAGACGAGAGCAGGTAAAAATTCAGTGCCACAGGTCATTCTAATAGATACAGGAGGGACTTGCTGCGACAGAATTCAGAGCAGAGCCGTCGTTATAAAACTTCTAATGAACACGCTCGCTGTATGGACACAAGTAGCCCTGGTGTATTAGCTGAAACTCATTGTTTACCAAATTACAGGCCTGTGGTAGCTGTCTGCTCCACTCATTTCGTGCATATTATATATAGGTGCTGCTTTGCATTTAAAAAAAAAAAAAAAGTTCCTTTCCACAAGCTACCTGTGATAAGAATATAGCTTTTAATAAATTAATTTAGAAAAAGAGAACAGCCAGAACAGACTATTTTTGTATTTTTCTAATACAACTACTGGGAGCTTGTTCCATGGGGCCCGTTCATAATGGTCAAAATTGCTATATAATGTATTTTATAAGAAATATTGTTTTTGACAGTTTAGCTGAACCAAAAAAAGCTGCTCTGGGCAAATCTTTCACTCGTTTTTTTAAATATTTCAGGCATGGTGAAAATAATCCAGTACAATTTTTCAGATAGCTTTGCCAGCTAATAAAGACTTTCCACCGTTTGATTCTCCAAACATTTTGCTGATTACTCCATTCTAAATGCAGCCTTCTTTTCAAAGAAGGAGGCTACAGGAGGACCCTTCCTCAAGGTGCTGTACTTGTTCTTTACCATTTCACCCTTTCTCTAGTTTTTAAATTTTTTGGGCAATCTCTCAACTTTTCACCACTGTCTTCTTTTTCACTTCACATTGACATTACAACATTCTATTTTGAACTCTTATAAATTACATTGCAGAAATAGGGCACAGTGTGGCATAAGAGGGCACATCACACCTGGAAAATAGTTCCTTCAATAAGATACAGACTTCCTAGGGTCAAATTATCTTTAAAGTAATATTTTATTGAAAAAACTGGTTGCTTTTTACTTAGCAACAACAGTACACCTACAGAATGATGCACTTACTCACGAAAGGTCTTGTAGCACTCTGTGCCCACCATCTGCCAGAGAGTGAGGTGAAAATGCTGTTGGGCAGCATGAATATATCTTAGACTTCATTTTGGTTCTGGGGCAGAAAAATCACGGTAAAGTTCAATAGGCTACATTTTACTTCCTTA
Organism: Rana muscosa; assembly: GCA_029206835.1. Taxonomy (NCBI): domain Eukaryota; kingdom Metazoa; phylum Chordata; class Amphibia; order Anura; family Ranidae; genus Rana; species Rana muscosa. Next base: position 673,883,534 of record CM055116.1, read on the forward strand.
GAACCAATATGCAGCCAACTATCACTAAGGTCTGCCACATTGGCCCAAACTTTAAGCTCCCCTGGTGCAGTGATACACAAGACTAAATGCAGATGCAGATTTCCCCCCATGAGTTTTAAAAAAAGTCTCTTTGATATACTGTATATAATTTTTTTACAAACTTTAAGGTAAATTCATTCAAAAATGGAGCTCTGCCAAAAGCAACCAATCCGATTCCTTCTTTATTTTCCCAGGAGTAGGTCAGTATGGGAAATTGAATCCTGTTATGGTTAGCATTACCAATAATCAAATTTTCTTTGTTCTAGCTTTCACAGATTAGACCCTCAGTTACCTTCCCTCTATAATTCATAACCCTTGACCATTTGGAATAAGTCAAAAGCCCACTATCTTGAAAAACATTGTGAGCAATTAATACACACACAGATATTATTAGGTAAATACATATATATTGTTTTTAAAGTGTTACTAAACCCACAAAAGTAAAATCATCAGTCTCTATATGCAGTAAAGCATGCTTGTTATACTCATTGTGGAACCTAAGGGGTTAATCCTCTGCACTGTTTAAAAAGGCTGTTTGATCCTGGCTTCTCTGATCCTCCCCTTCTTCCACTGACTCCTAATAATTTCCTGATAACACAGAGTCTATGGAGTCAAGTTGCACATGCTCAGTTTGGTGTGCAGTGGCGTCGCTAGGGGGTGGCTATTGGGGCTATAGCCCCAAATCTGGGGCCCATAGCCCCGAATATCTTTCCCCAGGGTCCCTGCCTAACCAGCGGTGGGCGGGCAGGCTGCATGAGAGAGACGGATGAGAGGAGAGAAGCGAGCGGGCAGACGGACGAGCAGAGATGACATCATCTCTCTCTGCCGGCTCCACATTATCGCTCTTTCGTCCTCACAGCCAGTCCTCTGTAAAAAGGTTGGTGACTGCTGCTATGGGCTCTAGCCCCAAATCTTTTGCAGACCTAGCAGCGCCCCTGTTGGTGTGTATTGCTAGAGGTTTTTTTTTCTTGGGAGAATGCATGTGATCAGAACATCAGCACTGTTCCGACAGAGAGTCAGGGGCCTTGCAGTCTCTTAGGTCAGTCAGAAAACCCCCCCTACAAGCTTTACCCAGTGCTTGGCTGGACACTGATAGAAGTCACAAGACTGCTCTAACTGCTGATGAGAAAAGGTATTAAAGCAGTTTATATTTACTAAAATGATTGCATTTTCATGATCTGTGTAGACCAGATGTAGTGAAATCAGGCTCCTGGGTTTAGTAACACTTTAACATGCTTTAATGGTCTTCCCCATAGTTACTTGCTCACCAAGCAGTCTAGCATTAAAATGTGGACCTTTGCATAGATTGCCAAAAACAAAAATAAAGGCACCATTTTAAATGTTTTGAAATGGCAAGTTATAAAGTATTATTCTGTTATCTACTAGTAAATGCAGGTTTTTCGTTTTGTTGGTTTGGGATTCTCTCTCCAGTGACTTCTCAAAATAGTGTTCTGCCCACTTCCACCCCCTCATCCCCAATGGTAAGCAAGAAGGTCCCACGCCTGTGCACCCAACAATCTACCCAGATCATCTAAGGGAAAAAACACCTTTCCTCCAAAATTTCACAGATTAAATCCTCCTGGAAGGCCCTGATGTTGTAGCCTTCCCTGGCTATGTCACCAGTGCCTCTGTAAATCTGAAAGCAGGATGCATGTTTTTGTAAGTAAAAGATTAAATATTTGGTTTAAAATATTATTTGTAGATGTTTTGGGATCAGCATGCAAAGATGAATGCACAGTGGATTTTTAATTTATGGAGAAAAGATTCACTTTAATGACGTTGAGTTGCTTATACAGCTGCAATTTTTTTTAAACCATCTGAATAAAATGTGACTATTTTAATGCCGCGTACACACGATCGGAATTTCCGACAACAAAACCATGTTTTTTTTTCCGACAGGTGTTGGCTCAAGCTTGTCTTGTTGTCGTAAATTCAGATCGTGTGTAAGCGGCATTATGCCGCGTACACACGATCGGAATTTCCGATGACAAATGTTCGATGTGAGCTTTTGGTCGGATATTTTGACCTTGTGTAGACGGACATTTGCTGTCGGAATTTCCGACAACAAATGGTTGAGAGCTGGTTCTCAATTTTTTCCGACGGCAAAAGTTCTTGTCGAAAATTCCGATCGTATGTAGCCATTTTTGACGCATAAAAGTGCTGCGCATACTTGGAACCAAGCATGCTCGGAATCATTGTACTTTATTTTTCTCGGCTCGTCGTAGTGTTGTACGTCTCCGCGTTCTTGACCATCGGAATTTCCAAGGAACATTTGTGCGACCGTGTGTATGCAAGACAAGTTTGAGCCAACATCCGTCAGAAAAAAAACACGGTTTTGTTGTCGGAAATTCCGATTGTGTGAAGGCGGTATTAGTCATAGTTTGTCCCAACCCCTGTAACTGATACTTTTACTGTTAAGCTTGGTCTGCATGAAAATGAGGAGAAAAACATAGTTAAACACATTTGAAATAAATAAAAAAATAAAAAAATAACATACTGAATACCAATATTAATATTTGCCATGTACACTTATTGAAAACCAATATTTTTCATAACAGTGGTCCTTTAAGTGCCCATAATATGTACGCGGGTCATTAGATCAGCTATTAGCTATATAGTGCTTTTGTAAACCAAAGAAGAGATAAAGTAAGGCAGCACAGTTCACACAGTCCAGTGGCGAAAAAGGTTGTAATCATCATCATTATTTAATACAGAACAGTAAACGTGGTCTATAGTGAACATCAAAGATTTTCCAGTTCATAGCCTAGCTGTTAGTATCCAGGTTCTAGCGTTACATAATTCGTATTGGACCCCATCCATAAACATAACATTCTGATGCCAACCATCCATATCCAGATATTTTTGATACAGACAAAAGACTTGGTAATTGTCCATTCTCAAATCTTTTTCCAAGTGTTTTTACAAACAATTTCCAGCATGCTAGATCTCTGCTACACCTCACTATAGCTTCGCCAAGCTAATTATTGCATTATATTTATTATTACCAACTCATTATTGCAAAGTAGGATAAAATCTTTGCATAAAGTAAAAAAAAAAAAAAATCCCATACTTTAGTTTTCTGAAATCAGTTTGCTACAGGTACATCACTTCAGTTCCTACCACTGTATTTAAAGTGTAAGTAAACCCTCCTATCATTTTCAGCCAAGGAAGCTGCCATCTTGGCCTATGTTTATTCTTCAACTGCCATGATGCTGCACATGTGATCAGTTATGACACCAGCCATTGGATGGTGTGACAGTGTGGTTGAGAGCACAGCCAATGTGACATTTGGCATTTCCGGCATGCCGGGAATGTAACTGTTTTTTTAAATGATTAAATCGTTGGGTTTACTTCCGCTTTAATAAAACGGTATGTATACCGTAATTTATGTAAAACAATCACTTCATTACCATAAGGGCAGCCAAGAATTCCCACATTTAAGAAGTTGATACTATATAAAAGGACAAGGATTAATCTAATGTTATTTAAATTATACATTTCAGGTTTATTTAGTAAGGCAAACAATAGGATAAAAAACGAACCTATGGCATCCAATGACAAACTTCCTAAAGGCCCGTACACACGGTCGGACTTTTTGCCACCAAACTTCAAAATGAGCAAGTTTTCAAAAAAATCTGACCATTTGTGTGCGCTCCATCGGACAAACTTTTTCGGTTTTCATCAGACAAAAGTTCGCTCTGCAAACGGACATACTTTTTGGCAACAAAAGTCCAATGGTGCAAAGTCCGACCGTGTCTACAGAAATCCATCGGACTTTTGTCCGAAGTACAAATACGCATGCCCAGAACCAATGTTAAAATCAACCAACAATAGCAGAAGTTGACCAAAGGGTGGCGGTAAAGAGCAGAAAAGAGCAGAAAAAACACGATGTTGGAAAAGTTTTGGGAAAGTTTGCAGAAAAGTCATGCCGTGTGTATGCTATGGGTATGCCTGGCCAACTCCCTTCTGACAAAAATCCACGGAAAAGTTTGTTTGAAGTCCGACCGTGTGTACGAGGCTTAAGACTCTTCAAAGGAAAGGAAACCAAAATGCAATTGGTTGATATGGGTTAATGCATTCTATCACTGCTCTCTGCACTGCTTTGCTGAATGGGCCTGATTCCCTTTTAGTGTCAACAAGCTAGGAACAAAATGTTTTCATATTTGGACTAAGAAAAAAAAGAGACTTACAGTTTGTTCCATGTGAGCATGTCGTCTATGCTCTGGGCAGAACTAGGTGATTTGTTGCATGAGTTAACATAGACATTTTTTACAGTGTTCAGTGTAAGCTAATAAGTGTTTGAGGCCAATATTTAACAAGTCACATATTTCCATTGTCCCTTCACCCCTTGCTTATGCTTTTTACCACATCCTAACAAAAACATGACCAGAACTGGTGAAAAACATACGGCCCCAACTAATGAATCACATACTTTCCCGCAAGTATCGTAAGTACTACCAGCTGTGACAGCCCTGCTTTGGCAAAGGAACCTCAGCAGAATAAGACAGACACATCTGAAACCAGCTGTGCAAAAAAGCCACAGGATACTTAAAGGGGCAGCCCACAACAGCATCATTTCATATCCCAAAAGGACTTCATTGCAAAACAATGATTCACTGGACTCGGCTAGTGTCAAGGCTGTCTCATGCAGTAGACACCCATTGTCTCATGTAGCTGCTGCGCTGACCCCGGGAACAGTACATGTCCTTCATCAAAGGTGTCATGTAAAATGATACTTGTGTTAACGGGAATGTGTTGTAATATAAGAAAATTGCCATTAAGCATTCCCACCCCAAACAATGGGTCCAAACTTTTAAAAATATTTGTACTGAAAGTATGACTTGTTTGCTTAGTGCTCCATGACTTCTGGACCAGATGTCTACATTGTGACAGACCAATGTCCTAAATGAGCTGTTAAAATGCTAGCTAAGAATGTGTATGTAATAGACATTAAAGTGGACCTTCCAATAGCTTTAGAACTCAGTATGCCTAAATTCCTGATTTGTCACATCATACATCAACAGAATATAATTTACAAATAGTGCACTGCTTATAATTGAATATTAGTCCTTGAGCCCCAGTTAAATAACTCTGCTGAGGTTGAAATCATGCGATCAGTCAGCTGCAGGAAAGAATTAAAATTTCCTCAGTCCCCCCCCCCAATTAATGAGACTGCAACATTATAATCTTGCAGCAAGACACAAGGTGAGAAGTTGCAACAAGAATGGGGCTGATCTGCTTCAGAGTGTTGCGGACACATTCAAGAACAGCACAGGAACAAGGATTTACATGACTGTGTCATCTTTTAACCAGCATCTCAATCCCTGAAGTAGATGATAACCTTATATAATGCCTGAGCAAAGATGGTGTTGGCCTTCTGAGGAAAGATGATGAAGGCATTGTCAGGGGGAGTACTATGATCTCTGTGAGAGGCAATACATATCGGTAAGTGTTACACATATTCTTACTATGTATACACTTCAAGTGTCAAGAAACCCACACCATAAAAAAAAAACTTTCAATAAATGCTGTGTTACATGCTGTTCATGCTCACTCTGTCATCGTGTGATTTATTTTCTGTATTCTGCAAAAAACCTGGTTGATCCTTCTTTTCTCTATCTTCCCCTTCTGTCCATGTCCCCAATTCAGCTAGGGATTTTGTAAAGCAGTGCTGGCAGCTCTGCACATGCTCAGTTTTCATTGAGTTTCTTCGTGGAGTATTTCCCCCCTATAACATCTGAGCAGCCCATGTGACTACAGAGTCACACATGTGAGTGTATACACAGTGGTAAATGGCAGACCACTGCCTCACTCCTCCTTCATGCCCACTAACCAGCTAAACACAATGGGGGTGGGATATTACATGTAAATTAATGGAGGCTTCACCTCCCTCTTATTATAGGACACAGGCTGGAGGGGCGTGACACAGTCGGTGACTGGCAGAAATCCATGTTACTGTAAAAAAAATAATAAAGATCTGATTTCAAATGTATATTTGCATGACAATTTAAAACAGTTTATTTAGATAAATTATTTATTTTTACTCTGTATTCCAAAGGCTATTTTTTATTTTGAACATGTGACCAGCAGCAGAGGACTAGAAGCTCTTCCTGCTTTTGTTCCCTGCAGACAGGCTGGGAAAGAGCTGGGTCATGTGACAGCTGTATATCGATTAGGAAAAAGGTACAATTCAGTTGAGAGATTTTTCAACAGTCGCTTAACTAGTAAACACAGAGCTTCATAATAAGGGCCTGATAGAAAGGTGACATCTTGTCTAAACATGACACTGAACAGGAAGTCACTTGTATGTTTGAACAACACAAATAACATGCTACAGTATCTCACAAAAGTTAGTACACCCCTCACATTTTTGTAAATATTTTATTATATCTTTTCATGTGACAACACTGAAGAAATTACACTTTGCAACAATGTAAAGTAGTAAGTGTACATTTTTACTTAGGGGTGTACTCACTTTTGTTGCCAGCGATTTAGACATCAATGGAGTTATTTTGACGGGACAGCAAATTTACACTGTTATACAAGCTGTACACTCACTACTTTACATTGTAGCAAAGTGTCATTTCTTCAGTGTTGTCACATGAAAAGGTATAATAAAATATTTACAAAAATGTGAGGGGTGTACTCACTTTTGTGAGATACTATATATCTTATAAACTTCCAGATACATCAATGTAAATTGCCGAATCAGCAACTTTATCTAAATAAAGCATCAGATCAAAAATAGAAATGATCGCTAAAAAATGCTACTTCACCTATTTTGATGTTAACAAAAAAGGAGATAGCCTTAACAAAATTGTGTCAAAGCAGTCTAATTTCTTTCAGGACTCTACAAACTGCCCCTAGCCAACTAGTATAATTGAATGTATTAAAGTCATCTTGTGGAACAGAAAAATAGTAGCTACCACTGCTGGCTTCTTTTTAAAAGCGCACAGCTCTTTGAATGTTTGGAGAAACAAGGTTCAGAACTTTTAGGCCTCGTACACACAACCGGTTTTCTCGGCAAGAAACCAGCAAGAAAACTGCTGGCAGAGCTTTTTGCCGAGAAAACTGTTCGTGTGTATGGTTGTTCGTCAAGAAAACTGCCGGGAATCTCGATGGGAAAAATAGAGAACCTGCTCTCTATTTTCTCGTCAGGATTCTCGTTTTTCTCATTGGAATTCTCGTCGGCCTGTTTCCAGATGAGAAAAACGGTCGTGTGCATGCTTTTCCGAGTCTAAAAAACCTGCGCATGCTCAGTATCAAGTATGAGACGGGAGCGCTCCTTCTGGTAAAACTTGCGTTCGTAATGGAGATAGCACATTTCTCACGATGTAACGAACTGAAAGCACGAGGCTGAAAAGTGCAAATCGTCTCTCCCCAAACTTTTACTAACACGCGGTAACACGAGATCAGCAAAAGCAGCCCAAGGGGTGGCGCCATTGGAATCGAACTTCCCCTTTATACTGCCGTCGTACGTGTTGTACGTCACTGCGCTTTACAACAACGAGATTTTGAATTGACAGTGAGGAAAGCTTGACAAGAATCCCGTTGAGAAAAAATATGTTTTTTTCCTGACGAGATTCCCGGTCGTGTGTACGAGGCTCCAGGCTTCACTGGCTGCCTACTTTTTATGGATCAATATTTCACTATGTTGTGAAGCCAGTATTAAGACAGACCAGGAGAGGTCATCTTTAAAAAAGTGTCAACAAGGACAATGTTTGCTTTCCCCTCACAGGTTCACTGTAAGCTAAAAGTAGATATCAAATACTTCAATAAATAATAAATATAAATATAGCAAAACTGGGATATAGCTGTCAAACTATAACAGGAACAAGGACCTTTCATGTCAGGATCAACAGGCAATACTATAATAAAACCTGCAGATTTAAAAAAATAGAGAACTACTTTTTAAATGAAATTAACATCATAAAGCTTATTTTAGGTTTTAGTGATTGGTTTTCAATATACTGTTCTTACCATTGTGTTATGCAAGTTGAGAACAGATCTTATTGATCCTAAACCTTCAAAACCTCTGGCCCAAAGCACACGGTCTATAAAAGTGGAAATATCTATTTCCTCATGGCAATAACCTTGTTGTCAGATTTAACTAACTGTAAGCCTACTTCAAGCATTTTCTATGCTAATTCTCATCATATTTTAACGAAGGTGGAAATAACCCAGCAATGCCTATTTTGCAGATAATGCTGTCAACTCATAAAGACTTTCAATTATTTATTTTTGCTGAAATTGTTGACAATGAGTTACACTAAACCTGGAGTAATCCAATACTTTCAAAGAAGAGCTGCTACAGAAAGAACACATTTTTGTAACCATTTTCTTTCACTTCAACAATGTGACTTTCTTGTCAAACCTACAAAATCTGGAGAAAAGTTAAAACAAATCAGCACAAGGGATGTTATTTACATTTTATTTGAAGTGTCCCATGTTCTGGTGTCGGCTGTCTAAGTGCCCTTTTCACAGGGACGGACCCTCCAGTCTCCTCTATAGAGCAGCGGGTGTCAACGGACACATGTCCATTGACACCCGTCAACATCCTGTCCGCTAAAAACAGATTGATGGGATCCATTCCCCATCCGTTTTGTGGATCGGATTGGATGGCAGTCGGGTATAAACCGACAGACAGTCCATTTACATCTGACCGCCCATAGAGGAGAGCAGGCTGTGTCTGCTCTGCATAAGCAGAGTGGACATGGAGCAGTCATTCGCCTGCTCAGCGGGGATCAGCAGACAGATTCCCCGCTGAGCAGGTGGACTCCAACAGAGCCTGCACCCTGTGTAAGGGGAAATAGTGGAAATCCAAAGTCCTCTGCCCCCCCCCTTCCATACCCTGCAGCTGTAATCAGCCTAAGACTGCAGTTGTTAATACCAGCGCTGAGCCTGAGACAGGCACTCATCAAGAGTGCCGACTATGCCCGCCCTTTCTGCCGGCTTCCTCTATTCTTCCAAATCATAGCTTCCATGAATGAAAAATGATCTATGAATGGAGGAGGGAGACATTTCATTCATCCACGCATCCGCCGTTGATGCAGCATTTTTTATTCATGGAAGCTATTGTACAGCTAATAAGAATGGAGGAGGTGGGCAGAATTGGCAGGCATAATCAGCACTCTTTATGAGATCAGTGCTGGTATAAACCCCTGCAGTCCCAGTCATATTACAGCTGCAGGGTATGGGGGGGGGGGCAGAGGAATTTGGATTCCACTATGACAGCCAGCACCAGCACAAGGAACACTTTGCATTAAAACTAGGCAACGTTCCTTCTGCTGATATTTAAAACATTTTTTTACCTAAATGTAGGCTTTAAGTCCATTGCTCTTGATATGAAAAAATACATACGAAGAAGTAAAAGAAAACCAATATACATATTATATTTATATTGAAAACTGAATGTGAATTGCAGGTTTTGCATGTATACTTTAATAGTGTTATAACACTTAAAAGTTGAATTCAAGTGTCACAATTCATTTTAAGTTCTTGCTGAACTCTCTTCACCCATAGCCGTCTTGACGATTTTTAGAGCTAGACAAGAAGCTTCAAAATATATACTGGCCCCTCTAAATATATTAATGACCAAAACTATGCCATTATACGGTACAATGAATCACTAACACTGCTTTGGGAAAGAATTGAGAACCCGTAAAGTATACTGTCACATTTACTGTCATGGAGAAATGTATTTTACTCATTTATTGCAGCGCTGCTCCTACCTGGCTACATATGCAGATGCACAATCCACACACCCATCAGTCTATAACCCAGCACCTCGTGACAGAGCGAAGTAAATCTGCACCATAGCCTGACTTACCTTACATTCCTAGGCCATTCAGAGAATATTTTGCTGTGATTATTGATTCATCAGTCATTGGCAGACAATCCCTTGGCCATCCATATTAGAATAACTGCAAGTCTATCTTTTGAGTCAAGCTACCTTGTTTTCTATTGCACTTGTACCAGACAAGGACAGAAAACCAATGCTATTGTTTTTTTTTTCATAATTATATTCTAGCTCAATGAGCAAATCAGATATATTGAAATCCCCAAAATAGATTGATTCAAGTTAATATATGATGAGACACGTTGCATGCTGGCACTCTAGTCACGTGTGTACTGTATTTGCGTGTGTGTGTTTGTAAAAAGAAAGACTGCTCCGCTCCAAATCTCCTAAAACAGCCTCTCAGGAAGTTCATTGTTTTGGGTGCAGGTCTCAAGAGCTCGTGTAGCGCAGTATGTATAGCAAAATTGAAAAACGAGACCCCGCTAAACGGACAGCCCACAGGTAAGTTTATTTTGTGTAGCTGGCTGTTGACACAGTTCCTGTCCTTAGGCCACACCCCACTGATATATTTCACCCTTCCAAGGGCTTAAAGTAGTTCTGATAGCAGAAGGTTTTTTACCTTACTGCATTTCTATACAGTAAGGTAAAAAACCTTCTGCATGCAGCTTCCCCCCGCAGCCCCCTAAATACATACCTGAGCCTGATCTCAATTAAATGAGCAGCACGAGAGTCAAGGCTCTCTAGGGTGTCTTGTTCCACATTGGCTCAGATACAGCAGTAGGGCCCATTGGCTCCCGATGCTGTCATTCAGAGCCACTGAGGAGGGAGTGGGGGCAGGGATGAGTCCTGCTCTGTGTGTTTTATGGACACACAGAGCAGGGCTCTGGAGTGAGCATGCACGAGCGCCCGCAAAGCAAGCAGCTTGCTATGGGGGCACTCATTGTGGGGTGGAGTCCCACACTAGAAGGGGACCTGAGAAGAGGAGGATCCTAGCTTCTCTGTGCAAAACCATTGCACAGAGCAGGTAAGTATAACATGTTTGTTATTTAAAAAAAACACACGCATTTAGTATTACTTTTATTATAGGTTTGTATCTATGATTAAGCCCTAAGAGGGGCAAAACATGTCAGAGGCGTGTGGCCTAAGGGCAGGTATTGTGTCAACAGCCAGCTAAACACAATAAATTTACCAGTGGGTTATCTGTGGCATGCGGCCTCATTTTTTGATTGTGTGTGTTTGTTAAAAGATGTTACATAAAAATAGTATATTATGGCATACAGTCTATACAGGATATTATTCAGTAACATTGGACGTTTAAACAAAAAAGAACGGACAAGTCACAATGGAGCTAATAAACATTAGGGTAAAATGTAAATAGAGCTTGAAGAAGATAATAAAGTCTGGCATGCATGGGTGCCAAAAAGGGTGCATGCCTATGTCCTCATGAGTGTCCCATAGATGGCAAATGAGAAAGGACATATTTATCCAAACGGTTCACAATATTAAAATAAGACTTTTTCTCTAAGAAAATTACTGATTCTGTGGTTTAAATGAACTTGTACTTTAAACGCCTTTCTCCTCCATACACCTATATAGTGTATTTACCATTTTTTTTACCCCTCTGCTGCCCTGTATAACTATGTAAAAAAATGTCCTCCAAATCTATGTGGGCAGAGCTTTTCCCAAGACTAGGGGCCCCAACACCATGTGACAGTGCTCAGGATTGGTATTTGGAATCCAAACACCCGGGCAGTAAAAGTGTCACATGCTCCCCATACCCAGAAGTAGCATCTATCTCACTTGGATCCAGCAGACAAGTGAGCCAATAATGAAGAAAATGGAAGATACCTATAAGAATTAAACACATATAGCTATAATATAGAAACATATATTGTGCACATTTCCGTTTCAGTTGTGGATCCTAAATGAACTCCCAAAATATAATAAAATAGTTCTGTTATTTCCAAAAAGCTAGCTTATATTTAATTATCATAATTGCTCCTAGACTCAGAAATGTATGAATAAAAAAAGCCCAGCTTTCATGAGCATGTAGGGTAGTATACACATGTGTCTATTATTTGTAAAGCGTAGCATCAAAGGCCTGCAATCTACCATCACCTGGGAATCTGTTATAACAGCATGTTTTCTTTGTGTAGAAAGGAGGAGAGCTCTGGGGTTATTTCACCCTGTGTGCCCTATTTCCATGCTACTAATCACAGACAGGTACAGGCTTTCTGGTGAGTTTGCAGTACATAATCTGGAAAGATGAACATTTCATACTAATTTCACAGAAGCTGATGCTTCTTGTGTTGTCTTTTCTCTTATGTGTCAGTTGGAGAGTGTCATTGGTTCTCAAGCTTTGTCATGGCAGGGATAGCTTAGCAATAGGGATGAGCCGAACACCCCCCTTTTCGGTTCGCACCAGAACTTGCGAACGGACACAGTACACTAAGTGAAACACTGCAGCTAGCACAATCACCTGCCTGCCTGTCAGTATAGAGAATAACAGGAACGGATCTAGCTAAACTCAATACGGTGTGTAAATATATATACAACACCTAGGATGCATATATATCCTCTACACACTGTAATTGCAGCTAACCGACTCGCCTGCCTGCTCTATCTAACTCAAATTAAATTGCACTGTCTCTCTCTCTCTTTCTTTTAACCAACTCCACAACACACTACACAAGGCCGCCAAGCCGGCGGCCTTATATAGTGTGGGGCGTGTACCTACTCCTCTGAGCCATGATTGGCCAAAGCCAAAGCCATCCTGGATTTGGCCAATTAGGGCTCTCTGTACCTACGGCGCTGTGATTGGCCAAGCATGCGGGTCATAGTGCATGCTTGGCCAATCATCAACCAGCAATGCACTGCGATGCGGCAGTGAATTATGGGCCGTGACGCGCCACTCAAATTTGGCACGAACGGCCCATAATGTTCGAAATTCGACGAACGGTCGAACAGCCGATTTTCGAGTCGAACATGGGTTCGACTTGAACTCGAAGCTCATCCCTACTTAGCAACAATAACCATCTTTGTTACCAAACTATAGTAATACTTTTTTTTACAGTGGATGAAAGGTTACCGTCAAATGCATGAATAATACAAATAATTTAGTTTAAAATTTATATCTATAGTTGTTTTTATATGTGCTTGAAAGGATGACTGCAGACTAGTCACCACAGCTGGTTAACTACTTCTACATGAAATTCTTTTTTACTTTTGATATTGAAACTATGTTTTAAAAGTTCCCATGAACCCAAGTAATTTTGTTTTAATATTATTGTCCACTGCTTTAGATAATCTAGGGAATCTTACACTTCTCATATAAATAATGATTTCCAATCACCTTAAAGCGGAGGTCCGTCTAAAAAAAATATATTAAAGCCAGCAGCTACAAATACTGCAGCTGCTGACTTTTAATAAATGGACACTTACCTGTCCAGAGTGCCCGCGATGTTGGCAGCCGAAACCGATCAATCGTTCGGCTCTAGGCTGCCCCCGCCGCCATCCTTGGTGAGGGAATAAGGAAATTAAGCCTTGCGGATTCACTTCCCGGTTCCCTACTGCGCATGCGTGAGTCGCGCTGCGCATCCTCACTGGTCCCCGCTATCTTCTGGGACCTGTTTGTTTCCAAGAAGACAGCAGGGGAGGACAGTGTAGGCGCCGGACATGACGTAGATCACCTTGATTACCGCAGTGATCTATGTCAGGAAGTGGGAGCAAATACCTGTATTAGACAGGTATCTGCTCCCCCTCCCCCCTGAAAGGTGCCAAATGTGACACCGGAGGGGGAGAGGAATCCAAAAAGTGGAAGCTCCATTTTTGGGTGGAACTCCACTTTAAAGACAATCTGAATTAAAGTAATAGTAAAAACATAAGCCTTTTTCAAACAGGATGCCTTGAGGTTTCCTGAGGGGTGCCTTGGCAAAATGTCTAGAAATTGCTCCAAAATTATATACAAGCCAGTGGATGGATAATACCTGTCTTTGAGTTACACAAAGCTACAGGTTTTCATTGTACACCTTTACAACCTTCTTTCTACCAACCTCCTAGCCACCAATGACAGCATCAGTTGATAAGGAGAATGTCAGTTGCCTGCATATCATACTTGTTTGACTCTCCCTTGCCTCTCTTCATCAGCATTGGGGTCTTTTTAGCTGAGTGATTGAGAAAAACGGAGGGAGAAGAGAAATATTGGAATACTAGTCAGTACCAGTTTGCAAAAATATATTTGCTTTGGAATAATAAATCACCTCCAAAGTCGGGTGTCCTACGTATATTGATGTTGCTGCATTATGTAAAACTATTAGAATAGTTTTTACATTTTAGAATCCGGTGTCTCAAGACTGTCCATGATTTTGGAGGGTGCCTTCAGATTGTCCATAATTTGAAAGAGTGCCTTGACTGAAAAAAGCTTGAGAAACACTGGACTAGACTGCCATCCAGTGCCAAAGGCTGCCACGGTTCAACTTGTGGCTACACCAGTGGCATACTTAGAGGGTTCAATCCACACCTGGTGCCAACCCTCTCGGTTCTTAGCTATTCCCAGCTGGCCAAGTGACCGACGACTCTTTTATGTTGCATAGCACGGCATCAGGTCATTTTGTTGGTAGAGAAGGGGGAGTTAAATAATTGTTCAACCCTTGTACCAGATATGCTAGGTATGCCACTGGGTGCTGATAATTCTGGGGAAGAAAACATGCCTACAACAGCACCTGCCTTAAAAAATGTGAGAATGGCAGCCACCAATGACTGGATGGGAGATTCTGCGGTGGCCCATAACTGCTGCCCTGACAGGTACCATACTACATAAATGACAAAAACAAAGAATGCAAATGCTACCCTTAAAGTGCTTGTAAATCACAGACATGAAATAGGAACAAGGCATAACCTACTATAGTGTGTACTTGTCTCAATTAAGAGCACTAAGTGTCATTTCTGTCTGGTGCTTAGTTCTTCTATTATTAGCATGAATCACTTCTGACAACTTTTCCTGACACCAAGAGAAAAAAGGTGACGGGGAGGGTGACCCAGCTGATTGACAGCCTCAGCTCTGTTCCTGTTCCCTTCAATCAGCTCTCAGAGTCCTCCTCAGCTCTCCACACCCTATTTTTCTGAATGTGAAGTCAAGTATATAAATTCTGGACTTTGAACAGATGTATAAAGGAGAAGACTGCAAACAGGTACAACTTATGTAGGGGGTTTAATTCATCTCTGAGTATCACCTGAGGCTAGTCACTTCACTGGGTATACGAGAGGGTTTACAACCGCATTATTTGGAGCTTTATTATCATATGCAAAAACAGCAAATAAATTATAGAATGCAATGTGTATATGCAAGTTTAAAGTAGTAGAACAAAACATCTAATAAAAGTGTAATTTTAAAGGTCAATAGAAAAATGTAATCTCAACACCCACATTAACCTAATTTAAAAAACAGATCCAAAATGCTATGGTCATCACTGGAGTATAAAATGAGGGGCGATTTTCCAATGAGGATACCTGTTCTAGGGGCAACTGTTTAGGATTTCCACTCACATGGACAAGCTTTTCACCTATGTTTGTGGGTCAGGATGTCAAGGGAAATCTTGGTAACATTGAGATAATTTGACTTGACATGTTTTAAATCTTCCTTCTTAACTGAAACGGTAACCAAAAATGCTTTTGCCTAGAGCTCTACTTTAGGCCTGGTTCACACTAGTGCGATTTCAGAATCACATTGTTTTCAGTGGTTTATATCAAAGCGACTTAGTATGGAGCAATTTTGGAAAAGGTTTCTGTACTACTTTGGTGTGATTCCAGTGTGACTTTGGTCCCAAAGAATGTACAAGCCTTATCAAAGTTGCATCAAAGTTCCATCCAAGTTGCATCCAAGTAGCACTACATTACATAATAGTACTGAAAGTCGGATCAAAATCATATCGCAACAGTGTGAACCTAGCCTTAATGACATTACTTGTGAAGGTTTCAAAATTATACATTTTTCACATTTAAATTTTGCATTGAGGGCAGGGACAAATTTGTATTTTGCTGGCCCAGATAAGCAACAAAATATACTATAGGTAGCATACCCCAGAAATATGTTTTTTTTTATTATTAATAAAAAGACTTTCCTAAACACTTAGGTATGCAGATAAGTAAAAAATGAAGACAACGCTATATGTTTTGCTCCATGTGGCTCACACTGATTCACATGCAGTAGTAAAATAATGTGTATGCCACTGATTCAGGCAACGTAAACAAACCATTTCTAAAATCACCCTTTCTGCTGATTATACAGCATTCTACGCTGTAAATAGAAACGGAAAATTATGCAGTTCACTAATGTATTTACATACCCAGATTTCTTCCCCATGAATTAGTCACCAATTTACATGATTTGCATTGTCTGCTTCAACATACCACATCAAAATAACTGCTGTAAACATGCCTTTTCTTAAAGGGAAAGTATAGTGTATTTTTAGCAAGCACATATTTTGAGTTTTAATTGAAATCCCTACCTTAAAGTTCCTTTCCTGACAGACTCCATGGCAGCCTACGTGTGGGTTAATCCCGCCCCTCATACCTCATAGGACCCTTCTCCCATAAATCTTTGCTCTGGGCCAGAGGCCGTGTTCCTTTTTTTGTCCTCCTCCTAGGACCAAGATATAGTCTTACCTTTTCATGAAGTTTTTCTGTAATCCAGGCCTGGCGGTGTGCACGGCGATACGTTGGTGGTTAGCGGTGATCCTCTCTGCAGTCCAGCAATCCTAGCTATTAGCAGGTGGACATGGGCGATATGATGTGATACCATGAAGAGCTTACTAACCTGCCCATTGGCAGGCAAGCGGCAATATGGCCAAACGTCCCAGCTATTAGCGGGAGGCTTTGTAAATGCCCGATCGTGCGGTGGGTCGAGCGAACAGCTCCCCAGTCCCAGGTTCTGGTCCGGATCGTGCCATGGTGGTGGTAATGTACAAAGATATTCCTTTTATATGGCAGCCGTATCTCTGTGTTTTGTGTGTCTCCTTATTTTCTATCAAGCTCCAGTGAGTGGCCACGGCGGCTGGAGCGCAGCTGCGTTCCAGCTCGCCATTTCAGGAAGTCGCTACGCATCCGCAAGCCGCGAACGAAGATTCTGTGCTTGGTTCGTGCAGGCGCAGTTTCGCCAAAATGGCGGCGGCGGTCGCGAATGCGATTGGCTGCCACCGGATGGCAAACGCTATGGGGCAGTGACATCGTTAACGGTGGCAGATTTAAATAGCTGTCAAAGCAGCTATTACTTGGGATGACTTGCAGGCTTATGCGGTATTTACCCAGGCACTGGGCTCTGGTTTACAAGGTAAATTGTTTGCTGCAGGCTCCCTGGGTGCTGGCTATGTTTTGTTATGTGCTCTCTCATGCCAGTTGTCACTCCTGTTTCTCATAAGGCTTTAATGATTAATTTCACTTTCAAACTGCCTTGCCATGGATCTGTCACCGCCCTCTTGTGGCCAACCCTTGCGCTGCAGGTAGGATTAATTTTTTTTCTACCTGTGATGCTTGGGTTCACTCATTCAGGAGCTCTTAACCCTTTCTTTTTCACTCAGCTCTTCTAGGTCTGAACACCAAAGCACGGCAAAGACCGTCCTAGGTCTCAACGTTGTCACTCCTCTTCAAGGTCCAGGCGTCAGATCTTCCTTTAGATCTAGGTACCACAGATAGGAGTCTAAAACCACCTCTGGGCGTCTCTCTCACCGCCACTCCAGCCGCTCTGTGAGGAAAGCCTGCTGGGTATGCGGGGCCCAGGTTCCTGAAGGCAAATCACTCTGCAAGCGATGCTTTTCTAAAGTCGCATAAGAAAGAGAGGGTGGAGACCAACAAGTGGAAGCACTGGTCAGAAAGGTGGTCCATGAGTCCCTGAGTAAAGGGGATTCTGGTCATACCCACAACCCTGCTGGCGACACTATGTCAGTCCCTATTAGGGATGATCTCAAGGCTCCAGGCCCTTCACAGCCGAGCCATTCCTCAATTGAAGCCTCAGACAGTGAGGTGGAGGTAGATGACCCTGGTGCAGGTTTTGAATTTGCCCTAGTACCACAGCTGGTCAAAAGCTGTCAAAGAAGCTTTGAGATGGAAGAGCCAGTGGAGGCACCCTCCAAACAGAGGAAATATTTTAAACACCTCAAAAAAGAACACCCTAATTTCTCCTTTTTGGGTGAACTCAGCGCAATAATTACCGACAAATGGGGTGGTGTTGAAAGGAAGAATTGCCTGTTAATGAAGGTATCAAAAATGTACCCATTTAAAAGCAAGGATGTAAAACACCTGGAGTCGGCTCCTCTCAT
This sequence comes from Rana muscosa, assembly GCA_029206835.1. Classification (NCBI taxonomy): domain Eukaryota; kingdom Metazoa; phylum Chordata; class Amphibia; order Anura; family Ranidae; genus Rana; species Rana muscosa. The sequence continues at coordinate 673,901,684 of CM055116.1, forward strand.
TGACTCAGCCCTAATGAGGATGGTGAGGCATGTCACACTCCCATTGGAGGATACTGTTTCCTTTAGGGATTGCCTGGAGTGGAAAATTTATACCGACCTCAAGCAGATCTACATTACAGCGTGTATGACCTGCAAACCAGCTCTAGCTTTCGCAGCCCTTTCTAAAGCGATGGAAGTCTGGGCAGACGACGTAGATGCTTCTCTGAAGAGCATCTCAGAAGAACTGGCCAGGAGCTCACCTATTCATGGGCTAAGGTTGACGTTGGCTTTTCTTGTGGGGCTTCCCTAGACATAATTCGCCTGGTGGCTCGGATCATGCTGACATCTGTCACGGCTAAGCGTGCCTTGTGGCTGCACCCATGGGTAGCTGACCCTGCCTCCAAGCAGGCATGGTGCAGGATTCTATTTGGGGGTTCGTCCCTCTTTGGGAACATATCGGACAGTGCCATCACCGTGCCACAGGGGGCAAGTCGGGGTTCCTTCCCCAGGATCGCCGTCTGCTAAACCAGAAGAGAACACAGCCCAGGCAAAGTTCAGATCGAGCAAGGAATGCTCGCTACTATAGGCCTGGCCGTGAGTTCAAGAAGACCTGGAAGAAAAAACAGCCTTCAGGCCAGAAGTTTTCAAAAGGGGCATCTTCCGGTGGACAAGAATCCCCTAAGTCTTTATGATATTGCACCTGCCTAAAACAGAGCGAGTCGGCATCCTTGCCTCTCTCGGAAGAGAAAAAGCGAATTCTCCTGTCTCTCTTGTGGCTCAGGGCGCTGCAATTCCAGTTCCAGATGACAAAAGGTTTTAAGGGGTCTACTCGCCCCTCTTCATGGTGTTGAAGAAAAAACTTCTCCTGGAGGCCAGTTATAGACCTAACCCACTTGAATTCTTTTATCTAGAAGGAGAAGTTCAAGATGGAGACACTACTCATGATCAGTCAAGCAATCCAACCAGGCGATTGGCTTGTCTCTATAGACCTGAAGGACGCCTACTTCCATGTTCCGATAGCGTCAGAATTCCAGAAATACCTTCGCTTTGCTGTCGATCAAATCCGTCTGCAGTTCACCTGTCTCCCCATTGGGCTTACAACATCGCCTCATGTGTTTTCAAAACTTGTTGGCTGTCGTGGCTCTGATCAGGACCAGAGGTATCCGTCTGTATCACTATCTAGACGACCTGCTGTTGTCTCGGGACAAGGAGCAGTTGCTAATCCACAGATCCCAGGTCATCTCCACTCTACTCGAGTTTGGTTGGCTTTTGAATCTGGAAAAGAGCCATCTGGATCCTACGCAGTCCCTGGTATTCCTCGGGGCACACTTCAACGCTATCAAGAGCACCATCTTGTTACCCCTGGAAAAATCCCAGTGATCTGGGACAGAGTTTGGCTTGCAATGTCGTCCTCATCTCCAAGCCTCTCAATGCCTAAAGATCATTGGCACCATGGTGGCAACAACACCCATGGTGAAGTGGGCTCAGTGGAAAATGCGGCCCTTCCAAAAGGGTTTCCTCCAGCAGTATAATCCAGGGCTTCGGGATCACTTTATCCAAATAACCTCATCCATGCGGGAGAGCTTTCCTTGGTGGCTACAACAGAGGAACCTCCTCAATTGTCACTCCATCGCACCTGTGTCTTGGGTCACCATCACTACAGATGCCAGCAACAGGGGCTGACAGAAGTAGCCCAAGGCATATGGAATTTTCCCTCTCACAGGATAGTCTCCAATGTTCTGGAACTCCGGGCAGCGTTCTGCGCTCTGCAGGCCTTTCACCACTTAACAGCAGGAGACTCAGTCCTCCTAAGACTGGACAACACAACGGCAGTCGCATACATCAAGAGACAGGGGGGTACTCGCAGACTCTCCCTGTCAAAGGAAATAGAGCCCATCATGATCTGGGCCCAGAAAAACCTGGCCAACCTGACAGCTGTCTATCTCCCTGGAGTCCCGAACGTTCAGGCAGATTTTCTGTTGAGAGTTTCTCTGGACAACGAGTGGACTTCCCCTCCGAAGTCTTCAGGTGGGTCCTGTCCCTGGGAGTCATTCCGGAAGTAGACTTGTTTGCCTCCCCATGCAACTTCAGACTAGAGAGATACTACACGAGGTCTTGGTATCCCCAGGCTTTTGGGTAGATGCTCTGACAGACCATTGGCGGTTCCACAGGGCCTATGCCTTTCCCCCGGTTCCTGTCATTCTCCATTTTTTGTCGAGGCTCAGGATGGAAGAAGCAGAGATAGTGGCAATAGTCCCATACTGGCCAAACAAGCCATGGTTTCTACTGCTGATGCAACTCAGCTTCCGGGACCCAGTTCCTCTACCCTCCAGACCAGATCTCCTATCACAAGGGGCATTTCTACATCCATGCCCGGCCCATCTACATCTGATGATCTGGTTCTTGAGAGGGGAAGGTTGGAGGCCCTAGGCTGTCCAAGTAGGGCCATCTCCACAATATTAAATGCCAGAAGAACAGGCACCAACAGGGTCTACCAGAGGATTTGGAAAAAGTTTTCAGACTACACCTCTTCCACTGCAGGTTCTTGCAATAACCCAAAGATACATGATATCCTGGGCTTCTTACAATCAGGATTGGATCTCTCATTGTCAGTCAGCTCGCTGCGAGTCCAAATCGCTGTAATCTCTGCCTTTTATGGGTGTTTCCTGGGCTAGACACCCTCTTACTCAGTAGTTTTTCAGAGGAGCAATAAGGCTCAGACCTCAGAGACAAGTTTTTCTAATTGGGATCTTCCCCTTGTCCTGGATTTTTTCTTAGGTAGAGAGTTGGAACAGGAAGATCAATCTTCTGTCAAATGACTCTCTCTAATAGTTGTCTTCTTGGTGGCTATAACATCGGCCAAGAGGGTCTCTGAAATCAGCTCTCAGGGATGCAAGGAGCCATTTCTAAACCTTTTAATTCCTATGTTGGGTTCAAACCCCAAAGTGGCATCTGTGTTTTATGACAATCAGGAGATTGCTCTTCCAACGTTCAGATCTACCGAGGATTCCAGTGTTTATCCCTTAGATGTTGGAAAAGCTCTGAGTCAGTATCTTGAAGCTACAGCTTCTTTCCTTCAGACCGACCACCTGCTCGTTCTTTTCACAGGAAGTATAAGGGAATGCGTGCCTCTTTCAGATCTATCGGAGCATGGATTGTTCAGGCCATTCAGTGGGCCTATAAAGCCAAGGGCTTGGCGCCTCCAGAAGCGGTGACTGCTCACTCAACTAGAAGTGTCTTCATCATGGGCGGCATCACGTCACGTGCCTCCAGAAGTTATTTGCAAGGTGGCCTTGTGGTCTTCAATTAACACGTTCATGGCACACTACTGCGTAGTGGTTTACGTATCTTGTCTGTTGATGGTGCCAATTAAACCTTTTTTCTTTTGTCCAGCACTCTGCCCACCTGGGTGTGTATGGCTAGTTATTTCCCACACGTAGGCTGCCATGGAGTCTGTCAGGAAAACGGAAAATTTATATCAAATACTTACCGTAATTTTCCTTTCCTGATGGACTCCATGGCAGCAGGAGTTCCCTCCCAGTGGCTGGAGTAGGCTAAATTATGGAACACGACCTCTGGCCCAGAGCAAAGATTTATGGGAGAAGGGTCCTATGAGGTATGAGGGGCGGGATTAACCCACACGTAGGCTGCCATGGAGTCCATCAGGAAAGGAAAATTACGGTAAGTATTTGATATAAATTTTCCGTTGTATATTTCTATATGACCTAAGCATTTTTTATGTTATCCATGATTTTCTATGTGTATACCAGTCACATTTAAATTTTAATTTTACTGTGTTTTGTTGTAGCTCTGATAAAGAGAGAGTTTTTTCTGATACCCGAAACATGTTGGATTTTTTTTAGTATAAACTAGTAAATGAATTAGGACTCTTTTATCCTTTGATCTGGTGCTTCTTCTATTAGTGCAGTAAAACTACCACAACTCTTGAGATAATCAGCCACATAAACCAACTCCTCCCAAAATTGAAATTATTTTTGGATAAAGTAAGGAATCATATTTTAAAAGCTTTGTCTTTTCTCTCTTCAGATAGATTTCCTCTTATTAATTTTCTTTCAGTTCTTTATTATCTAGACAGGAATTGGGGACATCTTACTTATAAGGACAAAAGCAACAATAAAACCTAACCATTCCCCACTCTGCAAAAAAAAAAAAAGTTGAAAATGAAAATAAAAAAGACTTTAAAGTCACAAACAAAATAAAAATACCGAATTATAATACTAATTATAATTCCATAGTTTTAATATTAAGTCATACTATTTTATAGTATAAGCAAGCCCCTGTTGTGACAACCGTTACATTTATACAATTTTGATCATAATTTATTTATTCTGGTAGATTTTATATTTTGAAAAATTAATCAGTACATGGAATACACTCCATTTTTTTAAAACTGCTGAGGCACTGCAGTAAATGTGGGTAATTTATAAAATAATACATAGTAAAGGCATACAATTGAGATGATATTGAAGTTGAATTAATAAGCTAAACAAAGTTCTGCTCACTAAATACTCTGGCATATCTAACCCTTGCCTCTTGCGTAGGTTATTATTCCAGCAATCATTCTGTAATCTCTTTGCTCTTTTGGTACCCTGGGTGCATTTCCTGGTTTTTATGCTACCAGTAGTGCCACGTCAAGCAAGTAAAAGTCCTAACCTAATCCTGACAGCTATGTGAGAGCCCAATTAAATCTGTCAGCTTGCTTATATTTGACACATTATAAATTTGAAAAAGTAACAATACAGCATTATTTTTCACTGTAAAGAACAACAAAGCCACATACATACCCATATATAGCATGATATATATATATTAACCACTTAGGCCGAGTAAAGTCGACATCTTCCTTTAGATGGGATCCTGCGAAACTTAAGTACCTTGGAGTGTGGCTCACGCCCAGATTGGCCGACACTTATGGACAGAACTTTCCGAGGTTTCTCAAGACTGTTAAGGAGGACTTGGACAGATGGCAGTCAGGCTATTTTTCTTGGTTTGGCCGCGCGGCCATAATCAAGATGATGATCCTACCCAGGTTACTTTATCTGCTCCATGCCCTACCCCTCAAGATCCCTACAGCCTTCTTCTCCTCGCTGAAAACCATTTTGTTGAGATTTCTCTGGAATGCTCAGCGGCCGAGGATCAGGTATTCCCTCTTGATGAAACCAAAGGACTTTGGTGGCATGGGTATACCTGACTTTGGGTCCTACTACCAGGCCACGCACCTGACCAGGATAGTCGATTGGCACTGTCATGGAAATACCAAAGATTGGGTGACCCTGGAAAATGACTTATGTCCACTCCCGTTAAAATTCTCTCCGTGGATCACGTGGGATAACTGTCCGAATAACCTTAAAAAGCACCCGTCACCGGATGTACCTTGGAGATTTTCCACAGACTGACCAAAACCTTGGACATATCCTCACAACCCAGCCCCCTGACCCCCTTAAAAGACAACCCGGACTTTGAGCCTGGCCTGTTTAACCCGCACTTCCAACACTTGGACACCTCTAAACCGTTCCTACTAGGAGACTGCTTTGACGGAGGGGTAATAAGGGAATGGACAACACTTAAATTGAAACTGAATAACCCACGTCTACCCTTTTGGACGTACCTGCAACTCCGCAGCTACTTAGGAAGGCTGCCAGATAAAACTAAGATCTATAGGCCCCCCACGGCCCTGGAGAAGATCTGCCTTGCTGGTGCCAAGTGCCCAAAAGCCATTTCCATGGCCTACGCGTGGTTACGAGATTTGAAATATGGGCCGGATGAGGCGCTCAGAGTGAGATGGGCCACGGATCTACAGACGGAAATAACTACTAAAGACTGGAGGTATGCGTGTATTCTGACTCATAAGTGCTCAATAAGCTCAAAAATGCAAGAGACAGCCTACAAAATCCTCACACACTGGTACAACACCCCAGCCAAGATACATGGATGGAACCCACAATTTCCAGGCACCTGCTGGAGGTGTAAAACTGAAAAGGGCACACTGCTACACATTTGGTGGCAATGTCCGCTAATCGCGCAATTTTGGGAGGAAGTTAACCTTCTAATCAAGAAAATAACTGAGACCAAAATTAGCTTAAATGCTGCAGCATGCCTACTCCATATCACGAATGTCTCGTTGAGGAGATACAAAAACTACTTGACGAGACATCTCCTAAATGCGGCAAAATCTCTGATTCCGCTGCACTGGAAGTCTCAAAGGGTTCCCTCCATTGCAGAATGGCTTAACAGGGTCTCTGACATCTACAAGATAGAAGAGACGTTGACCCAGACCACTGATGAGGTGAAAAAATTTCATGAGACATGGCAGCCCTGGCTGCTCTTTAAATACTCAGCTGAATACACTGATATTATACCGCCCCCTCCAGACTGAGACTGTTCGCATAGGCTACACTGACCAAATTTGTCCTTCCACTACTGCTCTACATACTTTTCCTCTTGATTTCTTCTTTCTTTTCTCTTTCCCTTTGCTATTGACTGCTTATAATTTTTTTGGCTCTAGTTGGTAATAGTGAGTACCGACTTGAAACATGATTGCATAAAGCTCCAGTGATGTACAAGTTTGTACTAGCATACTATGTTCTAATAGGTTTTATTACCTGAACTAATCGGAATGTTGCATCAAGAGTAGTTGCGCCTACTCCTGTTTCTCTTTGTAACACTCTTTATTTGCTCAATAAACTTGTAATGTTTAAAAATATTAAAATAAAAAAGTATTTTTAAAATGTAAAAAAAAAATAATATATTAACCACTTAACCACCGCCTGCCGACAAATAACAGCGGCAGGGTGGTTGCTTAACTCTGGGAGGACGTTATATAACGTCTGCAATACCCTGCGCAATACTCTGCAATACCCTGCGCAATACTCTGCAATACCCTGCGCAATACTCTTCAATACCCTGCGCAATACCCCCTGTGCAATACCCTGCGCAATACCCTGTGCAATACCCCGTGCAATACCCTGTGCAATACCCTGCCATACTCCGCAATACCCTGCCATACTCCGCAATACCCTGCCATACTCCGCAATACCTTGCCATACTCCGCAATATTCCGCAATGCCCTGCAACACTCCGCAATACCCTGCAATACTCCGCAATGCCCGGCAATACTCCGCAATGCCCGGCAATACTCTGCAATAACCACTTCCCGCCCGCTGGCCGCCATATGACGTCCTTGAATTTGTGCAGGGATATCTGAATGATGCTTGCAGCTACAGGCATCATTCAGATATTAGCTTTTTCAGCCGGCGATTCCCTACACCATAAGAACAATCATAGTGGCTTTTCCACCGCTTGATCATTCTTACAGGAGGCGAGAGGGGATGCCCCCCCCCCCGCCGCCCTCCGGTGCTTCTACCGACTCACCGCTACGATCGAAGCCAGGATTATTTTTTTTTTTATTTTTTTTCAGGCTTTCCAGCCTAGAGGTGAGATGTGGGGTCTTATTGACCCCATATCTCCCTGTAAAGAGGACCTGTCATGCCATATTCCTATTACAAGGGATGTTTACGTTCCTTGTAATAGGTATAAAAGTGCTAAAAAAAAAATTTGGGGTGGAAAAACATGTCAAACTAAAATAAATAAAGTAAAATGAACAATAAAAAAAAATATTTTTTTTTAAAGCGCCACTGTCCCCCTGAGCTCGCATACAGAAGCGAACGCATGCATAAGTCCCGCCCACATATGAAAACGGTTTTCAAACCACACATGTGAGGTATCTCTGCGAACGTTAGAGCGAGAGCAATAATTTTGGCCCTAGACCTCCTCTGTAACTCAAAACATGTAACCAGTAAAAATATTTAAAGCATCGCCTATGGCGTGTGAAATTTTTAAGGGTGACATGTTAGGTATCTATTTACTCGGCGTAACTTCATCTTTCACATTATGCAAAAACATTGGGCTAACTTTACTGTTTTTTTTTTTTTTTTTTAAGCACAAAACGTTTTTTTGCCGTAAAAAACGCGTTGAAAAAATTGCTGCGCAAATACTGTGCGAGATAAAAAGTTGCAACGACCACCATTATATTCTCTAAGGTCTTTGCTAAAAAAACATATATAATGTTTTGGGGTTCTATGTAATTTTCTAGCAAACAAATGATGATTTTTACATGTAGGATAGAAATGTCAGAATTGGCCTGAGTGCTCCAGAACGCCTGATGGTGCTCCCTGCATGTTGGGCCTCTGTATGTGGCCACTCTGTTTAAAAGTCTCACACATGTGGTATCGCTATACCTGGGAGTAATAGCAGAATGTGTTTTGGGGTGTAATTTGTGGAATGCATATGCTGTGTGTGAGAAATAACCTGCTAATATGACAATTTTGTGAAAAAAAATAAAAAATCTTGATTTTGCAAAGAATTGTGGAAAAAAATGACAACTTCAAAAAACTCACAATGCCTCTTTCTAAATACCTTGGAATGTCTTCTTTCCAAAAAGGGGTCATTTGGGGGGTATTTATACTTTTCTGGCATGCTAGGGTCTCAAGAAATGAGATAGGCCGTCAGTACTTCAGGTGTGATCAATTTTCAGATATTGGCACCATAGTTTGTGGACTCTATAATTTTCATAAAGAACAACTAATATGCACCAATTTGTACTTATTTTTACCAAAGATATGTAGCAGTATAAATTTTGTCCAAAATTTATGAAGAAAAAATACTAATTTGCTAAATTTTATAACAGAAACGAAAAAAAAAAACATTTTTTTAAAGAATTTTCAGTCTTTTTTCTCTTATAGCGCAAAAAATAAAAAACCCAATGATGATTAAATACCACCAAAAGAAAGCTCTATTTGTGTGAAAAAAATAACAAAAAAATCATATGGGTACAGTGTTGTATGACTGAGCAATTGTCATTCAAAATGTGAGAGCACCGAAAGCTGAAAATTGGTCTGGTTATTAAGGGGGTTTAAGTGCCCAGTGGTCAAGTGGTTAATATATATGTAGCGGCCTCACCCTCTCTCTCTTCTTTAACGGTTACTTTGGCTTCGGTCTAGGGGTACCTTGAAGGGGAGAGCGAGGTGCGCCACGGCCCATGTCCTCTATATTACTGCGTGTAGGGGTGAAGGCCAGAATCAGATAACACCCGGGCTGTGTATACGCTCAGAGCCAGGTCTGTTCTGCTGACAACCCCCTTTGCTCACAGTAATTGGAGTACCACACACTGAAAAGGTCCAACACTTATTTATTCCATGACGGCAAACAAATAGTCCTTTGCGAGCAGACAGTTTGAGACCCATAGAACAGTTCAGTATTGGTGGGGAGTAGGTCAAGGCACAATCCTCAAAGAAACGAAACCGTTGAGGTTTCACCAACGGTTGCTAAGCACAGTGGCTGTTAAATGGACTTCTGGTACAGAGTCTCTTCCAGCGACTCTAGTGAACGGGAACTGGAGTTACCTTTGTTACGTTGCAGCCCCTGTCAGGGGGAAGACATCCCTCCAAGGGAGTTACCAGAGGCCCCGCCGTCACCGGGTTAATGCTGTACCGGACTATCCAGAAGGGTTACACTCCCCAGCCTCCTCGCCTCAGATACGGGTCCCAACACCTTAGGGCCCCTCGGACTCCTCCACCCTTGCAGAACCCAGTCGAAGTTACTGGGCTCCAGGCCTTGGCCGTAGTACCTCACCCCAGGCTTAAGGTGCCTGGGATGGACTCCATCCCTCGCTCTGGCCAGGTCAAGGGCACCTGGGCCCGGAACTCCGGAACGCCAGCACCCAGGCTGAAGGTGCCTGGGCGCGGCCGCGTCCTCCAACTCTGAACCCCGAGGTCAGGGCGTCCGCCCCTTTTATCTCCTCTCCCTTTTCGTCACAGCGGGTTCCCCGCCCGCCGTACCGGCGCCAGGAAAGGACAAAAAGGCACAGTCTTGCGGTGCAGGTTCAACTCCGACCCCGGGCGACAACGCCACCTGCAGGTCACAGGGAACCTTGCACCACCAGAGTCCTCCAAGAACCACAAAAGGGATTCTCAGATTCCCTAACAATTTTAAATACCCGCTACACTTACATACTGTATATATATATATATATATATATATATACAAAATCTTCTCTCCGCTAAAGTGCACCAATAGTGTGGGAACACGCTCTCTGCTTCAGGTATCTCCAGTCCATAAACATGGCTTTGGTCCTTAGGTATCCACTATGCCTTGCTGCCATCCTCAGAAAGGGGTAGTCCATTAGCACTGCACACAAAATAGGATGCACCAGTCTGGTGTGTTGAACACAACACCATTTGATCAAAAGATACAAAAATATAATTATACTCACAAATGAACATAGTTAAAAGCTCATCTTAAATGTCAAGCTGGTTCAGCTCTGAAGAAGACGGGCACCCTCAAAACATGTCAGGGTCTGTAAGCCCTTGTGGTGTCTTCCCAATCCATCTGGAAGCATGTACAGGGGTCCTGGTCATATCTTCCTTTGACATTTGTGATGAGCTTTTAACCATGTCCCTTTGTGAATATAATTATTGATTTTTATCTTTTGAATAAATGGTTTCATGGTTAACTTAGTAGGCTGGTTCGCCCTATTTTGTCTTTTTGTATAATTTATATATGTATAAATATATTATAGATAGATAGATAGATAGATAGATAGATAGATAGATAGATAGATAGATATTATAAAAATGATTGCTATGTAAAATATTATATTTTATGAACAAAAAGCAACTCATTTGCGTAAACTTCTATTATTTATCTTTTTGGAGCAAACTACTTTAACCGCTTCCCGCCTGGCCTATAGTCAAATGACGGCCGTAGGAACCCTTCGTCCCTCCGGGCGTCATATGACGGCCTGGGATTCCTGCAGTGTGGATGCACGTGCCCGGCGGCCGCGATGTCTGCCGGGCACCCCGCGATTGCTCGTCACAGAGCCAGGGACGTGGATCTCTGTGTGTAAACACAGAGATCCACGTCCTGTCAGGGAGAGGAGACCGCTGGTGTGTCCCTTGTACATAGGGACACCGATCAGTCACCTCCCCCAGTCAGTCCCCTCCCCCTAGAGTTAGAATCACTCCCTAGGATACACATTTAACCCCTTGATCGCCCCCTAGTGTTAACCCCTTCCCTGCCATTCACATTTATACAGTAATCAGTGCATATTTATAGCACTGTTCGCTGTATAAATGTCACTGGTCCCAAAATAGTGTCAAAAGTGTCCGATCTGTCCGCTGCAATATCGCAGTCCTGACAAAAATTGCAGATAACCGCCATTACTAGTAAAAAAAAAAATGATAAATGTCATAAATCTATTCCCTATTTTGTAGGCGCTATAACTTTTGCGCAAACCAATCAATATTCGCTTATTGCGATTTTTTTTACCAAAAATATGTAGAAGAATACGTATCGGCCTAAACTGAGAAAAAAATAGTTTAAAAAAAATGGGGATATTTATTATAGCAAAAAGTAAAAAAATATTGTTTTTTTTTTCCGAAATTTACGCTCTTTTTTTGTTTATAGCGCAAAAAATAAAAAACGCAGAAATGATCAAATATTACCAAAAGAAAGCTCTATTTTTGGGGAAAAAAGGACGTCAACTTTGTTTGGGAGCCACGTCGCACGACCGCGCAATTGTCATTCAAAGCACGACAGTGCTGAAAGCTGAAAATTGGCCTGGGCAGGAAGGGGGTGAAAATGCTCGGTATTGAAGTGGTTAACATATAAAAGTCATAATTTGCTGCATTCCAGACATTACTAGCAAAGCGATTCCCATGAATTGTAAGCTCAGCAGGAGATAGGTAACCATCCCAGCAAAATCCTCATTCCTGACACTTAGTGAAGTTCCGCAAGTATCTATTTTCTATCCAAAATAGTTATCATTGCAATGAAACATGTTTTGTATGGTGCTAACCAAAAAATACACATCTGTAGAAATCGTGTTTACATATTGTTCTTGGCGGCCACGACTGGCTTGGAAAGTGGTAAGCAGCATGGTGTCAATAGCAAATCAACCTATTATCACAGTATGTCTACAACCTAGAACAAAACAAATGCCCTCTATATTTATTTCCTGGCTTCCAGTCCACAAACTATCCCAGCAAGTAAGCCATTCTCTGCAATATTACTAGCAACATGTATTATTTAGCATAAATCTGCTCATCACTACTTGTATGTATCAAAATAATCCAGTAGCCAAGGTAAACCGAGACTATTTTACTATTGTGTTTTCATGGGTCCGTATTTGGAGTGTATTGATTAGTCCTCAAGAATTGAAGTCTTACCTTATATGAATGCCTGCACTAAATAGAAAATGTAGCAGGAAGGAAACCAAGCAATATGTACTGTACATGTGAGCATCGAGATCAGAATAAACACAGACAGAGCAAAGCAGCCAGCTACACTGCAAACAGATGGCATTTAGGAGTTGATAATCCCTTCAATGTGTTGAAAAATGTAAAAGTTGAAGACGGTAAATGACTTTGACCTTACTGAGGAATATTCAGGCTGGGCCACTGGTCATTATAAAATTTTATTATAAATCTTAATTATAAAACATTCATTTGTTTATTACAAATGCATTTAGTCCTAGTATATTTTTAATTTGGAATGTATCACTGTTTGATCTTTCAAGGAGTTAGGCCTTATGCACAAGGATGCAAAAAACACTGCGTTTTACAAATCTGAATGAAACTCTATTATAGACAATAAGTCCATGTATTTAGTACCTTTTAGATTTGTATAGTAGGGCAGTGTTCCGATCCATTAACAAAGTGGCTAAAATCTGCAATCAGAGCCAAATTTATTTTGGAGCATTTTATGCTGCACACATGTAAACATTTGTGCTAATGTATACATGTGTTTAGTGTACAGCGCAATATTGGAGCCACCTACCTCCCAGCAATGATGGACGCTAGGCGGCAGGAGCTAGGGGGCAGACAATTGAAGTTGCCTAGTATCTTTTGTTGCTAAGAGCCGGGCAGCACTATTGGCCATGGTCATTGCTGAGTGCCAGCATATAAATATTACTGTGTAATCAGCAGGAGCTGTCGTTGCTGGTTACACACTGTTGATGTTTGCTAGCTATAAGCATTTCTAATAGGGTTTGATTTGAAGGCAGGTTGACAAACATGTCCAAAAATCTGAATTTTTTAATTTTATTGCAAATAACATTGATGTAAATTAAACGCAATGTCCAGTTCCGGGTCATCTGATCGCTGTGATAGCCTCTGATTGGCTATCACAGTGATCAGTCACTGTGAAGCCCACCCCCATGTTTTCTGTCTCTGTGAATGGACGAGAAAGATACATTATATCTTTCGCTGTCTTTGCAGAGATAGAAAATAAAAGTGTGTGTAGAAAAAAAAAAAAAAATACAAAAAGAAAAAAAAAACCTAGATCAAGGTTTGATCTAGGTTAATGTCAGGATTAGTGTTTGGGTCAAGGTTGGGGTCAAATGTCAAGGTCAAAGTTCAATTGCAGGGTCAAAGGCCAAGATCATTATTTTTTGGACAGGATTTTTTGTCCTCATGCTGATGAGGAGAAGGGTTTCTCTCCTACAAATCTGGTCCAGTGGTTTTAGATGTTTTCAGAGGGGGACTTATTAGAGTCCATCTTTTTTGTTTTGTGGGGTGCCCTCCTAAACTCAATACCAGACCCCTATCCAGGATAAGGGTCTGGTATCCATTTTTTTTTTTGGGGGGGGGTTGTGGTACAGTTTTACATTGTACCAATATCATTGGGTATTATATTGTGTTTGTGTGCACCAAAAATTATTTGAGTGTATTTTTTACTGAAAATCAATATTTGATAAGCAGTTGTGACATATGAAACTGCAACAACCACAATTGTGTTCTACAGGGTCCCTGCTTTCAGAAAATATATCATTCTTTGGGGATTTGAAGTAATCTTCAGGCCTAACGTATGTATTTTAACATATGCAGAAAATAAAAAACTGTCTCTGGCAGCTAAACGTTTAAAAACTTATAAGGCATATAGAAACACCATATATGTGTTTTGACACATTTCTGATACGCTGACATGTATGGTTTTTACATGCTTACACAGGTTTTTAATGTATATACCCTATGTTTTTGAAGCAAAGTCCTGTTCTGCACTTTCCTAACCATAAAAAAAAAAAACACATGTAAAACACATGTAGGTAAAAATGTAGCATTTCCTCACAATACAAGGCAAGACAGCATTCTGGACAGCTGAAAACAATATATTTGTTTCTCGCCTATGCATTTTGCCTGCATTATAAAAACTAGCAACATTTATTGAGATGAAATTGTATAGAATTAGCCCTTAAAAATGCCCTAAATAGCATAGATAATACTAATGCTGTTGAATATAATGGCACATACATTATATTAGTATGCAATTTATATGACGTTTCTTCTGCATTTAACTACTAAAAAAATGTGTGAACTAAACTGATTTACTGGACCAACATAAACAAACTTGAAAAGGTATATTCTTTACAGCCTCTGTACCATGTGTAAACACAGATGAATACTATGCAGTTTAAACACCAAAAAAATATAAAAGTAAAATAGGGGATGAAACCCTCAAACTCAATATTTTGTCCTTAAGAAGTAATTGTGAAAGTTTAATTCCATCAGCTTTACTTGTCTATTGCAGTGAAAACAAGTTAGACTAATAACTGATTTCCATTTTTTTATTTTTAGAATAACGCTGCTTATTAGCCTAGAATCAAGAAGACCGGCTGTTTAACACAACTGTCATCAAGTGACAACTGCTCTGGTATAGCGCCAGAAATTACATGAAATCCCACTGGCATTAGAGATTCAACAACTTTAATTAAGCATTTGTAGTTTTTAGTAACATCATTATAACTACAGTAGAAAGTATAGCCAATTTAATGTACATCGATCATACAAGACTACGACTCTTGTTGCTCTGACTTAATCTCAGGCAAGACACATTCAGACATTCCATACAATGCAGGATTTTACACTATAACATGGGGATAACCAAAAATAATTTGAAGTATGCAGTCACGTTTTACTCTACCACACTGCTAGAATACCTGTCTTTGAGCATGGTGGTAACCAACTAAAGAACAGCTTGCAGTAATTGCTAGCCAAATGTTAAAGAGGGTCAGAAAAAAACATGCAAGCAGCAGTAGTGAAGTCACATTTTCAATCAGGGCCTAATTTTAAACCAACCAATCCAATTAATTCTATTAAATCATCACGCACTGCAAATCACTAACCGCTATGACTTTCTTTGTTAAATCTAACTAAAAATCTGCCGATAACAAAGCAACGCTGTCCACTTACTTTGGTAAATGATCAACATATCGTGGATACTAATTACAATTTGTTGACTAAGGCCAGCCATAGACAGAGTGATTTTCTTTCCTGCAATCATGGTGTTGACAGGGGAATCCCTCCCGCTGAGCCATTGTGTTCTCCCAGCAGGGGAAGCGGGGGAAGCCGTCCCCTCCGGGAGAACACAGTGATTATTGCAGCTATAACAGCCACTAGCAATAATCGCATGTGAAATCTGGCAGGCATGTTGTACCCAAGTTGATCAACTTGGGTACATTAAGCCTGCCCATACATGGTTTGAATGGTTCCTGTTGAACCGGCTGGGATTTGAACCATCTATTTCCGGCTTAAATGATTTTGATTTTGATAACTGCTGTTCCTTCTTAAAAATGAAAAAAGAAAATGGGCTGTGGGACTTTAAATGAGGCATGGATGGGCGTAAGAAAAAAGTCTAGGATATCAAAAATGAGTAAACATCACTGTCCCGTTGGGGAATAGTCTGTAGCCATGTATACATGCTGCATAGTCAGTCTGAAGAATGGAGATCAAGGCATGGATATAAATATAAAAATGTATTTGTATCATGGTAAAAGTACACATGGATCATGCAAACAAAGGCATAATGTAAATAGGGGTTATCACATAGACATGATCAAAATTCACTGTTGAGACATGGCTGAAGCAAGTAATGACAGTTAAATGGACATACAGAAACAGTGAAAATGATTATCCAGTTAAAAAGTCAAGAATACACTTAATAGATTCATAGTTGGGCGTCGAGTCCATGCTCAGGGATGCCAAGTAAAGCCTGCCCAACTACGAATCTACAAAGTGTATTCTTGACATTTCAATTGGATAATTAATTTCACTGTTTCTGTATGTCCATTTAACTGTCACTACTTGCTCCAGCCATGTCTCAACAATGAATTGTGATTATGTCTATGTGATAACTTCTATTTACATTATGCCTTTGTTTGCATGATCTATGTGTACTTTTACCATGATACAATATATTTTATTTATATCCATGCCTTGATCTCCATTCTTTAGACTGACTATGCAGCATGTATACCTGGCTACAGACCACTCCCCAACGGGACAGTGATGTTTACCAATTTTTGATATCTTAGACCTTTTTCCCATGCCCATCCATGAGTCCATGCTCTGGAATGCCAAGTAAAGCTTGCCCAACTATGAATCTATTAAGTGTATTCTTGACTTTTTAACTGGATAATCATTTTCACTGTTTCTGTATGTCCATTTAACTGTCATTACTTGCTTCAGCCATGTCTCAACAGTGAATTTTGATCATGTCTATGTGATAACCCCTATTTACATTATGCCTTTGTTTGCATGATCCATGTGTACTTTTACCATGATACAAATACATTTTTATATTTATATCCATGCCTTGATCTCCATTCTTCAGACTGACTATGCAGCATGTATACATGGCTACAGACTATTCCCCAACGGGACAGTGATGTTTACTCATTTTTGATATCCTAGACTTTTTTCTTACGCCCATCCATGCCTCATTTAAAGTCCCACAGCCCATTTTCTTTTTTCATTTTCAATGTACCAGGGATGGAGGCATGGGTATGGCATTTATGGGTCTCAATGGATCACCTGCCTTTTCTTCTGCTGTTCCTTCTTATTTATCATCTGCATGCTAACATCACTGCCTATGCAGTAGAAAAGATTGTATAACTTTATTTTGCATTCCCTTATTTTTTTTAGATTTGGCGTTTGGACATTTAGCATGCATATTAGACTTGTCTACATAGAGGAGCCTACACAAATTTTTAATAAAAACACATGGTCCAAAGGTTTACAAAAAGCACCACTGCATTTTTATTTAATAATTCCGATTTTTTTTACCAGAGCTCTAATTTCCCCTTATTTGATTGTCCCATGCCAAGCATTCCTGGCAGCCCTGCTCCCAGAGAGAGTGCCAGAAAAATCCCTTAAGGCCCGTACACACAATCAGAAAATCGTTAGAAAAATACCACTTTCAAAGCGATCGTACGATAATCTGATTGTAAGTACATAGCTTTCGAGAGCCGCTCATGACAGTTCATCTGATATTATCCAAAGGGATAGTATCAAATGAACTGAATGCCAGATCTCATGATTTTCGTTTATTCTGTACAGTTGTTGTCCGAAAATACAATACAAATTCAATACAATACATTACATCACTTCCAAATTTTTATTCTGTCATACAAGAACTTTTATAACTTTAGTAACCTCATTTATTTTCAATATGAGACTATCATGCAAAAAAAAAATGAAAAAAAACGAACAATCATTCGTCTGATAATCTCATTGTGTGTACCAGGCACTAGAGGTGAAGTAAAGTAAAATGTAAAATCTTAAACATCCTCTGTTTTATATAGGGCATTTTTATAAAGAAGCAAATGTGATATGTATTAAACATTCACAGCAGGTGAATCAGTCACTGTAATTTAAAGCACATGGACCAGGAGGATTCACCTGCAGTAAAGGTTTGGCGAACATCACATTCAGCTTTATAAAGATCTATAATGTATAGGCAAATCATTTTCAATTATTTTCATCTAGATAGCAGGCAGGACAGCGATACTTAGAAGAAAGCAAAACTCAACAATCAGTAACAGAAAAGAATAGTGTTTTTACATGAAAAACAAAACAAGGTTGCTTTCCCATCTCTGATCACATGTTGGGGGAGAATGACTAAAACTGGTTCACACAGAGTCTGGTGCAGCTGTGCATAGTAACCAATCGGCTTCTCGGTTTTATTGGCAAAGCTAAGCTGAAGTTACAGTATAAGCTAATTGGTTACTACGTACAGCTACACCAGATTCTGTGTGCACCAGTTTTAGTCAACCCCCCCACCCTCATTGTTTTTTTTCATGTGGGTGTCAACTTTCTACTGAATGCAAATAGTCTTATCAAACATTTTCAACTAATCTGTGCTTTCCTTATAGTAGGCTTCTCACAAACCCAAACAATTCACCCTGAACAAATGATGAAACATTATAAAAAGAGGTTACCTTTACTAAAAACTATACATAAAAATTAAGGGGGGGTTTCCGGATGTGAAGCAAGGCAGACATGCAGTAGCCAAGCTCCGCTTCTACCTAATCCTTTTGGCCATCCTGCCATTGTGGTCGGCGTCTCCAAGCTCATATACTGGTGTTCCGAAAGGTACCTCTACGGTTTCCCAATACATCAGAATTCATCCACAAATATAAGTAGTAGAAGTAACATGAAATCTTTGACTTTTTTTATATAGTCATGCTTGGTTCAGCCTCTTCAACGCTACCATTAGGGTAATGGGTGGCCTTACTGACAAAAAAGGCTCAGAATTTGAAGAGGTGGGGCCAAGTTTTCCTTACAAGAAAAGTCAAGAGTGCATATAACGTCAACATACTACTGTATATTCCTAGATCCGCTAATCATTTGGACATACAGCTGTCATGAAAAGGTAACCTCCACTTACTTATTTTTAAACAATTTGTTCAATTTGAATTTGCCAAGTTTGTGAAAGGTTTACCTTTATCTCATACAATGTGCACCCAACATGGTTTTATACACGCTTAATAGCAATTTTTATTTTCTATTTTTCCTTTAAAATGTTCATATATTCTTACTCTAAAAGCAATCCAACCCAAAAACCACTAAGTGGAGTTCTTCTTTAAACCCTTGAAATCAAAGGCGAAAAAAAAGGCTTTTTATTCTTGAAATAATATTTTATTCCTTGCTGAGTAAAGGCTTATAAATTGCTGGAGTTTAATGCAGCCTGTAACTATTGAGTTAAAGCTCTCATGTGTTACAGAGGCACAGAAGGCAAAAGCTAACTTTGTGGTCAGATTGCAATGTTCAGCTTTCAGAATTTTTCTCACTTTCATTTCATGTTGTAGCTGTTTCTTTTGATCATTTTATTCCTTGGCAGACCTTCGTTCCTGGGTTTCTGTACAAGCATAACAAATGTGCTGGAGACACCCTTTTAATAAGACTATTTTATTAAGGGCATTTATTGTATATGTAGGATATTTTACTGTTTGGATAACTGTGATAGAGTTTGCACTTAAATTAGCAGCACTATGCAAATAAAGGTTATTACACAAGTAAATTGCCATTTTAAAGAAGGAAAGTTGCAAAAATATTTTATACTTTAGGAAAAAAATGCTGTATTGGGGGGCACAGTAATATCTAATCACAAAAGGTCTACACCCATAAAGGTATATATATATAAAAATCAAACTCTTTATGATGAAAGTATATGTTGTATATTACCACTATTAATTACACATATACATTAATGCTAACTAGTGTTAATTAGTGTTAACAATAATACTAGTAATATGGTGTAAAATTATGGTAGTCCTGTGCCTAAAGCACTAGACAATTACAGATTTTGACATGGACTTACAAACCTGGTTAGTTAGCATGTAAAATGTATTTATCTTGCTCGTAAATTAATTCCATAATTATAAAGTTACCATTAAACACACAGGTTCCAATTTTGCTTATATTGAGGTAGGATCCAACAACTGCCCTATTATAACACTTTACCTGAGCATTGCTAGCAGCTGTTTTGTCTCCTAAAAGATTTTCGATCATATAGTACAATGCATACACAGTGAAAGTAGTGTTCTCTTTTTTTCGTCTGGGTATAGCAAAATGAACTCAACATTTTCAAAGAATTTTGATCCAATGACTAAAGTTCTTCATCGCTGTGTTTAATAATGTCCTTGCCCTTGGTAATTGTGCATATGGTCTTATTTGTGTCCATTAAAATGCATACTGATGAAACAAAGAATGACATGAAAGGGATATGTTTCCTCATCAATCTACTTGATATACAGAGTACGTTGTTAATGTCACTTATATTCCCCAGAGGAGTACAGTGACACCACCAGTGTATCCTGAAATGCATGTATCAATGTACCTTTGGGCTTGATCCACACAAGAGATACAACAGATCTGATTCAGTGCACTAAGCTAAGCCACTACCTTACAGGTACCCTTAGGGCTTTTGCACACGGGTGCAGAGGCCTGCATAGTTCATGTTTATGCACCCAGGAGTGACAGATGTTCCATGCTCTGCTGCCAGCAGCCTGTTAAAAAAATCAATGACAGGCTGACAGTGGCTATACAGATTTTCCTTCACACCCGAGCATACATCCATACAGGTACACTATGCAGGACAGATTACACACAGGACCATCCATTTATAGCTGTAAATGTTGAGATGTTCGGGAAGATCCCTGTCAATGACTTTTATCAGGTTTCTGCATCTGTAAACCTCGGTTTCATAAACACACGCTGCATGGGCCTCTGCACTGTGTGAATAAGCCTTTAATCACATTTATGTAGTTAATATGTGTTTATGAAAAGTTTTGTGTGTTTGAAACCACTGACATTAAAACACTGGGGTCTGGCAGTTAAGGTACGATGAATGCTACCGTGGGTCAGAATAGTCATAACTGTGACAAACATTTAGACTGAACTAAAAACAAAAAAAAATCAAGTCTACATACAGTAGTGATTTGCTCAGCTGACTTTTGCCCAAATGACCCTGTTGAAAAAAATCCTTGAAGTTTACAGAGACCAAACTACAAAGGGCAATTATAATCTTTCTTTTTAGTTGTGTTGGACATGACTTCAGATTAATGCACACAAGTGGAAATAATGAAAAGAAGCTAATTCTGTTTATGAACTGAGCCCAGAGGCTAAACCAATATAGTTAGGGGGGTTGTGATGGGCTGCCATCTCCCTAGGAAGTAGTGGGATAAATAATTTATGCATCAAAGGCCTGAGCTTGTGGCAACTTATCCTGAATTGTTAACCCCATGTTGATACCGTGCTCTGCTCGTGGCTGCACTGTAAAAGGTCAGTTACATAGGTG
Source organism: Rana muscosa (assembly GCA_029206835.1). Lineage (NCBI taxonomy): Eukaryota > Metazoa > Chordata > Amphibia > Anura > Ranidae > Rana > Rana muscosa. Next base: position 673,922,816 of record CM055116.1, read on the forward strand.
GATGTGTTTCACCAAAGGGAGAATAAGAAAAAAAATCAAGCAATCTGATCTAATGTTCAAAATCTTACTTTCTCTTGTACATCTCAATGTGCACTTTCTGAACAGTTTCCTCTGTACTGTGATGGCCTTGTCAATAAAACAACACAGAATCCGATAACCAGACTTCGAGGTCAAGAGGTTCATACGATGCTATAATAAGACGTACACTGAGCAATCTATGTGCTCAGATTCTACTTTATAATATGTAGAGCATGACACACTGCAGTGTAGATGCTGCTGCCTCAGCAACTAAAGGGCAGATGAGAAATTTTGCTTTGTCATATGAATTCTGTAAACTGGTAGGCCCTGCAGCATAACATCTTCATTGTGGACTTGACATGAAGAAGTCCTTACAGATGCACTGCACAAAATGTAGGCATGATTCATCTTCATTTATTAGTACATATACTGCCTTTATGTACCCAGGTTGTTGTTGTTCAGTCGTTTAGTTGTGTCCTACTCTACGTGACCTCATGGACCATAGCGCACCAGGCTTTTCTGTCCTCCACTGCCTCCCGGATCTTGCTTATTTTCATGTTCATTGTTTCGATTATGCTATCTATCCATCTTGTTTTCTGTCATCCTCTTCTCCTTTTTCCTTCCATGTTTCCATCCAAAACCCTGCCCAGGTTACCTCTTTTACAGTGGTATCCAATTGTGATTACATTTTACTACAGATTGCACCTACAGTGCTTTGGGCTGAATGCTATCACTGCAACTGACTGGGAGAAAGTAGCTCTACCACCCCTGCCAGGACCTATCACAGTCCCCACACCTACTGCCATGTTACAACAGGACCATGTCTAATAAAAGCAACTACAGCAGAATCTTAAAATGGCAACTTGCCTAAAAAGGGTAAAATTAGCTCACCGTTAGGCCCCTTCTAGACCAGCCAAATTCCCACCCAGACTTATCAAAGTCCATTTAAAGCCCATAAAGCATGGGTGCTCAACCTCTGGCCCTCCAGGTGTTGCGGGACTACAAGTCCCATCATGCCTCTGCCTTTGGGAGCCATGCTTGTAACTGTCAGCCTTGCAATGCCTCATGGGACTTGTAGTTCTGCAACAGCTGGAGGGCAACAGGTTGAGCACATGCCATAAAGCCACACCCATCCCCAACAAGCCCTGACCCATTTATGTTCTGAAAGTTGAGTCCCACAAACATTCGGGCCAGTAAAAGATATTTTAATTTATAAGCATTGAAATTTATTATCTAATTGAACAAGGGAAACAACAACCTTGTATTGTGCCGAAAAAGGATTTTCTTTTACTGTTGTCATACCCCAGAAAATAAACCACTTGGTAAATATCCCTTATGTGTTATTATGAGACAACAGGACAGGGCATGCTTGTCCCATCTGAACTGAAATGTAAATTCCCATTCCTCTAGTGTCTTTTCCTGTTACAGAGTACTGAATAATATTAAATATCCTTTTTTAAATCCCCATGAAAGCACTGGGACTGCTCTGGTAGTTGGGAGCATCTTTCCTACTTGCATGAGACAGACTCTGGCATGTCTTGCTTGGATGTCTCCTACAGGGGCTCATCTGGTAGGCAGTGTGGGGAATAGATGTCTGAGCCTCACTGAGGCTGGCCTGCTGAAGCCTGACAGTTTCTGTCTCCGTACAATGAGAAAGAATCAATACTTGTGGACTGCGGCAGTGCCCTCGGTGTAGAACAACAAACATGCAGCGCCTGACATGTTTCGAGGTTCTCGGTGGCAGGAGTGCTTGTCTGATCTGTATCCAAGAGCTGCTAGGCTGGCTGTTCTTTGCATTTCTTGTCTTCTCACCCCCTCTCCCTCAGCCCTGTGATGTCTCTAATACTTTCCTCAGGTAGAGAGAGGCATATGTTCTTGCTTGCAGCAAAATGTCACTCAATAAATCACACCTATCTGAGCTATGTGCGCATACTGAGCCACAGCTTCTACAAGTAGGATCAGAAGGACAAAGTACTGAATACATGCCGGTAATTATATTCCAACTAATACCGAATTCAGACAATAATGGCTCTCTAGACAGTGGCTCTAAGGCACTAAAAGTATCACAATGCAAGAAAACTAAGGGACTTTTTCTTCGCTCTCTTTATTTTTAAGGACATACATTTACATCTGCACTACACATGCTTTCATATCTAGAAGAAAAAATATAGCATATCTACTTGTAAATGCATACAGTGATACTGAGGAAATAGCATTTAGAATTTAGCATTATCCTTGAAATTAAACATTCAGGATTTCTCTTCTTCTACAAGCACTTTAATTAGGATAGTATTTATACACCTGAGTCGTTATAACTTTTTTTTACAGGTTTTACTCCTTATTATATATAGTTAGTTTATTAAAACAATTGTTAGAATGTGCTTTTGGAAGCAGCATGCTGTCTGCTATATGTACAGAAAAATATTCAAAGTATACAGACCACCAAACATGAGAATGGAGGCAGGCATTTATCTTTCCTGAATTATGGAGCCTTCTGACTTCTCTTAACATTTGCACGCCCTTCTACTTATAGTTGCTTTGCTAAATGCCACAAATGGGCAGAGGTGGCCAGAAGAGGAAAACAAAATTAGGAAAAAGTTAACACAATTTGAACATTTTGGAGCATGATGCTGCCCCTTCTTACCCTGCTGCCCTAGGACCTGGCTTTACAAGTGTCTTTATGGTTGATAAAGCCCTGGAAACACACTATGGGTAATACGTCCTGTGTTAATTGCCCCTTGCAACATTCCCAGATCCTAAACGGTTTCCTCTCAACACCAGCTCACAGCACACTCTCTTTGGTGAACTGATCCTGGAATAGTGCTCATGTACACACATTCTGGAAAGGAAAAATCAGATAGGCAAGGGAGGATGCTTTACAGGAATGTATTACTAATAAACTGTACCTGGCAGTAACACAATTTCACAAAGTTTCTCAGCACACATTGATTACATGCACTTTATTATAGTACATTACATACTGTTCTGTACTGTATGTGTACTGTATGTGTACTGTAAGTGTGAACATTTTGTATGAGCCTCTGGCATAGGCTTACCAGCTCTAATGCTTCCCCGTTCAATCACAAGAATGGATAGTGGGAACTCAGATCACATTCCTGAAGAACTCGGCTGCAAGTAAGCAAAGTTACATTCCAATTTTCAAGCATATTGAGCTTGCTGGTCCCCCTTAATGTCGAGAATAGTTAAACATGCTTTCCGACACTGCATACATTCCATAACACACCAACAACTCATGAGAGGACAATTCATAAAATACTACTGTTTCTAGGTTTAGTTTAATTATTTGGGTCCTCTGATCCTTATGATAGGCTCAAATAGATTTGAATAGACCGGTTATTGTTTTAAAAGCAATACATTTTTAACTATGCAATGGATCACATGCCTTCCCTAGTCTAATGTTTAATTAGCAAAGTCAAGAAAAATTCTCCAGTAAGCTGGTCCCTGGAAAATATGCCAAAATCAGCATCAACTTACAGTGGCCTGGGCCATCTGCAGATATTAATTGCTCATGATCCTCTTGTCATTGAATTCAAAGGCCCATACACACGATAGGCCTTTTTGACAACAAACTTCAAAATGACCAGGTTTTTTAAAAAATCTGACCGTGTGTACGCTCCATCGGACAAACTTTTTCGGTTTTCATCGGACAAATGTTCGCTCTGCAAACAGACAAACTTTCCGGCAACAAAAGTCCTATGGTGCAAAGTCCTGCCATGTGTACAGAAATCCATCGGACTTAAGTCCAAAGTACAAACACGCATGCTCAGAACCAATGCAAAAGATCAGACAACAATACAGAAGTTGACCAAACGGTGGCGGTAAAGAGCTGAAAAACAATGTGATTTTGGGAAAAGTTTGCTGAAAAAGTCCTGCCGTGTGTATGCATACCAAGTTCACAGCCAACGCCCTTCGAACAAAAATCCACAAAAAAGTTTGTTTGAAGTCCGACCGTGTGTATGAGGCTTTAGATTGTGTTTGTGCTTCTACATTTATAGCAGTGAATAAAAATAAGCACTATAGGAACAATTATTCTCATCTAAGCACTGGAAATGGCTGCAACAGTACACACATCTCTTTCAAAAACCACCAACTTTTTTGTTTATGTAGAACAAGCCTTGCTTTATTAAATGCTTTTTCTTACACTAACATATGGTTCATGATACACATAAAACCTTAAAAAAAATCATTTTGTTAAAAAAAAAATGTATTTTCAAAGCAAAAATGAATGAATCTCCCTAGAATCCAGTACATCTGCAAGAAATTAGTTACTTGCAGTTTACTGTATCTTTGAAAACGTTGCCATCAAGACAAACTGGCAATCTAGCGAAGTCATGTTTTGTACACATACTACCAGCTCTGGCATCATGTTCAGTATCTTCTCTTCTTGTTTGTAATAAGGATATTTGTGACAATCCCTCTTTAATTATGTTGCTGGTGTAGTTGCTCCAACAGTTTTGAAGCAAAGGATTTAGGCAAAATGTCTTTGTTTTGTCTGACAGCATAATTTTATAGAAACCTCCCTTGCATAGAAGACTTCATCGTATATCATGTGGCTTTATTTTCTTTGGAAATCATTTTGCACTAGGTCTGTTGTTTTCACTAAATTATTTTCCAGAGTGTGTGCCATTAGCCAAGTTGGCTTGAAATAAAGCAGAGGACAGCTTTTGTCTGCTACAAATACTTTTGATTCTTCACTGCCTCTCGTCACCCCTGCGCCACTGTTTTAGTTTTGAGCTCAATCAAAAGAAATTAATTTAAGCCCTGATCAAAAACTTTGCTTAAACGAATGTTCCTGGGAACAAAAACAAAGGTATAGTATATTTACACCACGATTGTTGAGGTCAAATGATGAAGTTTGTATTTGAACAAATGATTATATAAGTATGTCACCGCACACTTTAGTTTCAGGTTCATCTTAGCTGTGAAGAAATCACTGGTGACGAACACCTGCTCTCCTTCCGTTAAACAATAACTCCAACAGATTCAGTTTTTCCTTAGTAAATTGTTTGTGCCATCAGCCTGTTAAATCACTTCTAATAGAGAACATATAAGGAGATGCATGGCACACGAATAATGTGCCCTGCACCTTTTATTGCACTCTCCTTAGAATTATATGGAGAACATACTTGGACAAGGGACAACAGTAGCTTAGACTACCATCCATGCTTGCAACACCCCAACTCCACTGAGAAGGAAGGTAATTAACTTATCTAGGTCCCAGACAAAAGTAAAGAGCAAGTGAAGGCTAAAACCTGCCTAAGTTCACCCGAAAAGAATAGTTTGGGAAAGTGTTTTATGTCATTCAATAGTGAGATGGGGCAGTAACTCGAGTGGACTGATGAATCCTTACCCCTTTTATGGAAGCACTGTTATGAACACCATGAAAGATTCAGGAGGCAAAGGGTGACCCTCCCACGAGGAGTTCATAGCATTCAAAAATGTGGGAAGAAAATGGGGAGAAACTTCTTACACCTAGCAAGGGTAACACCATCTGGTTTTGGAGACTTGCCACTCCTAGTGAACTTAAATGCTGTGTTCAAGACGGCTAATAGATAGCTCCAGGAGGAGCGCTTGTTCATCTAGTGAAGGAAGTTTAGCATTTTAGGTAAGTGTGAAAGCATTCCTGAAGAGGTAGTTTTCATGTGACAGAATTGAAAGGTCTTGGAGACACTTGCATTATATCTGACACGTGAACTTGTCATATGCCAATTTTGGATGTTATATGAGAGATTCGTGTTTTAACTTGCTGCTATCATATAGCATGGGCAACAGATCTGTTGCATTGATTGCCATAATCGTAAAAAGTTTCCTGTCACCTAAACATGCAAAGTTAGACCTTGTTCACATGTTTGTCTGCACAGGCATACAAAGGTGTTCCATGCATCCCAGTGCAGTCAGTCCCATTCATGTCAATTGGGTCAAAGGGCTGCACAGACACAGCTACTGCTCCCAGTTTGACAGCCATGTGGGTGCACAGCCTTGAATGGACAATGTCTGCTTTCAGGGCTCCGCACTTTTATGGCTGTCAAATTAGGAGCAGGGGCTGTGTCAGTGCCGCTGCTGTGTCCCAAATGACAGGAATAGGACTGCCTGCACAGGGATGCACGGAACACCTATGCATCCATGTGTGGGTAAACACAGTCCTCACACAGGCATACATTAGAGTACGTCTGTTTGAATGAGGCCTAAAGGTGGCTGAACCCTGAAACATTGAGGCTGTGGGAATGTAAACTCACCCCTCTGGCCATCATGTACATTTGAAGGTGGGTGGTAAAAAACACGGATCAATTTCCTGTTTTTACTGCCCTTCTATTGCCAGTGTAAACTAAGCCTTGCTGTATCCTCAGCACAGGGCATTGTAATAAGGAACATTAATATACAGACTGAGAACAGGTAGAGGGTTAATACACTTATACTTTGGGTCTTTTGAATATATTTGCTGAGCTTTAAAGGTTTAACACTTTAATGACCATATTCTGTAAATTACTTTACTCCCAGCAAGTTCACAAGCTAGGAAAATTTTAGTTCATATTCCTGCTACACGACAACTGAGTACTCTAGTAGAAGCAGCAGAGTTTAGAATCATCTCTGTTTACTTTCCCAACCATAAGATCTCTATGAACAAGCCATTGTGCTGATCACTCTAAAAACATAAAAACACTCCCTGTTTTCAGACACATTTGGGGTTAATTTGCTAAAACTGAAAAGTGCAAAATCTGGTGCAGCTCTGCACAGAAACCAATCAGCTTTCAGGTTTTTTTTATTTTTTTGCCAAAGCTTAATTGACCAAACTGAAGTTAGAAGCTGATTGGCTACCATGCAGAGCTGCACCAGAAATTGCACTCTCCAGCATGGGCGTCCGCTGAACTTTTTTCGGGGGGGGGGGGCATCATTTTAAGGTCATCCATGCTCAGTCCCTTTTTGACAATGTCATTAAGGGAAGGGGCTTAGTCATTATTACATAAAGCGCAGGCATGCAAAGGTTTGAGAAACCTGATGCAACTATCAAGCAACTAGCAACTTAGAATATGATTTCCTTGGGGAGTTCCCCCCCAAGGAAATAACAACCCCCAGGATCAGTGCCAGTTTCTGCAATAACAATCCCCAGCTTTGCTGTCAGTTTCCGCAATAAAAATTGCCAGCATTGGTGTCAGTAGCAACAATAATAACCCCCCACATCGGTGCAGATTTATAGAATAAAAACTTCAGCATCTGTACCAGGCAGTGTACATAATAATGACCCTCAGCATTGGTGTCATTTTCTGCAATAATTGCCCCCAGCATAGATGGGAGGATATCAGGTTAGACACTTCCTAATGGCTCAGTCCCTAGGAACAGTAATGGATAATGGCCAACAGGCCTTCTTACCAGACCTGGTGAAACCGCAACAGTGATCCCTCTGGCTGGACGTTCGCTCACTCTGGGTTGCCCGGGGTGACTCTAGTCAGTAGTGTAGCATGCCTGTACCCTGGCAGTGGCTCTGTCTTTCTCCCTCTCTGGTGGAGCGGGTACAGTGTGGCTCCCTCTCTGGTGGTGCGGGTACAGCGTGGCTCCCTCTCTGGTGGTGTGGGTACAGCGGGGCTCCCTCTCTGGTGGTGCGGGTACAGCAAGGCTCCCTCTCTGGTGGTGTGGGTACAGCGTGGCTCCCTCTCTGGTGGTGCGGGTACAGCGTGGCTCTCTGGTGGTGCGAGTACAGCGTGGCTCTCTGGTGGTATGGGTACAGCGGGGCTCTATGGTGGTGCGGGTACAGCGTGGCTCCCTCTCTAGCTTCCTCCACTTGTAACCCCCCCAGCAGAGTGATTGCATGCTGGGGGCTGTAGCATGGTGTCTGTGGACACGCTGGGGCCACCACTCTTCAGGGACTACATTTCCCTTGATGCCCCCAGTCCCCAGAGTCTTCTGATTGGCCCTCTGCTGTGGCCAATCATGGGGAGGAAAACAGCGGGCAGGAAGAAGGGCGGCGGCACGGCGAATCCAATTAGAGCCGCTCTCTCTTCTAGCTTCAGCTGACAGAAAGGGGGAGGGGCGATCGGGGGAGATATACAGACAGCCTACAGCTCTCCTCTCCCTGTCACAGTGCCGCTGCTCCATTTACCAGAGAACTCGGCAGCGGCGCCGTGACAGGGAGAGGAGAGCTGTGGGCTGTCTGTATATCTTCCCCGATCGCCCTCCTCCCCCTTTCTGTCAGCCGAAAAGAGAGAGAGAGAGCGGCTCTAATTGAATTTGCCGTGCCGCCACCTTGCTTCCTGCACGCTGCCTGTTTTCCTCCCCGAGAATCATTATCTCGGCACTGGATTCCAGGGGGGGACGAACGTCCTCCCTTGCCATATGGAGCGGATGCCCATGCTCTCCAGTTTTAGTCAATCAACCCAACTGTGCACTTCTAGGGAGCAATAAGCTTCAGGATCAGGCTGCAGCTTCCAGCCTCAGACCAGAGAGAAGATCAGGATAGTTCCAAATTATGCACTCACTATGATTAGCAAATGATCGTTATCGTACTGCAACAAACTTTCCCTTGACTGTATGCTTCTCACTTGATGAGCAAAAACAATGTTTACCGAAAATCTTTAGAAAAAATAAATTATTATTTTATCCATTACAGGTGCTTCTATGGCGCCAACAATTTATGCAGCACTTTACATATATATTATACATTCACATTAGTCCCTGCCCTCAAGAAGCTTACAATCTAAGGTTGCTAACTCACATTCATACATACACATATAGTACTAGGGCCAGACATGAGCCAATTAACCTACCAGCTAGTGTTGCCACCTCATCCCTTTAAAACTGAACACATATTAATTACACAGGTTCTGTGGCTGATTAAGGTGGTAAATAAACTCACTTGGTGCCTCATCTGCATGAAATTAGCCCCAGAACCTGTGTAATTCATATGTGTTCAGGTTTAAAGGGATGAGGTGGCAACCTTACTACCAGCACATCCTTGGTATATGAGAGTGGAGTACCAGGAGGAAGCCTATACAAGAAAGAAAGAACATGCAAACTCCATGCAGGTAGTGCTGTGGTTGTGATTCGAACCGATGACCTCAGTGCTGCTAGGCAGAAGTGCTAACCACTTAGCTTACAATTAACGGATCGGATACCCATAGACAGGTAAATACCTTACTGCAAAGAAGACAAACATTAGGACCATTCCTCAAACATCTCCCACAGCGTCAACACCAACCTTGATCCTTTTTCTAGTTCAACCACCATATAAATGTTCATTAAGTCTAAGCTATTTCCATTTCTCCACTGTAATGAGAACAATAGATTACCGATCAGAAACTGATTTTCCAGCATCTCAGAAAATCTTTTTGTGCAATATTTTTTTTTTTTCCTCCATGCATCTATCCATATTAAAATGTCTGCAGGATATTTAACACAAAAAAAAAAAAAAACACAATAAAAAAAAAAAAAAAGATATACTGTACATGGTCTCAAAAATAAACAAAGCATACCAAAACTACTATATTTAGTCTGGTCACAATTGTGCTCCATTATGTATGGCCACGAACGTGTTAATGATTCCATGGGCCTTGAGACAATTTTGATAACTGACAGGTAATTTAAATAGCAGGAGCTAGAGTTGCTGCAACCTGATGTGCATTTGGGGATGTGAACTGGTATTTTCTATATTGATGCTTTACTTTTATACATTTCAGTGTACACAAGGCGCGAGACCCTGGAGGACAAGCATACAGTGACCTGATCTTTTAACAAGAGAAGGTTTGTTTTGTGCAGGCAAGTGGAATGAAGTACGAGCGAGTGTTCGTCATCTAGAGTGACCCAGTGCAAGGGAAGTCTCTGGCTGTGGAATTCTGAGAGCTCTCCTTGGAGAGACAATTATCACAGCAGTGCAAGACTAAACACATGCATATTTATGGTCTACACACACACATACTTGCTGTCTAGTATATTGCTGTTTCTGGCTACTTACCGCTACTTGTCAATTGTTTCTTGCTCATGTTAATTATGAGTATTAATAGCTGAAAATGGCATCATTAAATTTAAATAACAGAACAGATATTTTGCATGGAAAAGTAAGTTGTATGCATGTACATTTATATATTCCAAATCCCTCTGTAATTTTAGGTGACTGTTCTTGTATCATACTGCATGTATTCATGTATAAAACACCAGCCGTTGACAGGAGACTGTCCCAGTTGTAAGAATTACACCTGCCCCTGACAAGACCTGCACACAATACCAATGTGTGACGGTAAGTTCTGCTTTAAAAAAATATATATATACATCGGGGCTGACTGTTAACAGCCTTAAGGTTACAATTCCTATAATGAACCTCAAGCGTGGCGGCAACTGAATGTAGTTTAAAAAAAAGTCCAAAATACAAAGCGATTACTATATTAAAGATAATGCACCGCAATCCCTCCTATTACTTTATAAGGAGGATAGTGGAAGTCAACAAGATGTTCCACAAGAATTTAAAAAGTTTTCCGTCACTTTCAGATAATGGTCACCAGCACGAATGAAGCAGGTCCAGGTTGAATCTTCCCAGTGGGATGCAAGTAACAATAAAAACCTGACTAGCTAACTCTTCACCTCTTTATCTACAACTGAAAACTTTTTTGGGCTTTAGATACACTTTAAAGCCTCGTACACGTGACCGGTTTTCCCGGCAAGAAAACTGCTGGGAGAGCTTTTTGCCGTGAAAAACGGGCGTGTGTATGCTTCCTCGCCGAGAAAACTGCCGGGAATCCCGGCAGGAAAATAGAGAACCTGCTCTCTATTTTCCCGCCAGGATTCCCGGCGTTTTGTTTTCCGCCAGATTTACTACACTGGCCAATGGAAAACACTGCGAGGCAGTGCCGAGGGAGCATAAGCCCTGTACACACGGCCGGGATTCCCGGACAAAGCTCTCCCCGCAGTTTTCCCGTCGGGATTCCCGGCGGACATTATACCACCGGGAATCCCGGCCGTGTGTACAGGGCTTTAGGCTTAGTGAAAACTGGCAGCAAAAGGGCACTAAAAACAAGCAGTTGGTCTGCATTTCTACAACCCTCTTACTGCCCACCTCCAAATTTACATGGCAGCCAGAGGGGTGAGTCCACATTGTCATAGCCACAATGCTTCATGGAATGGCAATTTTTTCACGGCATGTCGAGTTTGAGATGGGCCCTGCCTGTCAAACTAGAACACTAAAGTCAATGGGACCACATTGCAACTGGTGCCAACCATAGTCATGGTGGCTGCAGCGCTTTAACTCAATGTAAAATCCCCATTGAAATAGAAAAGAAATTCCCTTTGGGGATCAAAAACCAAGTGCGCAGGAAGCAGCAGTATCATCTTCTGAACATCTGTAAACTGACTGTTGACTGTGATCTAAAAAAGCATTCCACTGCATATTACTTTTCAGAGGGTGGTAAAGTCTGTCACCCATGCGAAAAAGGGCTAAAGGAGCCTCTATCTCCAGGTGTTTTCAGAATGTCTGTTCAACATTTACAAGCATCGGAATGAAAATTCCAATACCTATCCAGTGTTCAAAATCAGTGGTATGGGCTAAAACAGGGGTCAGCAACCCATTGACTGTGATTTACCCATCAATTGTAGGTATGTGACAGGTAGATTGCGTCCTTTCTTTGCCAACCCTCGCAACCTGGACAGGAGCAGGGGCGGCATTTGCAGGAAATGATCCCCTGTATTTTTCTTCTGCATCAGCTGAAAGCCGACTTCTCCTCCTCTCCCTCCTGTCAGCATTCAGTCGATTAGTAATTGATTCCTGTAAATTCGGGCCGCCACCCCTACTATACAGGTTATTCTTTCTTCTTGCTGCCTGGGACTACCATGGGTGCTCCCCGGGCTCCACCACCTCCCCGCACCACTGCTGGTTTCCCTTCTTCTCCCTGGCTGCTGCACAGTATAGTTTCAGGATGGAGAGCAGAGGAAGGGGCCGGTAAATATGTCATTTAATGGCCCCTTCGTTTTCTGAATGAACACAGTGAGTGATTGCTACCAATCTCTCACTGTGTTCATTGACAACTACAGCATTGTAAACTGTGTTTACTACTCTTCGGTTTGTGAATGAACAGGGAGACTGTGCAGAGTAATTCCTGTTCATTCGTTCTGTGCATCTGAGGCTGCTCCACTGACTGACACTGTCCACTGCTCTACTGACTGTCACTATCCATTGCCTTACCCCAACCTCTGCTCTACTGCACTGTCCACTGCTCTACTGATTGACACTGTCAACTGCTCTACTGACACCATCCTTTGCTTTAATGGCACTGCCCACTGCTCTACTGACACCATCCACAGCCCTACTGACACCGTCCTCTGCCCTACTGACACTGTCCCACACTGTTCACTGCCCTACTGACACTGTCCACACACTGTTCACTGCCCTACTGACACTGTCCACACACTGTTCACTGCCCTACTGACACTGTCCCACACTGTTCACTGCCCTACTGACACTGTCCACACACTGTTCACTGCCCTACTGACACTGTCAGTAGTTAACATTGTCCATTTTAAGGTAGTGTAAGTTTGTATTTTCTAAGTGGTCCTTACTATTTAGTTAGGCCTTGCTGGTTGGTTAATTTCTTAAAAAAAAAAAAAAGTGTGACAAACCCTAATGATCGTTGATTTCTTTCATGTTGTTCAGGTAGATCTCCACCTCTTAAATGTTGCATACCCCTGGGCTAAACCAAAGTTCTTACTAAGCACATGGCAAACAGGCAGTTCCATAGGCTGGCCATACATTATACAATTTTCCTTTAGATTTACCAAAATCATATACGATGGGGTCGAACCTAAATACTTTCAATTTGTATGCAATCAGGCAGGCCCTTGCAGTACATAATTGAAGGTAAATCTAAATTTGAATAAGAAAATTGTATAATGTGTGGCCAGCTTTACTCTGCAGCCTTGTTTTTTTTAACCACTTAAGCCCCGGACCAATACGCAGCATAATGACCAGGCCCCTTTTTGCGATTCGTCACTGCGTCGCTTTAACTGACAATTGCGCGGTCGTGCGACGTGGCTCCAAAACAAAATTGGTGTCCTTTTTTCCCACAAATAAAGCTTTCTTTTGGTGGTATTTTTTGCGCTATAAACAAAAATAGAGCGACAATTTTGAAAAAAATTACATATTTTTGACTTTTTGCTATAATAAATATCCCCAAAAAATATATATATAATAAAAAAAAAATCCTCAGTTTAGGCCGATACGTATTCTTCTACATATTTTTGGTAAAAAAAATCGCAATCGGCGTTTATTGATTGGTTTGCGTAAAAATTATAGCGTTTACAAAAATAGGGGATAGTTTTAGGGCATTTTTATTAATTTCTTTTTTTTTTTTACTAGTAATGGTGGCGATCAGCGATTTTTTTTGTGACTGCGACATTATGGCATTTTTGACACATTTTTGGGACCATTGTCATTTTTACAGCGAGCAATGCAATAAAAATGCACTGGTTACTGTAAAAATGACACTGGCAGTGAAGGGGTTATCCACTAGGGGCGCTGGAGGGGTTAAGTGTGCCTAGGGGCGTGTTTCTAACTGAGGGGGGGCATGGCTACGAGTGGCACGTCACCGATCTCCGCTCTGATTACACAGAGCGGAGATCGGTGACAGTGTCAGTAGGCGAGCGGGGAGATGTTGTGTTTACACTGACATCTCCCCACTCCATGCCTCCGTGAGACGGTCACAGGGATCGAGTCTGCGGGACCCGCGGTCCGACTCACGGGGAAGGCAGGGGGGACGACCCCGACGTCGGCAGTTAAAGGGCCACGTACAGGTACGTGATTGTGCCTGTATGAGCCATTCTGCCGACGTATATATACAGTGAGCGGTCGGCAAGTGGTTAACCAGTGATTCCCCAATATTGTAAGGCCTCAAAAGGCATTTTTCAGCCACTGTACTAACAGCTGACAAATTCTTACTTTTTTTAATGCCACTGTAACTTTAACAACTATAAATAGTTAGCGGTCATGAAACTTTGTGTCTAAACAGCACTTTCTGGAACAACATAATAATATCACACCAAGCACAGAGCAGCGGTGGTAACTAACACCCAAAATATGAAAAATATCATTTACTCTTCTTATTAAAATCTACAAGAAAAATACAGAGCTTGGAAAAATAAACTGCTTTTTAGAGGTAAGAAAAAAAAAAAAAAAGTGCACACATTTTGAAAATCACAGAGTTGCCGGAAATTAATGGAAAAACTGCACAATGACTCTACAGAATGAGAGCAACGCAGGACCAGAAATTGTTATGATTTCAAGAATCTAAACATTGATTTATTACAATAAAACACACACAAAGCTTGCCTCCAAGGTTGAATATATACTATAATACAGCCAACAGAACTGCAATTTAAAAAAAAAAACAAAAAAAAAAACAAGGCACAGCAAATATGGCAGTGAAGCAGCCTGCGCGATAATCCTTGCCAGATAGTGTAGCTGTTAAAACAAACACGGAGTTAAAAGGAATGAAAGAAGCTGAACTGGAACCTCACCCAGGCAGGGAACTAAAGCTACAGCAGATGGGTGTCATAACAAGGTCTGCTATTCGGAGAAGGCTTTGGTTTGGAGATAACCACTCTTACAACCTTTCACAGAACCGCTGTCGGTGCAAAACAACAGTAAATGAGAACTGCCCAACTACAGTAAAGTCAGGCAAATGGAACCAGGAACATGTTAAAATCTTTATTTTTTATACACCGCAAGCAGCTTACCTGGCAACTCTGCCATGCCGCAGTCACCTCAGTAGACTACAACCCTGTTCATTTACAGGGGCACAAATTGGGGATAGTCTGCCAACTAAAAAAAAGTTTGATTTGGTTAATGAATTACACTATAAAACTTCCCTACAAAAAAAATCTATCCCTGAAAAAAATGTTGTGGTGCTTCAGTAACCTTTTTTTTCTGCCACATTTATGGAGATGTATTAAAGGAAACCTGTCATGAAAAAAAAAAGAATAGGAGCAGCCTCTGTTGATCACCCCTGAAAATGCTGTCTGGCCATTATGCTTACCATTCAGCTTTAAAGGGTTTGTTACCCCAACATTTCGTATTCCTGAAATGTGCCTGTTGTCCCATGTACTTGTACGAGAAAGTATCCTGTTCTCTTTGTTTTGCTTCCTTTGTGTGAAACCCCTGGTGTTCCTGCCAGTTTTCCTATTGGAAACTGAGCATACTAGGCAGGAGAACACACCGTGGTCAGTTCTCTAGCTATGCTGGGAATACAGCCTGCCCTTCTCCAATGATTAGACTTGTCCTGACACGCCTCCTCTGCACAGCCTTTCACTGGGAAGCTCAGTGTCCTGTTGCTTCTCCTCCCCAAGCTCTTATGCAGCTGAGAACAGAGGGAATATGATCACTTAGAAAAAATATACACAAATGTTTTGCCTTTCATTTTATATTTAAACAGAATGGGTTGTATTACAAGGTGATTGTTAACAATCCACCCTGGGGTGGAGCCTGGATACGTGATGTTTCCCCCTATGTGGACCGCGGCCATCTTGCTGGTTGGAAACCACTGGAGTATTTTGTAGGACATGCTGTTTTTTTACTGCCAATGTGAGTATAACTGATATGCTTTTATTAAACACTAAGTGCTTTTGACATATTACACTATGAAGCTGTCTCTGTTCTTGTTCTGGCACATTTAAACCTGAGGAGAGATGCTCTCAGAGGGGACAACAGGATTTGATTTGTGCAGTCCATGATTAACCACTTGAGACCCACGCTATAGACGAAAGACGTCTGTAGCACGGCTCTCAAGTGCTAAGTGGACGTCCCTGGACGTCCTGCCTGTTTCACTCCCCCTGCGCGCCGCAGAGAACAGCTGTGCCCGCCGTGTCACGTGTTGCCGATGCGCGTGCCTAGCGGCCGCGATGTCCACCAGGTACACGCGTTTGGCTGTTACAGAGGCAGGACATGGATCTCTGTGTGTAAACACAGAGATCCACGTCCTGTCAGGGAGAGAGAAGACCGATGCTGTGTCCCTTGTACATAGGGACACTGATCGGTCACCTCCCCCAGACAGTCCCCTCCCCCCACAGTAAGAATCACTCACAGGGAACATATTTAACCCCTTGATCGCCCCCTAGTGTTAACCCCTTCCCTGCCAGTCACATTTATACAGTAATCAGTGCAATTTTATAGCACTGTTCGCTGTATAAATGTGAATGGTCCCAAAATAGTGTCAAAAGTGTCCGATATGTGCGCCGCAATATCGCAGGCCTGACAAAAATCACAGATTACCGCCACTACTAGTAAAAAAAATAAATATAATAAAAATGTCATAAATCTATCCCCTATTTTGTAGGTGCTATAACTTTTGTGCAAACCAATCACTATACGCTTATTGCAATTTTTTTTACCAAAAATATGTAGAAGAATATGTATCGGCCTAAATTGAGAAAAAAAAAAAAAGCAGAGGTGATCAAATACCACCAAAAGAAAGCTCTATTTGTGGGAAAAAAATTATAAAAAGATCTTTTGGGTACAGCGTTGTATGACCGCGCAATTGTCATTCAAAGTGCGCTGAAAGCTGAAAATTGGTCTGGGTACGAAGGGGGTTTAAGTGCCCAGTAAGCAAGTGGTTAAAAGCTGATGAGTGTTTGAGCGCTACAGACCACCTATAATCTAGTGGTCCACTCCCGAGGGTAAGAGGCCTGGTTTGCTGTGGTGTTGGTGGAGGATCATTATTTCACCTGCAAGTCATTTGCGTTGTACACCTTTAGGTGTTCCTTGGAAGTTTTGGACTTTAATGGACTTTATATGCACTGCATTTTTTTTTTAATTCTCTGTGATTGTTACCTGCAATACATGCTATCTGCTGTCCTTTCGTCACTAAAACTCAAGCGCAGTGATTTTTTTTTTATATAACGTCTAAAAGTAAAGAGGGTCCAACTTCACGATACATTTTTATATCCATAATATGTGATTAAAAACAATTTTATATTTTCAGGCCACAACAGTGAAGTTAATAGAAAGGAAGCAGAACTAAGTACTTCTCTTTCAGTAAATCAGTCTACTTTTCATAAAATAAAGAACCTTTATAATTCATATTTCCTTAAACAGAGCATAATTAGTTCAAGATGTGATCACAATTATTCCTGTAGTTTCCATTTTGCTCATATTCCTTAAAGGCAATTTCCACTTTAAACTAACCAACTTCCTTATCCTTCATGCAGTAATGTGAGGAGCATCCCACCAAACACACACATGCCTACTTATATAAAGCCAAAGCCATCACATAGCTAGCTAGGTCAATTCTTTCTGATATAATAAGCTCTGTTGCAGCAGTATTACATCTTAATCAACACACATGATGTTGATTTTCTCCTGCACTAAATTAAAAGGGGAAACAGTCTTATTTTCCTAACTGGCACTGATTAAAAATACACTGAGACCTTTCCCATTCAGGTAACCGTGACAGTGTGTTTGCAAAGGGGCTTCCCTGACCCAATGGTACCTGCCTGACAAACATTTCCCTGCCTCTCTTTCCTCCATCGTAACTGGCACAAAACTAACCAGTGTCAACCATTAGAGGAAGTGGCGAGGTCACTCCCTCTGTCATGTGACAGTTCTCAGGCCTAGTGATTGGCTGCTAGACCCAAACACTGTCACATGGGAAAAGATCATGTGCACCTCATATCTGGAAGCCCAGATTATTTCTACCAGCTGCTATTGCTATAAAGGAAAGAGGAATTAGAAAGCACTGAATGGTGAGTATCAGTGGGTCATGGTTCTTTTTGTGAAGACATTATCCCTTTTGCCATGAATAGAAAAGGCTACAGTGTTTTTTTTTTTTAAATGGATAACAACAAAAGCCTGGGGAATGCCCAGGAAAAACACACCAATGACAACATTATTAAAAAAAAAATTTAACGCAACTCTAAAGCCGTGTACACACGATAGGTTTTTCCGATGAAAACAGTCCGATGGATTTTTTTCATCGGACAACCCGATCGTGTATGGGCCCCATCGGTCTTTTTTCCATCAGTGTAAAAAAAATAGAACATGTTTTAAATTTTTCCGATGGATAAAACACTGATAGCAATTTCCGATCGACTATGAGCAAGTCCATCGGTTAAAAAACCCAATCATGTTCAGACTGAATTATGAGACTGGAGCGCTCGTTCTGGTAAAACTAGCGTTTCTAATGGAGAGATCACATTCATCATGCTGTAACAGACTGAAAAGCACGCAGACTGAAAAGCGCAAATTGGCTCTCACCAAACTTTTACTAACACGCGGTAACACAAAATCAGCAAAAGCAGCCCAAAGGGTGGCGCCATTAGATTTGAACTTCCCCTTTATAGTGCCGTCGTACGTGTTGTACGTCACGTCGTTTTGGTGCGGTCGGTTTTTTGACTGATGGTGTGTGGGCAAGACTGATGGAAAACAGTTTCATCGGATTTCCGATGGAAAAATTAATCGGATTAGAATCCATAGGATATCCGATCGTGTGTACAGGGCTTTATTCTTCAACTTTCAGCACAAAAAAATCTGGCTGCTAATTGAGGTATATAGGTTCCTTTCTACATATGTAATACTTTTCAGTTGCATGCCAGCAAAATGCACACAGAATATAAAAAATATTTTTACAGTTACAGTGCAGTGTCACTGATTACAGTTACATGGCTAACATCCAATTTGCTGGAAATCTATAGCAGACGTATGATGGATAGGTTATATACAGATATAAACCGATTGGCAGATGTGAGTTAAGTGATTTCTATCATGCACAAAAGGCGCACCAAACAACTAATGACATCCAGACTCAACTGGCAAAAAGAAAAAAGGGAACAATCACTATATGTTATCTCTGTTAATACTATTCAGTGAGTGTGTAGTAAATAACATGCTTAATTTCCTCAAGAAGACTAGAAAAATGTATTAGCTAAGAATTTAAGTAAGCACATCCCAGCGGTAGATAAATGACTACAAATAGTTAAAACCTTAAGGCCCAACTCCAGCTAAAACTTTTTTTATTGTGAATAGAGTGGGGTCAGATCCTAACATTTTTAGAACTCCTTACAGATATTTTGCCATTAGTTAGATATCTCTTATTGGCAATTTCTCTAATATGAACATATACAGCAAAACACTTTTCAGTGGAGTGGGAAAGGTTAGAACCTCTCTGAGATTTTTATTGCTGTCTTTGTCTTCCTATCCCATGGACACGCATACCCAAATATAAGGGTTTTATTTTTGTTGTAGTGTCATAGGGATGAAAACTTCCAAAAGGGGTAACAGACAGTAAGGAAAAATAGTCACAATAGTCACTTCCCTACATTATGCAAAACTAAAAGAAAAAATAGCTTTGGCTGAATTTCCACTTGGTAAAATTGGAGACATTTCTGTAGCAACAAGGTGGCATCCTCAAAACCCAGTTGATGCCGGGTCTACTTCCTAAACCTAGGTCTAAAGCTCTGCTACTTCCATATCTCCACAACTTCAACCGATCATGTTTTTCATTTTCCTTCTCTAAAAATATGAAACAAGGCATTTGATCATTCACTGTTGACAAAGTTTCAACTTTTGTGAAGAATTTTTATAAGTAATTCCATGAACCTATAAACACCTGTTGTGAATAATGTGCAATATATATATTCTTCTTCTTACATAAGACCACCAATCATGTAGAAAGTACCCAGCATGTGAATATTGGAGAAGTATTGGACACAGATGATTGCAAAATGGATTTAAGGCACTGACTGGAAGCTAACAGAAAGGATTCAACACGTTAACTGGAAGATTGCAGTTGTAAGCCAGTATACTAATTCACAATACCTGGAGGACTGCGGAAAATATCTAACACATTAAACAGAGAATTGACAAAAGGGCCTGTCACAATGACTCAAACATTACAGCAACATACTTCACACTTGCAATGAAGGTTTATATAAAGTACCGATTGGAAGATAGGACTGGAAAGCATGACATATCTTTTATTTCATTAAAGTTTCCATTGTGCAGGTACATCTGCTGGTGCTGGTGCAGTTGATATCAAGTCTTTCTTATATGCTCCACACAAAACAGGATAAGTATACCTTTGTTCTATGTCCCTGCTGGTAATGTTATATTGCAGTAGAAGCTGTGTAGAAGCTGTATCAGAAACGTATATATCTGATTCTGCACAAATATTTCACACTTTTTGATTTGCAAAGCATCTAAGCATTAGGCTTCTGTGAGACTGATGCCGCGTACACACGACCGTTTTTACTGACGAGAAAAATGCAATTTTTTAAAATGGTCATTAAACATGATCGTGTGTGGGCTTCAGAGCATTTTTTGCGACGTGAAAAATGGCCATGCAAAAATTGAAACATGCTCAAATTTTTCTCGTCGTTTTTCACCTCGTCGTTTTTATCGTCATGAAAAACGGCCGTGTGTAGGCTTTAACGACGTGAAAAAAAATGCGCATGCTGGGAATCAAGTATGAGACGGGAGCGCTCGTTCTGGTAAAACTAGCGTTCATAATGGAGATAGCACATTCGTTACGCTGTAAAGGAATGAAAAGCACGAGGCTGAAAAGCGCGAATCGTCTCTCAACAAACTTTACTAACATGAAGGGTGGCGCCATCCGAATGGAACTTCCCCTTTATAGTGCAGTCGTACGTGTTGTACGTCACTGCGCTTTACTTGACCATTTTTTTCCACGATAGTGTGTAGGCAAGGCAGGCTTGAGAAGAATCACGTCGAGAAAAATGCAGTTTTTTTCAATGACATTAAAACTGGTCGTGTGTACACCTCACCAAAATCTGTTAAAACAAAATGGAAGGCGACATCTAGAACATTAGTATACTTCTAGGAAATGATCCACATAGGTTAAAGTGGTTGTAAACTCCTGAAATATAAACAGAGGATATCCCTCCATAGTGTGTACTTGGCTCAGTCCAAAGCACCTAGTGTGATTTATGTCTCCTCCGTCATTCTTCTACTATCTGCATGACTTCCAGAAGGTCATGCCAACATGACAGCCCTTCCTTGCTGTGCATGTTGACCCCTGAGACTGTATAGAAGGGGGTTACATAGTTACATTGTTAGTCAGGTTGAAAAAAGACACAAGTCCATCCAGTTCAACCATATAAAAAAAAAAAAATTGTCTATTCCCTCCATTTAGGTCTCAGATTACACAATGCTCTGAGAAAAAAAAAGCCTCTGTGTATTTTAGAAGGCTGTAGAGACGAAAAGGCTACAGATAAACAAGTACAGCTTATTTAGGAGGATTCATCTGAGACTAGTCACTTCAGTGAGTATACAGTATGTAAGGGTTTACAACCACTTTAACCTCCCTGACGGTATGATTCTGTCAGATTTTAGGTGCTGAAAGCGGTACCATTATTCTGCATGGAAATTTGGCGTTTTATATTGTAGGCCTGTAATTCTTAGGAATAACTCACTTGAATCTGTCCAAATCAGAGTCTAGTAGACATCCCGGGTATGATAAAGTTCAAAAAACAAAATCATATATTATAATATAATAAATAACTATAAAATAATTATAACCAATAATAATATAATAATAAAAGTGTTTTTCAGTGTTTGATGACGAATTTCCCCACAAATCGCTATCGCTCAATTCTGCGAGTGATTCTAATTTATTATCGCTGTTTTCTAGCTGGTCTAAAACCACTTTTGACGTAAACTGACACTTTTTGGTTGCTATGGACAATCTCCAGTTTCCAGGCAGAAAGAACAGTTTTTATAATATAAAACTGCATACAGGACACTGGACAGACCACTAGGGACAAAGGGAGTGTGTTATTATTTGATACAGTACTGTAATCTGTAAGATTACAGTATACTGTATGTGTATTGTGTGTTTCACTTTTTGAATTTGGCACCGAACTCCGCCCCCGTGCGCCGCAACGTCGCAGGGAACGGAGCTTGGCGGCACTCGGCAGTGTGGATCGAGCGAGATGACGGCTCGCTCACACAGTGGGGACACATCGCAGGATCCAGGGACAAGGTAAGTAACTTCCCCTGTATCCTCCCCTGTATCCTGCGATGCGATCCCGAGTGTGGCTCGGGGTTACCGCTTTAGGTACTGTAATCTTGCCCCGAGCCAGACTCGGGAATACCACTAGGCGGGTTAATTTAGGGCCTGTTAACACTAGCCACATGCTAAAGATTTAGATTTTTGTGTGCAGGGTGGTGAGGGGGTTGGGCAACGAGTTGTTTTAGTGCATCCCACTGTTGAAATGTTTTAAATTTGATTGAGATTGTACAATGCTACACCGTGAACAAGCCTCATCATGTGCAAGACAAAACCCTGATTCCTAAATTCCCCTGAACATGGCTGGGTATTTCAACTGAGCATAGCTTTACTAAATTAATTAAGCTAAGTGAACATTTTCTACTACTTAACCACTTGACAACTGGGCACATAACCCCCTTCCTGCCCAGGCGAAATTTCAGGTTTCAGCGCCGTCACGCTTTGAATGACAATTGCGCGGTCGTGCGACGTGGCTCCCAAACAAAATTGACGTCCTTTTTTTCCCACAAATAGAGCTTTCTTTTGGTGGTCTTTGATCATTTCTGCGGTTTTTATTTTTTGCGCTATAAACAAAAATAGAGCGACAATATTGAAAAAAACACAATATTTTTTAATTTTTGCTATAATTAATATCCCATTTTTTTTTTAAAAAAACTATTTTTTCCTCAGTTTAGGCCGATACGTATTCTACATATTTTAGGTTAAAAAAAAAATCGCAATAAGCGTATAGTGATTGGTTTGCGCAAAAGTTATAGCGCCTACAAAATAGGGAATAGAATTATGATTTTTTTTTTATTATTTTTTTATTTTATTTTTTACTAGTAATGGCGTCGATCTGTGATTTTTTTTTGTGACTGTGACATTACGGCGGACACATCGGACACTTTTGACACATTTTTGGGACCATTCACATTTATACAGCAAATAGTGCTAAAAATATGCACTGATTACTGTATAAATGTGACTGGCAGGGAAGGGGTTAACCACTAGGGGGCGATCAAGGGGTTAATATGTTCCCTGCTAGATGTTCTTACTGTGGGGGGGAGGGGACTGACTGGGGGAGGTGACTGATGGTTGTCCCTATGTACAAGGGACACACCATCCGTCTCCTCTCCCCGACAGGACGTGGATCTCTGTGTTTACACACAGAGATCCACGTCCCTGGCTCTGTGACAGCCGATCGCGGGTACCTGGCGGACATCGCGGCCGCCAGGCACGCGCATCGGCACTCGCCGCTTTGCGGACGTCTTTTGCTTATAGCCCGGGCGCGAAGTGGTTAAAGGGTAACTCCACTTTTGTGGGGGAAAAAAATAGCAAATAAGGAAAAAATAATATAGCGCATATAATTGTGACACTAATCATATTGTAACTGAATGTTATTAAAAATTATCTTTCCTTTTCAATCTGCGGCTCTGTCATTTTCTGAGAATACGTTGCAATATGGCTACCTGGGGTTGTTCTGTACACAGAGTGTGTACTGACCACTCCCCAGAAACATCATTTCCTGGTTGTATGATTGGCTTACCAATTTTCCCAGAAATCTGCACTAAGATACAATCAGATTTTAGGCATCCACTGCAACAAAATTTAATTTTTGGAGAGATACTTTCAATAGGAACCCGTCTAAAGGGATGCAGGCCCAGTAGATTTCCTCATTAGTGCCCTGCTGCTGACAGTTAATTATGAAACCACTCCCATTAGACCCACTCAGAACAGAGGCACAGACAAACACACATGGATTTCTTCAGAATAACAAAAGGTAGGAATCTGCAACAAAGTTTGTTGTACTCTTTGCAATGTACATAGATCACCCAGAGGGGAATGTATTTTTCTCAACAAAAGTGGAGTTACACTTTAAGTAAATTATGGAACGTAAAATAGGATTAGCAGATTACAAAGAGTAGCTGACCTATGCTTAAAGTGACCCTGTACCTACAGGACAGTGTTAATTTTGGCAGCAAGTTTTCGATTTAGGTTTAGTCTTAGTCTTAGGACTAAAATGGCATTTTATGCCGCGTACACACGACTGTTTTTATTGTCATTGAAAAAACAACGTTTTTCTCGACGTGATTCTTCTCAAGCCTGCCTTACCTACACACGATCGTGAAAAAAAATGCTTGAACAAAGTGCGGTGACGTACGAAACGTACGACGGCACTATAAAGGGGAAGTTCCATTCGGATGGCGCCTCCCTTTGGGCTGCTTTTGCTGATCCTCGTGTTAGTAAAGTTTGGTGAGAGACGATTCTCGCTTCTCAGCCTCGTGCTCTTCAGTCCGTTACAGCATGACGAATGTGCTATCTCCATTATGAACGCTAGTTTTACCAGAACGAGCGCTCCCGTCTCATAACTTGCTTCTGAGCATGCGCGGTTTTTCACGTCGTTAAAGCCTACACATGGCCGTTTTTCACAACGACGTGAAAAACTACGAGAAAAAATAGAGCATGTTCCAGATTTTTAATGCCCATTTTTCACGTCGTGAAAAATGCTCTGGAGCCCACACACGATAGTTTTTAATGACCAAATTTAAAAATGGCATTTTTCTCGTCATGAAAAATGGTCGTGTGTACGCGGCATTAGTTTTAGTCCCATTTTAGTCTTCTACAATTGTTTTAGTTTTAGTCGTATTTAGTCGACTAGATCTCCAGTACATTTTAGTCGACTAAAAAGTCCTACGTTTTAGTCGACTAAAATCTCCAGTAAATTTTAGTCGACAAAACTAATTTTAGTTGTCTAAAATCGAATGGGTGTAAATTGTAATGCATTAGTGAACATTTGTCTACAATTTCCAAACTCATTATATACTTCTGGACTGAAAAATCTCATATGTTATTATTTATGGACCATTTATGGACCAGTGTTAATTTTGAAGTCAAATTACATTTTAGTTTTAGTCCTATTTTAGTCTTTTGACTAAAATGTCATTTTAGTTTTAGTCATATTTTAGTCATCTCAATTGTTTTAGTTTTAGTCATATTTTAGTTGACTAAAATAGTATTAATTTAGTCGATTAAAATGTTTTAGTCATTTTAGTCGACAAAATTAACACTGGTACAGGACTACCTTTACTCATAGTACCACCTGCAACAGAAGAAGTAATAAACATACCTTTTTGACAGCCTGTGTAATGATAGGTTGCCACACTTTTGTTCTCCATCTGATGCAATGGATGACTGTCAGAACCAGAGCGACCAGTGAGAGGAGCAGGTACTCAACTCACCCTACAGTTGAACATTTGCAGCAGCTGGGGCGCAGAGATGCGGTGGCTTTCAAATATATGCTCAGTCAGAGAAATAAGTATATTATAGTTTCTTTTATATTATTTCTTTTACAGGTGGTGCTATGAGTAAATGTGATCCTGTGGTGACCGGGTTAACGTAACCTCTCTTTTTACTATATGCGGAAGAGATGTCAACGTTTTCAAAAGATCACCGATTAGGCCCTACGGTGAAAATTGACAAAGTATACTCTACAGCAATGCAGAGGAATTGGTAGGGAACCTTTTATCATGTTTACATCATCCGCTAGACATCTATGAGGAACTAAATACGTTGGTAAATCCCTTCTGACATCAGTCACATTGAAAACGTACTAATTCACAAGAATTTAAAGGTGAAAAATTGCAATCTTAGAAATACACACAACTTTTACATTCAGGACATCCCCATTGAAAAGAAATAGTAGTGTGTCAACTGGCCTTGCAAAAACATGGCTGTTGGTGCAAAGGCACAAAAGTAGGAACACTACAAGCACATCTATACAACAGATCGGTTACCTATACACTATTGTCAGATGGAAGATAAATTGGAAGTTCTGTTTTAAATAACCCATTGTTGTCTCCCTAATGCTGCATGTAAGATACCATACTGCAATGGTCTATGTGGGAGGAACTGCACAAGCAATACATTCGTGAATCAACATACATAACATAACTGCACTAATGAGGTTATCAATGTGCTCTGCCATCCTGTAAATGCTGTATAATGCAGACTTACTATGAACCTGTAAAGTTGTGTTTGCTTCAAAGATATACCGATCTAATATGCATTCATGTTCTTTGGTGAAGTATAACATTTTTGTTGATATAAAGTAGTAAATCACTCATTAAAAAAAAATCAAAAGGAGAGAGGATTTGCCAGTCTTATTTAGTTTGCAGCATCCACAAGAACCCATACACCATTTCTTCCCAATTTGAATGACTTTAGAACTACCTTTTCTGATTATTGTAAATGATGATTGAATACATGTTCCAAAAGTTGAGCTGGGAAAATGTAGGTAGATCTTCTACTATGTGCTAACAAAACTTGGCAAGAGACTTGCAATACAGTATACAAGCAATGTACGGAAGTTTATAAATATGTGTATGCATTGGGTCTAGGCTAAACATCAAACAGCTAAATATACACAGATCAAACATATTATATATAGATATATATATCTATATCTATATAGATATGTATATCTATATATAGATAGATAGATATACAGTAGATATATATATATATATATATATATACTCTATATATATATATATATACTGTATATATATATATATATATATACAGTAGATATATATATCTATATATATATGTATATATATATACTCTATATATATATATGCAATTTTATCTGCAATATAAAAAAATATCATCCAATTTTGAGGTGGATACAGCTCAGTCACACAGCACAGAGCAGGAGGCCTCATTTTTCTTAGGTATCTCTTGCCGGTTTTCCCAAGTCTGTAAATAAACAGTGAAATGAGAAACAGCACACCAACAAGATTATGTCTTTAGTACGACCCATTGGCTTCTTGTTCCGTTTCTTGCTTTCCTAGCCTGAGCTCTGCTGTACAGGTATTACAGGAGGCTCCTGTACTTAAACAGCTAGCATTTGCCAAAAAACATTTGAGCATGTAATAATGACTACAGAGTTTAGTTAATGTGTGTCTTTTATATCTTTGTTAGAGTCCAGCTTTAAGAAAAATATTTCCTACAGTATATAATTTCCACCAGTCTTATACTGGCAACAAGTACTGACCTACTGTACAGTATATCCCACAAAAAAAATCTGGTTTAAAAAAAAAAAACACAACAAAAACATTCATGCAGACCTTTTCACTGGGGCAGAAACAATCCCTTTTGATGTATACAGATTTGTGGGCTGTACACCCTATCCATATGTTCCTTAATCCCTCAAATATCACATATTTCCACTCCTAAAATGCACCAGAACAAAGGTTTCAATTAACTTTTGAAACTGCAAAGCAGCGTCCAAGCAACACAAGAAAAAAGAATTCCCACAACTGGCCTGGCGCTGTGATTTCATTGTTGCCAGGATCGGAAAAAAATACTAATAATGCAAATATTTTACGAGCATGATATAAATTGACTCCTTTACTGCACTAGTAAATCTAATTTTCTCTAACAATAAACATGTGGGGCTCCTCAATAAATAAGGTCCCACTGGTGACATGTTTTACTCACTATCCTGTGCGAGGAGATGGGAAATGACCATGACTTCATTTCAGATCTTAGGCTTCTATAAACTACATAGTGAATTTAGCCAGCTTAGATTATTTGGGCACAAAGTAACATTGGTAGAGCTTTATCATTTTAGGAGTTTACCACCTACCTGTATGTAGTAGCTGCATGGATAAACTGATAGGACATTGTGATTTGCAGCACTTTTAAAGAACAGCTTTGGGCACTAGCATTTTAACAGTTTCAGAGCTAGTTTAATTGTCTGTTGCTCTAGATCAGCCTTTCTCAACCTTTTCAACACAGAGGAACCCTGGAAATAATTATTCGGGCTTGGGGGAACCCCTGCTAAAAATGAAAAATCTACAACTCATCATACATTAGTGTAATGGTCAATGAGAAGAATGCTTCTTACACTTGTGGTTATTGGGAAGAATTACCCCCTTACGGATAACTAAAAAGATCAATGGTGTCATTGAGAACTTACCTGAGAGGCAGAAATTAGCCATTGCTCAGGGAACCCCTAGCAACCTCTAGAGGAACCCAAGGGTTCCTCGGAACCCTGGTTGAGAAACCCTGCTCTAGATAGTGCAGCTCCCATTGTACTAGTAGTTCCCCTGCACCTGTCAGCATTTCATGTATAATAGACATGAACAATGGAGTCATGTGTCCATTCTGTATATATTTGGTCATTCACAATATGCGGCCTGTGGATGTGCACCCTGTGTTTTTGGAGAGATTCACAGACTCAAAACACCAGGCTCAGTACCATTTAATTTTGTGAGCATTGGACATTTATTTATAAAGTGTAGACACACTGTGAAGATGCAGCATGTTTTGAAATAAATAAATACAATTCAGAGACATATAACACCATTGTGTAACACAGGGGTATCCAAACCTTATAAACAAAGGGCAAGTTTGCTGTCCTTCAGACTTTAGAGAGGCTGCATTGTGGTCAGTGGGTATGCAAAAATGCCCCATTATTGGTTTTTGTGGGAGGAATAGTGTCCGATTGTTGTTGTCAGTGTAAGGAACAGTGCCCAATCATTTCCTCCCATCAGTGGGAGGAATTATGCCCCATCTTTGTTGTCAGTAGAAAGACACTGGTGTCAGTGGGAGGAATAGTACCCCACTGTTTGTGTTAGTGGAGGGAATTGTGCCTTGTATCAGTGGGAGGAATATGGCCTCATTTCAGTGCAATCAACAATGCCTCAAGGGCTGGATACAGGTGAGCAAAGGATCCCATTTGGCCTGTGGGCCACAGTTTGGAAACCACCGGTTATAACAGTTCTAATGTGCTGTCGTTTAACACATTTGTATCAAAAATAATGGAAATGAAAAGTATAACTATAAGCTCAGGTCAGCCATCACCCAAAAATGTGCATGTAAAAACAAAATATTTTAGGTGTTTCTTTTGGGGAAATTTACCCTTTATTGCTGTCCTAGTGACCACTACTTTCCGTATAGAAAGAGATATGCCTCGTACTCACGATCGGAAATTCCGACAAGAAAAGTCAGATGTGAGCTTTTTGTCGGAAATTCCGACCTTGTGTAGGCTCCATCTGACTTTTTCTGTCGAAAATTCCGCCAACAAAAGATTGAGAGCAGGTTCTCTATTTTTCGGACGGAAAAAGTTTCTATCGGAAAATCCGCTCATCTGTATGCAATTCCGATGCACAAAAAAACACGCATGCTCAGAATCAAGCAGAAGAGCCGAACTGCCTATTGAACCACATTGATCTCGGCTTGTTGTACGTGATGTACATCACCGCGTTCTTGACGGTCGGAATTTCCGTTAAGATTTGTGTAACTGCGTGTATGCAACACAAGTTTGAGCCAACATTCTGTCAGAAAAAATCCACGGTTTTCTTGTCGGAATTTCCGATTGTGTGTATGGAATTTCCAATCGTGTGTACACGGCAATATAGTAGGAAAACTTTTGAGTTGTTACAGGTACAGGAGGTGAGGAGATGGAGTCACCTGCACCCATGACTTCTGTCTCAGAGTAGATATACAGTAAATTTAATTATAAAACTGACAAAAATACTACTAACACTTATTTTTATTTATTTATTTTTGTTAAGACTGACAACAGAAAGAGCTACATTTGTTTAGAAAAGAAAATATATTACTAGTATTCTGCACCACAAACAAACTCACATTTCTGTCCTGTATAACAAGTGTAAGCCTCCAGTATAATCCTAGGTTGCCCTAGCTGTGAGAGGTTGTTAAATAACAGACGCAATTACAGCAATTGGCGATTTCTTCTAAAGCCCTTCTCTCTTTTCACTGGCTTAGCTGTTCCTTCCTTAGGGACAATGGCTTCTTCACTGCTGGTGGTGGCTACTCTCACATTCTGCTTGTGTAACAGATATGTTTAAATGACTTTACTATAACAATGTCTCCATAACTTCATCTCAGCGACATATCTACATCTCAGCGACACAGTTTTAGAATTTTTTGCAATTCAAATAACTATTGTGCTGATTAAATAAATAACTATAATTCAATAAAACTGTCTAAAGTGTATATACAGAGTGAAAGAGTTCTGGCACACTGGCAATTTTTACATTTATTTATGACCTAATGAACAATTAATTTGTGTGGTTTTAAATTTGTTTATATAATATGATACTAGTACAATTTTATTGAATATATTGATTTACTAAAACTTTACTAAAAACTGGAGAGTGCAAAATCTGGTGCAACTGTGCAAGGTAGCCAATAAGTTTCTAGCTTCAGCTTGTTCAATTAAGCTTTGACAAAAAAAAAACCTAGAAGCTGATTGGTTTCTATGCAAAGCTGCACCAGATTTTGCACTCTTCAGTTTTAGTAAATCAACCCATTGCTCAGCCAGGTGACAAAATATTGATTGTTTAAAGCCTCGTACACACGACCGGTTTTCTCAGCAAGAAACGACAAGAAAACTGCTGGCAGATTTTTTTGCCAAGAAAAACGTTCGTGTGTATGGTTTCTCACCGAACCTGTTCTCTATTTTCTCGTCAGGATTCTCGTTTTTCTCGTCGGGATTCTCGTCGGCCTGTTTCCCGATGAGAGAACAGGTCGTGTGTATGCTTTTCCGAGTCTTAAAAAAACGTGCATGCTCAGAATCAAGTACGATACGGGAGCGCTCCTTCTGGTAAAACTAGCGTTCGTAATGGAGATAGCACATTCGTCATGCTGTAACGGACTGAAAAGCACGAGGCTGAAAAGCGTGAATCGTCTCTCACCAAACTTTTTACTAACATGAGATCAGCAAAAGCAGCCCAAAGGGTGGCGCCATTGGTATCGAACTTCCCCTTTATACTGCTGTTGTACGTGTTGTACGTCACCACGCTTTACAACGATGAGATTTTTAATTGACAGTGTGTATGAAAGCTTGGCAAGAATCCCGTCAATGCAGGAACTGAAGAAAATGCTTGGATAGCCGCACTCCGAGAAAATTGGTTCTTTATTTAAAAAAACGAGGTCACACAACACATGTCACAGCAAATACACAGCAAAGGGAACTGACGCATTTCGCACTGCGATTCAGTGCTTATTCATAGAAGAATCCGGTCAAGCTTGACAAGAATCTCGTCGAGAAAACCGACATTTTTTTACAACGGGATTCTTGGTTGTGTGTACGAAACTTTAGATTGAATGCCTACAATCCTTTGCTTGCACTGTTCACATTCTAAAGGAAGGTCAATGAATTCAGGCACAGAAAAACTTATGTCCATATACAGATGTACAGTATAAGTCTGATAGTCCAGTTTTAGTTGACTGAGTGCAATCAGATACTCAGAGAGAGAGAGAGATGTCACCAGCACACCAAGACCTCCAAATTGGGTCCTAAGCTTTATATAGCGATCACATCATTACAACAAATCACAACATTTTGGAGCCATGCAGGACACCTTCATCAGGTGTGTGACAAGTTGTCACATGTGTTGGGAATAGTGCGTGGCATCCAGATACTCCTAAAAAATTACCTCTACAAATTTGCTGAATTAGGGTGTTTAGGGTGTTTACCAAAGGAATAATCTTAATTTCAGTCTTTCTTCGTTCATTTCAAACACCCAACCAGATTACTTAGAGACTGTTAAACTCTTCTAAACCTCATTAGGTAATTGAAGAAACATTGGCTAAGGTAACGTGTTTTTCCTTAGGCTACATTGATCTTGTTGGTGGATGCAGGAGAACATCCATCATCTGTGTTATTTCAACCTCCATCCAGCCTGCACTGTAATAGCTCTCCCGGCAATTCTCCAAAGCATCTGAAATCAATGGGTCACCACAGCCTAAATGCTGCATACAATATTCAGGTAAGCACAGGCAGAGAGATGGTGCCCAACGGACATGGAAGTCTTGAGCTGAACAATTTTAAAGCTGAACTGCAGAAATTTACATTTTTTTTACTTACTTTGGACCAGCTTGTTTACATCTCATTTTTCATATCCCACATCAGAACGGTAACTGGGGATTCAGAACTTCACTGCAGTAGCTTGTGCTACACACAGTCAAGCCCCGTACACACGATCGGTTTGACTGATGAAAACCGTCCGATGGATGGTTTTCATCTGACCAACCGATCGTGTATGGTACCCATCGGTCTTTTTTCCATCGGTTGTAAAAAATAGAACTTGTTTTAAAATTTTCCGATGGATAAAAAACCGATGGGAATTTCCGATCGTCTATGGGCAAGTCCATCGGTTAAAAAACCCACGCATGCTCAGAATCAAGTCGACGCATGCTCAGAAGCATTAAACTTCATTTTTCTCGGCTCATCGGAGTGTTTTACGTCACCGCGTTTGGAACGGTCGGTTTTTTGACTGATGGTGTGTGGCCAAGACTGATGAAAAACAGTTACATCGGATTTCCGATGGACAAATCCATCGGACGAAAAAGTGTTTCTTGAGTGACTTCCGGTCTGTATAGTGAACACAGCGAATTGCTTGCATGGCACCTCTGCCATTTAGAGAAAGCCATGTATTTTTTCACAGAATACAGAGTGTTCTTGGATTGGACAAGGCAGAGATTGTGATTTCTGCCCCTTACCTCCTCCTTGCCCAATAAGAGAACTACTTGTTCTCACTGAAAAAAATGCAAGACATTCTCTGTGAAAGGTGCCAAGCAACCTAACCCTTGTATTTAATAAACACAAGGCACGACACTAGAACAACACCTGCTGGAGACCAGCCTTAGGCCCCTTTCACACTGAGGCATTTTTCAGGCATTTTAGCGCTAAAAATAGCACTGTAAAAATGCCTGAAATAATCCTGCCCCAGCATTCTCAATGTGAAAGCCCTGAGGGCTTTCACACTGAGGCGTTGTGCTGGCTGTGCGTTGGAAAAAATCCTGCAAACAGCTTTTTTGGAGCATCTTTGGGGCGCATAAAATAGCGCTGTAAAAACGCCTATGCCCATTTAAATGAATGAGTACCGCTGTAAAACCCCGGTAAAAATGCATAGGCATTAGCGCTATTTTAAAAAATAGCGGTAACGCCTATGTGTTTTTACCACGTTAGCGCTAGAAATAACTCTAACGCAGTAAAAACGTGGTAAAAACGCATAGGCGTTAGCGCTTTTTTTAACGCTAACGAGGTAAAAACGAGGTAAAAACACGGTAATAACACTAATAGTTTTTAGCGCGTTATTGCAACGCCTCAGTGTGAAAGGGGCCTTAAGCCTAGCACACACTATCAGTCAGAGCCGCTGTACTAACTGTACGAATTATCAAAGGTTAGTACAGCGATCTTCCCCGCTGTGCTGTTGTATTCTGACAGGGGGACTGCCTCCCTGCCAGAACACACTGATCAGCGCTCTCAGCCATTGGTCGGCTGCTGGTTGCCGGCTCGTGTGTGTGCTAGGCATTACTAGCATAGGCTACTGCAGTGGATTTTTGCACCTCCACTGACCTTCTGAATGTGAGGTATGAAGAATTAGATGTACTGTAACAAAGCTGGACCACTGTAAGTTGTACCAATGTAAAAAAAAAAATGGAGTTTAGCATGAAGCCCATAGTTTGATGGGTGCTTACAGCTGTTGAAAAAATTACATTCAGCCATAAAGAATATGCAAGAGACCAATTTTCAGAGAAGAAACAATTTATAAATTTCTGCATTACTAACTGTTCCTAATATTAAACTAAATATTAGCCTTTTTTTTTTTTTTTTAATTACTGAACTTTTCACCCGGCATGGAAACTATCGGGATTCTCATGGGGTAACATCATTTAGAGTAAAAGTTTATTACAATCAGCAGACTCCTCTGCGTAAAATAGTTTACAGTCTCACAGACATCTCTGTACATTTTTAAAAGGGAAGCTGAAAACCTGCAACTTGTTTAGATTACTAAATGTTTTCAGTTGCCCACAAGCTCCTTTTTTTTTCATTTTTAATACGGCACGTTGGCTGCTAGACACATGTGTGCGCTTGCAAATGGAATCTGAACTTAGTTTAACAGCCTCATTTATTCCTGATGGTTTAAATTATTTCATCACAATTAATCACACCCCCTCAGCTTCCTGTGTAGTGCTGCCAGATGTTCGGAGACCACAAAGCCACTGTCTTTTCTGACGGCTTGTGACAAGTTGTCCTCTGAAGGACATTCCCGAGGTGAGCAGGGCCGGATGACACCTTGTGTGTGTAGCCCCCCTCTCTGCCTCCTTTGGTTTCCATGGCAAGAAATCAGGAAGGCAGGAGAAAGTACAGAGGACATAAAAAAAATAAAAAAATAACAATATCGCATAGCCCACTACAGCTTGTAATATCTAAAAGTTTCCCAGAATAGAAAACATCATACAAGCATGACAAAGCAATGCATATAGTCTCTAAAGACTTCGAAAATGTTTCAACTGAAATCAAAGTACATTTTCTGATAGTTAAAATGTAGACTATCTAGAAGAGAATCTTGTTTGTGATGTTTTGTTGTTTTACATAGGTGAGGTGTTCTGTCATGTTAGGCACAAAATGGGTCTTGAGGTAAATTCAATACATGGTTATTGTGTGGGATGGCAATAATTCATGTCTGCCTCTAGCCTAGTAACAAATGATTCAACTAAAACTAATGCTGTCCACACAATCAGCTTTTGTATCAGATCTGATCTTTCAGATTACCAATGTTTACTAAAAGCTGTACAGTCTGAAGGCCTACCTAAACAATCCATTTGAATTATATCCAGTCAGGTAGAACTTCACACCACACAGTTATTTTACATATTGTTAGTCTGACAGATGCGATCAGAAACAAAATCTGACTGTATGTGAGCAGCACACCTCTAGATTGCATAGGCAGACAGTACAAAGGTCTATCCCTGAAGGTTTATGCCACGTACACGCGATCATTTTTCCCGTCGGGAAAAAATACATTTTTTCCTTTGGACGAGAAAAACGATCGTCTGTGGGCTTTTTGTCATTTTTCCCGACGGGAAAAACAGCATTAATCACGACGAGAAAAATTAGAACATGCTCTAATTTTTCTCGTCGTGATTCCTGTCATTTTTTTCCGCTGCAGTTTTCCCATAGGGAAACACTGCCGCGGAGCCTACACACGGTCGGTTTTCTCGACCAAGAGAATTTTTTTTAGGAAAACCGGCCGTGTGTAGGGGACCAAGCCGGTCCTCGTTTTTCATGTCGAATTTCTCTGCGGTGTTTTCACCGCCATGAATCACGATCGTGTGTACGCGGCATCTGGGTTCACCTAATGACCAATAATTCTTAAATGGTAACCCTGTCCTAAGCTGGGGCACTCTTGGACTTATTTAAAATTATCCAAAAGCTAGACATTTGCGGACCCATATATATATATGCTGTTTTTCTAGTCAGTTCCAGGTTTTGGATATTTGTCCTAGGACAGTTTTGCCTCTTTAGATGTACATATAATGGTATATGGCATACTGATACAATTTTAACCATTATCAATCACAATCATGTCAATCATATGTAATAAGCAAAGGTTCCAACTTTTCTCCAATCTACCCAACTTCTGCCAGGAGTTCCACTTAAACCTAGTTATACTTAACCTAAGTAGCTGTTTTATTTAGAGTTCCCCCAACAGACACACATCCCAATATTTACCCTTGCTGCCCTTCCCCGACGTTCCATTAGTCTGTCAGAGTCCTGGATCTAATTCCAGTGTATTTTGGTATGTGTCTGAAATTACACAAGGTTCATATCCTTTTCTTCTCCCCCAAGTGATAGTTTTCAATTTGGCACTTGGTTTCTCAGGTCCGTATGAATATTTTAAGTATAAATGGTCAAAGTGACAGATTATCTTTAAATAATTTTTTATGTTTGTTTTTTCAAGTATTTATATAGCGCCAACAATTTTTTCAGCGCTTTCAATTCTATACATTTATATCAGTCCCTGCCCTCAAGGAGCAGCATGTTTAAGAGTAAGGAGGAAACCAAAGTACCCAGAGGAAACCTACACAAACAGAGGGAGTACATGCAAACTTCATGCAGGAACTGTCCTTGCTGGGATCCGAACCTAGGACCCTCGGCAGTTATATAACTGCCTGTCATAGATTCATGCCTGAACATTACCTACATAAAAACACTTTTCATAGTGTCATTTTATTACTTACGTACACTGCATCACATTTTCCTGTATACTTTTGATGAGTCATTTCCCAAGAAGTTATCTGCTACCGCATAAATCACAAACTGTGCAGGGTCACATTTGCCTCCATCACTGATGATTACACAGATCTTGTACTTAATTACTTGTAAATCTAAATATGGGTTCAAGTTATCTTTCTGAGATTCATATATGGTTTTACATACCGTATATACTCGAATATAAGCCGAGTTTTTCAGCACTTTTTTTGTGCTGAAAATGCCCCCCTCGGCTTATACTCGAGTCATCTTTTTGCGCCTGATCTCCCGGATTTTGGGGACCCGGTACTGGCCGTCCATAGGTCCTCTGGACCCCAAGCCTGGCACACATGTAGCCCCATTTCTCCTCTACAAGTGTGCAAATTTTTTTGTCTGGGGGACCTACGGCGGGGAGCACCGATTTTTCAAACCGGGCACCCCTTCCATAGACTCCCATGTTAAACGTCAGTCTAGTCATGGACACAGTGAGGCATGCACATGGACACAGTGAGGCATGCACATGGACACAGTGAGGCACAGTGAGGCATGCAGATGGACACCCTAGGCTTATACTCAAGTCAATATGTTTTCCCATTTTTTTGTGGTAAAATTAGGTGCCTCGGCTTATATTTGGGTCGGCTTATACTCGAGTATATACGGTATATCTTCTTTGGGCTGGAATGATATGTCCCCACATACATGTGTTTATATGATTTTTCTCAAACAGTGTCCAGTGGCATTCAATGAAGCTTCTAAATAACTTCCATTTCAGAAGAAGCAGTGCAAACAATTAGACAGAATTACATTTACAATGTGCAAATTTCCTAAAACATCTGAGGATGATTCTGCAAAAAATTATCACCTCCTTGAATTGTGGCCTAAGTAAGAGAATCCACATGTTCAAAAAAAGCAAAGCATACTGTATATCATTTGCATATACAGTAACATCATTTTGCTTAAGCA
This sequence comes from Rana muscosa, assembly GCA_029206835.1. Lineage (NCBI taxonomy): Eukaryota > Metazoa > Chordata > Amphibia > Anura > Ranidae > Rana > Rana muscosa. The sequence continues at coordinate 673,959,860 of CM055116.1, forward strand.
TTATAAGTCAAGTATAAGATACATGCATTTATACACCTTTCTGTAGGTATGGGGTATTACTTTCTACATATGGTACGTAATATTTTTATTATGCACATTTCCACATAGCTCATTCCCTTTTGTGCCAATTCACATTTTACATACTGCAGTAAGCCATATGGAATACATGCATATGAAACAGAGCCAGAGAGTCATAATTCTGTCAGCTATCTGTAAATGAGACGCATAATACAATTTAAAGGAGGAACAACAAAAAAATGCATTTTCAACAGCTGTGCCGCTCATCTTACGCAAACTAGCTATTGTAACCAGGCAAAAGATTTTTTATACTTATATGCAATCAGTTAAAATTGTATTCTTTTATAATTTTATAATATAAATTTCTTCTTTTATAGTTTGCCTTATTTTTTAAATGTAAAGACACCTGTATTAAGAGAAAAATCCAGCATACCACTGATGGCCTGTCCTGAAAAAAGATGTCATGCTGATTCACTAGACTTAGCATTTTCTGAGGCACTAACCTAGAACAAGTATACAGATCAGGATTTCACTCTTGCTTGACTGGCTACATACTTTTTTCATAGCAGTGGCTTAGAAAGTAGTAGTAGTAGGAGACATTTTTTTCTCAGTACAAGTATTTTAACTAGACCTTTTTTATTCTAAAAGGTGGTTTACTATTATGTATGAAGCACGCTGAACTCCTTTTACTCCATGGGGTAAAATCACTGGGGTAAAAGACTCTGTACAAACAGTGGGAAGCCACATAAGTCACAAGCTTGGCTGAAGCTCCATGAAGTACACCCCTAGAAAAGCATCAAAGCAGGATCAGCAACTTTTTATGAGTAGGGTCTACTACCCTACACTTACAAGTAGCTCCTAATGATAAGTACACATGTAATCATACAGCTTCTACTGTTTTCCAATACTTGCAGCAGTGTAGAGAACATGGACTGCAATGTCTGTGCAGAAGACACTGCGGTACCCATAATATCAGTGATTGACCTACTAACACATGCAAAACTTCCCCCTTTGACCCTGCTACATAGGAGGTTACCAAACTAATTTCAGACCCACCTAATCACCTCTCTGTTAGACCCTGTTCCCTTCCAACTACTACACTCTTCCTCTTACTCTATTCTTTACTCTCTAAATCAAATCTTCAACCTCTCCCCCTCTATTGGCATCTTCCCTTCTAAAGTATGCACTAGTGACTCCCAGTGTTGCCAACCACCAGTATTTTTACTGGCAGCCATTAAAAATGGGCATTTTTCTCCTGCCAGTAAATGTCAGTAAAAGAAATAGGTTGCCAGTAAAAAATATGGCTGTGACGCTTGGCCGAGACCATCTGAGTGCCTGCTACAGTGTGTTCGGACTGTGCCAGCAGTGTGTCACGTGAAGTCATGGTGCAAGGGAACGGAGTATCCGGAGCCTGATGTGCAGGTCTGCAGGATGCAAGCCAGGAGTGGACTGAAGGGACCACCTGCCATAGAAAGAGAGGGTCACTGTGACTCAGGAGGGGACATATCATGTTGGTGAGGTGCCATCATCATCTGTGCTGCTGCACACTGCTGTCAGTGTCACTGTAAGAGTCAATTTCATGTGTGTGTGTGCCGCCCATTCTAATTTCTTGCCCTCTCGATTCCTGTCCCTAAGCTACTTATTTACTATATCGAAAATAAAATAAGGAATATGTTTTTGCCTTAATATCTACCTTAAATCACTTTGCTAATTGCATATTGTAACTTGTTTGTAGCCTAAATACTGAGATTTGCCCTTAAAACTGTCATTTTGTAACCTTTGGATATGGCAGTAAAAACTTGGCTGTGCCAGTAAATTTTGGGTGTTGTGTCAGTAAATTTCAATCTGGTAGGTTGGCAACACTGGTGACTCCCCATACTTAAAAAGCCCTTGTTGGACCCCACCAGACTGAACAACTTAAAGGAGTTGTAAAGGCAAAAGGTTTTTTATCTTACTAGATTCTATCCATTAAGATAAAAAACCTACTGTGTGTAACAGCCTCCCCAGCACCCCCTAATTACTTACTTGAGCCCCATCTCTCTCCAGTGATGTCCACGAGTGTCTTAGCCATCCAAGACTCTCCTTCTGATTGGCTGAGACACAGCAGCAGCACCGTTGGCTCCTGTGGCTGTCAATCAAAGTCAGTTAGCCAATCAGGGAAGAGATAGGGCAGGGCCGGGTCAGGGCTCCTTGTCTGAATGGACACACGGAGCTGTGACTCGGCTCGGGTGCCCCCATAGCAAGCTGCTTGCTGTGGGGGCACTGAACAGGAGGAAGGGGTCAGGAGCAGTAAGGAGGAACCAGAGAAGGGAAGGATCCAGGCTGCCCTGTGCAAAACGAACTGCACAGAGGAGGTAAGTATAACATGTTTGTTATTTAAAAAGAAAACAAAGCTTTACAATCATTTTAAGACCCATCTCCTTGTTCCCATTCACCTCTAAACTTGTAGAATGCATAGTCTACAACTGTCTGAGCCACTACCTCACTGACAACAACCTTCTTACAGTCTGGCTTTTGCCTGCAAAAATCCACAGAAACAGAAACAGTGAAACTATGAGCATTACTTCATACTCCTATTATTAGACTTTTCTGTTGACCTCCTGCTCCTACCAGAAAAACTCCACTCCCTTAGCCTCCAAGACTCTGCTCTTTCATGATTTTCCATGGTTGCCCACAACTCTTTCTCTTCCTCTCTACAGCCTCTTTCCGTAGGTGTCCCTTTTCTTTCCTCTGTTCTCAGACTTCCCATGCCTACCAATGCCACCTCTATGATCCTATCCTTCAGTCTCCTCATGCAGTACTAACTGACAAATCGTGTGGATGTCATGCCACTTCCTAAAAGTTATCTATCTTGACTTTTCAAGATCGATAATACAACTATCGGCTCTTACTCTCATGTCAGGGTGCTAGGTGTAATTCTAGACTCGGATTTGTCCTTTCAGCTGAAAATCTAATCACTGTCCAAATATCACAGGCTTCACTTGTGTAACACTTATGTAACCAACAAGGGACTTATTCACTCCCTTGTTATCTCTCGCCTAAATTATTCCAACTCCCTCCTCATTTGCCTATATCTACTTAGGCTATGCCATCTTCAGTCCATCACGAATGCTGCTGCCAGACTCATCTACCCTAGCATCTGCTCAGTGTCAGCCACCCATTCTGCCAATCCCTCAACTGGCTTAAAATTGCCCAAGTAATAAATTCAAAATGCTAACAATAACATACATAGCCATTTCCATCTCTGCCTTGAGCTGCATTACAGATTTTGTCTTAAAATATCACCCAAACCGTCTTCTTCACCCATCCCAAAACTTCCTACCCTCTAGCTCCCGTGTTTCCTGCTCCCATATTAGCTCTCAGAACTTTTTTGGAGCTTATCTCATCATTTCAAGCTCTCTATTCCAATCTGTCGGCTACCTCTGTCCACCTTTAGGTGATCCCTGAAAACTCATCTCTTCAGGGAAGCCTATCCTACCTCTGCCTAAAGACTGACATTTTATTTTTTCATCAACTCATTCCCACACAGTTATTACCCTTTTGTACCACTTTGCCCTTCCTAGAGGAAAGGTGTAAGTGGTAGACTCTCAAGAGCAGGGCCCTCCTAACCGCCTTGTCTTGTTTTGTAACTTTTCTGTTTCCCATTACAGGGAGTTACTAACACCCGAGTTACGAATGACTCCTTCTTACGAACGGCCTCAAATGCCGGCCACTTGTGCTCCACGCTGGTCCTGGATACCGTTCGAGCACCTCCGGACACATCCCGCACTGCCGTACTACGCCCCAGATAACATAATAAGCGCCTGGAACATCCCACATCCATGCATAGGCGGCAGTTACACTTACGAACACTTACGAATGCAGTGTTCCGACTGGAAGTTACACTTACAAATGCAGTGTTGCGACTTACGAACAAACCTACAGTCCTTATTGTGTTCGTAACTCGGGGACTCCCTGTATATAGTAAACTACTGAGAAAACTGCTGGTGCTATATAAATCCTGCATACATTTTTTGGGGGGATTTAAGACTAGGTTAGCTCAACAAACTTTCACATGAAAAATTGACTCCACCTTCTGCCATGCTAAGACTGATATTTAAAAGGCAAAAGGAATTTATATACATAATTTTCAGTTACTGTGCAGTGTGCATACAATCAGTCACTGTGGTGCAAATGGATCATGACTGGAAACTCAACTATTACTGGAAATGACTGAAACAAGTGACAATGGTGCCAGATTTAGTTTGATGTATTGCTTATAATACACCAGAGACAGGACATTAGTGGTCTGCTAGACTTTGCTAGGCCTTCTACCTCACAAAACGGTACGACTAAGCTTAGTCAATTCTAGTGAGTGATATTGGGAAATGCTTTGAAACAATAAGAGTGGAACCAAAATAAACTGTCTATACTCTTCAAACCATTGAAATGAGTCAGGCTGGCCTCGTTCTGCTGATGTGGAAATGCAGCCAGATATTAAATAAAAAAAAAATAATAAGGTGAAGGAGAGCACACAAGAGGGAAGGTAAGGAGAGCAGAATAAACTTTAAACTCTCATGTAGAGAAAGTGATGCCTGTGTGTCCCTGGCAGATGTGGAAAGGAGATGAAATGGGCGAGGGAGAATTGAATATCCCCTTGCTGCAATTTCACTGAAGGGAGAGGGAGAGAGGTCTGAAAAGATCTCAACATCTGGCAATCATTTGTCAAGAGCTGGGAAGAGAAGCGGCAGGAAACTTTCTGGCTTATGAGGAAGATGAAAAGACAAAAACCATGTGTCACACACACCAGCATTGCTCCGGTACAATGACTGCTACACCCACCATTCCACACCCCTTTCTCTGCTCCCTTTTTAACCTAACTTCATAAACTTCAACACACACTCCATGGTCATACACACACATTGTGTCACATATATAGCAGCTGCACAACCTACACTATGCTTATTTTTATGAAGACAGGATTAAAGCATTTAACTCTTTCCTTTTCACAGAGATCTGCACAAAATGAGTTGTGATATTTGGGTAGACAGAGATTTGGTTAAGTATTAATAATTGTGCTGATTTATTGAAGGAGACATTTATATCCTGCAAAAACACCTTTAGCAAACCAGTCGAAACACTATAAGGGTCTGTGTTTATTATAGGTTCCATGGCCCAGGAAACTGGTAAAACCAAATAATATTCAGATTATTTTGAAGTCCTCTGAATCTGATTTTAAATTAACACTGGGCTTGCAAAATATACAGTATGTTTTCCCATTTATTTTTTTCTGGACAGGAAATTACACGTCTTTTGTATTCTACAAGAACCCATATCAGAATTCCTTAATTTCTCTAAAAAAACAAAGTCAATTAATTATTGTTGTCAGAAAGTCTAAAAATTCAAAGCAGAAAACAACTTGGTAGCCAACATCAGCAATCGGGCAACTAATTCGTAACAAATTAGGCTATGTTGAAAAACTTCAAGTGATGGTTCTTATTCAGATTGGGTACAATAAACCCATACAAGCATCCCTGCAGAAGGCTTACCATTTTTAAGTATTATACTAACGATCAACTCTTCAACATAGGAATGAAATATTACATAGACACAGTAAATACATTAAAAATCCATACTAAATGTATTAAAAATAATATCCAGGATCTAATAATGTATTATGTTGTCTTAAGAAAGAAGAATTATATATTTTTTTTTCGAGTAGAGTTACTGTGTAGTGTGTAAATTTTTTTATTCTAACTGTGATTCCACAATAGCTGGAAAGATGTTTTTTTCTGCCATGTATGCACTGAATGAAAAAGACAAAGTGGCCCTGAACACAATGCTACTAGTCTGTAGAGACCTCCATCCACTGAACAGCATCTGTGTTTGAGTGCAAGGTCGTTCCTTTGCTGTTCCAAGAAGACAGGGAGGGGAGAAAAAAAAGGGAGAGTTTTCCATCCAGCTTAACAGAAACAAGGTCTGGGAGTGACACCGTCTTTAACAGTCTTTAACACTTAGTTATAGGCCACAAATGTAACGGTTCCTTCCATTCTCTTAACGCCATTCCATTTTAAATGCCTTTTTTGGCAAAGTACCCATTAGTGTGTGTGGCCTTTTCCAGCAGCTTCTGGTCTCTTAAAATTATAGGTCCTTCTTCTTCCTGCCATAAGCGACGGTATAACTATTGTAGGGAGGAGGGAATGTGTAAACCTGTTCAGAGAATGAAGTGAACTTCTAACCTGGAACAGCACTCAGACGAATAATGGCTGCCTAGCTGCCAGCATCCCACACAGTCTTAACAAATGTATGTGTCTGTTTGACTGACAGATTCTTATGAAATAAACAGTAATATCACATCAATATAGATCATATATACACAGCTGACTTTTAAACATTACATTTACCTCTCAGTTATATTTCTGTTTAACAGATATTATTATAGTCGTTCTATATGCTGGATTGAGGAGGGGAGCAGAATTCACTGGCACTGGAAAATTGACAAATATATTCTGATTGCACTGAGTGAGTAAGGGTGTGTTCATATAAAATGTGTTACCTGTGGGCCTAATACTATTGCTAACCTTACTTTTGCTTGTGCCACAATCTGTGCTAAATTGTTGTAGTTTATTGCCTTACTAAGTGATCAGCACTTTGGGGCAGTTAGCTCTTCTATCGGAACTAAGTTTTGTCTATCTAGGTACTTTCTGAACTATTTAAGTGACACCCCGATGGGTAACAGCTATAACAACTTAATGAGGAATCAACTGTTTAATCCTCTATTGACACACATTTGTGTAAATGTCCACATAGATGTACTACTATTTCTTATGGCTTTGTATTGCTGCTCAGTGAGCCATGAAATAACTGTGTTTCTCAAACACTTAAGAATTTGATGGTGCGCAACAAAGGTGCTCAGGATAACAACTAATATGCTACACGGCAAAGAAAAACTACAAATTTGAACTGTATATACTAAGATTGAAGGTATGCTACTGGCCACTGGCCAGGGTGGCTAAAGTTCACAGTGCCCTGGCAATGTAAGCATGCATGGACCAATGTGAACAGACATACCTACTACATGGAAACAAGCAATGATGTCTGAAATGGCATGAGCTGCTGAAAGTGCAAAGACCACTACAAACGGTTGAAACCTGCCATGGGTACTGACATTTGTGCACCAGCAAATGGAATTCTGTTATGAGCATGTACAGTATAGTGCAAATATCTGCAACCTTTCAGCAACAAAGTATAACTATGCATTTTAATTATTTATTCATTATATTATATGCTTAGAGCTGAACTTCAGGCACTATTTAAACCCAATTATGTATTACTTGAAAAGTCATTAAAAGTAAAATTTACTTAATATATCATTGCGCTGAATCTGTCTTGATATGAATCTCCTGTAATTCCCTGCTTAGCAGTACACTAACAAGGGATGAGCAACATCCTTGAACAATCTGGTTTCTATTGCCATGCACAGAGGATGTCAGTCTAACACTGAATAGACATACAGGAGGGGAAAGTCACCTATCAGATGTGTGAGTGAGTACCATTGCTATGACTTCAGAGATGGAAGAGTGTTGAAGTGTGTATGTAGAGCAGTGGTTTCCAACCATTTTTACTTGCAATACCCTTGGCATGCCATTTTCATATATTGTAACCCTGTCCCACAAAAAATCAGTCACTACTGTACTGACTATTGCTATAAACATGTCCACAGACATATAGTCAGCAAACCTGGGGACTTTTGAAAAAATATTGGGCATGAGCATGGGGAAGAAACAAAGGGTGGAGTAGTGGGTATGACTAGAAGGCAAACTGTATTTAAAAGGTTGAAGGTGACTGTCATCATAGTTGCTAACATTGTAAAAAAAAAATCCAGGACACTTTTTTGCATGTAGGCGGAGCCTTGTTATAATTAGGGGGCGGGGCATTCATTTGTGGGCATGTCACACAGTAATCCGAAAATGAGGCATGTGAAAAATAGGCGTGGTTTACGTGTGATAGTGGGCGTGACTTAAATGGACGTGGATCAAAAGGGGTGTGGTTAGAGTCCGGGAGGAAGGAAGGAAGGAAGGAAGATCCTAAACCACGTTAGAAATATGTGTATTCCAGAAAGGTTAACAAAATCGGCAGATAAAGATACTCCAAAACACCTGTTGTTTACGCTTCAATCATCCCGGCACCATGGTTGTTATGGTGTCAGGATGATTGAAGCGCATTATTTCTATTATTACATTGTAATATAAAATTAAATCATTCAACTCACCATAATGCTGAATCAGTGGAACCCCTGAGCGTGTGACTTGCCACGTCGCCTGCTACCAGATGCCATCAGGTGCTCCCAGCGGAGCCCATCCTTACAATAGGTGCCCCAGCAGAGCCCGGTCCTTACATTAGTGCTCCCAGCAGAGCCCGGTCCTTACATCACTGCCCCCCGCAAAGCCCGGTCCTTACATCAGTGCCCCCATCAGAGCCCGGTCCTTACATCGGTGCCCCCAGCAGAGCCCGGTCCTTACATCTGTGCCCCCAGCAGAGCCCAGTCCTTACATCTGTGCCCCTAGCAGAGCCCGGTCCTTACATCAGTGCCCCCAGCAGAGCCCGGTCCTTACATCAGTGTCCCCAGCAGAGCCCAGTCCTTACACCAGTGTCCCCAGCAGAGCCCGGTCCTTACGTCAGTGCCCCCAGCAGAGCCTGGTCCTTACATCAGTGCCCCCAGCAGAGCCCGGTCCTTACATCAGTGCCCCCAGCAGAGCCCGGTCCTTACATTAGTGCCCCCAGCAGAGCCCGGTCCTTACATCAGTGCCCCCAGCAGAGCCCGGTTCTTACATCAGTGCCCCCAGCAGAGCCCGGTCCTTACATTAGTGTCCCTATCAGAGCCCGGTCCTTACATCAGTGTCCCCAGCAGAGCCTGGTCCTTACATCAGTGCCCCCAGCAGAGCCCAGTCCTTACATCAGTGCCCCCAGCAGAGGCCGGTCCTTACATCAGTGTCCCCATCAGAGCCCTGTCCTTACATCAGTGTCCCCAGCAGAGCCCGGTCCTTACATCAGTGCCCCCAGCAGAGCCCGTTCCTTACATCTGTGCCCCCAGCAGAGCCCGGTCCTTACATCAGTGTCCCCAGCGGAGCCGGTCCTTACATCAGTGCCCCCAGCAGAGCCCAGTCCTTACATCAGTGTCCCCCATCAGAGCCCGGTCCTTACATCAGTGTCCCCCATCAGAGCCCGGTCCTTACATCAGTGTTCCCATCAGAGCCCGGTCCTTACATCAGTGCCCCCAGCAGAGCCCGGTCCTTACATCAGTGTCCCCAGCAGAGGCCGGTCCTTACATCAGTGTCCCCAGCAGAGCCCAGTCCTTACACCAGTGTCCCCAGCAGAGCCCGGTCCTTACGTCAGTGCCCCCAGCAGAGCCTGGTCCTTACATCAGTGCCCCCAGCAGAGCCCGGTCCTTACATCAGTGCCCCCAGCAGAGCCCGGTCCTTACATTAGTGCCCCCAGCAGAGCCCGGTCCTTACATCAGTGCCCCCAGCAGAGCCCGGTTCTTACATCAGTGCCCCCAGCAGAGCCCGGTCCTTACATTAGTGTCCCCATCAGAGCCCGGTCCTTACATCAGTGTCCCCAGCAGAGCCTGGTCCTTACATCAGTGCCCCCAGCAGAGCCCAGTCCTTACATCAGTGCCCCCAGCAGAGGCCGGTCCTTACATCAGTGTCCCCATCAGAGCCCCGTCCTTACATCAGTGTCCCCAGCAGAGCCCGGTCCTTACATCAGTACCCCCAGCAGAGCCCGTTCCTTACATCAGTGCCCCCAGCAGAGCCCGGTCCTTACATCAGTGTCCCCAGCGGAGCCGGTCCTTACATCAGTGCCCCCAGCAGAGCCCTGTCCTTACATCAGTGTCCCCCATCAGAGCCCGGTCCTTACATCAGTGTCCCCCATCAGAGCCCGGTCCTTACATCAGTGTTCCCATCAGAGCCCGGTCCTTACATCAGTGCCCCCAGCAGAGCCCAGTCCTTACATCAGTGCCCCCAGCAGAGCCTCCCAGACCCACATGTTCAGTATAGGGGGGAGGGGCCACCAAAAGAGAGAAGCCGATTGGCTGCCCCTCTCCTCCGCACTGAACACAAGAGGACAACACAGTGGCGGCAGCAGTGGCCATTTTGGTGTAGCCGCGGCTGCCATTTTTTTTACTAACACTCCCGAATTTCCCGGGACATTCAAAAAGTCCCGGGGCAAAAACAATCCGGGACAAGGGTCCCAAATCCGTGAATGTCCCGGGAAATTCGGGACTGTTGGTAACTCTGTGTCTTCTGTGCTGGTTAGTACTGGAGTACAGCAGTATCGCTGAGCCCTGTTGCCTCTCCAATGTGTGTGACCTGCAGCCTGTATTCCTTTTACTCACTCCTCAGGGTGTGTGAGTGTCTCCACCTCTTCCTTCCTTGCGCTCTCATTTTTTTATTTGTGTGTATCTTCTCCTTTTCTTTTCCATTCCCTCCCTCTTCACAGAAAAAGGCAGTGTCCCTTGTGTTGCCCTCTTCCTCTGACCTAGCTGTGTTCTCATCATCATCTGTAGTACCGTAAGAATTATGTGCACCACCTAGCAATCCAGCTTCATTGGTTGCTAGGATGAAGGCTTCTGGGCTGCAGGACATCATGCGTTTCCACGATGTGGACAGGCATGCCGTTAGCGTCAGAATAACCTATGATGCTATGCAACCAAGCTGCCCACTCCACAGAAATGACAGCTGTGAGTTCCAGGCTGGCAACCTAGAAATCAATGATTGCTCTGCTTCTCCTGCTCTTGCTTGCCTAGGCCTGGGCTACCTACCCACAGCATATCCACAGAGATTATTCTAGTACTACCTGTTATAGATTAAATATTTTATTATCACATCCCTGATAAACCAACAGAGGTGATAATAAGCCCTTGGCATGTGAGGAGGCTGGAGGTGGAAACCTTTCCTAGGCAGCTGTATTGATGAACCAGGCAATAAGTGTGTCATCTACCGGGCCTTGCAGTGTGGCCACCTGTGAAAATCACAAGACTAGTTGTACACAATTGCAAATCCCTTTGACAGATAATCAGTGAACATATATGTATGTACTGGGAGTTCTGTTATAAAATGTATGTGAGCTTGAGCACTGGAGGAAAGGATTACTGTATCACTGGCAGGTGGGCAGTGCAAACTTTGCTTTCGGCAGATTTTCTGGTATGTGGTTCCATTAAGAAAGACTGCATGCAGCACCAGAAACCCATATTTCACGTTCTCTATGTTCCCTGAATTTATTTTGAGTATTTTTATGCAGTGTCAACATTTTACCAAGCACTTTACAGATCTATATTGATCCACCTACATTGGCCTCTGATCCCTGTAGGAGATCACAATCTAATGTCCCTATCTTTCTCATACACACACTACCCACTATTTGGCATAAAGCCCATTCATTATAAATATAAGTAAGATTATATCAGTGGTTAAAAAGAATTACAAAAGAGATGCTGGTATATTGTTATTTCATAAAAAGGAATATCACATTGATTACCCTAAAAAAGTAATGAAAAATACAACATTTCAATCACATTAAATTATTGTAAAAATGTAGGTCAATTAAAGCCCAAACTGTATTAAATTGCAGCTTACTAATCGTTAGATATGGTGGCTGCATCAGTTTTCTTTTTTTCACCTCTGGGGGGGAGGGTCTTGTTAAATGTATTAGTAAATTTAGAGCCACTAACAAATTGAAGCCAAACACGCATTTTATAATCAATTACAGCAAATATATTTCTTTTTCGTACATCACGGGACACAGAGCGACTTAGTCATTACTAATGGGTTATATAGTTTACCTTCAGGTGCTGGCACTGGCAACTTCCAAACCGGAAGTACCCTCCCCTATATAAGCCCCTCCCATCCGGGAGCACCTCAGTTTTTTGCCAGTGTCTAAGGTGTTGGCCAAAGAGTAACATGTGTTTTCACTGGGCTTGCGTACAGGTTCTTTTGGGCCTTAGTAAGCTGTTCCGGATCCCACCAAAAAAGCTTCATAGCTAAACGGTCGGTACCCGGGCCTTGCAGCAGAAGAGCAAGGTTTTGCCTGTAATGCCTCTCTTAGGAGGGCTGGACCCTGGGATCCAGAGCTCTGGTCATACCCACGACCAAGATGTTGTCTGTGCAGGGTGCTATACAGGTCCAGGGGAGTGGAATCCTTGGGAACCCGGTCCCTGAAGGTTTAATTACAATGCCTGCCGTGATAGGTGAAGTTTGGGCTTCTGTGGACCAAACAGAGTCCTGCGGCGGGGAACAGGTAAGTGGGGGCCCCCAGGAACTTGGTTCTATTGGGGGACCCCCAAGCCTAATTTGTCTTTCTGTCTGTTACCTAACGGTATTCCCGCTAATATCTGTGTATGCCTGTAACTACTGAAAATGTAAAATTTTAATAGTAGTCAAGAAAAAAAAAAAAAAGAGGACCGCGGTACCTGTGTTAAACCTCTAGAGGCCGCTGTGGTCCATTTTTCTTGTCATGTGGATCTTTGGTTTTCTCAAGTCAAAAGATCCAGGCAGTTGATAAGTTTCTCTGTGGGATACCACTTCCTCTGCCCTGTTGCTGCGCTCATCCACCGCACAGGCCCTCCGGCAAAAAGGGCCCTGGCTCCTAGTCCCTGTTTGATTTTCGAAAAGGGCGCCAATGGCGCACGGGCGCGCGCGGGCGCGTGCACGCGCCTCCTATGAAAAAAAAGGGGCGGGGCGGGTGGATGACGCTCGATGCGCGCCACGACGCTTCTGCGCATGTGCAGGCGTCCCAGCTTGTATAAAGACACAGTACAAGTGTCAGCTGGATGCAAACAGAGCTAGCAACAAACAGTGGCACACAGAGGCGGTTGATGCAGGCATCCCCATAGAAAGGCACTTTAGTGGACACCAGCTGGTATATGGCAGCAACTGTGTTAGACTATTACCAGCAAAATTGGTGTATGACGACGGGAATACCTCAGCTTTGTGCTTAAAGGATATGTCGTCCAGACGCTCCGGAAATAAGTCTTCCAGGAAGCCAAAGGGGTCTCCATCGGGCTCTGAGGATATTGGGCATGCTTGTACTGCACCAATCTCCCCTGAGAATTCAGAGGTCAGTAGCCGTAGAAACCCCGCAGGAGTGCCTGGTGCTGTGGCTGTCCCCAGTCCACCTGCTTCTGTATATATAACAGAGGAGGTTTTATCCTCAACTCTGGGAGGATTGGAAGAGAGATTAACAGCATTGATCGCTGCTTCCCTGTCACAGGGAAAGCGCGTCCGATCTCCGTCTCCTCCTTCAGAGTGCCTGTTAGTGGAGGAACAGCCCCACACAGAGATCGACCTACCTGAAGGGGATCAGGATGAGGTTGATTCAGTTATGGAGGAATCAACAGTGGAAGAACCTTTCTCAGCATCTCAGGCTGAAAGATTATGGGTTCAGTCTCTGACTAACATGGTCCGATCAGCATTTAAAATGCCTCTGGCGGAACCACCAACCACTATGGTTTCCTCGCTGGGGTCGCTAAAAGCTCCCCAGGCTGTCTGTTCCTTCCCAATCCACCCTTTATTAGAAGGGCTTATTTACCAGGATTGGGAGCATCCTAATAAAATATTTGCTCCCCCCAAGAGATTTCCGGTGATCTATCCCATGGAGGATAAGTTCATAAAAAAATGGAGGGTCCCTACAGTGGACACAGCCATCTCTTCTGTGAACAAATCACTGACATGTCCAGTAGATAATGTTCCAATGTTCAAAGACCCAATAGATAAAAAATTGGAGTCTTTACTAAAATCTGCTTTCTCTACAGCAAGCATGGTGACACAACCTGCGGTAGCAGCGATTGGAGTCTGCCAAGCAGTGAAAGATCAGTTGAAACAAGTCTTAAGGGACTTACCAGATCAGCAGGCTATTGCCCTAGCTGACCTGCCTAGAGCCTTGTGTTTTGCGGTGGACGCCATAAAGGATACAATCCAACAGGCCTCCCGCTTTACGCTGTCTGTAGTACATATGCGTAGGCTTCTGTGGCTCAAAAACTGGTCTGCTGAAGCTCCCTGTAAGAAACTGCTGGTTAGCTTCCCATTTCATGGAGAACGCTTATTTGGAGAAGATCTGGACAAATATATCCAGAAAATTTCTGCCGGTAAAAGTTCACTCTTACCGGTTAAGAACAAGAGTAGAAGTCCTTCTTTTAAGAGGCCTACTTCTCCAGTCCCGGGCACATCGGCTGTGAAGCAGTTCCGACGGCCTCCGCGGTCAAATTCAGGGGGCAGAAATCAGGGACAATCACAGGGTAACAAGAAGCCCTGGATCAAGAGAGGTACAAAACCTCCCCCCAAGTCATGAAGCGTTGCCCCCACTCAATCGGGTGGGGGGAAGGCTTCAGTTGTTCACAGAGACCTGGCGGGACACCATCAGAGACAGATGGGTGCTCTCCGCAGTAAGTCTGGGATACAAGCTGGAGTTAAAAGGCACTCCTCCTGCCCAATTTATGAGGTCAAACATGCCAAGAGATCCCCAGAAGAGAGGATCCCTCCTTCTGGCACTAGAACAACTATTGCTCCAAGGTGTAATCATGAAGGTTCCCCTGAAAGAAAGCGGATTCGGGTTTTACTCGAACCTTTTCACAGTCCCCAAACCAAATGGGGACGTGAGGCCCATATTAAATCTAAAAGGGCTAAACAAGTTCCTAAATATCAGGACTTTTCGGATGGAGTCGATCCGATCGGTGGCCACCGCCCTACAAGGGCAGGAATAGTTAGCCTCGATCGACATAAGGGATGCTTATCTGCATATTCCCATCTTTCCGGCCCACCAGAAATTTCTACGCTTTGCAGTAGAAGGGCGCCATTTTCAGTTCAGAGCCTTACCTTTCGGTCTGGCCACAGCACCACGAGTGTTCACAAAGGTTCTGGCCCCACTATTGGCCAATCTAAGAACACAAGGTGTAACGATAATGGCATATCTAGACGACCTGCTACTAATAGACCACTCAGTGGAAAAGCTGGAAGTAGCTATTCACAAGACAATCAAGTATCTGGAATATCACGGTTGGATTATCAACCGGGACAAGTCAGCTCTAAGACCAGTCAAAAGTCTGGAATACTTAGGGCTAAGGCTGGATTCAAATCAGAGAAAGATTTTCTTACCTCCAGAGAAGGTGTCGTCTTTAAAAGATTTGACCCACTTAGTGGGTACAAAAAGAAAACCATCCATACGCCTGTGCATGAGGCTGCTGGGAAAAATGGTGGCTTCATTCGAAGCGGTACCCTACGGTCAATTCCATTCAAGGAATTTGCAAAGGGCCATACTGTCAGCCTGAAACAAAAAAGTTCAGGCTTTAGACTTACCAATGTCCCTGTCCCCTTCCGTTCGCAAGAGCCTCCATTGGTGGTTGGTGCCCCAGAATCTGGAAAAAGGGAAACCCTTCAGTCCGGTTTCTTGGAAGGTGGTCACTACAGATGCCAGCCTCATAGGCTGGGGGGCAGTACTGGAGCAATGGTCTCTCCAGGGCAAGTGGTCAGAAGCAGAAAAGGCCCTGCCCATCAATCTCTTAGAGATACGAGCAGCCCGGTATGCCCTAGTAGCATGGACATCCAAACTCCAAGGGTCCCCTGTCAGAATTCAATCAGACAATGCCACAGCAGTGGCATATATCAATCACCAGGGTGGCACCAGGAGTCGTGCAGCCCAGAGGGAAGCAAATTGCATCCTGGAGTGGGCAGAAAGATATGTCCCAGCCATATCCGCGGTTTTCATCCCAGGAGTGGAAAATTGGAGAGCGGACTTTTTAAGTCGCCAACAATTATGCCCGGGGGAATGGTCTCTTCACCCCGAGGTTTTCCAGGCAATATGCCAGCGGTGGGGAACACCGGATGTAGATCTGCTAGCATCCAGATTCAACGCAAAGGTGGACAGATTTGTGTCTCGCACAAGGGATCCCCTAGCTTGCGGCTCGGATGCCCTAGTGTTCCCTTGGGATCAGTTCAAGCTGATATATGCATTCCCACCGCCACAATTGTTACCGCGATTACTCCGCAGAATCAGGGTAGAAAAGAAACCAGTGATTCTGGTGGCTCCAGCGTGGCCCCGAAGGGCATGGTACGCGGAGATTGTAAAAATGTCAGTGAGGAGTCCTTGGACCCTCCCACATCGTCCGAACCTGCTGTCGCAAGGACCGATATACCACCCTTCCTTACCAGCCCTAGGTTTGACGGCCTGGCTATTGAAGCCCACATTCTGAAAAAGAGAGGGCTCTCTAACTCTGTGGTATCTACCATGATCAATGCCAGGAAGCCGGTATCCAGGCAGATCTATTATAGGATCTGGAAGGCGTACATTACGTGGTGTGAGGCCAAGAAATGGCATCCACGTAAGTACGTGATAGGTAGGATTTTGGACTTCCTACAGTGGGCTGTAGATAGGAAGCTGGCCTTGAGTACTATCAAGGGTCAGATTTCGGCCTTGTCAATATTTTTTCAAAGGCCCTTGGCTTCGCATTCACTAGTCAAAGCTTTCATACAAGGAGTGATGCGTATTAGCCCTCCGGTTAGTATTCCCATATGTCCATGGGACTTAAACCTGGTTCTGTCGGTTCTACAGAAACAACCGTTTGAACCATTGCAACACATTTCCTTGGTTCTTCTCACCAGGAAATTGATTTTCTTAGTAGCCATTTGTTCGGCTAAAAGAGTATCGGAATTAGCCGCCTTGTCCTGTAAGGAGCCATATCTGGTTGTCCATAAGGACAGAGTAGTATTACGTCCTCATCCAGCCTTTCTTCCCAAGGTGGTATCGAGGTTTCATTTGAACCAAGATGTGGTTCTTCCTTCTTTTTTCCCCAAACCTAGCTCGGTAGAGGAAAAGTTATTACATTCTTTGGATGTAGTAAGAGCAGTTAAAGCTTATCTAAAAGCCACTGCTCAGATTCGCAGAACGGATACTTTGTTTATTCTGCCGGAAGGCCCTAGAAAGGGTCAGGCAGCATCAAAATCTACTTTAGCCAAGTGGATTCGACAGGTCATAATACAAGCCTATGGCTTGAGAAAGAGACCGCCTCCGTTCAAAGTTAGGGCGCACTCCACAAGAGCAGTTAAGGAACTTCATGGGCAGTGCATCACCAGGCCTCCCTGGCTCAAGTATGTAAGGCCGCAACATGGTCTTCGGTACACACGTTTACTAGATTCTACCAGGTAGACGTTAGAAGTCAGGAGGATGTCGCCTTTGGGCGCAGTGTGTTGCAGGCCTCAAAAGATCCTCATGCCTGATGGCGCCCAGCTTATGTATCCCTCCCCTGATTTGGCATTGCTTTGGGACGTCCCATTAGTAATGACTAAGTCGCTCTGTGTCCCGTGATGTACGAAAAAGAAAAAGGGATTTTTATAACAGCTTACCTGTAAAATCCTTTTCTTGGAGTACATCACGGGACACAGAGCTCCCACCCCTCTTTTTGGGACACTTATTGCTTTGCTACAAAACTGAGGTGCTCCCGGATGGGAGGGGCTTATATAGGGGAGGGTACTTCCGGTTTGGAAGTTGCCAGTGCCAGCACCTGAAGGTAAACTATATAACCCATTAGTAATGACTAAGTCGCTCTGTGTCCCGTGATGTACTCCAAGAAAAGGATTTTACAGGTAAGCTGTTATAAAAATCCCATTATTTTTTCCTTTTGGGATAAAGGTTTTGCATGAATAAATTAAAGGTGACCATTTTATTCGCCCCTGTCAGTGTTAAGTGGTTTGTCTCATCCATATAAACTGATACATTCTGGAGAGTTTGTGCTGTGAAAAACTGGAGACTCCCCGGCTGGATCAGCAGAAGATCCAGAAACAAATGCAGCCATCTCACCCAAACCCTTTGGCTTTCGTAGCTGTTATGAAGGATACACATTTAATTAGATACACTTCTCTTGAAGTTACTTATATTTGAAGTAAAACAGAAAGAATTGACCCCTCTATGTCGGGTAGTCAATCTACAAGGTAAGTGTAAACTACGGAGCACAATTCCCCTTATTTGGAGAGCTTCTTTAAGGTTTATGTTGACTGACCACTCATAAAGCAAACCAAAATCTGTAAATCTACAATTATTGACTATTTTACATTAAGTAAAATTTGAGGATGAACTTTAATAAATGTGCATAGCCCTAATTCAGATATGTACACAAGTATACTGTATACTTTGTGCACATATACAGTATATCACAGTATTAATAAAGCTAGAGATTAGGGATGAGCTTCGTGTTCGAGTCGAACATACGTTCGACTCGAACATCGGCTGTTCGATCGTTCGACGAAGATCGAACGATTTGGGCCGTTCGCGCCAAATTCGAGTGACGCGAACGGCCCACAATGCACTACGCCATCGCAGTGTCATCCAGGCGCTGTGATTGGCCAAGCATGCACTGTGACCCCGCATGCTTGGCCAATCACAGCGCCGGCAGCGAGGAGAGCAATGATTGGCCACAGGCAGGATGCCTGTGGCCAATTATTGCTGAGGGTGTTTAGTACACGCCCCACACTATAAAAGGCCGCCAGCACGGCGGCCTAGTGTAGTGTGTTCCGGAGCAGGGATAGAGCAGCATAGGCAGGGACAGTGACTGTTATTTCTTTCTTGCTTAACCTGGATTCCTTTAGTTTAGGGAAAGAGAAGGATAGGTAGGGAGAGTGTCAGTGTGTTTTGTGCTTGTGCTATAGTGTGCTTAAAAAAAACATTTATTCTAGGGACAGAAAACTGTAGGTAGGGACAGTGTCAGTTTCTTTCACTCTGCAAGTCCTTGTTTCCAGGGACCTGGAAGGACAGTGAGTCAATTGTCCTTGTGCTATATTGTGCTTAAAAAAACATTTATTCTAGGGACAGAAAACTGTAGGTAGGGAGAGTGTCAGTTTCTTTCACTCTGCAAGTCCTTGTTTCCAGGGACCTGGAAGGACAGTGACTGAATTGTCCTTGTGCTATATTGTGATTAAAAAAAACATTTATTCTAGGGACAGAAAACTGTAGGTAGGGAGAGTGTCAGTTTATTTCACTCTGCAAGTCCTTGTTTCCAGGGACCTGGAAGGACAGTGACTGAATTGTCCTTGTGCTATAGTGTGCTTAAAAAAAACATTTATTCTAGGGACAGAAAACTGTAGGTAGGGACAGTGTCAGTTTCTTTCACTCTGCAAGTCCTTGTTTCCAGGGACCTGGAAGGACAGTGAGTGAATTGTCCTTGTGCTATATTGTGCTTAAAAAAACATTTATTCTAGGGACAGAAAACTGTAGGTAGGGAGAGTGTCAGTTTCTTTCACTCTGCAAGTCCTTGTTTCCAGGGACCTGGAAGGACAGTGACTGAATTGTCCTTGTGCTATATTGTGATTAAAAAAAACATTTATTCTAGGGACAGAAAACTGTAGGTAGGGAGAGTGTCAGTTTATTTCACTCTGCAAGTCCTTGTTTCCAGGGACCTGGAAGGACAGTGAGTGAATTGTCCTTGTGCTATATTGTGCTTAAAAAAACATTTATTCTAGGGACAGAAAACTGTAGGTAGGGAGAGTGTCAGTTTCTTTCACTCTGCAAGTCCTTGTTTCCAGGGACCTGGAAGGACAGTGACTGAATTGTCCTTGTGCTATATTGTGATTAAAAAAAACATTTATTCTAGGGACAGAAAACTGTAGGTAGGGAGAGTGTCAGTTTATTTCACTCTGCAAGTCCTTGTTTCCAGGGACCTGGAAGGACAGTGACTGAATTGTCCTTGTGCTATATTGTGATTAAAAAAAACATTTATTCTAGGGACAGAAAACTGTAGGTAGGGAGAGTGTCAGTTTATTTCACTCTGCAAGTCCTTGTTTCCAGGGACCTGGAAGGACAGTGACTGAATTGTCCTTGTGCTATATTGTGATTAAAAAAAACATTTATTCTAGGGACAGAAAACTGTAGGTAGGGAGAGTGTCAGTTTATTTCACTCTGCAAGTCCTTGTTTCCAGGGACCTGGAAGGACAGTGACTGAATTGTCCTTGTGCTATATTGTGATTAAAAAAAACATTTATTCTAGGGACAGAAAACTGTAGGTAGGGACAGTGTCAGTTTCTTTCACTCTGCAAGTCCTTGTTTCCAGGGACCTGGAAGGACAGTGAGTGAATTGTCCTTGTGTTATATTGTGATTAAAAAAAACATTTTTTCTAGGGACAGAAAACTGTAGGTAGGGAGAGTGTTTTTTTTCTTTCACTCTGCAAGTCCTTGTTTCCAGGGACCTGGAAGGACAGTGACTGAATTGTCCTTGTGCTATATTGTGATTAAAAAAAACATTTATTCTAGGGACAGAAAACTGTAGGTAGGGAGAGTGTCAGTTTATTTCACTCTGCAAGTCCTTGTTTCCAGGGACCTGGAAGGACAGTGACTGAATTGTCCTTGTGCTATAGTGTGCTTAAAAAAAACATTTATTCTAGGGACAGAAAACTGTAGGTAGGGACAGTGTCAGTTTCTTTCACTCTGCAAGTCCTTGTTTCCAGGGACCTGGAAGGACAGTGAGTGAATTGTCCTTGTGCTATATTGTGCTTAAAAAAACATTTATTCTAGGGACAGAAAACTGTAGGTAGGGAGAGTGTCAGTTTCTTTCACTCTGCAAGTCCTTGTTTCCAGGGACCTGGAAGGACAGTGACTGAATTGTCCTTGTGCTATATTGTGATTAAAAAAAACATTTATTCTAGGGACAGAAAACTGTAGGTAGGGAGAGTGTCAGTTTATTTCACTCTGCAAGTCCTTGTTTCCAGGGACCTGGAAGGACAGTGACTGAATTGTCCTTGTGCTATATTGTGATTAAAAAAAACATTTATTCTAGGGACAGAAAACTGTAGGTAGGGAGAGTGTCAGTTTATTTCACTCTGCAAGTCCTTGTTTCCAGGGACCTGGAAGGACAGTGAGTGAATTGTCCTTGTGTTATATTGTGATTAAAAAAAACATTTTTTCTAGGGACAGAAAACTGTAGGTAGGGAGAGTGTTTTTTTTCTTTCACTCTGCAAGTCCTTGTTTCCAGGGACCTGGAAGGACAGTGACTGAATTGTCCTTGTGCTATATTGTGATTAAAAAAAACATTTATTCTAGGGACAGAAAACTGTAGGTAGGGAGAGTGTCAGTTTATTTCACTCTGCAAGTCCTTGTTTCCAGGGACCTGGAAGGACAGTGACTGAATTGTCCTTGTGCTATAGTGTGCTTAAAAAAAACATTTATTCTAGGGACAGAAAACTGTAGGTAGGGACAGTGTCAGTTTCTTTCACTCTGCAAGTCCTTGTTTCCAGGGACCTGGAAGGACAGTGAGTGAATTGTCCTTGTGCTATATTGTGCTTAAAAAAACATTTATTCTAGGGACAGAAAACTGTAGGTAGGGAGAGTGTCAGTTTCTTTCACTCTGCAAGTCCTTGTTTCCAGGGACCTGGAAGGACAGTGACTGAATTGTCCTTGTGCTATATTGTGATTAAAAAAAACATTTATTCTAGGGACAGAAAACTGTAGGTAGGGAGAGTGTCAGTTTATTTCACTCTGCAAGTCCTTGTTTCCAGGGACCTGGAAGGACAGTGACTGAATTGTCCTTGTGCTATATTGTGATTAAAAAAAACATTTATTCTAGGGACAGAAAACTGTAGGTAGGGAGAGTGTCAGTTTATTTCACTCTGCAAGTCCTTGTTTCCAGGGACCTGGAAGGACAGTGACTGAATTGTCCTTGTGCTATATTGTGATTAAAAAAAACATTTATTCTAGGGACAGAAAACTGTAGGTAGGGAGAGTGTCAGTTTATTTCACTCTGCAAGTCCTTGTTTCCAGGGACCTGGAAGGACAGTGACTGAATTGTCCTTGTGCTATATTGTGATTAAAAAAAACATTTATTCTAGGGACAGAAAACTGTAGGTAGGGACAGTGTCAGTTTCTTTCACTCTGCAAGTCCTTGTTTCCAGGGACCTGGAAGGACAGTGAGTGAATTGTCCTTGTGTTATATTGTGATTAAAAAAAACATTTTTTCTAGGGACAGAAAACTGTAGGTAGGGAGAGTGTTTTTTTTCTTTCACTCTGCAAGTCCTTGTTTCCAGGGACCTGGAAGGACAGTGACTGAATTGTCCTTGTGCTATATTGTGATTAAAAAAAACATTTATTCTAGGGACAGAAAACTGTAGGTAGGGAGAGTGTCAGTTTATTTCACTCTGCAAGTCCTTGTTTCCAGGGACCTGGAAGGACAGTGACTGAATTGTCCTTGTGCTATAGTGTGCTTAAAAAAAAACATTTATTCTAGGGACAGAAAACTGTAGGTAGGGACAGTGTCAGTTTCTTTCACTCTGCAAGTCCTTGTTTCCAGGGACCTGGAAGGACAGTGAGTGAATTGTCCTTGTGCTATATTGTGCTTAAAAAAACATTTATTCTAGGGACAGAAAACTGTAGGTAGGGAGAGTGTCAGTTTCTTTCACTCTGCAAGTCCTTGTTTCCAGGGACCTGGAAGGACAGTGACTGAATTGTCCTTGTGCTATATTGTGATTAAAAAAAACATTTATTCTAGGGACAGAAAACTGTAGGTAGGGAGAGTGTCAGTTTATTTCACTCTGCAAGTCCTTGTTTCCAGGGACCTGGAAGGACAGTGACTGAATTGTCCTTGTGCTATATTGTGATTAAAAAAAACATTTATTCTAGGGACAGAAAACTGTAGGTAGGGAGAGTGTCAGTTTATTTCACTCTGCAAGTCCTTGTTTCCAGGGACCTGGAAGGACAGTGAGTGAATTGTCCTTGTGTTATATTGTGATTAAAAAAAACATTTATTCTAGGGACAGAAAACTGTAGGTAGGGAGAGTGTCAGTTTATTTCACTCTGCAAGTCCTTGTTTCCAGGGACCTGGAAGGACAGTGACTGAATTGTCCTTGTGCTATATTGTGATTAAAAAAAACATTTATTCTAGGGACAGAAAACTGTAGGTAGGGAGAGTGTCAGTTTATTTCACTCTGCAAGTCCTTGTTTCAAGGGACAGAGAAGGACACCTGAAGGTAGCCCTTATTGCTTTTTTCCCATCTCCCTGCAGGCCATCTATTAGAATGTCTGGAAGGCAAACAAGGAGAGGCAGACAGTCAGGAGGCAATAAAAGAGGGCAAGCAGGCTCTGTGTCTGGGGGCAACAGTGCTGGTCGTGGACGCGGTGCATTGTCATCAGCACATGGCCATGGGACACGCTTGTCCTTCTTTTCGGCAGCTGGACATGTTGAGCCACATCATGCCGAAGACTTGGTAGAGTGGATGACCAAGCCCTCCTCCTCCTCCTCATCCTCTCTCACCCAGGCTCAGGGTACTGGAAAAGCAGCTGCCAAAGCGTCGTCTTCCCTGGTATCAATGTCAGACAAATCATCAGTCACTCCTTCCCTAGACCCACCATGTCCTCCTCCTGAGGAGTCCCCCGAACTGTTTCAGCACAGTGTTGGGTACATGCTCCAGGAGGATGCCCAGCGTTTCGAAGGGTCTGATGATGAAACCCAGCTAGAGGAAGGCAGTAGCGTGAGAGCAGACAGAGGGGATGCTCAAGAAGGACACCAATCTGGCAGTCATGTTCCAGCAGCTGCAGCATACTGCCAGATTGGCTCCAGTGATGAGGAGGGAGGGGATGATGAGGTCACTGACTCCACGTGGGTGCCTAATAGGAGAGAGGAGGAGGAGGAGGATGAGGAGGAGGCACATCTCCAACGAGGCAGGATGCCCTTTGGTGGCCAGCGTAAGGGCAGTACACCAACGGAATCACACCGCAGAGCTCCGCCTGTGCAGGGCGCAGCCTCTGCCCGTCATTCAAAAAGTTCCTTGGTGTGGGCCTTTTTTGAGGCTAGTGCATCAGATCGCACAGCTGCTGTTTGCAACATATGTCTCAAGCGTATATCGCGTGGCCAAAACATCAGCCGCTTGGGTACCACATGCCTGACCAGACATATGTTGACCTGCCATGCAGCTCGTTGGCAAGCCTACCTCAAAGACCCACACCAAAGAACAAAGCGGACCTCTCCTTGCACCGCATCAGCTGGGATCTCCAACCCCACTATAACTTCAGTCCTCTCTGAAACATGCACTGAGAGGAATGAAGGTGTAGAATTAGGTGTGTCACAGCCAAGTACTTGCGCCCACTCTGCTAGCAGTACACCGACGTCCGATTCTAGCAGGCAAATTTCCCTGCCCCAGCTGCTGGACCGTCGAAAGAAGTTCACTCCCAGCCATCCACATGCCCAGCGGTTGAATGCTAGCTTGGCTAAATTGCTAGCGCTTCAACTGCTGCCTTTTCAGTTGGTAGACTCGGCCCCCTTCCGTGAGTTTGTGCAATGTGCAGTTCCTCAGTGGCAGGTTCCCAAACGCCACTTTTTCTCACGGAAGGCTATTCCGGCTCTCTACCGGCATGTGGAAGGCAATGTCTTGGCCTCGCTGGACAGGGCGGTCAGCGGTAAGGTGCATATTACCGCTGACTCATGGTCCAGCAGGCATGGACAGGGACGTTACCTTTCTTTCACGGCCCATTGGGTCACTCTTTTGGCAGCTGGGAAGGATTCAGGACAAGGTGCAGTAGTGTTGGAGGTTGTCCCACCGCCACGCCTCCAAAATGCTACTACTGGTTGTGACACACCTCTCTCCTCCACCCCCTCCTCTTCTTCTTCCTCCATGGCCTCTTCCTGTGGTTTGTCCTATGAACCAGCGGTGCTCCGTAGCCGTTCACGGGGCTACGCAAGCACGCAGGCAAAAAGATGCCATGCCGTGCTTGCGCTGGTGTGTTTGGGGGACAGAAGCCACACTGGGGCAGAGGTCCTGTCTGCTCTGCAGGGCCAGGCCGAGAGGTGGTTGACGCCACGCCAGCTTAAGCCAGGAATGGTGGTTTGCGACAATGGCACCAACCTCCTCTCCGCCCTCCGACAGGGACAACTGACCCATGTGCCCTGTGTGGCTCACGTCCTTAACCTGGTGGTGCAGCGCTTCTTGGGCAGGTACCCGGGCTTACAGGATGTCCTGAGGCAGGCCAGGAAAGTCTGTGTGCATTTCCGCAGATCTTATAATGCCAGTGCTCGCCTGGCTGAGCTGCAAAAGGAGTTGAACCTGCCCAAGAACCGCCTTATATGTGACATGCCCACCAGGTGGAACTCAACGTTGGCCATGCTGCAGCGGCTGCACACGCAGCAGAGGGCCATCAATGAGTACCTGTGCGACTACGGCACCAGGACAGGGTCAGGGGAGCTTGGTTTTTTTTCTCCACGCCAGTGGGGCATGATCAGGGATGCATGCACTGTCCTGGCACCATTTGAGGAGGCCACGAGGATGGTGAGCAGTGACAGTGCATGCATCAGTGACACTGTACCTCTTGTCCACCTGTTGGAGCACACGCTGCGTGGAATAATGGACAGGGCACTTGAGGCAGAACAGAGGCAGGAAGAGGAGGACTTCCTTGCCTCTCAAGGCCCCCTTTACCCAGACAGTGTTCCTTCTGTCCCACCCATCGCACAGGAAGAGGACGAGGAGGAGGAGGAGGAGGAGGAGGAGGAGGATTGTGTCAGCATGGAGGTGGAGGCTGGCACTCAGCATCATCAGCAGCAGTCTTTTACGGATGATTTACAGTCCCAAGAAACCAGTGGACTTGTACGTGGCTGGGAGGAGGTGGCTGCGGATCATGTCGTCCTTAGTGACCCAGAGGACTCCGGAGCGAATGCCTCAGCAAACCTACGCTGCATGGCCTCCCTGATCCTGCAAAGTCTGCGGAAGGATCCTCGTATTCTTCGGATCAAGGAGAGGGACCATTACTGGCTGGCCACTCTCCTTGATCCACGGTACAAGGGTAAGGTTGCGGACCTTATGTTACCGTCGCAGAGGGAGCAGAGGATGAGACAACTCCGGGAGGCCTTGCAGAAAGGTCTGTGCAACGCGTTCCCAGAGACTGGGAGGTTGCAAACTCCTGGTCCTGGACAACGAGTTGCTGAGGCTTCGGCCAGTCAAAGAAGGAGCGGTGGGGAAGGTGGCCGTCTGACCGATGCGTTCAGACAATTCTTTAGTCCGCAGCCCCAAAGTATGATCGGTTCCAGCAACCATCGCCAGCGTCTGATAAACATGGTGCAGGAATATCTAGGGGCAAGGTCAGACTTGGACACCTTCCCCACCGAAAATCCTCTGGCTTACTGGGTCTTGAGGATGGATCACTGGCCAGAGCTTGCACAGTATGCAATTGAGCTACTGGCCTGTCCTGCATCCAGCGTTCTTTCGGAACGCACATTCAGTGCTGCTGGAGGATTTGTCACGGATCACAGGGTGCGCCTGTCCACCGACTCGGTTGATCGACTGACTTTCATCAAGATGAACCAGTCTTGGATCACCACCAGCTACCACACACCTGATGCTGATATAACAGACTAATTGATTTTAACATGTCACATCCCTTCAAGACTGATGCTGATGCTGAGTGCCTGTGCTGTTATGTTGACTGGCTATCCTCCTCCTCCGAGTCCTCAATGATACGATTGATGATGATAGCTTGTAAGATCATTTTTGTTTATGGGTGCCGCCACCAGTGCCTAACGCCCAATTTTTCAGCCCCTGTTTAACAGGGGCGTGTAATTACAATTTTTGAAGCAATACTTTGCAACAGGGCTCATTGCTGTGCTCCAAGTACAGTATCTGTGAGGAGTTGCAGTGTTGTGCCACCAGTGCCTAACGCCCAATTTTTCAGCCCCTGTTTAACAGGGGCGTGTAATTACAATTTTTGAAGCAATACTTTGCAACAGGGCTCATTGCTGTGCTCCAAGTACAGTATCTGTGAGGAGTTGCAGTGTTGTGCCACCAGTGCCTAAGGCCCAATTTTTCAGCCCCTGTTTAACAGGGGCGTGTCATTACAATTTTTGAAGCAATACTTTGCAACAGGGCTCATTGGTGTGCTCCAAGTACAGTATCTGTGAGGAGTTGCAGTGTTGTGCCACCAGTGCCTAAGGCCCAATTTTTCAGCCCCTGTTTAACAGGGGCGTGTCATTACAATTTTTGAAGCAATACTTTGCAACAGGGCTCATTGCTGTGCTCCAAGTACAGTATCTGTGAGGGGTTGCAGTGTTGTGCCACCAGTGCCTAAGGCCCAATTTTTCAGCCCCTGTTCAACAGGGGCATGTAATTACAATTCTTGATCTAATAATTCACAGCAGGGCCCATTGCTGCACCCACCAAGAGTAACTGTCAGGGCTTACAGTGTTGTGGCACCAGCACCACCATCAAAGGCCCAATTTTTACTACCACTGTTCAACAATTATATGTAATTAAAATTCCTGATATAATAGTTGACAGCAGGGCGTTCCAGCACCAACCAAGAGTAACTGTGAGTGCTTACAGTGTTGTGCCAACACCAACAACTAAGGGGCCTATTTCTGCAGAGTATATACGGCAGGTCCCTACTTTCAAACATCCAACTTACAAACGACTCCTACTTGCAAACGCAAGAAGACAACAGGAAGTGAGAGGAAATCTACCACTAGGAAGGAAAATTCTCTCCTGTAAGAATAAATATGGGAGAAAGGTGTCTCCTCTGTACTGATGCTTTATCAGCAATCCTTGTTTCAAGAAAAACACCACATTTCAAAAACAGTTGTCATTGGGACGGAAAGTGAGGTGAAATGTTCTGAACAGGGGCACAGACAGCAAAACAAATGTTACAGGGGTGATAACCCTTACCTATGTTTTCCAAAAAGTTTAAAAATAGATTTTTGGTCTGGAGCTACACTTCAACAATGTACCTGTTCAAAATTACAAACAGACTCTACATAAGAACAAACCTACAGTCCCTGTCTTGTATGCACCGCCTGTATAGGGCTGTTCAGAGTATATAGGGCCTTTTTTATTTTATGTGCGGGGTTCCCCTTAATATCCATACAAGACCCAAAGGGGCTGGTAATGGGCTGGGGTAGGGGGGGGTCATGGGGTAGCTATGCCATTTTTCTTAAAGAATTTCATCCATATTACCGGGACCAGACATTACATTAAAGCCGCAAGCAGTTTTAAATGGCTTTTTTTTCCTTTAGAAGTGTCATTTTGTGCAGGGACAGTTCTAAACACGGGAAACACGTGGCACTTCACAGGCATACTTTAGACACCCCCCAGGTACGATATTTAAAGGAATATTTGACTTTTTTTTTTCACTTTATGCATCATTAAAATGACTGCTCCCGAAAAACGACCGTTTTTAAAACTTCTTTTTGCATTGATACATGTCCCCTGGTGCAGAACCCGGGTTCCCAAACCCTTTTTAGGACAATAACATGCATAATAGTTGTTATAATTAGCACTTTAGAATTCGAACGTTCGCATCCATTGTATTTAATAGGGTTCTAATGTTCGTTCGAACTTTCGGTCCGTTCGCGGGTTCTGGTGCGAACCGAACCCGGGGGTGTTCGGCTCATCACTACTAGAGATAAGTAAAACTGGAAAGTTTAATGAAATATTGGCAGAAGTAATGAGCTTTTGCCAAATGTTGCTATTTTGGCAAAATGTATTGTAGCCAATAGGAAATGTAAAAGAAATGTGGTTCTGAAAGGTGCAATAGGCTTTAGAGCCGGTTCACACCAGGGGGCGCGACGCGGCACGACTTGTGGGGGCGACCTCGGCGGCCCGATCTCAAGACGACTTGAGACGCCCGCCGAGGTGATTTGCATAAGACTTCTGTATAGAAGTCAATGCAGGTCGCCTTGGGTCGCCCCCAAAAGTAGTACAGGAACCTTTTTCTAAGTCGGAGCGACCTGAGTCGCTCTTACTTAGAACGGTTCCATTGAAAAGTGTGGGACGCGACTTGTCAGGCGACTGAGTCGCCTGACGAGTCGCCCTGGTGTGAACCGGCTCTTCAATGACTTCTGAGTGTAGCAAAAGTGCATTTTAACTAGCCTGTACCTGTTACTGTAATAAAAAAAAAGGGCCCCACGTTAGGCTCATGACCTTACCAGGAAAAAAAATTAAGTAAAAAGTTAAAGCAACAATACACAAATAACAATTAAAAACAAGAACAATGAAAAGAAAAAACTAATTGAAATATACTAAACTAATCTAAGCACACCCAAAATATCCTCTAAGTAAATATTAAAAACAACTTTGTTTAAGCAAATTTCACATGAGCAGCTTATTGGGCATAACTAAATAACTGAACATTTCTGTTTTGGAGAGATTGGTAAAATGACTCCGCTCTTTTCTACTGCTGACTGATAGAGAGGAATCTATTCATTGTCATTTGTATATCAGATCCATTGACTATGTATTGCAGTTCTAATCCTTTCTACTAACATACACAATGGAAAGTAGTAAATGCTATTCATTGTTTGTCACGGGTACGTATATGGAGAATGTCCTTCTGAGAAAGTGAACATGAGCAATAATGCAGTTATCACTTCCTACAATGATAACTGTTTAACGAAATGCTTTGATAACCTTGCTACTTTATTGTGAACAGACGTGTAACAAACAGGAAATGTCTGTTAAATTAGGTAAAAAAGGAAAGTCCTCTGTAAAAAGACAACATGAGTAAGCGGCTAAACCCCAGCCAAAGGTCAGGCCTGCACTGATTCTCTCTAGTTTTTCTCAGGCACTTAGATGAAAACCCACTATTAGCACATTTGTAGAACCTACTGACCAGATCAGGATACCCTTATACATTCCCTTGAGTGCACCAACTAAAAAGAACATTTTATCAAAGCGTGTTTTAAAGATAGAAGAGAAAAAAGCTTCTGTTTTAAGTTATTTCAGATCCAGAAAAAGCTTGTTTTCTGCTTAAAGTGGCATCAAAGTGTAGCTTCAGTTCTAAAGTAACCTTTTATTCAGCAACACCAAAGCTATTTAGTAGTGTACATTTATATGTCATTTACTATTCAATATTAACAACCTTTCAATCACAGTTTGGCTTTCGTAGCTGTTATGAAGGATACACATAAATTAGATACACTTCTCTTGAAGTTACTTATATTTGAAGTAAAACAGAAAGAATTGACCCCTCTATGTCGGGTAGTCAATCTACAAGGTAAGTGTAAACTACGGAGCACAATTCCCCTTATTTGGAGAGCTTCTTTAACGTTCATGTTGACTGACCACTCATAAAGCAAACCAAAATCTGACATTTTAGACATTATTAAATAAGTGGATATCTGTGTTTGCCCTTTATGTACCTCAAGACTTCATCCTGAAGTAAGAAAGAAAGCCCAAGACCTGTACATTAGACATTAAGGCCTCTGGTTATTAAAGTGATATTAAAGTCTTGTTTTCTTTTTTTTTTTTTAATAACAACATGTTATACTTACCTGCCCTGTGTAGTAGTTGTTTTGCACAGAGCAACCCAGATCCTCTTCTTCTCAGGTCCCTCGCTGGCCCTCCTGCCCCCTTCCTTCTGCCCCCACAGCAAGCAGCTTGCTATTAGACATGTGCATTCATTTTCGTCCGGATGCATTTTCGTCCGAATTTGGTGTATTTTCGTTATCGTTTTAACAAACGATAACGAATGTGCAGAGTCCGAAAAACGAAAGATCCGACATGAACAAATGCTTTATTTTCGTTTTTGTTGCAACAACAGTTCGAAATAGATAGGAAATTCGACATGACACTGACAATAGCGATCTGTGTCTATCGAACCTGTGGTCAAATGTGCCTAATCTTAGCTCTATTAGTCCAAGATTATTCTACATAGAGAGAAAAGATTTGACATAGAGAGAAAAGATTTGACATTATAAAGACAATAGCAAAAAAGGTTGAATGTGCCTAACTTAACTCTATTAGTCGTAGATTGTTCGTCATGAAGATTCGACGAAGCAGTCACCACGAGCGGACATTTATGGTCAGATGCTCTTCCCATAGGCTATAGAACAATTCTAATGTTGGTTGACTAGTAATAATAATAAATATAATTATTACTAGGGTCATACAACATTAGAATTCTACTAAAGCTTGTAGGCGGAACATTCGAACGGAAATGTACGATTGCGGCGTCGTACAGTTTCGCTGCTCCGTCGAATCTTCTTAGAACATTCGACAGACACCATAAGCCTTCAATGACAGATTTGACCTTAATTATTTCGGATTTGTGGACGAATGCATTTTTTAACTAAACAAAATAAATAAAAACGAATTTCGGGAGTAACTAAATAAATTTATTTTTCGGACGAAAACAAAATGTTTCAGTGTGCACATGTCTACTTGCTATGGAGGCATCCAAGCCAAGCTGCTGCTCTGTGTGTGCATTCAGACACGGAGCCAAGGCTTGGCTCCCCCCTCTCCCCATTGGCTCACTGACTTTGATTGACAGCAGTGGGAGCCAATGGTGCCTGCTACTGTCTCAGCCAATGAGGAGGGAGAAACCTTCTGCCTGTAGAACCAATTTAAAGTGGCCATGTCAACTCACCCTAACAATTGGGGAGCTGCCCTGATTTTTACCCCTCTCTACCTGGTACCTTGCATCCTGTCATTCACCAGTGACCAAGTAACTTTGAAAAACAGTCCTTATATTTTTATATGTGAAACATTTAGGAAATGACTTAGTTTGCTATTTTGATTACCGTTTCTATAAAATTGACAATATTTACATATGGACATTGCATAGTATGGAACAGTGCCATTTCTCCTGTTCTGTATGTTGGATGTAATTTCCAGTATCTCTTCCTATTTGATATGTATGGATGCAGTACTGTGCCTCTCCTCTTGTTCTGTTTGTTGGGTGCAATTCTTAGTACCTGTTCTTTATCTGCATGTATGGACACAGTACCATGCCACTTTGTTTGTTCTGTATGTTGTGTGTGTAGACAGATGCCGTCTGCTTCTTCCACTGTAGGTGGCGCCCGACCGAGCATCATCACAGCTTGGAGAGGAAGTCAAGAGAAACTCAGCTTCTCAGTGATTTCCTGGTTGCTGGAAGCAGTGTTCTGGTTGTCAGAGCTGCATCCAGGTGACCCTTGGTGACTATCTTGGGTCAGCAGTGTTTTTAAGTCCCTGCTCCCCAGGTTTTGGCATGCATTCACACGTGGGTAGTGTACGGATAGGTCTCCCATCTGTCAGGGAGAGTATTAGCAGGAGGGAAAGGTTTCAGACAAAAAGGGGCTTGGAAGTTTATTGGATATCTTCCCGTTTGGGTACAAGATGGCCAGGCCACATTCTGCCCCTCCAGGCAGATGCTGTCAGGTTGGCTGATACCTGCTCTGCTACATGCTGTTGACATTTGTGAGTGCTCCCGGTTGGGTCCTTACCCTCCGGGTTTGTTGTGAACTGTTTTGCCTTTACTACAATACAAGTTCTGCCTTTACTGCAATACAAGTTCTGCCTTTGCCACAATACAAGTTCTACTGATTGCACCAAGACTGTGTGTGAGTTATTATCACCGCACCACGCTGCACCCACCCACACATGCAATTCTTAGTATATATTAATATGTTTGCATGGACACTGCACATTACCACTTCTTTTCGATCTTGGAAGGTATTCTAAGTATCTTATAGGCCAAGTGTACTGCACAACTTCCTAGGCCTTCTCCACATCTCTCTTTTTACTGTGTACATTTGTAGGTCCCCATTTCAAGCTATTCCCATTTTAACATATTAGCCATGCCCAGTTTTTGCTGCAATGCATCCTTTTCCTTATCATCCTTTAATCTAGGGGTCCTCAAACTTACTTCAGCTCATTAACCCCTTTAGGAAGTTTTAGAATGTTCATCCAAAAATGTATTATATGAAAATATTTTAATAAATACTCCTTTTAAATAGTAGTATTACAAATTATAGTAATAGATAATAATATTCTTGAAAATACTGTCAACACTTCCCCTTGGTATCAGCAGCTGCCACTATGGCGATGTGGAAATTTTAGTATGTGCACAGCAATCATTTCTTTGACCCCACTCTTATTGCTATGGGTGTAAATATTTGGTTCTCCACCCAAGTTTGAGATATGTGTACTCACTGGCTCTCCTCTAGCTGTTTTATTAACCCCTTGGATAGTCCCAACAATCATTTTAGGTTAATATTAACCACCTTGAGGAACCATGCTTTAAACTTCTCTCCCAGGTTGACATCACTAGTAGAAGAGGCAATATAGATCACAGCATTCTCCCTACATTCCCTTGCATTCTCTATAGTGGAATAAAATTTAAAACGCACAAGCCATTAAAAGGAAGCTATCTAAAATTTGAAAAAAAAGTCTGATATCTGATAACTTTCTTTCATGTAACTATGTTTAAGTGCAAAGCTCAAGCTTACATGATAATTAGTGTGCTTAAAGGTACAGCACTCATCCATGCAATCTGCTGCACTACCCTTTACACTTTACCAGCAATACAGGTATGACAGTAAGGCACAGAGACAAACTGTAATCGCCTTTTTCCTGACTGCTGTAACATGACAAAAAGTAAAAATGTGACTTCAGCACAATTTATTGCTAAATATATTTTATTATCTATTTAAAGACTTAATGTACACAAGACGTTTTAAAACCTCTCCTGGACGATTTAACTTGACAGATAGTAACCAACGTTTAAAAATATCTGTTTTGTCACGTTTGCATGCCGCGTTTAAACGCGTTTGCGTTTAGATGCGTTTTTTTTTTTAAATAGTCAAAAATGTATCTCCATTAAAAACGCCTGTAAACGAAACGTGGCTTAATGCGAGTTACCGCGTTTACAAGCTGTTACAGGCGTTTGGCTTTTCAAATGCCTCTAAACATCCATCCGAAACGCTTTTTTTTTTGCTTTCCAAAAAATGCTCCTAAACTCAACTGCCTAGAAATGACTATAAACGACCCTGTGTATATGTACTGATAAGATAACATGGAGGAGAGTTCAGGGGCAGCTGAAAAACACACCCAACTGCTCCTAAATGCCTGTTTACCAGCAGCAGTGTAGATAAAGCCTTAATCTTCCGTGTTGATTTTAATTTCCTATCCTAGACACCCTACCTTCCATATCAAACTCACCTCTACATACCCTGACAAACATTTAAACATCTGATGTTGCACATTGTCATATTCTGGAAAACCATGGAATACACTGTGATCATAGAGCAGCCACTTGCTGCAGACTTCAAATCCTCCACAGCAAAAGGGTTAAAACTGTGAAAGAATGGAAGTCACAGACAGACTCCTCAGGCATCAATATACGCAAGGCCGGTTAATGAGACTTGTATATTGGCTGGGTATTTTTTTTAAAGCAAGCTGTTTCTAATTTAGCTAGAAGACGGAATGCAAATGTCCAGCAATGCATTTTTTATTTTGCCTATTACAAGAAAGACAGCCTTGCTAATGGGGGAAAAAAATAATGTACCCAATGTATATGCACATATATGTAACTGGATATTAAACAGCAGCATTGCTACTGTTAGTGTAGTTATTAATTTACTTCTAGCGTGTGTGATGTCTTGTCATAAAAACAGTAATAATGCTGTTAAACTGAACAGAACTGTATTCCCCTGAAACCTATCCATTACATAATAAAGCAGAGGAGCAGCCAATTTATTCATTAATGTAGACAGGGTGGTCATTTTGCCCCAGGTGGTCCAAAATCCTAAGCTGCAGAAGTGCAGCTTTTTGTGCTTATGGAAAAGAGTGTTTCAATAGTAACCAGCTCTTAACTTGGGGTGGCCTTCAACACTTTCCAGATATACATGGGGTTCGCCCTGGGACTGGTGAATATGGTTAGCCAAAAAACATATCATGATAGTAAAAAAGTAGATTTATTACAGTTTGTTGCGCATATAAAACACAACAGCAATAAATACAGGCCGATAAAATATGCATACAATGTGAACATTGGTCAGTCAACATACATGGTAAACAATATATACCAATATACAAACATCAGAGTGCATGTTAAAGGAGACACTGACTGTCAAAGCTCACTTCCTTCCTAAAAAACTAGTTGCCTGGCTGTCATGTTAATTGTCTGCCTTAAATACTTTCAGATTCACTAATGCAGAAAGAGAAGTCAGAACTCCTGATCTGCATACTTGGTTCAGGTCTGAAGCTCAATAAATGCCGAAGCCCGGGGATTGGCATGACAGCCAGGAAACCATAATTTTTCGAAGACAGCCAGCAATTACAGCCCATTTGTCTGCTTAGACAGGTTTGTTTTAAGTTTTTATAATCACCACAATGTACTTTGCAAATAAATATAGCAGTTGTGTACATAGCCATAATAGTCACCAATGCAAAACTTGATTGGTCTTTTTCGTATTATATTTAAAGGTAAAAAAACGATTACTCCGCTAAGAATGACTTTAGAAGAATTGTCATAAATAAAAAACTGTCAAACCAAACTTTCTAGAGGAAGATTTGCTAAATATACAAGATCCTTATGCTATATTTTTTTTATTAAAATCACAGTTATTTAAAGTAAAAAAAAAAAAGGCTGCCCAAGAGCAGGTACCACGAAACAACCTATTTACTGGAAAAAATAAATACAAAATGACTCTTCTAACTCAGCCATCATGCCCTTACTCACATAACCTCATCCTATTTACCGTATATACTCGAGTATAAGCCGACTCGAGTATAAGCCTAAGTATCTAATGTTTCCACAAAAACTGGGAAACCTTACTGACTCGAGTATAAGCCGAGGGACAACAATGCCTCACTGTCCAATGTTCCCTGTTCCCTAGCTCGCTGTTCCCTATCCTATAATTTAACATTGTAAATAGTACCTGTAAAGAAGTTGCGGCTGCGGCGTCCATCGTTCAAATTCCGCGGTCTCTTCCTGTTCCTTCCGTGATAGGCGAGTCTCAGCAGACACTCTCCGCCTATCACGATCACTCTCTCATCCTCAGTTTTCCCAGCAGACACTGTGTTGGGTGTTCCGCCCATCACAGACGTCTGCTGGAAAACTGAGGATGAGAGAACGTTCGTGATAGGCGGAGAGTGTCTGCTGAGACTCGCTTATCACGAAAGGGACCAGGAAGAGACCGCGGAATTTGAACGATGGACTCTGCAGCCGCAACTTCTTTACAGGTACTATTTACAATGTAAAAATTTCGCGGACTCGAGTATAAGCCGAGGGGGGGACTTTCAGCCCCAAAAAAAGGGCTGAAAATCTCGGCTTATACTCGAGTACGGTACTCATTTTAATTTTGCATAGTGAACATACATGAACAGTCTCCAGTCTCCAGTCCTTTCGTAAGTTAAACCTGAAGAAAGTTATATGCAGAAAGAAAGGTAAATATACGTTTTTTGGCAAAGCGCTTTACTGTCGTTTTTGCAGAGGTATTTAGCAGCTAGCGGGGCGCATTTAACCCCCGCTAGCGGCCGAAAAAGGGTTAAAAACCACTCTCCAGTTTTATTAAATCAATTCCATAAAGTCCTACCCACCAAAAATGTAGTTCTGTTTTAATGCAGTGAAGTGAACTTATAGAATAACTCCCATGAGCATTAAAAAAACGAAATACAGGTCCCTACTTTTATGTCTAAGTTCTTGTTCTAGCTTCTCCAGTGAAATGGTATTGAAACATGAAAAAAATCCCTTCTTTACTCCATGCTTTCAAGCTTCTGTGTACCTCCCCAGACAGAAGCTTGAATCATGAGACTAACATTAAGCTCAGGAAGATCTCAGTTGCCACCGCCGTCTGTTCAATGAGAGCGCCTAGGGAGAGGGACACGTAATTTGCAGTTCCTCACCCCCCCCCATCTTTTTGCTGGCTGTTGTAATGCACTGCCACTCAGTGTACTCAATCATCCGGGTGTTAGGGTGCAGATGACCTCTTCCACACAGCATCATTGGTTGCTAGGACTCAGGTGGCCCCTGTTTCTCAGCATCCTTTGTTGCTAGAACAGAGTTGGCCCCTGTTACTTAGCTTCCTTGTTTGCTAGGATGCAGACAACCCTTGCTGGTCAGTTGACTAACGGTTGTTAGAATGATGGCTTTCCCTGCTGTACAGCGTTCTTGGTTGCTGGAATGCAACCATCCTTGGTTGCAGAATGCAACCTTCCTGCATCCTAGCAATGAACAATGCTGTGCAGCAGAGGCCACCTGAGGCCTAACAGAGGGGGTGGAACAGGGAAACTGACGTGTCTCCTCTCCTGGCATACCTAGTGACAGTGCTTGTCTTGGGGAAGCATATGGTTTCCGAGACAAATAATGTTGACCATAGGTAATTAAATATCCCTTTCCTTGCTAGATGCTTGATCAGAAAGCAGTGGGTAAAGGGGTAGGGGCAGTGGTGGCCGGTGGTATATTTTTGGCAAACAATCTACTTGCTGCCACCCCTTCCTGTCAATTGGGTCATAGGCACCCCCCGGTCAGTCACCAGCCCCACACTTACCCCATATAGGTCACGGCCAGTGCTTCCTCTGGGCGGTGTCCCCTCCTCCTGGTGCTTCACGGTGGCTTCCCCTGCGTCTCCTCCCTCCTCCTCCTTGACGGCCAATAGGATCACTTTTCCTCTCGGCCAATCAGGTGACGGGGTCTCAGAACCTGCTTCATGATTGGCCGGGAGGAGAATCAGGAACACAATAGTGAATATTGATTTGCTATTGTCACACAACTGGGTGGGCTCAAGGGGAAGTGCTCTGTGCCCTGAGCCCACCCTTTTTTGAAGCCTATTAGAGCCTCTGGCTCTAATCACGTGCTTTTAAAAAAAAAATTGGAATCCATGCGTCTGGTGCCCCGCATTTAGATTAGGGGGCCGGATGCATGGATAGGGGTCGGGGTCCCTGCATTACGGGCTGCCACTGGTAGGGGTCTGGTAACCATTCTATCTAGCAATGAGAGAAGCTAGAAAGATAGGACAAATTGCTGCAGGAACTTTGTTGCTTCGGGAATAGGAGCAAAAAAAAATTGTACTGAGACTTCTTTTAAGACCATTAGGATGCCTTGGCAGATGGAGAGTGCCTACATTTACAGGAAAAGTAGAAATTTACATATAAATTTGCCTGGCCTGTATAGAGATTGTTTTATTGTTTTGACATGCTGTTTTCACTGAAAATGTCTTTGGTTATGGATTTTTCATTATATGCATATGCTAATTTTAATTTCCCCAAAGTTCTGACATGTTTAACTTAAAATAAAACCCGGTCCCTGCACATCCAAAAAATTCTGTTCTCTTTAAAAATAAGCACTTTTGCTATCATTTAAAGGAAAACACCATGGAAAACAAAAAAACTTTGATATTTAGAGATATATTCATTGCTGAAGACAAACAAATTTGGGTTTTGCTTGGCCTTTAGGGGTACATTTTTGCTAGACTTACATATTTAAACAGTTATACAACAAAAGATGGTATTTCCACACTTGTCCACAAAAAGTGCCCTCTCTTCTTCTTCTCCAGTTTAAGGTTTTGAAATATAATTATTCTGTTTTGCTGCTGATGCTTGGAATTTATACACATACTAGTCATAATAAAAGCTTTATTACTTGGATGACATGTCTGTGATAAAAAGAGGGGAAAAAAATCTCAAAACTGCAAAAAAAAAAGTGCCTTTAAAGTGTCCCCTTAAGAGACTGCAAGGTTCAGAGCACAGCTATAAATCTCTGAGGAATCAAAGCAGTCTGAGAAAATGCTATTTACAACTTGTTTTGTGTATGTTCAGCAGAAACAAGTGATGTAACTGTCCTATTATTGAGCCTAGCTGAAGTCTGGAAGCTGCAGTATCAGTTACTTTAATCTGGAAAAAAATCATGGTATTGCAAATATTATTTTTCAAGCGCAATATGTCTTCCTTATCCATTTCAATGACCATAGATGTGTCTTGTTACAGATACTGTATGTTCTGCTAGTAGAAGTGTAGTCATTTTATTGCATTGAGGGAAACCTGTGCACTTGACAATGGTTTTCATACTGTTGGTGTATCTGTATTTAAAAAAGTTGCTTTCTTTCTTCTCATTCATTTTTTTAAAAACTTGGACATTACAAGAACCTGTCCTGTACATGTGTAAAAAATGTGGACATGTAAATACAGACACTGTAATGTGCCACTACACATACAAAATGGTATGTTACTCCAACATTTATTATTCCTGATACATGTCTGTATTACCATGTACTTGTATTAAAAAGTATCCTGTTCTCTTTGCACTGCTTTCTATGTGTGAAATACTTTGCAATCCTGCCAGTCCCCCTGCTTTTATATTTCAAACTGACCATGCCAGGGCATGGAAGCATATTTATCCAAGCAGGATCAGTCTTCTTCTTTACATTCTATGTGGGAGCACAGCCTGGCTGCACTCCAGTGGTCAGACTTGTATTTGGAACTTCCCCCTGCACAGCTCTTTACTGCGAAGATCAGTGTACTTCTATTTCTATGCCTCCTGCTGACACACCCTCCTGCACAGCTCTTTACTGCGAAGATCAGTGTACTTCTGTTTCTCTGCCTCCTCCTGACACACCCTCCTGCACAGTTCTTTACTGCGAAGATCAGTGTACTTCTATTTCTTTGCCTCCTGCTGACACACCCTCCTGCACAGCTCTTTACTGCGAAGATCGGTGTACTACTATTTCTCTGCCTCCTGCTGACACACCCTCCTGCACAGTTCTTTACTGCGAAGATCGGTGTACTACTATTTCTCTGCCTCCTGCTGACACACCCTCATGCACAGCTCTTTACTGCGAAGATCGGTGTACTACTATTTCTCTGCCTCCTGCTGACACACCCTCCTGCACAGCTCTTTACTGCGAAGATCGGTGTACTACTATTTCTCTGCCTCCTGCTGACACACCCTCATGCACAGCTCTTTACTGCGAAGATCGGTGTACTACTATTTCTCTGCCTCCTGCTGACACACCCTCCTGCACAGCTCTTTACTGCGAAGATCGGTGTACTACTATTTCTTTGCCTCCTGCTGACACACCCTCATGCACAGTTCTTTACTGCGAAGATCGGTGTACTACTATTTCTTTGCCTCCTGCTGACACACCCTCCTGCACAGTTCTTTACTGCGAAGATCGGTGTACTACTATTTCTTTGTCTCCTGCTGACACACCCTCCTGCACAGCTCTTTACTGCGAAGATCGGTGTACTACTATTTCTCTGCCTCCTGCTGACAAACCCCCCTGCGCAGCTCTTTACTGCGAAGATCGGTGTACTACTATTTCTTTGCCTCCTGCTGACACACCCTCCTGCACAGTTCTTTACTGCGAAGATCAGTGTACTTCTATTTCTTTACCTCCTGCTGACACACCCCCCTGCACAGCTCTTTACTGCGAAGATCGTGTACTACTATTTCTCTGCCTCCTGCTGACACACCCTCCTGCACAGCTCTTTACTACGAAGATCGGTGTACTACTATTTCTCTGCCTCCTGCTGACACACCCTCATCCACAGCTCTTTACTGCGAAGATCGGTGTACTACTATTTCTCTGCCTCCTGCTGACAAACCCCCCTGCACAGCTCTTTACTGCGAAGATCAGTGTACTTCTATTTCTCTGCCTCCTCCTGACACACCCTCCTGCACAGCATTAAACTGTGAAGATCAATGTACTTCTGTTTCTATGCCTCCTCCTAATGACATGCAATAACAACTTATGTTATAATTCAGCATCCCAAACACCTATATAAAACTAAAAAAAAAAAAAAAAAAAAAAAGGAAGTGAGCTTTAGCAGTGAAATTTAAATAGTGCTTAAATAAAAAGCCATTTACTTTCTTATCTTGATATATAGGTTATTTTTCACTCTTTTGCACTGAACAATTCTTCCATTGCTGTTTTCTCAATACCTAACCTCCCTGGCGGTATGATTCTGTCAGATTTTAGGTGCTGAAAGCGGGTACCATTATTCTGCATGGAAATTTGGCGTTTTATATTGTAGGCCTGTAATTCTTAGGAATAACTCACTTAAATCTGTCCAAACAGGAGTCTAGTAGACATCCCGGGTATGATAAAGTTAAAAAAAAAATAATCATAAATTATAATATAATAAATAACTATAAAATAATTATAACAAATAATAATATAATAATAATAAAAGTGTTTTTCAGTGTTTGATGACGAATTTCCCCACAAATCGCTATCGCTCAATTCTGCGAGTGATTCTAATTTATTATCGCTGTTTTCTAGCTGGTCTAAAACCACTTTTGACATAAAGGGACACTTTTTGGTTGCTATGGACAATCTCCAAATTCCAGGCAGAAAGAACAGTTTTTATTATATAAAAGTGCATGCAGAACACTGGGCAGACCACTAGTGACAAAGGGGGTGTGTAATTTTTTTATACAGTACTGTAAGATTACAGTATACTGTATGTGTATTGTGTTTTAACTTTTTTGAATTTGGCGCCGAACTCCATCCCCGTGCGACGTAACGCCGCAGGGAACGGAGCTCGGCGGCACTCGGGCACTGTGTGAATCGAGCGAGGAGACAGCTCGATCACACAGCGGGGAGGCATCGCAGGATCCAGGGGACAAGGTAAGTAACTATGCCTGGATTACTGCGATGCAATCCCGAGTCTGGCTCGGGGTTACCGCTTTTGGTGCTGAAATTTAACCCCGAGCCAGACTCGGGATTACCGACAGGGGGGTTAAAGTGGATATAAACCCGAAATGTTTTATTTATTTTTTGCTGTCACAATGTATAGTATAAGATTTCCTATCATCTGTGCCCAGTCTTGCCACAAAGAGTTAATCCAGCTCTGAGCAATCCTTTTTAATTCCCACCCCCACTCCTTTTCTGAAGTCATGTGGTTACTTTTCTGGATTTTGACTGGATGTTAGTGATCATAGCAGAAGTTCAGTGTAAGGAATACACAGGAAAAAATGCATGTTGACAAGGGGAGTGTAGAGGTGGGCGGGCTCCAGACAACAGACCCACCCACAGAATCTGCAGTTTTTTCAGGTCTCATAACAGACAGAGGGGATACATTTGACAGATAAGGAAGGATACATGCAGGAGGCATCTATATCCTTATAGATCAGCACTATGGCAGTAGTTTAGAAAGGATGAGAGTGGGTTTACATCCACTTTAAGAATGAGGTGGCAGCACATAGGGCATTTCAAGTGTCTGATAATAAGCGTGCTTGTGAAAAGTTGTTTATTAATAAAGGGTACGTGACACTTTATCCTACATATTTTGAGAGAAATAATAAGCTCTTAATAGGCTTTTATTTAATGGTGTATGACATTCATCGCAAAATACTACTACTGCACTTGCTGCAGACACTTTCTCGCCCTGTGGCTATTGCTCTGGGCACAACTTCTTGATCTGTGATAACACAGACGCTCAACAAGATACCCTCCAGCACTCCTCTAAGTAAATGCATAGCATTTCATTTAGATACATTTTCATAACTATTGCCTATACATGGCGAAGGTGATGTTCCTTGAATTTTGTGGTGGAGTAAAATTTGTATGTTTCTTCTGCCAAAAAAGAACCCTTCCTTTTTCACCCAGGAATCTAAATTCAGTGCACTGCGTGCAGTGCAATGTACACTCTCAGTCTATCCTTGGCATTTTAGAGGATGGAAAGGGGTGTAAGGATAATGCAACTTCTGCAAGGATACACAGTACTCAAATCATCAGTGACCACCCAATGGCCAAAGAATAAAGATGACAGAGTTAGAAGAAGTGAGATTGGGGCAGTAGCAACGAAACGGTGGTGGAGAGTCCTGCCATAACGTGCAGATATTCTGGGTTGGCCCACCAAGTTTAGGTTTATCTTTACCAGAGACAGAAAAGCACAGTGGCTTGGTGGTTCACATTTCTGCCTTTGCAGGCACTGGTTTTCTTAGTTTGTGTCCTAATCAGGACACAATCTTTGTTGAGTTTGCATGTTCTCCCTGTGCTTGTGTGGATTACCTCCTTCCACACTCAAAAGACATACTGGTAGGTTAATTGTCTCCAGCCTAAATTTGCCCTAGTATATGTAGGTATGCACTTTAAAGCAGAGCTTCACCTTAAAGGGGAAGTTTTCCTTTGTGTCCTCCTCCCCTCCTCGTCTTTATTTGGTCCTTATTTTTAGGGGGAAAAGGTTTCTGGTTTTGATAGGTACCTACTCCCACTTTTTAATGGATCGCCGTGGCAAATTCACAAAAAAATCCTCCTCCTTCCCCCTCCATGACCGGAACCTTCTAGGACACGTCACAAGTCTCAGAAGGTCTTGAGACCATTTACAAACCATGGCTCACGCAGAAACCACTACCCACAGTAAACACTCCGACTCCGGGGACCTAAAAATTGGCAAAGAACCAGTTTGGGTAAGGACAACGCTGGACCCCTGGACGGGTGAGTCTCCTTATATTAAAAGTCAGCAGCTACTGTACAGTATTTGTTTACAGGACTTTATTTCAAACAGGATGAAGAACAGCTTTTATGAGGGATCTTCAATTATAAGCTCCTTGAGGCAAGGACTGATGAGAATGTGCAGTATGCATAAACTCTTGGTGCTATATAAATACCTGTAATAAAGTCTGTGCTGTAAAATGAAAACTGTAGCTATACATTTAAAACTTATTTTACAGCAAAGGCCACAGT
The DNA here is from genome assembly GCA_029206835.1 of Rana muscosa. NCBI lineage: Eukaryota > Metazoa > Chordata > Amphibia > Anura > Ranidae > Rana > Rana muscosa. Next base: position 674,003,247 of record CM055116.1, read on the forward strand.
GCAACTTTTCCAAGCATATGGGTTAATCGCCCTATTGCTGAAAACAACTGCTATACAAGTGATCAGTGGATAGTAAATTATACTGTCTCAATTATATTCCTCTTTATTTGCCCAATCCAGCAGTTACAGAGATAAAACTACCCTAGTCTGTCCTCTGAAAATCAGAGATAATGCTAATGAATGTGTCTGGATTGTGTGCCTCTGGAACTACCCATAAATCACCATTTTGCAGCTTGAGCTGATAGTTCATTCAGTTTACAGCTTCCATAAACCCTGTCAATATAACTGTGGGGAAAAGCAAACCATCATAAATGGGGCACTAATCAGAATGTTATATTCATCAGACAAAACCATCTTCTTTTATCGTTATAAATAAATTAGTCATGGTTTGGCTGACAGTATGCTACTTCATTCTGCAACAGGCCCCTGCCACCCTTTCTATACTTTTTATACTTCAAATAGAGAGGATGCTGTAAACTGAATGTCAACATACAAGTACATAGGCAGGGCATGACTTTCATTGAATGAATTACCTTTAAATGGTTTGTTACATTAAAATCAATTTTAACAAGGAATAATACATGACAGTCATAGCTTGTGCCAACCAGCAATATGATTTACTACAAAACATCCACAATTTTTAAAGGTGTATAGCTCTGATTTACCTGTCCTACTTAATAAAACAGCATGCAGACTTAAAATGACCTTAACAGGCCATTTCACTTTGCTAGTGATCGCAAAATGTGCTCATTCAGCATTTTTGCTGAGCGATTACTTATCTTTATGGCAAATACAGTTTCAGTATACAAGGCCTAGATCATCTTGTAGGGAATGCACCCAAGTCCACCTCATAGAGTGGCGAGGGGTTAGAATACCTGTTTTTTAATGCTATCTGTGCCCCAATTAGGGAGATTCACCCTCTTTATTCTTCCTGGTGACCGTTACCACCAAAAGTGAAAGAAAATCACAAATTTTGAGTTGTCCCCAGAACAGGAATAGAGGAGAACTCTTCCTATAGGGACACTAGTTCTGTTGACAACCAGTAATTTCTTTGATTTTGGAGGAATTTCCTCTCACTTCCTGTTGTGGCTATGGGCATAGGTGTGCGCACAGGGTGTGCCAGGTGTGTCCAGGCACACCCTAATCACCCTGTGCAGAACAGTTTCCCCTACTGACCTGGCTCCCCCTCCTTCCCCCCACAGCACTTCCGGCTTCCCTCCTCTCCCACCGGTTGTTGCTGTGGATGTTTTAGGATAAGTGGGGGAAGCGGCCAGTAAATATGCCATTTACCGGCCACTTCCCTTTCTGAATGAAAATTGTAAGTGATCGGTAGCGTGTGTTTGAGCTTTGCGGTGCACACCCTAATGCCAAAGGCTGCGCACACCTATGGCTATGGGGTAGGAAATGAAGGGGAATCTCCCAAAAGGGACACGGATGGCCAAAAAAAAAAAACTGACAGGGGTCTATCCAAAATAATAAAAACATTGTCTTGGATTTTGTTCCATATTAAACATAAGCCCCTGTGTATTGTTACAGAACCTTTAAAGAGGAAGTAAACCCCGGACGTTTTTTCTTATTTTTTCAATTAATATATATATGCAAATGCAAATACATTAAAATCTGCAAAAAACAAGGTTGGGAAATACCTTTTTCATCTTATTTAGTATATCTTCACTTCCGGGTATTGGCCGCGCCATTACTACTGCTGTTTGTTGAATCTATTCTGCATGTAATTTCCACCCTTACTATGTTTCCCTTTGCAAATCTCAAGCACTTTAAAAATAGTATGCAAAATAATTGTTAAAGTACGACTAAAGGCAACATTTTTTTTTTTTTACGTTTTTCGTTTTTTTGCTGTCTGTGTCCCCATTAAGGAGATTCACCCTCTCTGTATGCCCTGCTTACCATTATCACTGCAAGTGAAAGAAAGTAAGAGACATTCACAAATTTTGGGGTGTCCCAAGAAAGTTAATAGAGGGGTAATCGCCCAATAGGTACACTAGTTCTGATGACCTGGGGGGGACCAAGGGATTCCCTTGATTTACATGGGTTTCCTCTCACTTCCTGTTTCGGTAATGGGACAGGAAGTGAAGGGAAATCTCACCAATGGGATACAGATGGTAAAAAACAAACTGAGAGAAGTAATAACCCTCCCATACTCTATTCAAAATGTAAAATAATATTTGCCTTTAGTTCTAGTTTAATGTTTTTATATTACAGCATTAATATGCTATTTATTGCACTGCACATGAACAGTACTGCTTCATGCTCTTCCTGCACAATACATACGGTACATATAAAAATGGGAAACATAAAGTGTTCATAAATTCAGATAAAGAATACGGTAAGTAAAAATCGCAGATTTAGAGGCTCATATATGAACAGCACCTCTTGCTGGCTATATAAACAAACCAGACCTCTTTTATTTTCAGCCCTGCATTGAGAAACGCAATTCTTGTTCACTTTTCTTGTTAGGACACTTTTTTTTTTTATGTGACACACTTAGGGGCCCATTTATAAAGCAGCAGTATGTCCCTACCTAGGCCACATTGCTACTTTGAAAAATAAAGTCTATAAAGCAGAGTAAAGTAATGTAATGTAATATGCAAGTAATATGCTTAGTTCTTTGCATGCTTTGGGAGACGGAAAGTTCCATTGATTTTCATGAATAGAGAAATAATGTGTCTGGTCACATGACCGGCCAATGGAATTACTCCTAAAATGCAGGCACCAGTAGAAAGCAGATAGTGATCGCCACTCTCTGTTTTAAATAGGCCCTTCTCCCAATCTTAAAGCTGAATTCCAGCCTCACTTTTAGTCTTGCACAGTTGTAGAGGCTCCTCTCCTGTACTGAAGTTGCTTCCTCTGATTTTGCTGCACACTGTGAGCTTCCCACAGTGTACATTAGAAACTGCAGGAAGTCAAATAAAACCTACCATATTTCCTGGATGGTGTACATTCAACATCAACAAGCCTTTCCTCCGTAGGTTGACTGTTCTTGGCCAACATCAGGGCCGAAGACTCTTTAGGTGAGTACTGAGACAGGGTTATGTGATGTTTTCAGGTAGTTCTGTACAAGCACCATGCCAAACTTTCAAACTTCCAATTAACATGCACATTAGGACCTATTGCACATTCTTTTGGAAGGAGAAAGGACTGTGGGTAGTGCGAAGTGGCTTTATTGTTATATTTTATATTTTATTGTTTATAGGGAGAGCAGTGGAAAACACATTTAAGCTTTCACGGTGCTCTGCTAAAATCCATCAAAAACGCATATGAGTTGGTGTTTCCAGTGTGTTTTCTGGTTGGCTGACTCTCAACATGCACCTGTGAAACATGAAAATGTGACTGACTGCGGTGCATTTTTGTATGCATTTTTTACGTGTTTTCTATCCATTTCAATAGGGAGCTGCGTTTTTGGTGCGGTTTTAAGAGTGCACCAAAGATACAGCAAGCAGGACTTTTAAAACCACAACTGAAAAGCAACTAACCAGTGTGAAGAGTTCCACAGGGTTTAAAGGAATGCATTTTTCATGCATTTTCTTCCACTCTTTTTAACTGAAAAACTGATCAAAAACTGAAAGGAAAAAACTATTATGATATGATTATTAGCTGCTTCCTTGAATTCAAATGAGGGTGTCTGTTAGCTGTTATCAGTGTTTGGAAGCAATCGAAGGACACTACATGACATCTAATTTAGGCAGTCTCAGTAAAAAGCATTTCAAAAGAAACTCATCAGGAAAGAAACATGAGACCTGCTATTACTGACTTGCTTTTGCAGGTGCAAGCTCCAGGGCTGTCATACTTATTCCTTCTTCGTTGGCTGGTATGTCTGTGACCTGGAATAAGCATATTTATATCCAATGTCTGTAAACCTGCTATAAGCATGCTGGTTCCAGGCAGTGCCGGAAGAAGGTCATCTAGAGCCCAGGGCGAACATGCAAAGATGCGCCCCTCCCCCCCAAGATGTATAAGCATTATATGTCAGCCCCCCCCCACTAAATAAAATTGGGGACTAATGTGCATGCTGCGTTATAGAAAGATCTTCACTCATCCCTGGTGCTAGGGTTGAACCTCCGATGCAGAAACTTAAAGTGACTGTAAACCCTTACATATACCCAGTGAAGTGACTGGTCTCAGGCGATACACAGAGATTAAACAAATCCTCCTATGTAAGTACCTGTTTATCTGCAGCCATTTCTTCTCTACATCCATTCAAAGTGCTGAATTCTAAAGCTTTTCTGAGAGTTCAGGAAAAAGGGGATGGAGAGCTGAAGTTACACTCTGCAGAGCTCAGTGAGGAGAACTCTGAGAGCTGATTGGAGGGAAGAGACACACCCCCTTCACACAGCACACAGGAACAGAGCTGAGGCTGCCAATCAGCTGGAGGTTCCTCCGGGTCAACATTTTTCTCTTGGTGTCAGAAAAACTTGTCAGAAGTGACTCCTGCTGATAGCAGAGGAACGAAGCAGCAGACAGAAATGACACTCAGTGCTCCTAATTGAGACAAGTACACACTATAGAGTGATGTATTTTTTTCATATTTCATGTCTGGGGTTTACAACCACTTTAAAGTTCTGGCTCTCATACAGTGCATGCAGTGAAGGATAGGAGGTCACTCACACTCCACCTTGTCAATGCAGGGCACTCTGTGACTGGACAAGAGGAGAGGTGGATGAATATCATGATCTCCTCTCGTCCAACAGAACACCTTGTATTCTTTAAAAAGATGACATAGGTGTTGATTTACTAAAAGCAAACAGACTGTGCACTTTGCAGTTGCTCCAAAGCTTAGTAAATGAGATAAACCTTCATCTTGCAAAGAATACCCAATCACGTGCAAGAAAAAATATAAAAACAGCATTTTTGCTTGCACATGATTGGATGATAGAAGTTAGCAGAGCTTCTGCTCATTTATCAAGATCTGGAGCAACTGCTCTTGTAGAGGGCAACTGCAGTCTATTTGCCTTTAGTAAATCAACCCCAATGTGTTATGTGAATAGATGAAGTGGAGTTCGAGTGATCTGCTATCATAACTGAGAAGGATCTGTTACTTGCAACGCCGGAAGTTCAGCCTTTACACTAGTCATTGGATGAATCCAAAGACAGCAGGTAGGTTAAAGCGGAGGTCCGCCTAAAAATAAAATATTAAAAGCCAGCAGCTACAAATACTGCAGCTGCTGACTTTTAATATTAGGACACTTACCTGTCCAAGGCGCCTGCAATGTCGGCAGCCGAAGTCGATCTGTCGCTCGGCTCTCGGCGGCTGCAGCCGCCATCCTCGGTAAGGGAATCAGGAAGTGAAGCCTTGCGGCTTCACTTCCTGGTTCCTTAATGCGCATGCGCGAGTCGCGCTGCGCGTCCTTACTGGTCCTTACTGGGACCTGTGTGTCTCCCAGAAGACAGCAGGGAAGGCCAGAGTAGGCGCCAGAAGTGGTGTAGGTCACATTACACAGGTATCTGCTCCCTCCTCCTCCCCTGAAAGGTGCCAAATGTACAAATGTAACACCGGAGGCGGGGAGGATTCCAAAAAGTGGAAGTTCCATTTTTGGGTGGAACTCCACTTTAATTGGCTTCTGTCTAAATTGGCCCCAGCATATGAATGTGAGTTAGGGACTTTAGATTGTAATCTCCTTAAGGGCAGGGACTGATGTGAATGTACAATATATATGTAAAGTGCTGCGTAAAATTGACGGCGCTATATAAGTACCTTAAATAAAAATAATAATAAATAATAATAATAATGAATCAAACTAAGTTTTACATAATGCAACAGTATCCCTACACATGGGACATTCATGTTTAGAGGTTATTTATTTCTGCAAAGCAAATATTAAAAAATTGTTTTGCTGGAGTTCAGCCTAAGGCCCCTTGCAGACAGGGCGGACTCCAATAAGCGGATCCAACTGCTCATCGAGGGATCTGTCTGCTGATCTCCAATGAGCAGGCGGATGACAGGTCTGTGGTCGCTCCGCTATGCAGACAGAACACAGACACAGCCCACTCTTCTCCATGGGGCGGTCGGATGCAAACAGACTGCCTGTCCATTTCCATGTGACTCTCATTCAATCCGATCTGCCAGACGGATAGAGAACGGATCCTCATCCGTCTGTTTCTAGCGGCCGGGATCAGATGCCGGTGGGTGTCAGCGGACACATGTCTGCTGACATCTGTCGCTCCATAGAGAGCTATGGATAGTCAAATCGGATCCGCCTAAAAAAATTACAGGCAGACCCGATCGGTCCGTCTGTGTGAAAGGGGCCTAAAAGATGAAATAAGTCTGGATGGGAATTATATATATTTTAGAATACCAACAGAATAATAGAAAGACATTTTCTGTAAACGCATGATGCAGCTAAATACATGACTCTATCTCCAGTGTCAAAAAAAACCTGTCCAGATCTATCCTGTTATACAATTAGTGGCAGCAACATTAACCAACTAATGTATTACTTTTCTTACTAAAATAAGCATTTTTTTTTAAATGAAGGAGACAATGGGGTTGATTTACTAAAACTGGGGAGTGCACAATCTGGTGCAGCTGTGCATGGTAGCCAATCAGCTTCTAACTTCAGCTTTTTCATTTAAGCTTTGACAAAAAAAAAATCCTGGAAGCTGATTGGTTTCTATGCAGAGCTGCACCCATGGGCGTCCGTAGGTAGGGGCAAGGGGGGCAAGTGCCCCCCCTGGAATCAGGAATCGGCAAGGTGTCCGCCATAGGCGTGCGCATAGGTTTCGCCCAGTTTTGCATTATACAACAGAGGAGGGGGCGGGTTATCCACAGCCGCTCAATGCATACTGGCATAGCACACACCTGGAATCTGCACCCTGTACATAGCACATGCCTGGAATCTGCACCCTGTACATAGCACACAACTGGATTCTGCACCTTGTACATAGCACACACCTGGAATAAAGTCTGCCGTTTCCCCTTTAAAAATAAGTACTTGCGAGTCACGGCTAAGCCCCTCCCATTCATGACATTGTCAAAAGGGGGCGGAGCATGGGTGACCTTAAAATGATGCCCCCCCCAAAAAAAAAAACTTCTGCGGACGCCCATGGCTGCACCAGATTTTGCACTCTCTAGTCTTAGTAAATGAACCCCAGTATAACCTCTTCTATGGTGCCCAATACATTTCTGTCATTAAAAATATATTTATTAAACTTCCATTTTATTATTACAATTATTATAAATATATATTTTTATTATTGCATTTATTAACTGGAAAATTCTATATTGCCATAAAAAACCCATGTTACATAAAAAAAAACACACATATATATATATCTATAGATATATATATATATATATCTATATCTATATATATACATATATAGATAGATAGATAGATAGATAGATAGATAGATAGATAGATAGATAGATAGATAGATAGATACATTTATTTATTTAATTTATTTAATATATCTATGTATGTATGTATGTATGTATGCATATATATATATATATATATATATATATATATATATATATATATATATATACACAGTATATATATAAAATTATTATTATTATTATACAGGGCTTATATAGAGCCCACAGTTTGCGCAGCGCTTTATAACATAAACAATACACAATATTTGTAATAAAATAATATTCCAATGGTTATTAGGATACTTAATGAATAATATTTGTGTTGGTCAGTCTGAGAGAGTTCGAAGAAGAAACCAGTATAAAATGTTACAACAATTGTAACTATGATTACAGGCTTTTCTCCTGTAAATTGGTTTTAGTGGTCAGTGATGACCGCTGCTCTACAGTCCCTCATAAGCCCAAACTGCTTTCTGTATGACTTCTATTGAACCTACAGCATGGTCCCTTGGAGGACAGCAGAGTGTTCCGTAATTTCCTGGGGACAGCCACAGCTTAGCTGATTGCTCAGAGAACTTATTCACTTTAACCACATTTAACTTATTGTAAAAAAAAAAAAAAAAAACTTATTGTACAGTTCCAGATCAAACATTTTTCTGAATGTCCACTTCATAATCAGCTACAAAATAAAAAGAGTTCTCTAGCTAAGTTGAAAAGGGATGGGATAGCTTTAAAGACCCTTTAAGCTAAAGGAGCCCTTTAGGAAAGAGAGGAAAGTCCCTTTAACCTGAAGGCATGTTTACGCAGTGCATATAGAGCGATTCATCAGGTCATAATCAGGCGTTAAAGTTTTTCAAACTTGAGAGCATAGAAGCGGTAAGAGTTCAGAATGGAGAATATATGTTGGGATCAGATAACTGATCTAACTCGACGAAAGCAAGCTGAGCAGTAATGTGTCAAATGATCAGGAAAATGCCATTTTAGAGAACAAAGCTTCCTTTTTGCAACCCTAAAATCGCTTTTCCAGCATCAGCTTGGAATTACTCCGCTAGCTGTAGCAGCGATAAATTCTTAAACGTACATTTGCATAAACCTGCGTTGTGATTTAAGTGGTTAAATCATTTGCTACCTATACAGTATCCATAGGCACTGTCAAACATCTGATTTTGGAGTTTGCCGTAATAAGGCATTTTAACACTTTCCCTACCTGGCCAACATACTACGCATTAATAAGCCTAGAAAATTCTTTGGAGCTGTCGGAATATCTCGAAACAGAAGTAATAAGCCCCCTTTCTTTTCTTTTTTTTTTTTTTACTCTCACCCAAGATTAATATGCCCCTGCAGTGAAAAGAGGGTTAAGGAAATTGCAAAGAGACCAATAGCGTGCCTTCCCCTTTCATGCCATAGCCCTCCCCCTCCCACAAAATGAATAGAATATGTAAGAAGGTATGAAGGGAGTATTAGTGGTAACATACAGTACCATGAGCTGCTCTGGCCTCTCAGTCAGTGTGGAACAGTTAACAGATCTCACTTCTGGACTTCGTACACAGTGCAAAAAAAAAAAGAAAAAAGAAAAAATACACTAAGAAGGGAGAGGGACGACACCAACAAAAAAAATAAAAAATATTCTCTGACTGAGTCAAAGTCAGCTTTCTCGGCTCTGGTGCATTCCTTTCCCTCTATCTCCCAACCTCTTTTGCGTGTGTCCTGTCATATTTTCTTCAGCTGTTAATTGTCTGGGTTTGCGAGAAAACAGCCAAAGTTTAAGGGAACAAAAAAAAAAAAAGGAAAAAAAATACGTAAAAATGCTTGTAAGTGACTGTCACAGCGAATCAGACTCACGTTGGATGGTCATTTTTTCCAAGGGAAGTGTTCCTCTCATAGTTCCTGAGTGTCTCAGTCATCTCTCACTCCCTCCCTCCTCACTGCCCCTAAGCCCTCCCTTCCCTCAATGTGCTCACCCCTCCTTCATCATGTGCATATACACATACATCCGTGATACACGCTCCATCCTCACCTCCCTCCTCCCTTAAGGCCATGATCTACTAGTGGCAATAAAAGATTCATGGGACTTGGGATCTCAACTCAATACAATAGCCTTAGTTTAACCTGAGAGAAATGGACGTTTCCAACATCGATCTGTATCCCTCGAGCCTGTTCCCGTGTCCCTGCCGTGCTGTACAGATGGGAAAGACGAAGAAAAAAAAAAAAGAAAGACGCTCGTTTCTGGGAAAGCCAACCGTTCCAAAGTTTTGTAGGAACAGATGCGGATGAAAGTGTTCGTGGGCACCACAGCTAATGAAGACCTTCGAAAAAAAAAAAAAAAAACTTCCGGCTCTCTGCCCGAACCTTGTGACCCGACTTCGCAATGTGACAAGCTTGTGACTGCTTGTGTCACTTCGCCGTTTACGGTTATAGCAGTCCGCAGGGCAAAAGCGGAGGATGAGGAAGAATCAGTCATTTTCTTCTCAGCTGATGAGCAAATCTTAACCTTTCCAACATGTTCCTCCAAAACATCGTGGAGCCAAACAAACGACTCACACGCAAGATCAGCTCCTCTTTATCCACCCCACCGAAAAGGAGAAAAACAATAAATATATGTACAGTATCTTTTTTTTATATATATAAATAAAGGTTTTACAAACGTTAAAAAAAAAAAAAAAAACTCGCCCCTCCCCACTTAATAAAATCCCGTCATAAAAAATAAATAAACAGGTACGCTCTTTCCGTTATGCCCCGTACACACGATCCGATTATCGTACGACGGATCGTACGACTTTTTTCGCTTAATAGTCGCAAGTAAAATTGAATAGGTTATTAAAGTCACGAAAATTCTCGTGCGACAGAAAAAAAAAAAATCGGAAGCGATGTCATGTGTTTTAATGTATTTGTGTTGTATTTTCGGATGACAACTGTACTGACTAAACGAAAATCGTACGATTTGTTATCGTACGAGGAAAATTTTCGTGCATGTCCGATAAAATAATATCCGATGAACTGTCATGATCGGCTCTCGAAAGCTCTGTACTAACGAGCCGATTATCGTACGATTCTTCCTCGGACGCCATTTTTCGTACGATATTCGGATCGTGTGTACGGGGCATTAGGTAACTGTAATACAACGTTGTCTAGGACTCATAGGGGAAGTCACCTACAAAATTATGCCCATAGCTCTGTACTAACGAGCCGATTATCGTACGATTCTTCCTCGGATGACATTTTTCGTACGATATTCGGATCGTGTGTACGGCCCATTAGGTAACTGTAATACAACGTTGTCTAGGACTCATAGGGGAAGTCACCTACAAAATTATGCCCATAGCTTTGTACTAACGAGCCGATTATTGTACGATTCTTCCTCGGACGCCATTTTTCGTACAATATTCGGATCGTGTGTACGGGGCATTAGGTAACTGTAATACAACGTTGTCTAGGACTCATAGGGGAAGTCACCTACAAAATTATGCCCATAGCTTTGTACTAACGAGCCGATTATCGTACGATTCTTCCTCGGACGCCATTTTTCGTACAATATTCGGATCGTGTGTACGGGGCATTAGGTAACTGTAATACAACGTTGTCTAGGACTCATAGGGGAAGTCACCTACAAAATTATGCCCATAGCTTTGTACTAACGAGCCGATTATCGTACGATTCTTCCTCGGACGCCATTTTTCGTACAATATTCGGATCGTGTGTACGGGGCATTAGGTAACTGTAATACAACGTTGTCTAGGACTCATAGGGGAAGTCACCTACAAAATTATGCCCATAGCTTTGTACTAACGATCCAAATATCGTACGATTCTTCCTCGGACGCAATTTTTCGTACGATATTGGGATCGTGTATCCGGGCCGATAGGTAACTGTAATACAACGTTGTCTAGGACTCATAGGGGAAGTCACCTACAAAATTATGCCCATAGCTCTGTACTAACGAGCCGATTATCGTACGATTCTTCCTCGGACGCCATTTTTCGTACAATATTCGGATTGTGTGTATGGACCATTAGGTAACTGTAATACAACGTTGTCTAGGACTCATAGGGGAAGTCACCTACAAAATTATGCCCATAGCTCTGTACTAACGAGCCGATTATCGTACGATTCTTCCTCGGACGCCATTTTTCGTACAATATTCGGATCGTGTGTACGGGGCATTAGGTAACTGTAATACAACGTTGTCTAGGACTCATAGGGGAAGTCACCTACAAAATTATGCCCATAGCTTTGTACTAACGAGCCGATTATCGTACGATTCTTCCTCGGACGCCATTTTTCGTACAATATTCGGATCGTGTGTACGGGGCATTAGGTAACTGTAATACAACGTTGTCTAGGACTCATAGGGGAAGTCACCTACAAAATTATGCCCATAGCTTTGTACTAACGAGCCGATTATCGTACGATTCTTCCTCGGATGCCATTTTTCGTACAATATTCGGATCGTGTGTACGGGGCATTAGGTAACTGTAATACAACGTTGTCTAGGACTCATAGGGGAAGTCACCTACAAAATTATGCCCATAGCTTTGTACTAACGATCCAAATATCGTACGATTCTTCCTCGGACGCCATTTTTCGTACGATATTGGGATCGTGTATCCGGGCCGATAGGTAACTGTAATACAACGTTGTCTAGGACTCATAGGGGAAGTCACCTACAAAATTATGCCCATAGCTCTGTACTAACGAGCCGATTATCGTACGATTCTTCCTCGGACGCCATTTTTCGTACAATATTCGGATCGTGTGTATGGGGCATTAGGTAACTGTAATACAACGTTGTCTAGGACTCATAGGGGAAGTCACCTACAAAATTATGCCCATAGCTCTGTACTAACGAGCCGATTATCGTACGATTCTTCCTCAGATGACATTTTTCGTACAATATTCGGATCGTGTGTACGGGGCATTAGGTAACTGTAATACAACGTTGTCTAGGACTCATAGGGGAAGTCACCTACAAAATTATGCCCATAGCTCTGTACTAACGATCCAAATATCGTACGATTCTTCCTCGGACGCCATTTTTCGTACAATATTCGGATCGTGTGTATGGGGCATTAGGTAACTGTAATACAACGTTGTCTAGGACTCATAGGGGAAGTCACCTACAAAATTATGCCCATAGCTCTGTACTAACGAGCCGATTATCGTACGATTCTTCCTCGGACGCCATTTTTCGTACAATATTCGGATCGTGTGTATGGGGCATTAGGTAACTGTAATACAACGTTGTCTAGGACTCATAGGGGAAGTCACCTACAAAATTATGCCCATAGCTCTGTACTAACGAGCCGATTATCGTACGATTCTTCCTCGGACGCCATTTTTCGTACAATATTCGGATCGTGTGTACGGGGCATTAGGTAACTGTAATACAACGTTGTCTAGGACTCATAGGGGAAGTCACCTACAAAATTATGCCCATAGCTTTGTACTAACGAGCCGATTATCGTACGATTCTTCCTCGGACGCCATTTTTCGTACAATATTCGGATCGTGTGTACGGGGCATTAGGTAACTGTAATACAACGTTGTCTAGGACTCATAGGGGAAGTCACCTACAAAATTATGCCCATAGCTTTGTACTAACGATCCAAATATCGTACGATTCTTCCTCGGACGCCATTTTTCGTACGATATTGGGATCGTGTATCCGGGCCATTAGGTAACTGTAATACAACGTTGTCTAGGACTCATAGGGGAAGTCACCTACAAAATTATGCCCATAGCTTTGTACTAACGATCCAAATATCGTACGATTCTTCCTCGGACGCCATTTTTCGTACGATATTGGGATCGTGTATCCGGGCCGATAGGTAACTGTAATACAACGTTGTCTAGGACTCATAGGGGAAGTCACCTACAAAATTATGCCCATAGCTCTGTACTAACGAGCCGATTATCGTACGATTCTTCCTCGGACGCCATTTTTCGTACAATATTCGGATCGTGTGTATGGGGCATTAGGTAACTGTAATACAACGTTGTCTAGGACTCATAGGGGAAGTCACCTACAAAATTATGCCCATAGCTCTGTACTAACGAGCCGATTATCGTACGATTCTTCCTCAGATGACATTTTTCGTACAATATTCGGATCGTGTGTACGGGGCATTAGGTAACTGTAATACAACGTTGTCTAGGACTCATAGGGGAAGTCACCTACAAAATTATGCCCATAGCTCTGTACTAACGATCCAAATATCGTACGATTCTTCCTCGGACGCCATTTTTCGTACAATATTCGGATCGTGTGTATGGGGCATTAGGTAACTGTAATACAACGTTGTCTAGGACTCATAGGGGAAGTCACCTACAAAATTATGCCCATAGCTCTGTACTAACGAGCCGATTATCGTACGATTCTTCCTCGGACGCCATTTTTCGTACAATATTCGGATCGTGTGTATGGGGCATTAGGTAACTGTAATACAACGTTGTCTAGGACTCATAGGGGAAGTCACCTACAAAATTATGCCCATAGCTCTGTACTAACGAGCCGATTATCGTACGATTCTTCCTCGGACGCCATTTTTCGTACAATATTCGGATCGTGTGTACGGGGCATTAGGTAACTGTAATACAACGTTGTCTAGGACTCATAGGGGAAGTCACCTACAAAATTATGCCCATAGCTCTGTACTAACGATCCAAATATCGTACGATTCTTCCTCGGACGCCATTTTTCGTACAATATTCGGATCGTGTGTATGGGGCATTAGGTAACTGTAATACAACGTTGTCTAGGACTCATAGGGGAAGTCACCTACAAAATTATGCCCATAGCTCTGTACTAACGAGCCGATTATCGTACGATTCTTCCTCGGACGCCATTTTTCGTACAATATTCGGATCGTGTGTATGGGGCATTAGGTAACTGTAATACAACGTTGTCTAGGACTCATAGGGGAAGTCACCTACAAAATTATGCCCATAGCTCTGTACTAACGAGCCGATTATCGTACGATTCTTCCTCGGACGCCATTTTTCGTACAATATTCGGATCGTGTGTACGGGGCATTAGGTAACTGTAATACAACGTTGTCTAGGACTCATAGGGGAAGTCACCTACAAAATTATGCCCATAGCTTTGTACTAACGATCCAAATATCGTACGATTCTTCCTCGGACGCCATTTTTCGTACGATATTGGGATCGTGTATCCGGGCCATTAGGTAACTGTAATACAACGTTGTCTAGGACTCATAGGGGAAGTCACCTACAAAATTATGCCCATTTGTATGTAAAAATATGAATATCGCTGTTGAACCTCTCTACTATACTGATTTGAAATATTTGAAATAAGAAGTTTTTAAATTATTAATAATGGGTTAAAAAAGTATCTTCACTCCTAACCCTCTAGCGTCCAGCTGCTTCTTTCATATTTATTTTTTTATATTTCAGGTACTTATATAGTGCTGTCAATTTATGCAGTGCTTTCAGGACCATCTTTAATACTGATTGGACCCTGGGTAAACAATTTCTTGGGCCCTCCCAGATCCACTTATCAACCATTTTCGGGTTCAAGGGGGCAACTGTTTTGGGCCCCACAACAATAACTGGGCCAGGGGCAGCTGCCCCTTTTGCCCTGCATTAAAAACGGCCCTTAGCACTTTACATATATATTATACATTCACATCAGTCCCTGCCCTCAAAGAGCTCACAATCCCAAGCCGCGCTCCTGTGAATGAACTTTAGAGCGGGGCTCGGCCCCGCCCCCGTTCTCTCATCATTGGCTCACTGGCTGTGATTGACAGCAGCGGGAGCCAATGGCTTCCACTGCTTTGTGAGCCAATGAGGAGAGAGAGAGACACAGGAGAGCTGCTGCTCTCATTCACATCGCTGGGGCAAGATTGGGCTCATCTACGTACAAGTATAAGGGGGGCTGGGGGGCTGCACCCAGAAGGTTTTTACCTAAATGCATAGAATGCAAACTTTGAGCCTTTAGAACCACTTTAAAGTTAAACTCCAGGAAAAGTAATATCCCTCCCTTGCAGTGGGGCTACACCTCCACTGAAAGGGTTAACTGCTTGTTTATTGTTAGGGGACCATGTAAAGCTGTTTAATTTAACTGATCCTTCTCTCTCTCAGGCTCCTATTTGATGCTAGACTTTTTTCCCCCTGTAATCCTGAAGTTATCAAAACTGATGCAGGGGCCATAGCCTTGCATTGGATGTGAGGATAATAAGTGACAGTCCATTGCTGGAGCGTAGGGGAGAGCTGTCTAGCAGGGAAGCAGAAGACCGAGTAAGTAAAAAGGCTCTTCCAATCCCCTAGACAGACACACGCATGTAACCCTGGCAGTGGAAGCGCAGCCCCGCTGCAGTGAAGGACGGTTTACTTTTCCCAGAGCTGGGCATTAACCTTTCCTTACACTATCCAAATGTAAAAAAAAAAAAGAATTAAGGGCTTTAGATACATATAACTACATATTTTTTTGTTTGTTTTTTAATTCATGCTGCTTTTGCCGAGCAATCAGCAGTG
The DNA here is from genome assembly GCA_029206835.1 of Rana muscosa. NCBI lineage: Eukaryota > Metazoa > Chordata > Amphibia > Anura > Ranidae > Rana > Rana muscosa. Next base: position 674,019,070 of record CM055116.1, read on the forward strand.
GAAAATCAGCTTTTTTAGTAGCTTTTTCTTTTACGTGTGGCTGGAAAGCTAAAATCAATATTCAAAATGGCCATCCACAAGATACATTTTCAATTGCATTTCATTGTAATCAAGTGACACTGAAACATCTGCTAATTAAAATGTGTTAATTAGTGAAGTGCGGCAAGATATTCAAACAAGCTAATTAGTGAACTTCTGCCTGTCTATACACTCTTCTTGGTGACAAGTTGACTATAAACCAGTGCTTGCTCCTCATAGACTTCTCATGTCTAACACAGCATGTGTACAGATGATAACATGTGTAATTCAATAAAGGACTACATTTTGTTTTATGAGACAATCAAAAATGAGGAGATCAATGTATAATGGTGCACACCTTCTCTAGAGCTCATAGAAGCTTTGACCAATTAACAACTTCAATACTGGGCACTTACACCCCCTTCCTGCCCAGGCCAATTTTCAGCTTTCAGCTCTGTCGCACGTTGAATGACATTTGTGCGATCATACAAAACTGTGCCCAAATGACATTTTTAGCATTGTTTTGTGACAGACAGAGCTTTCTTTTGGTGGTATTTAATCACCACTGTTTTTTTTTTTTTTTTGCTAGACAAACAAAAAAAGACTGAAAAGTTTGAAAACAAAAAAGTTTTTCTTAGCTCTGTTACAAAATTTAGCAAATACTGTAACTAATTTTTATTCTTCACTGATAGGCACTGATGCAGCTGCACTAATATGCACTGATGGGCACTGGTGGGCACTGATAAAGCTGTACTGATGGGCACAGATGAGGCTTCACTGATGTGCATGGATGAGGCTGCACTGATGTGCACTGATGGGCACTGAAGAGGCTGCACTGATGGGCACTGAAAAGGCTGCACTGATGTGCACTGATGAGGTTTCACTGATGTGCACTGATGGGCACTGATGAGGCTGTGCTGATGTGCACTGATGAGGCTGCACTGGTGGGCACTGGTGGGCACTGATGAGACTGCACTGGTGGGCACTGATGATGCTGCACTGATGGGCATTGATGAGGCTGTACTGATAGGCACTGATGAGGCTGCACTGATGGGCACTGAAAAGGCTGCACTGATGTGCACTGATGAGGTTTCACTGATGTGCACTGGTGGGCACTGATGAGACTGCACTGATGGGCACTGATGAAGCTGTACTGATGGGCACTGATGAGGCTGTACTGATGTGCACTGGTAAAGGCTGCACTGATGGGCACTGGTGGGCACTGATGAGGCTGCACTGATGGGCACTGATGAGGAGGCCCTGATGAGGAGGCACTGATGAGAAAGCACTGATGTGCACTGATAGGCGACATTGATGAGCACTGATAAGCTGCACTGATGGACACTGATAAGCTGCACTGATCTGTACTGATTGGCACTTATGGGGCTGCACTAATAATCAGGGCACTGATTATCAATATAAAGGATGAATTCACTGTGCCCTGGCAGATAACCATCAAGTCTGTTTACATGGGACCAGCTGTGATTGGACACATCTGATTACATGGTAAAGGGTCGCTGTGATTGGCCATTTACAGCAATCTTTAATCAGCTGTGTCCAAAGGACACAGCGGTCACAGGGCGCACAGGAGAACTGGAGAGCTGTGCTGTAGTCATCTTATTAAAGAGCTTCTTTTTGTTGGTATTCAATAATCAATAGATTTTTTTTTATTTCTTACTATATAAAGGGGAAAAAAAAACAAGAACTTTGAAAAAAAAAAAAACTGTTGGGGCAGTATGTAAACCCCAATAATGAAGATACCCCAAAGTGATCAATTTTTTTTTTGCTACAATTTTTTGGGAAATGAAGAAACATGGTGGTGTTGAGGGGCTTAGAACATGGAGCTTGGTAATAGTGCACTAGACGTTCCTCATACAGGTCATAGACAGAGGGAGGAGGTTAATGCACAAGTTACATACAGTGGGAGGATGGAGATGAAGGGGTTCATGTGCAGATGTGCAGATGTGCAGCAATACGGAGATGAAGGGTTGTTATACAGGACATAAGCAGAGACACGATGGGGATCAGATATACAGGGGAGGAGGGGGAGCTGAAAGGGTTAATATACAGGTGACATAAAGAGACTTGATGGAGATTAGATGTACAGGGGAGGGGGGTGAAAGGGTTAAAAAAACAAAAACAATTTGACAGTCACAAACCCCACATCATTATTCTGCTGCTGCCTGCAACCTGGAACTAATGAATGAATGTCCATTCATTAGTGCCTCCTTTTTCTGTTGTGAGAGGAAGGGGCAAGCTCTTAAATGGAAATAATAGTACTGTTTACATTTGTGAGTGCTGTTATTGGTCATAGGGTACAGAGCCACTCAAATCAGCTCTGTACAGAGTGCCTGTGATGTGAGCTGTTGGATGACAGTTCAGATCACAGCAATTAACAGGCACACTGGCCACCCAGTGGTCAAAAATAAGCATCCCCCACTTTACTGTTCATGAATGTACAGTGGTAGACAAGTATTTAAAGGTGTCTAAAAACAGTAAGGCTGGGTTCACACCAGTCCGGTGCGAATTCCAGCTCCGTTCTCTGTGCGAAGAGAAGAAGCAGCTGTTCAGCGCATTCCTCTGCATTGTAGGTGCGAATTAGATTAGCAGGGAGAGGGGAGAGGTGTAGTGAAGAGAGGGAAAAAATGCCTGTTCAGAACGCAATGCATATGCCAATCAGATGCGTGCCCATAGAAGATAATGGGCCTGAATTCGCACCTGAGCTGCACCGCAATGCCTAGAAAACACACACGTTTTTTGGGCAATGCGCAGTGCGAATGCATCGCACATATGTGAATCAGCCTCATTAAAATCAATGTATTTTATAATGTTATGTAAATTGGATGCGGTTTAAGCCGCAACCAATTTGCATAGGTGTGAACGGGGGCCTAAAAGTAAAAAAAGTCACTAGGGTATCACAAAGCAACGGGTGGAAACCTATAACAATCAATTCCATGTTACTTTACTGAGTGGAAATCTGTCAAAGATGACTTTTGTTTGCACAAGGTTACTGTTATAGCCTTGTAAAATAGCCCTGGCTATGTTCAATAAGCATGTGAGTTCATCATAGGCAATAAAGTTGTAACAAAAGAAAACGTAATATTTTAGTGTATACAGTGCATATACTATTTAAAGCCCAACTGGACTTTTAGTTGAAATAGACTAAATATATTCCAGGTATGTGAAAACAAAAAATGTGCAAAGCCTTACAATTCACTTTCTTTGGAAAGCAGCCTCAGCCTGACACTGACCCTTGCCAGGATACTGCAGGGGACAGACCTTTGCTCTTTCTGGGAAGCAGTGGTCTGTCTGCAGAGGTCCAACACACTCCCTGAAGACTCAGACCTCAAGCTCTCCAATAAGCAAGGAGCATGAGCGTTACTGATTGCAGGGCTATTGGCTTGACTTTCTAGGGGTGTGTCAGACCTCTGCAGAGAGACCAATTCTTCCACACATATGCATTGTCATATTCATGAAAAAAATGTACCTACTCTTCCGTCCTGAGATTCTGCATTTCAGAGGTGTTTTCACAATACGCTGATTTTCCTACCGTTAATGGGATCTGGCCCTGTGGTTTAGTGCCCAGTGATATATCAGAATTCTATGTGCCCAATGGTATGCCTGGACAGGAGGGGTGAAGGAAGCAGGTGAACGCACTGCTCACTTCGCAATTCTGTGTGTGCAGGGTGCTCCTCCATATGACCATGGATGGGCTGAAAGAACATGCTTACAAAAGGGAAAATAGAGTCCATGGGCAGACGTGACTTGATGACATCATTTAATTGATCTCGTCAATATATCGTCCATTCTAGATTATAATCCAGGATGGCAGCGATTAAACAGAATAGAAATGTTATTGCATGGGATTGCATAAACTGTGGGTGGCCTACAGTTATGTCATTTCACAATACATTTTGCAATACTGTACAAATCTTTCTAACCTACTGGGGCCCCTTAAATGTACTGCAATCTTTTTCTAAGGTGAACAAATCCTTTAAATGGAGTTTAAATATCCTGAGTTTAATATGGAATTTAATAGAGGGTCATCTGTTTGCTGCAATAAATAAGCCTTCGATGTGTTTTGGCGACTCAGATACAACATTATATTGTATGTTCTTTAGAAATAAATACACTGATATAATGAATGAAGTACAGTGAAGCCCTGTACACACGATCGGATTTCCTATGGATTTTAAACCAATGGATTTTTCCATCGGAAATCCGATGAAGCTGGACTTTCATCAGTCTTGCCTACACACTATCAGTCAAAAAACCGATCGTCCCAAACGCCGTGACGTAAAACACTCCGACGAGCCAATAAAAATTAAGTTCAGTGCTTCTGAGCATGCGTCGACTTGATTCTGAGCATGCGTGGGTTTTTATCCGATGGAGTTCCCCACAGACGATAGTAATTTTCTATTGTTGTTTTTTCCATCAGATAAATTTAAAACATGTTCTATTTTTTAACACAGATGGAAAAAAGACCGATGGAGCCCATACACAATCGGTTTGTCCGATGAAAAAAGTCCATCAGACTGTTTTCATCGGTAAAACCGATCGTGTGTACAGGGCTTGATTGTGTTAGTACCAAACAAATAGGATGATATATAAAGTAATGTAAATAATCCATGTAAGTAAAATAATAATTGGACCTACAGAGACACAGGCGGTCCCCGAGTTATAAACATCCGACTTACAAACAACTCCTACTTACAAACAGAGGGAGACAACAGGATGTGAGAGGAAATCTACCTCTAGGAAGGGAAATTCACTCCTGTTATGCCCCATACACACGATCGGTTTTCCTGTAGGAAAAAGTCTGATGAGAGCTTTTGGTGGGGAATCCCGACCGTGTGTATGCTCCATCAGACTTTTTCCAACAGGAAAACTGGCGGAAAAAAATAGAGAGCAAATAGAGAGCAGGTTCTCTATTTTCCCCTCCTAGCGGAAAAAACGTTTGTCTGTATGCTTTACCGACGGGAAAAAAAACACGCATGATCGGAAAAATTTGAAGCATGCTCGGAAGCATAGAACTTAATTTTGTCGGCTCGTCGTAGTCTTTTACGTCACCACGTTCTTGGCAGTCAAAAGTTCACTGGACTTTTGTGTGACCATGTGTATGCAAGGCAGGCTTGAGAGGAATTCCGTTGGGAAAACCATTGTTTTTTTTTTTCCGACGGGAAAACCGCTCGTGTGTACGTGGCAAAATGCCGTGTACACACGATCGATTTTCTCGCCGGTGAAAACACAGCCGAGAAATTCGACATGAAAAACGAGGACCGGCTTGGTTTCCTACACACGGCCGGTTTTCATGACATTTTTTCTCTTGGTCGATAAAACCGACCGTGTATGGGCTCCCTGGCAGTGTTTCCCTATGGGAAAACTGCAGCGGAAAAAAATGCCATGAATCACGACGAGAAAAATTAGAGCATGTTCTAATTTTTCTCGTCGTGATTCATGCCGTTTTTCTCGTCGGGAAAAATGCTGGAAAGCCCACACACGGGCGTTTTTCTCGTGAAAGAGAAAAAATGAAATTTTTCCCGACGAGAAAAATGGTCGTGTGTACGCGGCATTAGAGTTATCATGGGAAAAAGGTGTCTCCAATCCATTGAAATTTTATCACCAATCCTTATTTCCACGACAACCCAAAATTTTCAAAATCCAATTGTCACAGGGACAAAAAGTGAGGTGAAATCTTCAGAACAGGGGTACAGACAGCAAAACAAAAATGACAGGGGTGTTTACCCTTCCCTATGCAATCCAAATCTTAAATTTTTTATTTTTTTGGCTGGAGTTAAAAAATGTACCTGTTCCAACTTACAGACAAATTCAACTTAGGAACAAACATACAGTCCCTATCTTGTTTGTAACCCTGGGACTGCCTGCACACACATGATAATCCACCAACAATCTTGCGTGAGTGAGGAAGGACTAGATAATGTAACAATATTTTCATGCTGAATTAATAAAAATATGAAAAAACTCAAGAAATCAGGTGTCCAAAGTGAAGCTATATTGTATTGAAAAAAATTGACTTGTCACATGTGCATCAGCTCAGGCAACTGATTGGTTCTAAGAAAGGGCCCTTGCCACTGGATGATACCTCCCCCCTCTCCATGGAGGATTTTTTTTACTAAAGGAGTAAATGTTAATTTCTAGGATATGTGATGGAATGAAACATAGGAATAACTTCTGTTCTAAGAAAGCTCTATTATGCCCTGTACACACGATCGGATTTCCGATGGAATAAAATCCGATGGATTTTTCCATCGGAAATCCGATGAAACTGACTTTCATCAGTCTTGCCTACACACCATCAGACAAAATTCCGACCGTCCAAAACGCAGTGACGTAAAACACTCTGACGAGTCGAGAAAAATTAAGTTCAATGCTTCTGAGCATGCGTCGACTTGATTCTGAGCATGCGTGGGTTTTTTCTCCATTGGAGTTCCCCACAGATGATTGGAATTTGCTAACGTTTTTTTTTCCATCTGTAAAATTTAAAACATGTTCTATTTCTTTACACCAATGGAAAAAAGACCGATGGGGCCCATACACGATCGTTTTTTTCCGATGAAAAAAGTCCATCGGTCTTTGTCGTTGGTCCCCAAGTCCTACCCTATAGAAGCTATTGTATGGTTTCCATGCACTACATAGACTGATGATGACCAACAAGCCTAAATAGCAGTTCTGGATGTACAGTTGGCCATGATGGTGAACTGGAAGGATTTGTATGGCTTCACCCACTATACTTAAATGAGGAATATCCCCCTTTTTTCTTGAATATATGATGGAACTACAAAGTTAGTCTGGTTGAAAAAAGACACAAGCCCAATAGTTCAACCAATAAAAAAAAAAAAAACACACACAGACACACAAATAAAAAACCTCTGTATACACAATCCTATACCCACAGTTGATCCAGAGGAAGGCAAAAACTCCAATAAAGCATGATCCAATTTGCTCCAGCGGGGGATAAAACTTCCTTCCTGACCCCCTCAGGATGCAATCGGATATTCCCTGGAATAAGATGTGAATTCCTTCTCTTCTATAAAAGTTTTGCTTTGCTATTTTACTGCAAAAAAATGAAAAGCCCTTTAATTGCTAATAAGAATGTGATCATTTCATGCAGTGTCAAAAGCATCCTATGTGCTTCTGACACAGCTATCATTAATATTATTAGCTTGCACAGCAATATTTTAGTGATTAAAATGAATACATATTCCAAGAACCATTGGTTACAACATGCATTTTTAATAACGTGCATATCATTATATTATACAGGATTTATATAGCGCCAAAAGTATGTGCATCACTTTACAATATAAAGGGAGACAGTACAGCAGCAATACAATTCAATACAAGGCCTGGCTCCTGCAAGCTTACAATGATAAAAGAAAAGGGAAAATTTTTATTTTCAACTAGGAACATTATGGTGCCAGACTGTTCATTGATGTCTTGATGAATATTTCCTCATTACATGTCATGCAAGACAATAACACAAATATGGATTGCAGTGGCGGTGCGTCCATTAAGGGTGCACGGGTGCCACCCCCTCTGTCCAGTCACCCGCTCTATGTAAAATGGATAGAGTCATGCATTGCATGACTCTATCCATGGCCGCTGTAGCAACCCCCAATTTAGGCATCCCGGCCCCTTTTAGGACGCTGGGAACCTGAATTGCAGCGGTGGGGGGGTTTCTTTGAAGCACCTGATTAGAGCCATAGGCTCTAATAGGCTTCAAAAAAGGTGAACTGCGAGTGCAGAGCATTGCACTTGCAGTCCACCCAGATGTGTTAGCAAAGCAAATTAATATTTGCTTTTCTAACACTGAACCGCCTCTCTGCCAATCAGGAGGCGCAGATCTAATACCGGTCACCTGATTGGCTGAAGGCAGAGGCGATCCCATTGGCCACCTAGCAGAACAGGAAGAAGAGATGCAGGGAGGACACAGGAGCCATCGCCTGACCCGCTGCCTGACCCGCCACCACGATGGGGTAAGTGCCAAGCAGACAGCGGTTGGGCAGGCGAGCGGGGCACAGTGGCGGCATATTATGGGCACAGAGGCTGCATATGATAGGCACAGTTGGCTGCATATGATGGGCACAGTTGATGGCATATGATGGGCACAGTTGGCTGCATATGAAGGGCACAGTGGCTGCATATGAAGGGCACAGTGGCTGCATATGAAGGGCACAGTTGGCACCATATGAAGGGCACAGTTGGCACCATATGAAGGGCACAGTGGCTGCATATGAAGGGCACAGTGGCTGCATATGAAGGGCACAGTGGCTGCATATGAAGGGCACAGTGGCTGCATATGATGGGCACAGTGGCTGCATTTTATGGAACAGTGGTTGCAGTTGAAGTTTTTGTTTCAGTATTTTTCAGAATTTTTAAGTATGTTTGTGCCCCCCTCCCCAAATTTTTTTTTTTTTTTAACACCACTGATGGATTGTGAAAACTATCAAAGTGGCCATTAATACTTTGTGAACTGGTTGTATGCATACAAGCTGCAAGTTTTACCTCATTGAATGCCTACACCATCTACCTACTCTATGTTTGGCGAGAGTGCGTACATATTTTTACCTGAAATGCTGAATTCTCCTACTAGAGCAGACAGAGACTGTCCATCCTTTGAATCATTTAGCTGTCTGTTCTGGATAGCAAAGGATTAAGTTAGAGATCAGGTCGATGGGCGTTCTTGTTAAATGCTGCGTTTTTCATTCAAATGCATACAGCTTGGTTCTAAACATAGCATTTGGCAAGAAAATGCTTAATTTGACCAAGTTCATTTGCAATTGTAATGCACCTCAACAGGACATACCACATCTAAAAAAAGCAGCACAATGCAAAGCAGGTCAAAAACAACCTCTTAACTGCTGTGTACTGCTCCTTTAAAGTTAATGAGAATTTTCTATTCTTTGAGTCAGCAGATTGTACAGTGCCATCTGCTGGCTGGATATGGTAAATATGAAATATTCCCATGCCATATTTCATATTTACCTGACTTTAAAAAAAAATGCAATTTGTAATTTGTAGTTATGCATATATACGTGCTAATGCAGTTTTCTTTTCCTTTTAAGCATGCCTGTTAGTAAAACTAGCGCTAAACTAGCAATGTTTAGACCTGTTGTATAACTTCTTGAGCCGCTCAAAGTAGAGGAGACAGCATATCCTTGTTTCCCAGAACATGGAGTGCAGAATTATCCTGATACTAATCCAGAGGGCTAGTAAGTGAAAAGCGGAAAGGATCTCCGCTACTCCCAACCAGCCCAGGTGAATAAACGATAAGGAGCGGCCTTAGCCTACATGTCTCCATTAAACCACACATCCCCCCCATCCGGGGCTTAGTCATATGGACTAAAGGGACATGCAGGTGTGCATTAGTGTCCCCGAAACTCACACTGTCTGTGTTTAATGACATGCACCCGCATCTCCACTGCTGTCATATTGGGACCAATGGCTGTGTCTGTGCAGCTGCTGCATCCCAATAGACCTGAATAGTACTACCTGCACAAGGATGCACAGAACACACGTGTATCCTGTGCTAGCAAATATGGCCTTTTGCTCTGATGTACACTTAGATATGCCAAGGGCTGTGTCTGTGCAGCTGCTGCGTCCCAATAGATCTGAATGGGACTGCCTGAATGAGAATGCACAGAACACACATGTATCCTGTGCTAGCAAATACGGCCTCTTGCACTGATGTACACTTAGATATGTGAAAAAAGGCCTAATGTGCAAATTCCAACATTTCATAGCAGTGTCCAGAGATAGCCCACGACTTCCCACACCTTCCTATTGACCTGTAAGGAGTCCCATTATAGTGGTGAGCTAGTGCAGCTTTTTTAACCCTGGGGTGCCTTGGCAAAATTCATAAAAAGCGCCCAATAATGTATACAAGCCAGGAGGTGGATCAAGCCTGCCTTTTAGTTACACAAAGCCATAGTTTTTTATTGTGCACCATTTCAACCTTCCAGCCTCCAGCATCCTTACAACCAGTGATATCATCAGTGTTGATAAGAATGGTGTTGATCGCCTGCAAAACATTCTTGTTTGACCCTCCCCTGCCCCTTTCCGTCAACACTTGGGTCACATTAGCTGAGTGACAGAGAGAAACTGAGGGAGAGGAGAAACACGAGAATACTAGTCGGTACTAGTGTGCAAAAGTGTATTTGCTTTAGAAGAATAAATCACCTCTAATGTTGAGTGTCCTACGTGTGTCAATGCTGCCGCATTAAGTAAAACTATTAGAATAGTTTTTTACATTTTAGAATGGGGTGCCTTGAGACTGTCCATAATTTTAAAGGGTGCCTTAACTGAAAAAAAGTTGGAGAAACACTGATCTAGTAGGAGTAGGATGGTGCAGGGAGCAGAAAGAGCAGGCTAGCTCTAAAATTGCTAGTTTAGCTCCATTTTGCACAGAGTACGCTTAGATACGCTCATGTGAATGAGACCTTAGAATGCCCCATAATTTGGAGCTCATCAAGAACACAAGAAGCTTGCATTTATTATTGGGGCCAGTGTAGCACCCTTCTTTTACTGACAGACTTACTTTAAAGTGGCTGTAAAGGTTCCCGTTTAAAAAAATACAAATAACAAACATGTTATACTTACCTCCACTGTGCAGTTCGATTTGCACAGAGTGGCCCGGATCCTCCTGTTCTGGGGTCCCACAGCGACTCTCTCGGCTCCTCCCCACATTAGATAACCCCCTCTGGAAAGCTCTCTCCCAAGGGGGTTACCTTGCGGGCGCGCTCCTATGTCATACACTCGGCATCCATAGCCGCCGAGTGTTTGACTCGGCCCCGCCCCCCTGTGCCCGCATCATTGGATTTGATTGACAACAGCGGGAGACAATGGCAGCGCTGCTATAAATCTATCCAATGAAGAGCCAAGAAGCCGTGGAGAGAGCGACGCGGGATCACGCCCACGGAAATTCGGGGTTTAGGTAAGTAAAATGGGGGGGGGCTGGGGGGCCGGACACTGGAAGGTGTTTGAAAGGTTCTGGGTGGTTCTGGTGCTGGTGCTGTTGGACCTCTGCTCGAGCTGGACCCAGGATCTGTGGAAGTAACTCTCTGACCGGTCGGATATTCAAGAAACCAGACACAAGGTGTGGATATGCAAGAATACAAAGCTTTATTGTCTTATAGATCTTATATACACTTTTGGCAAAAGTTGCCTCCTTCGTGTAAACCAATTAGGACAGACCCGTGGTTTATACAAGACAACATAAGTAAAACTCGTGAAGGAAAAGTACAACATCCATAGGATGCATTAAGGTAAAAAACACAAAGTTTTACAAACCCTTTAAACAAATGTGCAAGGGGATATTATTCAAAATTAGACCAGAGAATATGAACTATATTTGACTCTTAGGAAAACCTAAGAAAAAATAATCACTCTCTTTCACAACTCAGAGCACTGTTCCATTTAAATAAATGCCACAACTGAGCTTTTCTCAATTACGGTGTCACAATAAAGATCTAATTGAGATAAGTAATCCTGTAATGTGCATATGTGGCACTTATACATATTCACTGAGTTTTAAGTGATAATGTTTAAATTAAAATGCAATTCATTCACAAAACATTTGCCTAATTTTCACAATTGCCTGTTTTGACTAAATTGTCAAAAGATTAAATCAGGTTCTTAGTTGTATACTAAACTTAAAGGCATTTTGCTTGATTTTCCTTAAATAAATCAAATGTGATATGTCAACGATAGTAAACATGCTGTACAGTATATATGTAGTGAGTTTTTTTTGTTTTTTGTTTTTTGTTTTACATCCTATTGCTTTCTTTGTGGCTGTTTTACCTGAAAAAGTCGCAAGAGAAATAACTTGGCAAAAAACAAAGCTAAGCAAGATGCAGCCCTCTGTGTGTGGCCAAGGCAGCAGGAAGTAAAACTAGCAAGAAAAAAAAAACATCTCCACAACACATAGCCATGGAACAGGCAGCTGGTCTGATATGCTAATTCAGCGCTTTAACAAATCAATGCCACGCGGGGTAAAAAAAAAATGTACAATGAGCCCTCACTCGGATGGATGTCAAGGGACTGTAAAAATGCATCTTCAAGTATTTCACATTAGGAGCAAATAATGTGTTAATTTATAACGCTTCACCCTATACACTTAGATTATCCATCTGTGTCAGAGTTTTGACTTCCTAAATTTATCAAAAAATAAATAAATAAGGTGAAAATTTCTAAGGGGGGTTTAAGGGGCTTGTGAATTATAAATGAAAAAAAAAAATTTGCTTAGCTATTTTAGAAAAGCTTGTCCGGTTAAAGGTAGACTTGAATTGCTTTTTTTTTTTTTTTGCTTTAATCATAATTAACTTTCGGATTTCACTGTTTTACTCAGCAGCTACCGGAATGAAGACTTGCTGAGGTGGTGTGGCTGATTGCATTGGGAACCATCCGTCAAAGGTGACAGAGAAAAGGTTGAATCAGCAAGAGCTGCTGTCACTGAAATTTACATTGGGTGCCTTAGCAAAGTCCCAGTGAAAACATGCAAGACGTGAACTGCCATTAACCCTCAGTTGTCTGAGTCTAACCTCTGAAGACTTCTGGAATTTCCCTTGAGGTTCACTGTCTTGTAACTCGTGCAGCTGATTGGGTAATCTCTGATAAATTCGAGACTTTATAAAATGTAGCAGTATTGCAAACCACCAATTCTGCAATGCTATATTATTACATTGGAAATGTTTGTTTATACATTCAAATTATGCCAATCTACTGTAATAATTTACACAATTTAAATTTTACATTTTTATTTGCTCTAAGAAGAACTCTTAACCAGTTGTCTACCGCCCACCGTCAAATGACGGCGGGCGGAAGACTCCCTTGTTCTGACAGGACGTCATATGACGTCCTGCCTTTAAAAGCAGCTAGGGGGCGTGCGCGCGCCGGCCGCGTCTCTGGGGACCCGATGCGCGTGCCCGGCGGCCACAATGGCTGCCGGGCACCCGCGATTACCCAGTAACCGAGCAGGACAGTGGATCTGTGTGTGTAAACACACAGCTCCACGTCCTGTCAGGGAGAGGAGACCGATGGTGTGTCCCTTGTACATAGGGACAACCATCGGTCACCTCCCCCAGTCAGTCCCCTCCCCCCACAGTTAGAACACATCTAGGAAACACATTTAACCCCTTCCTCGCCCCCTAGTGTAAACCCCTTCCCTGCCAGTCACATTTATACAGTAATCAATGCATTTTTATAGCAGGGATCGCTGTATAAATGTGAATGGTCCAAAAAATGTGTCAAAAGTGTCCGATGTGTCCGCCGCAATATCGCAGTCACAATAAAAATCACAGATCGCCACCATTAGTAGTAAAAAAAATAAAAATAAAAATGTTATAAATCTATCCCCTATTTTGTAGACAATATAACTTTTGCGCAAACCAATCAAAATACGCTTATTGCGATTTTTTTTTTACCAAAAATATGTAGAAGAATACGTATCGACCTAAACTGTGGGGGAAAAAAATGGATATTTATTATAGCAAAAAGTTAAAAATATTGTGTTTTTTTTTTCAGACTTGACGCTCTTTTTTTGTTTATAGCGCAAAAAATAAAAACCGCAGAGGTGATCAAATACCACCAAAATAAAGCTCTATTTGTGGCAAAAAAAGGACGCAAATTTCGTTTAGAAAACACATCGTACGACCGCGCAATTGTCATTCAAAGTGTGACAGCACTGAATGCTGAAAAATGGCTTGGGCAGGAAGGGGGTTTTCGTGGCCGGTAGGCAGGTGGTTAAAGAGGTGTGAGCTTCTGGGAAGAGAACATTGGTTACGTATAGGAACAAAGTATTCACATTTCTATACAGGCTTTTTGATTGTTGTAGACATCAAAAACATAGCACACAACTGTTCCTCATTTAGAGGGACTGTTCCTCTTCTTAGACCAAATCCCTCTGTCCTATGTGAAGCCTCAGTTGTCCCTCTTTTTGGCCTGATGGGTACAGCACTATACAAAATGAATTATGTTACTACTATTTTTTTGCACTAAATGATATACGTCGGCAGAATGGCACGGCTGGGCACAAGCATGTACAGGTATGTCCTCTTTAAGAAGCCCAGCCGTGGGTCGGTCCTGAGCTCCGTGACCGCGCCGGCGGGACCCGCAGACCCGATTGCTGCCAGTGTCCCGCGATCGGGTCACAGAGCTGAAGAACGGGGAGAGGTGAAAGTAAACAAACCTCTCCCCGTGCTTCCTAGTGTGAGTGCCACTGATCGTCTGTTCCCTGTCATAGGGAACGATGATCAGTGATGTCACACGCCAAGCCACGCCCCCACACAGTAGTAATCACTCCCTAGGAAACACTTAACCCCTTTAGCGCCCCCTACAGGTTAACCCCTTCACTGCCAGTGTCATTTTCACAGTAATCAGTGCATTTTTATAGCACTGATCGCTGTAAAAATGACAATGGTCCCAAAATGGTGTCAAAAGTGTCCGATGTGTCCGCCATAATGTTGCAGTCACGATAAAAATCGCAGATCGCCGATATTTCTAGTAAAAAAAAAAAATATTAATAAAAATGCCATAAAACTATCCCCTATTTTGTAGACGCTATAACAAAACAATCAATAAACGCTTATTGCGATTTTTTTTTACCAAAAATATGTAGAAGAATACGTATCGGCCTAAACTGAGAAAAAACATTTTTTTATATATATTTTTGGGGGATATTTATTTAAAGTAAAAAGTATGTCATTTTTTTCAAAATTGTCGCTCTATTTTTGTTTATAGCGCAAGATAAAAAAAAAAAGACAGAGGTGATCAAATACCACCAAAAGAAATCTCTATTTGTGGGAAAAAAAGGGCGTCAATTTTGTTTGGGAGCCACGTCGCACGACCGCGCAATTGACAGTTAAAAAGACGCTGTGCCGAATCGCAAACAGGGGCCTGGTCCTTTAGCAACAAAATGGTCCGGGGCTTAAGTGGTTAAAGTGGAACTGAACCCACAACGTGCCCCCTGAAGAATTTGTAAAAATATTTGTTTAAGTTTATTTAAGTTTGCTATCAGACAGGTAAAGTCATTTTTTGACCAACAAAAAAAAGTCACATAGGGGTTGATTTACTAGAACTGGAAAGTGCAATATCTGGTCCAGCTCTGCACAGAAACCAATCAGCTTTCAGGTTTTATTGTCAAAGCTTGATTGAACAAGCTTAAGTTAGAAGCTGATTGGCTACCATGCACAGCTGCACCAGATTCTGAGTGCTTCAGTTTTAGGAAATCTCCCCCATCTTTATGATATCAGAACATCGGGAGGTATGCATAAGGGCCTGTGGCTTTTGTTCACTTCAAGTGAAATTTGCATTTCAATGTGAAAAGAAACCTGCTTGAAGCAGGTCAAATGTATGTCACAAGGCGGTCAACTGCAGGTCAAGTGCACCTATGAATTAAGTCTGAAGTATCTCAGAAAAAAAGCTCAGACTTATACCATCAACGCAAACCCAAAACTCATTGACACAAGTCCCTAAAGTGGTTGCCAAACCTCTCCTATACCCAGTGAAGTGAATAGCCTCAGATGATACACAGAGATGAAACAAATTCTCCTATCTGCAGTCTTCTCTTGTCTACAACCCTTTAAAAAGGGCAGTTTTGTGATAACAATCCTTCTGGATCTGTGAGAAGTACAGAGGAGGGGATGGAGAACTGCAGTTACAGCTCTTAAACACTATGTGAGCTGATTGAAACGAAAAGGACTACCCCCCCCCCCCCCTCCAAATAGGAAAGGGAATGAAGGAACATACAGAGCTGTATTCTGAATAGACATTCTGAATGTATTCTGAAAATCTCCTTCCCCAACACAAATTTGTATCTCATGTGTTGGGAAAACTTCTCAGAAGTGACCCATGCTGATCACAGAGGAACGAAGCATCTAAGAGAAACGACACTTAGAGCTTTGACGATAGACAAGTACATACTACAGACATATGTGCTTTGTTCAGATTTCATGACTGAGGTTTACAACCACTTTAATGCATGCTGCTGGAAAGTTTGCCATACAAATAGGAACTTACGCACAAAAAGTATGCTAATAAAAAATTGTATTGCTACCAAAAGTATCCATACAGAGTCCTTGTATCATGTTCAGCTTTATCCACCTCCCTACTGTGCACGAAAACCCCCTTCCTGCCCAAGCCATTTTTCAGCTTTCAGCGCTGTCACACTTTGAATGACAATTGCGCGGTCGTGCGACGTGGCTCCCAAACAAAATTTGTGTCCTTTTTTTCCCACAAATAGAGCTTTCTTTTGGTGGTATTTGATCACCTCTGCGGTTTTTATTTTTTGCGCTATAAACAAAAGAAGAGCGTCCAGTTTGAAAAAAAAAACAATTTTTTACTTTTTGCTATAATAAATACCCATTATTTTTTTTTAAATAAAATTTTCCTCAGTTTAGGCCGATACGTATTCTTCTACATATTTTTGGTAAAAAAAAAAAAATCGCAATAAGCGCGTATTGATTGGTTTGCGCAAAAGTTATAGTGTGTACAAAATAGGGGATAGATTTATAGCATTTTAATTTTTTTATTTTTTTATTAGTAATGGCGGCGATCTGCGATTTTTTATTGTGACTGCGATATTGCGGCGGACACATCGGACACTTTTGACACATTTTTGGGACCATTCACGTTTATACAGCGATCCCTGCTATAAAAATGCATTGATTACTGTATAAATGTGATTGGCAGGGAAGGGGTTAACCACTAGGGGGCGGGAAGGGGTTAAATATGTTCCCTCAATGTGTTCTTACTGTGGGGGGAGGGGACTGACTGGGGGAGGTGACCGATGGTTGTCCCTATGTACAAGGGACACACCATCAGTCTCCTCTCCCTCACAGGACGTGGATCTCTGTGTTTACACACAGAGACCCACTTTCCTGCTCGTTTCCCGGGCAATCGCGGGTGCCCGGCGGCAATCGCGGCCGCCGGGCACGCGCACCGGGGCCTTGTGAACGCGGCGGGCGCGCGCCGCTGGCGGCGAGCGCGCGCCTTCTAGCTCGTTTTAAAGGGAGGATGTCATATGACGTCCTCCCAGAATGAGAGTATCCTCCGCCCGCCGTCAATTGACAGTGGGCGGTGGACAAGTGGTTAAAGACTACATATATATCGTTTGGACTCTTGGTTGCTTTGAAAGGTTATAATAAATGTTCTTGTTAACACAGTTTTTTTTTGGTTTTTGTTTTTATTAAATGCTTATTTAAAATACAAAAAAAAAAACTAAATACTTATGTAATTAAAAAATTGCAAAACGATTAGGCCCCTTTCACACGGACGGATAGAATGGTGCTTTTAGCTGCGGATGTTCTAGTTTTCTAACGCAGCTAAAAGCACACAATGCTTTCCTATGGCCCCATTCACACACAGCGTTTAGCTGCGATTTCGTTACATGCGGTTCGGTGCGAATAGAAAAAATAGAATTGAATGTGTCCAGGTGCGATGTAGCGCAGCTATCTGCACATAACTGCAGGTAATCGCAGTGCACTGTGTCAGCTGCGGATAGCAGCGCGAACAAAAGAAAAAAACAACAGGAAGCACATCAAAATAAAAATGGTTGCTATGGGGAGGACAATAATGGCCAACCGCAGCTAAACGCAGCCGCATGTAAACGCAGCTAATCGCAGCGTACAAATGCAGCTGATCGCTGTGCCTGGGGTCTTGAATTTCAAAAGAAACAAACATGCTTTTAACTGCGGCAGAACAGCCGCCAGTGTGAAAGGGGCCTTAGTCCTGCGAAACTGCATGTTTATTAGTTCTGTGAAAATGCCATCAAAATGTAACGTTACAAGGCTTTTTTTCTTTCCAGGTCCAATGTTCTTCATTCATAAGAATAGCAAAATAATGCATTAGGGCCACTAGATGGAGTTGCTGTTCATCGGAAATAATTATTCACTTACCCCTTATTTGGCCAAAGTGTGGTATATTCCAGGTTTGTGTTATTCTTAAGAATGAAGAACATCCAATGTGGAGAGAAAAAAGCCTAGTCACGTTAGATTTTTCCAGCATTTGCACAGAAAGGATGTACATTCAGTTTTGTGGAATTATATTTAAAGCCAATTAATAAAAGCTCATATAAGCTTTAATACATTGCAGTTTTTAAAGGGTTTTTTTTTTTTTTATATCTGCAATTTTCATAATACTATAACTGGTGATCCTACCATAAAGGTTCTTGTTTAAAGAAGAATTCCAGGTATAAATTATTTTATACATAGTTATATTGTTCCAGTTTAGACCAATGTAACAATGTATATACCATACCTGGCCCATACCTGACACACACCACTACTCCAGTGATCTCCACTTGCTTCTGGATCCCGTGCCAAGTTGGTGCCCTTCTGCATTCTGACCACAGAATGGGGCTACGAGCCCCATTCAGAGAATGTTTCCCATATTCTCCATGAATTCAAAGTGTTCTCTGATTGGACAAAGTGGGGAAGAGAAGCATGTTTCACTGTTGTCACTATTAGTATATGCACCTTGAGCAATGGCATGTAGACAGAAAGTCATTGCAAAGAGGCTGCAGGAAACCAGCAGCACTGACATGTAACAAAGGATTAAAAAAGGTATAAACATGTATTTTATTTAAATAAAATAGCAATGGTTTATGTTACAAAGAGCTTTAACAAGTTAAAGTGGTTGTAAAGGTTCGCATTTTTTTTTAAATAACAAACATATACTTACCTCCACTGTGCAGCTCGTTTTGCATAGACTGGCCCTGAACTGTGTTTTTTGGGGTCCCCCGGCGGCTCTCTCGGCTCCTCCCCACCTCAGATAACCCCCTCTGGGAAGCCCTCTCCCAAGGGGGTTACCTTGCGGGCGCGCTCCTGAGTCCTGCATTTGGCGACCATAGCCGCCGAGTACAGGACTCGGCCCCGCCCCCCCGGCGCCCGCGTCATTGGATTTAATTGACAGCAGCGCGAGCCAATGGCTGCACTGCTATCAATCTATCCAATGAAGAGCCAAGAAGCCCGGGTAAAGGAAGAGCACGTTCGCGACGCGGGACTTTCCAGGGCTCAGGTAAGTAAAACGGGGGGCTGGGGGGCCGGTAATCATCAGATGTTTTTTCACCTTAATGCATAGGATGCATTAAAGTGAAAAAACATGAACCTTTACAACCCCTTTAAATGTCATCCAGTTCTAATTTCCATGCTTTAAAGTATATTTCTAGCCAGTAGTTAAAACATTTTTGTATTGTTTTGGATAGAACAGAGATGGATAAAACCCCTGTTATTTTTAGATTTGTTAAAGAAGCACAATAGGAAGTGAGAAGAAATGTCTTCAAAGTGAAGGTAATTCCTCTAGGACACAGCTACCATCAAAACAGGCGTCCCATTTGAAGATTTCCCCTCCATCTTCTGTTACAGTGAAAACCGTGAAATTTTGGATTTCACATCACTTTTATTTCAGAGACCAGGACAAATGGATAGAGCAAATCTCCCCAGCGGTGACATATAGTATAGCAATACAAGATTAACAGGGGCTCTAACCCTTCCCCATTCAATCTAATATTTTAAAAAAAAATGTTTTAGCTTGAGATATACTTTATTGATCCAATAAGGTTAAGAAAAAAATGCTTCTAGAGAACATAGCAGTTTTCATATTAATCAGCAAATACTTTGAGGCAGAGAATCACTGCCAGCTTGCCATGTGGTCAAAAAAACCTGCCTATTTTCAATATCATTACTATTCACACACCACCAATATTCATAAGTTCCACTCGCAATACAGATTTCTGTGATTGATGCTACTAGTGCTTCATGTCTGTTCTTGGTATTACTCATGTAGTTCCATTATTGCAAACGACTCTTAACCCATTTTGAAGATGGAGCAGAAAATGTTTTCCACTCCCTGACGGTCCAGTGCTGAAGTTCTTCAGTCCACTGGAATCGTTTTTGGCTTTAGTTGTTTTATTGTTGGACTGTGAATTTTTTCCATTGCTGCCTAAATTCTTCCTTTTTCTTCACCAAAAGTCATCTGGCATTTGGCAAACCTTGATGAGGTGTCCTGTGCTCTGGTGCATTGATTTTACAATTTAGAGACGGCTGCCTTTGAAAAGCCCAGGTACCCTATGGTTTTGCCCTCCTGGTACTAATGATTATGCCATTTTAAAAGTCTGTCAGATCATGCTTCGAGCTCATTCTCAGAGATCTACGTATTCCTATGCAAAGCAGGTGACAGATTTCTGTCTTTATAGCCACTGAGTGAACATTAAAAGAAACCTGTCAGGGCAGCTGTTACCTAGCAAAGCCAAGGTTCCCATTGCTCTGCGTTCTAAAGCAAAGGTGTGCTTTGCCCTGGAACTCAAATTACTTCTGAAAGTTGCTCGATTTCAAATTCAAATGTTGGATGGGAGCTTCAGCTTTAAATCCAGGTTACAGTCACATTGACAGGGAAAGGCACTGTGCAGTATGGAACTTGGATGAAATCGATATGTTTAGCACTGCACTGTTATGCCGTGTACACACGATCGGTTTTACTGATGAAAACAGTCTGATGGACTTTTGTCAACGGACAAACCGATCGTGTATGGGCCCCATCTGTCTTTTTTCCTTTGGTGAGAAAAAATAGAACATGTTTTAAATTTATCCGATGGGAAAAAAAACGATAGCAAATTACTATCGTCTGTGGAGAACTCCATCGGACAAAAAACCCACGCATGCTCAGAATCAAGTTGACGCATGCTCAGAAGCATTGAACTTAATTTTTCTCGGCTTGTCGGAGTGTTTTACATCAAGGCGTTTGGGACGGTCGGATTTTTGACTGATGGTGTGTAGGCAAGACTGATGGAAGTCAGCTTTATCAGATTTCGGATGGAAAAATCCATTGGATTAGAATCCATAGGAAATCCGATCGTGTGTACAGGGCTTTAGTTTGGTCAGTAGAAAAGCCTTTTTCAACCAGGGTGTCTTCAGGTTTTTTCAGGGGTGCCTTGACAAAATGGCTTTTACCTACACAAAGCCACAGATTTTCATTGTGCACCATTACAACCTACCAGCCGCCAGCGTCCTAACAACCGTTGATGCCATCAGTTGGTAAGGAGGAAGTTGGGCACTTGCACAGCATCCTTGTTTGTCCCTCCCCTGCCCCTCTCCATCAGTACTGGTGTCACATTAACTGAGTAAGGGAGAAGAGAAACATTGGAATTCTAGTCAGTACCAGTGTGAAAAGGTGTATTTGCTTTGGAAGAAGAAGTGTCCTTTAACGTTGGGTGTCCTAGGTGTGTTGACGTTGCTGTGTTGCATAAAACTATTTACTATCGTTTTTCACAATATAGAATGGGGTGCCTTGAGATTGTGCAAACTTTAAAAGGGTGCCTTGAACAAAAAAAGATTGAAAAATGCTGCAGTAGAAGACTACACACATGGGTTGAGTAGTGTTCATTATCCTGCTAAAACCCTACTGCCCAGGAATATTATACTGATCATGACAGATGGCTTCAATTTTATGTAGTACCATGTAGTTATCTTTGCCTTAAAGTGTGTGTATAGCCAAACTTTTTTTCAGTGTTGGATAGAGTAGGAAAAAATCCCTGTCAGTTTGTTTTTGTTGTCTGTGTCCTGTTTGGGAGATTTCCCTTAACTTCCTACCATGGAGATAGAACAGGAAATTCGAAATCAGGGGGATTCCCCTCTTAGATAGCTCTCCCCAAAATTTCCACTCTATTTCTGTTCTAGAGACAATTGTAAAATGTTGTATTTCCCATAATTTTCTATTTACCGTACTTTCCAATACAAATAGTGTGGTTGAATCTTCCTAGTGGGAAAACAATACAAACTTGGCATGGGTTCTAAATCCTCACCCCTCTACCTACTAAATTGAAAAAAAAAAAGTTTTGTTTAAATGTACATTTTAAAGCATGTTCAGTTTGACAGCCTATATGTTTAAAAATATCTAATTCTTAGCCTTGACACTCATCCTAAAAGTTGATACAGTGGGGTTGATTTACTAAAACTGGAGAGTGCAAAATCTAGTGCAACTGGGCATGGTAGCCAATCAGTTTCCTAGACCAAAAAAAAACTGGAAGCTGATTGGTTTCTTTGCAGAGCTGCAGAAGATTTTGCACTCTCTATTAGTTGGAGATTAGTAGGTTGATAAGGTTGTTTAGTAAATCAACCCCAGTATGTATACTGTGTGACAGCAGGAAGGTAAAGTCACCTGGTTGCATCCAGGGGGGTAGATATATTTCGCCCAGATTCAGGCTTTACGCCGACTTATACAACTAGGTGGAGAGTTGTATAAGCCCAGCTAAGGCTAGTGGGCTCATGGATGACTCATACCTCTAGGGAGAGGGCTGGGCGTCGTGCAGGCAGGGAGTTGATGAGGCCAGCTGAAGCTTGTCAGCTCATTTAGGCCTCTATAAGAACTCCCAGCTTCATTAGATGTTAGCTCATGCCTGGAACCAGACCTGTGTGGACTGTCTAGGGAGAGTGAACCCCTGTGCGGTGAGGCAAAGCCTGTGTGGCTATTTGCTTGGACATTTAAAACCAGGGACTTAGGGACTAGGACAGCACTAGGCTGATCCCAGTTGTTAGTTAGGAAACCTGTATGTTTAGTCAGAGGTCAAGTTGACCAGGATTTATTTTGTTTATATGTTTCTTTTGGCTTTGCTGTGTTTTGTCACTGTAAATAGAAAATAAACCGCACCTTTTTTTTTGATTTTGAAAACCACAACCTCCGTTTGCTGGGCCTGTTTTTGTGTGGGGAGCCCATCCCGGGGGTCACACACACCCGCTGCCGAGCTAACCCCCTCACAGTTGGTGGAGAACCAGTGGCAGTTTTTTTTAAGCCAGCATGGAGGAGATACTGAAGCAGCTGGCTCTAGCAAATGCCAATCAACAGCAGACAAATGCAGGTTTGCAAAAGAGCCTTGCAGCTCAACAACAGAACTTCGCAGCCCAGCAGCAAGCTCATCAACAGAGCCTTGCAGCCCAGCAGCAAGCTCACCAACAGAGTCTGGAAGCTCAGCAACAAGCCCAGCAGCAATCTGAGGCCCGCTTCATAGACCTGTTACAGAAGCAAGAGCAGAGACTACAACAAATGGAAGCAGTAATGCAGCAACGTCCGCAGACCAGTGAGGAAAGCCGTCCCACTAATACCGCGGCCTTTGGGGTGAGTCGTTTATTGACAAAAATGACTGGAGAGGATGATCCAGAGGTATTTTTGACCACATTTGAAAGGACTGCTGAAAGAGAAAAGTGGCCTGAGGAGCAGTGGGCTGGACTGGTGGCTCCTCTGTTAACTGGTGAATCGCAGAAGGCTTACTATGACCTAGAGCCTGACCAAGCAAAAGACTATGTGATGCTAAAAGCTGAGATATTGGCAAGGCTGGGTGTCACCCAGGCTGTCCGGGCTCAGCGTGTGCATAACTGGACTTTCCAGCTTGGAAAACCCCCCAGGTCTCAAATGTATGATCTCATTCACCTGAGCAGAAAGTGGCTACAGCCAGAGACTTTGTCCGCACCAAAGATTGTGGAACGTGTTGTAATGGATCGGTTTTTGAGAGCTCTTCCTACTGCCATCCAAAACTGGGTAAGCCATGGAGACCCAGAGACGGCCGATGGTCTTGTGGATCGTGTGGAGAAATACTTGGCTACAGAGAACCTGACGGCCTCTTCCAGAGACACTCGGACTTTCCACCCTAAGACCAGACCATCCCCAGGGGCGGATAAGAGGATTCCAAGGGGTAAGGGTGGAGAGAGTGAGAGGGTGGGAGCTCTACCCCAAGTTTGGCGAGAACAGCCTGGGAAATCAGCGGCTCAAGAGGCGGCAAGAAGGATCGTTTGCTACCGCTGCCGGCAAGCGGGACATATTGCAGCCAATTGCCCGGTTGTGGAGGAACCCATGCAGTGTGACTTTCTGACGGGCAGACGTCAGTCGCTGTGTGCGACAGTCGCATGCACTGCCATTCGAGG
The DNA here is from genome assembly GCA_029206835.1 of Rana muscosa. Taxonomy (NCBI): domain Eukaryota; kingdom Metazoa; phylum Chordata; class Amphibia; order Anura; family Ranidae; genus Rana; species Rana muscosa. Next base: position 674,043,015 of record CM055116.1, read on the forward strand.
AATTGAGAAACATTTATGCAAAATGTGTGTTAATGGTAGAAATGTTGTGGTATTGCTGGATTCAGGTAGCCTTGTGACCCTGATAAAGGCTGAGTTAGTTAAAACAGAGGTCTCTGGGAATAGCAAGGTAGCTGTTATTTGTGTGCATGGGGACACCCGAGAGTATCCAGTGACTACAGTGTGTTTCGAGACCCCCAAAGGTACCCTCTCTCATCCAGTGGGCTTAGTATCTCAGTTACCGTATGACGCCATTGTGGGAAGGGATTTTCCGAAGTTCTGGGAACTGTGGGATGATCCTGAGCCCCCCACTGGTGCCCCTATGTACCAGGAATGTGATAGCCAGAACTCCCCTGAGAGTGGTGAGGACTCTCCGGAATTTCCCTTATCAGTATTGGCAGGGGAGACGCAAGAAACTGGAGAGGAGCCCACCTCCTCAGACGAAAACCTACCGTCTGTGGAGTTTTCTGATCTTGAGGTTCACAGGGAAAACTTTGCCACAGAACAGTTGAAAGACCCCGCCCTAATAAAGGCACGCAAAAACGTAGTGAAAATAGATGGCGAGTTAGTGAACCCAGATAATACCTGCACTTACCCATACTTCAGCGTAGAGAAGGACCTACTGTATCGGGTGGCAAAAAGGGCAGAAGAAACCGTTGAGCAGCTTGTGGTGCCCAAACCTTACAGGAAGTTGGTGTTGGAGTTGGCCCATGGGCACATTCTTGGAGGTCATCTGGGGACAGAGAAAACCCGAGAGAGGGTATTACAGAGATTCTATTGGCCGGGGGTGATGAAGGACATAGAAAATTATTGTTCCTCCTGCCCTGTGTGTCAGAGGTCGGCCCCGATGCCACATTTCCGTAGCCCGCTGGTCCCTCTACCCATCATTGAGGTCCCGTTTGAGAGGATCGCCATGGATTTGGTAGGTCCTATAATCAAGTCCGCTAGGGGGCACCAGTACATATTAGTTATAATGGACTATGCCACCCGTTATCCAGAAGCGATCCCTCTCCGAAATACCTCGGCCAAAACCATAGCCAAAGAGCTATCTCTTGTGTTTAGCCGGGTGGGTATTTGTAAAGAACTGCTTACGGACCAAGGTACACCCTTTATGTCCCGGGTTATGAAGGAGCTGTGTAAATTGTTCAAAGTGACGCAATTACGTACATCTGTGTATCACCCCCAAACCGATGGGCTGGTTGAAAGATTCAACAAAACCCTAAAACAAATGTTGAAGAAAGTGGTGGATAGAGATGGAAAGGATTGGGACTGTCTACTTCCTTATCTGATGTTTGCTATTAGGGAGGTGCCCCAATCCTCTACGGGATTCTCCCCCTTTGAGTTACTGTATGGGAGACACCCAAGAGGGCTGTTGGATATTGCCAAGGAAACTTGGGAAAGTGAGAGTTCTCCCCACAGGAGTGTGATTGAGCATGTCGCCCTGATGCAAGACCGAATTGCACAGGTAATGCCCATCGTGAAGGAACATTTGGCCCAAGCGCAGTTAGCACAGCAGAGAGTGTACAACCGTGGAGCCAAGACCCGTACCTTTTCCCCGGGGGATAGGATACTGGTACTTGTCCCTACGGTTGAAAGTAAATTCCTTGCCAAATGGCAAGGCCCCTACGAGATAATGGAAAAAGTGAGTGAAGTGAATTACAAGGTCAGACAACCAGGAAGGCGAAAGCCCGAACAGATCTATCACGTTAATCTGTTGAAAGCCTGGAGGGATAGAGAGTCCCTAGTCGCAGACACTTGGTCACCAGCTCAAACTGGTTGCGTGATTCCTGAGGTTGGAATAGCAGCCACCTTGTCACAACCCCAACAACAGGAGGTTAAGGAGTTTGTGCTTCGCAACAAGGAGGTATTCTCTGAGCTGCCGGGACAAACATTTGGGGTAGAGCATGACATCATTACCCCGCCCGGTGAAAGGGTGAAGTTAAAACCCTATCGGATCCCAGAGGCCCGACGGGAGGCAATACGGGAGGAAGTACAGAAAATGCTGAACTTAGGGGTGATAGAGGAGTCCCAAAGTGATTGGTCTAGTCCCATTGTTTTGGTGCCTAAACCGGATGGGAGCTGGCGATTTTGTAACGATTTTCGTCAGTTGAACAAAGTTACAAAATTTGACACCTACCCCATGCCACGTATAGATGAGTTGATCGACCGGCTGGGAACAGCCCGATACATGACGACTCTTGACCTCACAAAAGGGTATTGGCAAATCCCCCTGGCCAAATTGGCCAAAGAGAAAACCGCATTTGTAACCCCAGACGGGGCGTTCCAATATAAAAGAATGCCGTTCGGGTTACAGAATGCGCCGGCCACATTCCAGCGGAAAATGGACCAGATGCTGAGGCCCCATCGGAAGTATGCTGCGGCTTACCTGGATGACGTAATTGTCCATAGCACAGATTGGGCCTCACATCTGCCAAAAGTGCAAGCAGTCCTGGACTCTGTTCGGGAAGCGGGGTTTACGGCTAACCCCAAGAAGTGTACCATTGGGCAGGAGGAGGCCAAATATCTTGGGTACACCATTGGGAGGGGAGTAATAAAACCCCAACTCAACAAAGTCGAGGCCATCCAGAGTTGGCCACGTCCCAACAGCAAGAAGCAGGTACGAGCCTTTCTGGGAATCGCTGGGTATTATCGGCGATTCATTCCCCACTTTGCTTCTAAGGCTGTGCCCCTAACCAACCTAACGAAGGGGAAAGGGTCGGTCATGATTAAATGGACCCCCGAGGCTGAGGCAGCATTCCAATTCTTGAAACAAGCCTTATGTAGCCAGCCAGTGTTGTACTCACCCGACTTCTCTAAAGACTTTGTCGTACAAAGTGATGCGTCAGATGTGGGGTTAGGAGCAGTATTGTCCCAGGTCTGGAACGGGGAAGAGCACCCAGTCATTTACCTCAGCAGGAAGTTGAAGTCCCATGAGGTAAATTACGCCACCGTTGAAAAGGAGTGTTTAGCGGTGAAGTGGGCTCTAGATTCCCTTCGGTACTACCTGCTAGGTAGGCACTTTGACATGGTTACGGATCACGCTCCGTTAAAGTGGATGGCTCAAAACAAGGAAACAAATAGAAGAGTGAATAGGTGGTTCCTGGCCCTCCAGGAATTCAACTTCACAGTAAAGCATCGCCCTGGCGTTCAAATGGGGAATGTGGATGCTTTGTCTCGAGTACATGAATGCCTGATTGCTGGTGTTCCAACCCCGAGGTTAAAACAAGAGGGGGGGGTATGTGACAGCAGGAAGGTAAAGTCACCTGGTTGCATCCAGGGGGGTAGATATATTTCGCCCAGATTCAGGCTTTACGCCGACTTATACAACTAGGTGGAGAGTTGTATAAGCCCAGCTAAGGCTAGTGGGCTCATGGATGACTCATACCTCTAGGGAGAGGGCTGGGCGTCGTGCAGGCAGGGAGTTGATGAGGCCAGCTGAAGCTTGTCAGCTCATTTAGGCCTCTATAAGAACTCCCAGCTTCATTAGATGTTAGCTCATGCCTGGAACCAGACCTGTGTGGACTGTCTAGGGAGAGTGAACCCCTGTGCGGTGAGGCAAAGCCTGTGTGGCTATTTGCTTGGACATTTAAAACCAGGGACTTAGGGACTAGGACAGCACTAGGCTGATCCCAGTTGTTAGTTAGGAAACCTGTATGTTTAGTCAGAGGTCAAGTTGACCAGGATTTATTTTGTTTATATGTTTCTTTTGGCTTTGCTGTGTTTTGTCACTGTAAATAGAAAATAAACCGCACCTTTTTTTTTGATTTTGAAAACCACAACCTCCGTTTGCTGGGCCTGTTTTTGTGTGGGGAGCCCATCCCGGGGGTCACACACACCCGCTGCCGAGCTAACCCCCTCACAACTGATATTTCCATCTTGTTTCATCTAAGCTTGTACTGGGCTTCTGCTATGATAAAAAATAATATTTTAGAACTACTACTGTATGTGCAAGACAACCCAGTCTTATAAAAACATTGAGGACCCTATAAGAATAAATGGTTAGAAAATGTTGTGAAATATTGGAATATACTAGGGAGGTGTTACCAGCGTTTGTTCTAAACAAATTGTGGCATCATCCAAAGAGCAGGCTGTTCGTTGAAAGGGAAAAACCGGGACACCAACAGACTAGTTGGTGTCCTAAAAGGAAAGCTTCCATTAGCCTAGTAGCAGTGAACTGTCTACTCTGCTTACCTCCCTCACCAAGCTGTAAATTGCTGGAGCTCAGTTCATCATTATGGCACAGTTAATCTTTTCCTTTTCTTCTCCTGGGCTCACCTAATGGGTTAAAAGGCTAGAGTACATTTGTGACTTGCCGGTGACATATAATACTCAGGTCCTTCATGCAATCAACTTTTGCTTGACATGTATTTGCTCATCACAGGACCCACATTACCGCTGGGAAAATGAAGAAAAACCTAAATTAACACTTGACATTCAATATGGTCAAGTCCTTAATTGGCTGGGCTTCCTGAGAAAGCAATTTTCTATTCCCCAAACCGTTCGTGTGTCATGTGTAGAGCTGTGCTCTTGGACATAACTGCTGTCCCTAGCTCACTCTAATGAGAGCAGATGAATTAGAGCTACGTGACACGATTTTAGCAGGGCGCTCCCCCTGTCCCTACGTCTCCCCCAGCCTTATCTTTTATATTCTCCCACTGCTAGTGACAGCTGTGGCTGAAGGTTTATGAGGGTAGGACAATGACTAACACATAGTAATGCAAAGAATAGCACTTTTGCGTCCAAATCACAATTTCAGGTGCAGGAAAACAGTATTTGCTTCTACAGCTGTACAGTGCCTGCCAAATGTTACCCATACTGCAGTTCTTTACGTGATCATGCACTACAAAAATCTATACCATCTACATATTTTATAGACATCCCAATGCAATGACACATCAATAGGTCTTTTAGAAGGAGGTAGCAGAAGCAGGGGTGGCAGTGAAATAGATAGATAGATAGATAGATAGATAGATAGATAGATAGATAGATAGATAGATAGATAGATAGATAGATAGATAGATAGATAGATAGATAGATAGATAGATATTATTGTTCATCATACAGAAAGAAAAATAATAGATTTTACTCTTTGGATATTTTATATACAGTACATCAAAAATATGTAAAACTCAAATTAAGTTCACATCAATATGAATAAATTGCTAAATTAGATACAACTGAAAAGCACCATATTATACTTGAAGAATCTACAGCTACATGCCCCATAGAGGATTTCCTTGCCATGTTGTGTGCATTTTTTTTTTTATGAAATGAGAACAAACACTATGGACATATGTTTTAACAGAATGAATGAAAGTAACTTCTACCGTTTACCTAAGTAACAAACAAACATAAAGTGGCCAATTTACGAAGCAGCCATATGGTCTAACTTTACCTGAATTGAAAAAAAAAAAAAAAACAAGCATATTTAGCTCTACAGATGTGTTTAGAGCTTTGCTTGCTTCTGCGCTCTGAAGTAAGCAAAGCCTCATTCCAACAAATTGGAAAAAAAGCCAAGAGGAAGAAAGCCCAATCACAATACCTGTCAAAGTCATGTGAACGGCCTTTCCACCAATCAGAGTGTTTTCTGCAGTTCTATGCAAGGGATACTTTGGGGGGACACAGGTTCCACACTACAAGTCATTTTTGAATGACCGCAGAGTAGAGTAAACAATTCAGTATCCCAAGAAGAGTGGATAAATAGGCCTCACAGTATTACAAGGGGTGCAATTATCACTGTGGGGGTTATTTACGAAAGGCAAATCCACTTTGCACTACAAGTGCACTTGGAAGTGTAGTCACTGTAGATCCGAGGGGGACATGCAAGGAAAATACAAAACAGCATTTTAGCTCGCACATGATTGGATGATAAAATCAGCAGAGCTTCCCCTCATTTCAGAGCCTCCCCTCAGATCTACAGTGATCGAAAGCAAATGCACTTTCAAGTGCACTGTCAAGTGTACTTGCAGTGCACTTGTAGTGCAAAGTGGATTTGCCTTTCGTAAATAACCACCTTTGTCTTTATAAAAAGCTGCCCAAATAAATCAATCATATTCAAATATTCCCTAAATATCTTATCCTACTCCGGGTTTAAATTCAGTTGGTTATCACAGCAAGTCACGGACACTTTTTATCAAAGTGCCCTTTATAGGTACGGCTCTTTCAACACGTTATATTTTGTTCATTCATCGTTTTGAGTATCTTTTAGAGATAATTTATCTTAAGTATGCGTATTCAAATGAAAGCTTTGGATTGCAAATCCCATATCAAAAGAAACAGATGCTAGTTCTAGGGCAGTCATGTAAGTACATTGATGCTGAATAGTTTTACGACTATCACAGTACTAATTTATAGGCAGGGCTCATTAGAGAGCCACTTCCATTGGAGGGATGAAATATTTCCTTTTAAAGATGCTCATGTGAACAAAACCAGATTTTTTTTTTAAATAATTCAACAAGCACACATTTTGTTAGTGCCTTTTTCACATTTGATATAGCTAAGCATCACCAAGGTCTTCATTAAACATTGTGTTTCAAGAACAATAATAACCAGTATTGCTTATTTTATCAACTAACCAGAACCCTATCTTTCATTAATCTGACTACAGAAAGGTGCTGAAGCTACTGTTTTTATTGGATGACATGGGTTAGAGCTGCGTTTCTCAACCAGACTGCCATCTGGGATTGTCAGGGGTGCCATCCTGTATTTTTGCACAGCATCCCACATGCCATTCCTTGGTGCAGGCAGGCCAGCCTTCATCACCATGGAAATGCATGACACTAATGCGGGGTTGGCGGTATTCAGAGATCCCCAGCATTCAGAAGGGAGTAGAAGTCTACTTTCATCAACACCTGCTCTGCCTCCTGCCCACTGGCATGCTGCCACAGCTACACTGTGATGAAGACTGCAAGATAGGACCCTGATGTGAAGGTGGGGGCTAAGGACTCTGATTTGAAAGCTGGTGGGGGGGGCTGAGGGCTCTAAAGTGAAAGTGGTGGTGGGGGGGCAGCTGAGAACTCTGATGTGAAAGTGGTGGTGGGGGGACTGAGGACTCTGATTTGAAAGCTGGGTGGGGGGGGCTGAGGGCTCTAAAGTGAAAGTGGTGGTGGGGGGGCAGCTGAGAACTCTGATGTGAAAGTGGTGGTGGGGGGACTGAGGACTCTGATTTGAAAGCTGGGTGGGGGGGGCTGAGGGCTCTAAAGTGAAAGTGGTGGTGGGGGGGGCAGCTGAGAACTCGGATATGAAAGTGGTGGTGGGGGGGCTGAAGACTCTGATTTGAAAGCTGGGTGGGGGGCTGAGGGCTCTAAAGTGATAGTGGTGGTGGGGGGGCAGCTGAAAACTCTGTTGTGAAAGTGGTGGTGGGGGGGCTGAGGACTCTGATTTGAAGGTGGCGGGGGGCTGAGAACTCTGACGTGAAAGTGGTGGGGGGGGGCTGAGGACTCTGATTTGAAAGCTGGGTGGGGGGGCTGAGGGCTCTAAAGTGAAAGTGGTGGTGGGGGGGCAGCTGAGAACTTGGATGTGAAAGTGGTGGTGGGGGAGCTGAGGACTCTGATTTGAAAGTGCCGGGGGGGGGGGCTGAGAACTCTGACGTGAAAGTGGTGGGGGGGAGCTGAGGACTCTGATGTGAAAAGAGGGGACTGAGAAATTGGATGTGAAAAAGGGCACTTTGATGTGACAGGTAGCCCCATTTTAAATTGAGGTTCCTCAAAATTTTGCATAAAATTTAAAGAAAAAGAGAAAAGAAAGAAAGAAAGAACCACTCCACTTGTTTTGCAGGACATTTGATGCCACCTACATAGCTTATTAAACTGCAGACAAACTGGTGTATAATCATGCGTTTTCTGGGATAGAAGCCAGTGTTGTCACAGTATTGATATTATTATTTTACTTTATATATTTAAAGTGTGCATGTGTCATTTACTTGTTAATTAAACAAAAAAACATGTCTACATGGCTAACCATTTTTTATTATAGCAAGAAAAAAAATGTAGGAAAAAGTACCAAAACAAAAGATATAAGATGAGCAATAGTTGACTGCCGGGACTCCTACAGTATGTGTTGTGTGTTTAGCACTTTTCCATCCTCCCTTATACCTAAGTCCTTACCCTTTCTATTGGGACTAAGTGGCATGGAATTACAGCAATATCATTAGTGCTGCTAAACTGTGGTTAGGTTTTTGTCTGACTGCCCACTTTTAAAAGTAAAAATGTCATTTGGGATGACTGCTGCCTAAAAAAAGATTTTCTTTTCTTAGCTTACAATGTTTCAGGACTTGACATTTTCTGTGATGCAGGTATGTGGATTTCACAGTTATACAAGATGAGGAATTTACTGAAGGGATTGACTGGACTTCTTTTTCAAAGTCCTGACATAAAAGTAATCCAACGGCATACATTTTTTTTCCCCCAAAAAAAATGGCAAAAGTCTTCAGAGTAAGTAACAGCCACTTTCCAAGGCTTCTTTCCTTTAAGTACTACATCGTTTTTCCTCATAAAGACCTGTGTTGGAAAAGGCCAAAAGTGAACATGATATAAAAAAAAGGAGTGATAAAAGGAAACACTGACAAACTGACCTCTTCCTTTTCTCTTTTGCTACATTTATTTCATTTTTGAATGGCACAGCATTGTTCAAACTGTCACAGTGTCAATGCATTAATATTTCAAAAACGTAATTAAATGAGACTTTTACTACAACTAGGCAAGGCATGTGTGAATGCTTGAGGCAGTTCAAAATGTTAGTGTGTCTGCTAATACTTATTCTAAAACATCAAAAGGAATGCATTTAGTGGGCTTATGGGAATGTTTGGGGACACAGCTAAGCTCATGGGCCCAGGTAAAAAAATTACAAGCCTGAAGTCTTTTCCTGATGATGATGCTTTTACTGATGGAATGAAGGAAGAGACATTTTTTTTGTAAGTGTGTGTAGGGAAGAGGGTGTGCTAAACAAACACCAATATAGTACTCCCAGAAGAAGAAGCTATGAGCACCTACCACTACCCTTCACCTTTTCCTGCAGGAAGTAGCAGCTATGAGCACCTACCACTAACCTTCACATTTCCATGCTGGGAGCAGATGCTATGAGTGCCTATCACCAACCTTCACATTCTCCTGAACTGAATATGAAGTTAGCAACATTCTGTCATATGCTCCTACATGTGATAATGCGTCGGACAGCTGATTGATCATTCAGCCCTGGGGCAGGGCAATGTGAGATGGAGGAAGTTTCTGAATGTTCTTTACTTCCAAAAACTTAGAGAAAAACACATGCTGTAAATACAAATTTGAATGTATGTGATATTTGCTGACAACTTAAAGTGGTTCGAAAGGCAGAAAGTGTTTTACCTTCATGCATTCTATGCATGAAGGTAAATAAAACCTTCTGCATGCAGCTTTGCCTAAGACTCTCCCTTATACTTACCTGAGCCCGATCTCGATCTAGCAATGTGCACAAGAGCAGAGGCTCTCTTGGCTCACTCCCTCCCCACTGGCTCAAACACATTGGCTCCCACTGCTGTCAATCCCAGGCATTGGTGGGCAGGGCGAGCCCCGTTTTGTGTCCCTTATGGATACACAGAGCGGGGCTCGGGAGTAAACACACACGAGTACCCCCATAGCAAGTTGCCTGCTATGGGGACACTCTGGGGGGAGGAGCCTGGAGCATTGGGGGACCCTAAAAGAGGAGGGCAGGGACTTTTCTGTGCAAAACCATGGCACAGAGCAGGTAAGTATAATATGTTTATTATTTAAGAGAAACACATTTGAGGGTTTACACTTTTTCACTTTAAAGGATCTAGGCAAACAGCTGATACACATATGAAATGACTGTGTGAACTATATAGCCTGACAAAAAATATAGTTCTGCTCAGCTAGTTTTATAATGCAGGCAACATCTACAAGATGTTAAGTCCTGAAAATGTCCTATTATTTACTGCAGGCAAAGCAATACATAAATTCAAGGCTTTGATGGGAATGGGATAGAACAGTAACTCGCTAATGATATCACCCCTGTGCATACTCCTCCAGTAAGCAAGCTCCCTTTGTTAGATCCAGAGTACTGTGCAATGTAGTAAAGCCCCTTCTTTGCCCTTCCTTAATGTTCATGTACACAAGGCAGTGTATATGTTATACATAAACAGTTGGAGGTAGTATTTAAATTATGCTATGGCATAATTGCCTGATTTCAATTTTTTAAGCCCAAATTAGGTTTAGTAACTCACACAACGCAGTGTGCTTCCACATGTAAAATTTATTGTGCCAAACCACACTACATTAGGCATTCATTTTCAATGGGTTGTCAACTCAGCACACCACACTAAAAAGTAGGTCCTGCTCCATTTTTAAAAATGCAGCAAACTATAATGCACAGAGAAATACCATCTGTTCATTGCGGTGTAATATAGCATAGGTGCACTGCAACACATGGTTTATGTGCATTGGGGTGCAATTAACAATGAATGACAATGTACAGTAACATACATATTCATTACATTACCATGACACCTGTTACAAAACGTGCTATGACGTGCATTACCAAGCATCTTATGATGTCAACGAACCCCAAAATGTATCTGTCAGTCCTCTAAACATGTTAAAATCATAGGCGTGCGCACAGGGTGTGCCAGGTGTGCCTGGGCACACCCTAATCACCCTGTGCTGCACAAATTTCCTCTGCTGCTTGGCTGCAGGCAGAGAAAGGAGCTGGGGAATCTTTGTCCTCATTCCCTTTCTGTGTCCAAAAGTGAGACATCAGGGGTCTGTTTAGACCAATGGGGCTCCTAGAAAATGTAAAAAAAATGTTTTATTGTAAAACTTGAAAAAATATGAAATTGTAAAAAGTAATAAAAATAAACTACTAACACCAATCTCTGCCCTACTGACACTGTCTATTGCCCTACTGCTATATATATATATATATATATATATATATATATATACACACACAAACACGTGTTTGGGGTGCACACCCTAATGCAATAGGCTGCGCACACCTATGGTTAAAATGTCAGTGTAAATATGTTTTCAAGAGGGTTCAAGGATTCTGTAAAACCAGGGGGTGCAAATATGCTAATTCCACCATTCAATGGCATTTCTTGGCCACGCCTAAATTGAACTATTCCTCCCTCAACTTCACAGCATTCGGCATAGAGATGGGCCAAACTGAAGGTGTGGGTGGTGGCAGACCAGCTATGGACTTTACCAAAAAATGTTAATTAGCATAATAAAGCATTGCTAGTTTTAGAGTTTGTGGAGTCTTTCTGAAGATATTAAATTTAACTCACTGTGACATGTTTGAAGGGCTTACAGGTTTAACAATCTCTGTGAACAGATATTCCCCAAAAACAGCTGGGAAGCATTTGCATGATATTTTAGGATAAGATAAGATACAGCAGTTCCCCAATGAACCCAGTATGCCCTTAAACAATGTCTAGTATGCCAATCTTTGGAAAAATCTGGGCAAACTGAAACCATCTTCCTTATCGTTTAATTCTCTTTATAGTACTGTCTATGAGTCTGCCCATGTGTACATGTGTTTATCAACGTGTACATGTCATAGGTAGAGAGTAAGTATAGTGTTCCACAGTAACTGAACTTCCATAATAATATATGTCTTATTTAATTTACACCCAAATACCACGACTTAGCTCCTTTAAAGCTGAACTCCGTAGAGATAAATAAAAGGCACAAATGAAGGTGACATTGTGTTCATTAATACATCAAGAAATGTATTTTTTAAATGTGAAAAAAGCTTATCTCAGAATTTGACCTGATATTAACCTCTTGCAGTCCCTGTACAGAAGAGCTCAAAGTTAGGTCGGGGGATGGTGTGAACTGCATAAGATGCCAGTCAGCTGCACTGTGGTGCTTATATGCTGACAAGAATCACACTGATAGAGGGAGAGAGTGTGCAATGGAGAGATTAGGTCATCAGTATACTGCTTCTCCTTTCACTGTGTAGTCACAAGCCATGGGAGGGAAAATACCTGCCAGTGTTGCCTAATGGCAATGGGTTAAAAACAGGTCTCCTGCCCTGCCAGACAGAGCTGTGCTATGTGGCAGAGCTGAGTAAATTTCAGGACTGGATTTACAGAAATACAGATCTTTTGGTAGGTAAAACAACCTCATATATCTATTTAATTTTTATTTTTAACTGCTTGCCTGGAACTCAGATTCAACATATCATTACTACTCCCTGAAGCACACCCATCCAAAAATGAAATTACTATCTTTTGTCATATTATTGCCATTCCCTAATGGCAACTTATGTTTTTCGTTACAAAATACATATACATTCATATACAGGGGTGATCTTTGATAGAGAAGGATAAGTATACATATCAATCTTTCTTTTTTAATTACATTGCTATACCTGTAAACTATAGTGCCAACTTAAGTGCTTTAAACATCATAAAATGTATCACAATTATGATATGCATTATCAATATAACAGTTAATTAGTAGGGAGCCTATTCTTGCTAAAGCAGCCCATAGATGATTAGATTTTCTTGTGGTGGAAGGAAAGAAAATTGCTTGCTTCCCCCATCAATACAGTCAGTGTTGATGGGGGAATGCCTCCCACAGTGCCATTGTGTTCTGCCAGCAAGGTTGGGGGGGGGAGATTATTGTTAGCGGCTACAGCCAATGGTAGTAATCACATGTAAAATAATCCAACATGCAGGTTGTACGCAAGTCAATCATTGGATCGACTAGGGTACAATCAGCCTGACCATGCATGGATCAAAATTTGGCCGGTTCGGTAGAGACTTTATTATACATGTATGACCGGCATATAATATTAAAAAATAAAAGGTTTGCATTATTGATCATGCAATGCCTCATGTTGCTGTACTCTGTTTCAAGTGCAGTAGACATTTTCACCCAAACCTTCATAATAATATAACTCTGTTATATAAAAATAAACTTCTGTTGACCTATTACCTGATAGCTATCACTACCGTTCTGGGTAAGAAAATGCATTTACTATTATCTGGAGAATACCATTGGCTCCCATCGTGAAAAAGATCAAAATTGCCTTATATCCCTCTTTTGCACATTATTCCATATTCCTTTCTCCTTCTCTACCTCTTTCTCTACCTTTCTTTTTTAAAAGACCAATAGATTAAGCTAAACCTTTTTTTTTTTTTTTTACTGTATGTGCATCTCACTCACACTTTTTCCTTGTCGCCTGCATTTCTCCTTAAACACTGTTAATCCCCCTTGCTTTTTAAAGAAACATCCTACATTCTTTGGGTTCGGCACACTATTTTAGCACATAACATACATATATCATAGATCTCTAGAGAAAAGGAATAGTGCTTTGGGATGAAGACCGATTTAAACTGATGCACACACATGCATACTTTTTTATATAACAATACGTCTGGCAAAGAAAGTTCAAGATAATAGGAAACAGTCATGTACATAAAAAAGAAAAAAAAATAGTTCCAGGTTGCTTTTTCAGCAAAAAAAAAAGTCGTCAGTACTGTTGAGATTGGTTCTATTGATTTCTAGTTTACATGGAAGGCATTTTCTTAGATGCACAAACACAAACCATCATCCACTATCACCTTCTTTGTTCTTTCCAATAATCTTTCCCTTATACTTATTCCTTTATTAACCCCCATAATATAATGTTTTTACATTTACTTAACCAGGCTAATCACACAATTTATACCAGATGCAGATGCAGTTTTGAATGACTTTGTATATCCTTACACATCTGTTGGACTTACTTATGCTGCTACCTCCTTAATCTTTAGTGGTCCAGTGTTAGTGATGTGTACGAAAGTCAAGAGCTTCTATACTAAAGGCAGCATTGATAAATGCCACAATGCAGAAAGAACAGACATGCAGTTTTAGCAATTGTATTCTTTAGATAAAGATTAGTGTACACGACTGTGCAAATATCCAGTACAAGAGGTATGCCATTAAGCACACCTATCATCAAACACTAGACCTTAATGTGACCTATCTGGCTCACAACAGGCCCTTATCCTATTTTAAAAAAACTACTACTTGAACATGGGTGACTGCAGCTGTGGCATGCATTCCTCATTCCAATATTGTTCAAGTGTGTGTCTGTCTGCCTCATACCAAAACGACTTGTAAACTGTGTTTGTATCATGCAAAATATAGAAATAAATAAAATATAAAATGCGAATTTTGATCCATGTTTACTTTAAAGCAGAGTTCCACCCACAATTGGCACCTTTTCGGGGGGGGGGGGGTCGGGTACCTGTTTTTTACAGGTACCTTATCCCTACTTCCATCGGAACTTGCCCTTGTGAGGTACTTCAGAAGTTCGGCCCCATCCTCCTCCCTTCTCCTCCCCCTGCAGCCGGCCAGTAAGAGAGCACAGCACGCTTCGTGCATGCGCAGTAGGAGCATGGCAGTGAAGCCGCAAGGCTTCACTGCCTTGTTCCCTTACCGGCAATGGTGGCAGCACCCGACAGCTAATGGAAGCATTGGCTGCGGTGCAGACATTGCTGGAATTCAGGACAGGTAAGTGTCCTAATATTAAGAGTCAGCAGCTACAGTATTTTTGGAGGGGGCGGCAGAACTCCGCTTTAAAGTGTATCTAAACCCAACAAGAAAAATGTAATATGTTGCAGTTTGCCTATCATTTGATGTGGTGGCTGCCATAATTTTCTTTTTTTGGGCTTTTTTTTTTAAATTATTATTATTATTTTCACTCGCTAATCCTGTCAGTAGCACACTTCCTGTCCTAGGGTGATAGAGCTCACTCACCATAATGTATCTGCAGGGGAGCAGCATTACCCCCATAAATCAGGACTACAGAACACTCCCTTTTCTTCATAACAATGGGGGGGGACATTGGGACCACAGAGATGACTGGGGACAATGTTAACTTATAACAATCAGCAGAGGCAGAAAGCATAGGAAGCTATCAGCTAACAGGATTTCTGGTAGTGTCTACAACATGGGTTCTCAAACTTTGGCCCTACAGCTGTTGCGGAACTACAAGTCCCATGAGGCATTGCAAGGCTGACCATTACAAGCATGACTCCCACAGGCAGAGCCATGATGGGACTTGTAGTTCTGCAACAACTGGTGGGCCACAGGTTGAGCACCCATGATCTACAGGTATTTTTTGTGCTTATCAATCAGATATAAGTTTTATTGGTATATTTAATAGCTCAAATAGCACAAACAAGAGAAATTCATTGTTAGGGTTTACATACACTTTAACTTCTTTTATGAGAACTGATCAGGTCCACGAGACAGAACCTAACTGGTTCTCTTAGTGTCCTGTTTACTCAAGTGAAGCTCAGTCTACCTTCATGCCTACTCAACCTGGAAGGAGGTTAGTCTTGGCTACATGTATGTGAATATGGCTGACTAATGCTGCTTCTGGGGAAAGCAGTAAACTACTGGTGTGGGGAGAGTGGTGCACACAGGGATTCAATTCTGCAGCTAGGTTTCAGGCTAAAGGAATTTTTTTAACAATTTATCAGTGTTTAAAAGTTTTTTGGCCTGCTACTTTAATAATATATGTACCTTATTTTTTTTATCTGTTTAGGTGATGAACAGTTCATTTTTATGCTCCCCGTGTAAAATAGCATCCTTTGTTTTTCTTTAGCTTTTTAATTTCTAAAGCCAAACTAACATTTGATAAGGTAACACTCCAGTGGACTTTCTAGCAGTTCCCAGCAAATAAAGCAAATAGGAAAAGTTTCATGAATGTATTCATTGTATGCTGTTTCTTCATATCCCAGCTTCCAAATGACAGTCATATGCCACCAGCTGCAGGAGGCATTTCAGCTATGTCAATCGTTGTAATGCAGCATACGGGCACAGGGGAACACACGATTAACCCAACGATTGCTGTACAACCTTATGAAAGTCAGTGCATGGTAGAATTCAATGTGTTATCCTATCTAAAATAAACGTGAATGTATATACAGTATATATATATATATATATATATATATATATACTGTATATATACTGTATATATGCAGGATGGCTGGCTGATACAATGCTTCGGTGATCCAAGCAGATAAAGCAATCTATAAGATATAGTAATCATTCACATGTCTTCCAAAGGCCTTGAGAAAGTTGGACTGTGACCTGCTGAAATGTTGGTCTAATAAAACAACTTTACTACCTTCTTTGGAAGACCTACGGTATGAGTGCCTGCTATATTCTGTTTTAAATATATATTTTTTTCTCTTTAAATTTGGGTCAACGAAATTGACTGGCTACAATCCTATGTTTATATACAATTTGGGATATATATATATATATATATATATATATATATATATATATATATATATATGTATATAGCATCAGGTAGCAAGTCCCTAAACATAGTAAATTAAATAATGCGGGTTGGTTTATTAGAAAATCTTCACTGACTAAGAAAGGGGAAGATATGTTTATTTAATACCCAATAATTTGTGAGGAAAATTAAAAACGCATTATTTTTCTTGCACATGGAAGGATGATTAAATTGAACACAGATTTGATAAGTGATCAGTCTCCTCCTTTAGGAAATCATCTCTCATTGACTCCTAGCTACTGATTGCTGTCATTTGACAGTGGTCGCCTAATACAACATTGTTGCCTAAACAGTCTGTCTCCCTCTACTCCTTGTTGTCAAGGCTCAGGGAGATATGAGTTGCTACTTTAATAAAACATTTTAAGAAATTATGCTTTTTGAACAGAATCACTCCTATAATAAGGGACAAAATTGTGCCAATCATAGAGGAATTAATTTAAACAAAGCAAAGCGATTAATCAATCACTGACATAATCAGACTTACTACACTATATCAGAAATGTTGATTGGTTACTGAGAATGAAAAACATGTATAGATTTTGTAAGTGTTTTATTAGCAACATTAAAGCATAATTTCATACTACAATAATGTTTTGAACAAGACATTATGACATCATATTCTGACCTAATTAAAGGGACGTCTTAAAATAAAGCATTTCACAATATTCCCATCAGCTTGTAATGGCCATTGAAATCAACTAGCTGTGTTAGGAAAGAACAGCGCAGAAGAATCTACTGTAACATGCCTGGCATCTGGAGAAGCCTTCAACACATTGCTAAGCATGCAATTTGTGATACTTCAAAGGTGCAAAAGCAGCACAGATGCACTGCAGCTTCTCAGATCATTAAAAAGTCCGTATCTACTTTTCCATTACAGTATCCACAGTCATTTCCATATTTTTCTAATTCATTACACCAAATAACGCTCAATCAGTTAAACATTATCCTGATCAGTATATTTCCTAAAGCATTGATTTTATCAATCGTCTGACAAAACAGAGAACACATGTACACTTTTAACAACCAGTTATCTTAGAGGGACATTTTAGATAACTTCACCTATTCTGAAAGGCTGTTTTGCTGAACAAAGATTTCTCTGCCTTGACAGAGTTTAGTAAACCCGGTATGTTGGTTTTCAGAACGGACAACTCAGTGGGGGTTGTAAAAATATAAGTTTGAAATAAATATATCCCCAGAAGCCCAGATCAAACTAACCTTTAGAATGACAATACACTCAACCCTCTCCTTTTCCAAACCCTAAAAATTAACCCCCCCACTAACCCCCTCAAATTTACCCCCTAAAATGTAACTCAAAACCTGTCTCTAAAATACAACATGCAATCTTACACCAACACTTATTTCTTGAACTATTACTATTGCTATTGCTACAGTGGTCATTTGAGAACCAATATTCACACATTGGGGCAAATTGTCAACAATAACTTAGCAGGTTTACTGGCTAACAGAAGAAAGTGAAGAACCTGAATGAGATCCAGATAAACAGGGAAGGAAAGGAGCATATCAATCCATACATATAGCATGTCCAGTGGAATTTGAACCCCGGACCTCAGCACTACTTTGCAGGATTGTTAACCACTTAGCCACCATGCTATTGAAAAAGCAGCAATAAAAGAAAACCGTGCAATGCAAAACAGTACAACGATGGAATAAAATGATTTATGACAATATGTTTAAAGGCTGCTCATAGCTCATTAGCAAAGAAAGAGCTGCGAAGGTAGTGAAGTGTGCGGAGGTGTCAGATGTGGAAGCACCAGGAAATATCAGCATGGGAAGGAATCAGCATTGCCAGTAAGCTCTCATTCATTAAACCTCTTGGCAGTCACTTCCTGATGGTGCAGGCTGCCTCTTTGTGGCAGTATGCTGTGTGATAGATTCCCACATTGCAGGCTTATGAGAACTGCTCTCTTATGAGACAACCCCCCCCCCCATAACAGAATGTTACCAACTAAGAAATATAACAGTTAAAATGAACAGTTTGCAATTAAATAATTACAGGTGTTAGTTTTTTTTTATAACCAAAAGTCACATTAATAAAATAATGAGCTTACCGATTACTACTGCTTATGATTTCAGTGCAAATTAAGTATAAAAGCCTTTCAAATCCTTCTGGGATACAAATACTGGAAGTTAGGAAATTAATATACCTTCTAGAAAACATTACCCCACAGCAGTCCTTAATTCCTGATGAGATGTCAGAGATAAGTATTTATTGAAAATTAGATAACCATTGTCTGATACTGATATTCACAGTGCCAACATATTTTAAAAAAATGCAAAAGAAAACTATTTCCTAATGGTTGTTGTCTATTTGGTCCATTTTGATACTTTCTTTTTAAAAGGGACATTGTCACAAACAGCTGCTTGGTTAGGCTGCTGATACAGTAGCTATTATCTGATTCAAGTATTGCACACTAGTTCCAGGGCGGTGAGTTGTACTGGCGCCAGAAATTGAATTTGGTATGATTCAGGAAATGGCTGCTTCTATGAAAGCTTAATCACACAGGTGCTTTGCTTTATTATTCCTAATTGCACATAGTTCTATAGTTAACTGTGCAAAATATTTATAACTTTTGCTATTAAAGTATTGTAGGACTGGTCTTTCATAGAACATAACAGCACCCAACAATACCAAGTTTGCTTGGCAGAACACTTAATCCCTAACATCTAAGGTTAAGACCTTTAGTCCAGGTCACATACAAGTACAAGTCCCCTTATCCTTTTATCCAACATAAGCAGAGGAAATAATAACCACTTGTCCACCTTATTTAATAGGGTAGAGCAATGATGAAGTCTAAAGTGCAGCAGATCAATGACAACCGAACCAATCAGTTTTCAGATTGCATCAAATCTGAACAAAAGGGCTCATCGGGTGACACAGTATGGTTTTGTGCTTTGCCTCATTAAAGCAGCACTACAAATTTGATTATTAAATTATGATTGCATCTGTAATGACTTCCTAAGCTGGGTTCTGTTGTTTCTTTTCCCTCACATGTTCCCAGTCTGATCCCTAAGTAAATACTGCAACCGGTGCAGATGAATGCCCTGATTCTAGCTGTGTGACAGTAAATGTCACACAGCTACTTCCTGTCAGTATCATTGCCATTTAAGACTCCCCTCTGCAGTCTAAGAGGTGATGTCATGACCTTATAGGCGATGAAGCTAGGCTCAAAATAATGGATTGCAATTTTCATTAAATTCCATACGGTTAGTTGCATGCAATCCCACAGAGTCAGTCTCATACAATCCTGCCCAGACAGCATTTCAATTTGCATAAATCCAGTCAGTTGCATACAATCCCACCCAGTCAATTGCATACACTCCCAACCAGACAGCGTTAGGCAGCCATAGGCTGTGGGCAGTGATAACAACACATTACTCGCCTTTTATGGCCCTACCTAAAACTATATGCAGGAAATTATGTGGGCACCAAAGGGAAAGTACTCTTTCAAGTAAGTTCAAGGGAACTTTTAAATTTGAGTAATTACATACTGTACTGTATATGAAGGCATGAAGTGCAGGCCTTTAAACTTCCTATTACAGACATATCAGGTAGAGACTTATGTCACAATCGTAACGTTTAGTGTAACAGTATACAGTATGATCAATTGATTAGAATGTGACAGTTTTGATCAAATGATATACAGTATATACTGAGAAATAAATAAATATTTAATTCTAAAAGAACTAGCCTAGTAAAATTACAGACATTTTACATTACGCAAGATACTCCATCTATCCACCCTAAGGTCTATATTCTCCAAGTAGTCTGTTCATAATTAAAGCAGGTGGTGCAAAGTCACTCAGCCATCCATTCATGATCTCATGATATTTTTAAGAGCTACCTTTATGAGGTATGATAAACTTTCTACGTAAAGGATGGAATTCACCTTGTCTAGGCAAAGGAGTGTTATGTGGGTTTGCAGAGATAGACAATTGTTTTTCTGGCCTAGTTTGTAGTCCTAGTTACTGCTCATTCTAGATAATGACTTCAACAAGGAGATCCAAAATGCCCGGCATACCCATCTTTTGCTCAGGAGAACAAAGTGTGGGTAACAATATCAAACACATCTTGCCAATAATACATTCTTAGGGGGTCCAATATACTCTGTGTAGCAAGAATAACTATGTGAATCTCAGGGAGAGGGGATACTGACATCTGAGGTATTCTTTGCAATGCTTCAAGTCATTGCTCACCTGTAAGGGGACTCAGGTATTATATCCATTTTTCTTCACATGATAGTGCTAATGGGCTTTAGGACATGGTAAACAAAGTGTTATATATTTTGGACACAATATCCTTCTTAGATTAAGCAGAGCTTTGCATGAAATTCATTCAATTTTGTAAAATGCAAGGCCAGTGAGTTTCTGTTAACTATTAAGAACATGGTGGAGATGGAGACATGTAAAAAAATAGAAAATTTGAATTTGCTAGAAGAACTTGAGAGTATCAGCAAGGTATATCTGTGACATGCAAATAGTGCCAGCTTTTTCCACAAGTCTGATCATTCCAATTCTATTAGCTTAGTTAGAGGTTTTTTGTCTCATAAAGGGTTGTACTCACTAAAACCCTGATATTTAGGGATTAGTTGCGAGATATGTGTTACAAATTGAGAGTAGGAAGGTGTATATGTTTTAGACCCCTTTCACACTGGGGTAGTTTGCAGGCGCTATTGCCCTAAAAATAGCGCCTGCAAACCGTCCTGAAACAGCGGCTGCTGTTTCTCCAGTGTGAAAGCCCGAGGGCTTTCACACTGAAGTGGTGAACTAGCAGGACCGCTCCAAAAGTCCTGCTAGCCGCATATTTGGAGCAGTGACGGAGCGGTGTGTTTACCGCTCCTCCACCGCTCCTGCCCATTGAAAGCAATGGGACACCGCGGCTATACCACCGGCATAGCGCCTCTGCAGAGGTGATTTTTAACTCTTTTTCGGCCGCTAGCGGGGGTAAAACCGCCCCGCTAGCGGCCGAATACCGCTGCAAAATTAGCGGTAAAGCGCCGCTAAAAATATCATCGCTTTACCGCCACCGCTGCTACCGCCCCAGTGTGGAAGGGGCCTTAGAAAGGCATCAGCTTCCAAAGTTGAAATATCAGTCTGCACATTTATAAGGGGTGATGTTGACTTTCTGCTAGAGACAAATGCCATCTACCAAAATGCATTAACTGTGCAGCCAAATAATGAAGCCAGGATTTAGAGACCACCAAGCCACCTTTCCTCCCAGGACAGATATAGATTTTCTAGGAGGCTTTCTGTTCTTAATAATGTCTTGAAACAGAGACTCTATCCTGAATTTTTTTTTTTTTTTTTTTAGGGATCCTAATAAGTATATTTTATGAATATAAAATAGAAGTTGGGGTACAGTCCAAAGAATGCATGAATGCATTTCTTCTTATACTGTATTAAGGTATGTATTATTAGAAAAAAATTATTTAATATAAAAAAAAATCGAACTAGAACTAATTGGAGGTGCACAGTCTTGGATTATTAGATTAAATTGAGGAAAAGTAAAAGTCAATCTAATATCTGTGTTTCTTGGGCTGTAGTTGACGCCAGGCTTATATCATGTCAGACAAGCTGTTCTCTGATCAGCCCCCGCTACAGTGTCACAGTGACCTGGCAAACTGCAAAAATCTTTTTTTGCTGGTGCTTAGTATCTGGCAGTTTGTTCTTTACCTCTGTCCAGAGGAGATCATCCCAGTAAACTACTCAAAGATTCCCCTACCAGCTTATCACTGCTCGTACTGGCTTCTCTTTGATACATACAGCGATAAGAGTGCTGTGATAAAAGAAGTACTGAGCTGGAAAAGCATACAAGTGGTTAGCTTTAATTTTATGCAACTCTTTATATCTCCATTATTAAATCTATCCTATAAACTGAGCCCAAATTGTACACATTTCTTGTAAAGCTCACTCAGCTGGTCACAGCAATGTCATTATTACGCCTAATGATCCTAAATAACCATGACCAAAACACCTATAATGTACTTGTAGGTAGTTAGCCAAACTGAATAGGATACAGCTTACTTGTTAAAGCAAGACAATTATCAACTGCGCTCACCTTCAGTTTACATGTACTAACGTCAGTTTGGGAACACCGACTCAACATCTGCTGCACTATGGTTGAGCTTGTGTCAAATGCATACATGTGGATGTATGGATATGTATCCTTGAAATGTAATATATTTTTTTTATTTATGTACTGTACTTGACAAAAGCATACAATAGAGTGTAACTCTTAATGTTCAAAAAAATATTCTGAGATTTTACAGAATGCTTTTTTGACAAAACAGCAGAGGAAGACAGAAGAGGAGAAGGGGTTTCCTGTGAAAAAATAGAATGCCATAAAAAACAAAAAACAAACAGCACGTGCAAACTGGTTTAACTGAGTGGTGGAGATAGTTTGTTTAGTTTGAAAGGAAGCTGAGGTAATATAAGGCCTTCATGACAAGTCCTTGTAAAGTCTACAGTGGGGTATGATGTTGCACTTAACTCTTCTGTTAACAGAAACAGGCTGAATGAACAACCACAATGGCAGCACCACAAATTATTGTGTTTATATCCTATGCATGTGAAGAGAAAAAGTTGACTGCCTTATGCGTATGTTGATAGATCAACTGTACTAAATGACATAGAAGCAGGATATAGGAACAGTCTGAGCACTACATTGTTTATGGAAATCTGTGTGGCCTTACCGAAGATGTATGTAAAGCTTGTTATATAAGCCAATAGCACCAGCATAGGTTAAGTCATTTATTAGGAAATCAGAATGTATCTGAGTCAGTACTAACAGGTAGGTGATGGCATAATACTATGGACTAAAACTGTCACATCAGGAATGACGGAAGAAGATAGCCTTATCTTGCGCTGTATTTATTGACCTGTTTTTATTTTATTTAACTATTTTCACTCCGTAGAAATTATATGGCATTGCAGGCCCCACTTGCCAATGACCTATATATAATAATGGCATTGTTTTCTTGCATTATCATTTCCTTTTATGTGCATATTTTATTATTTTATTATAAATAAATAAAAAAATCTAATATATTAAGAATTTCTAATGAGAGGGTTTAATGCAGGCACATTACTAGTTAGTCATAGTGTACACAAGTGATACTGGATTATCCTAAGTCTTCTCAAGTTTCTTGCAGTGTTACATTTTTTGGGGGGGATAAAATACACTTGCATTTATATTTCAATCGCCAAGGAAAGGGACATGCTATTTTACTATGTCTAATGTAATTCAGGTCGATATAAGACTGTCTGCACTTGTGCAAGTTTAAATGCTTAGATTACATAGTACAGGTAGGTGAGCTGTTATCTAGAATTTTTAAAGGCTACCTGAAAATAAAGTATCTTTATATGTCCTGTTTAATAACACAAAACAAACGCATTAAGATACACATTTTAAAAATGATGTCCAGTAGCTTTCCTATGCTGACAGATATGAGTGAGTGTTTGCGAAGGTATTTATTTGATCGTTTCTAAACAGCAGCACTTGTTTCACTTTCTTTTTTTTTTTCTAATCTGGATAACAGGTGCTAATCCTATACCAGTATATAATAAAAGTGCAGTCTAGGGGGTCAAGAGGTTCCGTCAATTCAATTCAATTCAAAAATTTCCTTCCAGAAACAAGTAGGCCCATGCACAGGTCTTTTCTGTAAAATCTGTATAACAATGCCCATCCAAAGAGGCAGCAGACATTCGTACTAAGGTAAGTATTTGCTGGCCACTGAAGCAAACATTATTTGCTTCATGTTAACACAAGAGTGCCAGCAAATGGACTAGATGTCTACAATGTGAAGGTTACTGCAGTTCAAAAACCGATATCTTTGTATACATACAAGCTGAGCTAAATTTTCAAAAATAAACTATTCCCTTAGATGTAGTCTCCAACGTGCATGTTTGTTAAACCTGACAACGGTTCAAGTAACCAACAAACCAACCAAAGGGACAGTAAGTTTTTACTTTTTTTTATAATGCCATCAATTTTCTGGTCCAACTTTGAACAATTTTGTATGATAGTGATTAGCTTCTGGTCTCCTTGTTAATAAGATCTAAGGTGCTTTGCTTTGTTATATGTGCTATTAGTGTATTATCTCAAAGGAGAATTCAGAAGACTGGTCAGTGCACATAGCAGCAAGCATATATCACATTTGTGTATACAGGTAGACAAGTAATTTTTCGTGTCACTATTCTCCAGTATAAGATGTTAAACCGTTGTTACCAACATAATGGAATTTTTATTAATGGACTTATCTATCTAGCTAACATTTGCTCCTATTCATTGACAGTGGCGATAATGATATATACAGTATATCATAAAATACACAAGAGATATGATCTGAATTACCAGGCATACGGGAAATAAATTGTGATTCCCATTACAGTTAACATTAAGAGACTATGGGGATGCATGACAAAAACACAGATCACTGTTTTGGACCACAACCTTGTCAGTAACAAAAACAGTCCATTACATATACCTGCAACAGGTGGAAAAATGTACCACCAGGCATATGAGAAATAAATTGTATTTTCCATTACAGTTAATAAGAAGAGACTATGGGGATGCATGACGAAAAAAAACAGACCACTGTTTCAGACCACAACCTTGTCAGTAAAAAAAAAATCCACTACATATACCTGCAACAGGTGGAAAAATGGACTAGCATAAGTTAATATACCCGTTAAAGTGCTTTATCTATACATCGGAGTCTGGTTGTATCACCAGGCTGACCAACGCTACTGTAACAATGAGATGCATATTACCTGTACTCTCATATGATCTATATATATATATGATCAATTAATAAAAAAAAATGATTTAGGGCGTGGTGAAAGGAGGTGGTACATTAAAAGAGGTGTAGTAAAAAACAAACAAAAAAAAACAAGTGGAACGGAAAGAAGAAGCGCTGGGGAGGAGTAAATATTTACAGCACTGCAGCACTCTCATCTAATGGTAAACACATCCAAGTGTATAGAACTCTTCAGTAGCCTTTTGACAGACATTCCTTTAACCAAAGCACCATTTATTTCTATCACTCAAGAAAGTCACTGTAGTAGCTGAATATCACACAGCTTCCACAGGCTTGCATTATGTATGCCAGTTCATTAAACATATAATTGGCAATATATTGATGTGAAACAGGAAGCGTGCACGCAACGTCACAAAAGTTTACAATGAAACAAAAGCTAGCGATGCTGTTTCCACCAATTTTAGCTACCTGTGGTACTTGTACATCATTTAAGGAAAAAAGATGATTGAAGCTGTTGCTTACTGCACAACTGCACAACTGTGGCTAGATTCAAGTGACATCGCTAGGGCAAACTGTCAAACACACTGCTGTAATCTCAACATTTAGCATTAGAAGGTAACAGGCTGAGAAAAAGAACTCCAGAACAAAGTTACATGTTCTTTTAAAAGGCATACTGTTAATATATATATATATATATATATATATATATATATATATATATATATATATATATTGTATAAAATATAATATATATAAAAGCAAGCATAATTATCCTGTAAGAAAAATATTGTATTGCCTGAGACCACACTACAATGACATGGTGTACAAGAATCTAATTCCACATTTCTACATTTTCAATATGTGTTTTAAATCAATGTGCAGAATTCAAGAAGCTGCTATTTAAAAAAAATAATAACGTATTCAAGCATAAATAAGCCAAAACACAGTTAAAAAGTAGTAAAAATTTGCATATGGCTTGTAGCAGCATGCAGTAGTAACGATCTGTCAGTTAGACGTCTCATGTCATTTCTTTTGTCAGCAAGTACAACATGAAAGCTAGGACTAGTGGCAACTGAGTAATTTAATGGCAATGTACAGCGCTTCACAAAAAGGATACTAATATAACCTGCCATTGCGAGACTTTATCTTGTCACTGAAGTATGATGGGACTAGAGAGAACACACACTGACTTAAATTCCTCTCTAAGGAGATTTTAATTAAATGACATACAACCTTCTGTTCTATTATAATAAACAGTGTATGATGGAAAATCTCTCCTACCGCAGTTAAAAGACGGTGATTTCAAGTTTTAGTTTTTTCTTTTAGCTTACTGTGACTTGAAAACATGTATAGTAAAATAAATATAATATAATTCAACCCTCAAAGATGCCTCATCTCCTATACTACTAATAGGTAATATGCATAACTAGATAGATAAGATGAGAGGTAGTCTGTTCACCTGTTCTCACTAATAAATGGCAGAAAAACAAACAATTACATAAAAAAAGGAAAACCGTATAAAAAAGTGTTTTTTCTATCTCTTAAACAGCAAAATTATATTAATGTAATCAGCCATCAATCTACTAAATATATATTGAACTTGGTTGGTAGTGGTGGCATTAGACATATATATTGGCTTTAAGGTAGTGTTATCCGTCTGAAATTTAGATGGAGAGCATTATGCCATTACATACTTATCAATACGCACGTAAAAATCAATAAAATGCTAATGAAATAAAATCATTCATTGTTTTAGGTATGCTAAGTAGAAAATAAAAATATTTCTACTGAAATCATACTGACAAAGATCATTCTGCTGTCTTTTTATGATTAGTAGAATATACACGTAATAAACACTTGTGAAATTGTAAAAATTACAATTAAAAAGGAATTAAACAGCAAACGTTCGCAAGGGAGAACGAAAAATGCATTCAGAAATTATCACACATTTTCCGGCTGTCAAAAGCAGGGACATTTTCATTGCTGCATGTCCACCATGTAGAAAGTGGTGGAAATTTTAAATTAAAATGACCTTTAATGCAATGGAAACTTTGATAAAAATTTGAATAAAGCATAAACATGAAAAATGAAATGTGTACAACAGAAAATGAGTTGCTGCTGTCAATCAAATGCAAAGATGTAAGGTGTGGAAATGATTTTTTTTTTATATGTTTGGATACTGTATCATTTCTCCTGCTATAATATCTTCACATAAAAACATAAATACCGCTGATGTCTTTTGTGATAGGTATTATTCTAACTGAATGACAAAATGTTACCCTGCTTTATATTATAATGATGTTCAAAATCCCATTCAGACTGAGATTCATATTAATAGGATATCATAATATTATCAAATATTTTTCTCTTAGCAAAAACTTTCTTAATAGTGTACGGCTCAACTTTTTGTTAAGGCACACTATGTAAGTTTTCTCAGTAATAATCAGACATATTTCTGCAAAGAAAGAGTGTTTAACCTTTTCATGGTTTGAAGCACCTGCACCATTCAACAGAAGCTCTCTAGCTATTAAAGGGTTTACAAGCACACTACACATGCCTTAAGTAGGCCACATTACATTACACTAGGCTGCATTCCAGTCTGGCAAATAATGGGTCACTGCAGTATATCAAGTTTAATTAACTGGGCTTAAATTTATAGGAATGGCCAGTTTGGGTTACATTCCTGAATATATTTCACTGATTCAACCACATTTATGAAAATTTGGGATTATTAGTATGTCATCTGATAGATATGATACATATACCCAATCACTTCAATATTGTACTGTATATGTTTTCTTTTTTTATCACTTCTACATTTTACTTGCTTTACAGCTTACTTTATTTAGTTATCAATCTATCAATCTGGATTGTCAATCCATTTGTTTAACAATTTCCTTTTAGTTATCTTGTTTTAAATGCTAATAATGACAAGTCACTGATCATTTATTTTAATAGAAAAATATATGACCAATAAACATACCTAAAAATAAAAGGAAAGCAACCAAATCTATTTTGTGTGTTTATTTTTAAGGTACTATTATGTCTTACAAAATTGTATTCATTCATTCTTCGTTTGTGACTGCATTTAAAATAATATACATAGCAACTAAGCAACGGTCCTTTTCAATTTAAGGTTAAACAATCAATAAAGAAAAATATAGCTGCAATAAAAGAGAACTTTTGTTTAAGCTTACTTGTGAGATGTGACAGTCTAACAGGTATTTAACAATGAAAGGAAAGAGTTGAAATGATTTGATTAGGATGCTGTAAATAAATATATTCAATAATCAATAATGTAAAAATGTTGCTGTTTTTTTTTTTTTTTTTCCTGTCATCTATCACATCCCAGGTCTGGTTCCTGCTCTTCTCAAACTCCCCTCTGCTATTTGCCTTGAATACCTCTGCCAGATGAAGGCAAAAAAGGGTTGGGGTGATCAGGCATAAGTCAGGGAAGGACATGCAAGCAGTTTCTGGTCATTCTCTACTTGTCATCGATCAAAGTGACCCCAAACAACCACTTTCAAACACAGTTCACAAATATGCCCTTTCAGGTTATCAGTTATTTTGGTGCTGAAAAGAAGTCACTGCACTGAAGCAGATGATTAATTCTGATACTTTAAAGATGTTACATACAGTTTTACCCTACCAAAAATAATAAAAATAAAGTGAGGCCCAGCTATCTTTCACTGTATATCTCGTACTGTTTATTTACTTTGAAGGGGAAAAAAAATCAAAATTTGACTTGTTCAGGAAGGCATCCATGTCTTGATGAGCTATTAACTTTTAATGATTCCATTTGTATTTTAAAAGCACACTTAGAGTAAAGGATGAACACATTTACTGAAGACGTGCAATACACTGGATGGGACTAGTTGTGCATACTAAAGGCTGAAATTAATGTGCTTATTTGTGACTTTAGAACAGTGCTATTAACATCAATTTTGTGGCTCCGCTGCCTACTTTGTATTGTGTAACCTGGCTTTTACAGTGAGCCAACTTGCTGGTTCACAGAGTTTGAAAGTCATTTTCCCAAAAAGCAGCGGGATGATGTATGATTAAAGAATGATGTTTTGCTACTCAGACACCTAAAATGAAGCAGTTACTTGGTGCATTATGTTTCCTTCACTAAGTTTTAAGTATTGGCAGATGGAAGCTGTGAATTATGTACTGTATGTATTTCCTGGACAATTAATCAAGCTAATCTGTTAAAAAATTCCTTTGTAACCAATACATTTGCTGGAGCTGACATTTGAATTCTGGAGGATACACCTGATGGAATGCAGATAAGTAGCTAAGGTTCCATCTTTTTGCTCAACTGAAAACAGGTCTACATTGCAAAGAATCTGTAACAAGTGTCTGTATATGTGAAAAAAAGATTGAACAAACCTAAAAAAAAAAACTTTAAATACAAATATATTTTACTATCTTTTTATACAGTAACACATAACAGCGTGTTTACTTTTAAAAGTAATTATTCATAGATGCTTCAGATTAAAAAAGCTCAAAGTGCTTAAACACGTGTCTAGGATTAATGCACAAAATTGTTGTAGACTGCCAAAACATGAGTAGCAAATTATTAAAGCCATAATAAAGGCTGTCCCAATTCTCTCAGCTTTTTAATCTCTGAAACCGGAACAAATTTAGGAAGGCTTCCCTTCCCACCACAATTCCTAATTTACATGTTTGTTTACGTTAGGTTTTTTTTTTTTTTTCAGCGTTGCTGAGACTGCACGCTTTTAAATTTATTTCTCTCGTTTCTATTGGCAAACAGGCAATCGTTCACGCTGTCCTTGTGGCTCAATAGCCATTTATCAATTGATCATTATTTGGATTCAATTCTATTAGCTCCTCTTCAAAATTACACTCTTTCTGTAGATTAAAGTGGGCCGATGATAAAGTCTGGGAAAGCATATTACCTGCCTTTATAAAACTTTCATCTGTTTGCTGACAACTTGTCAAAACTCAAAATACTTAAGATGTTTGATCAGAACCTGCAGATGTACACTTGCCCTGTATAGATTTTACCAAGAGTGTGAATGATAGATAGATAAATAGATAGATAGATAGATAGATAGATAGATAGATAGATAGATAGATAGATAGATAGATAGATAGATGTCTTGATATGTATGTAGTTTGCTGTTGTTGTTGCTGCAGTAGTGTTGTTACCTTTACGGTTTATGTCCATATTAAAGAACTACTGTTTCAGTTCATGTCCATGTTCGTTAGTGATTCATATCAGCTTACAGTATTATCAGCAGTAATCAGGGTCCCTCTACAGGAGATACCAAAATATGCCTTGTTAAAAAGCTTGCTTTAGCCAAAACCGGTGTCCTCACAAAAATAGTAGTAGATATGTTACTGCTAATTCCAAGTTTCCCTTGCTCTTTCCTAATAAGTTAAAGTTCCTGAAAAGTTAATTTTAAACACTTAGATGTAAAATGAAATGTAGGAAATAAGTTTATTTGGTGTAAATTGTGGCCCTTTTTTGAATACAAACATAACACTAGGTGTGCAGTTCTGATGCGGTCACCCGTTCTACAGTTTATATTCTTTACTAAGGTGTCAAGATAAGAAGGAAAATGCTTTTGACAGACTTTAGCATAAGTTTAGCTCTTGAACAAGAGATAAAGTAAGCTGTATATTTTTTCTAACTTTTTTTTTAAAGGCAAACACTGTAGGATGGTGCAGAGAAGATGCAGCCGGCTGCCTACGTATCACCATGTGCATGGTACAGAGACACTGGCTTGTGTGATTAATTATCAGTTTTTACTGGCCTTCGCAATAACATTTCAGCTTTCCCGTCAATAGCAGCATACCAAGATGCCTTTAAGGCGGCCCCCAGTGCAGGAAAAGCTCTAGGGAAGACGCCAAGACACAGTCTTGCTTGCAGTGTGAGTGAGAGAAGAAGGGGGAGAGAAAAAAGTGCCTATGTATATGTGTTGAAGAATGCAAGAGACATTGACATGGAAATGGGTTAAAGAATAAATAACCTTGGAAAAACAAAATAAACTGAACAATAATGGAAAAAAGCAAGACTAAAGAAAAAAAGAAAGAAAGAAAGAAAAAAGGGAGAGCAGCTTAACTGACTTAGCTATCAACCATCCGCTCTGTGCCGTGAGCAGTTTAAACAACACAGCAGTTCAGCTCATCTGAGAACTGGGGGAAGCTGTGTTCAACCACATGAAGGCAATTAAGATCCTAAGAGAGGGGCCCCTCAAATTTCTATCACTGCGAAATCAGGGAAAGGAAGGAGGAAAGAGTGGATGTGGTTTTAATTCCACTTTTGATTACTTTCGCAGAAAGGATGCTACGGGCATTAATTGTTTTGCATTTCATCTAAATTTCACTTGGTTTTTCACTTCCCCCTCTCTGAACAACTCCGAACGAGACGCAGGTAACCGGCCTCTGAAGTGACAATACATTTACAAGTAAGCCCTGTTTCTTTCAAAGAAGAAACTATTTAAAAAAATTTTTTACCTGCAAAGCTACCTAAAAACAGAATCAGAGAAAGCAGCGTGACGCATTAGAGCTTCACAAAAAAAGTAGCAAAAAAGGACAAAATAAAAAAAAATCAGAACATACATGAAAAGTACATTGTCACTGCCAATAAAATCACCAAGTTCATTTCTGCAAGCGAAAAAAGTTAAAAAGGATGCACTCACCTGTTGGGACATTCTGAAAAGAAGATTGGCGTCACAGTTTTGCCATGCCCCCATGTACCCAGGCTCGCTTGTCGGCGTCCTCCTTCCGAACTGCATGGAGTTGTCAGGACAAGAGTCTCTGAATGCCCGGTCTCTCGCCCTCCTGTCTCGTTGTCTGTCTCTCAGTATGTCTCTTTCTCTCACATCCACTTCTGCCTCTTCTGACTGAAAAGTGAAGGTGGATTTTTGAGCCTCTTGGCATTCAGTAGCACAATGTGGAGTAGTTACAGAGCTGCATGTAGACTGCATTTCATTTAGAGAAAGAGAGTAAAAAAGGCTAGGAGAGGATGAGGAAAAGGGTGGGTGGGAGGTGAAGTAGTAAGGAGGGATGTGCTGCTGATGGTGGGGGGGTGAGAGATGCAAAGCTTATTTTGCACCTTCCTCACAGATACCCCTATCATTTATGCATGGATTGTGACTCCCCAAGGCTCCTCTTTGCTCAGCCTAACAGCTGCCTGTCAGGTGTGCATGTAGCACTAAAGGAGGGGAACAAAAACTGCCTGAGACCTAAGAAGCAGCTTTAAGGATGTCACTGGCTAGAAGAGCACAGAGTCAACTGCACTGCTCCACTGTCAGGCACCAAATGACATCCTGCACTAACCTCTCTCAGCCTACAGATACCCATATACACAGACACGCGCGCACACACACACTCACTGATCACAGGCACTTGGGAGGGAAAGGGCTCTGGCCCTCTCTAGCAGCCTTTCTCATTCTATCTCCTGCTTTTCTTCAATGAAACCTCAAATAAAGAAAGCCACATCTGACAATTGTCAGTGCCACACGCACCTCTTTGTACTCTCATTTCTTTTTCTTTTTTTTTTTTACTTTCTGACCTTACTATAAAAAAAAAAAAGAGGCATCAAATTTACAATAGGACTGACTAAGTTGGCAACGACAATGTTGAAATATTTCGCTGATTTACTTGGTGCCAAGCTGTCAATATAAATGATTTAAACCAAGGCTAAATAAGGTACAGAAACAGGCAGCAGAACTTTTTTTTTTCTTTCTTTTTTTTAGCTGGATGATCTGTCCCATACATTCCATTTGAGCTCACACTTCTCAAATCAGAAGCTGAAAGGTTTTATGAGTTTGACCATAAAAAAAAAAAAAAAAACATAAAAATTATCTATGTTTGGTTTTATACACGTATAACAACAGAGATCAAACCGAGAACAATAAATGTAAAAAAAAAAAAAAATGAATGAATGAAAAACAAAGCCTTGGGTAACTTATACGTCTGTAGTTGAAGCAAAGGGTTAAACGTCTGACCCTGGTTATACCTTTAGCCTCATAATGTCCCAGACACCACTGCAACACAGAGCCATAGAAAAGCTGTTTCTTAAAAGTTCTCTCAGAAAGTAGAGTCAAAGTCGATTTGTCTGGCAATAAAACAAAGCAGGCATGCAATAGGACAAATGGACAAAAAAGCACCACTTTCTCTCCATATCTTCAACATAACAATAAAGCCTAGCATCCAACGTCTGTAAAACAAACAAAGACAGGGGGCAAAGAGCTTGTGTGACTGCTCGGTGTCATTAGTACACAATGAGGAGAGATGAGAAAACCTACACTGTGTTGACACAAATGTGCCTTGCTCTCCCTTTTCGACAGCTCTTGAAAGCTTTTCTGTTAAACTTTCCTTCAGTTCACCCCCATTAAGCACACACGTGCGCACGCTTACACATAGATATACGCACACGTACACAGAAAAGACGTCTTTGGCAAAATCAGCTCTGCATGCTGTACAAATCTTAACTGACCGGTTATAATAAAAGTCACACAAAATACAAATAAATATGACGACGGTAAAAAAAAAAAATGTCAATATATTGTCAAATATTTGTATATATATATATGTTAGTGAAGTGAAAGAAGGGACAAGAGCACAAGAAGAGAAGCTGTGAGTCAATTGTGCCAACAGTGGCTGTGCTTTCACAGCCAGATATTAGCCATTTAAACTCCCTCTAAAATTTGCTAGCCTCTTGATTTCTGAAGTGGCACTCAATGCTTCAGTCAAGCTGCCTGCTCAGCTCCTGACCTTCCCACTAATGGCTGTTATTTGAGGGAGGCTTAAGGACACTGTCAATAGCAGGCTTCCTCCTATCTCCTCTCCTCTGCATCACCCCCCCTCCTCTCTGTCCCTGTCTCTTTCTCCATCTATCTCCTACACCTCCCCTCACTCACCACTCCTTGCCTTTACCGCTCTGAGTCATGCAGTACTAGTATGTGTTAGTATATATAGAAAGTGTGTACATATATATATATATATATATATATATATATATATATATATATATATATATTGCATATACGAGCACCTGCTCTAGTAATAGACTGTTTTATTAAAACTGTTATTCTGCAAGACTTGAGATTCCCAAAGGACTGGGCCATGTCAAAGCCGATATAATTAACTAGAGGCTCAGCAACGGATCAATTACCAGACAAGCAAGTGATAGTGAAATCAATGAAAGATCATCAGGCACATTATCAGTGTTGCAACTCATTAGGGTAAAACTGAGAAGTGTGCTCAAAGCGAGCCCAGGCAAGGTGGCATTACAAAACAAAGGGCTAATTTGGAGGCCCTGCTGCGAACAATCTGTAACAGAATTAGCCTCTCTCTCCCCGCGCCCCCACAACTGCCTAAACTGTGCAGTACTGTAACTAAATGTGACAGACCGAGAGGAGCAGTTTATTAAGACACCAACTTCAAGTTTATTTAGTTCATAAACTCTCTCCCAGAAAATCAATATGGTCTGTGCAAGGATTATAAGGCAGACTGCCTTAATACATCCAAACGTGAGTTCCTAATGCAAGGGTCACTGCTAGGAAAGGAGCAGAACCTATCTGTAAAGTCTTTAAAAATCGAAATATGCTATAGCCTGGTGAGCTAAGGAAGGTAAGATACCTTACAACTCCTAGCAAGAAGAAGAATGCAAATGGAGATCAAAACGTCTAGGTGTCCATCTTCATTAAGATTACTCTATATTGTTAATTCAAAAATTAAGCAAACACGAAAAGATCAATAAGAATAGATCATTATACATTGTGTGGCCTGACAGCATGTCTTTAATTGTGACGAGTTCACTTAACAAGCAATATGATCACACAGCATAGTGAACAATAGAGGCATAACAAAGAATGCACAGGCTGCTGAAATTCTAATGCCGAGAAAAAAAAAAACATAAGAGTGTATGTAAAACAGGTAGAAGCCAAGTATATCTGAATTGGAATGGATAATACAAAACTGTGAGAACAGCCAGGTTCTGTCATCAGACTTTTCTAGAAAGGAAACTGACAAGGGTCCAAGAGCAGTAAACTTGACTGCTGTTTAAGAAAGAGATGGTGAAATTTCTAAAATCAGCCCCCCCCCCCCCCCCCCCCCCCAACTACCTAAACAAATTTTATCTCACAGTGGAATTATACTGAATGAACATCAATGCTCCACCATCTCAGGACAACAAATAATGTATTGTTGAATTCAGATTGGAGATTTAGGAAGCAGGTTGGCCAACCAAGACTTTAAAACATATGTAAACCAAAACAAAAAAAAAAAAATTAAATAGTGATCGTCTTTTTCAGACTTTTTTCCCTTACCTTCCTAGGTAAAAAAAAGTTCATAGTTCAAGTACAACTTTCACTGATATGACCCTGCATGAGTATTGCTAACATCCGCAGGATGTAGTGGACAGGATAGACACATATTAGGGCATGAGTATAAAACAGTGAAAATAACATTCACAGGTAGCAAATGATTCCCTGTAATTCAAAATGGTTGTGAAGTTTTTTTTTAATTAGAAGAGGGAAGGTCTGGACAACTTTATTGTGCAAAATAATGTAGCGGGGTGTTTAATTTAGGGGAAGTGTCTGAGTGGTAACCAGGCTCAGACAGATTAAATTGATAGGGTTCATGGACCATTTTTGTTCTCAGGTGTTAATGCTGGTGATGTGTTCCCTGTGGCCGGTGGGTGGCGCTGCAAAACTGGGCCAGGGTTGAACCACGAGCGCAGTGCTGTGCCCTTTGTGTCCCCTCTTGGCAGCCGTACAGTGGGGCGGGGAACCTGCTGTGCATGCCGGGAAAGGATATAAAATGGGCAGACATCTTCTGAGAGGGGTTCGTCCATGCCCAGGCACCTTCAGCCTGGGTGTGTGTGGTTCGTCCACGCCCAGGAGCCTTCGGCCTGGGTGTGTGTCATCTCCGGGTGCCCTAGGCCCAGAGGCCTTGTTCCAGTTCCACCTCAGGCACCTTTAGCAAGGGGTGAGGTACTACCTCACCGTTCCTGTTCGCCTGAGCACGGAGGCCCAGGAGTTGCAGTAACGGCCCGGAGCCCAGCAGCCTTTGGCTGGGGTCTGCGAGGGATCGAGGAGTCCAGGGTGGCGCCTTGCGAGGGGACCCGCACCCTAAGAGAAGGGAGGATCTGTTCCGAAGGACCGGCGCTGTGGACACGGTGAAGGAAGGGGTCTGTTGACTCTCTGGGGGGATGTCTTCTCTCTGAAAGGGGCTATGTTCTAGGAAGGAACCAAGGTTCATCAGGTCAGTGGCAGTGACCTTGTTCGCCAGGTCAGTGGCAGTGACCTTATTCACAGGGTCTGTGGCACAGACCAACCTCATGGTCTGTGGCAGAGACCATGTGCCAAAACTGTTTGAGAAATCTGAACAGTCCTAAGAGATTGAGCTACGTTTGTGCCTGGACCTCCCCCACACCTTAAAGCTGTCCTGTGTCTTTGTTCCAACCTTTCTTCTATCCAAGAGACTATGTGTTGTGCAAGTGGAAAATAAATATTGAGTTGGACTTTCAGTTGGTGTGGACATTTACGTTCCTGGGGAAGTCAAGGACTTGCATCTACACACTGTAGAGGTGAGAATCATACTCAGGAGGACTTTATACTCTGGCTGCAGACAAGACCCAAAATCAACACTGCCTAACCTCTTAACACAGGAGGGTACGGGCTTGTGGTGCGGTGTGCCCCTTTTTCCTGAGAGGAGCCAAAGCAGACAGGTAAAAGGGGGTCTGTGCGCTACACGTGGGGGCTCGAGTTCGGGATTTGTCTGCAGGTTGGAAAGTGTGAAGACCCCCCAGAGTTTGAACTTTATTCCCCAGTGAAGTTCCGTGGAGGTTGGCCATATTGAGAACTGCGCCACGAGGAGAACCCTGACTGCATAGTTCGTGGGCGTGCCTATAGAGAAAGCCCACGAACAGTGCAGAAGATGGGAGGAGTCTGGCCATGTGAAGAGTTGCACGTGGGGACTTTGGCGCGAAAAGGACAGTGCGCAATGGAGCCGCAAGCGAGCAACATGGCGTCTCATGCCTCATGGATTCCGGCCACAACCACCATGAATATGACCTCGTTTGCTGCTTCCGTGATGGATACAGGGATTTGGCTGAAGCCCCGGGGACGTTTTGGCCTCTACGTTTGCAGAGATGTGGAGGCCCTCGGAGTGGTTTGTTCTGGCTGCTCGGGACTGGTGGTGCACCTCAAGCCCTTCGGCAGATGCGAGGAATGTAGGGAGTTCTTGTTTGAGGTGGAGCAACCCACAGAGAAGCCTCTGGCTTTCCGCCTCAATTGCCTTACAGGCGCCACTACTTCGGAGGAAGGAGCCAGAGCTTTTGCAGCCACCCCTATGCGCACTGTTGAGACTTCGGAGGAAGTCGCGAGCAGAGATGTTCCGGAGATTGAGGAACCTGAATTGGAGAGACCGGAGCATGTTGCCTCGGTCACCACAGAGTCCTTACTCCCACCACCTAAGAGGAAGATTGGCTTTGTGAAGGCTACCTGCGGCCGTGGTGGAGTTACGCCCCAGCGCTTACTCGGAACGGATGCCTCTGAAGGGAAAAGTTCCGGACGTCCTGGCTCAGCTACAAGCCGAGGTAAGCCAGGGAAAGAGACTCTGTCAGAATTCCGAAGTGTCGGGATGCTTGGGTCAGGGATCCCAGGAAGCTTGAATTGTTTAGAGGCGGTGACTCGTCTTCTACCCGGAGCTACTTGCCTGCAGAGGAATGTGACATCTCTGACCTGGAGTCGGTTTCTGATCCGGGAGACGACGCCGCCATTGACGAGGTGTTCGAGAAAAAGGGTTGGGATAAGATGCCCCTGTCCTTGTCCCATAGAAATAGGGACCCAGCAATGTCTACTGGGGAGAGCACACCCCGGGTGGAGGCCCCGGAGCCTGAGGAGGGATCTGTCCCCTTGTCTGGCCTTCAACCGCTGGAGATACCTGGATCCATTGCTGGGATGGAGCAGTGTCATTGCGGGCCCCTGTGTCTGGTCCAGAGGTAGTGAAAGTACCTCGGCACCCGGATGCCATAGTCATGACCGGTATGGGAGATCGTCTGACCATGCCACCTCTGTCCCGTTTGCAGAGGTTATTTAACCAGAAGGTTGCTAGTGAATACGGGTGGGAGTACCTGTACCTGCCAAAGGAACTTTTGTTTGAGGTGGAGGCCTATAGACACCGGTGGTACGCGGACTTTGTATGGACACATATCAAAGTACCCCCGGCCCGCAGGTTCTATTCATGTTCTCCTACAGCTACCAAGCGGTACAAGGACTGTAGGCATGCCTGGATGCTCGGTCGGCACATACATGCGGACAAGGTGGTTATTTGCCGAAAGGACAAAGATAATGTTGAGTACCATATTGACACCTTTGATGAGCATTGGAAGCCGTTGGTGTTGCCGCATCCACAGTATTATCTGTGAAGAGACTAGACTCTTGTTGTTTGCCTTTTATGTCTGGAGTGCACTCTCTGGAGCCCAGAACTGTTGCCCTGATAAAGTGTGTTCTACTTATTGGAAGAGCGGGGGCAGTTTTTTTTTCTCCCTCTCTCCACACTGCAAAGACATAAGGACTTTGGGGTAGAATAGTTCAGAGCATGGCCAAAGAAGAAGAAGAGGAAGTTTTACCCAAAAGTAACGTTTTCTTTTAGGACGAGTGTTCTGACGGTGGCACTCCAACTAGGTGGCGGTGTTGCATTGTCTAAAAGTAAAAGGAAAAGACTTTGAAAAAAAAAATTGTTTTACTTTTAGAAGGGATGGATTGTTCCTTCGGGGAGAATCTTTTCACTTCTACTGTGAATGTGTTGGTTTTATGTTTGTGCTTTCTCCCTCTGCAGGTGGATACCAATCAAGATACTGAGAATGGGGTGGGGTTGACTAGTGCATACTGGAAGGGAGTGTAATGATAAAAAAATGTTTATGTGACATTTGAGACTGTGATGTGCACATTATGTTTTACTGATCTCCTTTCATTTCTGCTTTTAATTCCCTTTTCCCCATGTTAGGTTCCGGCACAAAAAAGCAGTTTTAAATTAGTTTTTTTGTTTTTCTGACTCTGGACCAGGCCTATGCTGACCCAGGGTTCAGGAGGCATGGGTTTGCTCCAGACACTGGGGACCAGTGTCCATTAGTGGGGGGAATGTGTAGCGGGGTGTTCAATTTAGGGGAAGTGTCTGAGTGGTAACCAGGCTCAGACACATTAAATTGATAGGGTTCATGGACCATTTTTGTTCTCAGGGGTTAATGCTGGTGATGTGTTCCCTGTGGCCGGTGGGTGGCGCTGCCATTCTGGGCCAGGGTTGAACCGCGAGCGCAGTGCTTTGCCTTTTGTGTCCCCTCTTGGCAGCCATACAGTGGGGCAGGGAACCTACTGTGCATGCCGGGAGAGGATATAAAATGGGCAGACATCTTCTTAGAGGGGTTCGCCCACGCCCAGCCACCTTCAGCCTGGGTGTGTGTGGTTCGTCCACGCCCAGGAGTCTTCGGCCTGGGTGTGTGTCATCTCCGGGTGCCCTAGGCCTGGAGGCCTTGTTCCAGTTCCACCTCAGGCACCTTTAGCCTGGGGTGAGGTACTACCTCACCGTTCCTGTTCGCCTGAGCACGGAGGCCCAGGAGTTGCAGTAACGGCCCGGAGCCCAGCAGCCTTTGGCTGGGGTCCGCGAGGGATCGAGGAGTGCAGGGTGCCACCTTGCGAGGGGACCCGCACCCTAAGAGAAGGGAGGATCTGTTCCGAAGGACCGGTGCTGTGGACACGGTGAAGGAAGGGGTCTGTTGACTCTCTGGGGGGATGTCTTCTCCCTGAAAGGGGCTATGTTCTAGGAAGGAACCAAGGTTCATCAGGTCAGTGGCAGTGACCTTGTTCGCCAGGTCAGTGGCAGTGACCTTATTCACAGGGTCTGTGGCACAGACCAACCTCATGGTCTGTGGCAGAGACCATGCGCCAAAACTGTTTGAGAAATCTGAACAGTCCTAAGAGTTTGAGCTACGTTTGTGCCTGGACCTCCCCCACACCTTAAACCTGTCCTGTGTCTTTGCTCCAACCTTTCTTCTATCCAAGAGACTATGTGTTGTGCAAGTGGAAAATAAATATTGAGTTGGACTTTCAGCTGGTGTGGACATTTACGTTCCTGGGGAAGTCAAGGACTTGCATCTACACACTGTAGAGGTGAGAATCATACTCAGGAGGACTTTATACTCTGGCTGCAGACAAGACCCAAAATCAACACTGCCTAACCTCTTAACACAGGAGGGTACGGGCTTGTGGTGTGGTGTGCCCCTTTTTCCTGAGAGGAGCTGAAGCAGACAGGTAAAAGGGGGTCTGTGCGCTACATGTAGGGGCTCGAGTTCGGGATTTGTCTGCAGGTTGGAAAGTGTGAAGACCCCCCAGAGTTTGAACTTTATTCCCCAGTGAAGTTCCGTGGAGGTCGGCCATATTGAGAACTGCGCCACGAGGAGAACCCTGACTGCATAGTTCGTGGGCGTGCCTATAGAGAAAGCCCACGAACAGTGCAGAAGATGGGAGGAGTCTGGCCATGTGAAGAGTTGCACGTGGGGACTTTGGCGCAAAAAGGACAGTGCGCAATGGAGCCGCAAGCGAGCAACATGGCGTCTCATGCCTCATGGATTCCGGCCACAACCACCATGAATATGACCTCGTTTGCTGCTTCCGTGATGGATACAGGGATTTGGCTGAAGCCCCGAGGACGTTTTGCCCTCTACGTTTGCAGAGATGTGGAGGCCCTCGGAGTGGTTTGTTCCGGCTGCTCGGGACTGGTGGTGCACCTCAAGCCCTTCGGCAGATGCGAGCAATGTAGGGAGTTCTTGTTTGAGGTGGAGCAACCCACAGAGAAGCCTCTGGCTTTCCGCCTCAATTGCCTTACAGGCGCCACTACTTCGGAGGAAGGAGCCAGAGCTTTTGCAGCCACCCCTATGCGCACTGTTGAGACTTCGGAGGAAGTCGCGAGCAGAGATGTTCCGGAGATTGAGGAACCGGAATTGGAGAGACCGGAGCATGTTGCCTCGGTCACCACAGAGTCCTTACTCCCACCACCTAAGAGGAAGATTGGCTTTGTGAAGGCTACCTGCGGCCGTGGTGGAGTTACGCCCCAGCGCTTACTCGGAACGGATGCCTCCGAAGGGAAAAGTTCCGGACGTCCTGGCTCAGCTACAAGCCGAGGTAAGCCAGGGAAAGAGACTCTGTCAGAATTCCGAAGTGTCGGGGATGCTTGGGTCAGGGATCCCAGGAAGCTTGAATTGGTTAGAGGCGGTGACTCGTCTTCTACCCGGAGCTACTTGCCTGCAGAGGAATGTGACATCTCTGACCTGGAGTCGGTTTCTGATCCGGGAGACGACGCCGCCATTGACGAGGTGTTCGAGAAAAAGGGTTGGGATAAGATGCCCCTGTCCTTGTCCCATAGAAATAGGGACCCACCAATGTCTACTGGGGAGAGCACACCCCGGGTGGAGGCCCCGGAGCCTGAGGAGGGATCTGTCCCCTTGTCTGGCCTTCAACCGCTGGAGATACCTGGATCCATTGCTGGGATGGAGAAGTGTCATTGCGGGCCCCTGTGTCTGGTCCAGAGGTAGTGAAAGTACCTCGGCACCCGGATGCCATAGTCATGACCGGTATGGGAGATCGTCTGACCATGCCACCTCTGTCCCGTTTGCAGAGGTTATTTAACCAGAAGGTTGCTAGTGAATACGGGTGGGAGTACCCGTACCTGCCAAAGGAACTTTTGTTTGAGGTGAAGGCCTATAGACACCGGTGGTACGCGGACTTTGTATGGACACATATCAAAGTACCCCCGGCCCGCAGGTTCTATTCATGTTCTCCTACAGCTACCAAGCGGTACAAGGACTGTAGGAATGCCTGGATGCTCGGTCGGCACATACATGCGGACAAGGTGGTTATTTGCCGAAAGGACAAAGATAATGTTGAGTACCATATTGACACCTTTGATGAGCATTGGAAGCCGTTGGTGTTGCCGCATCCACAGTATTATCTGTGAAGAGACTAGACTCTTGTTGTTTGCCTTTTATGTCTGGAGTGCACTCTCTGGAGCCCAGAACTGTTGCCCTGATAAAGGGTGTTCTACTTATTGGAAGAGCGGGAGCAGTTTTTTTTCTCCCTCTCTCCACACTGCAAAGACATAAGGACTTTGGGGTAGAATAGTTCAGAGCATGGCCAAAGAAGAAGAAGAGGAAGTTTTACCCAAAAGTAACGTTTTCTTTCAGGACGAGTGTTCTGACGGTGGCACTCCAACTAGGTGGCGGTGTTGCATTGTCTAAAAGTAAAAGGAAAAGACTTTGAAAAAAAAAATTGTTTTACTTTTAGAAGGGATGGATTGTTCCTTCGGGGAGAATCTTTTCACTTCTACTGTGAATGTGTTGGTTTTATGTTTGTGCTTTCTCCCTCTGCAGGTGGATACCAATCAAGATACTGAGAATGGGGTGGGGTTGACTAGTGCATACTGGAAGGGAGTGTAATGATAAAAAAATGTTTATGTGACATTTGAGACTGTGATGTGCACATTATGTTTTACTGATCTCCTTTCATTTCTGCTTTTAATTCCCTTTTCCCCATGTTAGGTTCCGGCACAAAAAAGCAGTTTTAAATTAGTTTTTTTTGTTTTTCTGACTCTGGACCAGGCCTATGCTGACCCAGGGTTCAGGAGGCATGGGTTTGCTCCAGACACTGGGGACCAGTGTCCATTAGTGGGGGGAATGTGTAGCGGGGTGTTCAATTTAGGGGAAGTGTCTGAGTGGTAACCAGGCTCAGACACATGAAATTGATAGGGTTCATGGACCATTTTTGTTCTCAGGGGTTAATGCTGGTGATGTGTTCCCTGTGGCCGGTGGGTGGCGCTGCCATTCTGGGCCAGGGTTGAACCGCAAGCGCAGTGCTTTGCCTTTTGTGTCCCCTCTTGGCAGCCATACAGTGGGGCGGGGAACCTGCTGTGCATGCCGAGAGAGGATAAAAAATGGGCAGACATCTTCTGAGAGGGGTTCGTCCACGCCCAGGCACCTTCAGCCTGGGTGTGTGTGGTTCGTCCACGCCCAGGAGTCTTCGGCCTGGGTGTGTGTCATCTCCGGGTGCCCTAGGCCCAGAGGCCTTGTTCCAGTTCCACCTCAGGCACCTTTAGCCTGGGGTGAGGTACTACCTCACCGTTCCTGTTCGCCTGAGCACGGAGGCCCAGGAGTTGCAGTAACGGCCCGGAGCCCAGCAGCCTTTGGCTGGGGTCCGCGAGGGATCGAGGCGTCCAGGGTGCCGCCTTGCGAGGGGACCCGCACCCTAAGAGAAGGGAGGATCTGTTCCGAAGGACCGGTGCTGTGGACACGGTGAAGGAAGGGGTCTGTTGACTCTCTGGGGGGATGTCTTCTCCCTGAAAGGGGCTATGTTCTAGGAAGGAACCAAGGTTCATCAGGTCAGTGGCAGTGACCTTGTTCGCCAGGTCAGTGGCAGTGACCTTATTCACAGGGTCTGTGGCACAGACCAACCTCATGGTCTGTGGCAGAGACCATGCGCCAAAACTGTTTGAGAAATCTGAACAGTCCTAAGAGTTTGAGCTATGTCTGTGCCTGGACCTCCCCCACACCTTAAAGCTGTCCTGTGTCTTTGCTCCAACCTTTCTTCTATCCAAGAGACTATGTGTTGTGCAAGTGGAAAATAAATATTGAGTTGGACTTTCAGCTGGTGTGGACATTTACATTCCTGGGGAAGTCAAGGACTTGCATCTACACACTGTAGAGGTGAGAATCATACTCAGGAGGACTTTATACTCTGGCTGCAGACAAGACCCAAAATCAACACTGCCTA
Organism: Rana muscosa; assembly: GCA_029206835.1. Lineage (NCBI taxonomy): Eukaryota > Metazoa > Chordata > Amphibia > Anura > Ranidae > Rana > Rana muscosa. Next base: position 674,086,891 of record CM055116.1, read on the forward strand.
ACCTCTTAACACAGGAGGGTACGGGCTTGTGGTGCGGTGTGCCCCTTTTTCCTGAGAGGAGCCGAAGCAGACAGGTAAAAGGGGGTCTGTGCGCTACACGTGGGGGCTCGAGTTCGGGATTTGTCTGCAGGTTGGAAAGTGTGAAGACCCCCCAGAGTTTGAACTTTATTCCCCAGTGAAGTTCCGTGGAGGTCGGCCATATTGAGAACTGCGCCACGAGGAGAACCCTGACTGCATAGTTCGTGGGCGTGCCTATAGAGAAAGCCCACGAACAGTGCAGAAGATGGGAGGAGTCTGGCCATGTGAAGAGTTGCTCGTGGGGACTTTGGCGCGAAAAGGACAGTGCGCAATGGAGCCGCAAGCGAGCAACATGGCGTCTCATGCCTCATGGATTCCGGCCACAACCACCATGAATATGACCTCGTTTGCTGCTTCCGTGATGGATACAGGGATTTGGCTGAAGCCCCGGGGACGTTTTGCCCTCTACGTTTGCAGAGATGTGGAGGCCCTCGGAGTGGTTTGTTCCAGCTGCTCGGGACTGGTGGTGCACCTCAAGCCCTTCGGCAGATGCGAGCAATGTAGGGAGTTCTTGTTTGAGGTGGAGCAACCCACAGAGAAGCCTCTGGCTTTCCGCCTCAATTGCCTTACAGGCGCCACTACTTCGGAGGAAGGAGCCAGAGCTTTTGCAGCCACCCCTATGCGCACTGTTGAGACTTCGGAGGAAGTCGCGAGCAGAGATGTTCCGGAGATTGAGGAACCGGAATTGGAGAGACCGGAGCATGTTGCCTCGGTCACCACAGAGTCCTTACTCCCACCACCTAAGAGGAAGATTGGCTTTGTGAAGGCTACCTGCGGCCGTGGTGGAGTTACGCCCCAGCGCTTACTCGGAACGGATGCCTCCGAAGGGAAAAGTTCCGGACGTCCTGGCTCAGCTACAAGCCGAGGTAAGCCAGGGAAAGAGACTCTGTCAGAATTCCGAAGTGTCGGGGATGCTTGGGTCAGGGATCCCAGGAAGCTTGAATTGGTTAGAGGCGGTGACTCGTCTTCTACCCGGAGCTACTTGCCTGCAGAGGAATGTGACATCTCTGACCTGGAGTCGGTTTCTGATCCGGGAGACGACGCCGCCATTGACGAGGTGTTCGAGAAAAAGGGTTGGGATAAGATGCCCCTGTCCTTGTCCCATAGAAATAGGGACCCACCAATGTCTACTGGGGAGAGCACACCCCGGGTGGAGGCCCCGGAGCCTGAGGAGGGATCTGTCCCCTTGTCTGGCCTTCAACCGCTGGAGATACCTGGATCCATTGCTGGGATGGAGCAGTGTCATTGCGGGCCCCTGTGTCTGGTCCAGAGGTAGTGAAAGTACCTCGGCACCCGGATGCCATAGTCATGACCAGTATGGGAGATCGTCTGACCATGCCACCTCTGTCCCGTTTGCAGAGGTTATTTAACCAGAAGGTTGCTAGTGAATACGGGGGGGAGTACCCGTACCTGCCAAAGGAACTTTTGTTTGAGGTGGAGGCCTATAGACACCGGTGGTACGCGGACTTTGTATGGACACATATCAAAGTACCCCCGGCCCGCAGGTTCTATTCATGTTCTCCTACAGCTACCAAGCGGTACAAGGACTGTAGGAATGCCTGGATGCTCGGTCGGCACATACATGCGGACAAGGTGGTTATTTGCCGAAAGGACAAAGATAATGTTGAGTACCATATTGACACCTTTGATGAGCATTGGAAGCCGTTGGTGTTGCCGCATCCACAGTATTATCTGTGAAGAGACTAGACTCTTGTTGTTTGCCTTTTATGTCTGGAGTGCACTCTCTGGAGCCCAGAACTGTTGCCCTGCTAAAGTGTGTTCTACTTATTGGAAGAGCGGGGGCAGTTTTTTTTTCTCCCTCTCTCCACACTGCAAAGACATAAGGACTTTGGGGTAGAATAGTTCAGAGCATGGCCAAAGAAGAAGAAGAGGAAGTTTTACCCAAAAGTAACGTTTTCTTTCAGGACGAGTGTTCTGACGGTGGCACTCCAACTAGGTGGCGGTGTTGCATTGTCTAAAAGTAAAAGGAAAAGACTTTGAAAAAAAAAATTTTTTACTTTTAGAAGGGATGGATTGTTCCTTCGGGGGAGAATCTTTTCACTTCTACTGTGAATGTGTTGGTTTTATGTTTGTGCTTTCTCCCTTTGCAGGTGGATACCAATCAAGATACTGAGAATGGGGTGGGGTTGACTAGTGCATACTGGAAGGGAGTGTAATGATAAAAAAATGTTTATGTGACATTTGAGACTGTGATGTGCACATTATGTTTTACTGATCTCCTTTCATTTCTTCTTTTAATTCCCTTTTCCCCATGTTAGGTTCCGGCACAAAAAAGCAGTTTTAAATTAGTTTTTTTTGTTTTTCTGACTCTGGACCAGGCCTATGCTGACCCAGGGTTCAGGAGGCATGGGTTTGCTCCAGACACTGGGGACCAGTGTCCATTAGTGGGGGGAATGTGTAGCGGGGTGTTCAATTTAGGAGAAGTGTCTGAGTGGTAACCAGGCTCAGACACATTAAATTGATAGGGTTCATGGACCATTTTTGTTCTCAGGGGTTAATGCTGGTGATGTGTTCCCTGTGGCCGGTGGGTGGCGCTGACATTCTGGGCCAGGGTTGAACCGCGAGCGCAGTGCTTTGCCTTTTGTGTCCCCTCTTGGCAGCCATACAGTGGGGCGGGGAACCTGCTGTGCATGCCGGGAGAGGATATAAAATGGGCAGACATCTTCTGAGAGGGGTTCGTCCACGCCCAGGCACCTTCAGCCTGGGTGTGTGTGGTTCGTCCACGCCCAGGGGTCTTCGGCCTGGGTGTGTGTCATCTCCGGGTGCCCTAGGCCCAGAGGCCTTGTTCCAGTTCCACCTCAGGCACCTTTAGCCTGGGGTGAGGTACTACCTCACCGTTCCTGTTCGCCTGAGCATGGAGGCCCAGGAGTTGCAGTAACGGCCCGGAGCCCAGCAGCCATTGGCTGGGGTCCGCGAGGGATCGAGGAGTCCAGGGTGCCGCCTTGCGAGGGGACCCGCACCCTAAGAGAAGGGAGGATCTGTTCCGAAGGACCGGTGCTGTGGACACGGTGAAGGAAGGGGTCTGTTGACTCTCTGGGGGGATGTCTTCTCCCTGAAAGGGGCTATGTTCTAGGAAGGAACCAAGGTTCATCAGGTCAGTGGCAGTGACCTTGTTCGCCAGGTCAGTGGCAGTGACCTTATTCACAGGGTCTGTGGCACAGACCAACCTCATCGTCTGTGGCAGAGACCATGCGCCAAAACTGTTTGAGAAATCTGAACAGTCCTAAGAGTTTGAGCTACGTTTGTGCCAGGACCTCCCCCACACCTTAAAGCTGTCCTGTGTCTTTGCTCCAACCTATCTTCTATCCAAGAGACTATGTGTTGTGCAAGTGGAAAATAAATATTGAGTTGGACTTTCAGCTGGTGTGGACATTTACGTTCCTGGGGAAGTCAAGGACTTGCATCTACACACTGTAGAGGTGAGAATCATACTCAGGAGGACTTTATACTCTGGCTGCAGACAAGACCCAAAATCAACACTGCCTAACCTCTTAACACAGGAGGGTACGGGCTTGTGGTGCGGTGTGCCCCTTTTTCCTGAGAGGAGCCGAAGCAGACAGGTAAAAGGGGGTCTGTGCGCTACACGTGGGGGCTTGAGTTCGGGATTTGTCTGCAGGTTGGAAAGTGTGAAGACCCCCCAGAGTTTGAACTTTATTCCCCAGTGAAGTTCCGTGGAGGTCGGCCATATTGAGAACTGCGCCACGAGGAGAACCCTGACTGCATAGTTCGTGGGCGTGCCTATAGAGAAAGCCCACGAACAGTGCAGAAGATGGGAGGAGTCTGGCCATGAGTTTGAGCTACGTTTGTGTCTGGACCTCCCCCACACCTTAAAGCTGTCCTGTGTCTTTGCTCCAACCTTTCTTCTATCCAAGAGACTATGTGTTGTGCAAGTGGAAAATAAATATTGAGTTGGACTTTCAGCTGGTGTGGACATTTACGTTCCTGGGGAAGTCAAGGACTTGCATCTACACACTGTAGAGGTGAGAATCATACTCAGGAGGACTTTATACTCTGGCTGCAGACAAGACCCAAAATCAACACTGCCTAACCTCTTAACACAGGAGGGTACGGGCTTGTGGTGCGGTGTGCCCCTTTTTCCTGAGAGGAGCCGAAGCAGACAGGTAAAAGGGGGTCTGTGCGCTACACGTGGGGGCTTGAGTTCGGGATTTGTCTGCAGGTTGGAAAGTGTGAAGACCCCCCAGAGTTTGAACTTTATTCCCCAGTGAAGTTCCGTGGAGGTCGGCCATATTGAGAACTGCGCCACGAGGAGAACCCTGACTGCATAGTTCGTGGGTGTGCCTATAGAGAAAGCCCACGAACAGTGCAGAAGATGGGAGGAGTCTGGCCATGTGAACAGTTGCACGTGGGGACTTTGGCGCGAAAAGGACTGTGCGCAATGGAGCCGCAAGCAAGCAACATGGCGTCTCATGCCTCATGGATTCCGGCCACAACCACCATGAATATGACCTTGTTTGCTGCTTCCGTGATGGATACAGGGATTTGGCTGAAGCCCCGGGGACGTTTTGCCCTCTACGTTTGCAGAGATGTGGAGGCCCTCGGAGTGGTTTGTTCCAGCTGCTCGGGACTGGTGGTGCACCTCAAGCCCTTCGGCAGATGCGAGCAATGTAGGGAGTTCTTGTTTGAGGTGGAGCAACCCACAGAGAAGCCTCTGGCTTTCCGCCTCAATTGCCTTACAGGCGCCACTACTTCGGAGGAAGGAGCCAGAGCTTTTGCAGCCATCCCTATGCGCACTGTTGAGACTTCGGAGGAAGTCGCGAGCAGAGATGTTCCGGAGATTGAGGAACCGGAATTGGAGAGACCGGAGCATGTTGCCTCGGTCACCACAGAGTCCTTACTCCCACCACCTAAGAGGAAGATTGGCTTTGTGAAGGCTACCTGCGGCCGTGGTGGAGTTACGCCCCAGCGCTTACTCGGAACGGATGCCTCCGAAGGGAAAAGTTCCGGACGTCCTGGCTCAGCTACAAGCCGAGGTAAGCCAGGGAAAGAGACTCTGTCAGAATTCCGAAGTGTCGGGGATGCTTGGGTCAGGGATCCCAGGAAGCTTGAATTGGTTAGAGGCGGTGACTCGTCTTCTACCCGGAGCTACTTGCCTGCAGAGGAATGTGACATCTCTGACCTGGAGTCGGTTTCTGATCCGGGAGACGACGCCGCCATTGACGAGGTGTTCGAGAAAAAGGGTTGGGATAAGATGCCCCTGTCCTTGTCCCATAGAAATAGGGACCCACCAATGTCTACTGGGGAGAGCACACCCCGGGTGGAGGCCCCGGAGCCTGAGGAGGGATCTGTCCCCTTGTCTGGCCTTCAACCGCTGGAGATACCTGGATCCATTGCTGGGATGGAGCAGTGTCATTGCGGGCCCCTGTGTCTGGTCCAGAGGTAGTGAAAGTACCTCGGCACCCGGATGCCATAGTCATGACCGGTATGGGAGATCGTCTGACCATGCCACCTCTGTCCCGTTTGCAGAGGTTATTTAACCAGAAGGTTGCTAGTGAATACGGGGGGGAGTACCCGTACCTGCCAAAGGAACTTTTGTTTGAGGTGGAGGCCTATAGACACCGGTGGTACGCGGACTTTGTATGGACACATATCAAAGTACCCCCGGCCCGCAGGTTCTATTCATGTTCTCCTACAGCTACCAAGCGGTACAAGGACTGTAGGAATGCCTGGATGCTCGGTCGGCACATACATGCGGACAAGGTGGTTATTTGCCGAAAGGACAAAGATAATGTTGAGTACCATATTGACACCTTTGATGAGCATTGGAAGCCGTTGGTGTTGCCGCATCCACAGTATTATCTGTGAAGAGACTAGACTCTTGTTGTTTGCCTTTTATGTCTGGAGTGCACTCTCTGGAGCCCAGAACTGTTGCCCTGATAAAGGGTGTTCTACTTATTGGAAGAGCGGGAGCAGTTTTTTTTTCTCCCTCTCTCCACACTGCAAAGACATAAGGACTTTGGGGTAGAATAGTTCAGAGCATGGCCAAAGAAGAAGAAGAGGAAGTTTTACCCAAAAGTAACGTTTTCTTTCAGGACGAGTGTTCTGACGGTGGCACTCCAACTAGGTGGCGGTGTTGCATTGTCTAAAAGTAAAAGGAAAAGACTTTGAAAAAAAAAAATTGTTTTACTTTTAGAAGGGATGGATTGTTCCTTCGGGGAGAATCTTTTCACTTCTACTGTGAATGTGTTGGTTTTATGTTTGTGCTTTCTCCCTCTGCAGGTGGATACCAATCAAGATACTGAGAATGGGGTGGGGTTGACTAGTGCATACTGGAAGGGAGTGTAATGATAAAAAAATGTTTATGTGACATTTGAGACTGTGATGTGCACATTATGTTTTACTGATCTCCTTTCATTTCTGCTTTAAATTCCCTTTTCCCCATGTTAGGTTCCGGCACAAAAAAGCAGTTTTAAATTTGTTTTTTTGTTTTTCTGACTCTGGACCAGGCCTATGCTGACCCAGGGTTCAGGAGGCATGGGTTTGCTCCAGACACTCGGGACCAGTGTCCATTAGTGGGGGGAATGTGTAGCGGGGTGTTCAATATAGGGGAAGTGTCTGAGTGGTAACCAGGCTCAGACACATTAAATTGATAGGGTTCATGGACCATTTTTGTTCTCAGGGGTTAATGCTGGTGATGTGTTCCCTGTGGCCGGTGGGTGGCGCTGCCATTCTGGGCCAGGGTTGAACCGCGAGCGCAGTGCTTTGAATTTTGTGTCCCCTCTTGGCAGCCATACAGTGGGGTGGGGAACCTGCTGTGCATGCCGGGAGAGGATATAAAATGGGCAGACATCTTCTGAGAGGGGTTCGTCCACGCCCAGGCACCTTCAGCCTGGGTGTGTGTGGTTCGTCCACGCCCAGGAGTCTTCGGCCTGGGTGTGTGTCATCTTCGGGTGCCCTAGGCCTGGAGGCCTTGTTCCAGTTCCACCTCAGGCACCTTTAGCCTGGGGTGAGGTACTACCTCACCGTTCCTGTTCGCCTGAGCACGGAGGCCCAGGAGTTACATTAACGGCCCAGAGCCCAGCAGCCTTTGGCTGGGGTCCGCGAGGGATCGAGGAGTCCAGGGTGCCGCCTTGCGAGGGGACCCGCACCCTAAGAGAAGGGAGGATCTGTTCCGAAGGACCGGTGCTGTGGACACGGTGAAGGAAGGGGTCTGTTGACTCTCTGGGGGGATGTCTTCTCCCTGAAAGGGGCTATGTTCTAGGAAGGAACCAAGGTTCATCAGGTCAGTGGCAGTGACCTTGTTCGCCAGGTCAGTGGCAGTGACCTTATTCACAGGGTCTGTGGCACAGACCAACCTCATGGTCTGTGGCAGAGACCATGCGCCAAAACTGTTTGAGAAATCTGAACAGTCCTAAGAGTTTGAGCTACGTTTGTGCCTGGACCTCCCCCACACCTTAAAGCTGTCCTGTGTCTTTGCTTCAACCTTTCTTCTATCCAAGAGACTATGTGTTGTGCAAGTGGAAAATAAATATTGAGTTGGACTTTCAGCTGGTGTGGCAGTAACCTGTAGAGTTGAGAATCATACTCAGGAGGACTTTATACTCTGGCTGCAGAGAAGACCCAAAATCAACACCGCCTAACCTCTTAACACAGGAGGGTACGGGCTTGTGGTGCGGTGTGCCCCTTTTTCCTGAGAGGAGCCGAAGCAGACAGGTAAAAGGGGGTCTGTGCGCTACAATAACAAAAGTACAAACCACAGCAGGGTGCAGGATGAAAAATAGCTAGGACTAAGCACTAAGAAAATAAATTCCTTCTGGACAGCCACACTCTAAATAAAAATTGCCTTTATTGTAAATCCACCACAGCAGCACTACAAGTCACAGCACACTTGGTCAAATTGACGCGTTTCACACTATACTAGTGTTTAATCATAGCTCAGTACTATCACATGTGAAGACAGCCACACCTGAGTGGCTTCTATCTTTGTAGGACTAAGCACTGTTGAGAGTGTGAAGCGGGTCAGTTTTTTATCCTGTACCCGGCTGTGGTTTTTACTTTTGTTATTTTGCACAATAAAGGTGTTTTTATTGGAGTGTGGCTGTTCAGACCTTCCCTCTTCTAATTGCAATATGCTTAGCCTGCACCTGCTGCTTCGACCTTGAGGTGAGTGCCATTTCCACACTGGTGATCCCTTCCCCTTCTGTTCCTGGATCTTACAGAAGTTTTTTTTTACCTTACTGTAACCTATGCAGTTAGGTAAAACCTTCTGTATGCAGCTCCCCCCAAATCCCCCCTAAACACATACCTAAACCTCGATCCAGCGATGTGCACAAGAGCCGAGGCGCTCTCGCTCCTCATTGGCCTAGATACAGCAGCAGGAGCCATTGGCTCCTGCTGCTGTCAATCAGAGACAGTGACAGGAGGGTGGGGCCCAGCCCTGCTCTGTGTGTCTATTGGACACACAGAGCAGAGCTCAGGGGTGAGCACATGCAAATGCCACCATAGTAAGGAAGGAAAGAGGAGCCAGGGGGTCCAGCAGGGGACCCAAAATAATATGTATCTGGGCTGCTCTGCGCAAAGCTATTGCACAGAGCAGGTAGGTATAACATGTTTCTTATTTTAACAAAAAAAAAAAAAGCCTTACAATCAATTTAAAGCACATGCACCAGGAAGATTCATCTGCAGTTAGTAAATGGTGGGTTTATAAATATGCCCCAAATAGTTATTATTATTTTTTTTTATTATTGTCATAATTCTTACTTGATTAAAAATGTATCAGGCACAAACATTAATTTAGGATTTTTTTAAAAATTCTGAGCGTTACAAATAATGTAAAATCAAAGAGTGTAATAGTATAAATTGACAACAAATGTAAAACATTTACACAATCTCCTATTTACTGTCAAATCATGAATGCACCTAAATTAAAGCGTTTTTCACCCACATACTTCATATTCCTCATATGTGCCTGCTGTATTATGTAATTGTATGAGAAAGTATCCTGTTCTCTTTGTATTGCTTCCTTTGTGTGAAATCCCTTGTGTTCCTGCCAGTCCCTCTGCTTTCCTATTGGAAACTGGCCACACTTAGCAGGAGAACACAGTCAGTTCTCTAGCTATGGTGCAAACACAGTATGCTCTCCTCCAATTATCAGATTTGAGATGACACCCCCCCCCCAGCTGCACAGCCATTCACTGGGAAGCTCAGTGTATTGCTTCTCTTCTCCCCAGCTCTTATGTAGCTGAGAACAGGGGGAATGTCATCACTTATAAAAAAGGGGAAAAAGGTATTTATAATTTTTTTATATCTATACAAAAATGTTTTGCATTTCATTTCTATTTTAAAGTGAATGGGCTGTTTTACTACTAAGGTAGTGAACCCTATAGCTGACTGCTGCGAATGGAACACTGGGTGATTAAGGAAGGCAGGTCCACTGGAGCACTAACAGGGATCCTACAGGGAGCTAGAGCCTAAGATTCCCCAGGGCGTGGAGTCTAAGATCCAGCAGGTGTTCACCAGAGCCTCTAGTGGTGAGGATGGACTGGGCTGCAACTGGATCCAGGTCGTGGCCCCCAGAGTCCCCCAGCTCACAGTAGGCTATAGAGCAGGGATATGCAATTAGCGGACCTCCAGCTGTTGCCAAACTACAAGTCCCATGAGGCAAAGTGAGACTCTGACAGCATCAAGCATGACACCCAGAGCCAGAGGCATGATGGGACTTGTAGTTTGGCAACAGCTGGAGGTCCGCTAATTGCATATCCCTGCTATAGAGGATAGAGGGGAAGCAGCAGCTCAGGATACAAGAGATAGTGAGGGGATAAGCCTAAAGTAGGGGTGACTTGCAGACAAGGATAAACAAAGAACAAGCCAAAGGTCAAGGTCACAAGCAGACAGGGATAGTCGAGAACAAGCCAAGATCGGTAAAACAGAGACAGACGTAGCACACGGCAACAGGAACCCAAACACACAATAGCTTAACAAACAACGTTGATCAGCAGATCAGCACGGCTGGCTTGCAGTGCACAGGTTAATATAGTGTTCCCTGAGAGGGCCTGGGGTGGAGCCATGCTTGGAGGAGAGATTATTTAAGCAGCCAGGTGAGAGTGGCTGGCCTCTAAGGTGAACACATGGAGAAGGGGTAAGCTGAGAGACAAACATTACTGCATAATCATGACAACATGGTTGTCCTAATTAGGAGTACATTTAGTGTATGTTTAGTGCATTATTTAAACTTTAAAATATATATATATATATATATATATATATATATATATATATATATATATATATATATTGTACTTTTTGCATTGCTTTAATGTGGTCACAAGGGGGCATACTGTATGTCCGCTATGTGACAGTATACATGGGCACACCAGTGGTGACAGGTACCATGATACCTCCTCTAGCTAAAGATGGTGATTGGGAACACAGAGTTCTCACATCTTGCACATTTGGCTTCCTGTGTGAGTTCATTCACTGCAGTGGGAGAACATTGATTGAGAGTTCACTAAGTCTGTTGTGCTTTACATGCCCTACTCACAAACATGTTTTGTACAAATATAGCTTTTTATGTAGTGTAAAAAATTTTTTTTTTATCAATTTGCAGATCTTTTGAAGCAAATTTGTGGAAACAATAAAACTATTAAACTAAGGTGACCAGATTTTTAAAATGAAATCCGGGGACTCTCTGCCCGTCGCCGCCCGCCTCACAGCCTGTCAAGTCTAAAGCCCTGTACACACGATCGGATAACCTATGGATTTTCGTCCGATGGATTTGTCCATCGGATATCTGATGAAACTGTTTTCCATCAGTCTTGCCCACACACCATCAGTCAAAAAACCGACCGTTCCAAACGCGGTGACGTAAAACACTCCGATGAGCCGAGAAAAATGAAGTTCAATGCTTCTGAGCATGCGTCGACTTGATTCTGAGCATGCGTGGGTTTTTTATCCGATGGACTTGTCCATAGACGATCAGAGTTTTCGATCGTTTTTTTATCCATCGGAAAATTTTAAAACAAGTTCTATTTTTTAAAACCGATGGAAAAAAGACCGATGGGTACCATACACGATCGATTGGTCTGATGAAAACCATCCATCGGACGGTTTTCATCACTCAAACCGATCGTGTGTACCGGGCTTTACTCTCTGGGCCCCCAGCTACTACTGGGTGGAAGATCACTCTGCCAGGGAAGGCAAGGAGATAAGCAGGCAGGCGGCTGGCCGGGACTTGAGCCAAGGCAGAAGAACATGCAAGCGGAGCTGAATAGGCATGCACCCGAAACTGAAGAAATATTCCCTCTGCTCTGACCAACACATGATCATCAGAAAGGGGCACAGATAATGGAAAAATACACCCCCCTAAGCTAGTAGGAGCGGCGGAGTGGGGGGGGGGGTCTTTGAAATTGCCCCAACCCCTGTTCAAATCCAATCCAGGGACAAAATGGGGACAGTCTTGGTCCGGGGACAGTGTCCTCAATCCGGGGACTGTCCCCTGAAACCAGGGATGTCTGGTCACCCTATATTAAACTGCAGTAAATAGTTGGAAGCATAAACTGCCCACTGAAGTGTTCCCACTTTTCCACATCCATCTCACAATGCAGTTTCTGGTGCTTTAGTAATGTATGAGCAGACCTAGGTATTATCCAGTGGGGAAGGTGGTGTGGTAGGTAATTAGGGCCACTAATAGGGGATAAAGCCGACCCTCCTGAACCATGCCTAAGAACCATCCGTTCAACTGGGAGGGACAGGCATGGAGGAACGGGGACTCTTTTTTCCACTGGGATCTTGTGGAGTACTCCATGTGAGCTGCAGCTCCCAACTAGTAAGGTAAAAGTTCCACGGGCACCATCAGTTCAGAGGGGGTCCCAGGGGCAGAGAGGGGCTCTTTTCTTTCCTTCATGCACAAAAGAAATAAACTGAAGTGCTGTGGCTCCTGACAATTAAGTGAAAGCTCTAACCTGTGCAGGGCTGTCCCAGGCAGGCAGGCTTTACGGGGCACTATGAGGAGCCCTGGGTGTAACTATACAAATACTGACTTAAAGTCAGTATTAGCATGCCCATTTTCAAAAGGAGTCTGGGCAGAACCAAACAAATAAAACTTTAAATAAAAGGGCTAACAGCTTCTACTTACCTTATGGCAGCGAAAATGAGCAGCCCTTATTACTTGACAGCATGGTGCTCACATAAAAATCTGTGAGCCCTGTTCTGCCCGGGAGTATTGTGAGCCCAGGATGCACTGGATCACAGAACACTGCATTTGCAGTAGAGTTGGGCCGAACAACCCCGCTTCGGTTCACGCCAGAACTCTCAAACATCGCAAAAGTTCAGACCTGAACCTCATTAAAGTCTATGGGACCCAAACTTGAAAAATCAGAAGTGCCCATTTTAAAACCTTATATGCAAGTTATTTTCCATAAAAAGGGTATAGGAGCCCAGAAGCCCCCTTTAACATGTATCAATGCAAAATTATTATTTTTATATTATTGATTGTTTTACAAGAGCAGTGATTTTAATAATGCTTAAAGTAAAATAATAAAAATGAAACATTCCTTTAAATATAGTGCCTGGGGGTCCCCTTAGTCTGCCTGTAAAGTGGCACATCTGTACATTGTATAGAACCTGCTGCAGCAAAACTAACATTTATAAAAAAAAGAAATGCCATTTAAATTTCCGGCAATACAATGCCATTGCCATTAATACACAAATGTTAGAAAACTGCTTATGCCCCCCCCCCCCAATCCATGCCAGGCCCTTATCTGAGCATGCAGCCTTGCGGGACAGGAAAGGGGGGGATGAGCGAAACACCCCCCCTCCTGAACCATATCAGGCTACATGCCCTCAACATAGGGGGGTGCTTTGAGGCAGGACGAGCTCTGCCCCCCCACCCCAAAAGTACCATGTGCCCATGTTGATGGGGACAAGGGCCTCTTCCCCACAACCCTGAGCAGTGGTTGTAGGGGTTTGTGGGAAGGGGGGTTATCAGAATCCAGAAGCCCCCTTTAACAAGGGAGCCCCAGATCCCAGCCCTCCCCATGTGAATCCCCAGAGTACCCCTACGCATTCACCAAAAAAGTGTAAAAAATAAATAAATACAGGAGTGTTTTGACAATTCCTTTATAAAAAAAATGTCCCCGATGAAGTTCTTTTGTCAATTTATGCCTGGTATGTACCACAAGCCTTTACTAATTTGTCGCACGGGAAGGTGCAAGAATAGGTGGTTGACCTGTTATGTAACCACAATAACAGAATATACACTATATTACCAAAAGAATTGCAAGCACATGAACTTTATTGGCATCACAGTCTTAGTCAATGGGGTTCAATATTGAGTTGGCCCACCCTTTGCAGCTATAACAGCTTCAACTCTTCTGGGAAGGCTGTTTTAAGAGTGTATCTATGGGAATGTTTGACCATTCTTCCAGAAGCACATTTGTGAGGTAGGGCTCTGATGTGGATGAGAAGGCCTGGCTCGCAGTCTCCGCTCTAAGGTGTTCTACTGGGTTGAGATCAGGACTCTGTGCAGGCCAGTCAAGTACCTCCACCCCAAACTCGCTCCTCCATGTCTTTATGGACCTTGCTTTGTGCACTGCATTTGGTGGAGGAGGGATTATGGTGTAGGGTTGTTTTTCAGGGGTTGGGCTTGGCCACTTAGTTCCAGTGAAGGAAACTCTTAAGGTGTCAGCATACCAAGACATTTTGGCCAATTTCCACAACTTTGTGGAAACAGTTTGGGGATGGTTCCTTCATGTTCCAACATGACTGCGCTCTAGTTTACAAAGCAAGGTCCATAAAGACATGGATGAGTGAGTTTGGAGTGGAGGAACTTGACTGGCCTGCACAGAGTTCTGACCTCAACCTGATAGAGCACCTTTGGGATGAATTAGAGCGGAGACTGCAAGCCAGGCTTTCCCGTCCAACATCAGTGCCTGACCTTATAAATGTGCTTTTGGAAGAATGGTCAAACATTCCCATAGACATACTCCTATACCTTGTGGACAGCCTTCACAGAAGAGTTGAAGCTGTTATAGCTGCAAAGGGTGGGCCAACCCAATATTGAACCCTACAGACTAAGACTGGGATGCCATTAAAGTGCATGTGCTTGTAAAGGCAGGGGTCCCAATACTTTTGGTAATATAGTGTATTTAGTTGCTGATTTTGCAAAAAGTACACATTTATCCAAGCCTTTATACAGAAGATTAGAAGCTAAATGTCTTGATTTTATTAAATTTTTTCTTTTTTATGATTACGGTACATAACTGCTTAACGCCATGGCAGGCAAGCATGCATCAGGTCAGTAGCCCATATATGTTCAAATTTAATAATCTTTATATGCCAACAGAGTGATAAATTATATTATTTACCTATGGAAAACAGTCTGCTGGATAGATGGAAGTTATTAGCACCAGTTAAGGACATTGGGCTTACTAGGTACATCCCCCAAAAATGTTGTCTAATTTCCTATTATGACCTAATTCACTTCCCCCCACCACAGCCGCCAGTATTATTGGTGACATCTGCCTGTCATTTTGACAGCCGGGTCCCACTCTGTGTCTCAGTAGGTGCTGCAGAGGTTCACATGTAAATGATGCCTGCAAAATTGCACCAACATGATGTAACAATATTATTGTTACAACAATTTACACTAGTTCTTTACTATGCAGATCATGTGTGTCCCTTGATGTGCACACTGGTGTTGATTTAAAGTGATATTAACTGCTTGCTGACTGCAAGCTTAGTTATACTGCGGCAGAGTTGCTCTCCTGCACCAGATCACGTACCTAGTACGTGATCCAGCACTTCTGGTTAGGGGGCGTGTGCATGTGCCGCTAGCGCCGTGGCTGTGCTTTAATTAGACACAGCACAAGCTAATCAGCGGGTGCTGATCAATGGATGTTTATCGGCACCCGCTTATCGGCGAGGAGAGGCACAAAACAGAGCTCTGCCTGTAAACAAGGCAGAGCTCTGTTATGTCAGCAGGGATGTGATGGCTTTTCTGTCACTGCAATGTAGGCAATTAAATCCATCAGATCCCAAAATAAAAAAAGCACACATAGTACACAAAAACACTGGTTAGGCACACATTTAACCCTTTGATCACCGTAGATGTTTAACCCCCCTTCCCAGCCAGTGTCATTAGTACAGCAGTGACAGTGCATATTTTTAGCAATGATCACTGTATTAGTGTCACTGGTTCCCACAAAGTGTCAAAAGTATCAGTAAAGCCTCATACACACGATCGGATTTTCTGCGGACAAAGTGTAGGACTTTTGTCCAAAGGGTGTTGGCCAGGAACTTGTCTTGCATATAAACGGCAAAACACGAAACTACGTTGTTTTTCAGCTATTTAGCGACACCCTTTGGGAAACTTCTGCTAATGTTGTGTTATGGTGAGCATTGCTTCTGAGCATGCGTGTCAGATAATCCGACACCACACAATTGTTGGCAGACAATTTAAAAATTGTACGATGAAGCGTACAAACAGTCGGATTTTCCGACAAAAGCCTGTCATCACACAATTCCCGTTGGATAATCCGATCGTGTGTATGAGGTTTAGTATCAGACTTTCTGATGCAATATCGGAGTCCCGCTTTAATTCGCTGATCACCGCTATTACTAGTAAAAAAAAAAAAAAAGATCCAGTATATATCCCATAGCTTGTAGACACTATAACTTTTGTGAAAACCAATCAATATACACTTATTAGTATTTTATTTTACCAATAATATATAGCCAAATACATTTTGGTCTTATAAGTTATGAAGAAATGTTTTTTATTGGATATTTTTTATAGCAGAAAGTAAAAAATATTGTTTTCTTTACAATTGTCAGCCTTTTTTTGTGTATAGCACAAAAAATAAAATCCCAGAGGTTATCATATACCACCAAGAGAAAGCTCTATTTGTGGGAAAAAAAGGACATCATTTTTATTTGGGTACAGCATTACATGGCCATACAATTGTCAGTGAAAGTAACGCAGTGCCATATCGCACAAAATGGCCTGATAATGAAGGTGGGGGGGGTAAATCTTCTGGGGGTCAAGTGGTTAAACCCAAAAGCAAACATTTGTTTTATTGCAGCTTAGCAATTTTTAGAAAGTAATTGCTGCATTTGTGGTGTTTTTTTAGTCTTTCTTTCTTCTGTTTTTACCTGGATCCAGTAAGTCTGTTGTTTTTTCAAAAGAACAAGCTCTCTTCCAGATGTATTCATTTTCAGGGATGAGACAAACCATTTTTCACTGGCAGGAGTGCTTACAATGATCAGCTTTTATTTACTTATGTAAAACCTTTAAAGCGGGATTCCACCCGCGATTTTTATTTTTTTTAAAGTCAGCAGCTACAAACACTGTAGCTACTGACTTTTAATAAGGACACTTACCTGTCCTAGGCACCCGCGATGTCAGCCCCCCCCCCCCCCAGGCCAACCCCTCAATCGTGGAGGGTCCCGGCGCCGCCATCCTCACTGCCCGTTTCCTACTGCGCATGCGTGAGGCTCGCACCGCTTTGTAAATGGGTGGCTGATCTATGGGATACACACAGTTCCCAGAAGGCAGCGCACCACATTCCCCAGAAGACAACGGAGGAGGACGAGGATGAAGACCTGCCGAGGTGGAGGAAGATGCAGATTAGCAAGTTCCGCATAGCAACCGCCCTTTCTGGTGAGTGAAAATGTTTTTTTTTTCAATTTTTTTAAATAATTTTGGTGTATTTATTTTTTTAGGGTGGAACACCACTTTAACCCAGAAGAAAAAAACTGTTTGCTGTAACTGTTTAAAGTGTTAGCTGGAGTTTGGCTTTAATTTGAATTTGTATTTAAATCTGCTACTACACTCCCCTCCCCCATACTGACAATGCTCCTGTCCAGATGTGCTCCAGTGCCCATTTATCCAGAGTGGAGGCACTCTAATACAGTAGGTGTGTTACTAGCCAAATCACCAGGTGAAAACAGAGGGAAAAAAGCATAAAAAAGGGAAACTAATGTAGCCACCACATCTAATGATTAGTATTTTGAAATATATTATATTTTTGGTTTTCAGATTCAGAATACTTTATTAATCCCAAGAGAAATAATTAATCTGGGTTTCCGCTTTAGGGAAAGAGTTATGCCGCGTGCATTTTTCTCGACGTGATTCCTCTCAAGCCTGCCTTGCCTACACACTATCGTGGAAAAAAATGTTCGAGTAAAGCGCGGTGACGTACAGCACGTACGACGGCACTATTAAGGGGAAGTTCCATTAGGATGGCGCCACCCTTCATGTTAGTAAAGTTTGTTGAGCGACGATTCACGCTTTTCAGCCTCATGCTTTTCAGTCCGTTACAGCGTGACGAATGTGCTATCTCCATTACGAACGCTAGTTTTACCAGAACGAGCGCTCCCGTCTCATACTTGATTCTGAGCATGCGCATTTTTTTTCACGTCGTTAAAGCCCTCATGACGAGAAAAACGACGATGTAAAAAACGACGTGAAAAATTAGAGCATGTTCCAATTTTTCTCGTCGTGATTCTCTGCATTTTTCTCGTCGGGAAAAATGCTGGAAAGCCCACACACAATCATTTTTAATGACCATTTAAAAAAATGACATTTTTCTCGTCATTAAAAACAGTCGTGTGTACGCGGCATTAAAGTGGTAGTAAATACCGCTGAGACACTTGTATCTACAGGTAAGCTTATAATAATTATGTAAAATAATGATGTAATTGTGTGTAGCGGGTATTTGAATTTAGGGGAGGCATCTGGGTGGTAGTGTAACCCAGAAGCACTAATTGCTAGGGGATCAGAGACCTTTTTCTGGTTCTTGGAGGACTCTGGTGGTGTGAGGTTCCTTGCGGTCCACGGGTGGCGCTGTTGCCCTGGGCCGGAGCTGAACTCACACCACAAGACTGTACCTTTTTGTCCTCCCCCGGAGCTGGTACAGCGGGGCGGGGAACCCGCTGTGACGCGAAGGGAGAGGGGATAAAGGGGGCGGACGCCCTTACCAAGGGGTTCAGAGTTCAGAGTTGGAGGATGCGGCCGCACCCAGGCACCTTCAGCTTGGGTGCTGGCGTTCCAGAGTTCCGGGCTCAGGTGCCCTTGACCTGGCCGGAGCGAGAGATGGAGTCCATCTCAGGCACCTTTAGCCTGGGGTGAGGTATTATGGCGGAGGCCTGGGGCTCAGTACCTTCAACTGAGTTCCGCGAGGGTGGAGGAATCCGAGGGGGCCCTAACTCCTTGGGTGCCCGTGTCTGAGTTTGTGAGGACTGGTGTGCGGAACTTCTCTGGAGAGTCCGGCGCAGCATCGCTGGTGACAGAGAGGCCTCCTGTTTCTCCCTTGGACAGATTTCCTTCCCCTGATAGGGGCCGTGCTAGCGAAGGTAATTCACATTCTACTCAATATAGTCAGTGGCAGTGACTACCTGCCACTGGTGATACCACAGTGGTTAGCAGGAGAAGGGAAGGGATTGTGCCTTGATCTATTCCCCATCACTACTCAGTAGAAGAAACTGTTTATTGTTTGGCAAGAAGAATAAAACTGAGTTGGAACTATTCACTGTGTGGAACTCTGGTTACTAGGAGCAAAGGAGTCAGGGACGAAGTACTGGACTTGATTCTAGGACACCTACACAAAACCCAATCTTCTGGCCTTCACCTCTCAGCTATGGAGGACATGGGCCGTGGTGTACCTCATCCCTCTTCCCAGCAATGAAACCCCTAGACAAAGAAAGACAAGCTTAACATGAGAAAGGGAGTGAGGGGTGAGGCCGCTACATATGTAATAATTATGCACTGCAATCGCGGTAAAATCGCAACGCGCAAAGGTTGCCGCTCAAAAAGGAACAGGAGCTTCTTTTGGGTGACAGCAGCGCGCATTGCAATTTTCTGCGATTGTCGCATGATTTATCGCACGGCAACCGTGGCAAAATTGACCCGTGATTGGGGTGCCATTGGAAGTAATGCCATCGCAAGCGCGTCCCGCATTTTGCCACAATTTTGGAATCGCAGGCAGAATCGCCCACGATTCCGGAACGTCTAGGTGTGAATGAAGCTTGAATGGGAGGCAGATCAAGCATAATGCCAATGACTTAGCCCAGGTTCACACTGCTCCTATATGAAAGTCATGCAACTTCCAATCCAACTTTGTCCTTAAACTTCAGTCTGACTTTGATCCGACTTTATAAGACTTTTTACACTCTATTGCATTAAAGTCGTATCAAAGTCAGACCAAAGGAGTGCAGGAACTTTTTCTAAAGTCAGAGCGACTTGTGTTGGATCAGTTAAGTCGGCAGTCTTGGAGAAACATTTAACTTGACATGTCAAGCGACTTTTGCTCTCACAAGTCATATCCCATGTCGCACCAGTGTGAACCGGGCCTTGGAGGCTGTTGTAGGGAAAGCTGATAAGCTGCTTATGGAGGGGGGCGTGGTCTGGTGCCGTTCCAGGATGGACGTGTAGTGTGCGAGCTCCCGTCCCGAGGTCCAGCAACTTCAGCTTATCAGCTTACCTGCTCCACCGGACATGGTGAGAACCGCTCGCAGTGCCTCGGCAACCCGTTCCCGATCCCCGCTGAACACCGACACCCCGCTGAGTCAGCAAATCCCCGAGATATTCCGGTCACGGCCTACGGCCAGGATGCAGGCCTCGCAAGCAGCCTCCTCCCAAGCGCCACGCGCCCAGAGCTCCAGCCCGCAGCGACCCGAGGAGCAGAGATCCCCAGGTCTGGCAACGGGGATGACTCACCCCCCGGCAGTGAGCCTTAATGACCTGCACAGCGTCGCTACGGATATTAAAAACACCCTCATGGCGGCCATCTTGGACATGAGGTCGGACATACACGCCATGACGCTTAGGGTGGAAGAGGTGGAATACGCTCAAGCCCGCCAAGACACAGCGATTTGTCACGTTCAACAGGTAACAGAGTCGCATGCGATCCACCTCAGGGAGATCAATCGCCACATGGAAGATTTAGATAATCGCGGAAGGCGTCACAACCTTAGAGTGAGGGGTATTCCAGAAATGATCGATGCCAGCCAGCTCCCAGTGGCAGTAACTACCATCTTTAACGATCTACTTGAAAGAGCCCCTGATACCCCGATCGCGTTCGAACGGCTCCACAGGGCACTGCGCCCGCGGGGAAGGGACACAGATCCCCCACGGGATGCAGTCTGCTGCCTCACAGACTTTCCCTTGAAGGAGGAAATATTACGCAAGGCCAGACACCGCAACCAACTGTCTTTCCAGGGAACGGATATCAGAATCTACCAGGACCTATCTAACATCACCCTGCAGCGCAGACGCGAGCTACGTCCCCTCCTGGAAACACTGAGGGCCAGATCCATAATCTACCGATGGAAGTTCCCCTTCTGCCTGACAGCAACTCACCAAGGCCGCACAGCCAATCTAAAAGTCCCGGAGGATTTAGACCACTTCTGCACGGCCATGGAGATACCGTATGTGGAAGTACCAGACTGGTACAGCGACTTCCGTATACCGCCATTCAGAAGAGTCACCTCCATGGAAGGTATCGCAGAAGCAGGCAACTTTAGTATCGGCCGCCGACGCTCTCACCCACCTCCTCCCCACACTCCTTCAAAGGATCAAAGAGCCCCGCGTAATGGTAGCCCGACGGCTTCTCCAGTGCCCCGCAAAGCACGCATCGCCTAACAAGAAACATGAATACCGTCCTTCTGTTTCCACCTCACAGCTGGACTCTGGACCACTCCAATTCGCAGGTAACTTTATACAGCAATCCCTAGGGAACACTGGCAGAACGGTTGGTACCCTCTTTCCCTCTTGGACAACTCCCGAAGGTTTCCCCGGTCGCCCTAACTTCCTTATGTCGGGTCAGAGACTACCTTCTCCCGCACTGATTGTCTTTTCCTCCTTCTCCTCACACTGTATTCATTCTTGCTCATCGGCTGTACCCTTTTTCTATTGAAGCCTTCTTCCTACATTCTCCTATCTACTCCAATGCAGCTAATGACAGGTCGATATATAATCCCCCGATTGCATTATGTGCTGTCTTTCTCCCCACAGGCCCTACTAGCTCCTAGCTCCTGAATTTTCTGCTTTACAGCACTGAGGGTGGTCGGGGATCCGAGGGGGACATGCACAGGTGTGTGGCCTACGTGGATGTCCGGTAGAATCCATTCTCAGGTTTGGGAATGGGCGTGCCCCCCTCGGATTTAGACAGCCTGCCCTTAACCCCTGGGTATGATTTTGTTTACTATGTTTTTGTTTACTATGTTTTGTTTGCTATGTTATCCATATTTGGATTTTTGATGTCAGCCATAACTGCAGATGCATACTTGTTCACGGTAACGCAAGCTGTACGTTCTGTTCTGTTCTGTTTTAACTAATTCACCATGTTACTGACTCTGTTCCCTGCATATTCCTCTAAACCAAAGTATATGCCCCCTATTCTCTGTCATGTGACATCTGAAATTTGAGCAATACACTTAATTTCTTATCCCCCTCTTCCACACAAACCCCCAGATTACACAATGCTAAACATCCTCCTCTAATTGCCGAATAAATGCCCTTACAACTCCACAGCCTTCATGCTTTATGAGAATAAGCCGTTACACACAGCCCTGAAGTCACCTACGAATCACCCTCTCACCATGTCCTTATAGGATGACCTGTCCGTCATCTACACAACAAGATTACTCCTCTGACACCAAAATGAGCCATAGATGACGCTAACAATCAGCAGCGTCTGTTATCCTTAAGACCTCATAGAGAGACGCAGACCTCACCTCTCTCTAGTTGAACTCCACCTACCGCTCTCACACACAGCGGACTCTGGTAGACACCGCTGAACCTCACCGGTACCCCCACTCCTAATTGGTGGGCTTGCAGGTCAAGTCCCACACCCGGTATAATACCCCATCCCCCTACCTGTCCCCTCCTTCCTCCCTGGTTATCTTCCTCCTCAACGTCCTAACCTCACCTACCCCACATCTTCCCTTCTCCCCATCCGCATAACCCCCCCCCTTTCTTTTCCTCCCGTCTCTGACTTCCCCATATCCTCCCGCCCCCCACTCGCTTAAACCTCTACTACCAACATGAGCCCCGATAATGTCCGAGGCGCCAACCTGTCCCTAAAGGTAGTCTCCCTTAACGCCAAAGGACTGAACATACCTGAAAAGCGAACACAACTCTTTTCCCTCATGCGCAGCATGAAAGCTGACATAATCTTCTTACAGGAAACCCACTTTTGTAAGAAATCAGTTCCCAACATGACTAATCGCCTCTTCCCCCATAGTTTCCATGCCACCTCACCTATCTCGAAATCCAAAGGAGTCTCCATAATCATTTCCAAAAACCTTCCCATCCAAATTACAGACACTCACCTTGACGAACTAGGCAGGTATATCTTCCTAAAAGGGACACTCAGGAACAAACCAATCACTTTGGCTAACATATACAGCCCCAACTCGTCCCAAGTTCCCTTTTTTAGGGCTGTAACAAGACACCTAACCAATTTCCAAGAGGGTATTCTTATACTGGGAGGGGATCTCAATGTACCCCTGAACCCCCTTTTAGACACCTCGTCGGGGAAATCCCACCTACCATACAGGGCGCTCCGACAAATCAGAAAATGTTTCCAAGAACTCTTGCTCCACGACACATGGCGCACCTTACACCCGAACGTAAAGGATTTTACATTCTTCTCCGCCCCACATAACAAATATTCACGACTAGACTACATATTTCTTACCCAACAGGATCTCCCGTCCCTGAAAGCAGCAACCGTCGAACCGATGACCTTCTCGGACCACCACCCTATCTCAATGACCCTCACTTTCCCTGAAAAAGTATACCGCTCGCAAATTTGGAGACTAGACCCTTCCATCCTGACAGACAAAACCAAAGAATTAGAGATTCAAACTTGCCTAAGCAATTATTTCACTGAGAACAACACCCCGGACATTTCTAAACTTACTCAGTGGGCGGCTCACAAATGTGTTGTCCGAGGGAAATTGATTTCCCTGGGGGCCGCAATTAGAAAGGAAAAACGGGCCAAACTGGCTGATCTCTTTTCCAAACTTAATAAACTAGAAGCACTACACAAACTAAACCTGGCCCAGCAAACCCTCGTAGAACTACTAGAGACTCGTACACTCATTCAGGAAGAATTGGGCCATCACCTCAGGAAGAAATACACTCTATCTCAGAAACTTTTTTACGAATTCGGCAACAAAAGTGGCCATCTTCTTGCTCAAGCCTTACGCAAGAAAAGGGCTGCTAATACGATACACCACATACAATCCCCCACGGGTAAGACTCTCACGAATAACAATGACATAGCCAGAGAGTTTGAGAAGTACTACTCGTCCCTATATAATCTAGATAAATCCGAACCCCCTACTACCTTATCGAATGACAGACCCAATGATATTAACTCGTTCTTAGACCAATTTGCTCCAGGAAAGCTCCCCACTGACACCACCACGATTCTGGAATCCCCGATCTCTATTCAGGAATGGAAAAAAGCTTTAAAACAACTTAAGCCTGGTAAGAGCCCGGGACCTGATGGTCTTTCCGCCGTATATTTCAAGACATTCTCAGACCTTCTTCAACAACCCTTCCTTGACGCCTTCAATACACTCTCTCCCACAAATCCTTTCAAAAGCGAAATGTTAGAAGCACATATCGTTGTTATCCCCAAAGAAGATAAGGACCCCACCCAAACGGGAAATTATAGACCAATCTCATTATTGAATGTAGATGTCAAAATCTTTTCTAAGATTTTGGCAAACAGACTCTTACCGCTTCTCCCTTCCTTAATCTCTCATGACCAGACCGGCTTTATCCCTGGACGTGAAGCCAGGGACAACACTGTTAAAGCAATAAACTTACACCACCTTATGACACAGACAACCCAAAAAGGCCTGTTTTTGTCACTCGATGCGGAGAAGGCGTTCGACAGAGTAGCTTGG
Organism: Rana muscosa; assembly: GCA_029206835.1. Taxonomy (NCBI): domain Eukaryota; kingdom Metazoa; phylum Chordata; class Amphibia; order Anura; family Ranidae; genus Rana; species Rana muscosa. Next base: position 674,110,867 of record CM055116.1, read on the forward strand.
GACTATATGACAGCGGTTCTGAGGGCCATAGGATTGGGCCCATATATGTTAGGCCTAATCCTGTCACTATACACGGGACCATCTGCTAAGGTACGGGTCAACAATACTCTGTCGGACGCCTTTCCCATCGGAAATGGCACAAGACAGGGCTGCCCCCTGTCCCCCATCCTCTTTGTACTCACACTTGAACCATTCCTCCGTAAACTGACATACAACCCAGATATCCAAGGTATAAGTTCCTCCAAAAGAGAATATAAATACGCTGCTTTCGCAGACGATATTTTGTTGTTCCTGTCGAACCCACTGATCTCCCTACCAAACCTTCTTTCTGAATTTAAACAATTTCAGTTCCTCTCCCACCTTAAAATTAATTTCTCGAAATCCTTTGCCCTTAATATAACATTACCTCAACACATAGTTGATCAATGTAAGGCTAACTTCCCGTTCCAATGGAAACATGATTCCATCACATACCTAGGGATACAACTCCCTTCCAAACTCTCAAACCTCTACGCTAAAAACCATGTTCCTATCCTACACAGAATATCCTCTGATCTTGAAACATGGAACAAACCGCTTTTCTCTTGGTTTGGCAGAGCGGCGATCCTCAAAATGAATGCCCTCCCGAGAATACTCTATATATTGCAGGCGATCCCTATACATATACCTCCGGCCTTTTTTAAATCTTATAGAAACATATGCACTAAATTCTTATGGGGGAACCGTAGACCCAGAATCAGCTTTACGCAGCTCACCCGACCTAAAAGACTTGGGGGCATAGGCCTCCCCAACCTTCTCAATTATTACACTGCTACACACCTTACCAGGATAGTGGACTGGAATACTCAATCTCTCCACAAAGATTGGGTTTCCCTAGAAGCATCTTTTTCTGCTCTCCCTTTGGAGTCTCTCCCATGGTTACTCTCACCCCACGTCCCCTCTGAATTACACGTACACCCACTTATAGGCCCAACCTTGCAATGCTTCAAAAAGCTTTGCTACCGATCACCCATATCTTCGATTCCCGGCCCACTGACACCTGTAAAAATGAACCCTGGGTTCCCACCAGGTATGCACGCAAAGTTTCTTACCGATAACTGGACACAGAGCCCAATTAGATCACATCAGTTCTTCCTCCGGGGCAAACTATTGTCTACATCCCAACTCTCCTCCCAACTAAACAAGCCACCCATTCCCCCTTGGACATATATTTTAATTGCTCATTTTCTAAAATCCCTTAACAAGAATATACAATGCTCCAGAGAACTCACCCCTTTCGAAAAGCTATGTATCCAAACGACACCCCAATCTCATCTAGTTTCTACCACACATGAACTCCTCTTCGCCGAGATGAAAGCTAACGAGACCTTAGCCTGTAAGAACTGGGAGTCAGACCTCTCGGTATCTCTTTCAGCGGAACAATGGGAACTAATTTTCCTCAACATACATAAAGGGTCGACGAATGTGTCGACCCAGGAAAACGGCTTTAAGATCCAATCTAGATGGTACCGCACGCCCACCCTTCTGCATAAATATAATCCCACAATCCCAGAGGTTTGCTGGAGATGTCTCCGGGAAAGGGGAACCCTTCTCCATATCTGGTGGTCCTGTCCATCTCTAAAAGAATTCTGGGAAAAGGTATGCCATATAACCTCTCGAGTCACCTCATATCATTTGGACCTTTCCCCTTCTCAATTCCTTCTACACCATTCACCCCTGTCGCACAATTCCTATCACAAATCCCTAGCAATGCACATGATCAATGCGGCAAAGCAGTGTATCCCTATACACTGGAAATCGACTCACCAACCAACCATAAAAGAATGGTTTAACAGAATATGCAAAATTGAGGAAATGGAAAATCTTATACATATTGCAAGAGAGACTCCGTCATCATTTAGTAAAAAATGGGCCTGCTGGTTACACTATAAAACGACCCCAGAATTTGCAAACTCCCTGAACCCTGACAAAGGATAAATTACTCCTCTGAGAATTGTCATTAAAAATCTACGACGTGCCAGGATCTCCCCTTAACCCTAAACCTTACAAAGACACCTCTCTCCTCCTATATCTCCCCCTATACAGATCCGCCCCTAGTTTCTCATAACACGCCCCTTGAACACCCCAAGGGGTCGGGGAAGTCAGAGACGGACCCCCTGCCAACGCCATCCCTTCCTGCCTCACTCCCCTCCCCTCGATCCCCACCCCACCCCTTCTCCTTCCACCACTTACCCCTCCTACTTTCTCATCCACAAGCTTCTGTACAATACAACCACTAACATAGCTCCAGCCTACACTCCCGCATTCATACACTCTCAACGAAATAAACCTGTTTATAGCTCCTTCCCTCCCTTTCTGCCATATTGCACCTGTTGGCCTTTCCCTCCCACACAGACCAAAAGTCCATAACGGCATCCGTGAACCTACCTAGCTCTAACCTACCAACAAGATCTATCCCCGTCAATGGAAGTGGACTTTGACTAGACCCCACAACTACCTTGAATTAAGGTAGCCCACCCCAACACGGCCTAGTTCATGAAGGATGCACATAGCCATTTCATTTTCACTACCCGCAAGTTGAATTGTATGTGACACATGTTATTCATCCATGTTTTGTGGTTGTATTAATACCTTATTGTACTACTATTGTTCAAGATATCTGTAAATGCTTTTTACATTTCAATAAACTGTTTTTGGAAAAAAAAAAAAAAAAAAAAGCTGCTTATGGAGAGATTAGAGTCATGTAGCAAACTGTACTTTAGTTCTGAGGTCTTCTTTGTCTTTCATTTTATTTTGTAGTTCATCTGAAGTCGGTGGTCAGTTTTAGGCCCGGTTCAGACTAGATGCTGTGCGAATTCACTGCAAATCCGATCCACATCTAAATCGCAAACCTGTTCATGCGAACTGATTGAGGCGTGTATGTTAAGTTAACAACAACTCACAATCAGTTTGCAAAACGCAGCACGATTTGCAGAATTGAATCGCATGAGTCTTTATACCCATGCAAGCCGATTCTGGTGCAGACAAAAAAAAAAGGTCCTGAACGAGTTTGGCCGAATGCGATGCAAATACAGCCATGCAGTTTGTATGGCTGAATTCGCATTGCACAGACATTGCATGTGATCTGCACAGCAATGCGGTGCGAATTCCATGCGATGTCTGGCATCGCACCAGTGTGAGACCGGCCCTTAGTTGTTGTTCTATCCATAGCAAACTTTTTTTTTCTGCATCCCATTTGCAATTGACTTTTGTTTAAGGGGGTGAAATCTTCAGATTTCTATGTGGATTTTTCTTCTTTTTTTTATGTTGATGGGGCTGCTTTTTTTTAAGATTGGGGGGTGGTCCGAGCATAATTTTTACTTGTTACTGAACGTCTGCTCTTGCAACTGCCTATTGTTTGTAGTGGGCCCCTGCGCCAGAAGAAAAAAAAATAAGTGCAAAAACAGTACACAGTCACCTCACACCATGAATAAAATAAAATTAGGCATTCACCAGTTAGGCCTATTATTCCTGATTAATACTGTTCTACTACTTTCCAGTTCTACACCACTGTATACTCTGCAGTATCCGAAAACGTGTAAAACCTCAGCTTGTGCTCTTTGTCGCTAGTAAATTTGTGCTTAGCCTTGCTCAATAAAATTGTCCTGCTGCCAGCCACATTCACACTACTGTATGTATCTGCTGTCTCCTAATTATTTTAGTGAAACACCTGTCTGTACTCTTTTCACTCATTAACAATGTCTTTTGCCAGTTTTACACCGCTGTATCATTTGCAGTCTTTTAATTCTTAATGAGAACTTGACAGAAATTAGCAACAGCAGAAAAGTTTTGCAACAGAGACAGCGACAGCGAATTACTGGCCAACTTTCCAAAGTGCGTCTACTAATGTTTGATTACAAAGTCTTGATAAACAACGTGAAAAAAGCCTTTTTTTTCGAACTAAAATGAGTTCATTGTAGCTGCTGTATGTAAGTCAAGCTAAATGTAACAGACGGATGTGTATTTTAGTTGTTTCCTCAAAAATGCATTGATACATGTCCTCCATGGTAATGCCCAGTTTTCCAAGCCCTTTCTTGACAGTAGTTTGCCTAATAGCCCTACAAATGGCCAGAATTCAACACTTAAGCCCTGTACACACGATCGGATTTCCTATGGATTCTAATCCGATGGATTTTTCCATCGGAAATCCGATGAAGCTGACTTCCATCAGTCTTGCCTACACATCATCAGTCAAAAATCCGACCGTCCCAAACGCCGTGATGTAAAACACTCCGACAAGCCGAGAAAAATTAAGTTCAATGCTTCTGAGCATGCATCGACTTGATTCTGAACATGCGTGGGTTTTTTGTCCGATGGAGTTACACACAGACGATCGTGATTTGCTATTGTTTTTTTTCCCATCGGATAAATTTAAAACATGTTTTTTTTTTCTCACCGATGGAAAAAAGACCGATGTTCCCATACACGATCAGTTTGTCCGATGAGAAAAGTCCATCGGACTGTTTTCATCTGTAAAACCGATCATGTGTACACGGCATAAGATTTACCCCATAGACTTCAAAAGGATTGACCTCTAAGTTTGTGTTTGACAACATTTTAAAAAGGTGTCAAGATTTGCAGAACCTTTGGTGAATTGAACCTGGGCAGATTTGCCCATCACTACTTCCAACTAAGGGAATGTCAAGAGAATTAGCACACAGGTAGATAACCACAATGGTTGATAATCTAGGAGAGACGGCAGGATAAATGATGAACTTTTAATTACCTCCATCACCATAGATTTTAAGGCCAGGTCTCTTTGTTTTCAACTAGGAACATAGGATTTTGCAGAAACAGTATTTTCTTTCTCGTACATCACGGGACACAGAGCGGCATAGTCATTACTATGTGGGTTATATAGATACCTTCAGGTGCTGGCACTGGCAACTTCCAAAACCGGAAGTACCCTCCCCTATATAAGCCCCTCCCATCCGGGAGCACCTCAGTTTTTTGCCAGTGTCTAAGGTGTTGGCCAAGAAGTAACATGTGTTTTTCACTGAGCTTGCGTACAGGTTCTTTTGGGCCTCAGTAAGCTATTCCGGATCTGACCAAAAAAGCTTCATAGCTAAACGGTCGGTACCCGGGCCTTGCAGAGAAGAGCAAGGTTTTGCCTGTAATGCTTCTCTTAGGAGAGCTGGACCCTGGGATCCAGAGCTCTGGTCATACCCACGACCAAGATGTTTTCTGTGCAGGGTGCTATACAGGTCCAGGGGAGTGGAATCCTTGGGAACCCGGTCCCTGAAGGTTTAATTACAATGCCTGCCGTGATAGGTGAAGTTTGGGCTTCTGTGGACCAAACAGAGTCCTGCGGCGGGGAAAAGGTAAGTGGGGGCCCCTCAGGAACTTGGTTCTATTGAGGGGACCCCCAAGCCTAATATGTCTTTCTGCCTGTTACCTAACGGTATTCCCGCTAAATATTTATGCATGCCTGTAACTACTAAAAAATGTAATAATTTTAATAGTGGTCAAGAAAAAAAAAATATATATATAGACTGCGGTACCTGTGTTAATCCACTAGAGGCCGCTGTGGAACGTTTCTTGTCATGTGGACTAGTTTCTTTTCATCAGAGCAAGTCCAGGCAGATGGTGAGTCCTCTTGTGGGAAACTGCTTCCTCTGCCATGTTGCAATGCTCGTCCATCCCCCGGCCTGCGGCAAAAGGGGCCCTGGCTCTTGTCCCTAGTTTCCCTTTTCAAAAAAGAGCGCCGAAGGCGCACGTGGCCGCGCGCGTGCGCGTGCACGCGCCTCTATATATAGAGGTGAGCTGGGAAAGAGGGCGGAGCTTGGGGGATGACGCTCTGTGCGTGGCGCAGCGCTTCTGCGCATGTGCGGGCGTCCCAGCATGTTAAAAAACACAATTATGTGTTGTGAGCTGGCTATGGAGTGCAGAGACAGAGCTGGCAACATTTAAAAAAGGCATACAGCAAGCGGTTGATGCAGGCATCCCCATAGAAAGGCACATTAGTAGACACCAACTGTTTTTATAGCAGCATTTGTGCTAGACTATTGTCAGTAAGTGGTGTATTTCGGCTGGAATACCTCAGCTTTGGGCTTAGGAATATGCCGTCTAAAAACTCCGGGACTAAAAATCCCAGGAAGCATAGGGGGTCTCCATCGGGCTCTGAGGATCTTGGGCATGCTTCGGCTGCACCAATCTCCCCTGAAGAATCAGAGGTTAGTGACCGTAGAGCACCCTCAGGAGTACCTGGTACTGTGGCTGTCCTCAGTTCACCTGCTCCTGTGTATGTAACAGAGGAGGTTTTTTCCTCAGCTCTGGGAGGGCTGGAAGAGAGATTGTCAGCATTGATCGCTGCTTCCCTGTCACAGGGAAAAAGCGCTCGATCTCCGTCTCCTCCCTCAGAGTGCCTGTTAGCGGAGCAACAGTCCCGTACAGGGATCGACCTACCTGAGGGGGATCAGGATGAGGTCGATTCTGTTGTAGAGGAATCAACAGTGGAAGAGCCATTCTCAGCATCACATGCTGAAAGATTATGGGTTCAGTCCCTGACTAACATGGTCCGATCAGCATTTAAAATGCCCCTTGCGGAGCCATCATCCACTTCTGTCTCCTCGTTGGGGTCGCTAAAAGCTCCCCAGACTGTTTGTTCCTTTCCGATCCATCCTTTACTGGAAGGGCTCATTTACCAGGATTGGGAACATCCTGATAAAATATTTACTCCTCCCAAGAGATTTCAGGTGATCTATCCCATGGAGGATAAGTTCGTCAAAAAATGGAGGGTCCCTACAGTGGACGCAGCCATCTCTTGTGTGAATAAATCACTGACATGTCCAGTGGATAATGTCCAAATGTTCAAGGACCCAATAGATAAAAAATTAGAGTCCTTATTAATATCTGCTTTTGCTACAGCAGGCTTGGTGACACAACCAGCAGTGGCAGCTATTGGGGTCTGCCAAGCAGTGAAGGATCAGTTGAAACAGGTCTTAAGGGACTTGCCAGATCAGCAGGCTCTTGCCCTAGCTGATCTACCTAGAGCCTTATGCTTTGCGGTGGACGCTATAAAGGATTCAATCCATCAGGCCTCCCGCCTTACGCTGTCTGTAGTACATATGCGCAGGCTTCTATGGCTCAAAAACTGGTCTGCTGAAGCTCCCTGTAAAAAATTGCTGGTCAGCTTCCCATTTCATGGTGAACGCTTATTCGGGGAAGACCTGGACAAATATATCCAGAAAATTTCCAGCGGTAAAAGTACACTTTTACCGGTTAAAAACAGAGTTAGAGGTCCCTCTTTTAAGAGGCCTGCTTCTCCAGTCCCTAGGACATCGGCTGTGAAACAGTTCCGACGGCCTCCTCGGTCAAATCCCGGAGGTAAAAATCAGGGACAATTGCAGGGTAACAAGAAGCCCTGGAGCAGGAGAGGTACAAAACCTCCCCCAAAGTCAAATGCATGAAGGGTTGCCCCCACTCAATCGGGTGGGGGGAAGACTTCAGTTGTTCACAGAGACCTGGCGGGACACGATCAGAGACAGATGGGTGCTCTCCGCAGTAAGTCTGGGATACAAATTGGAGTTAAAAGACTCCCCTCCTTCCCACTTTATAAGGTCAAACGTGCCAAGGGATCCCCAGAAGAGAGGATCCCTCCTGTTGGCACTAGAACAATTATTGCTCCAAGCAGTAATTATAGAGGTTCCCCTGGAAGAATGGGGGTTCGGGTTTTACTCAAACCTCTTTACAGTCCCGAAGCCAAACGGGGACGTGAGGCCCATATTAAATCTAAAAGGGCTAAACAAATTCCTACATATCAGGACTTTCTGGATGGAGTCGATCCGATCGGTGGCCACTGCCCTACAAGGGGAGGAATGGTTAGCCTCGATCGACATCAAAGATGCTTATTTGCACATTCCCATCTTTCCAGCCCACCAAAAATTTCTACGCTTTGCGGTAGAAGGGCGCCATTTTCAGTTCAGAGCCTTACCCTTCGGTCTGGCCACAGCACCACGAGTGTTCACAAAAATTCTGGCCCCATTATTGGCCAATCTAAGAACACGAGGTGTAATGATAATGGCATATCTAGACGACTTGTTGCTGATAGACCACTCAGTGGAAAAACTAGAAGTGGTTGTTCACGAGACAATCGAGTATCTGGAATATCACGGTTGGATTATCAACCGAGACAAGTCAGCCCTAAAACCAGTCAAAAGTCTGGAATACTTGGGGCTAAGGCTGGATTCAGACCAGAGAAAAATTTTCTTGCCTCAAGAAAAGGGGTCGTCTTTGAGAGATTTGATCCACCTAGTGGGTACAAAAAGACAGCCATCCATACGCCTGTGCATGAGGCTGCTGGGAAAAATGGTGGCATCATTCGAAGCAGTACCCTACGGTCAATTCCATTCAAGGAATTTGCAAAGGGCCATACTGTCAGCTAGGGATGGGCCCGGTGCTCGATTCGAACCCATGTTCGAATCGAGCACCGGGCGTTCGCTCGCTCGTCGAGCCCAGAACTATTTGGGCCGTTCGCATCACATTCGTGTGATGCGAGCGGCCCCGCAATGCATTGCGGCCGGCGCGGCCGGCGCAGTGCATTGCTGGCTGATGATTGGCCAAGCATGCACTGTGACCCCGCATGCTTGGCCAATCACAGCGCCCGAAACTCGGAGAGCAATAATTGGCTACAGGCAGGACGCCTGTAGCCAATTACAGCTCAGGGGCTTTAGTACACGCCCCACCATTTAAAAGGCCGCCACGCCATCGGCCCCGGTCACATGAGTTCCGGCTTTAGGAGAGATTAGTCTGCTGATTCTGTCTTTGCTTGATACTGAAAGATTTGCTCTTCTTTGCTAAACCATTGGCTATTTCTTTGCTAAACCATTGCTACCTAAGTCATTGATCGTTCATTGCTGCTGATTGCACAGTTAGTGTGTTATTAGCTGCTGCTGGGGATTAGTCTGGTGCGTGCTTACTGTTAGTACAGTATTGCAGTAGTACCAACCGCAGTGCTGTTAGCACAGCATTGCACCCCAACAGCACCCATAGGACTTCTAGTGTGTTAGTGGCAGCAAACAGAGCTCCTATATTTTCTTCTCAGCAGCACCCATAGGACTTCTAATGTGTTAGTGGCAGCAAACAGAGCTCCTATATTTTCTTCTCAGCAGCACCCATAGGACTTCTAGTGTGTTAGTGGCAGCAAACAGAGCTCCTATATTTTCTTCTCAGCAGCACCCATAGGACTTCTAGTGTGTTAGTGGCATCACACAGAGCTCCTATATTTTCTTCTCAGCAGCACCCATAGGACTTCTAGTGTGTTAGTGGCAGCAAACAGAGCTCCTATATTTTCTTCTCAGCAGCACCCATAGGACTTCTAGTGTGTTAGTGGCATCACACAGAGCTCCTATATTTTCTTCTCAGAAGCACCCATAGGACTTCTAGTGTGTTAGTGGCAGCAAACAGAGCTCCTATATTTTCTTCTCAGCAGCACCCATAGGACTTCTAATGTGTTAGTGGCATCACACAGAGTTCCTATATTTTCATCTCAGAAGCACCCATAGGACTTCTAGTGTGTTAGTGGCATCACACAGAGCTCCTATATTTTCTTCTCAGAAGCACCCATAGGACTTCTAGTGTGTTAGTGGCAGCAAACAGAGCTCCTATATTTTCTTCTTAGCAGCACCCATAGGACTTCTAATGTGTTAGTGGCATCACACAGAGTTCCTATATTTTCATCTCAGAAGCACCCATAGGACTTCTAGTGTGTTAGTGGCATCACACAGAGCTCCTATATTTTCATCTCAGAAGCACCCATAGGACTTCTAGTGTGTTAGTGGCAGCAAACAGAGCTCCTATATTTTCTTCTCAGCAGCACCCATAGGACTTCTAATGTGTTAGTGGCATCACACAGAGTTCCTATATTTTCATCTCAGAAGCACCCATAGGACTTCTAGTGTGTTAGTGGCATCACACAGAGCTCCTATATTTTCTTCTCAGAAGCACCCATAGGACTTCTAGTGTGTTAGTGGCAGCAAACAGAGCTCCTATATTTTCTTCTTAGCAGCACCCATAGGACTTCTAATGTGTTAGTGGCATCACACAGAGTTCCTATATTTTCATCTCAGAAGCACCCATAGGACTTCTAGTGTGTTAGTGGCATCACACAGAGCTCCTATATTTTCTTCTCAGAAGCACCCATAGGACTTCTAGTGTGTTAGTGGCAGCAAACAGAGCTCCTATATTTTCTTCTCAGCAGCACCCATAGGACTTCTAGTGTGTTAGTGGCATCACACAGAGTTCCTATATTTTCATCTCAACAGAAGCACCCATAGGACTTCTAGTGTGTTAGTGGCATCACACAGAGCTCCTATATTTTCTTCTCAGCAGCACCCATAGGACTTCTAGTGTGTTAGTGGCATCACACAGAGTTCCTATATTTTCATCTCAGAAGCACCCATAGTACTTCTAGTGTGTTAGTGGCATCACACAGAGCTCCTATATTTTCTTCTCAGCAGCACCCATAGGACTTCTAGTGTGTTAGTGGCATCACACAGAGCTCCTATATTTTCTTCTCAGCAGCACCCATAGGACTTCTAATGTGTTAGTGGCATCACACAGAGCTCCTATATTTTCATCTCAGAAGCACCCATAGGACTTCTAGTGTGTTAGTGGCATCACACAGAGCTCCTATATTTTCTTCTCAGCAGCACCCATAGGACTTCTAGTGTGTTAGTGGCAGCAAACAGAGCTCCTATATTTTCTTCTCAGCAGCACCCATAGGACTTCTAGTGTGTTAGTGGCAGCAAACAGAGCTCCTATATTTTCTTCTCAGCAGCACCCATAGGACTTCTAGTGTGTTAGTGGCAGCAAACAGAGCTCCTATATTTTCTTCTCAGCAGCACCCATAGGACTTCTAATGTGTTAGTGGCATCACACAGAGCTCCTATATTTTCATCTCAGAAGCACCCATAGGACTTCTAGTGTGTTAGTGGCATCACACAGAGCTCCTATATTTTCTTCTCAGCAGCACCCATAGGACTTCTAGTGTGTTAGTGGCAGCAAACAGAGCTCCTATATTTTCTTGTCAGCAGCACACATAGTACCTATAGTGTGTTAGTGTCAGCACCCATAGGACCTACAGTGTGTTGTGAGCACACATAGGAGTTCTATTTTTTATACTATATACACTACCGACTACAATGGCTGGAAGACCGCCAAGGAGAGGCAGAGCGTGCCGAGGCAAGAACACAGGGCAGGCAGGCTCTGTTTCTAGAGACAACAGTGCTGGCCGTGGACGTGGTCGTGCATCGTCATCAGCACGTGGCCATGGGACACGCTTGTCTTTGTTTTCGGCAGCTGGACATGTGGAGCCGCATCATGCCGAAGGCTTGGTAGAATGGATGACCAAGCCCTCCTCATCCTCCTCATCCTCTCTCACCCAGGCTCAAGGTACTGGCAGAGCAGCTGCCAACGCGTACTCAATGGCATCATCAGCCACCCCTTCCCTAGACCCACCATGTCCTCCTGAGGAGTCCCCCGAACTGTTTGAGCACAGTGTTGGGTACATGCTCCAGGAGGATGCCCAACGATTCGAAGGCTCGGATGATGATACCCAGCTTGAGGAAGTCAGTAGTGTGCGCGCAGAGAGAGGGGATGCTGAAGGACAGCAATCTGGCAGTAGTGTTCCACCAGCTGCAGCTTACTGCCAGGTTTGCTCTAGTGGTGAAGAGGGAGGGGATGATGAGGTCACTGACTCCACATGGGTGCCTGAAGGGAGAGAGGAGGAGGAGGAGGAGGATGCAGCGTCACATGTCCAACGAGGCAGGATGCCCCCTGGAGGCCAGCTAGAGGCCAGCACAGCAACTGTACCACACCGCAGAGCTCCGCCTGTGCAGGGCGCTGCCTCTGCACGTTATCACAAAAGTTCTTTGGTGTGGGCCTTTTTTGAGACGAGTGCATCAGATCGCACCACTGCTATTTGCAATATTTGTCTCAAGCGTATCTCGCGTGGCCAAAACATCAGCCGCTTGGGCACCACAAGCATGAGCAGACATATGTCGACCTGCCATGCAGCTCGTTGGCAAGCACACATAAAAGACCCACACCAAAGAACAAAGCGGACCTCTCCTTGCTCCTCATCAGCTGGGATCTCCATCCCCACTATATCTTCAGTCCTCTCTGAAAGCTGCTCTGAGAGGACTGAAGGTGTAGAATTAGGTGTGTCACAACCAAGTACTTGCAGTACACCGACGTCCGATTGTAGCAGGCAAATTTCCCTGCCCCAGCTGCTGGACCGTCGAAAGAAGTATACTCCCAGCCATCCACATGCCCAGCGGTTGAATGCTAGCTTGGCTAAATTGCTAGCACTTCAACTGCTGCCTTTTCAGTTGATAGACTCGGCCCCCTTCCGTGAGTTTGTTCAATGTGCGGTTCCTCAGTGGCAGGTTCCCAAACGCCACTTTTTCTCACGGAAGGCGATTCCGTCTCTCTACTGGCATGTGGAAGGCAATGTCCATGCCTCGCTGGACAGGGCGGTCAGCGGTAAGGTGCATATTACCGCTGACTCATGGTCCAGCAGGCATGGACAGGGACGTTATCTTTCTTTCACGGCCCATTGGGTCACTCTATTGGCAGCTGGGAGGGATGCAGGACAAGGTGCAGTAGTGTTGGAGGTTGTTCCGCCACCACGCCTCCAAAATGCTACTACTGGTTGTGACACACCTCTCTCCTCCACCCCCTCCTCTTCTTCTTCCTCCATGTCCTCTTCGAGTGCTCTGTCCTCGGAACCAGCGGTGCTCCGTAGGCGTACAAGGGGCTACGCGAGTACGCAGGCAAAAAGATGCCATGCCGTGCTTGCGCTGGTGTGTTTGGGGGACAGGAGCCACACTGGGCCAGAGGTTCTGGCAGCTCTGCAGGGGCAGGCCGAGAGGTGGTTGACGCCACGCCAGCTTAAGCCAGGAATAGTCGTTTCTGATAATGGCACCAACCTCCTCTCCGCCCTGCGACAGGGGCAGCTCACCCATGTGCCCTGTATGGCTCACGTCCTCAACCTGGTGGTGCAGCGGTTCTTGGGCAGGTTCCCAGGCTTACAGGATGTCCTGAGGCAGGCCAGGAAAGTCTGTGTGCATTTCCGCCGATCTTATAATGCCAGTGCTCGGCTGACTGAGCTGCAAAAGGAGCTGAACCTGCCCAAGAACCGCCTAATATGTGACATGCCCACCAGGTGGAACTCAACGTTGGCCATGCTGCAGCGACTGCACACGCAGCAGAGGGCCATCAATGAGTACCTTTGCGACTACGGCACCAGGACAGGGTCAGGGGAGCTTGGCTTTTTTTCCCCACGCCAGTGGAGCATGATCAGGGATGCATGCACTGTCCTCTCACCATTTGAGGAGGCCACGAGGATGGTGAGCAGTGACAGTGCATGCATCAGTGACACTGTACCTCTTGTCCACCTGTTGGAGCATACGCTGCGTGGGATAATGGACAGGGCACTTGAGGCAGAACAGAGGCAGGAAGAGGAGGACTTCCTTGTCTCTCAAGGCCCCCTTTATCCAGACAATGTTCCTTCTGTCCCACCCATCACACAGGAAGAGGAGGAGGAGGAGGAGGAGGATTGTGTGAGCATGGAGGTGGAGCCTGGCACTCAGCATCAGCAGCAGCAGTCTTTTAGGGATGATGTACAGTCCCAACAAACCAGTGGACTTGTACGTGGCTGGGAGGAGGTGGCTGGCGATCATGTCATCCTCAGTGACCCAGAAGACTCCGGACCGAATGCCTCAGCTAACCTACGCTGCATGGCCTCCCTGATCCTGCAAAGCCTGTGGAAGGATCCTCGTGTTCTTCGGATCAAGGAGAGTGACCATTACTGGCTGGCCACTCTCCTTGATCCACGGTACAAGGGTAAGGTTGCGGACCTTATCTTGCCGTCGCAGAGGGAGCAGAGGATGAGACATCTCAGGGAGGCCTTGCAGAAAGGTCTGTGCAACGCGTTCCCAGAAACTGGGAGGTTACAAACTCCTGGTCCTGGACGACGAGTTGCTGAGGCTTCGGTCAGTAGCAGAAGGAGCGGTGGGGAAGGTGGACGTCTGACCGATGCGTTCAGACAATTTTTTAGTCCGCAGCCCCAAGGTATGATCGGTTCCAGCAACCATCGCCAGCGTCTGATATACATGGTGCAGGAATACCTAGGGGCAAGGTCAGACTTGGACACCTTTCCCACCGAAAATCCTCTGGCTTACTGGGTCCTGAGGATGGATCACTGGCCAGAGCTTGCACAGTATGCAATTGAGCTACTGGCCTGTCCTGCATCCAGCGTTCTTTCCGAACGCACATTCAGTGCTGCTGGAGGATTTGTCACCGATCATAGGGTGCGCCTGTCCACCGACTCGGTTGATCGACTGACCTTCATAAAAATGAATCAGTCTTGGATCACCACCAGCTACCAGACACCTGAAGCGGATATAACGGAATAATTTATAATGTCACATCCCTTCAAGACTGCCTATGCTGATGCTGAGTGACTGTCCTGTTATGTTCACTGACTATCCTCTTCCTCCTCCTCAATGATCCATGCCACCACACCAGTGCCTAAGGCACAATTTTTCAGCCCCTGTATAACAGGGGCGTGTAATTACAATTTTTTAAAAAGATGCTTCACAACAGGTGTGACTGCTGTGCTCAGAGTACAGTATCTGTGAGGGGTTGCAGTGTTGTGGCACCAGCACCAGTGCCTAAGGCACAATTTTTCAGCCCCTGTTGGGGCGTGTAATTACAATTTTTAGGCAATGCTTTGCAACAGGTCTCATTGCTGTGCTCAGAGTACAGTATCTGTGAGGGGTTGCAGTGTTGTGGCACCAGCACCAGTGCCTAAGGCACAATTTTTCAGCCCCTGTATAACAGGGGCGTGTAATTACAATTTTTTAAAAAGATGCTTCGCAACAGGTGTGACTGCTGTGCTCCAAGTACAGTATCTGTGAGGGGTTGCAGTGTTGTGGCACCAGCACCAATGCCTAAGGCACAATTTTTCAGCCCCTGTTTAACAGGGGCGTGTAATTACAAATCTTGATCTAATAGTTCACAGCAGGGCCCATTCCTGCGCCCACCAAGAGTAACTATGAGGGCCTACAGTCTTGTGGCAACACCGTCCACCACCACCACCACCACCAAAGGCCCAATTTTTCTGCCCTGTTCAACAGGTGCATGCAATTACAAATCTTGATCTAATAACTCACAGCAGGGCCCATTCCTGCACCCACCAAGAGTAACTATGAGGGCCTACAGTCTTGTGGCAACACCGTCCACCACCACCACCACCACCAAAGGCCCAATTTTTCTGCCCTGTTCAACAGGTGCATGCAATTACAAATCTTGATCTAATAACTCACAGCAGGGCCCATTCCTGCACCCACCAAGAGTAACTGTGAGGGCTTACAGTCTTGTGGCAACACCGTCCACCACCACCACCACCACCACCAAAGGCCCAATTTTTCTGCCCGGTTCAACAGGTGCATGCAAGTACAAATCTTGATCTATTAACTCACAGCAGGGCCCATTCCTGTGCCCACCAGTCTTGTGGCTACACCAACATCTAATAGGGCAAATTTCTGCAGAGTATATACGGCAGGCCCCTACTTTCAAACATCCAACTTACAAACGACTCCTACTTGCAAACGACAAGAGAAAACAGGAAGTGAGAGGAAATCTACCCCTAGGAAGGAAAATTCTATCCTGTTAGATTTAATTTGGGAAAAAGGTATCTCCTCTCTACTGATGCTTTATCACCAATCCTTGTTTCAATTAAAACCCCACTTTTCCAAAAACATTTGTCATTGGGACGGAAAGTGAGGTGACATGTTCTGAACAGATGTGCAAAGACAGCAAATGTTACAGGGGTGATAACCCCTCCCTATGTTCTCCAAAAAGCTTAAAAATTGATTTTTTTGGGATGTAGCTACACTTCATAATGTACCTGTTCAGATTCTACTTAAGAACAAACCTACAGTCCATGTCTTGTTTGCACCACCTATATACTGCTGTTCAGAGTATATAGGGTTGTAGGTATAGGGTTTTATTTTGGGTGCGGGGTCCCCCTTAGTATCCATACAAGACCCAAAGGGGCTGGGGTGGGGGGGGGGGTGATGGGGTAGCCATGCCATTTTTCTCAAGGATTTTCAGCCATATGGCGGCCAGCACAAGACATGACATTAAAGCCGCAAGTGGTTTTAAATGGCTTCTTTTTTTCCTTTACAAATGTCATTTTGTGCAAGGACAGTTCTAAACACGGGAAACACATGCCACTTCACAGGCATACTTTAGACACCCCCCAGGTACCATATTTAAAGGAAAATTTCACTTTTTTTTTTTTCACTTTATGCATCATTAAAATGACTGCTCCCGAAAAAACTTTAGTTTTTAAAATTTATTTTTGCATTGATATATGTCCCCTGGGGCAGGACCCGGGTCCCCAAACCTGTTTTATGACATTAACATGCATATTGGCCGTTGTAATTAGCAATTTTGATTTCGAACGTTCGCGTCCATTATAACGAATAGGGTTCGAAAATTCGCGCGAACTTTCGGTCCGTTCGAAGGTTCTGGTGCGAACCGAACCCGGGGGTGTTCGGCTCATCCCTACTGTCAGCCTGGAACAAAAAAGTTCAGGCCCTAGACTTACCAATGTCATTGTCCCCTTCCGTTCGCAAGAGCCTCCGTTGGTGGTTGGTTCCCCAGAATCTGGAAAGAGGGAAATCCTTCAGTCCGATTTCTTGGAAGGTGGTCACTAAAGATGCCAGCCTTATAGGCTGGGGAGCAGTACTGGAGCAATGGTCTCTCCAGGGCAGATGGTCGGATGCAGAAAAGGCCCTGCCCATCAATCTCTTAGAGATACGAGCAGCCCGGTATGCCCTAGTAGCATGGACATCCAAACTCCAAGGGTCCCCTGTCAGAATTCAATCGGACAATGCCACGGCAGTGGCATATATCAATCATCAGGGTGGCACCAGGAGTCGTGCAGCCCAGAGGGAAGTAAATTGCATCCTGAAATGGGCAGAAAGATATGTCCCAGCCATATCTGCGGTATTCATTCCAGGAGTGGAGAATTGGAAGGCGGACTTTCTAAGTCGCCAACAATTATGCCCAGGGGAATGGTCCCTTCATCCCGAGGTTTTCCGGACAATATGTCAGCGGTGGGGAACACCGGATGTAGATCTGCTAGCATCCAGATTCAACGCAAAAGTGGACAGGTTTGTCTCTTGGACAAGGGATCCCCTAGCTTGCGGCTCGGATGCCCTAGTGTTCTCTTGGGATCAGTTCAAGCTGATATATGCATTCCCACCGCCACAATTGTTACCTCGATTACTCCGCAGAATCAGGGTAGAAAAGAAACCAGTGATTCTGGTGGCTCCAGCGTGGCCCCGAAGAGCATGGTACGCGGAGATTGTAAAGATGTCTGTGGGGAGTCTTTGGACCCTCCCACATCGTCCGGACCTGCTTTTGCAAGGACCGATATACCACCCTTCCTTACCAGCCCTAGGTTTGACGGCCTGGCTATTGAAGCCCACATTCTAAAAAAGAGAGGGCTCTCTAATTCTGTGGTATCTACCATGATCAATGCCAGGAAGCCGGTATCCAGGCAGATCTACTATAGAATCTGGAAGGCGTACATCGCCTGGTGTGAGGCCAAGAAATGGCATCCACGTAAATACGTAATAGGTAGGATTCTGGACTTCCTACAATGGGCTGTAGATAGGAAGCTTGCCTTGAGTACTATCAAGGGTCAGATTTCGGCCTTGTCAATATTTTTTCAAAGGCCCTTGGCTTCGCATTCACTAGTCAAAGCCTTTATACAAGGAGTGATGCGTATTAGCCCTCCGGTTAATATTCCCATATGTCCATGGGACTTAAACCTGGTTCTGTCGGTTCTACAGAAACAACCATTTTAACCATTACAGCATATTTCCCTGGTTCTTCTCACCAGGAAATTGATTTTTCTAGTAGCCATTTGTTCGGCTAAAAGAGTGTCGGAATTAGCCGCTATGTCCTGTAGGGAGCCATATCTGGTTATCCATAAGGACAGAGTAGTGTTACGTCCTCATCCAGCCTTTCTTCCTAAGGTGGTATCGAGGTTTCATTTGAACCAAGATGTGGTTCTTCCTTTTTTTTCCCCCAAACCTAGTTCAGTAGAGGAAAAGTTATTGCATTCTTTGGATGTAGTAAGAGCAGTTAAAGCTTATCTAAAAGCCACTGCTCAGATTCGCAGAACGGATACTTTGTTTATTCTGCCGGAAGGCCCCAGAAGGGGTCAGGCAGTGTCAAAATCTACTTTAGCCAAGTGGATTCGACAGGTCATAATGCAAGCCTATGGCTTGAGAAGGAGACCGCCTCCGTTCAAAGTTAGGGCGCACTCCACGAGAGCAGTTGGAACTTCATGGGCAGTGCATCACCAGGCCTCCCTGGCTCAAATCTGTAAGGCCGCAACATGGTCTTCAGTACACACGTTTACTAGGTTCTACCAGGTGGACGTTAGAAGTCAGGAGGATGTCGCCTTTGGGCGCAGTGTGTTGCAGGCCGCAAAAGATCCTCATGTCTGATAGCGCTCAGCTTATGTATGGTGTACCCCCCCCTCATTGGGCATTGCTTTAGGACATCCCACATAGTAATGACTATGCCGCTCTGTGTCCCGTGATGTACGAGAAAGAAAATAGGATTTTTATAACAGCTTACCTGTAAAATCCTTTTCTTGGAGTACATCACGGGACACAGAGCTCCCACCCCTCTTTGGGGACACTTATTGCTTTGCTACAAAACTGAGGTGCTCCCGGATGGGAGGGGCTTATATAGGGGAGGGTACTTCCGGTTTTGGAAGTTGCCAGTGCCAGCACCTGAAGGTATCTATATAACCCACATAGTAATGACTATGCCGCTCTGTGTCCCGTGATGTACTCCAAGAAAAGGATTTTACAGGTAAGCTGTTATAAAAATCCTATTATACCAGTAGCCCCGTGTACAACTTGACAACCGTAAAGCTACAGAGCCAAGAATCCAAATATTCCTTTGCCCCTTGGGCCTGTGTAGATGCTGTGCCTTTAGGTCTTGTTATCTTTGTAGGCAAAATGCAAAAAGCACTGTCATCATTAAAGTCAAAGCATTTTATGTTTGGAGTGCTACAGACTCACGAGGGGAGATTTACTAAAACTGGAGCACACAGAATCTGGTGCAGCTGTGCATAATAACCAATCAGCTTCAAACTTTAACTTGTTCAATTAAGCTTTGACAATAAGGCCGGGTACACACTACTCCAACATGGAAGTCAGACGACTTCTCCTCCGACTTTGTCCTACGACTTCATGTCCGACTTCCATGCAACTTTACTGAATGGGATTGGACTTTGATCCGACAATACCAGGCCCTTTGAGTCTGGTATAAATCTTGAAGGGGGAACAACACGCCAAAATAAAAAAAAACTACGTGGGGTCCCCCCTAAAATACATACCAGACCCTTATCCGAGCATGCAGCTCGGCAGTTCAGGAAAAACAAAGTGTCAAACATAAATAAAACCAGTACACAAGTTTTTGGCAAAGTCCTTTATTGAAGTAGCTCCATCATGTCTTCTCCCTCCAATTTCTTCTCTCTCTGGTGATGTCTTCTTCCTCCGGTTCTTCTCGCTGCGCTGATGTTTTCTTCCTCTGTTTCTTCTGCCGGTTCTTCTCTCCCCCTCTGCTGTCTTCTTCCGCTGTCTTCCTCTGGTTCTTCCCACTGTTGTTTTAGCTCTGAAATGTGCCATTACTTAAATAGTTATGGAGTGTGGCCATCCGGTGACATCATCCAGAGACTTTACCCCTTGTGATGTCACCATTCCATCATGCCCCTAGCAGTGACATAAAAAGGGGCGGGGTCTTTGGATGACATCGCCCCATGGCTATATAAATAATGGCACACCTCTGAGCTAACACAACAGCGGGAGCTAGCATCAGGAGAAGAACTTGAGGAAGAACCAGAAGAAGAAAACAGCTGAGAGAGAAGAAACCAGAGAAAAAAACAGCGGAAGAAGACAGCGGAGGGAGAGAGAAGAAATGGAGGAAAAATACATCAGTGCACCGAGAAGAACCAGAGGAAGAAGATATCACCGGAGAGAAAAGAACCAGAGGGAGAAGTAATCGGAGGGAGATGACACATTAGAGCTACTTTAATAAAGGACTTTATCAAAAACCTGTGTACTGGTTTTATTTATTTTTGACACTTTTTTAGGGAGAATGAGTAGGGGTACAATGTACCCCTACTAATTCACATAGGGTGGGGGTGGGATACGGGGCCCCCTTGTTAAAGGGGGCTTCCAGATTCCGATAAGCCCCTCACTCATAGACCCCCACAACCACCGCCCAGGGTGGGGGCAAGGTGCTTTGGGGTGGGGGATACAGAGCCCCCCGCCCCAAAGCACCCACCCCAGATATTGAGGGCATGTGGCCTGGTATGGTCCAGGAGGGAGGGCTCGCTTGCCCCCTCCCTCCTTTCCTGACCTGCCGGGCTGCATGCTCGGATAAGGGTCTGGCATGAATTTTGGGGTGACCCCACACCGTTTTTTTTATTTTAGCGTGGGGTTCCCCTTAAAATCCATACCATCTTGAAGGGTCTGGTATGGTCTTGGGAGGGAGGACCCCACGCCGTTTTTTTTTTTTATTTGAGCATGGGGTTTCCCCTCAAGATCCATACCAGACCTGTTTTTTTTTACATTTTGATGTGGAGTTCCTCTTCAATATCCTCAGAGCACAAGTCACATGCCAAAGTCGGATCAGTTAAGATATTGATCCGACTTTGATCCGACTTTAATGATATTGAATGGGCTGAAGTCAGACCAAAGTAGTGCAAGAACCTTTTTTGAAGTCAGACTGACTTGTGTCGAACCAGTTAAGATGGCTCTCATAGGGAACCATTGATTTATACACGTCATGCGACATGTGCTCCCAAAGTCGGAGCGTATGTCGCACCAGTGTGAACCAAATCATCACAGTTTGTGATGATTTGGGGAGCCATGTCATCTGCTGGTGTTGGTCCACTGTGTTTTATCAAGTCCAAAGTCAGTGCAGCCCTCTAGCAGGAAATTCTAGAGCACCTTATTCTTCCCTCTGCTGACCAGCTTTATTGAGATGCTGATTTCATTTTCCAGCAGAACTTGGCACCTGCCCACACTGCCAAAAGTACCAATACCTGGTTTAATGATCATGGTATCACTGTGCTTGATTGGCCAGCAAACTTGTCAAGAGGAAGATGAGAGACACCAGACCCAACAATGCAGACGAGCTGAAGGCCACTATCAAAGCAACCTGGGCTTCATAATACCTCAGCAGTGGCAGAGGCCAACCGCCTCCATGCCACACCGCATTGATGCAGTAATTCATGCAAAAGGAGCCCTGACCAAGTATTGAGTGCATACTATACTGTACATGGACATACTTTTCAGTAAGCCAACATTTCTGTATTAAAAATCCTTTTTTTTTGTTGAGCTTACAGTATGTAATATTCCACTTTTCTGAGATACTGAATTTTGGGTTTTCACTAGCTGTAAGCCATAATCATCAAAATGAAGCATCTATAAAATATATGAGTTTCACTTTTTGAATTGAATTAGTGAAATAACAGGGTTACAAGCACCAATCCTATTCCACACTTTTGTGTGTGTGGAATAATGTGTCCCCATAGGCTGCTCTGGTTTCCCCCACCAACTCTACATTCCTATTGTGCCCTGAAGTGATTAGAAGTCAGTGGGAAGAACCACAGAAGCCAACAGGAAACCCACTGTTTGACCAGCCTGAGGAGTTGAATCAGATTGGTGCTGGGAACTTTGCTACAGTGTGAAATTTTAGCACGTATAGTGCTACATTGCCATCAGGTGCATTTGTAACTTTGCCAAGCCCCTGATTTTGTCACTTTAAAACTCACTTAAAATGTACCTATGAGAACATTACAAAATGCACATAGTTGCATGCCAGTACCCAGTGTTAAGGTCATGGTGTGGATTGGCAAAATGTATACATGGAAGGCAGTACCTTAATTTAATATGATAGTTTGACAGGGCAATATCCCCAATCTTTCATATAATCACCCCTGCTCTCGTAACATAGTCAATAAAGTGGTTGTAAAGCCTCAAAGTTTTTCACCCTAATGCATTCTATGCACTAAGGTGAAAAACCTTCTGTGCCGCAGCTCCCCCCAGACCCCCCCTCTTTATCTTACCTGAGCCCAATCTGATCCAGCAACATGCACGAGCACAGCGGCTCCAGCCACTGTCTTACTCCTCACTGGAAAGATTGATAGCAGCAGGAGCCATTGGCTGTCAATCAAACCAAGTGACACGGGAGCGGGGATGTGGGGCCGAGTCCTGCTGTCTGTATCAATGGACTCAGGAGTAAGCCCATACAGCTGCCCCCAGAGCAGGTAAGTATAGGCATGTTTTCTGTTTTTATAAAAAAAAGAGGGTTTACAGCCCCTTTAAAGCTTAAAATGAGAAACAAAGAGACAAAGGGAAATTAAGGCTAAAGAAAAGAAAATGCTGACAGGTAGGATCTTTCTGTCAGAAGAGACCCTGTTGGTCTCTTCTGTCATTAACCAACTTAACCCATCTTCCTGCCTATCAGCATTTATGTATACTGAGCTGCATATACACTGCTCTGTGCCATGATGATGTAATTGCTATGTGCATGTGCAGTAGTGACATCATTGCAGCTCAGCCAACCAAGATGCCAAGAGTCAGAACCAAGAAGGAAGACCAGGAGAAGACCAACACTGACAGAGCAGCGCTGGAGAGGATCACTTTCCAGAGAAGTCTGCCATAGAATGTTAATATGCTGTGGGTATTAGCATTATGGCTAAAAGCTCCTGGAGCCAATAAAAAAATAAAAAAAAAGGGTAGAGGTTTACTTCCCTTTAAGGTTGATTTCCAGTCACACATGGCATATAGGTGTGTTATCTATTTTTTTGGGCAACAAAGTAGTGGAGACATTACTTCTTTAGACTGTTTAAAGCAGAATTAAACCCAGGATTAAACCCAAAACCAAACTTTTTATATAATAAATCATTAGATGGCTCTGGAAACCTCAGACAACTGCTGTCTAGGAGAGCTAAAGGTCCTGTGTTCTCGAATTACCCGTGATTGGGAGGATCAGGGAAAGTGATTTGCGGTACTGTGTGCTGTCTACAGATTCTGTGGGTCCATCCATCAAGGCCGCGGCTGGGCTGGGTACAGTCGACTGCTTATCGTGGGCTTACCTTCGGTAAGCTGCCAATCTATGTGGTGGAGGGCACTGTCTGTTCAATAAGATCACAGGGTGTTGAAGTCATTACCATCTGTGTGCCTAAATCCCTCTAATGGATGTCCTTTAGTCTATTATAGGACTGCTTTGAAGTTTGATCTGGATTTGATTTAATCAATAATCAATCTTTGGACTTCTATTTATCATTTGTTTCCAGAAGCTGTGATTGGTGTATCGTGCGGTGCTTTACACAGATCAGCCTCTGGACATTTTTTAGTGGTTTAATATTGGCGCAATTTTTTATGTTCAAATCATTAGATGTGGTGGCTGCATTTGTTTACTTTTTTAGGCTGGTGATCTGGTCAGAAACACACCTCCTGTATTAGGGTACCTACACTCTGGAGGAAGGAGCAACAGAGACACCTCTGGACCAGTGCTGGCACATAATGCAGGGTGCATGGGTGCCACCTCAGACATGGAATCTGAGCAAAGCACATATATCTGCAGTGTTTACTTATCTCTCTCCAAATCTCTAAGTGTCATTTCTCTCTGGTGCTTCATTCCTCTGTTATCAGCATGAGTCAAGTTTTCCCAACACATGAGATAAATTTGTGTTGGGAGGGAGGAGGGGAGAGCTCAGAATGGAGCTTGTCTATTAAGAACACAGTTCTTCTGTATGTGTAGAGGGGGGTGTGTTCTTTTCCTCCAATCAGCTCTCACTCAATGTAACTGCAGTCTCTCCACCCCCTTCTTTGTGCTGCTGACAGATGAAGAAAGATTTTGAACATGATCTGCCCTTTTCAAGGGGTGTAGAAGGAAGAAGACTACAGATAAACAAGAAAAACTTATGTAAGAGGATTTTTGTCATCCCTGTGTATCATCTGTGGCTGTTCACTTCACTTGGTATATGTGAGGGTTTACAACCACTTTAACTATACTTCATGTTGGGGCATAGGGAGGGAATAGCATGGACATGAGGGAGGGTGGGCATTAGAGAGAACAGGGGGGTGGGCATTGGGCAGCAGAGGGGCTTTTTCACTGCATGTGATTAGGTGACTACATACGTACCAACCTTCCACCATGAGGATGCACACACTTCATGCATACACAAGGGTGTAAATGTGACACCAGTGCTTGGCATTAATCTAAGCTATATTGCCTGGAAGTACAACTGACTGGAAAGTCTCAGATACATGTGGATTTTATAGGTTACAAAAGCCAAGAAGAGCCTCATAACATGTCTTGTATATTTTAAATCATGGTTCCCAGAGTTAAGCTTTAGTTGTAAAACAGTAGCCATAAAGAGAAATATACAATTTTAACACAACACTATTTATAAGGCAGTGAATGGGCTGTCACCAGACATTGTCTGGTGGAGAATAATCACTGCCATTTAAAGATTCTCTATCAGAGAATGTTTGGTGAAAGTCACATTCACTGCTTTACAAATGGACCCCAAAGTGTAACAACTGTTCAGTTATTATCCTCATATATTAAATATGTCTTTTACAACATAAGTTAATGTGGTGCTGACAGGTCTTATTTAAATCATTGTAAAATATCTTCTTTTAAAACTGTCTAGTGTTCATCATCATCCTCATCATCATTAATATTATTTGACCTCTAGTTTGGATTAAATGGATAGACTAAATCTCAGGATATATTGTGTATGGATGTGACATCTTTTATAATTTGTGACCTCTCCATACCTTCCCCAGTCTACACTTTGTTATCTGCCACTAGAGAGCAAACAAACACAATATTCATTGTATTTTTGACATGTTTATTACTCCGCTTTTACAATACTGCTTTGTGAGTGAATATGCCAGATGTATCAAACAGATATTAAATCATGATGCAAGTACTTGCAAGTAATATAAAATGAATGACGCATGTGTCCAGTAGCCTGTAGTAAACCCCCTAAACCTATAATGCAGGAAACAAAGTTGTACTATGCCTACAGGTAAAGTATCATTTAAAATGCTAAATTATGTTCAATATGTACAAAATGCTAGACATGTTCATTTGTTTTCGTCCGAATGCATTTTTGTCCGAATTTCAGGTATTTTCGTTATCGTTTTAACAAAGACGAAAACGAAAGCGCAGAATCCGAAAACCGAAAGATCCGACATAAACAAATGCTTTATTTTCGTTTTTGTTGCAACAACAGTTCGATATAGATAGGAGATTCGACATAACGCTGACAATAACAATCTGTGTCTATCTAACCTGTGGTCGAATGTGCCTAACCTTAACTCTATTAGTCCAAGATTATTCTACATAGAGAGAAAAGATTCGACATAGAGAGAAAAGATTTGACATAGAGAGAAAAGATCGCTGCTGGAATTGGGTGGGGGAAGTAAAATAAAAATAATGATGATGATGAATATTATTGGCTGATTGTAACCAAAGAGGAGGAGCAGTAAAATAGCTAGAACTAACTTGACAATTCAACGTGAACGACGAAGATTCAACAAAGCATCGAAAAACATACAAACGTTGAATCTGTCATTGAAGGCTTATGGTGTCTGTCGAAAGTTCTAAGAAGATTCGACAGAGCAGCTAAACTGTACGACGCTGCAATCGTACATTTCCGGTCAAATGCTCTGCCCATAGGTTATAGAAAAATTCTAATGTTGGTTGACTAGTAATAATAATTAATAAATATAATTATTACTAGTCATACAACATTAGAATTCTACTATAGCTTGTAGGCGGAACATTCGGCCGGAAATGTATGATTGCGGCATCGTACAGTTTTGCTGCTCCGTTGAATCTTCTTTGAACATTCGACAGACACCATAAGCCTTCAATGACAGATTCAACCTTAATCAATTTAGATTTTTGGACGAATGCAATTTCTAACGAAAAACGAAATAAATAAAAATGAATTTCGGGAGTAACTAAATTCATTTATTTTTTGGACGAAAACGAAATTCCAAAACAAAATATTTCAGTGTGCACATGTCTACAAAATGCCTTTCAAACTGATACATTCTAGTAAAATTGCTAAGAGTGGAGGATACTAGAAGTCAGTCAGGGCCTACACTCAAGATATACCCAAAGCTGAACTAGGGTTTCTTTAATAAAAAAAAATCTGAAATTGCGGGTCAAAAATAGTTATTTCTTTTACCTACAGTCTCATCTATAGCAGGGGTCTCAAACTGTTGGCCCTCCAGCTGTTGCGAAACTCCCTCTGCCTGTGGGAGTCATGCTTGTAACTGTCAGCCTAGCAAAGCCTAAAGGGACTTGTAGTTTTGCAACAGTTGGAGGGCCATCAGTTTGAGACCCCTGATCTATAGCCACCACTGCACAAGCAACAAGAGAGCTCTGCTACGTGTGTTCACTGAGAAGGGCGGTACAAAAACATCAAATTGGAGCAAGCCATAGGATGGATCGAAATTCAGTAGGGACCGGACAAATTTTGATCCATCTATAGGCAGGCTGATTTCTCAGTTGACTTCTGTACAACCAGCTTGACGTTTTTTTTGGGTTTTTTTCACTCGATCAGTGCCGCTGACTACAGTCGGTCACACTCATTCTTGTATTCTGATGGTGGGGAAGTCTCTGTGGGAGGGATTAGCTCTGCGGGAGGGATTCACCCATCAATACCGAGTGTGTTGATGGGGGAATTAAATCACTTTTTTTCATTCAACTCGCTAGTTGAACCAAAACAAAATGCATTATCTATAGGCTGCCTTACTTATGGACTGACTGGATTATAAACGATAAATCATTGTGCTACAAAGGACACTTACGCCATTTTTTTTATTTAAGGCATTTGCACAAGAAGGGAAAAAACTGTGATCTTTAAAAACGTACATTTAAACTGTAATGGCAACAGAGGGTTTATACAGTATTTATCAGGTTCAGTCTGCTCTACTGAAAGCGATCGTTTCCTCTGTATAGAGCCCTGTGTTGCTTGTCAGCACAGGATTCTTGACTGTGATTCCACACAGCCGATCAGCAGGTCCCAGCCATGAATTATTGGTTGGGATCTGCTGACAGACTCCTGCTGTGTCAAATCACAGGAAAGCAGGCGGACAGGGGCGCGTGCACGCTCGTGAACCCGGAAACAGGCAGTGACGTACGGGTGCCCTGTAGGAGACTATACGTCACAGTATACAAACTGCGGTGGGTCGGCAAGTGGTTAAATGGAAAGTTTTTAACCCTATAACTGACACTTTTGCTGATAGTTTGGTCTCCTAAAAGAAGTTGAAAAATAACAGATTTACTGGCCGGAAAGCCAGGTGAAAAAAGGCAAAAAATAAAAATAAAAACAGAAAACGAATGAAACCACCACATCAAATAATTAGAAATGTCCAACATAATGCATTTTTGTTTTTAGGTTTAAAGGGGTTGTAAAGGTTTGTTTTTTATTTTCTAAATAGGTTCCTTTAAGCTAGTGCAATGTTGGTTCACTTACCTTTTCCTTCTATTTACCTTCTAAATGTTTTTTTTTCTTTGTCTGAATTTCTCACTTCCTGTTTCTCCTCACTACACTTCACACCATCATCCGAGTGGTGCGGAGTCAGCCAGAACAGCTTACTGAGCAGCTTATTGAGGAGGAACAGGAAGTGAGAAATTCAGACAAAGAAAACAAAGAAAAAAAATATTTAGAAGGGAAATCTAAGGAAAAGGTAAGTGAACCAACAATGCACTAGCTTAAAGGAACCTATTTAGAAAATAAAAAACAAACCTTTACAACTCCTTTAATGCTGCTTTAAATAATGCCAGTAAGCCTGTATGATTTCCAGTAGATGCATGTGCTCCCCCAAATTGTTAAGTGGCGCTTTACTGCACACAAATGCATTTCCTGCAATAGCAATAATGTAGTACCAATAAAAATATAGTAAATTCAAGGCCATTTTTCTTGATATCAACCTTAGCGACAGTAGTTACAAAGAGGAAAAACAAGACTGACATTTTGCACAGGATATTATAAAAGTAAGGCCAATGCCTGCCTAGTTTCTCCAGCTGTGTGAAACTTCTGTATATTTTTTCTAAAGTCCATTCTTTTTGTATCTTTCCATGAAGTAGCATTATTCCTGGAAGCTATACATATTCATAAGTATTAAAAGGGTTTCCACCGTCAGCAAAAAGTTTAACTCTAGCTAGCAATGCTTAACTGGGGTCCTCCTCTCAGCTGCTGGGCACATTTCTTGCTGCATGGCTATTTCTTTATCAGGAAAAAAAATAGGACACTGGCTTTCATATAAACCATTAGTTGCCTTCTCAAAAGCCATAACTGTTTTGCAGCTTCCTTTTCTCACGAAATACATATATTAACTAAGGACATATATGCAATGATCTTTTCAGGCCTTGCTCATCTATACCAAGATACTGGCTAGAAACTCATTCTTTTTTTTTTTTCTACTTTGGGCTTCGCTATTTTGTGCATTGTGGAAGTTTGTATACTTGGAGTGATTGCATATTTATTCAAGGACATTGCTTTGGATGCTTCTTTTCTACACTAGAAAGGTTGCCCTTCTTCAATGGAAGAGTCACAAGATCTGGACGTTATGTTTTTTTATTCATAATCTTAATATTGTGCTCTTTAAATGCCAATAATTTAAGTTGTGACTGTCTGACAAAATGTAAAAATATGTCAAACTTGTCTACCGGTAGACTTGTCTTCTGGTCAATGACTATATAATACGCTGCTGATGATATTTCTTTATATTTATAGGTGTGAGGGGAGGAAAGGTATGGTTGGATGAGTGTGTGTGGTGTTTTTTTTTTTTTAATTAAGTATTACTGTAGTTCGTTTAGCATAGAGAATTGAATACCAGATTTACTATAAGTACTCTAAGTCTTTAATTTTAATATTCTGTTGCCCATGGTGCCCGCGAGAGATGTGTATTTGAACAATGCCTAAATCAGGTTCCTTCCTTTTAAAAGAGCTTGTTATCCAGAATATTATTGATTATTTTGGAAAACTGCCTGTTTTCACGCTTAAGCCTAAATCTCAATTAGGTGGGATGGATATGTAATTTTGTAAGCAAACACTGTAGTGTTAATAGTAGCAACAAAATGCATTTTGTTTCTTGTAAACTGAATTAGCTTCATACCTCAGACCTGATTATTTAAAGGTGTTACGGAGGTTTTCATTTTTAATTTTTTTTGCTTTGTTTGGCTTCGTCCTTGCCAACGTCGTCTTGGTTTCTTACAAATGTTTATCCACATCTTCCTTTATGTTTTATGCATGAAGCCAGGAAATGACATTTGTATGTGCTCTGGGAACAGTGCTGGGTAATGGACGAGCGAGTGTCTTGAAGACATGATACACTCAGTGACACAACACTGCTGACAATCACATATTACAATCATTCAGAAGTCTGTTATAAAAAACCCATCTCTGGTTGAAGATTCCCAAAGGTAAACAAGTTTGTAGTGCACGGTGGCTGATCTTAAATCAAATATACATGATGGTTCTACGGATGATATGGATAGTAGGAAAGAGCATGCCTTATTTAAGAATTAAACAACCAGTCAGTTCTTTTTAGATTTTAGCATTTACTGGAAAATGCATTGAATTATCCCTCATAAACAAATCATCAGCATAACAATGTATGATAGACAACATAGTTGACATCTCTATATCTAGTAGCCTGTGTTATCACATTCCTTGGATACTAGATGAAGACCCAACATAGATCTCTTGCACAACAAAAGTGTGTTAATCAAATTAAGGCACCAGATTATATTGATTTGACCTCTCCAAATCCCCAAATTACCCCATATTTGTTAACTCTTCCTTGAAAGAATTCTACCTAGATGACTATTATCATATATGGGTCACCCATGGCAGTACAGTCAGCAGCTTTAAAGCATTTGTCATTTTAAATGTTTTCCAAAATTTTAGCAGAACTACAGAATCCTGTCAACCGTGTGCTTTAGCTATAAGATTACATCCTGATGCAGTTAAACAATTTGATCTTATGTGGGTGACTTTTACAAATGCTCTCATAGAAGAAGTTGTAGTATCTAAAGAGACTTGTACTTTACTTTCCTCTAATTACCGCATTTATCGGCGTATAACACGCGCAGGCGTATAACACGCACCCTAACTTTAAGAGGGAAGTTTCAGGAAAAAAACTTTCCACAGCCCCCTGCGTATAACACGCGGGTACAGTTTACCCTCTATTTTCAGGGTAAAAAAGTGAGTGTTATATGCCAATAAATACAGTAATCTCTGCTGTACAAAACCTTCCCCACTTAATAAGGTATAAGTGAAGATAAAATACCACATCCCTGTTTTGTGAGAGGAACTCATTATTTGGTACAGTAAAATCTTCCAGAAAAAAAATCATTCATATATGTTATATATACCATACACATTATACAGCTATAAAAATCTAGCTGTAAGAATAAATAATTTAAATAATTTTTAGAGGCACTTTTTTTCAATGCAGGAAAAGTAGGCTACTGCACACTGGAGGGATCACTAATGTTCCAGTTTATTGTGTAGGACATCCACAAGCATAGCAGTGACAGTCCCCACCTAATGCATTTTAGTCAGGGCTTAGTCATAAAGAGAATACTGCTATTTCTATAACTAAGCCTTATTGGGTGAAACGCATTAGAGGGGGGGTGGTCCTAAGATAGGGACTGTCACTGCTATGCTTGTAGACATCTTACACAGTAAATTAAAATATTATTGATCCCTCTGGTGTGCGTTGGCTTCCTTTTCTTGCATTGAGCCTGAGAAATGGTGGCTCAGTCTACCTCCAGCCCTGGGGATGGGGTGGAGTAACTTGGAGTGGAAAATTCTGTGTCTAAAGAACCTATTTTATTTCATTTGGAAAAGTCTGGTGGTTCATCAAGTTTAGGTATAAATTATGCAATTTGTTTCCAATATTTCCTGTTTGCCAAACAACTGTGATTCAAAAGTAGGCATTATGGGGTGGTTGGTGTCTTTGCTTAGGACAAGACTTTTTCTTCATCTACCCCCTTTTTTATGCTTGAAAAATGCTGGGCTAGTTAGTTGAAGCTTACATTTTTTTAACCACTTCAGCCCCGGACCATTTCACTGGTCAAAGACCAGGCCACTTTTTGCGATTCGGCACTGCGTCGCTTTAACTGACAATTGCGCGGTCGTGCGACGTAGCTCCCAAACAAAAATTATCCCACAAATAGAGCTTTCTTTTGGTGGTATTTGATCACCTCTGCGTTTTTTTTTTTTTTTGCACTATAAAATATATAAAACAACATTTTTTTTTCTCAGTTTAGGAAAATACGTATTCTTCTACATATTTTTGGTAAAAAAAATTGCAATAAGCGTTTATTGATCGGTTTGCCCAAAAGTTATATCGTCTACAAAATAGGGGATAGTTTTATGGCATTTTTATAATTTTTTTTTTTTTTTACTAGTAATGGCGGCGATCAGCAATTTTTATTGTGACTGCGACATTATGGCGGACACATCGGACACATCGGACACTTTTGACACATTTTTGGGACCATTGTCATTTTTACAGCGATCAGTGCTATAAAAATGCACTTATTACTGTGTAAATGACACTGGCAGTGAATGGGTTAACCACTAGGTGGCGCTGTAGGGGTTAAGTGTGCCCTGATGAGTGCTTCTAACTGTAGGGGAGATAAGCTGTGTGTGACAAGACAGTGATCACCGCTTCCGATTACAGGAAGCGGTGATCACTGTCATTGTCACTAGGAAGAGCGGGGAGATGATTGTTTACATAAGCATCTCCCCGCTCTATCTCTCCGTGAGACGATCGCGGGTATCCCCGCGGCAATCAAGTCCACGGGACCCGCGGTCAGACTCACGGAGAAGGCGACAGGGTCACGAGCGCGACCACGTGGCGGCATCTTAAAGGGGATGTACCTGTACGCCCTTATGCCTGTCCGTGCCATTCTACGGACGTAAAAAGTTGTGCGGCGGTCCTTAAGCAGTTAAACAACATTAAAGTTGTTATGTTTGGTAAATTCTCCCCTACTCTGATTTAAGTTTAGCTTCAAGATAAGAGAGTGCCACTTAAGTTAAAAAAAATGGAGTGTTTGATTCAATTCTCCGTTGACTAATAACAATATATCTCACTCTCATATTACTAATGGCTTTTTGTCTGTGACAGAGTTGGAGGTCGGTACCGGGTCACCAAAGTCACCGGAGAAATTACCGTTTAACATGGGAGTCTATAGAAGGGGTGCCCGGCTTTGAAAAATCGTTGCTCCCCGGCCGTAGGTCCCCCGGACAACAAACTTTGCACACTTGTAGAGAAAGAGTGGGGCTACATGTGTGGTAAGTTTGGGGTCCTACGGCGGACTGGTACCACGTCCGCAAAGTCCATGAGATCAGGCGCAAAAAGGTGACTCGAATATAAGCTCAGGGGGGCATTTTTTTTAGCACAAAGAAATGTGCTGAAAAACTCGACTTGTACTCGAGTATATACGGTAGTTAGTCTGGTTGAAAAAAGACACAAGGCCATCAAGTTCAACCAATAAAAGGGAAAAAATCATACAATCCCATATATACGTCTGAAGTCATGAAAGTTTTCCAGACCAGCGGTGCATTCTAAGCTGTTTCTACTCTCATCCTTGCACCCAGCAGCTTTCTGCAACAATCTCTGCATTGCCTGGCAATGCTTCCCTGGTGAACTCTGCAATGTTATACAACATCCTCCAAGCTTTGTTCGGCTTTACCGGACAGCTTCTTTGACAAACTCTACGGATGCCTGAAGGACTGACAGTTGCACCTATCTTTGTTTTTAGTGAGTGCTTATTGTTTTTTTATCTATTTGTTTTAATAAACATTTACAAATCATTTACAAAAAAATACTTCTCCATTTTACTACATAGTACTCCCTTGAATTAATTCTTAAAGCACCACCACTGGAAAGTGTAACACAAGTGGCCCCAAATTAATGATTGCCATAAACACTTCTAACATCAACACCTAACAAACTTTGGTGATGACAAACAGAGATTTAAGAGGAGCAATTCAATTGAGTTAAATAAACTAGATACGTTTTTTACCTACTCACACCTTTCCTATGTAAACAGAACTAAGAAAATAGATTTACGTGCCTTTCTATAAAGGATACTTCTTTACTGCCACTGGGAATGTTTTTCTATGTAGTAAAAACTCTTCTGAAACTATTTTGCTAATTGGTTCATGCTCAATCAACAGTGAAAAATATGAAATAAACAGTAAAATACAAAGTATTAACCACTTCAGC
Source organism: Rana muscosa (assembly GCA_029206835.1). NCBI lineage: Eukaryota > Metazoa > Chordata > Amphibia > Anura > Ranidae > Rana > Rana muscosa. The sequence continues at coordinate 674,144,295 of CM055116.1, forward strand.
CCTGGAAGAATTTACCCCCTTCCTGACCAGAGCACTTTTTGCGATTCGGCACTGCGTCGCTTTTTTTTTTGCGCTATAAAAAAAAGTGTCAATTTGAAAAAATATATATATATTTTTTTTACTTTTTGCTATAATAAATATCCCCAAAAAAAATATAAAATAACAAATTTCTTTCTCAGTTTAAGCCGATATGTATTCTTCTACATATTTTTGGTTAAAAAAAAAATCACAATAAGCGTTTATTGATTGGTTTGCACAAAAGTTATAGTGTCTACAAAATAGGGGATAGTTTTATGGCATTTTATTATTAATTATTTTTTTATTAGTAATGGCGGCAATCAGCGATTTTTATCGTGACTGCGACATTATGGCGGACACATTGGACACTTTTGACACTATTTTGGGACCATTGTCATTTTTACAGCGACACTGATTACTGTGTAAATGACACTGGCAGGGAAGGGGTTAACCACTAGGGGGCGAGGAAGGGAGTGATTCTAACTGTGGGCTACCAGTGACACAACATTGATCACTGCTCCCGATCACAGGGAGCAGTAGATCAGTGTCCTGTCACTAGGCAGAACAGGGAAATGCCTTGTTTACAAAGGCATCGCCCCGTTCTGCCGCTCTGTGACACGATCGCGGGACACCAGCGGACATCGTGTCCCGCGGGCATGGTCACGGAGCTCGCAGCGCGCTCGCGCCCGCACAGCGGGATTTTCAAAGCAACGTACAGGTACGTTGCTTTGCCCAGCCAAGCCATTCTGCCAACGTATTAGGCGGTCAGCAAGCAGTTAAATTAACAGTTGCTAAAAAACAGATTGCCAGTTTGTTACAGTAAAACAGAGGACGTTGGCAGAAAATGTAACTCTTTTCACTGGCACTATTGCTTTGGGACTGCTTTAGATTAAGATGAGTCAGGTGTAGGCAAAATCTTGTCCATAGTACTTAATGATAGGATTAATAATTTGGCTCAGTTTCTAAAGGAGAGAGGGCTACAAAATGCAATTTAGTATTCACTCTTACATGTGTAATAGCATTTTGATAGTGAATATGATGGTTACTATTGCTAACAGGGCTGGTAAGGAGTAGGCGTCTTTGTGGCTGAAACTTCAAAGGGACAAAACAAATGGTAAATCAATTATGGGTCTATGCTATAGGCCCCCGAAAAATTTACTTTCTCAGTTAAAGATGATGGGGAGGCAGAGAAATGTTATAATCATGGTGGACTTCAACTTTCCTAACATTGATTTGGCGGTTGGAAGTGCTCACTCAACTAAGGGTCCTCATTTCTTTGACTGTAAAGCAGGACAATTTCATGAGTCAAATGGTGGAAGCCCCAACTAGAGATGATGCTCTGTAGGAATTGCTAATTACATATTACACGGAGCTGGTTTCAGATGTGGAAGTAAGGGAAAATGTATGCATTTGCCAAGAAATGTAGGAAAATGACACATGGGAGTAGGACAAGACCACTTCATTTTAAAGAGGCAACTTTAATATACTGTGCTCCATACTGCATGGCACCACATGTTATAGCCAGACCATTGTTCCTAATTTTTAAGAAAAGCTTACTGACTGGATTTACCACACTATGAGGAGGTGAACTGTAATTTGGATAGAGGAAGGCCTGAATGATAAAAGGTTGGTCTGGAAAGACCAATCTTTATAAAACTATGTTGATCGCTACTAATGCTACTAGTTTCATAGGTACAATACATACCATATTATTAATTTAATTTGTAAATCAAGCATTTATGGAGTACTGTATCGAGCGTCCTTAAGGTTTGACAAAGAAGTGGATACTTTGAAACACATCACCCCATTGGCCAGTGGCTTTCCTGACTTCATTGTGGCATCACTTTCAGTCTGGCGGCTCTAGCATTCCACGTTGGTTGCTGCTGTGATTCACCGGATGTGGCAGATGACATTGGGTTCACCAGCTACCATGGCCATTGATTGACAGATATGCCTTTATATCTACTTTTTATGTAAGTTGCCAATTGGCTTTTTAAAACCCATTGCTTATCACTGCTGCACTTAGTCTGGGGCCCCTTGTGTTCCTCTTCAGCAAGCAATGCAAGACTACAGTATTAGCAAGCATTAAACAGGGTATTTACTAAAGAGATAAAACTATAATTCTACCACTTTTCGAAACCCTGTTTCAGCCACATCTTGGGAAAGCTGTCCCATTCTGGTCACTGATACTCAGAAAGGATGTGTTTGAACTGGATCCAGAGAAGGGCAAAAAGCAAAAATGGATTGGGAACTTCCTTCCAGTTGCCGGTGTCAGGGGAGTGTGTACATAAGTTCAAAAAACACAACGTACAGGGATATGGAAAAAAGAAGTCACAAACAACCACACACACTCAGGTTGAACAGGTTGGACCAGTGTCTTTAACTTACTAACTATGTAACCATATGCAATCCTCCTAAACCAGACATCAAGAATAAATTCTTTTCTGCCCTATTACACCCCATCCTCTAATTATGTCACATGATTCAGCAGCTCTGGCTCCCCTGTATAAGTGACTAGTGCTTGACAATGGCTCCCATGTCTCAGCCATTATCAGCACTCCCTCCTCTCCCCTGCATAGAGGAGCCAGAGCTGTTGAGTCAGTCTTGTCTAAGACCAGATTAAAAATAGAAAAATACACAGAACTTTTTTCATACAGGGTATACAGGATAGATAGAATACTTTTTATACATTATCAGTCATTATGACCTATGTTTAAGCATGCTAATTTTTTTTATTGTGCTGGGGTTAAAGTGTATCTCTACCCAAACCCTTCTTTTCTTGAGTTTATAAAAGTGTGGGAAGAGTTAGGCCCTCTGTCAAGTTTTATATTCAGTTTATGTCTGAGAGATTTACTGTTCTCTTTATACTGGTGACCACTTTCACAAACAGTGGAAAGTCCAAAGTTGGCCAGTTGTCTCTAAAACATAGACCTGACTCACTGATTCTGCCTCACGATGTATAACCCAGTTTGCTTTCTGGACTCTGCTACTGCCTTCTGCCTAGTATCTTGTCTGCCCGGCTGTTAGTCACCTCGGCTTGCTTCCTGGACTCTGTCTTTGCCATCCTGATTTTGATGTCATGCTGCCTGCCTGTTATTGATCTGGGTTTGTTTCCTGGACTCAGTCTCTGCCTCCTGATTTGATACAGCACTTCCCGACTGTTGCTGACCTCGGCCCATTTCCTGGACTCTGTCTTTGTCTCCTGATCCCGTACCACATTGTTCCTCTTATTGGTTCCTGCACAGTGATCTACAGCTTCCAGTTCTACTCATCTGGCTGCAACACAGATCCAGTGTAGCCTGCAAACTTCCCTCTGTCCTTTTATCCTCTCTGTCACCACCTTCAGGAGTGTTGAGCTTGAAGTGCAAGATGAGGCCCCTCAGCAACTTAGTTCCCACTAGGTATGTGATACATCCTGTTGCATCTGGGCCAGGAAGAAGATGGAAATCTCTCAAACGGGACACAGAGAACAAAAATTTAACTGGCAGGGAATTGAACCCTTTCCTATGCTACCCAAAAGAGAAAAAAAAGGTTTGGGCTATACATACACTTTATGTGGTCAGAGTATGGTTGTTCTATACCAGGATGGAACAGTTTTAAATTTGAAATGGTAACATTAGGGACGTAATTGTACTGTCTGCTCTCATGTTGTAAAGTGCCGCACAAGCTGTTGGTGCTATATAAATCCTGTATAATATTAATACTGTACAAATGGGGCCATTTTTTATTTATTTTTTGCATAAGAATAGGTCCAAGATAGAAAGAAAGGATAAAAAGAAGCTTTTTTAACTCAGGCAGGCCTGATAACACTGCTTAGGATATCAGTTCAACAAAGACAGTGTTGTCATCTCAAACAAGCAGTTGGGAATTTTCAGGATTTCCAATGGGTTCAATAGGAATTTTTAAGTACTTACAGCATTTTTTAGGAAACAAAAATTAGAAAATGTGCATGTATTTCAGAGACGTACTAAATATTTTTATTGTTCATTTTGCCTAGACATACACTTTCAACTGCAAAAACTGCTTTAAAGAAACATTTATCATTTAGAAACACAGGGGACAAACTGTAACCTTAGCACTATGTGTACTGCATTATATGAAGATTGTTTTTGGGGATACCTACTTTGGGATCCCTGCCCATCTAGTTTGATTCTACAGAGGAGAAGTGACCGGATTGGCCAGGAGGAGAAGCCAGGGGAGCTGCCAAAACTGCCCGGGACCTGGATGGGGTAAGTGCGGGGCTGGCGGTTGAGCAGGTGGGGGGGGGGTGTTGGGTTTGTTTGCCACCCCCCCCCCCACAAAAAATGGAGCACCAGCCTCCACTGAATATCAGGTTAAATGATCTTGCTGTGCCATTTCCTTTTTCAAAGGACACACTTCATTGGGACGGATTGTTGCAGAGGTGTAAGGTGGTAATGTGATGTATTATATATAGCTATACGGTTATTCTGCTCCCAAACCTAAATCAAAGTAATCAATATTCCATATGGCACAATACTTGTCACATGCCTTATATATACTTCTTCAAAGTGACATCTTGGGACAAAACATTAGGGCAGAAATACAGATACTGACCTCATCCAGTATGTGTAGATAGCACTCGCACAGAGAGCAAGTGGAGCCAGCAAACTGAAGGGAATAAGCGATCTGTACCCAAGCATGGAGAGATAGCACAGCAGGATGTGAGTGCATTTTATACTCGTGTTATGTGGTTTTATTAAATACAAGGATTTTTCACTATGTTGGCTTTTCTGTCTTTCCCTGTGGCCCATATGGTATGAGATATATATTAAAGAGGTATTGCGGAGGACATAGATGGATGAAATCCCTTGGGGGAAAAAGTGCTATTTGACCCACTTTTTTTTTTTATAAGAAAGGGTCAAATAATCTGGTGAGTTCTTGTAGGTATGGAGGTGTATAAACAGAGAGAGGTTGGCACAGGTGGAGAAAATGCAATGAGTATTGTGGGGCACAGTTTACAAAATTGATATTGGCAAGGGAACTATGTGAAGCGAACTGTTTGAACACTGATCACTAAAGTTGTGGATAAGTTACAGCACAGAGTACTTTGTTGGAAGCACAGGAAACATTGTAAATGCATTTAAAGAGTACCTTCTCTTTTGTTGAGAAAAAAACATTCCCCCCTGGGTGATCAATATAAATTGCAGGGATTTTAACAAACTTTGTTGCAGATTCCTACCTTTTTTTATTCTGAAGAAATAGCTGTTAGTTTGTCTGTGTCTACTGTATGTGTAGAGTGAATCTGTATAGGAGGAGTTTTAGAACTATCAATCAGCTTCTGCAGTTGCAGGGTTCTAATGTGGAAGGTGGCAGGGTCTGCATCCCTTTAGACATGATTTCCATTTGAGAGTATCTCACCAAAAATGACATTTTTGTTGCAGGGGATGCCCAACGTGTGATTTGTATCATAGTGCAGACTTCTGGGAAAATCAGTAAACCCATAACACAAGCAGAAAATTACATTCCTGTGTACAGAATTCCTCCAGGTAGTCTTGTTGCATTGCAGTTTACAGAAAATTACAACACTAGATTTAAAAGGAAATGTAATTTTTAATAACATTTAAGTACAATATGACTTGTGTTACAATTGTATACACTATATTATTTTTTTGGAGTTACCCTTTAACCGCTTGAGACCTGGAAGGTTTTACCCCTTTCATGACCAGGCCATTTTTTGCTATTGTGCTATTTTAACTGGTAATTGTGCGGTCATGCAGCGCTTTACCCAAACTAAATTTATATAATTTTTTTCACAGAAATAGAGATTTCTTTTGGTGGTATTTGATCACCAATGGGTTTTTTATTTTTTGCTATATAAATAAAAAAAGGCCAGAAATTGTGAAAGAAAAACCCTAATATTTTTTACTTTCTTCTTCAAAACATATCCAATATTTTTTTTTCCAAAAGATCAAATTTTTTCATACATTTTGTCCTAAATGTATTCTGCTACCTTCTTGATCATAAAAAAAAATAAAAAATAATTCCAATAAGTATATATTGATTGGTTTGTGTGAAAGTTATAGCGCCTACAAACTATGGTATGTAGCAGGGGTCTTCAAACTATGGCCCTCCAGTTGTTCAGGAACTACAATTCCCTTCATGCCTAGTCCTGTCTGTGAATGTCAGAGTTTTATAATGCCTCATGGGATGTGTAGTTCCGCAACAGTTGCGGCCGGCACGGACTAACTGCCACTGACATCACCAGTGACACTAATGCAGTTATCAGTGCCAATAAAATACACGGTCACTGTAATAATGACACTGGCTGGGAAGGGGTTAACATCTAGGGTGATCAAGGGGTTAAATGCGTGCCTAACAATGTTTAATGTGTGCTGCTTTTTACTACAGATCTCTTTGTTTCTTATTCCTGCTTTGCAATTCCAAAAAATACGGTAAGTAGTAAAAAAATATTGAAATTCAGCTTGAGGTGTGCCTAACCACAATGCATACTAATGCACCTGCTCTATGTACAGTGTGTTGTGGTGCCCTGAAACAGCTTGTAGTTTTAAAACTTTTTTAGAAAGGTATCAAAAATATAATATCCTAACTCATATAGACATTTGGCAGTCATGACATAGGTGTATTTTACATTTAATTCAATAATAAATAATTCATATTTTTGTTTATGCTAAACCTCTAAGTGGCTATCTATATATATATCGTAGATCAAATATTCTTGACCTCCTTTGGCCCAGGCCCTGTATTAACTCTGAGAATAAGGTTTAGTATCCTTCATTCAGTATTAAATTAATAATGCATCACCTTTTACAATTCATGGTCATAAAGCAATATCATAAATCCTTTATTTCCTACAAGCCTCAACTTTCACTCTTTCCACGTGCCTAGTAGCTTTGAAATCTCCACTACAACCATAGAGACACTTTGTGAAATTGTATTGTTTTATATTGGTGCATTTACAGTGCCTTGAAAAAGTATTCACACCCCTTGATAATTTCCACATTTTGTCATGTTACAACCAAAAACGTAAATGTATTTTATTGGGATTTTATGTGATAGACCAACACAAAGTGGCACATAATTATAAAGTGGAAGGAAAATGATTAATGGTTTTCCAAATTTTTTCCAAATAAATATCTGAAAAATGTGACGTGGATTTGTTTTCAGCCCCCCTGAGTCAATACTTTTTAGAACCACCTTTCACTGCAAATACAGCTGCAAGTCTTTTTTGGGTATGTCTCTACCAGCTTTGCACATCTAGTGAGTGACATTTTTGCCCATTCTTCTTTGCAAAATATCTCAAGCTCTGTCAGATTGGATGGAGAGCGTCTGTGAACAGCAATTTTCTAGTCTTGCCACTGATTCTGAATTGGATTTAGGTCTGGACTTTGACTGGGCCGTTCTAACACATGAATATGCTTTGATCTAAACCATTGCATTGTACCTCTGGCTGTATGTTTAGGGTTGATGTCCTGCTGGAAGGTGAACCTCCGCCCCAGTCTCAAGTCTTTTGCAGACTCTAACAGGTTTTCTGCTAAGATTGCCCTGTGTTTGGCTCCACCCATCTTCCCATCAACTCTGACCAGCTTCCCTGTCCCTGCTGAAGAAAAGCATCCCCACAACATGATGCTGCCACCTGCATGTTGCGCGGTGGGGATGGTGTGTTCAGGGTGATGCGCAGTGTTCGTTTTCCACCACACATAGCGTTTTGCTTTTAGGCCAAAAAGTAAAATTCTGGTCTCATCTGACCAGAGCACCTTCTTCCACATGTTTGCTGTGTCCCCCACATGGCTTCTCACAAACTGAAAACAGGACTTCTTATGGCTTTCTTTTAACAATGGCTTTCTTCTTACCACTCTTTCATAAAGGCCAGATTTGTGGCGTGCACGACTAATGCCGCGTACACACGATCGTGATTCACAGCGGTGAAAACACCACCGTGAATCACGACAGGAAAAACGAGGGAACGGCTTGTTCCCCCACACACGGCCGTTTTTCCCGTCATTTTTTCTCTTGGCGAGAAAAACGACCGTGTGTAGGCTCCTCGGCAGTGTTTCCCAATGGGAAAACTGCAGCGGGAAAAAATGACAGGAATCACGACGAGAAAAATTAGAGCATGTTCTAATTTTTCTCGTCGTGATTAATGCCGTTTTTCCCGTCTGGAAAAACGGCAAAAAGCCCACAGACGATCGTTTTTCTCGTCCAAAGGAAAAAATGAAATTTTTCCCGGCTGGAAAAATGATTGTGTGTACGCGACATAATAGTTGTCCTGTGGAGGGATTCTCCCACCTGAGCTGTGGATCTCTGCAGCTCCTCCAGAGTTACCATGGGCCTCTTGGCTGCTTTTCTGAATAATGCTTTAGGTGAATGGCCATGTCTTGGTAGTTTTGCATACGTGCCATATTCTTTCCATTTTCGTATGATGGATTGAACAGTGCTCTGTGAGATGTTCAAAGCTTGGGATATTTTTTTTATAACCTAACCCTGCTTCAAACCTCTCCACAACTTTATCCCTGACCTGTCGGGTGTGTTCCTTGGCCTTCATGATGCTGTTTGTTCACTAAGGTTCTCTAACAAACCTCTGAGGGCTTCACAGAACAGCTGTATTTATACTGAGATTACATTACACACAGTTGGACTCTACTTACTAATTAGATGACTTCTGAAGGCAATTGGTTTTACTAGATTTTAATTAGGGGTATCAGAGTAAAGGGTGCTGAATACAAATGCAGGCCACACTTTTCAGATATGTATTTGTAAAAAATGTTGAAAACCATTTATCATTTTCTTCCACTTCACAATTACGTGCAACTTTGTTTTGGCCTATCACATAAAATCCTAATAATATACATTTACGTTTTTGGTTGTGACATGACAAAATGGTGAACATTTCAAGGGGTATGAATACTTTTTCAAGGCACTGTAACGGTGTCCACTTTGACTCTAATATTTGAAGTAAAATCAGTCAGTAAGCACTTAACATGCTTAAACTCATATATATAACTTATTGTAAACTCTGGGAACTGGTAAGGTGTGCAAATGTCTTCTATCTCCTTTTTCAACTTTTTAGATTATTTTCAGTTCATAGGCTTAATTCTCTAGAACATATTATTCATTTTAACTCTGCTTAATATTTTATCTAATTAAAATGCTCTCCTAAAAGTGTTTGATTCAGAAACGTAAGCATTGCTTAGAGGTTTCATTCCTAATATTAGTTATTCAATAGGCATATAACTGTTGACAGCCTTATTCTCCTATAAATCACCACCCCAAAGTGCTCCATTTCCTGTTTTCCTCAAAAGATTCCTTTTAAAACTCACAGTTATTGACCAACCTAATGCTGGCATTATTTTAAGAACTGATAACCTGCAAGGTAATCTTTGTGAATTGACTTTTACATTGATTTTACAAAAAAAGCCATTAAAATAACATTGATAGTGTAAGCACTAGTAGTGGTAAAACAGCACTACTTACAGAGCTAAACAAAGTTGTATACTTATGTGAAATAAGCCTTTAGCCTCTGTTCACACGGGTGTGACTTGTTATGCGATCTGACAGGTCAAATCGCATGACAAGTCACACCCTATTGTCAGCAATAGAACTGTTCAAATCGGTGCGCCAACTTTGTGGTGCTGCACCAATTTGAAAAAGTAGTTCCTGCACTACTTTTGGCGATTTCAGGTGCGACTTGCATAGACATCTATGCATGAAGTCTCACAGATATCAGCCAAGTCACACCTGAAGTTGCAGTGACATGTGACTTTGAAATTGTGTGCGATTTCAAGTGAAGTCGCACGATTTCAAAGCCGCATTCAATGTGAACGAGGGCTTATATGGCCATTTTACACCTACAGCATGTACACTGGCTCAAAATTTTTGGTGCATCAAAAATTGGTGCATCTTGCGCTGAGCATGCCAATTCAGTTTTTCTTAAAGGGTATACTGTATTTGTAGTGAGTTTAAAAGCATATAAGTTACAGACTTGCACAAAGACATAGACAATATAATCACTTTCCCCAAAAAAGCATTCTGTGTCCTGAACAATCTTTTAGTTTGACAGCAAAGTTGCATTGACAATTAGCAAACATTAAAGCATCATTAACTACTTCCCTACCCAGCCATAGTCAAATGACGTCCACAGATGGGATCTCCCATCCTGGGTGGACATCATATGACGTCCTCGGCTTTGTAGGGGGATATCTGAATGATGCCTTCAGCTAGAGGCATCATTCAGATAATCTTTTGTTGTGCCGGCGATTCTGTGCACCATAAGAACAATCATAGCGGTGGTTCCGCCGCTTGATCGTTCTTATAGGCGGACACCCCCCTCCCGCTGCCATCCGGTGCTTCTCCGGGCTCTCCTGTGCCATCGGGGACCCGGAGAGAATCGTCTGGCGCACGATAGGAAGCATAGAGATGACTGGTGACCAGATGGTCACCAGTCATCTCTATGACCGTCGGAGGCCCGGGCGCGATGTGATGACGTCACGCCTGGGTCCTCAGATGCAAACAAAGCCGCCATTGCGGCTAGTAAACATGAAATCAGTGAATTTTTTTTCACGATCTCATGCTTTCCAGCCTGGAGGAGAGATGTGGGGTCTTATTGACTCCGCATCTCTCAATAAAGAGGACCTGTCACACACATTCCTATTACAAGGGATGTTTACATTCCTTGTAATAGGAATAAAAGTGATCAAAAAAAATTAAAATAAGTGTAAAAAAAAAAAAAAATTAAGGAAAATAAAAAAATAATAATAAAAAAAAAAATTAAAACGCCCCTCTCCCCAGTAGCTTGCGATCAGAAGCAAACGCACACGTAAGTCCCGCCCACATATGTACACGCCGTTCAAACCACATATGTGAGGTATCGCCGCGTGCGTTAGAGCGCGTGCAACAATTCTAGCACTAGACCTCCTCTGTAACTCAAACCTGGTAACCTGTAAAGAAAATTAAAGCGTCGCCTATGGAGATTTTTAAGTACCGAAGTTTGGCGCCATTCCATGAGTGTGCGCAATTTTAAAGCGTGACATGTTAGGTATCTATTTACTCGACGTAACATCATCTTTCATATTTTCCCAAAAAATTGGGCTAACTTTACTGTTTTGTTATTTTTTAATTCATGAAACCATTTTTTTTCCCAAAAAAAGGCGTTTGAAAAATTATTGCGCAAATACCGTGCAAGAAAAAAAGTTGCAATGACCGTCATTTTATTCCCTAGGGTGTCTGCTAAAAACATATATAATGTTTGGGGGTTCTGAGTAATTTTCTAGCAAAAGAATGATAATTTGTACATGTAGGAGAGAAGTGCCAGAATAGGCCCGGTATTGAGGTGGTAAAAAAAGCCCGGGGTTGAAGTGGTTAAACCCGGACTATGGAAGACAATGATTACATGCTATATAACAGAGTGTACATACTCACAAAGCTACTAAAGCATTTGTTTTATGTAGCGTGAAATATACCTGGTTGATCCTGCCTTCAGCTGTCCCTCCCATCTTCTCTGTGTTCCCACTGTAGCCTGAGATTGTGTAGACCTGCTGGTAACCTCTACAGAGCATGCTCAATTTCAGTTCCCCTCTAAGCTCTTCATTTCCTCCTTTTCCTTATCTGTGCAACCCACATTTCTATAGAGTCACATATGTGGGCGTATACACAGTGATAAATGACACTCCCTCTATGCTGATTGATTATATTTATTAGGAAACTTACAAAAAAGCCAAATTTTATTATAAATCAGTAATTATATCAGTTAAATATATTAGATGTAATTGCTACTACCTGGAAAGAAAAAAAAAGGATTTCAGATGCTGTCTGAACAAAGTGGAAGCTAGTGTCAGTCATCTATGACTCTGCCTACACCATATTAATGCACAAAAAAGAAACATTTGATGTTTAGTTAAGATTTATTGGAAACTGTAAACAGTTATTTGATATTTATAATCTAAGTTGAATTGTTCTTCTAAAGCAGTTTTTTAAGTCATGTGACTGGCACAGCACCAATTGCAGACCCTCGTCTAAGAGTGTTGAAAAGGGATAAAGAGTCTTAGCTGAAAACAGAAAAGACAAAATGAATTAAATAAAAAGCATAAGTGTTCTAAAAAAAAAAGTCGTAGGATAATTAACAGGCAAACAGGGTGTTCAGCTGGGGGGCACTAGTGTGCAGTCATGTTGGAACAGGAAGGGGCCATCCCCTTCTCGTCCAACATCAGTGCCTGACCACACATGCGCTTCTGGAATAATAGTCAAACATTCCCATAGACACACTCCTAAACCTTTTGACCAGCCTTGTGGACAAAGGAAAAATTCAAGGAACCAATTATGAGGCATGTGAGTATTAATCTTCTTTTTGGGATAATTTTTTTTAGCTTTAAAATGACAAATGGGTTGCGTTATAGCTGAACTCAGGCTTTTGATACAGTTTACATAGTTCTTTTGGGTCAAGCTGGCCCAAACAAACTATGTCCCTCACTTTCATTCATGTCAGGGCCTGCATTTGAACCCAGAAAACCTCTGCTGTGTCTGGCATTGTCTCTTTTTGCTGAGCCACCTGGACACTTCCTTGGACAATTCCTTGAATGATCCTGCCTTGAACCTGGTTTGTCTTGAACCTTAAACTCTTTGCTCCTCCCATGACTTTCCTGATTTACGCCATGTCTCTGCACATCCTGTTTGCCAGATTATTGTGCTCTCTCTAGCCAGTATCTCATTTTTGTCTTTCCTGCTGCTGTCCATATCTTTGGTACCACTCATTACTGACCGTTGGCTTGTTCCTCGACTACTCTTCAGCTTGATCCAAACCTGCAACTACTTGTTACTGACCTTGTTTACTGACTATGCTTCTATTTAATCCTCACATGCTATATCCACTATTGCCCCCCTCTTTCTAACCTCCGGGTGGGGGGATCCTAAGGACCGCGACCTGGTACTGACACGCAGCTAAACCCATCACCATCATCTGGAGCTCCAGTGAACACTGGTTAGTACTTAGACTCTACACCTCAGGTGAGCCTGAGTTGTTTGCCAGGGTGACCTGCTTTTATACCAATCCTGCTGGTGGGAGTCCCCCTACTGCTATAGCTACTGGTCTTCAAACCTGACCCCAGACCATGACAATGTGAGGCTGCTGGATGTGCTGTATAAATTGTATGTAGCTGAGGCTACATATAGCATACTGCATTGTGTTCCGGGTTTGAGCCGAGACCTTCCTGTCTCATACCCGGAATACATTAGAGTCTGTCTGAGCGGCACTCAGCCATTCAGAGACAGCAATGTATTCTAGCAATGAATACAAGGCTTCCTCTGATTGGTTGAGTCAGAGGTTGAGACATCATCAGCCCGCCTCTCCACCGATCAGAGGAAGCTTTGTATTTATTGTTAGAATACATCACTTTCTATGAATGGCTGAGTGCCAATCAGATAGACTCTAATGTGTTCCAGGTATAAGACAGGTAGTCTTGGCTTGAACCCAGGAACACAGTGTAGTATGCTGTATGTAGCCTCAGCTACATACAATTTATACTGCACATTCAGCAGCCTCACATGTTAGTGAGGAACATAGTTCATTTAGGCCAGCTTGGCCCAAGCAAACAAACAAAAGCTGCAGTTCAGCTTTAAGCACATTCACTTAATAGCCACTTTATTCGGTTGACATGTTCTGATATGAAAACTGCAAAAAAACTTGGTCAAGCAGTACAGTTTTTCAATATTACAATTGTAAAGATGCATTATTTAACTGATTTTGTAAGATGTGGTGGTCACAGCATCTCACAAGCTACAACCTCCTGGGATTCTTTTTATACACTACAGTGTCTAGAGTTTACAGATAATATTGAGAGAAATCTAAAACATCAAGTGAGCAGCAGTTCTGTGAGCAATGAGAGAGGTCAGAGGACAATGACCAGACTTGTTTTAGCTGACAGAAAGTCCACAACCGCTCAAATATATTGAATTGTAAAAGAGCAGTGTGCAGAAAGGCTGCAGCAGGCAGCATGTAAGGTTTCACTCCCATAGGGCGAAACATGAAAATGAGGATACAGTGGCATTGGGATCACCACAGCTTGATGACTGAAAATTGAAAAAACATTGCCTGGTCAGAAAAATCGCACTTTCTGCTATAAAATGCAGGTGGCAGGGTAAGAGTTTGTTGTATACAGCATGAATCCATAGATCAGGCCTATCTTGTTGCTGACTCCATCCTTTACGGGTAATAGGTTTACCTAATGAAGTAGCAACTGAGTATATTCTTCACATTTGCTCCTGGCATCCCAAAGTGAGTATAAAAAAAAAACAGATAATATATCATTGTCACTTGTGTTTTCATTCCCTTCATTGTTTCCTGCTGTACTGTGTATACCCTTTAAAAATAGGATAGCTGTTCCTCTTCATACATATACTTAACTATTGCTTTAGTAAACAAAAGAACTGCCTAGTCACTTTTCAAAGTGCTAAGCCAGCAACTGGCAGAGCACTAGTGATGAAATCAATGATGAATCCCCTGCTCACAGTAATATATTGTAAGTCATTTATATGGGCTAAAGGCACCGTCATGATGTCATTTGCTTTATTTGACTAACTGTAGCTGTTTTTAATCTTGACAATGCCTCCATCTATTTCTAAAAAAGGAATTCTGATTTACACAAAGAGCTTTAGATGCGCCTCAGTAATTTGGATACTTTGGGGCCTTAGAGGTATATTCAGTGTTATAACTATAGAGTTGTCATATATTAAGTGCTACAGTCATCATTGTAGCCTGTTAATGACCATTCACTTGAATGATAATGACTTCTTTAGTTTAGGGAATATAATGCTAAAGAGATGAATGTGAAACACAATGAGGATTTATTCTCCAAAATTCCTTTTTTATCTGAATAAATTTATATAAAAAAGTGATGGCAGAAAAAAGACTGAGTAGTCCATCGAGTCTGCCAATTTTTTTTTTTTTTTTTTATATATATGCATCTTTTTTATTTTTTGTTTTGTTTGTTTTTTTGTTTTTCATAACTTTTTTACAAGAGTATAGATATATGTTTGTCCCAAGCATGTTTGAAGCCATTTACTGTTGACTGTCTCACTACCTCTGCTGTAAGTCTA
Organism: Rana muscosa; assembly: GCA_029206835.1. Classification (NCBI taxonomy): domain Eukaryota; kingdom Metazoa; phylum Chordata; class Amphibia; order Anura; family Ranidae; genus Rana; species Rana muscosa. The sequence continues at coordinate 674,159,379 of CM055116.1, forward strand.
TTCCAATCATCAACTACCCTTATGCCTTGTACACACGATCGGATTTCCGATGGAATAAAATCCGATGGACTTGTTTCATCGGAAATTCCGATCGTGTGTGGGCCCCATCTCAATTTTTTCCATCAGAGTAAAAAATAGAACATGAAATTCCAATCGTCTGTGTGGAATTCCATCGGAGAAAAATCCACGCATGCTCAGAATCAAGTCGACGCATGCGCAGAAGCATTGAACTTAAATTTTCTCGGCTCGTCTGAGTGTTTTACGTCACCGCGTTTTGGACGGTCGGACAGTGTGTATGCAAGACTGATGGAAGTCAGCTTCATCGGACTTCCGACGGAAAATTCCATCAGATTTTATTCCATCTGAAATCCGATCGTGTGTACAAGGCATTTCAGTAAACTAATACTTTTTATTATTATTTTTATTATTATTATTATTATACATGATTTATATAGCGCCAACAGTTCGTGCATCGCTTTACAACATCAGGGTTGTAAAGTGCTTTACAACATGACAGTACAGTTATCTACGATTAGTTAGTTTGAGGTCATGTCCCCATGTTCTTGATTTCGGTTTCATATTGGAAAAACTGCCTTCCTGAACCTTATTCACCCTCTTGATTTATTTAAAGATTTCAATTATGTCTCTACTTGACATGAAGTTCAGTTTCTGAAGTCTTTCTCTATATGTAGACCTTTCACCATTTTTGTTACCCATCTCTGGACTCGTTCTATCTTATCAATATCTTTTTGTAATTGAGGTCTGCAGAACTGGACGCAGTATTCTAAATTAGGTCTCATTAAAGATCTACTGTATATAGGGGAATCAGGACCTCCTTCTTCCTGCTGGTGATCCCTCTAGTGATATAAAGATCTATATAGAGGAATCAGGACCTCCTTCCTCATGCTAGTGATCCCTCTAGTGATGTATCCTTAAATTCTATTTGCTTCTTCCACTGCCTGGTCACACGGTTTGCTCATTTTGCAATCATCTGAAATAAGTACCCCCAAATATTTTTCCTCTGTAGTGCTGTCCAACATTGTACCCCCCAATGTTATACTCTCTCAAGGGATTATTTTTCCCTAGGTGCATTATTTTACATTTAGATACATTGAACTGCAGTTTCCACTGCTTCCAATCTTCAAGCAATGCCAAATCATGTTCCATGTTACAGACACCTCCAGGGATATGAACCCTATTACACACCTTTGTATTATCATCAAAAATACATACCTTGCCCAATAAACCTTTAGTTATATCACTTACATATAGATTAACTAGAACAGGACCTAGTACAGAGCCTTGTGGTACACCACTAGTGACTGGTCTCTGTTCCGAGTTAACCCAATTTACAACCACTCTCTGGTATCTATCCCTTAGCCAAATGCATATCCACTGAACCACCCAAGGGTTAAGTCCCAGCTTGTGCAACTTTAGTATTAGATCATTATGTGGAACTGTATCAAATGCCTTTCTGAAATCAAGATATGCTAAGTCCACAGCACCACCCTGATCCAAAACATTGATAATATAGTCAAAAAATTAAATCAGATTAGTCTGACATGATTTGCCCTCAGTAACGCCATGCTGCTTAAGTAATAAGTGAACCTTCTTTCCAGAAGTGATTCATTTATCTTGACTACAACTGATGGTAAACTTACTGGCCTGTAATTTCCAGCTTCTACCTTGCTGCTTTTCTTGTCTTTTCGTGCCTTTACACGCACAAAAACTTTAATGGCATCCCAGTCTTAGTCCTTAGGGTTCAATATTGAGTTGGCCCACCCTTTGCAACTATAAAAGCTTCAAGTCTTCTGGGGCTTCCAGCAGACACTTCCAAGAGTATCAGATGCCTGTGCCCCCACAACTTGCTGTGGTTCAATCCACTGACCCTTGCACTCTAGTGATGTAGGTACCAAGGAAAGAATAGAGTACAGTAGTCTTCTGCAGTGATAGCTCTTAAAGAGAATGACATTTGGCAGGGAAGGTGGCATGATGCATAAAGAAGTACATCAGCTATTGCACAAACCTTGTAAAATGCTTTTGAAATGTGCATTTGCATGCTCAAAAATACATAGAAAGACACTTTCACAAAATTGCCCAAAAAATATGCTCAGCAAGCAAAGTCATATGATGAATGATATATTCAGGTTAGTGACATTAAAGCAGAACGTTACCCTTAACAAATTGATAAAAATAATGTTCTTTATCAAGGAACATACATTCCACCTTAGTAATTATGCTACCAAAATGAGTGTGTTGCCTTTATCATTGTTCCTGTTGCTTCTTGTCAGAGGCTGCCATTTTGCTGAAGCCCAGAGTCCTTGAGCAGCAGTAAAGCTTTAGTCTATCAGCAGATCAGCCTCTAGTGTTCATCTAGTGGTAATGAGGTTGTGGTTATGAGGTTGCTAATTTTTGTCTCAAATGCCAAAAATGGACAGCAACTGAACTTGTGCAGAGCAGGGTGACTGGATTTTAACCACTTCAATACCAGGCACTTTCAACCCCCTCCTTCCCAGACCAATTTTCAGCTTTCAGCGCTGTCACATTTTGAATGAGAATTGCTCGGTCATACAACACTGTACTCAAATAAAATTTGTATTTTTTTTTTTTTCACACAAATAGAGCTTTCTTTTGGTGGTATTTAAAGAGGAGGTAAAACCTGATGGGTTTTACTTCCTCTTTGTTTCCTTGCAAAGGTATAGCATAATGGGCTACTAAGCATCGCATAGTAGCCCATTATGTGACATTTACCTGCAGGAGAAGGCCGTGATGTCCCCATCTTCCTCGCTAGCAGCGAGCGTCCATTCTTCACCCCTCTTTCTTCCGGGGCCGCGAACTCCGGCTCTGTGACTGGCGTGGCATCACTCCCGCGAATGACCCCAGCTTGAAACGGCACAGCGTACCCTTTCAAGACGGCGCATGCGCAGTAGAAGGCACCGTTCAGGGAAATTGCAAATATCTCCTAGACCGTGTAGGTCTAGGAGATATTTCAAGCACCTACAGGTAAGCCTTAACCTAGGCTTACCTGTAGGGTAAAGGTGGTTGTAAAGGGTTTACAACCACTTTAATCACCGCTGGGGTTTTTATTTTTTTCGCTACAAACAAAAAAAGGCCGAACATTTAAAAAAAAATAAAAAATTCTTATAGTTTCTGTTATAAAATGTTGCAAATAAGTAATTTCTCTTGACACATTTTGACCAAAAAGGATGCTGCTACATTTCTTTATAACGCAAATCAGTGTTTATTTGGTGTTGGCAGTGATGGAGGACAGACAGATGTTTTATAGGGACAGGGGTATCAGTGGTGCTTGGTGTACTGTTTGTGGGGTGATCTGTAACAGCTCTCGGTGTAAAATCATCCTCACACAGAGAGCTGTCACAGATCTGCAGATCCCTCCCCCCCCCCCCCGCACTGAGCTCTCCCTGAACTTGGCGGGGCGAACTGTCACAGACACATGTCTCTGTTTACATTGTGACGGCTGTGATTGGACAGGGCCATCACGTGATCAGGAGGGTCAATCACATCGCCCATATCCCGATCTCTGCTCGTGGCCACGCTGCAAGCACTCGTTCTGAGGGACTTTCCTGAACATCCACTCAAAACGAGGAAAGTACCACCCAGCCGTTTATGTGCAGTGGCCGGATGGGAGGTGGTTAAACAGTATAGACACTTATTTTTTATGTTTTACATAGCTATACCTGCAAAAGGGGCAAGTCTGAAGTGATCTAGCAGGACTTCCTTTTCACTTTAAAGTTACATTGTAAATTGACTTTGTCACTCAAAGAGAAAAAAAATAAGGCAGTTAGCAGGTATAAATTGATAAAGTGAAGACATAAGAAGAGCACAACCAATTAGGGATGAGCCGAACACCCCCCCGTTCGGTTCGTACCAGAACCTGCGAACAGACCTAAAGTTTGCGTGAACTTTAGAACCCTATTAAATACAATGGACTCGAACGTTCAAAATCAAAAGTGCTAATTATCAAGGCTAATATGCAAGTTATTGTCATAAAAAAGGTTTGGGGACCCGGGTCCTGCCCCAGGGGACATGTATCAATGCAAAACAAAGTTTTAAAAACTGCAGTTTTTTCGGGAGCAGTGATTTTAATAATGCTTAAAGTGAAACAATAAAAGTGAAATATTCCTTTAAATTTCGTACCGGGGGGGGGTGTATAGTATGCCTGTAAAGCAGCGCTTGTTTCCCGTGCTTAGTACTGTCCCTGCACAAAGTGTCATTTCTGAAGGAAAAAAAGTCATTTAAAAGCACTCGTGGCTATAATGAATTGTCGGCTCCCGGCAATACAGAGAAGAGTAACTGATAGAAAAAAAAATGCGTTGGGGTCCCACCAAATTCCAATACCAGGCCCTTCAGGTCTGGTATAGATATTAAGGGGAACCCTGCGTCAAATAAAAAAAAATGGCGTTGAGTTCCCCCCAAAAATCCATACCAGACCCTTTATCCGAGCACGCAACCTGGCAGGCCGTAGGAAAAGAGGGAGGGACGAGAGAGCGCCCCACCCTCCTGAACCGTACCAGGCCACATGCCCTCAACATGGGGAGGATGCTTTGGGGGTCTGTGACCCCTCAAAGCACCATGTCCCCCGGTGATTGTGGGGGTCTGCGGGGGGGGGCTTATCCGAATCTGGAAGACCCCTTTAACAAAGGGGACCCCCAGATCCCGCCCCCCCCCCATGTGAATTGGTAAGGGGTACATTGTACCCCTACCATTTCACAAAGAAAGTGTAAAAAATTTAAAAAAACACACAGACACAGTTGGGAAAGTCCTTTATTAAAAATAAAAAAATACAAATAAAAAACCCATTCCAGCAATGTAATCCAGTGTCCCGCGGTGATCCGATGTCCAGCGCTGCAGTCTCCTCCAGTCTCCACTCCACACGAAACCCCCATGACGTACGAGGGGGCGGGGTCACCCATCACATCATAGGGTAAGCCCCAGCTTTCCCCGCTTGCCGGGGAATAGCCAATGAGGTAGGCGGGATTCCGCCTACGTCATTGGCTATTCCCTGCAAGCGGGGAAAACCGGGGCTTACCCCTATGATCTGATGAATGACCTCGCCCCCTCGTACGTCAGACCCCGCCTACCTGAGCGGACCTGATGGGGAACTTCCTCCGCAGTGTAATAAATGAATAGACCCCACCCCTTCTCATGTTCTCAATCAGGTCCACTCAGCCTTACACCCAGTGAAGGTGACCCGCCCCCTACGTCATTGGCTGAGCGGACCTGATGGGGAACATGAGAAGGGGCGGGGTCTATTAATTTATTACACTGCAGAGGAAATCCCCATCAGGTCCGCTCAGGTAGGCGGGGTCTGACGTACGTCATTGGCTATTCCCCGGCAAGCGGGGAAAGCTGGGGCTTACCCTATGATGTGATGGGTGACCCCGCCCCTCGAACGTCAGACCCCGCCTACCTTGGCGGACCTGATGGGGAACTTCCTCCGCAGTGTAATAAATGAATAGACCCCACCCCTTCTCACGTTCCCCATCAGGTCTGCTCAGCCAATGACGTAGGGGGCGGGGTCACCTTCACTGGGTGTAAGGCTGAGCGGACCTGATGGGGAACGTGAGAAGGGGTGGGGTCTATTCATTTATTACACTGCGGAGGAAGTTCCCCATCAGGTCCGCTCAGGTAGGCGGGGTCTGACGTACGAGGGGGCAGGGTCACCCGTCAGATCATAGGGATAAGCCCCGGCTTTTCCCGCTTGTGGGGAATAGCCAATGACGTAGGCGGGATCACGCCTACGTCATTGGCTATTCCCTGGCAAGCGGGGAAAGCTGGGGCTTACCCTATGATGTGATGGGTGACCCCGCCCCCTCGTACGCCATGGGAGTTTCGTGTGGAGCGGAGACTGGAGGAGACTGCAGCGCTGGACATCGGATCACCGCGGGACACTGGATTACATCGCTGTAATGGGTTTTTTATTTTTTTATTTTTAATAAAGGAATTTCCCAACTGTGTCTGTGTGTTTTTCTTACAATTTTTTACACTTTCTTTGTGAAATGGTAGGGGTACATTGTACCCCTTACCAATTCACATGGGGGGGCAGAATCTGGGGGTCCCCTTTGTTAAAGGGGTCTTCCGGATTCCGATAAGCCCCCCGCCCGCAGACCCCCACAACCACCGGGCAAGGGTTGTGGGGATGAGGCCTTTGTCCCCATCAACATGGGGACATGGTGCTTTGAGGGGTCACAGACCCCCAAAGCATCCTCCCCATGTTGAGGGCATGCGGCCTGGTACGATTCAGGAGGGGGGCGCTCTCTCAACCCCCCACTCTTTTCCTGCAGCCTGCCAGGTTGCGTGCTCGGATAAAGGGTCTGGTATGGATCTTTGGGGGGAACTCCACGCCATTTTTTTTTTATTTGGCGTGGAGTTCCCCTTAAAATCCATACCAGACCTGAAGGGCCTGGTAATTGAATTTGGGGGGACCCCCACACATTTTTTTTTTATCAATGACTTTTCTCTGTATTGCCGGGAGCCGACAATTCATTATAGCCGCGAGTGCTTTTAAATGACTTTTTTTCCTTCAGAAATTACACTTTGTGCAGGGAAAGTTCTAAGCATGGGAAACAAGCGCTGCTTTACAGGCATACTATACACCCCTCCAGGTATTTTTCAAGGAATATTTCACTTTTATTGTTTCACTTTAAGCATTATTAAAATCACTGCTCCCGAAAAAACTGCAGTTTTTAAAACTTTGTTTTGCATTGATACATGTCCACTGGGTCAGGACCCGGGTCCCCAAACACTTTTTATGACAATAACTTGCATATAAGCCTTTAAAATTATCACTTTAGATTTCTTCCATAGACTTTTACAGAGTGTTCCGCGGCTTTTCGAATTTGCCGCGAACACCACAAATTGTTCGCTGTTCGGCGAACGGGCGAACAGGTAATGTTCGAGTCGAACATGAGTTCGACTCAAACTCAAAGCTCATCCCTACAACCAATTACTCTCTTAGTAGATGGCAAACTTTTACAGGTGGTCACTATAAAAAGCGTGTGGACAATATTCAAACTCAAACCTCAAATTGTTATCAAACATCAGTCATATTTGTATTTCATGGGTCACCTTTAATCTCTCATCCCTCAAAGCTTTTGTTGGCATATTCTTTTACATTTAAAAAAGTCCAAAAATGCCTCCTATATCACAAAGTACTTGTTTTAGCTAAACCCGATAAGACGTTTTGCATAAAATTATTTTAAATGGTCCTTCAGACTCTATTTTATTTAAGAAAATTATTTCTAAATAGTCTATCTTGCATGTTGTCTCCAACCCCTGAATTTTGCTAACAAACCTTCAGAAAATTATCTTCACATGTTGTCATTGTGGAAGGAAGTGACTGCCCAGGCTTTTGCACTTAATTAAATTACAATCATATCACAATTTGATAGATAGGAAAAAGTGAGGTTTGAGGGGGTGTGGAGGGGGGATCAGATCAAAGGAACCAAGAGTTGTGATTTTTATATTAGGTGTGCTGGATGTGAACAAGTCCCTGTCTTCACACATCCCATTATGAAATGCACAGAGGTACTCGTTAATATCTTGCCATCCAATTAGTGCACTTGTAAGCAACCCACTCTTCAATCCCCATAGCAATTAGAGAAGTCGCAGTGCTCCTAAAATAATTATCTGATCATTGTTGGTGACATGGCTTGACTTCATAAGCTAATATATTTGTTTAGTCTTTTTGGTGAGAAAGATTCTGTCACTAAACTCACTGAGATGAGAACTCACTTACTCAGTGAGATGTATATCTAAATTAGAAACAATACAAGTTAGAATACAAACATCTTATTAGTGAAAAATCCTGAGGGACAAATTATAAAGCTGTTCTACACACTAAAGAGACAAAAGCACGTGCAATGTGCATAGCCAAACTTTGATTTTAAATATAACAAACTGAAAAAATACTCATAGATAATTTGGTATCCTCTGTTAACATGGACACCATCCTTTCCGCTTTCCATTATAAAGTGAAACTCCAGCCAAACAGCTAATTAGAAAAGGAAATACATACATATGAAATTCTAACCTTCTAAATATTTTAGAATTATTTTTCAGTCAAGCTTACTTTTTAATTAAAAACAAACAAGTTTTTTGTTAACAAGGTATTAAATGAACAATTGCATGGCACTTTGTATAAATAAAAATAAATAAAAAATAGGTGCGTAAGTGGTATCCAAAGTATAAAGTCAAAATACGGATTTATCAGACATTAGAGTAAGTACAGTGTTAATACAAATACTTAGAACTTAGAACCAACATTCTTTGAATGGGAATCCCATGAAAGAATGTGGACCAAGGGTAGCAAAGGGAGGAAAATGGGTTAGAGTTCAATTGTGGGCTAGTAAACATAAAGGGGGTATGTTGAGTAGCACCTCAGCTGATTGAAGAGGGGCATAGTGGCAATATACATAATATATTACAAGGGTACATGCTTAGATGTAGAATCACAAAACAAATCATAGGACCCTCAAAACAATATCATACAGCGCAGGCGTCTGACTGCTCAAGCCATCTATCCCAGATTTGTTGTACTTTGAGGGGTAGACTCTGTGAAGATAAACCAGTTTCTTATACAGGAGTGAAAAGTTGATCTCAATCAACCAGGCTTAAAAGTTGGGGGGATCAGTCTGCATCCAGTGACATGCCACAAGTTTCCAGGCACTAAAAACGGTTTCATGTAAAAAAAAAACAGGGAGGAACTTGTCCGCATCAATATATGCAAACAGGCCTAGTAGACACAATTTAGGGTCCAATTAGAGAGGGGAACCCATACGGTCATGTAAAAATGTAATTATTTGTTTCCAGTAGGCTTGAATAACTGGACAGGTCCACAGTAGGTGAAATAAAGTACTCATGTCCTCTGAACACCAGGGACACAATGGACTGGGTGGACTGGGTGGTATCTGGAAGTTAGGTACGCTCTATGTATAATATAAAGTTGCATGTGTCTGTCAGGTAATCTAGGTGAAACCAGTTTGGTGCCTTCCAGTACCTAATCCCACTCTGCATCATCTAGAGACCCAACACCCTGCTCCTCCATCAGAGGTAGCAGGGTATTGGACACCACTATAAAATCTGTGCGGGGCATGGTTGAATGTGTTGCCGAGAAGCAAGAAAACGCTTGAGTGGTTGAATAATTATAACACCAAGTGTCCTTTAAAGCAAAATCCGCAAATAAATTACTTGACCAAGTGGCAGATGCGGTAGGGGGAGCAGATTACGAGTGCAGGCGATCTAGTGCTGGATTGAGAACCATATTAAAATCCCCCAGCCAGATTACTGGCGTGGCTGGAAACTGTGCCATAATAGAAAACTGTCATTGACCACCGCAATGACAGTGGGGGGGGATATAAAAGGCCAAAATTAGGCAAGGCCTCCCATACAATACCACATGTATAAAAATGTATAATACCGCCAGCGGGCACTCAGGATCTTGGGAACAAGATGGACCGGGAGCAGAGCTCAGCACACTTGTGTCCTACTCCATTGCTGTCCAAGCCACACCCCCCAGTTAAACTTACTCTAAATACCTTCCCATCCAGTTCCTAGTGCCTAAAAACATGTGTGCCGGATATTACTGCACACTACAATATAGTCAGATAGATGAATATAGTCTTACAGAGCATAACCTACCACTCTTCTGGTGTCTATAGTGCTGGGAATTGTGGGAAGATGATATAATAGTAGAGTTCAAGTATATTTTCAAGATTGTGGATTCACTTTGAGGGAAAAATAACTGGGCACGTTTAACACCATGGGTTTCGATTTACTAAAAGTGGGGAGTGCAAAATCTGGTGCAGCTGTGCATTGTTGCCAATCAGCTTCTAACTTCAGCTTGTTCAAATAAGCTTTGACAAAAAAAAAAAATAGAAGCGGATTGGTTTCTATGCAGAGCTGCACCAGAGATTGCACTCTCCAGTTTTAGTAATCAACCCATATGTGTGTTTATGCATGAATAGAGTTGCATCAATGAGCATGTGAAAAGGCAAATGCAATGCACTGTAATGGATGACTTTCAAATGAAATTTCAATGCCCATTTTTTGTGCAGAGCACCACAACAACAGTGGTACAGTGTGTTGAAAACATTGTCAACTTTTTTGTGCCTTGTGGTGAATTGGCAACTTATTTAAAATGATTAGTTTCCCTAACACAACATGTAAAATAATGTGCTTGCTGCACCACACCCCAATCCACTGCAGAGATGAGAAGGAGGCCTCAATTTTTTTAAATAATGCACAAGAAAATTAGAATAAATTATTTTAGATATGCCCAGAGTTCCTCTTCATGTTCAGAAGTTTGCATAAAGCTTATACAATATACAGTATTACTGTATTACTACAGTATTACTGTAGTCCCATGACACCAGGAAGGGAAAACGGCTAATTGGGCCCAATTTGGACATTTTCACTTAGGGGTGTACTCACTTTTGTTGCCAGCGGTTTAGACATTATTGGCTGTGTGTTGAGTTATTTTGAGGGGACAGCAAATTTACACTGTTATACAAGCTGTACACTCACTAATTAACATTGTAGCAAAGTGTAATTTTTCAGTGTTGTCACATGAAAAGATATAATAATATATTTACAAAAATGTGAGGGGTGTACTCACTTTTGTGAGATACTGTATATGCACTCTTTTGATATTCCAGGCAGAACATGTGCACTGCTAGCAGATGACAGTGGTTCTGCTCCAGTGTCCTTAGTGTTATTATAACTGTGCTTTCTATAACCCTGTCCCATGGTATAGTCCCATGCTATAGTCATTTCCTAATATAAAATTCTGATAAAGAATTTTGTATAATAAAGGTCTGCTTTTTTTGTTGCATATCAATATTGCTCATCTCCTGCCGCCACTTCTTGTCTGTATACATGCACTTTAGTGGTGACTGCATGCAATTTCTCAGGGCTTTCTGACAACAATGGACCATTGCCATTTGCAGTTTCCAGTAGAAGCCCCTGAGACACGGTGACGATGCAGAAACACAATTGGAAGACAGGGACGGAGTGTTTTACAGTCCAGAAAGTAGTAATGAAAGAAAGGTGTACCGCTCTAAGGTTCCAGGTTCCTTCAATTGCTCCCGCCCTGCTCCACTCACAGGTGCTTGCTATGCACTAATTCATAGAGAGAAAAGGTTGTCTGGACTGCCGCACTCTGGTCAAGCGTTTTATTAACAAACACAATTAAAATACCAAAAAATCCAAAGAAAAATTTACAAAATCCATCAAAAAGCAATCAAACATGGAAGGGACATACAGGGCAAAAGGCTAACGCGTTTCACATCAGGGTGTGATGCTTACTCATAGATTCTCATCTCTGCCAGAGTGTGGCAGTCCAGACAACCTTTTCTCTCAGTGTTTTACAGTCCCTATAACATAAACTGTCTGATCAAAGACCTTCTTAGTGGGAACATCAGAAATTATTTAAAATGTTAACTGACTTTTGAAATGACATACTACAATAATATTATTAAATTAAGCATATATATGATTTAAGTAATTAGGTTTATGTACATGTAGTTTGTTTATTTTATTTTCCTTACTCTATTTTATAGTATTATTGTATAGAGTGCTGCATTTTCTTATGACTTTGGGACATCAATATTACAATGATCCTCTAAAGGTAAATCAGTTCTGGAGGATTGTGAAATAAAAATACATGATGGAATTCTATTATTATCCTATTCAGCAGTTGTACTGTAAAAAAGGAAGTGGTGACCTATGTCCAACATGTACTCACAATGTGCTGATATGCACCTGCCTTGTGAACAAGAGTCTCTGGAAACGGTGTTTAGATATTGGCAGCAATCTAAAAGGTCAACGTGATGAGTGGTCAGAAATGGGAAGGAACTTTTTGTATTCCATCAACTATTATCAACGCTAACAAAGATTCATCATTAGCATTTGTCAGTAGCTTAAAAGGGTCATATTAAACTTCTAGTCCTACAGCAATATTTTCAATGGTTTTGGCACAGAAGCCTACTTATTACAAGGCTGCCGCCTAAGTGATATTTGTCACAGAGCTCTTAAAAATCGGCTTTAATGCCATTGGCCAAAACGAGATTGATCTTTGAGCTCTGTGGTCTCCCTTTGTCAAAATACAGTGCATTATAAAAACCAATGCTAAATACTTTATATAGAGGCCTCCCTGCTGTGTATTAGAAGATCAGTGCATATTTCATACATAGCTGTTAGGTAGCCAGCCACATATGCATCAGCTTGTTTCATAATTGATAAGTTGCTCCAAAGAACAGTCAGTCAATGAAGTCATTTCAAGTAGTTGTGCATTATATTTAAATGTAAAATGTTTATTACTAACAAGATATATTTTAATACGTGCAGCTGAAACAAATAATGTAACCTTACCAATAAAAACAATGTTCTGCTTAAAAAAAATTGATTGTAATAATGTATGTATGTGATTGGATTATCTATTTCAAAACTGGTTACCAACTAGCAAAAGAAAGCTACTATCGAAACTTTCTTAAAAAACAACAGTAGGGGGTTTAATTATTAAAGAAATAAGAACTGTACTTCTGGCAAAGTAAAGGTTCCCTGAGCTCTGAACGAATAAATTGAGGCAATGTTCATTTTATTCATCCAATTAGGTTCTAGCAAAAATCCTGTTTTCTTATTTTATCTCTCTTTCCCATGAATGGCTATTCAAAGTGGAATCTTCTTTACCCTATTCAATAAACTAAATAAATATTCACTTTCCGACGTGAAAATTCATTTTGCCAATTGAACAGTCTTTAAACCTTTAGTAAATTCAACTCACTAAGTTTATTGTCTTCCACTGCATTTAGGTACCAAAATTATGCTAGAAATTAAAATAACCTTGGTTCAAAAATATATCCATATGCATAATGTAAATTGTGATGTATGCAAAACACAAATTGTGCAAACTATGGTGTTCTTATATTATCTGCCTGCATCCTTTGCACTATTTATTTATTAAATATATATTGATTATATAAAGAATGATATAATCAATAAGAAGCCTCTACAACTAAATGATCATCAGTTTCCTTCCACAAGCCAAAAACATAAAAGCAGGTTAATCAGCTTCCATTCAAGTTGGCCCTAGTATGTGTCTGTATGAAATTGGTAGCGCCATTAGACTGCAAGCTGCTTTAGAGGCAGATATTGATGTGAATGGTTTAAAGTACTCCGTAAGCATTACATAATAAGAAACTTACACAATCTGACAAAAGGTGGACCATTTAGCAGTTTTGCAAATAAGAAAGTTTATACTTTGCCGTTTATACTTTGAGATTGTTGCAAACAGAACTTTTTTTCAGAAATGCTGAATAATAACTGGTCAATACCCATATTACTGTATGGTGACCCTTAGATATTACACAGCAATTGGCCATTGACTTTTTTGGTGAACTGTTCATTTGCAAACTATGCTTTGTCTTTTTCCTAATCATGTTATAAAAGTATGCTGAATGTTTACATGGGGAAGTGGCCAATTGGCCACTTTTCCATTTTCCACATTCCAATTTGTTAACCATTTTTCTATTTTCTTTTACCTATTTTTGCCATATTTTATTGAACTTTGGTGTATAAAGCCTATAACACATGAGCCAAATGTTGGGCAGCATTTGGCCCATGTGTACTGCCACTGGTTGGACAGAAGCTGGCTTCTGTCAAAGCGTTATGACCGAAAAGGGTCTGCCAATCGGTTCTTGATCAGCACTCTCAGCCAGCTGAGAGTGCTGACCTGAGTATTCTGGCGGGGCATCCCCCCGTCAGAACACAAAAGCACAGCAGGGAAGATCGCTGTGCTAGCATTGGAGAGTTAGTACAGTGGTTCCTCCTGAGCTGTCAGGTTTTTTTTTCGTTCAGCCCTGCTGGGTTGAACAAAAAAAAAAAACTAGTGTGTACCAGGCTTTATATAAGTAGAGCATAGGAGGAACCATATGCAGATTGCCAGTAGTGGAGCTTTTATCCTTTCATTGCCAGGCCCTGCACTTCACTTCAGATAGACAGACTTTTTTGCAATCTTTCACTTTTTTATTTTATACTCACAGCTTTTAGAGTTTGTAAAAGACTCCGCTCCCCAAAATCTTACAATTTCTGACGGCATAGGGCCGACAGAACAAAATATTGAGCTACTGAATTTGTAGGTTCTGTGATAGTTGCAAACATGTTTATCAAATAAGTTATTTTTAATAAAATTATTATCATTATTACACAGAAGAAGAATGCCCAAGGGACATTGTGAGACACAAACCACAGGGTATAAAATATACACAATTTTTATTGAACATTTAAACACTTTTAATACATACAGTTAAAAATTATTCTGGTAGACCTAAGTACATACACATATGCATGGGTTTCCATAGTTACATAAATTAAGGTATAACTAACAGTCCAATGTGTAAAAGTATATATGATAAATTTCTCTATGCGTTTGGCAAGACAATGCTCACTTCCTCAGGAGATACATATATAAACATCTGAAATTAGAGACAGGATTGTTAAAAATCAGCGCAGAAAGGGAAGGGGAGGGAAGGTAAAGGGGTCAATCAGGTGTGAGCTTGTTTGGTGTCTGGTGTTCATATCTCTTGGAATATCCTGGGTAGGTGAGTATCTACCAGCCATGGTACTATGTCATGTTCCAATAGCATTGACTTGGGTTTGGTTCTGTTTATTTTCTTCACTGTTTGGGTATTTGTTTCTCATTATTTCATGGTATTTTACCACCAATATCTGCACATTTATAAGGCAATATTACTTTCATAATGGGTTTTCCAGCTGGGATTCACTCACCAATGGGTCATTTCAGGGCCACCAATTTCAATCTATTTCTTGATAATGGACACTTATTTGTCTCCTTTTTTAATAAATCACAAATTGTATTAATTTTTTATATTTATACAAAATCCACCCCAATGTAGATGGCCAATGAGGTCCACATATAATTTATTGCCCCTCTGGGAAAGTGCCCCATTTCCCTCATATTGTTTAGGCGTCATACTTTTACCATTAGCCACTTCTGGTACACATTTTTTTATGTTCATTATGTGTTTGCATGCACCTATACCTATTGTATTTTACACTATACGTGGGGTGTGATGTTTAGGCGTTTTGCTACTTGGAACAAGTACTTTTGGCTCCCTTCATTGAGGTTTACTGTTGCTGTTTTCCAGCTTTCAGTATTTGCACACCCCTGATCATCGTGACACCTGATCATTTCCTTGGAAGTTTGCCTGTCTGGCTGGCCCCCTCTCCTCCACAGTCCCTTAGGAGAACTATACAGACCATTTGGGGATATATCATTTTTTCCTTTATGTTTATTTTTAATGGGGAGACCTTTGGGAACCAAGAATCCACTTGACTGTTTATTCTGTTTTGAAAGTTCATTAGGACTAATATACACAATTGTAAGTTTTTTGGTTTTCCCTCTCCCTTCTTTGCCTGTTTCCTCTCCTTTGATTTTCCCCACTCCCCTCTCCTTTTCCCTCCCCTTTTCCTCCCCCCTTCCCCTTACCTCCCCTTCTCTCCCCTTCACTTTATGCTTTGATTCTTATTAGCCATGTCTCTAATTTCAGATGTTTATATATGGACTCCTAAAGGAAGCGAGCATTGTCTCGCAAAACGCGTAGAGAAATGTATCATATATACATTTACACCTTGGACTGTCAGTTATACCTTGATTTATGTAGCTATGGAAATCCATGCATATGTGTATGTACTTATGTCTACCAGAATTATTTTTAATTGTATGTATTAAAAGTGTTTAAATGCTCAAAAAAAATTGTGTATATTTTATACCCTGTGGTTTGTGTCTCACAAAGTCCCTTGGGCATCCTTCTTCTGTGTACATATACATATCGGGACTGAGACACTCTCATGCCCCACACATTCCAGTTCTCTTGTGTGTAAAATCATTATTAGCGCTCACAAACACAATAAAATGTACAATTCCTACTAAATTACTACTAAATCTAGAAGAAAAAACTGAGTTAAAACAATAGCTACAAATGTAAATGTAAATGTAAATTTTTGCCCTATTGTGAAACAGTAAGAATTGAATGTATGCAAAACTGTAAGTAAACAACTTATGCAAAAAATCTAGAGGATGACTTCACACCTTTGTGTTGTGGTTATGTTCAACCCACAGTGATATTTCACAGTGGAACAGTAACTTGACATATTCAGACAACCACTTACTCTTCATGAAAGACAGAAACACACCCATCCTTCATTCTTTATCCCATAGTGCAATGCTTCCCACTTATAAAATCTATCACAAGACCAGGGCATTGTCACATAGAGGGCCTGTCCCTGGCTATAGATATATTAATATTGAGGTAGCAGAATATCAAACGGGTTCTTCTAAAACAGTCACCACAGTGGGGTTATTCCAAAAAATTGTGCCACCACCTTGAGAAAAACTTGCCTACCAGATAGCAAGCAAACCAGGCGAGTGGCTATAGCCCAGCCAAGGCCTTTGCTTGTATGGAAGATCGTAGATCTGGATGGGTGGCTGTATATCCAAATAACGATAGCACTGATCTATCCAGGATCATTTGTACAGCAAATAAACTCAGCAGTAACCAAAGGAAAGAAAACCAACCATAGTGTAATATTGCCTCTTTTGGTAATTTATTCAGTAAAAAAGCATATTGCACTTACATTTAAACAGTAAAATTTGCGCATAAAACAGCAGACCAGGCCTGCTACAAACAAAACAGGAGGATGCTGTTTTATGCGCAAATTTTACTGCTTAAATGTAAGTGCAATATACTTTTTGATAACCCATTTGATATTCCGCTACCTCAATATTAGAACTATGATGCTATTTTTATTGCCAAGTGATTTGCAATATCTGGACTTTAACTAGCACGGCTTCTCCATTCCATATTTTAGTTTGTGTATATCCCACATTAAGCTGCTGCTCTTTGGATTTAAATTTTAAACTTTGATTTTGACATATTAATGTACTCTTGACACATACGCACATTTCTTTCCCCTTTTATAGATATATTAACTATGAAAAACATGGACTTTAAATAGGCAGTCTGGAGAACAATTGAATACTTTTGTGTTTTAATCTATCTGCAAACAGTAAAGTTAGCCTAATTTTTTTGTATAATTTGAAAGATGATGTTACACTGAGTAAATAGATACCTAACATGTCACGCTTTAAAATTGCGCATTGTTCATAGAATGGCGCCAAACTTTGATACTTAAAAATCTCCATAGGCGGCACTTTCGAATTTTTTACAGGTTACCTGTTTAGAGTTACAGAGGAGGTCTTGGGCTAGAATTACTGCTCTCTCTCTAACATTCGTGGTGATACCTCACATGTGTGGTTTGAACGTCGTTTACGTATGCGTTCTCTTCTTCATGCGAGCACGCGGGGACGGGGGCGCTTTCATTTTTAAAAAATGTTATTGTATATTTTATATTATTTTTTTATTTTTACACTTTCCCTTTAAAAAATAAAGTTTTGATCACTTTTATTCCTATTACAAGGAATGTAAACATCCCTTGTAATAGGAATAGTGCATGACAGGTCCTCTTTATGGAGAGATGTGGGGTCTATAAGTCCCCACACCTCTCCTCCAGGCTGAAAAGCCTGAGATCAAAAAAAAATTACGATCTCAGGCTTTCCTGCCAAGTCCCCGCCATTGTTTACTTCCGCCGGCCTGGATGTGACGTCATAATGTCGCACACGGGCCTCTGAGAGTCATAGAGACTGCCGGGGACCATCTGGCCCTAAGATATGGCTAACTTCCGGCGTCTACGGATTCTTTCTCTGGCTCGCACGGATGAGCCGGTAGAAGCACTGGAGGGCGGTGAGAGGGGGGGTCCCCTCCAGCTGCCTGTAAGAATGATCAAGCGGCTAAACTGCTGCTATGATTGTTCTTACAATGCAGGGAGTTGCCAGCTGAACAAAATGTTAGCTGGATGATGCCTGTAGCTGCAGGCATCATTCAGATATCCCCACTCAAAGCCCAGGACGTCATATGTTGTACCTTGGGCGGGAAGTGGCTAAATTAATTTCTTTAATGATTGGGAAGCTTCAGCAAAGCTCTTCATAATTTCATCGGTGCTGCTGTCAACTTAATCTAGTTCTGCTGTAAGTCTTACTTTTAAAATATGAATGCCTATATGTATGAAAATAGAGACACACCCTCTTGTCTGCATCTTACAGCTTAAGAAAGGTAGATGGGGAAAATCTTTGTGAGCTCTTCATTCCAGAGCCATGCCACAAGCAGAATGGCTGCTTGTGGCATGGCTTGGCATGGCAAAGCAGATCTTTCCTAGTTCAGCACTCATCTACAAAAAATTATTTCTGTTCACTGATATCTATTCAGATATCTCCATAACATGCACAAAGCTTAGCTCTACCTCCGTACCTCTCATGGGAAACTGATCTCAACAGCAAAGCTCCTCTTCACCTTCATTTTCCACACCCTTAAAATAGACACAAAAGCTGGAGTCCATCGACGATCCTTATTGTACTTCATTGTTTAAAAGGCAAATGGTCCTGAGTATTCACAAGCTCAACAAGATGCTTATGCATTCCAGCAAAAGCCTTAATTACAGCTAAGTAGTTGTATTCACCTCTCTATTTTAGCCCTTGGCATGTCAAATCGCATGTCAAAACGACAGTATTTGCCGCAAATTGCCGGAAATGGCACCGTTCTAATCGGTGCTACGCCGCATCTGCGGCTCTGCACTGATTTCCAAAAGTAGTTTCTGTACTACTTTTTGCGATTTTGGCCCGCGATTTACATTGACATCTGTGCAGAAACCTGCACAGATGTCTCTGTAATTTCGGCCGAAATCGGGACTGACCAGCGGGAGTGAAATCGTGCGAGTTCAGCTGAACTCGCACGGCTTCACTCTCGCAGCCCAGTGTGAACCTGGGCTTAAACAATACCAAACTTCACAGAAAACACACAGCTGAATGTAATAATTATAACTTGTGGAACTCGGCAGTGACTTCAATCAAGGGGAAAAAGACAATTCCAGACATTTTGGGATTGATTTATTAAAACTGGAGAGTGCAAAATCTGGAGCAGCTGTGTATGGTAGCCAATCAGCTTCTAACTTCAGCTTGTTCAATTGAGCTTTGACAAAAAAAAAATGGAAGCTAACTGGTTTCTATGCAGAGCTGCACTAGATTTTACACTCTCCAGTTTTAGTAAATCAACCCCACTGTGTGCGAAAACATACACGTATAAACACATATAAACATTAAAATCTATATACCATATGTTAAAAGATTGGAGAAGAAAGCTACTACAAAATACAGGAAATGGCATGGAAGAAAAAACAAAAAATGCTTGACAAAAAGGGAGAAGTAAAAAAAATTGCAGGAGATACCAATATTTTCACTCTTCAGTGAATGGTTATCATGCTGGACCGTATATAATTAAATTATTGAAAAAGGTGTCCATCCACCAAAATCTATCTCTATCATTATGGGTATGGATTTATATTTATACCCATAACAGTATAGATGGGTAGAGATAGATTGTGGTGGATTAACATGTACTGCAAGTATCATTTTAGTGTTGGTTCTCTGAGCAGCAGCTTCAAATCCTCCTACTATCTGTATCTTAAGCAAATCTGAATGGCTATTACATGGAAGAAGATTTAGTGATCAGTGGGGTCATCCAAATGAATACAGTGTACGTATCTTGGTATCATAAAGAAACTATACCTCTACATTGTGCAGTCAAACTGAGAATTTTGTCTGGAAAAGGGAACATGATTCCAAACCATAAACTGCTGGAAGAAGGGGCAAGTAATGCTCACTCCTACTGGATCAATCAACTAGCTGGGATTTACAGGTATCCCCAGACAGATCACTTCTGTGAAGACCATTCTGAGGTTCAGTAATGATAGATCTGGGGAATAAGATTATATTATTTTAAGTGCTGCAGAAATTGTTCTTCATGGGAAATGCCTGTTCAAGAAATGTTATAATACGAAGATCCACTGCTTAAGATGGGCATGTGTTCACATGGGGGTGACCTTGGCAGCAAGAGTATTTCACACTATTTTGAGCACTTTATTAAAATAGACCACAGAAAATATTTGATTATTTTCACAATAATATTTAATTGAACTTTGTGACACAATTTAATTTTATTTATAAATTTCTGGTACAGTGGATATGTTGATTTGTTTGCACTGTTGTTTTAAATAACTTGTTTTATGAATGTATTGCACATTTTATATATTGATCTTTATTGATACATAATGTATGAATTATTCAAAGTTTTTTTTTTGGACATACAATATTACAAATGGTGTTATTGTAATTTATTGTATACAAATACACATAGTATAGCTCAGCAAACTTCTTTAGAGAATGTTTGGATGAGCTTGGCTCATGCTATTGTGCACACTTGATACAGCACTGTAAATCTGGCTAGCAACAGTTTTTAACAATTTTTAATAGCAAGGCTAGGCCCAAATTTACTTCAGATAAAGAGCATAGACACATGGGGCTTTACTGCAAGAATTACAGCAGTAAAGTTAATCAGGGACAATAAGCTGGGTATAAACCTTGTCTTTATGTAGCGGGTATATATATTTTAAATCTGGTGAGGACACCAGTGATGCATAGTTCCCTGTGGCCCAGCAGGTGGCGCTGTCACTTTGGGCCGGGGTTGAACCATCGCTGCAGTGCCGTACCCTTTGTGTCCTCTCGCAGCGGTTGTACGGCGGGCCGGGGAACCCGCCGTGCATCCTGGGAAAGGGTATAGAGGGGGCGGATATCTTCGCCATGAGGTGGAGTCCCAGGCACCTTCAGCCTGAGGGCTGTGGTTGCGGTCGGTGTCCAGGCGGCCTAGGCCTGGACACTTGGAGTTCGTGTTCCGCCCCAGACACCTTCAGTCTGGGGTGAGGTACTCACCTGGAGGCCTGGGGCCCAGTACCTTCCGCTGGGTCCTGCGAGGGAGGGATCATCCTAGGGGGCCCGGGAGAGGGGCACCCGAATCCAGAGGCGTAAGGGACCGGAGGATGGACGCACCCGAAGACCTGGTGCAGCAGATTGCCAGTGTCGGGTGTACCTCTGGAGACCGCCCGGAGGGATATCTTTCCCGAACAGGGGCCAAATTCAAAGAGGAAGTTCAGTCCACGTTCAATGACCGGTGGCAGCGGTCCAACTATTTCAATCAGGTCAGTGGCAGGGGCCTGCTATTAGGCCTGTGGTAGGGGCCTCAACAGTTCATCCGGTCTGTGGCAGAGACCAACCTCACGGTCGGTGGCAGAGACCGTGCGCCAGGCCTATTCGCTAAAAAGGAATAGGAGAGCTTAGTTGTGCCTGGGCCTACTCGTATCCACACCCCCATGTTCGTCTGTTCTTGAAAGTTCAACTGAGTGTTTTCACCGTACTGTATAAGAAATAAAGGAGTGTTGGACTTTCGATTGGTGTGGGACTCTATTATTGGCAGACACGTTTCCATGGAACAACTGAGGCTTCGTATGCAGTGGACAGACCCGGGGGTAATTCAAATAACTTTGCTCAACCCTCTTATACACACTAGGGGAGAGCTTGGCGTAGTGTCCCTGCACTCTCCTCTCCCAGGTACCCCTAGACGCAAGCCATGCACAACAGCCAAGAGGGAGAGTGAGGGTCCACTACATTCAGAATATCTAAGGAAACTGCGCAAATGTGAGTGATGTAATGTGAGGTGATTTAGTTGCACATTGTTACTGCACTTAAGCTGCCTAGAGATGAGTCCCTTTTTTTTTCATTCAGCTGGTCGTTTGAATGAAAAAAAAAAAGGCTTGATTCCCCCATTCACACATTTGAGGTGGGTGTGGGAATCATCCCTGCTGAGCCTCTGTATTTTGGCAGTGGGGTAACTTCCCTGTTGTCAGTATACACTGATCAACACCGCTGGCTATAGCCTGTTGTGCTGATCGTGCGAGGAACAGGGTGATTGTGATACATGTATGGATGGATTTTGTTCTTTTTTCAAAAGATGCAGGTATGTGCTGTGAACAAAAAGGCAGCTTGAAGAATAAATGATCAGTAACAAGTGGATGCTATGCTTTAAGCATCCAGCAAAGGGGTTAAGTGTCTAAGAAATTGTAATCAGATTTAAAGTACAGTTTTCTATCTTTGGCAAAACTCAAACCTCACCCCTAGTAGGGACCATTCAGAAAGTGCACAGTTGGCTATGCCCTCTCCTGTGCACAGCTTATCCAATAAATAGGATGATTTTGTTGCTGCCAGGACACAAGAAGGGAGTCTGGAGTCTGGAGAACAAGCCAGAAAGGCTTCAGGAGGTGGAAAACAAGGTTCAAGAAGGACAGGAGGAAGAACAGCAAGAGCAGCAGTAAGTCCCAGGGAAAACATAAGGAATAACAGCAGGAAAGAACAGAAGACTTATCTGGGGGACCCTCAGTGCCGTACTTACTACTACACAAGTGCCCACTGCCAGACCCTGCAAGAAATGGAAGAGCTGGTTGTGGATGAATACCAAACAACCAAACCCACTACAGGTGGGCCTCAGGAACACACATTGCTTTTCTTTTGGAAGGATTTTGTTCGAGTTTTAAGCGGAATAGTACAAGAAATGACTTTGGATAAGAAATGTACAATTGGCAAGAAATGTAAAAAAAAAAAAAAAAAGGATAAGCTGGCAATGTATGCAACAGAACAGCAATATTCAACTGTTATAAGGCATGTGAGCACAGAAGGAGCCCTTAATAGTACCATCCATGGAAAGAATGAACTTGCTCGCAGTTGAGGTGAGGAATATGAAAGTGAAGTGCACATAAAGAGTGAAGACATTTCTCCATGAAGAAGGGCTTTCCATTGCTTTCTGGTGAGATTACAGTAGAGGCATATTAAAGGATACAGTTATATCAATACTTGTTGTGCCCTGTGAAATTCCTACTGCATGTGCACTATTGTGATTTAAGCATCACAACCCTAAAAACATTTAAACATTTTAACATCTTGGCAATCTGAAAAGTACCTCGGAAGAGTTCTCAATTGTGATTATGTTAATGAAGCATTTGGCAACCCCAGACTACATTCTACATCAACTCCTCTGCTGGTGCACCTCACACAGTTTTAGCCCTCCCATGTTAGCATATAGATAGTTTTTTATGATGGTTTATTGTGAGTTAAGGGTTATATAGAGGAAAGACATTAGGCCTGGGCTGTGTGGGTTTTCAAGACAACAAAGCTCGAAATCAGTCAATAATCATAGGGGAATTGGTTCTAGGTATCATAACGGATTCAATGTAGTTATTTGAAGATAGTCCCCAGAATCTGCAAGATACCCTGAGGTTTTGGGAAGTCCTGATGTAAATAAACTGTAAATGTATTCAATGTTCCTAGAAATTCTCCATTTTGAATGCTAAGAAAATATTTAGCATTGGAGAGAAGATGGGCAATTTAGTAAACCAAAGAGAGGAAGATTAGGGAACATGAGTTTGTTTGAGATTTAACAGAATCCCAACACTTGAGAGAATGTGCCATTGTTGGATATAATGTAGTGGCAGTAATGTTTTTTTTGCCAGATATATGAGATTGAGGATCAGATACAGGTGGCAATTCTCCATTTTTAGGCAGGCTCTGATGGGGAGTTCAGAGGTTGCATGGAGAAAAGCTATGGGTGCTAGCTGTGAGGCAGTGTACTACTGGTGGAGATTTGGCACACCTAGACCTCTTGAGAATTTATTCCATTCCAGCTTGCTTTCCTTTTCCTTACTTACGTAACAGCCCACTTTAATTTTTCTTTAGCTAATGCAGGTGCCTCCAGCCATACCTAGATAGAGCATTTACAATTGTAATGCCTTGCCTACACACTATCATGAAAAAAAATGCTTGAGCAAAGCGCGGTGACGTACCAAATGTACGACGGCACTATAAAGAGTAAGTTCCATTCGGATGGCGCCACGCTTTGGTCTGCTTTTGCTGATCCTCGTGTTAGTAAAGTTTGGTGAGAGACGATTTGCGCTTTTCAGCCTCATGCTCTTCAGTCTGTTACAGCGTGACGAATGTGCTATCTCCATTACGAACGCTAGTTTTACCAGAACGAGCGCTCCCGTCTCATCACTTGCTTCTGAGCATACGCGTTTTTTTCACGTCGTTAAAGCCTACACACACCCGACGAGAAAAACTACGAGAAAAATTCAAGCATGTTCCAAATTTTTAATGCCCATTTTTCACGACGTGAAAAATGCTCTGGAGCCCACACACGATCGTTTTTAATAACCAAATTAAAAAATGGCATTTTTCTTGTCATGAAAAACGGTCGTGTGTCGCATTAGAATGTTTTTTCTTTCACTTTTTCTGCATAATGGTCCCTATTAATTGCATTTCATTTTTTTTTTTTATTAATTTTTAATAACAGCAGCTGTTTGATTCACAATTTTTTAACATACTGTATAATTATATCTATGCATCCTCTGTAGAAAAGAACAATGATTTATGAAAGACTTGGCTCAAAAGAAGGTCATTTTGGAGATACTGGTATGTGCACATTTACCACTAAATTCCCCAGTGTTGTTGATTGCAGTGCACAGACCTTAGAATCATGAGAATATTGAGAAATCTCATTGCTGGGGGCAACACATTGATCCACTGACCAAACTAGGAAGCGCAGAGAAGCACTTATTGATCCTTATGCTGATATCCAAATCCCCTAACCTGAAAGACGTTTGCATGTAAAAAGGCATCAAAATACTTGTCTGTATTCTCGTACGGAAATATTTTGCCTGCTATAGCAATCGTCAGAGAGACAAAGAGGATTTTGGCTTTGCTATGTATTTCCCCAGGACAACTCAACAAATGCTAATAATCTGGCAGAAGTGTGCTGTCAGTGCATAATCTATAACAAAATAAAGAACAATTGCTACTTTGCAGCATTAACTAGAGACACTATTAAAACTTCTCATTAGTACCTTTGACTTACAATATCTTGTGATCGCAATGGGTAAATCTTACTAAAACCTGGTAACTTGTTGTCTTTGCATTGAAGATGAGCATTGCTGTAGATGACCCCTTAAAAAATATAATCAAAGCATAACGAAGCCTGCATGGCTACTCTCTTTATATTGAAGAAACAAATTCTTCTATCCCTCTTTCTCCCAAAATAGTTCCTATATTTAAATGACTTTACAATACATTCACTTAGCAAGGACCATTCATCAAATAACACCACGCACCAGATCAGCCACTTTGTTAAGTTATACAGCACAATGGAACTAGCACACAGCATATTGATACATTATGCATATTGATCACACTGAAGGTGTATTTTTTTACCTATGCGCTTACAGTGCTGCACCTTTTTTACAGGGAAATCCTAACTTTTGATAGTCTACAGAGATTTGGTTACATTTTTCCTGAAGTTCAAAATGTAATTTTATGTTTGTGTTCGTCTGGGTCACAATGACATGGCTCCACTCTTTGCAAAATTACTCCTGTGAGTCCGAGGGGAACCTGGGATCTCACAGGAAGTGATGTCCTGCATCATTCAGCCCAGACATGGAGTGGCACCACATCACTGGATCAGTAAATCTGCTGGGGACAACCCTAGAGATCATGTGGGTACATCAGTGTAATGGTTGTGCGTATTGGGCCCATGAAAAGCTGTATGTGACATCCATTTTGTTCGTGTCTCAGCTCATCTCAGCCATGTTGTCATGTGAAGGGCAAAACCACAGTGACCTTGTCCCCTCCCTATCCTTTCAGTTATACAATACACAAACTGATAACTGAAGCCAGGATCTTATCAGTCCATTGATCATACACCCACAGACCCTTTCCATTAACCAATCAACATTTCTATTTGGAAACCCTGATAAAACTGTCACCCTTGCAAGCTTCAGTTAATGGAGTTTTTCCAAATATTTGCAGCTCTTCCTCCTATCGTAAATACCATAGCAATCCACATTTCTGACTGATTTTTAGCCAAAACTCTAAAACATTTGTATATCTCATAACTCATGAAATGATAACAGCACAGCCAATATATAGCCAATACATATTCCCACCGAGAGCCCTGGGCTCAGTACCAGGGATGAGCCGAACACCCCCCTGTTCGGTTCGCACCAGAACCTGCGAACAGACAAAATGTTTGTGTGAACTTTAGAACCCTATTAAATACAATGGACTCGAACGTTCGAAATCTAAAGTGCTAATTATAAAGGCTTATGCAAGTTATTGTCCTAAAAAGTGTTTGGGGATCCGGGTCCTGCCCAAGGGGACATGTATCAATGCAAAAAGAAGTTTTAAAAACGGCCGTTTTTTCGGGAGCAGTGATTTTAATAATGCTTAAAATGAAAAAAATAAAAGTGAAATATTCCTTTAAATTTCGTACCTGGGGGGTGTGTATGATATGCATGTAAAGTGGCGCATGTTTCCCGTGCTTAGAACTGTCCCTGCAAAAAATGAAATTTTTGAAGGAAAAAAAGTCATTTAAAACTCACTCGCGGCTATTAATGAATTGTCGGCTTTTATCAATAAATACAAAAGTCATTGATAAAAAAAAAAAAAAAATGGTGTGGGGTTCCCCCAAATATCCATACCAGGCCCTTCAGATCTGGCATGGATTTTAAGGGGAACTCTACACCAAATAAAAAAAAAATGGCGTGGAGTCCCCCAAAAATCCATACCAGACCCTTATCCGAGCACACAACCTGGCCGGCCGCAGGGGAAAAGGGGGGGACGAGAGAGCGGCCCCCCCTCCCTCATGAACCGTACCAGGCCACATGCCCTCAACATGGGGAGGATGTCCCCATGTTGATGGGGACAAGGGCCTCATCCCCACAACCCTTGCCCGGTGGTTGTGGGGGTCTGCGGGCGGGGGGCTTATCGGAATCTGGAAGACCCCTTTAACAAAGGGGACCCCCAGATCCCGGCCCCCCTATGTGAATTGGTAAGGGGTACATTGTACCCCTACCATTTCACAAAGAAAGCGTCAAAAAATGTAAAAAAAACACACAAACACCTTAAAAAAGTCCTTTATTCGAGAAAAAAAAAAACATTCCAGCGCAGAAATACAGTGTCCCGCGGCGATCCCGATGTCCAGCGCTGTCCGTCATTGGTTGTGCCTGAGCGGACCTGATGGGGAACTTCCTCCTCAGTGTTTTAAATGTATAGACCCGCCCCTTCTAAAGTTCCCCATCAGGTCCGCTCAGCGGACCAGATGCGGAACATGACAAGGGGCGGGTCTATAGCGTCTATACATGTATTACGCAGTGAAGGAAGTTCCCCATCAGGTCCGCCCCCTCGGTATGTCGGACCCGCCTACGTCATTGGCCTGAGCGGGGAAACTTCCTTCACTGTGTAAATTTAAATTACACAGTGAAGGAAGTTCCCCGCTCAGGCCAATGACGTAGGCGGGTCCGACATACCGAGGGGGCGGACCTGATGGGGAACTTCTCTCACATTGGTAATACATGTATAGACCCGCCCCTTGTCATGTTCCGCATCTGGTCCGCTGAGCGGACCTGATGGGGAACTTTAGAAGGGGCGGGTCTATACATTTAAAACACTGAGGAGGAAGTTCCCCATCAGGTCCGCTCAGGCACAACCAATGACGGACAGCGCTGGACATTGGGATCGCCGCGGGACACTGGATTTCTCCGCTGGAATGTTTTTTGTTTTTTTTTTAATAAAGGACTTTTTCAAGGTGTTTGTGTGGTTTTTTTTACATATTTTTACGCTTTCTTCGTGAAATGGTAGGGGTACAATGTACCCCTTACCAATTCACATAGGGGGGGCCGGGATCTGGTCCCCTTTGTTAAAATGGTCTTCCAGATTCCGATAAGCCCCCCGCCCGCAGACCCCCACAACCACCGGGCAAGGGTTGTGGGGATGAGGTCCTTGTCCCCATCAACATGGGGACATCCTCCCCATGTTGAGGGCATGTGGCCTGGTACGGTTCAGGAGGGAGGGGGGCGCTCTCTCGTCCCCCCCTCTTCCCCTGCGGCCGGACAGGTTGCGTGCTCGGATAAGGGTCTGGTATGGATTTTTAGGGGGACTCCACGCCATTTTTTAAAAAATTTGGGGTGGAGTTCCCCTTAAAATCCATGCCAGATCTGAAGGGCCTGGTATGGATATTTGGGGGAACCCCACATCATTTTTTTTTTTAATTTGTGGCGGGTTTCCCCTTAATATCCATTCCAGACCTGAAGGGCCTGGTAATTGAATTCTGGGGGACCGCCACGCTTTTTTTTTTTTTTTATCAATGACTTTTGTATGTATTGATAAAAGCCGACAATTCATTAATAGCCGCGAGTGAGTTTTAAATGACTTTTTTTCCTTCAAAAATGACTCTTTGTGCAGGGACAGTTCTAAGCACGGGAAACATGCGCGACTTTACATGCATATCATACACACCCCCCAGGTACGAAATTTAAAGGAATATTTCACTTTTATTGTTTCACTTTAAGCATTATTAAAATCACTGCTCCCGAAAAAACGGCCGTTTAAAAAAAAAATATTTGCATTGATACATGTCCCCTGGGGCAGGACCCGGGTCCCCAAACACTTTTTATGACAATAACTTGCATATAAGCCTTTATAATTAGCACTTTAGATTTCTCCCATAGATTTTTCAAATTTGCCGCAAACAACCCAATTTGTTCGCTGTTCGGCGAACGGGCGAACAGGCAATGTTCGAGTTGAACATGAGTTTGACTCAAACTCGAAGCTCATCCCTACTCAGTACTAACGATCAGGACCTGGAACTCCAGATTCTGGGTCACCTGATCGTTGTGGTAGCCTCTGATTGGCTACCACAGTGATCAGTCACTGTGAAGCCCACAGTGAAGCCCACACCTGTGTTTCCTTCTCTCTCTGTAAATAGAGAGGAAAGATACAGTAGGGGTTATTTACGAAAGGCAAATCCACTTTGCACTACAAGTGCAAACTTCAAATGCAAATGCACTTTAAAGTGCACTGAAAGTGCACTTGGAAGTGAAATCGCTGTGAATTTGAGGGGTAGATCTGAAATGAGGGGAAGCTCTGCTGATTTTATCATCCAATCATGTGCAAGATAAAATGCTGTTTTTTATTTTTCTTGCATGTCCCCCTCGGATCTACAGCAACTGCACTTCCAAGTGCATTTTCAAGTGCAATTTGCACTTGTAGTGCAAAGTGGATTTTCCTTTCGTAAATAACCCCCAATGCATCTTTTTCTCCCCTTGCAGAGAGAAAAATAACTGTGTAAAAAAACTAATAAAAATAAACAAATAATGAAAATAATAATAATGAAACAATAAAATAAAATTTATGAAAAAATAACTAGACCAATGTTTGATCTAGGTCAGTGCCAGGGTTAGAGTTTGGGTCAAGTAAGGGTCGAAGGTCAAGGTAAGGGTCAAAGGTCAGGGTCAGTATATTTTGGGCAGGGTTTTTTTTTTTAATTAGCATCAGTGTCAGTTAGTGTGTTTTAGGTAGGACCAAAAAAAAGCAAAATGCACACTATGGTTTCTGAGCTATACCACAGGTACAAACAACAAGTAACATACACATACTGTATGTGGTATCGCTGCAGTTGTCAGGAGAAGGAGAATTTATTTTGGGTTCTTTTTTGGTGGTAGGCTATAGTAGTAACAAGAAATATACAGCTAAATTTAGAAAAAAAAATCTTTTACTATATTCCTTTGATAATAAAAAAATAAACAGAAGAAATCCATACCCATTTACTACAAAATGAACACCCAATTTGGCCTGAAAAAAACAAGTTATAATCCACCTGGATGCACAAATGTGTTGTGATGATGTACTGTTTTACTAACACGTGTCAAAGTTGCAGAATTATGCTTAGGCATTACCACTTCAGCCCCGGACCATTTGGCTGGCCAAAGACCAGGCCACTTTTTGCGATTCGGCACTGCGTCGCTTTAACTGACAATTGCGGGTCGTGCGACGTGGTTCCCAAACAAAATTGACGTCCTTTTTTTCCCACAAATAGAGCTTTCTTTTGGTGGTATTTGATCACCTCTGCAGTTTTTATTTTTTGCGCTATAAATATCCCTAATTTAAAAAAAAATATATTTTTTTTTCTCAGTTTAGGCCGATACGTATTCTTCTACATATCTTTGGTAAAAAAAATCGCAATAAGCGTATATTGATTGGTTTGTGCAAAAGTTATAGCGTCCACAAAATAACTGTTAGGGGGCATGGCTACGTGTGACACGTCACTGATCGCTGCTTCCGATGAGAGGAAGCAGACGTTTAGTGACATGTTACCAGGCAGAACAGGGAGATGCCTTGTTTACAAAGGCATCCCCCTGTTCTGCGGTTCTGTGACCTGATCGCGGGACACCGGCGGACATCAAGTATGCGATTCCCGCATACACGGTCACAGAGACCGCGGCTGTTACTTTGCCTGCCTGTGCCATTCTGCTGACGTATATCTGCATTAGGCAGTCGGCAAGCGGTTAAGATGTGTTTTACCCTTAGGCATTAAGAGGTTAAACCATATTTTGAAAAAAGTGTTGAAATTGTCTCTAATGCCGCGTACACGCGATTGGAAATTCCGACAAGAAAAGTCCGATGTGAGCTTTTGGTCGGAAATTCCGACCGTGTGTATGCTCCATCGGACTTTTACTGTCGGAATTTCTGCCAACAAAAGATTGAGAGCAGCTCCTCTATTTTTCCGACGAAAAAAGTTCCTATCGAAAATTCTGATCGTCTGTATGCAATTCCGACGCGCAAAAAAACACGCATGCTCAGAATCAAACAGAAGAGCCGAACTGCCTATTGAACTTCATTGATCTCGGCTCGTCATACGTGTTGTACGTCACTGCGTTCTTAACGGTCGGAATTTCCGACAAGATTTCTGTGACCGTGTGTATGCAAGACAAGTTTGAGCCAACATTCCGTCAGAAAAAATCCACAGTTTTCTTGTCGGAATTTCCGATTGTGTGTATGCGGCAAAAAGCTTTTAATGAAAACTAAAATAATCCCTGTCTCTTGAAGAGTGCTACTGTAGTATAAATCTCTGAACATACCTGTGTGTGCGTGTTACAGACATTTTCTCTAATATTATAATTGTTATTCCTTCTTTTCTGTAAAAAGGTGGTGGTGGCAGTTTAAATGGTTAATTACTTAATGAAATTAATCCAGTGACAATCTCTCTTAGGCTGCTGGTACCTAGACTGTGGTTCCGTGAGCTGTAGAATCTTTGTGCAGAGTGCATTGGTACGTAAGTGACAGTACGATGCGAGATTGGCCAAGTCCTGGGTCACAACTTGGTGAGAAGGGAAGAGGTATGACATCCATGTTCATCACAGCAGCCGGAGATGCTTTTATTCTTGATTTTAGCCACTGCCAGGAATCTGATTTTCTTTTTTTTGGATCAAACTGGAATTGGGTTTTAAATCCAGTGCTAAATGTCATATTAAAAGTGTTTTTACTTTAACACAGGAACAAAGATAACCTCATGAACTGCAGGCACTCCAGTCTATGTTATATTTGATAAAAATAAAAAAAAATTACAGTATGCAATATTTATATTTCTGCAGTCCTACACTACACTGAGAACCACCTGCATATAATCCTACTAAGTAGTGAACACCTATTTATGTTACTCTATACAGTACGTAATTTTCCATAACTAATCTTTAAAGAAGAACTTAACCCCTCTCCTTAAGTGTCGGTTCACACCGTGTTTCCCACACCACGTTCCAAATGTACTGGGTGTGCAATTTAGAGAATAGATTCCTAACAACACCCCAAAAGCAGATCGGAAACGCAGTGCTTTTTCCTGCACCAAATCGCATGGAACCACAGTACTATGTGATCCAGTTGCAGTGCGTTTTTAAAAGTATTATATGCACTACTTCTGGTGTGATCCAGTGTGATTTCAGCCCATTCAAATGAATGGGCTGTAAATTGCATTGCACTGAATCTCACAGAAATTGCCACTTAATTTTATATTTCATTCCCTCCTACCTTTTATGATGAGTTGTCCTTAACCTCTCCATTACAGGTCACTTTTACCCCCTTCCTGCTCAGGCCAATTTTCAGCGCTGTCGCACTTTGAATGGCAATTGCGCGGTCATGCAACACTGTACCCAAACTACATCTTTATCATTATGTTCACACAACTGGAGCTTTCTTTTGGTGATATTTAATCACCACTGGGTTTTTCATTTTTTGCTAAATAAACAAAGAAATACTGAAAATTTTGGGGGAAAAAGAAAATATATTCTGCTACATTTCTTTGGTGAAAATAACCGAAATCCGTGTATATTATTTAGTCTGTAGGAAAGTTATAGATTCCACAAACTATGGTATGTATCTGAAAATGTATCAATCCTGGTGTTCTAACAGCTTATCTAATTTCTTGAGGCCCAAAAATGTCAGGACAGTACAAATATCCCCCAAATGGCCCCTTTTTTTGGAAAGTAGACAGCCCAAGGTATTTAGTAAGAGGCATGGCGAGTTTTTTGAAGTTGTAATGTTTTGCCATAATTTTTTTACATACTGTCACCAGTGCAGTACAGCGTCATCATTTAACTGGTGTGACAGTGATCAGGGACACTGACTGGTAACAGTGCAAAAAAATAAAGTTTCAACACACTGTAACCAGAGCAATATAATGTTACCATAGTAACATTGTACTACTCTAGGGAAGACATCTGGATTTTTTTTTTTTTTTTTTTTTACACTTTATGATTGCTTTTAGCAGTGAATTTCATTGCTAAAAGCAAGCATTTTACTGAATGAAACTGATTCATTCAGTTTGTTTTTAGTTGTGGTTAGCTGTGATTGGCCAGAGCTAATCACATGGTACAAATGAGCTGTAATTGACCCTGTCTGTACCATGTGATCACATTGACCAATCACAGCTAGCAACACCCATTTGAAGTCATTTGAAGTCCACCCGGATCAACTAAACTGGTTAATATACATACTGTACTCATGCCCAGCGTGTCCAGTGTTGACCTGTTATGATCTGCAGGTTGACATCATTTTTGTCTACAGTAGGTGAGAATGGTGGCAAGAGGTGGGGTTGACCATGAATTAAAAAAAAAAGGTAAATAAATACAGAAAAAGTGTCACTTTTGTAGATTAAAGGGGGGGGGGGGTGGGATACAATATACAAAATGTAGTATAGCAATCATTCACGTTGCTTTGTTTTATGTTCCTACTTCCTGTGGAGCATGCTACAGATTTTGGATGCAACAATCACCAATCGCAACCTTAATTTTTTTTAAATATACTCACCTGTGTATTATATTTGTGTGTTTTTTGTAGCCTACATGTTGTCTTAAATTTTTATCCGAAAGATCATTGCAGATGCTAACAAATGCATGTAAACTGTTTTTACTTTTTTTACCCCTCAAATATAGGGATGGGCTTTGGGTTCAAGTCACCCATAGGTATAAGACAAACCTAACTTGAATGCAGTTCTGGAATTAATGTGGCTGTATGCTACCACAGCAAAAAAAAATACCAATAATGCATTTTCTAGCCTTATTTTGAGCTTTGTTATACGCCAGCCTCCTCACTATAAAAGGCAGGGTTCCCAGCATGTAATTGAAAAGAATTGGTCTTTACTATATTGGCCTTAAAGAGGAAGTAAATCCTGATGGGTTTTACTTCCTCTTTTGCTCCCTGCAAACCCTGCAAATTAAAAGCATAATGGGCTAGTATGCATCGCATACTATCCCTTTATGTGACACTTACATGCAAACGAATACAGCGCTGTCCCCTGCACAGGCATGCGCACGGGAGCCGTCAGTACCGGCACACACTAGGGAAGAAACGGCACGCAGGTCAGTTTCTTCCCAGCGCATGCGCAGATTACATCAACGGTGCACTACAAGTGAAATATCTCCTAAACGGCGCACGTTTAGGAGGTATTTCCACTACCTATAGGTAAGCCTTATTCTAGGCTTACCTATAGGTAAAAGTAAGAAAGGAGGGTTTACAACCACTTTAACGTTACATTAAAAGGAGGACTCTCTCCCTGCTTTTTTTTTTTTTTTGCACTGAAACATGTCCCCCTAACATGGGACAGCTCCTTATACCCTTTTTTGACAACTCCTCACCTGTTATCCTTGAAAGAAGCCAGAATTTGCTCTTATTGTCAAGAATCACCCTGCACAGATATCAGTTTTTGATATAGAGCACGTGTCCGGAGACTCAAGAAAGCATGCCCTGGGTTTGGTAAGAGACTAATAGTGCACAAGATAATCTGTTGTCTGAGAACTGTTGAGCTTTCTTCAAGGGTCCCAACTTTACCTGCCAAGGTTATTTTTTTCATCATCCACTGGCCAGTGGGGTAAATTGAGACTGTTATAATTATTTAGGACTGTTGTTCTATACTGTTGTTAGGTAAATGCAGTTTAATTCTGTTAATTACTGTTAGTAAGTAGGGATGAGCCCCATGTTGGAGTTGAACGTAAGTGACATGTACAAATGACCCCGCCCCCTCTGTGGCATCACGGGTGACCCCGTCCCCCTCTGACGTTTCCCCGTTGCGTCAGAGGGGGGGTCACCCGCACACGTGACGGGTGGCCCCGCCCTCAGCTATTTAAGAGCTTTTTTATTTTTTTTTAATAAAGGACTTGTCCCAAGCTGTGTCTGTGTGTTTTTAACATTATTTGACACTTTTTTGTGAAATGGTAAGGGGTACAATGTCCCCGTTACCAATTCACATAGGGGGGGCCGGGATCTGGGGGTCCCCTTTGTTAAAGGGGGCTTCAAGTTTCCGATAAGCCCCTCGCCAGCAGACCTCCACAACCACCGGGCAAGGGTTTTGGGAATTAGGCCCTTGTCCCCATCAACATGGGGACCTTCTCCCCATGTTGAGGGCATGTGGCCTGGTACGGTTCAGGAGGGGGGGCGCTCTCTCGTCCCCCCCTCTTTTCCTGCGGCCTGCCAGGTTGCGTGTTCGGATAAGGGTCTGGTATGGATATTTGGGGGGAATCCCATGCCATTTTTTTTTGAAGGTCTGGTATGAATTTTGAGAGGGACCCCTACGCCATTTTTAAAAAAAAATTGGCGCAGGGTTCCCCTTAATATTCATACCTGACCTGAAGGGCCTGGTAATGGACTGGTGGGGGACCCATGCTGTTTTTTTCAATGACTTTTATCTGTATTGCCGGGACCCGACAAT
This sequence comes from Rana muscosa, assembly GCA_029206835.1. NCBI lineage: Eukaryota > Metazoa > Chordata > Amphibia > Anura > Ranidae > Rana > Rana muscosa. The sequence continues at coordinate 674,194,493 of CM055116.1, forward strand.
TCATTATAGCAGTTAGTAGTTTTAAATGACTTTTTTTCCTTTAGAAATTACATTTTGCGCAGGGACTGTTCTAAACACTGGAAACATGCGTCACACCCCCCAGGTACGAAATTTAAAGGAATATTTTAATTTTATTGTTTCACTTTAAGCATTATTAAAATCACTGCTCCCAAAAAAACGGCCGTTTTAAAACTTTTTTTGCATTGATACATGTCCCCGAGGGCTTTCACACTGAGGCGATGCGCTGACAGCACGAGAAAAAAAGTCCTGCTAGCCTACCGCATCTTTGGAGCAGTGAGGGAGCGGTGTGTTTACCGCTCTTTTACCGCTGCTGCCCATTGAAATCAATGGGACAAAGCGCATTGCAGGCAGTTTTAACCCTTTCTCGGCCGCTAGCGGGGGTTTAAACCGCACCGCTAGCGGCCAAAATGCACCGCAAATCCATCCATAGTGTCGGCGGTAAAAATAACAGCGTTTTACCGCTGACGCTATGAGCGCCCCAGTGTGAAAGGGGCCTAAGTGAGAATATTGCAGGCATTTACCAAATCTCTTAGAGTAATGATATTGTCCTATTGATTGCTTATAAGCACATTTGCCAATCCTTTCTTCTTGTCTCACAGAGAAAACAATTACACAATTCAGTCATACATACAGTTGTGCTCATAAGTTTACACACCCTGGCAGAATATATGATTTCTTGGCTGTTTTTCAAAGAATATGAATCATAAAACAAAAACTTTTCTTTCACTCATGGTTAAGCCTAGTACACATGGCCGAGAATCCCGTCGTAAAAAAAAACGTTGGTTTTCTCGACGAGATTCTTGTCAAGCTTGATGGGATTCTTGTCAAGCTTTCCTTGCATACACAATTAAAAGTCTCATCGTAAAGCGCGGTGACGTACAACACGTACAATGGCAGTATAAAGGGGAAGTTCGATTCCAATGGCGCCACCCCTTGGGCTGCTTTTGCTGATCTCGTGTTACCGCGTGTTAGTAAAAGTTTTGGGAGAGACGATTAGCGCTTTTCAGTCTTCATGCTTTCAGTTCGTTACAGCGTGACGAATGTGCTATCTCCATTACGAACGCTAGTTTTACCAGAAGGAGTGCTCCCGTCTCATACTTGATTCTGAGCATGTGCGTTTTTTTTAAGACTCGGAAAAGCATACACACAACCGGTTTTCTCATCGGGAAACAGGCCGACTAGAATCCAGACGAGAAAAACGAGAATCCTGACGAGAAAATAGAGAGCAGGTTCTCCTTTTTTCTCGTCGAGATTCCCGGCAGTTTTCTCGACAAGAAACCATACACATGAACGGTCTTCGTGTACAAGACTTTAGTGTTTGGCTAAAGCCATTTATTATCAATCAACTGTGTTTACTCTTTTTAAATCATAATCATAACAGAAACTACCCAAATGACCCTGATCAAAAGTTTACATACCCTGGTGCTTTTGGCCTGATAACATGCACACAAGTTGACACAAAGGGGTTTGAATGGCTATTAAAGGTAACCCTCCTCATATGTGATCTGTTTGCTTGTAATTAGTGTGGGTGGAGAGGGAGAAGAGCAGACACACGTCCACTATCCTCACCTTCTTGCTGTGACTCGGAAAGCAACATGTATGACATCACTTCCAGGTCAGTGTCCCGGGCTAGCATAGCCAGGAAGGGATGTACTGCAATGCAGTCTGTATTGCAACACATTCAGTGGAGCCCAGAGGAGACATGCAGGGTCTTTTAGACCCTGCATGTCTCATTAAAGAGAACCTGTCCAAAAAATTAAGTTTCACCCAAGCACATAAAATCCACCCCCCAAAAAAAAATTGAGGTCTCACATATACGCACGTCGGGGGTGCCTACGCGTGAAAACGTCAATTGTGATACACATGTTACATATTGCCATGCAGAGTCAGAGCAATAATTCTAGGACTTTCTCCATATCATTAAACTGATGAGCTATAGGGGGCTTTTGAAGGGTCGCCTTGAGAAAATATACTAAAAACTGTCACCATTTCATGGGCACACACAAATTTGAGGTTTGACATATTGGATATCCATTTACTCAGTGCAACCTCGTCTTTTATATTTTACCAAAAATGTAGGTAGTTTATTGTGTTTGGTTGCTCCAAAATTAAATTTAGTGTGTTTTTTGCTGAAATTTTGCTTTCCTAGACCTTTGCGGTAATGCCAAAATTGGAACTACCCCTATTTTATTCTCTAGGGTGTCTGCTTTCAGAAAATATATAATGTTTGGGGGTTTTATGTAATCTTCAGGCCTAATTTTTTTTTTTAAACGTGTGCACAAAATGTTTGAAAAATATTTAATGTGCACTTCACGTGCAATAAAGATACTGGGTGGTATTGGTTGTGCTCTAAATACATGTGCAATAAAAATCTATTTGCTTTTCCATAAAAAGACATGGCGTACGTGCAGCACAAGAGTTAAATAAGTTTACTACAATAGATGGTCAGGAATAAAAACACTGCAAAAAAAAAAAACTCCACTGGCAATTAGTCTTGTAGTTTTATATGTAGTTATAAAAAGTCATATATAATGTATTCATAAAGTGAAAATAACAATGCGCTACCCTCTGAAACAAGCAAACAAAGTGCTAATAATTCATATGTGTTCACACATATAGAAAAACAAACAAAAACAAAGTCCTGTGCTGAAAAAAATGTATCAATAGTGACACCTAGACACAAATGAATGAATATAGAAAAAATAAAAAAATAAAAATAAATATAGGAATTCCAAATGGGATAAGTTCATGCACAAGACGAGCAACCACATCTGCTGGTGTATGTGTGGTGCAATCTTCTATGCAGTTGTAGGCAAAAAACTGCACATCCAACTTGTTCAGATAACATATAGAAGAATTAGCAGCTTACCGGATCAGATGGATCTCTGTTACGGAGATCTATAGGGGCTCAAACTCATATATTAATCCCACCGGACAATCAGCTAAGAGACACTAGAATCAGATGATATCTTCCTCCTCCTGGATTTTTCTTCCAAGTTAGAAAGGATCTCCCTCCAGGTATCAGCTGATGCAAATTAGCTCAGGCAGCACAATGAGTTGTTATGGAAAGGAAGAAAGAAAATAAAAACCTCATGGTGCAGTAGTCCTTTTTTTTTAAATAGGATACCCTTTATTTATCCTGGGTAAAAAAGTCACAACATAGGTTTTTTATAAAAACAGAAGCCTCCTTTCCCAGTGGACGCCTCTTACGACGAAACGCAGCGTCGGGTGGAGCTGTCGAACGTGACGTCACTACGCTACAGCTGATCGGCACAGACCGCAGCTGAGTACTAGCATCGGCTTTGTTCGATGTCGGATGTTTGATTTTTGCCGCTTCTGTTTTTATAAAAAACCTATGTTGTGACTTTTTTACCCAGGATAAATAAAGGGTATCCTATTTTTAAAAAAAGGACTACTGCACCATGAGGTTTTTATTTTCTTTCTTCCTTTCCATAACAACTAATTGTGCTGCCTGAGCTAATTTGCATCAGCTAATACCTGGAGGGAGATCCTTTCTAACTTGGAAGAAAAATCCAGGAGGAGGAAGATATCATCTGATTTCAGTGTCTCTTGGCTGATTGTCCGGTGGGATTAATATATGAGTTTGAGCTCCTATAGATCTCCATAACAGAGATCCATCTGATCCGGTAAGCTGCTAATTCTTCTATATGTTATCTGAACAAGTTGGATGTGCAGTTGTTTGCCTACAACTGCATAGAAGATTGCACCACACATACACCAGCAGATGTGGTTGCTCGTCTTGTGCATGAACTTATCCCATTTGGAATTCCTATATTTATTTTTATTTATAGATTTTTTTCTATATTCATTCATTTGTGTCTAGGTGTCACTATTGATACATTTTTTTTCAGCACAGGACTTTGTTTTTGTTTGTTTTTCTATATGTGTGAACACATATGAATTATTAGCACTTGTTTCCTTGTTTCAGAGGGTAGCGCATTGTTATTTTCACTTTATGCATATATTTATGTAGCGGTTATTCCAGCTATTATTTTCTTTGCAGCACCCATTAATTCACTATATCACATTGACTATTGTCATATTTATTTCAAATAGTCTTCTTTTCATTAATTTATTCACTTATTTTAAACTTAATCACGGTTAGTGCGGATTTTCCCATTTTTTACCATATATAATGTATTCCTAATACGTTTCAGAGAATTATAGAATCAGGGGATGTGATTTTAAAGATTCTATAGTCTAAACAATTAAAAGCCTAAGTGCAGTTTGTTACACCGGGCTGAACTATGTGAAGGTAAAAGTACTTTTTAAGGCACAAATCCACAGCAGTAAATCCAAGCACCCTAATGAATAGTTCCAGTCATACAGGTGTCGTAACAAGAGAACTCCACAGGATTAGGGTTTATGTCATACTAACCTTGAAAAATTATAGTTTGCAGAGGGGGAAAAAAATCATAAATTCCAATCATTTTTTTCTGGATGAAATGCTTAGGCTAACAAGGTTTCAGTGTCAGACTTTCATGTTCTTCACATGATCCCTTTCCAGAAAGATCAAAAGTCCCATTTCTTTCCAATAAGAAGGAGCCGTTTTCCAGCTCACTTTATGACTGCTGTTACTCTAGCTAACAACAGCTCCCAGACCGCCGGAGGTGTGGACTATTGTACAGGGAGCAGTGTGGGTGACTTTATGGTTTCCCATGCAGCCACATTAATCTCTGCCAGCTGCAGTTCCACAGCTGTAGGTACGGCAGATCCTCAGCACCCACCATGTCTGCACCAATGCAAGCTGTTTTTTTAAAACCGCAATGCCTTGCCTTTTTTTACAGCCTGTACTCATGACAAGCACAGTGTTTGTATTTTTTCCATTCACTTGGGTGGGAGGAAGCTCACAGGGAAGGTGCTTTCAGTGCAAAAGTTCAGCCTTGAAGAATAAGCTAAATGTTTTCCTACACATGGAGATTAACAGAAGGCAGGGGGAAAATGAACTGATTTGACAAATGAGTCTTTGGGGTTGTGAAAAAACGTACAAAAAAAAAATGGCAAAATATAAAACGAAGCAGGAATAAGAATTTTATTTATTTTAAAAGCTGAAAAAAAAAAGACATATGTGAGAAGAAAGAGTGTTTTAGAAGGCGTTTAATAGCAGAGGTGCTAGTCTTTTAGATGGGGGAGTTGTGCCAGAGATTATTACCCTAAACATGCATACGTTATCTTATTGCCAATCCAAATGTTAAACTTTGGTGTCTGGATTCTGTGGACCCTGTTTGCTGGGAATATTATGTGAAGATTTTTACCGCGTTCCAAGTTGTTGATATACTGAAGAGTTGGGAAAACTCAGGAATAAGAAACTTCAATATAAAAGCCCAAATTTCTGGTTTAAGTACAACATATTGCCTTACATGTTGAAGGGTATTTAAAGTTATGTGCAGCATTTAGCTTAGGCAGGCTGATTGCTTGAAAGCTTTAGGCCGGGCGCACATGGATGATTTTTAATCTTGCAACTAAAAGCGACCAAATGCCTCCATTGGAACACGACAAGTAATGGAAGCAGGTTCATGGGCAAATTTAGTAGTGTAATAAATCAAACAATTTTAGGATAGTAGCAAAATACCCCAAATCAGTCAGACTGCGCAATTTTTTAAAATTAACTGATTAATCACAAGCTGTAGCATAATGAAATAATATTTGTGTTTTGCAGGACTCAAAGACGATAAAGAAAGCCTCAAAAGCTTTCTTTAAAATACTATTTTAAATAGGAACTTGCACAAGCAAGGCCAATAAAAATATTTGCCTACATTTTTTATTTGTTCACAAAAAGGCCACAGGTTGTAGGCTGCAATGTCCTGTTAAACATATAGAGAGCATTGTTCAATGGCATTAAAACCTTTACCAAAACCCTGAAACCATAAATAACAATACTGCACTATGAAGCACACTATATTTCCTATAGCAGGAATAAGGAAGCATGGCCCCTGACCCTTCCTTTGCATATTTTCACTTTTCCTATTCAAGGCTTTCCCATTCAGGGAAAAGTGACAGGTTCTGTAGCTAGCCAACCCACTGATCCCAACCTTCTATGTACTCCCCCATCACTCTATCTCTTTGTTGGAGCCTTTGAAACATATATGAATGTAGCACACAGATCCTTCACCCTGCTTACCTCCACTCGCAGAGTGGGACACACCATGCCACATGCCCAGTATCCTCCATCTTGTAGAGGGTGAGCGGTGTTAATTAATTTGGGTCCTGCAGCGAGTTACCTCCTTCCGTTGGTTCTCGTCCCTAGAGTGCAGGGAAAAGTCTATTCTGTCTCTAGGAAGGCCAATGTCCAGACAATATTAAACTCAATAAAAGGAGTTTATTTTACTTGCTTGCAACTTGACAGGAAAGGTTGGAGATAGAGAGGATGAACAGGGAGGTTGGTTCAGGCACACAGTACTTAATCACTACTCGTCGCCACTCAAGCCTGAGTGGGCTTTGCTCACCCGGATAGTCCCCTCTCACGGTCCTAGCAGCCGGTGTGGAGCACAAAACATTCAATTTAAGCTTTTCCTTGGGATACGATCAGGACATGAACCTCTAAGTCCCTTACTTCCCAGCACTTGTAACACTTTAAGAACTTTAGGTTCCAATGGGGCACGTCACAAGGCTTTTGGCGGATCATGGAATCCTTCCCTCTGACAGGTAACCAGGCCTCTCCCAAGATGGCGACATCCCTCACCAATCCTCGCAGAAAGTTCCTCCCCTGGTTTCCTCTCCTTCAGAGCGGGACACCCTCCCACGGGCACCCTGGGACTCCTCTGTTGGCGTAGGCCTCAGCTAAAGGTACTGGGCCCACCTAGAACGATGCAGCCTCGGGCTAAAGGTGCCCGGGACCGACCACACACACACGCACCCCTGGTCTGGAGGGCCGCAGGGCGCAAACTTCTCCCTGAATAATGGCGTCTGCCCCTTATGTACCCTCTCCCGGCATGCACAGCAGGCAGACCACGCCCACTGCACGGCCGCAGAGAGAGGACACCCAATAGCGCTGCAACGCTACCTGTGGTTCAACCCGAGACCTGAGCGACAGCGCCACCCACAGGCCACAGGGAACTGTACTGCCAGGCAACACCACAACAGAGCAGAGGCCTAATGAAAGAAATCCAGCAGCCTGAGCCTAACTACTTGCTCAGGCTGACCCCTAAATTTAAGCATAGCGACCCCAGTTTTGGGGTATATAAAAGTAACTGTATACCCAAAGAGTCTGCATTGCCTCTAGGAGGCTAGCATTTTTAGAAGTAATGGGAGCCTCCATATTTCTTTGATGAGCAGCTTACTTTACCCACTTCAGCCCCGGAAGAATTTACCCACCTCCTGACCAGGCCATTTTTTGCGATACGGCACTGCGCCACTTTAACTGACAATTGCGAGTCGAGCGACGCTGTACCCAAACAAAACTGATGTCCTTTTTTATCACAAATGGTGGTATTTGATCACCTCTGCAGTTTTTATTTTTTGCGCTATAAACAAAAAAACAGCGACAATTTTGAAAAAAAAAAAAAGTTTTACTTTCTGCTACAAAAAAATATATATTTTAGGTCGATATGTATTCTACTACATATTTTTGGTAAAAAAAAATCCCAATAAGCGTATATTGATTGGTTTCCTAAAAATATGCACTGTTATCGTACTAATGATATTGGCAGGCAGGGATGAGCCGAACACCCCCCTGTTCGGTTCGCACCAGAACCTGCGAACAGACAGAATGTTCGTGTGAACTTTAGAACCCTATTAAATACAATGGACTCGAACATTCGAAATCTAAAGTGCTAATTATAAAGGCTAATATGCAATTTATTGTCCTAAAAAGTGTTTGGGGACCCGGGTCCTGCCCCAGGGGACATGTATCAATGCAAAAAAAGGTTTAAAAAATAGACGTTTTTACGGGAGCAGTGATTTTAATAATGCTTAAAATGAAAAAATAAAAGTGAAATATTCCTTTAAATTTCGTACCTGGTGGGTGTGTATAGTATGGCTGTAAAGTGGCGCATGTTTCCCGTGCTTAGAACTGTCCCTGCACAAAGTGTCATTTTTGAAGGAAAAAAAGTCATTTAAAACTCACTCGCGGCTATTAATGAATTGTCGGCTTTTATCAATACATAGAAAAGTCATTGATAAAAAAAAAAAAAAAAAAGCGTGGGGGTTCCCCAAAATTCAATTACCAGGTCCTTTAGGTCTGGAATGGATATTAAGGGGAACCCCACCGCAAATGTAAAAAAAAAATGGCGTGGGGTTCCCCCTAAATATCCATACCAGGCCCTTCAGATCTGGCATGGATTTTAAGGGGAACTCCACCCCAAATAAAAAAAAAATGGCGTGGAGTCCCCCCAAAAATCCATACCAGACCCTTATCCGAGCATGCAACCTGGCCGGCCGCAGGGGAAGAGGGGGGGACGAGAGAGCGCCCCCCCTCCCTCCTGAACCGTACCAGGCCACATGCCCTCAACATGGGGAGGATGTCCCCATGTTGATGGGGACAAGGGCCTCATCCCCACAACCCTTGCCCGGTGGTTGTGGGGGTCTGCGGGCAGGGGGGCTTATCGGAATCTGGAAGACCCCTTTAACAAAGGGGACCCCCAGATCCCGCCCCCCCGCCTATGTGAATTGGTAAGGGGTACATTGTACCCCTACCATTTCACGAATAAAGTGTCAAAAAATTTAAATAAAAACACACAAACACCTTGAAAAAATACTTTATTAAAAAAAAAAAAAAAAAAACATTCCAGCGATGAAATCCAGTGTCCCGCGGCGATCCCGATGTCCAGCGCTGTCCGTCATTGGTTGTGCCTGGCGGACCTGATGGGGAACTTCCTCCGCTGTGTTTTAAATGTATAGACCCGCCCCTTCTAAAGTTTCCCATCAGGTCCGCTCAGCGGACCAGATGCGGAACGCGAGAAGGGGCGGGTCTATTCATGTATTACACAGCGAACGAAGTTCCCCATCAGGTCCGAAACACAGTGAATGAAGTTTCCCACTCAGGCCAATGACGGACCTGATGGGGAACTTTAGAAGGGGCGGGTCTATACATTTAAAACACAGTGTTTGTGTGTTTTTATTTACATTTTTTGACACTTTCTTCGTGAAATGGTAGGGGTACAATGTACCCCTTACCAATTCACATGGGGGGGACCTGGGATCTGGGGGTCCCCTTTGTTAAAGGGGTCTTCCAGATTCCGATAAGCCCCCCGCCCGCAGACCCCCACAACCACCGGGCAAGGGTTGTGGGGATGAGGCCCTTGTCCCCATCAACATGGGGACATCCTCCCCATGTTGAGGGCATGTGGCCTGGTACGGTTCAGGAGGGAGGGGGGGCGCTCTCTCATCCCCCCCTCTAACCCCTGCGGCTGACCAGGTTGCGTGCTCGGATAAGGGTCTGGTATGGATTTTTGGGGGGACTCCACGCCATTTTTTTTAAAATTTGGGGTGGAGTTCCCCTTAAAATCCATGCCAGATCTCAAGGGCCTGGTATGGATATTTAGGGGGAACCCCACGCCATTTTTTTTTTAAATTTGTGGCGGGGGGGTTCCCCCAAATTCAATTACCAGCCCCTTTAGGTCTGGAATGGATATTAAGGGGAACCCCCACGCTTTTTTTTTTTTTATCAATGACTTTTCTATGTATTGATAAAAGCCGACAATTCATTATAGCCGTGAGTGAGTTTTAAATGACTTTTTTTCCTTCAAAAATTACACTTTGTGCAGAGACAGTTCTAAGCACGGGAAACATGCGCGACTTTACATGCATATAATACACACCCCCCAGGTACGAAATTTAAAGGAATATTTCACTTTTATTGTTTCATTTTAAGCATTATTAAAATCACTGCTCCTAAAAAAACGGCCGTTTTTAAAACTTTTTTTTGCATTGATACATGTCCCCTGGGGCAGGACCCAGGTCCCCAAACACTTTTTAGGACAATAACTTGCATATAAGCCTTTATAATTAGCACTTTAGATTTCTCCCATAGACTTTTCGAATTTGCCGCGAACACCCCAAATTGTTCGTTGTTCGGCGAACGGGCGAACAGGCAATGTTCGAGTCGAACATGAGTTCGACTCGAACTCGAAGCTCATCCCTATTGGCAGGGAAGGTGATAACATCAGGGGCGATCAAGGGGTTAAATGTGTTCCCTGCGGGTGTTTTCTAACTGTATGGGGGACTGTGTGACTGGGGAAACACACAGATCTGTCTTCCTGCTTAGCAGAAAGACAGAATATGTGTGATCTTCCCTGTCAGAACAGAGATCTGCCTTGTTTTCACACAGGCAGATCCCTGTTCTGTCACTGCGGGGAACGATCGCGGGTGGCTGGCGGACATCGAGTCCGCCAGCCACCCACTGATTGGCTCCCCCGCTGGCCGATGGGAGCGCGCACGCACTGCCCACAAAAGTGAGTTCCCGAGCTGACGCACACCTACGGCGATTTGCGGGATCGTACCACCTTGCTGCACTATAATGACAGGGGCTGGTCGTCAAGCGGTAAAAAGGTCAGTCCACTGCTGAAGAGTTAAGCCACCTGACAGTTTATTATATCTCTTGGGGATCCTATTGGTGAGTTGAGTAAAGTGACACTAAAGTTCTAGTTCCTCGTACAAGCAAGGCTTTAGCAGCCACGTTTGCTGGGTCAGCTAGGGCACAGCTAAATCAATCAGCTCATGACTTTCTGTTCCTCCTACAATGTATCCTGTAAAAGAGCTCTGTAGCTGAGTAGTTACATGGGAAACCTTAAAGGTGTAATTTCTTCTCCAGCTTTACCCTGCTTTTTTTATGTGTAGCGGGTATCAATATTTAGGGGGAGTATTTGGGCAGTAGCATGGCCCAAATGCAGCAATTACGAGGGTTTTATGGTTGTTTTTGTTCGTGGAAGATATCAATGGTGTCCAGTCCCCTGCGGCCCCTGGGGGCGCTGTCGCCTTGGGCTGGGGTTGAACCACCATTGTAGGGCCGTGCCCTTTTTGTCCTATCGCAGCAGTGGTATGGCGGGGAACTCGCTGTGCTTGCTGGGAGAGGGTATACGGGGGGCGGAAATCTTGCATACGAGGTCCATTCCCCAGGCACCTTCAGCCTGGGGGCTGTGTTCTGTCGTTCGCGCCCAGGTGCCCTTGACCTGGGTGGGACCCGAGTCCTGGGCGAGGAGAACCAGGGAGGTGACCTTACCTGAAGATCCAGCGCAGCATTGGCTGGTGACAGCGAAGGCCTCTGGGGACCGTCCGGGATGGATCATCTCCCTAACAGGGGCAGACAAATGAGAAGGTAGTCCGTGTTCTTTGGTCTTTGCAGAGACCCAGCTACATCAGGTCAGTGGCAGGCCTATCCTAAGGCCTGTGGCAGAGGCCTCATCATTCACCAGGTCTGTGGCAGGGACCAAATTCACGGTCGGTGGCAGCGACCGTGCGCCAAGCCTGTCTGCGCTGATTTGGGGCAGGAGAGTATGTGATTCTTTGATTGTGCCCGGACCTCCTCATTCCCCACATCCTGTCTGTTCTATAAGTCCAACCAGTCTACTCTTCAAGGACTATTTATTGCTCAAACAGAATAAATAAGTGTTGGACTTTATTTGGTGTGGGACTCAAGTTACTGGAAGCTAAGTGCCTTATTGTATGGTGGCAATCATTCTCAACAGGAGATGCTGAAGCTCTAGGGAACACAGACCTGAAGGTAAAGGTTTAAGTTTAAGCTCACACCTCTGCATACAAACATCAGAGGCTACGAGCTGGTGGTGTAACCGCACTCTCTCCTCCCAAGTACCCCTAGGCAGCAGTCTTACGGCCACAAAGTGAACCAAAAGAGGGGGAGAGTGAGGCCGCTACATATGCAACAACAGGTCACTCCAATAGTGATCTATTTCTTATTATTAAACAAAATATGTTGCAGAAGAAGTGCTCAAAGGGGCTAGATCTCGTCAGGGGTTAACCTTATTCTGCTGCCCATTTGGAAAAAGAGTATAAAAAAAAAGATTTAAAGCCTAAGACCCGGTTCACACAGGGGCGACTCCGGACGAGACTTTAGGTCTCCCCAAGTTGCCCCAAGTCGCGCTATTTTTAAAACAAATTGAAGTGAATGGAGATGTTTTAATGTACATGACTGCAGTCGCTCCGACTTCAAAAAAGGTTCCTGTACTACTTCAATCAGACTTCTAGGCGACCTGTAGGCAACTTGTACCCATTGATTTCAATGGAAGTCGCTTAGAAGTCTGATCACTGTTCATTTTGAAGGCAACTTTACAGGAAGCAGAAAGGAATTTACCCAGAAGCCACAAGGAATTTACTTCAAGTCGTGTTGTTAATGACCACAAGTCACGCTGAAGTCTCCTCCAAGTCTGCTGAAGTCTCCTCCAAGTCTCGCTGTGATTCATGCTCAAGTCGTGTCTGAAGTTGCTTCTGGAAGTCGTGTTGAAGTCGTGTTGCCCCTGTGTGAACCAGCTCTAACTGGAGAAATCTGGGAAGGGTTGGGCCTCTTGTCTTGTCTTTAAAAAGCAAACAAACAATGACACCTATGACTTTTAGTTGTCTGTAAGAAGGGTATTCTTCCCACGCACCTCCAATGAAACAGGGTATTGTTTCTACTAACCAAAAGAGTAAGGAAGTCCTTTCCCCACTGACTATTAATCTAAGGGGAATATCTTCTCTGAACAGTGTAAATATTTGAGGGTGCTTCTCTGACCACCAGTTTAAAGGGACACTGCAATTTTCTTGTCTGTGTCTCCATTCCTGCCATTAATAATATTATTTAACAATTTTACTGAAACGAAAATTCCCCCATAGCACAGGGGAGTCTTAAAAAATATTCTGTTATGGATGTGCATGTGCAAAAAATAAATATTTCAAGCTTGGTTGTGTTAGGGCCTCTGTCGGGTTTTTATAGCCATCTGTGTCCCTATTGGGGGGATTTCCCCTAATTTTTTGAAGACAGAAATGGACAATTTCTCCAATGGGTGCCAAACAAAAACACAAATACATTTTTAGTAGAATGAGATTGCTAGAAGTCAGAAGATTAGAATTTCTGACAAATGCTTTAATTGCTACCTGTTGTTTTATGTCCCAGTGGCAACTGAATTCCCATTTATTATATGGGAATTAGAGTTGGGCCGAACACCCCCTGGTTCAGTTTGCACCAGAACTCCTGAACATGGAAAAACTTTGGACCCGAACCGCGAACCCTATTAAAGTCTATGGGACCCGAACTTGAAAAATCAAAAGTCCCCATTTTGAAGGCTTATATGCAAGTTATTGGCCATAAAAAGTGTTTGGAGGCCCGGGTACTGCCCTGGGGGACATGTATCAATGCAATTTTTTTTTTTAAAAAGATTGTTTTTACCTGGGCTTTTACAGGTGATTTTAATGATGCTTAAAGTGGAAGTAAACCCTCCTATTGTTTTCAGCCAAAGAAGCTGCCATCTTGGCCACTGTTTGATCCACAACTGCCATGATGCTGCACATATGACCAGCTATGACACCAGCCATTGGATGGTTTGACAGTTTGGTTGAGAGCACAACCGATGGGAGTGGAACATTCCTGGCATGTGCCGGAAATGTAACTTTTTTTTTAATTGTTAAATGGATGGGTTTACTTCTGCTTTAAAGTGAAACAATAAAAATGAAAAATTCCTTTAAATATAGCACCTGGGGGGTCCCCTTAATCTGCTTGTAAAGTGGTATACCGTGTATAGAACCTGCTGCAGCAAAACTGACATAACATAAAGGAAAAAAAATACATTTAAATTGATTTTCCCGGCTGCAAGCCATTGCCGGCAATACAAAATGTTTAAAAAATGGCGTGGTGGACCCCAAAACCATTCAAGGCTTTTTGGGTCTGGTATGGATTTTAAGGGGAATCCCATGCCAAAATTAAAAAAAAATGGTGTGGGGTCCCCCCCAAAATCCATACCAGACCCTTATCTGCGGACGCTCTTCACTTAATATTCAATATATCTGCCATTTTGGGGTAAGTGTCCAGGTAGTTCATGTGCTCTTCTTTTTTGTGTTTGTCCCCACCAGTTCATCTATCCTAATTGCCATTTCTGGAGTGGCTCATGCCCCTTTTTTCTTCAACCTCTTCCTTTTTCTCTTTTCCTCTCTCCGCTTTCCCTTTTATCCTTTCGTGTCTTTTCCCCTTTTCTTCCCTGCTCCATCACTGTGTTGTATCTCCCCACCTTTGTGTCCCCTTTTCCTCCCCCTACCCCCTTTCATATTTAATTTTTTTTAAATTTTTCCTTTTTGTCTCCTGCCTGTTTTTTTTTTCTTCTTTTGATGTTATAACTATTATTACCATTATTATTTTGTTTTTCTAAAGTGGTTGATTACAGACATTGTACATATTATAGATATATTATATAATAATATTGGATTGTTTGCATTATTTACTAGTTATCATTGTGTGAATATCAAGTGAATCCTGAAAAAGCCTAATCTGGGCAAAACGTTTCGATCCCACCACCTTTGGCCTTGTTAGTTGAATTCACAAACCTGGCAATAATGTTTACATGTTTTTAAATTGTACCTTTTGATTTTTACCCATTGTATAATAAAAATTTTTGTTTTTAAGTACATTGTTATTTTGCATATGTTGTCTATTGGCTTGTTAAAAATCCCCCTCATTCCCATGTCTCCCCTAGGGAGAAACTCAGGGACACCCTGTTTTTCCTATAGATTTATATTTGGGGATTGTGCCAACATTTTTCTACCTATGCAAATTCCTTTTCAATCATTTTTGTACTTTCCCTAAAATCATATTCTTGGTAATCATTATATGCACATTATGTATTTCCAGCATTGTACCAAACATGTCTATGGTTGTAAGCTATATGCTTCTTGTTGTTTTTATGTTCATGGTCATTTACGATGATGTTTTTGTAATTTCAATAAATACTGAGAATTACTCTATATACAGTACTTGTTATGACCTCTATGATCACTTCATTTAAAGTCTTATGAGCTAAGCTTGTTGTATTGTGTATAATTAGGGATGGAGATGCGTCATATTAAGAGGCAGTGTCCAGACCGCTCCCTTTCTCTATTAAAGGACAAGGGTTTCAGTTATTCACAGATGGTCATACTGATGCCTTCAGGAGCATTTGGACACAAACAAAAAGCCAGTGGCCAACCCCACCTCACTCCCAACATTCTTTAGGTTTGTAGAAAAGCAGCACCAGGAGTAAACAGAGGGGTTGGACCTATGTTCCTTAATAAACCACAATAAATCGGTTTTACAGTAGGGGAATGGGGAATATTCCCATTAGGTTCAAAAGGCGGTCTTTCGAGCCCCAACAGAACCAGATTCAAATTCCACAGTCACGGTTGGTTGCAGAGGAGGAGCAACATTAAAGATCTGCTGTACAAAATATTTGCCCCTTGATGGTACTCAGGGCCAAATGATCTAGTTGATCCTGACCAAAGGGCCCTCTAGTCGGGGTGTCTAGTATCGCTGGGACAACAAAATCACTTGGAGCTTTGGATTGTTGATCATTAAACCAGATTCCTGTGGCACTGACCTCTGCACTGACAAGGTTTCTAGAACTTCTTTGTGAGGATCCTCCAAGACAGTGGAAGGAAAGTTTTTTCCAAATCCAGGGATGGATTCCAAATCAGAGATAACCTGACCTCCAGTGTTAGGTGAGTTGGTTTGTCTAGAGACTGAACCGATTTTTAACCACAATGACATAGTTTTGTGGAACTGAGCAAATGGAACCATCTCATAAGAGGATACCATAAAGCCCAAAACTCTCATGCAGAATCACAGAGATTGATGGCTCCTAGACTTTCAGAAGTTTTTTTTTGTGGAAGAAAACTCTGGCTTGAACTTTATCCAAAATAAGACCAAGATACTCCAAGAGAATATTGATTCCAGCGCTGATTTCTGACAGTTCAGGATCCAACTGAACCTTTCTAAGGTTTGGACTGTTTGCAATACATTGTTGGTAAGAATCTGTGCCAACTGTTCCTAAATAAGGGACTGTCTACTTGCCCCACAATGGAAATACCCAGGGAGCATAGTAAGGCTAACACAGATGCCAATACATTGGCAAATACTGCATGTAGTTTTCATGATAGGGTAATATTTTTTCCATTTGTGTAACAATCAAGTGCTGCATTAAACAGTTCATGTTAGTAATTTTGGCAGTGTTATTGAACTAGTAAAAATCACTGGTCTATTCCTGCAGGTACAATATGTTGGACACACGCAATCCTTAAAATATTTCAATGAACATGGATGGTGGAAATAAAGCTGATGGTCACCATCTAAATCTAAATGTAAGGTTGATCTGATAAGGGCAAAGCTCTGGCATTTCCATTCCCCTGCCCAAATTCCACACATTCTTAGGCTGGTTTCACACTGGGGCGGTGGGGGCGGTGGCGGTATAGCGCCACTATTTTTAGCGGCGTTACAACGTCGGTATTGTTGAGCTATTCGGCCGCTAGCGGTGCGGTTTTAACCACCGCTAGCGGCCAATAAAGGGTTAATACTACCCGCAAACCGCAGCTACAGCCGCGGTTTGCGGGCGGTATTACCGCGGTATCCCATGCATTTCAATGGGAAGGAGCGGTGGAGGAGCGGTAAACACACCGCTCCTCTCACCGCTCCAAAGATGCGGCTAGCAGGACTTTTTTTACCGTCCTGCTAGCGCACCGCTCCAGTGTGAAAGCCCTCAGGGCTTTCACATTGGAGAGAAAGGAGCCGCTGTTTAGGCTCGGTTTGCAGGCGCTATTTTTAGCTAAATAGCGCCTGCAAACCGCCCCAGTGTGAAAGGGGCCTTATTGTCCAGTAAGGCAGTACATGATTGTAATGGGCCAATAGCAATGATGGGGGTCTTTGGGCAGGTAGGGCGCTGACAGCATCCTGATATTGGCCTATTGCAAACTGGCAAAGTGGGTCCAGTGAAAGCTGCTGCAGATATGCCTGCTAGGTTCCTGCACTTTAGTTTTACCTAAACAACAAATTCACTTTAGGCATCCTCTGATGATATACATTTTGGAAAATTATTACTATATAATTTTAGCAGATGATCATGGTACTACTACAAAGTGTATAATAGACATGGGATAACACTCTGCTGTCTATGGGGTAAATTACTCTCAGGAGGAATATACAAATAGACAGGTTAGAAAACCTGTTTAATTTGTTATTGTTTTTCTTTATGTTGTTCTTCATATAAAATCGAATCATTTAAGCCAAGTGTATAAAAAAAAATCAAGCAAATCACAATAGTGTAGTATCATTAAAAAAAGTGCCTTATTAAAAGACGAATTTCTACTTACAGAGTATGTGACATAGCACACATAGCACACATTGGAATTGCCAAGCAAGAGTTAGAAGCCTTGTGGACACCATTTATGGATGTAAACTGGAGAAACAGTCTCCTGGAAGCCAGCACTGGCAGGCTGTGCTCAGCAATGCCAAAGTTTGTAGGTAGCCACCTCAAAACGCATTGTGTGTATGCTCTGAGGAGTGGTGTCATATGAGGGCCAGGTTCTGGGACGAGATTTATTTCAAGGAGATTTCTGCATCACCAACACAGTCTGTCAGTGTAGACTTCCAGGAAACTGCTTCCCCAATTTACATCCATGCCCCTGGCCAAGGTTTGTGGATGGTGTTTGATTTTCCTAACCCATGCTTGGCAGGCATCCCCACGTGTGCTATGTTACATAACCTGTAAGTAGGATTTTGTCTTTTATTAAAGAAGGTTTATTAATGATGCAACACTATGGTGGTTTGTGCAGTGTTTTTCCCTTTCCTTATTGTTTTTGCATAGATCGAGTTCCCCTTCTGCAGCACTTAGCAGCATGCTTAGCCTTAGCGTCAAATTTTTTCATGTCTAGTTCTGGGGTAGCCACATTTATTATTTTTTATGATTGATGCTGTATTTGTTCATGTTACAGTGTTTTAACCAATATTGATTTAGACCAATATTGATCTGATTGATTTTAGCACTGTGTTCTGGGCATCTTTGGACACTGATTTTATTCTGTGTTCAGTTAAGCCAAGTGGATATGCCCATTGTGATCATATTTGGGCAACACAATTCTCATATTACTCGGTACTAGGGATGAGCTTCGTGTTCGAGTCGAACATACGTTCGACTCGAACATCGGCTGTTCGATCGTTCGACGAAGATCGAACGATTTGGGCCGTTCGCGCCAAATTCGAGTGACGCGAACGGCCCACAATGCACTACGCCATCGCAGTGTCATCCAGGCGCTGTGATTGGCCAAGCATGCACTGTGACCCCGCATGCTTGGCCAATCACAGCGCCGGCAGCGAGGAGAGCAATGATTGGCCACAGGCAGGATGCCTGTGGCCAATTATTGCTGAGGGTGTTTAGTACACGCCCCACACTATAAAAGGCCGCCAGCACGGCGGCCTAGTGTAGTGTGTTCCGGAGCAGGGATAGAGCAGCATAGGCAGGGACAGTGACTTTTATTTCTTTCTTGCTTAACCTGGATTCCTTTAGTTTAGGGAAAGAGAAGGATAGGTAGGGAGAGTGTCAGTGTGTTTTGTGCTTGTGCTATATTGTGCTTAAAAAAAACATTTTTTCTAGGGACAGAAAACTGTAGGTAGGGAGAGTGTGTCAGTTTCTTTCACTGTCAAAGTCCTTGTTTCCAGGGACCTGGAAGGACAGTGAGTGAATTCTCCTTGTGCTAAATTGTGCTTAAAAAAAACATTTTTTCTAGGGACAGAAAACTGTAGGTAGGGAGAGTGTGTCAGTTTCTTTCACTGTCAAAGTCCTTGTTTCCAGGGACCTGGAAGGACAGTGAGTGAATTCTCCTTGTGCTAAATTGTGCTTAAAAAAAAAATTTTTTCTAGGGACAGAAAACTGTAGGTAGGGAGAGTGTGTCAGTTTCTTTCACTGTCAAAGTCCTTGTTTCCAGGGACCTGGAAGGACAGTGAGTGAATTCTCCTTGTGCTAAATTGTGCTTAAAAAAAACATTTTTTCTAGGGACAGAAAACTGTAGGTAGGGAGAGTGTGTCAGTTTCTTTCACTGTCAAAGTCCTTGTTTCCAGGGACCTGGAAGGACAGTGAGTGAATTCTCCTTGTGCTAAATTGTGCTTAAAAAAAACATTTTTTCTAGGGACAGAAAACTGTAGGTAGGGAGAGTGTGTCAGTTTCTTTCACTGTCAAAGTCCTTGTTTCCAGGGACCTGGAAGGACAGTGAGTGAATTCTCCTTGTGCTAAATTGTGCTTAAAAAAAAAATTTTTCTAGGGACAGAAAACTGTAGGTAGGGAGAGTGTGTCAGTTTCTTTCACTGTCAAAGTCCTTGTTTCCAGGGACCTGGAAGGACAGTGAGTGAATTCTCCTTGTGCTAAATTGTGCTTAAAAAAAAAAAAATTTCTAGGGACAGAAAACTGTAGGTAGGGAGAGTGTGTCAGTTTCTTTCACTGTCAAAGTCCTTGTTTCCAGGGACCTGGAAGGACAGTGAGTGAATTCTCCTTGTGCTAAATTGTGCTTAAAAAAAACATTTTTTCTAGGGACAGAAAACTGTAGGTAGGGAGAGTGTGTCAGTTTCTTTCACTGTCAAAGTCCTTGTTTCCAGGGACCTGGAAGGACAGTGAGTGAATTCTCCTTGTGCTAAATTGTGCTTAAAAAAAACATTTTTTCTAGGGACAGAAAACTGTAGGTAGGGAGAGTGTGTCAGTTTCTTTCACTGTCAAAGTCCTTGTTTCCAGGGACCTGGAAGGACAGTGAGTGAATTCTCCTTGTGCTAAATTGTGCTTAAAAAAAACATTTTTTCTAGGGACAGAAAACTGTAGGTAGGGAGAGTGTGTCAGTTTCTTTCACTGTCAAAGTCCTTGTTTCCAGGGACCTGGAAGGACAGTGAGTGAATTCTCCTTGTGCTAAATTGTGCTTAAAAAAAACATTTTTTCTAGGGACAGAAAACTGTAGGTAGGGAGAGTGTGTCAGTTTCTTTCACTGTCAAAGTCCTTGTTTCCAGGGACCTGGAAGGACAGTGAGTGAATTCTCCTTGTGCTAAATTGTGCTTAAAAAAAACATTTTTTCTAGGGACAGAAAACTGTAGGTAGGGAGAGTGTGTCAGTTTCTTTCACTGTCAAAGTCCTTGTTTCCAGGGACCTGGAAGGACAGTGAGTGAATTCTCCTTGTGCTAAATTGTGCTTAAAAAAAACATTTTTTCTAGGGACAGAAAACTGTAGGTAGGGAGAGTGTGTCAGTTTCTTTCACTGTCAAAGTCCTTGTTTCCAGGGACCTGGAAGGACAGTGAGTGAATTCTCCTTGTGCTAAATTGTGCTTAAAAAAAAACATTTTTTCTAGGGACAGAAAACTGTAGGTAGGGAGAGTGTGTCAGTTTCTTTCACTGTCAAAGTCCTTGTTTCCAGGGACCTGGAAGGACAGTGAGTGAATTCTCCTTGTGCTAAATTGTGCTTAAAAAAAACATTTTTTCTAGGGACAGAAAACTGTAGGTAGGGAGAGTGTGTCAGTTTCTTTCACTGTCAAAGTCCTTGTTTCCAGGGACCTGGAAGGACAGTTAGTGAATTCTCCTTGTGCTAAATTGTGCTTAAAAAAAACATTTTTTCTAGGGACAGAAAACTGTAGGTAGGGAGAGTGTGTCAGTTTCTTTCACTGTCAAAGTCCTTGTTTCCAGGGACCTGGAAGGACAGTGAGTGAATTCTCCTTGTGCTAAATTGTGCTTAAAAAAAACATTTTTTCTAGGGACAGAAAACTGTAGGTAGGGAGAGTGTGTCAGTTTCTTTCACTGTCAAAGTCCTTGTTTCCAGGGACCTGGAAGGACAGTGAGTGAATTCTCCTTGTGCTAAATTGTGCTTAAAAAAAACATTTTTTCTAGGGACAGAAAACTGTAGGTAGGGAGAGTGTGTCAGTTTCTTTCACTGTCAAAGTCCTTGTTTCCAGGGACCTGGAAGGACAGTGAGTGAATTCTCCTTGTGCTAAATTGTGCTTAAAAAAAACATTTTTTCTAGGGACAGAAAACTGTAGGTAGGGAGAGTGTGTCAGTTTCTTTCACTGTCAAAGTCCTTGTTTCAAGGGACAGAGAAGGACACCTGAAGGTAGCCCTTATTGCTTTTTTCCCATCTCCCTGCAGGCCATCTATTAGAATGTCTGGAAGGCAAACAAGGAGAGGCAGACAGTCAGGAGGCAATAAAAGAGGGCAAGCAGGCTCTGTGTCTGGGGGCAACAGTGCTGGTCGTGGACGCGGTGCATTGTCATCAGCACATGGCCATGGGACACGCTTGTCCTTCTTTTCGGCAGCTGGACATGTTGAGCCACATCATGCCGAAGACTTGGTAGAGTGGATGACCAAGCCCTCCTCCTCCTCCTCATCCTCTCTCACCCAGGCTCAGGGTACTGGAAAAGCAGCTGCCAAAGCGTCCTCTTCCCTGGTATCAATGTCAGACTCATCATCAGTCACTCCTTCCCTAGACCCACCATGTCCTCCTCCTGAGGAGTCCCCCGAACTGTTTCAGCACAGTGTTGGGTACATGCTCCAGGAGGATGCCCAGCGTTTCGAAGGGTCTGATGATGAAACCCAGCTAGAGGAAGGCAGTAGCGTGAGAGCAGACAGAGGGGATGCTCAAGAAGGACACCAATCTGGCAGTCATGTTCCAGCAGCTGCAGCATACTGCCAGATTGGCTCCAGTGATGAGGAGGGAGGTGATGATGAGGTCACTGACTCCACGTGGGTGCCTAATAGGAGAGAGGAGGAGGAGGAGGATGAGGAGGAGGCACATCTCCAACGAGGCAGGATGCCCTTTGGTGGCCAGCGTAAGGGCAGTACACAGACGGAATCACACCGCAGAGCTCCGCCTGTGCAGGGCGCTGCCTCTGCCCGTCATTCAAAAAGTTCTTTGGTGTGGGCCTTTTTTGAGGCTAGTGCATCAGATCGCACAGCTGCTGTTTGCAACATATGTCTCAAGCGTATATCGCGTGGCCAAAACATCAGCCGCTTGGGTACCACATGCCTGACCAGACATATGTTGACCTGCCATGCAGCTCGTTGGCAAGCCTACCTCAAAGACCCACACCAAAGAACAAAGCGGACCTCTCCTTGCACCGCATCAGCTGGGATCTCCAACCCCACTATAACTTCAGTCCTCTCTGAAACATGCACTGAGAGGAATGAAGGTGTAGAATTAGGTGTGTCACAGCCAAGTACTTGCGGCCACTCTGCTAGCAGTACACCGACGTCCGATTCTAGCAGGCAAATTTCCCTGCCCCAGCTGCTGGACCGTCGAAAGAAGTTCACTCCCAGCCATCCACATGCCCAGCGGTTGAATGCTAGCTTGGCTAAATTGCTAGCGCTTCAACTGCTGCCTTTTCAGTTGGTAGACTCGGCCCCCTTCCGTGAGTTTGTGCAATGTGCGGTTCCTCAGTGGCAGGTTCCCAAACGCCACTTTTTCTCACGGAAGGCTATTCCGGCTCTCTACTGGCATGTGGAAGGCAATGTCTTGGCCTCGCTGGACAGGGCGGTCAGCGGTAAGGTGCATATTACCGCTGACTCATGGTCCAGCAGGCATGGACAGGGACGTTACCTTTCTTTCACGGCCCATTGGGTCACTCTTTTGGCAGCTGGGAAGGATGCAGGACAAGGTGCAGTAGTGTTGGAGGTTGTCCCACCGCCACGCCTCCAAAATGCTACTACTGGTTGTGACACACCTCTCTCCTCCACCCCCTCCTCTTCTTCTTCCTCCATGGCCTCTTCCTGTGGTTTGTCCTATGAACCAGCGGTGCTCCGTAGCCGTTCACGGGGCTACGCAAGTACGCAGGCAAAAAGATGCCATGCCGTGCTTGCGCTGGTGTGTTTGGGGGACAGAAGCCACACTGGGGCAGAGGTCCTGTCTGCTCTGCAGGGCCAGGCCGAGAGGTGGTTGACGTCATGCCAGCTTAAGCCAGGAATGGTGGTTTGCGACAATGGCACCAACCTCCTCTCCGCCCTCCGACAGGGACAACTGACCCATGTGCCCTGTGTGGCTCACGTCCTTAACCTGGTGGTGCAGCGGTTCTTGGGCAGGTACCCGGGCTTACAGGATGTCCTGAGGCAGGCCAGGAAAGTCTGTGTGCATTTCCGCAGATCTTATAATGCCAGTGCTCGCCTGGCTGAGCTGCAAAAGGAGTTGAACCTGCCCAAGAACCGCCTTATATGTGACATGCCCACCAGGTGGAACTCAACGTTGGCCATGCTGCAGCGGCTGCACACGCAGCAGAGGGCCATCAATGAGTACCTGTGCGACTACGGCACCAGGACAGGGTCAGGGGAGCTTGGTTTTTTTTCTCCACGCCAGGTGGGCATGATCAGGGATGCATGCACTGTCCTGGCACCATTTGAGGAGGCCACGAGGATGGTGAGCAGTGACAGTGCATGCATCAGTGACACTGTACCTCTTGTCCACCTGTTGGAGCACACGCTGCGTGGAATAATGGACAGGGCACTTGAGGCAGAACAGAGGCAGGAAGAGGAGGACTTCCTTGCCTCTCAAGGCCCCCTTTACCCAGACAGTGTTCCTTCTGTCCCACCCATCGCACAGGAAGAGGAGGAGGAGGAGGAGGAGGAGGAGGATTGTGTCAGCATGGAGGTGGAGGCTGGCACTCAGCATCATCAGCAGCAGTCTTTTAGGGATGATTTACAGTCCCAAGAAACCAGTGGACTTGTACGTGGCTGGGAGGAGGTGGCTGCGGATCATGTCGTCCTTAGTGACCCAGAGGACTCCGGAGCGAATGCCTCAGCAAACCTACGCTGCATGGCCTCCCTGATCCTGCAAAGTCTGCGGAAGGATCCTCGTATTCTTCGGATCAAGGAGAGGGACCATTACTGGCTGGCCACTCTCCTTGATCCACGGTACAAGGGTAAGGTTGCGGACCTTATGTTACCGTCGCAGAGGGAGCAGAGGATGAGACAACTCCGGGAGGCCTTGCAGAAAGGTCTGTGCAACGCGTTCCCAGAAACTGGGAGGTTACAAACTCCTGGTCCTGGACAACGAGTTGCTGAGGCTTCGGCCAGTCAAAGAAGGAGCGGTGGGGAAGGTGGCCGTCTGACCGATGCGTTCAGACAATTCTTTAGTCCGCAGCCCCAAAGTATGATCGGTTCCAGCAACCATCGCCAGCGTCTGATAAACATGGTGCAGGAATATCTAGGGGCAAGGTCAGACTTGGACACCTTCCCCACCGAAAATCCTCTGGCTTACTGGGTCTTGAGGATGGATCACTGGCCAGAGCTTGCACAGTATGCAATTGAGCTACTGGCCTGTCCTGCATCCAGCGTTCTTTCGGAACGCACATTCAGTGCTGCTGGAGGATTTGTCACGGATCACAGGGTGCGCCTGTCCACCGACTCGGTTGATCGACTGACTTTCATCAAGATGAACCAGTCTTGGATCACCACCAGCTACCACACACCTGATGCTGATATAACAGACTAATTGATTTTAACATGTCACATCCCTTCAAGACTGATGCTGATGCTGAGTGCCTGTGCTGTTATGTTGACTGGCTATCCTCCTCCTCCGAGTCCTCAATGATACGATTGATGATGATAGCTTGGAAGATCATTTTTGTTTATGGGTGCCGCCACCAGTGGCTAAGGCCCAATTTTTCAGCCCCTGTTTTACAGGGGCGTGTAATTACAATTTTTTTAGCAATAATTTGCCATAGGGCTCATTGCTGTGCTCCAAGTACAGTATCTGTGAGGGGTTGGAGTGTTGTGGCACCAGTGCCTAAGGCCCAATTTTTCAGCCCCTGTTTAACAGGGGCGTGTCATTACAATTTTTGAAGCAATACTTTGCAACAGGGCTCATTGCTGTGCTCCAAGTACAGTATCTGTGAGGGGTTGTAGTGTTGTGCCACCAGTGCCTAAGGCCCAATTTTTCAGCCCCTGTTCAACAGGGGCATGCAATTACAATTCTTGATCTAATAATTCACAGCAGGGTCCATTGCTGCACCCACCAAGAGTAACTCTGAGGGCTTACAGTCTTGTGGCAACGCCACCACCACCACCACCACGAAAGGCCCAATTTTTCAGCCCCTGTTCAAAAGGGGCATGTAATTACAATTCTTGATCTAATAATTCACAGCAGGGCCCATTGCTGCACCCACCAAGAGTAACTGTCAGGGCTTACAGTGTTGTGGCACCAGCACCACCATCAAAGCCCCAATTTTTACTACCACTGTTCAACAATTATATGTAATTAAAATTCCTGATATAATAGTTGACAGCAGGGCGTTCCAGCACCAACCAAGAGTAACTGAGTGCTTACAGTGTTGTGCCAACACCAACAACTAAGGGGCCTATTTCTGCAGAGTATATACGGCAGGTCCCTACTTTCAAACATCCAACTTACAAACGACTCCTACTTGCAAACGAAAGAAGACAACAGGAAGTGAGAGGAAATCTACCCCTAGAAAGGAAAATTCTCTCCTGTAAGAATAAATATGGGAGAAAGGGGTCTCATCTGTACTGATGCTTTATCAGCAATCCTTGTTTCAAGAAAAACACCACATTTCAAAAACAGTTGTCATTGGGACGGAAAGTGAGGTGAAATGTTCTGAACAGGGGCACAGACAGCAAAACAAATGTTACAGGGGTGATAACCCTTACCTATGTTTCCCAAAAAGTTTAAAAATAGATTTTTGGGCTGGAGCTACACTTCAACAATGTACCTGTTCAAAATTACAAACAGATTCTACATAAGAACAAACCTACAGTCCCTGTCTTGTATGCACCGCCTGTATACGGCTGTTCAGAGTATATAGGGCCTTTTTTATTTTATGTGCGGGGTTCCCCTTAATATCCATACAAGACCCAAAGGGGCTGGTAATGGGCTGGGGTAGGGGGGGGGTCATGGGGTAGCTATGCCATTTTTCTTAAAGAATTTCATCCATATTACCGGGACCAGACATTACATTAAAGCCGCAAGCAGTTTTAAATGGCTTTTTTTTCCTTTAGAAGTGTCATTTTGTGCAGGGACAGTTCTAAACACGGGAAACACGTGGCACTTCACAGGCATACTTTAGACACCCCCCAGGTACGATATTTAAAGGAATATTTGACTTTTTTTTTTTCACTTTATGCATCATTAAAATGACTGCTCCCGAAAAACGACCGTTTTTAAAACTTCTTTTTGCATTGATACATGTCCCCTGGTGCAGAACCCGGGTTCCCAAACCCTATTTATGACAATAACATGCATAATAGTTGTTATAATTAGCACTTTAGAATTCGAACGTTCGCATCCATTGTATTTAATAGGGTTCTAATGTTCGTTCGAACTTTCGGTCCGTTCGCGGGTTCTGGTGCGAACCGAACCCGGGGGTGTTCGGCTCATCACTACTCGGTACTAGTGCATACCTTTAGAGACACTGTCATCCATTCAGATGAATAAATAAACGTGACTTATGAATGTCAAATGATAGGGCCCCGTCACTTATTGATACTAACCTATCACTGCCAGAGCCAATTCCTTGTGCCTCTGGGTATGAGGGAGCATTTGACCTCCATGTGACAGTGCTAGTGATTCAGTAATAGACCCCAGCACTGCCATGTGACAAAGGGAGAAATGTAACTACTTCTCCTAGCATCTAACACTAACCAAGCCAACACTAGGAAGTGCTGGCAAGTAGCAGTCGATCAGGGGTGGAGGGGCTGAATTTCTTTAAGAGTGAGTCACCTAGGCTAGTTACCTTAGGCCCAACGCTTAACTTATTTTTGTTACAACTTGCAATCCTGAGGCAGCATTAACATAGTGATTTAAAAAATTGTCAGCTAAAAATGGTCACCTAGCAGAGATAGAATTATGGAAATGCAGGCAATCATGTATTTAGAGGGATATTTTTTAAAGGCCTACACTCTGGCTTTATGTTATATGACAATGATATAGATTTATCTGTAAATAGATATATAGATATACCGTATTTATAGGCATATAACACGCACAGGCGTATAACACGCACCTTCATTTTAAGAGGGAAGTTTCAGGAAAAAAACGTAAATTTTAAATAAAGAACTTTGAAGCAAAATAAGGCTCAGTGCCCATCAATGCAGCCTGATCAATGCCCATCTCAGGGAGGGGGGCGGAATGAGCGCCATCAGATTACATACAGCGGGAATTTCCTGTTTACTCGGCAGCCTCTTTAATACAAAGTCCCGCCTCCTGGACTGGCCCCTATGATAGACAGAACACTGGTTCCTATTACAGAGGCCGCTGAGAAAACAGGAGATTCTCGCTGTATGTAATCTGACGGCGCTCATCCCGCCCCCTCCCCTTTCTCTCCGAGGCAGCCCACATTGCAGTATCAGCGTATAACACACATACACTATTTGCAACCGATTTGCAGGGTTAAAAAGTGAGTGTTGTATGCCAATAAATACTATATAGATCTATATATATATAGATCTATATATATATATATATATATATATATATATATATATATATATATAGATCTATATAGTATTTATTGGCATATAACACTCACTTTTTAACCCTGCAATATATATATATTGATATATATATATATATATATATATATATATATATATATATATATATATATATAATACCAGCAGCCAGCATTATATTTTTCAAATATAATAACAGTAAAGTGGGACTTTAGGCAGATATAAAAGACGTCACACTCTAAACCTGTCCAATCGGAGAACACTTTGCAAAGCATTCTCTGAATGGTGCCTAAGCCAAGCAGACGTCCTCCAGTGTTCAGAATGCAGCAGGCCAGCCGCTCAGCACAGGACCCGAAAGCAAGTGGAGATCACTGGAGTAGCAGTGTCTACTTCAGTGATTTCCAGCTTCCAGGGGCATTGGTAGGGTACGTTATATGCATAGTTGCTTTGGTCCAAGCTGGATCAATATAACTATATATAAAATATCCATACCAGGAGTTCCCCTTTAAGCCAAAAACAACGGTAACTCCATTGTCCCAGGAATAATTGATCTTTATCAGAAAGACAAAGCAGTCCACAACTTGACCACACGGGTTTACACACAATATTCCTGTAACTCATGTCAGCGTTTGTCCTTGTTTCTCACTGCATTCAGGTGTCCAGATCAGTCACCAAAAAACGCAGACACAGAGAACGCTGCATTTGTCACACAGACGGGAGACATATTTCTAATTAGTGCTTGCACTCTTCATGAATTCCCTTAAGTATGTTTGCTTTTTATCATTCCTTTGCTTTTTTTTTTTTTTTTAATTAGAACATGAAATAAATTAGGTTGTAACTACCTGTGCACTTTTCCAGCAAGATAAAGTCAGCAAACACTATTTTCCTTTATCTGTAAATTATGCCACATGACAGAGGTTAAATATTCACATGGTATTAATAAGGTTAATATTTGAATACATGGAATGAAAAATGCAACGCCGCTATACATATATATATATTTAAAGGTTATGTTGACTCTATTGAAACATGTTTTCCTAAAAAAATAACAATAGCTACCATCTGTTAAAGCTACATACATATAAAACCCTCTGCTTAGAATAACATTCTGGAGCAGCTTGTGCCAATCCATGGGCCTGCTCTGGAATATCATCACAAGAGATATGAGGGATCAGACCTCAAAAGCATAAGAGACAATTATAAGCAGTAACAAAAACAATCCCTCTGTTCTCTGCATAAAAAAAAAAGAGCTGTTCATTTATCGCCAGATCATGCAGCCCTTATTAAATAACTATAACAATATAAAAAACAGTGACATATTTTCAAGAAATGTAAATATTTTTACAAATTCAACACCTCTTGCGCCAAACAAAGGCTGTGAAATTCTAATCACTGAATGGTTTTTAAAGCTCCCAACAATGAGAGTATTTGTATTTTGGCCGCCAGCCATGCCAGTGAATTTTGCCAAATTGCTAGTTTAAAAAAATAACCCAGCAAAACGCAGTGTTTCTCTCAGTTCTGAAACCTGCCAATTTGGACATTCAAGTGCAGTGAACCTCGATAATGGTTATTTTCAGGGTCTTAAGCAGACCTGTGAAAAGTGTGTTACTGCAACACTAAATTCACTGACTTGAAAGGTCCTGAGTTCGGCTGCAAATGTTCCACGGGCTGAGGGAAACTCATAAAATAAATTTTCAAAAAATAGTCCATGATATTTTTTGTTCAGTATTGATAACTACACTAAAGCAACTTCATATTTAGTGCTATGTTACAGCTAAAAAGTAAACGTAATTCCAAAGTAAGCACTTATTGACTGTAATTATGGTGCAGTAGAAAAATATTTTAACATCTCTGGCCAGCATAAGCCAATAGATAGGTAGAAGGACCATAAGGCAGGTAGGTGAAAAATTCAGATAGATTATAAATGGTATTATTATTAGTTATTATTATTATTATTATTCCATAGAATAATAAAATAACTGCATAAAAGGTAGAGGAACCATAAGGCAGGCAGGTGAAAAATTCAGATAGATTATAATTGGTATTATTATTAGTTAGTATTATTATTCCATAGAATAATAAAATAACTGCATAAAAGGTAGAAGGACCATAAGGCAGGCAGGTAAAAAATTCAGATAGATTATAAATGGTATTATATTAGTTATTATTATTATTCCATAGAATCATAAAATAACTGCATAAAAGGTAGAGGAATCATAAGTCTGGCAGGTGAAAAATTCAGATAGATTATAATTGGTATTATTATAAGTTATTATTATTATTCCATAGAATAATGAAATAACTGCATAATACAAACTTAACAGCAAAGCCACAACAAACAGTAGACACAAATAGGTAGCTTTTCACATTTTGTATTTCTCACGAAATCTGTGTTTCTCTTTAAATTACTGTAATTCATTAGTATTTGTATTATTGTAATTAAACATTATTAATATGACTAGTTATTATTAAACAAGATTCCACATTTTTTCTAAGGCTCGGTTTAAAAAAAAAAAAGACAAACGAAAACTATACCGTAGGCTTACATTACTATGCAATATAACTTTCAATTTACACAGTAATGGAATTTTAGGTGGTTAGCGAAAAGAAAGAATTTTTATATTGACTAAGGGAATTCTCCCTACATACATTGTGAACATATATAAATTCCATATGCTTCTTCATTATATTTATTGTGATTTTTCTTTAATTAAATACAGATGACTTTTAAAGAAATTGCAATAATGTTTAAATATAAATATAGTCTTCCGAAGCATGGCATGTGCATGGACAATATGCATTGTGTGAAATGACTTACTCTGGGAAACATTCTACATAATTAAATCAAATATTAATGCAAAATGGCAATAATAGGCTCATAAATAGTTTTATAGAAACAATGAAAGTATATGTTAATGGAATACAGGCTTTTACTTGGCCTTAGAACACTTTTGGGTTAGGAACATTAGCTTTTCCATTTCTAGTTTCCCTCCCTTAGAGAGGCAAGGGACAATAAAAAGTTACCGTACTTTGTACATTATACAGTATATATATATATATATATATATATATATATATATATATATATATATATATAAACAGTAACACAGAAGATGCACACACACTTACACAATGCCATCATTCTATTAATAAAGTCCAACTCCAGCCAAAACTGTTTTTCGAGTTTTTTGAGAAAGTGGGGAAAGTTTAGAACTTGTGTCAGGTTTTTGTTAATGGCTGTGTCCCCATTGGCAAAATCACCCTCACTTCCTGTACTGGTGACAGGGGTCAGTTGGATATGGAGAGTGGGAAAGAGTTATCTTTGTCTTCCAGTCTCTGTGAACTTTGTTTCTTTTTTTTCTTGTCTTCCTATCACATCAAGTAAAAATGGTAAAAATTACAGAATAGCTCCTAGAATACCACCGTAGTTCTTTTTCTTTAACACATTGCATTTTCCTGCACACTTTTTTTTTCAAAGTAGAAGCCAAATTACTATTTTTTTTTTTTTATGTGCATACATAGCACTGAAATGTGTTGTAATGCATTTCAGCAATTTGGGTTTAAATGCAAAATCCTATTTTCACCTAGAGCAAAATAATGCAGTGCACTTGTGTTTGCAGGGTCCAATGAAAACAACACATTTTTACTTTTATTGCATTGGGCTTACATTGAGAATTCTTAACACACTTACATTTTCACTGTATTCTTAGTATTTTTGTTATACTATAAGCAATAATTAATCATAAGGAGTCCAAATTATTTGTAAAATTGTTAAGACTTTTCTTAAAGTTGCTCTCTTTAAAATCCAATTAACAATGTTTCCGTAATCAAAGCACAAAGGCATTCTTACACCATCAGTACAGCTCTGTTCACACCACGGCATTCCGGATCCCAGGCAGAATCCCTGCGATTCTACCCGCAATTCCAAATCGGCGCAAAACGCGGGACGCGCTTGCGATCCCCATTACTTTCAATGGCACGCAAATCTTGCCGCGATTTTCACCTGACCAATCATGGTAAAATTGTGCAAACAAAATCGCAGGACGACTGTCGCCCAAAAGAAGTTCCGTCATTGTGTGATCAGAGCCGTAGAAAATAGAATTTCTGAGAACTGATACAATTGGGCTACTTTCTATGTATGAAGTTCAGACAGGGTTTTGACAATTTTAAAACAAAAGCTAAGGACTTTTATAGCTGACTGTATTATACAAACAAAATATAAATTACACGATTAAAAAGGAAATGAACTCTGGAAGCTGTGCTAAAAAAAAGTCAGACAGAGAGCAAAGGACTAATCATCACTTTTGCCCGTTGTATCCCTGCACATCTTTCCCTGTATCTTTCCACAATACTTACTTAACGTACTTTGTTCTGCACTATTTTGTAAAGCTTTGCTTCCTTATGTCAGAACAGTGAGTAGCATACTGGTGAAATCACCAAATTTCACTCCAATCTTTGTGAGACTAAAAATCACGGGCAGCAAAGCCCACACCAGCAGGTATATAACTTTAACCACTTCAGCTCCGGAAGATTTACCCCCCTTCATGACCAGGATATTTTTTGTGATACGACACTGCGTTACTTTAACTGACAATTGCGCGGTCGTGCAACACTGTACCCAAATAAAAAGTATGCCCTTTTTCCCACAAATAGAGCTTTCTTTTGGTGGTATTTGATCACCTCTGTGTTTTTTTTTTTTTTTTTACTATATACAAAAAAAGACTGACAATTTTGAAAAAAGTTATAAAGCTAAAAAAGCACATCCATTAAAAAAAATTAAAAAAAATATTTTCCTCATCAATTTAGGCAAATATGTATTCAGCTACATATTTTTGGTAAAAAATCCCAATAAGCCAATATTTATTGGTTTGCACAAACGTTATGGGGGTTTATTTACTAAAGGCAAATCCACTTTGCACTGCAAGTGCACTTGGAAGTGCAGTCGCTGTATATCCGAGGGGGACATGCAAGGAAAATCAAAAATTTTTTTGCTTGTACATGATTGGATGATAAAATCAGCAGAGCTTCCCCGATTTCAGATCTTCCCCTCAGATTTACAGCGACTGCACTTCCAAGTGCACTTGCAGTGAACTTGTAGTGCAGAGTGGATTTTTCTTTAGTAAATCAACCCCATAGTGTCTACAAACTATAGGATATATTTATGGAGTTTTTATTTATTTTATTAGTAATGGCAGCGATCAGCGACTTATAGCGGGACTGCAATTTTGTGGCAGACAAAACGGACACTGATTGGCACTTTTTTACTAATACAGTGATTAGTGCTAAAAATATGCACTGTCACTGTACTAATGACACTGGCTGGGAAGGGGTTAACATTGGGGGTATGCAAAGGGTTAACTGTGTGCCTAGCATGTGTTTTTGTACAGTGTGGGAGGTGCTTTTACTAGGGGAACTACCTTCTCGTCTGGGAACTGCCGTTCTGCCTCTGTACCGGATGATCTTCTGGTGCCAGCAGACATCGAGTCCACGGTACCCACTGATCGGCTCCCGCTGTGTATAATCACAGCAGGAGCGAGTCGCCAGTGGCGCACATTTGCACCCGCTACCCGGAAGAGCCGGATAGCGTATATATACGTGATCCGTCGCACAGTTGCCACCCTGTAGCAAGACTGTAGGTACAATGATGACTAGGCACCCTCACATACCAGGAAGTGCATTACTGTTTTTCAAGAGGAATTCAAGATGCAAGGTAAATGTTTCAGGGTACGTCTTAGACACAATTAACATTTCTAAATGTTCCCTGTAACATAGTAAATCTTTGCTTCTTGAGTTTAGGTCAACTTTATGCAGTTTTAACAAACAAAGCAACGCAAAAGATTTATACCTGATATAAGCTAACCACATTCTGCATCTATTGATTGACAGGGTGCAATGAATGCAATATAGCAATGTCAATAAGTGCATGCTTCATATGTTTTCCAGGATAATGGAAAGTTTATGTTTGCTAAGGATAACACAACAAAGTAGACCTTTTGGGGTGTATCTACTAAAGCAGGGATGTCCAATTCATGGCTCCCAGGCTTCAATAGGCACCACAGAGTTAGGCACATGGCCTGAGAATGTCTGCAGTGATACCACAGATGCCATGCAAGCGCAGCAGCCACGGCAGCCTGGCGAGTCAGGCAAATGCATGTCTGGAGAGATGTCAGAGCTGCCATGTTTGCAATAACACCGGCAGCAGGAATGCAGGGAGACCAGGTGAGTAAATGCTGCAAGACTAGGTCTAGGGGGTGCTCTCCTGCCCCAGCCCCCCACCCAGAACCCTCTTCCATTTCTACTTTACCATATTTACTGAGCTAAGTAAACATTCTGTTTGCAAAGTGATCCAAATCTCTTCCATAAATAAATAAACCCCATGGACACTTAGCCCAGGTTCACACTGGGGCTGCGGGAGTGAAGCCGTGCGAGTTTAGATGAACTTGCACGATTTCACTTCTGCCTGTCAGTCCCGATTTCGGCCGCGATTACAGGGACATCTGTGCAGGTTTCTGCACAGATGTCAATGTAAATCGCGGCCCGAAATCGCAAAAAGATGTGCAGAAACTACTTTTTGAAATCGGTGCAGCGCCGCAGATGCGGCGTCGCACCGATTAGGACGGTGCCATTGCCCGCAATTTGTCAAATCGCATGTCAAATCGCACCAGAGTGAACCAGGGCTTAGGGGAAGATTTACTAAACCTGGTGCAGCTGTGAATAGTAACCAATCAGCTTTGAACTTCAGCCTGTTCAGTTAGGCTTTGACAATAAAAGCTAGAAGCTGATTGGTTTGTATTGCACAGCTGCACCAAATTCTGTGTGTACCAGGTTTAGTAAATCTGCCCCTTGACAATCATTCAGCTATTGCCCTTTGGTGTTGATCAAGTGAAAAACATATTAACAGAGAGGTTTAACAGAAGTGGATCGACTTCTGTTCAATCACAGTGGCCACACATGAATTGATATTTGGCTGGACCCTGCTGAACTGGCTAAATTTCAATCAATGTATCACTTGCTTTAGAGTTGTGATATAAAAGGCATTCTCAGTTCCTGCACCGGCGCTCCTGGCCCCTCCCTCCTGCTGAGTGCCCTCAGATCAAGCAGCTTGCAATGGGAGCACCCAAGCAGGCTCGCTCCCGGGCCATTGCTTTATCTGACCATTCACACACAGGGCTGAAGCTTGGCCCCCCCCTCCTCTCTCCTCATTGGCTCACAGGCTGTGATTGACAGCAGCGGGCTCCCAAGGAGGAGGCAGAGTCTCCAGAGATCAAAGGCTCAAATGCACATCACTGGATCGTGATGGGGCTCAGGTAAGTATTAAGGGGGCTGCTGCATAGAGAAGGTTTTTTACCTTCATGCATAGAATTTATGGAGGTAAAAAATCTTGAGCCTTTAGAACCACTTTCGTTTTGAAGATTAAGGCCACTTTTGGACTTTTTGGTGTGTTTTGTAGCGTTGGCAGTCCATTATTAACTATTAATAAAAGCTGTCTGAACACAAAGCATAATGTGCAATAACACACCATAAAATTATAAATGGGCTCCCAAATATGCATGCATTTTGCCTTTGCTAGTTCCTTCTTTCCCACTCATCAACTTGTAAATTAAATAATTAAATAACCCCTTCCATACCAGGCCATTGGAAAATGACGCCGGCAGGAACCCTCTCTCCCTCCGGGTGGACGTCATATGACGTCCTCAGCTTTGAGGGGGGATATCTGAATGATGCCTGCAGCTAGAGGCATCATTCAGATATAATTTTTTTCAGCCGGCGATCCTGCGCACTATAAGAATGATCATAGTGGCGGTTCCGCCACTTGATCATTCTTATAGGCGGCGGGAGGGGACATCACCCCCTCCCGCCGCCATCCGGTGCTTCTCCGGGCTCTCCCGTGCCATCGGGGACCCGGAGAGAATCGTCTGCGCCGGTGGTGGGTCACGTGACGAGCATAGAGATGACTGGTGACCAGATGGTCACCAGTCATCTCTATGATCGTCAAAGGCCCGGGCGCGATGTGATGACGTCACGCCCGGGTCCTCAAATGTAAACAAAGCCGCCATTGCGGCTGTAAGTATAAGATCAGTGAATTTTTTTTCACAATCTCATGCTTTCCAGCCTGGAGGAGAGATGTGGGGTCTTATTGACCCCGCATCTCTCCATAAAGAGGACCTGTCACACACATTCCTATTACAAGGGATGTTTACATTCCTTGTAATAGGAATAAAAGTGATCCAAAAAAAAAGTGTAAAAAAAAAAAAAAATAAGTAAAAAAAAAAAAATAATAATATTTTTTTTTTAAAACGCCCGTCCCCAATAGCTCACGCTTAGAAGCGAACACACACGTAAGTCCCGCCCGCATATGTAAACACCATTCAAACCACATATGTGAGGTATCGCCGCGTGCGTTAGAGCGTGTGCAACAATTCTAGCTCTAGACCTCCTCTGTAACTCTAACCTGGTAACCTGTAAAAATTTTCAAAGCGTTGCCTATGGAGATTTTTAAGTACCGAAGTTTGGCGCCATTCCATGAGTGTGCGCAATTTTAAAGCGTGACATGTTAGGTATCTTTTTACTTGGCGTAACATAAGCTTTCATATTTTACAAAAAAATTGGGCTAACCTTACTGTTTTGTTATTTTTTAATTCATGAAACCATTTTTTCCCCCAAAAAAGGCGTTTGAAAAATTATTTCGCAAATACCGTGCAAGATAAAAAGTTGCAACAACCGTCATTTTATTCCCTAGGGTGTCTGCTAAAAAAACATATATAATGTTTGGGGGTTCTGAGTAATTTTCTAGCAAAAGAATGATGATTTGTACATGTAGGAGAGAAGTGCCAGAATAGGCCCGGTATGGAAGTGGTATAAAAAGCCCTGTATGGAAGTGGTTAAAACTTTTCATTTCATTTCATTTCATACTTCAGACATCCCAACCTGCAAAAACTAATTTCAGGGAGGTGGCAAACTCATTTCAGGGAGGAGCCCGCAACCCCCCTTTGCGATAAAATATTTTAGTAGTTTTTTTATTTTTAATAAATGTTTTTTTTACAATTCAATTTCTTTTTTTTTACAATGCTTTTTGGGGGCAGGGTGTTGGGGCAGTGGACAGTGTTGGTAGGGCAGGGGAGAGTGGTGTCAATATTTTTTTGAATTTTTTTACACTTTTATTCATTTTTTTGAATTTTTTTACAATAATTTTTTTTATATTTTTTGGGGGGCTTTGGTGAGATGTCAGGGGTCTAAACAGACCCCTGACATCTCCCCTTTGAGACATACAAAGGGACTGAGGACACATTCCCCAGTCCTTTTCTCAGCACTAAAGATGAATGAACAGGAGACAGAGGCTCCTTTTCATTCATAAACTGAGTAGAGTAAACACAGTTTACTCTGCTCAGTTATCACAGGACACAGGAGTGATCTCGCTGACTGTGTCCAATTCTTGATAGTTCCCCCCGCAGCCATTGGGAGAGGAGAGGAGCTGGCTAGGGGGGACGAGGGGGGGCAGAGGAGGAGGACAGGGGCAGCAGAAGAAAACACCGGGGGCGGAGAAGGACACGGAGGGGGCTGGGGGAGGAGCATACAAAACAGCAGGGAATGATGGGTGCGATGTCAGAAAACATCTGTGAACACAATCTCCCTGTATAGCTTTTTAGCCGACAGCCACGGGAGGGAGAGAAGGAGAAGCGGCTGGCAGCTAAAAATCTATACAAAGGAGATCGGTGTTCACAGCTGTTTTCTGCCACACCGATCATTCCCGGGAGATCGGGAGGCGCTTGCAGGTGTGCGGGAGCCTCCGCAGAAATGCGGGAGTCTCCTGCACCTCGCAGGAGACTTGAGATGTCTGATACTTTGTTAAATGTTATTACTGGGGCTCTTTGCTTCGATGGTGCTTCAATGGTGCTTTAATGGTGAGAAGACCAGCAGAGTGTTGTACATACCTTCCTGAAAACATCACAGCGCCTTACCTCAATACTCCTCTCAAGAG
This sequence comes from Rana muscosa, assembly GCA_029206835.1. NCBI lineage: Eukaryota > Metazoa > Chordata > Amphibia > Anura > Ranidae > Rana > Rana muscosa. Next base: position 674,231,872 of record CM055116.1, read on the forward strand.
CTCCTAGCCTTGTGAGCTGGCTCTTGGGAGATGCTCTACAAATAGTAAAATGTGCCCTGATGGTTGGATATGAGCCTGGATGATTGGCCATTCCTTGGAATGTCCATTTACCCTAGATAATGTACACATATGATGCTGAAACCCCATGATTTAAAGAACTGAAATCCAATAAATAAAAGGGGTAGGCCAGGGACAGCAAGGCTGAGAAGGTAAGGGCTTGATGATGCTGGACATTATCAAGCCAGGAATCGAGGTGGGTGCTATTTGACTTGCTAAGGATTCTAATGCACACTATGAGAAGCTTACAGCTTGAAGTGAAATCAGGTTATGCAATTTCAGCACAGGTCAGAAGCTTGTACAGCTGTGCAAGACTAAAAGTAAGGCTGGAGTTTAGCTTAAAGTGTGTGTAAGCCCTAACAATGAACATTTCTTAACTGCTCCTTTTTGGTCTGTTACAAATATAATTAATGTAAAAAAACAGGCATGTTGTGTGAATAGCAACACATAAACATAGAATGGGATTTGCTCAAATTTGACTACAAAAGTGGAAGTACGCTAAAGCCTAGTGCACACTGCTAGATTTTTTTCACTCAGAGCCCACTGGGCTGAATGTAAAAAAAAAAAAACAACAGCTCAGGTTGAAGCCTCTGTACTGACAATCTGATGTTAGTACAGTGATCTCCCCAGCTGTTCTATTGTGTTTTGATCATTGGCTGAGAGTGCTGATCGGGAGCCAATTGGCAGACCTTTTACGTTCACACCCCTTCAAGAGAAGCCGGCCGAACATCCGGCTTCTATCAGACCGGCTGCAGTACACTCGCCTGACATTCGGACCGTGTGTGCGTGGCTTAACCTCCCGAGCGGTATTCCAGAGTGTGGCTCGGGGTTAATTTTTCTTACCAAAAGCTGTAACCCCCGAGACACACTCGGAATTGCATCGCAGTATCCTGGTACAGGTTACTTACCTTGTCCCCTGGATCCTGCGATACTATATCAAATCATTTCACATCCCCTTTGTCCCTAGTGCTTTGTCCAGTGCCCTGCATGCAGTTTTATATTATATATACTGTTCTTTCTGCCTGGAAACTCAAGATTTCCCATGGCATCCAAAAAGCGCCTCTTTACGTCAAAAGTAGTTTTAGACCAGCTAGAAAACAGCGATAGTAAATTAGAATCACTTGCAGAATTGAGCGATAGCGATTTGTGGGGAAATTCGTCATCAAACACTGAAAGCAACGACTGCGTCAATTCTGTAACTGAGCAAATTTCAGTATTTTTGATTTGATTACATTATTGAATACATTTTATCGTTATTATTATATTATTATTTGTTATAATTATTTATAGTTATTTATTATATTATAATTTATGATATCGTTTTTCAAACTTTATCATACCGGGGATGTCTACTAGACTCTTGTTTGGACAGATTTAAGTCAGTTATTCCTAAGAATTATGCCCTGTACACACGATCGGTTTTACAGATGAAAACAGTCCGATGGACTTTTCTTATCGGACAAACCGATCGGGTATGGGCCCCATCTGTCTTTTTTCCATCGGTGAGAAAAAATAGAACATGTTTTAAATTTATCCGATGGAAAAAAAAAAACGATAGCAAATTCTGATCGTCTGTGTGGAACTCCTTCGGAGAAAAAACCCACGCATGCTCAGAATCAAGTCGACGCATGCTCAGAAGCATTGAACTTAATTTTTCTCGGCTTGTCTGAGTGTTTTACGTCACGGCGTTTGGGGCGGTCGGATTTTTGACTGATGGTGTGTAGGCAAGACTGATGGAAGTCAGCTTCATCGGAATTCCGATGGAAAAATCCATCGGATTCGAATCCATAGGAAATCCTTAACAGGCCTACAATATAAAACACCAAATTTTCATGCGAAACAATGTATCGCTTTAAAATTCAAAAATCTGACATAATCATAGTGCCAGGGAGGTTAAAGTAACGCAGTGCCGTATCGCAAAAAATGGCCTGGTCATTAAGGGGGTAAATCCTTCCGGGGCTGAAGTGGTTGCTGGATATGTAATCTATATTTTATTAAATCATTAATTACTGTGTTTTATGCCTCCTTGTAACATCCTCTGTGAGCTCCCATACCTCTTCTTCTTCCCTTCACTTTTGTTTGTTTAGAACAAGCAGTGCACGCTAGTTGCAGTCATATGCACTGCTCTATGCACACTACAAATCCCACAGTTCATAGTCCGTATTTCATTTTGGAAATGGGCAAGAAAGAGTGGTTATGTTCCTACATATAGTGGGAGCATAAAAAATGAACATAGCCATCGTCTATCAGGGAGTCAGATCTAAGCATCTAAAAAAAAAAAGAAGGAATTTGGGGATATGAAGGAGGCTGGGAGCAATGAAAGTACCTTTTAAAGCTAAGAATAGATACTTGAATGGGATTTATTTTTTGAACCAGAGTTTAGTGTCACTTATAGAATATAAACATCCTAAATATCACAAAAAAATGACAAGCATGTAGGCATTTATATAATAACTACCTTTATGTTTCGTATTTAAATGCTTACTGCTATGTGGTTTTAGCCCTTGTAAATGAATAACTGGCTTGGTATGTAGACCTGTTATCTTGCCTTTAAGTCTGTTGTATTGTCATAGGTATCCTCAAATCCTCAAAAGCGGTGTTTTTTGTTTAAATCTAATTCCAGTTTTTTTTTAGTTTTTTTTCCTTATTTTACTCTCAAAGATATTTCTTTCATAAAAATAAATGGACCCAACTTAAATAGTCATAGGACAGACAACATTAAGGCACATACACTAAAAGGCACTTTTTTTACAATGTTCTGCTTTAGCTATAAAACTTGCAATCGGCACTAAAAATATGGCTCAAATCTGGCTGCCAATAAAAAAGAGAAAGTTAACCTTGCTTTTAACCCACCCACGCAAAAGTAATTTTGTATAAAACCTTCATTTCTTGGCTTAGACTTATTTTGGGGCGTGTAATGCACACAGTGCCAGTAATTACTTCCATACAATACAAATGTTAAAAAAATGCATACTTGTTGCGATTCGGCATAACTTCTACTGTACATTTTTTAACCGGCCAAAACGTTCTGTATATTTGATGACTAAATAGAAATATGCTCATATTCTAAAGTACAATATCACTATTATAATTTTTTTTGTTGCTAAATACAATTCCAGAAACAATTGCTCATAATTTAAATAATGCTTATATCTTCAAGTGGGTTGTTAAATCAAACGTAAACTGAAGTGAAATTTGCTTTAATGCATTAGCAAGGTTAGAGGGAGACCGAGTAGGGGCATCAACTTATCAAACACTTACCTCACTCTGTTAAAGTGGAATTCAACTCCGCTTTTAAACTTGTACCTATAGGTAAGCCAATAATAAGGTTTACCTGTAGGTACAGTGAATATCTCCTAAACATGCACGGTTTAGGAGATATTTATACAATATGCAGCCAGTGACATCGCCGGCGCATGTGCTCTAAAAGGACAGCATGCCGTGACGGACCATCAGAGCTCCATGCCGAAGCCGAGGGCAGGAGTGACGTCATGGTGGCTCCAGCCACTCATACAGCCAGAGCCAACAAACCTGAATGGAAGACCGGGTGAAGATGGCAGCATCGAGGAGCCATGACAGTGTTGTGCTGGAGGGATCCGTGTACAGGTAAGTTTCTCATATTGTACTAGCATGCGGCATACTATTTCATTATGACTTACCTACAGGGGAGCCCCATTGCTTTTTATTTTAATGGTGGTTTACTACTGCTTTAAATACAAGGTTCTTTGACCACCAAATCTGGCTCACATGACCTAAAGCTGCAGCAACATTGGGGTACTGAAGTTAGCTGATTCTTCACAGAGAGTAAATTCAGGCACTGCTAATGCTGGTGCCACACCATGTAACGTTACTACAGGTTATGCGGGCAACATGCTGGATGCAGGCCACATAATGCAGAACTATGGTCCAAAAGGCCCAGTGTTTATAGCTTTTGGGAATTTGTTTGATAATTTCATTGCCAATAACCTGCCTCTCACCAACCTAGGTAATCTGGTAAAATAGGTCAGAGTATATGGTTTAGGTTAACTTTAAGCAATCTGTTGAGTTTCTGCTCACCCTTTCCAGGTATGAGTACTGTGTTTTCTCTACGACAGTTCGGAGAAGCAGAAGATCGATGAGCTGATCTCTCTATCACTCTGATCTCTCCTTCTATTACCAAGTTCGTTGTTAGAACAGGGGCACTGCAACACAGATGGTTTCCTCCTTCTACCAGTCTGAACTCTGTTGTATAAGGAACTGCAAAAATTTAATACCAGGTCAAATTCAGCCACTTCACTGCCCAGGCCATTTTTCAGCTTTCAGTCCTGTTGTACTTTGAATACCAATTATGCAGTCATACAACACTGTGCCCAAATACATTTTTTTTTCAGTTTTTGGAACAGATAGAGCTTTGTTTTGGTGGTATTTAATCACTACTGCGTTTTTAATTTTTTTGCTATATAAATTAAAAAATGGCAACATTTTTAAAAATGTATATTCTTTGTTTCTGTTATAAAATTTTGCAAACATATAATATTTATTTATAAATTTAGGCCAACGTGTATTCTGCTACATTTCTTTGCTGAAAGTAACCCAAATCATTGTATAATATTTAGTCTATAGGAAAGTTATAGTCCACAAACTATATTTGAAATATATCATGTAAAAACACATATACAAGAGTCAAAGGAGCTGCACACCCCAAAAAAATAAAAACATAGAAAGGTTCCCCATGGGTTTTTTAGCAGTAAAATACAGAAAGTATATATTTGTAAAAGTTTTACAAATATATACTTTGTATATTTTGCTGCTAAAAAACACAGTGGGGAACTTTACTATATTTAAAATATAACCTGATGTGCTGACTGCCTATCTCAATTCTTGTAGCCCTAAAATGCCAGGACAGTACATATACCCCCCAAATCACCTCTTTTTGGAAAGTAGTCAGTCTGAGGTATTTAGTAAAAGGCATGGTAAGTTTTTTTGAAGTTGTAATTTTTTTTGTCACATTTCTTTTGAAAATGAAGAAATAAAATAAAATGTTTTTTTTTTTTCCACAATATTTTTTTACATACTGTCACTAGAGCAGTACGGCGTCATCAAATGCCTGGTGTTGCAGTGATTAGGGACACTAACTGATGACAGTATGTAAAATAAGATTACAAAAAGTAATATTTTTTTTTGTTTAAAATGTTTTCTTTTTTTCCAATTTTATTTCTTTTTTTTTTTTAAAGATTTTTTACATACTGTGACCAGACCAGTGAAGTGTTACCATAATGACACCATACTATGGGGAAGTGATGAGCAGTTTTTGCTTTTATTATGATTGCTTTTTACAGCCATGATCATTGTGAATCTAAGCAATCATTTTTATTAATGGCATCCATTTATTCATAACCATTTTTTGTGTACTGTTTTGATAGCTGTGATTGGTCACAGTGATCACATGTCACCTGAGCCAGCTCAGTACAATGATCTGTTGTCTGCAGTGTCCGGTGGGCACAGTGGGTGACAGATCCCTACACAGCACAGCCCCAAGGGCATACGCGAGGCTTGTGACTGGGAAGGCCCCTAGGGCTCCCGCTCAGTCGTAATTTGTCTATAGGCTGGGCAGAAAGAAGTGAAAAATAATAATCATCATAATAATTTTGTTGTATTAGTCCTTACAGAGCTGCATTCATTTGTGTTTTTATATCTGCCTAAAGCTTAGGTTGAAGAACAAACAATATTGGTATTATGTCATTGAATGCAATATTGACTGAGCTTTCGTGATGTACTGTTTATTAAAAGAACATATTATTTATGTAGCAGGTATGTACTTTTCAGAGTGTTTGGGTCTGATGAAGACATCAGTGATGACCAGTTCCCTGCGGCCCAGCAGGTGGCGCTGTCACTTTGGGCTGGGGTTGAACCGTCACTGCAGTGCCGTACCCTTTGTGACCTCTCGCAGCAGTTGTACGGCGGGGCGGGGAACACGCTGTGCTTGCTGGGGGAGGGTATAAAGGGGGCGGACGTCTTCGCCACGAGGTTCGAGTCCCAGGCTCCTTCAGCCTGAGGGCTGCTGTCCGCGGACGGTGTCCAGGCGGCCTAGGCCTGGACACTTGGAGTTCGTGTTCCATTCCAGACACCTTCAGTCTGGGGTGAGGTACTCGGCCGGAGGCCTGGGGCCCAGTACCTTCCGCTGGGTCCCGCCAGGGAGGGATTGTCCTAGGGGGCCCCGGGAGTGGGGCACCCGAAACCAGAGGCGTAAGGGACCGGAGGAGGGATTCATCCGAAGACCTGATGCAGCATATTGCAAGTGACGGGTGAACCTCTGGAGACCGCCCGGAGGGATATCTTTCCCGAACAGGGGCCAAGTTTATAGAGTTCATAGAGGAAGGTGGTTCATGTTCAATGACCGGTGGCAGCAGTGCAACTAGTCAACTCAGGTTGGTGGCAGAGACCTGCTATTAGGCCTGTGGCAGGGGCCTCAACAGTTCACCCAGTCGGTGGCAGTGACCAATCTCACGGTCGGTGGCAGAGACCGTGCGCCAGGCCTATTCGCTTGCAAAAGAATAGGAGAATTCATTTGTGCCTGGGCCTAATGGTATCCACACCCCTGTCTGTCTGTTACTGAAAGTTCAACTGTTATGTTCACCCTGCAATGGAGAAATAAAAGAGTGTTGGACCTTTAATTGGTGTAGGGCTCTGTTACTGGCAGACACATTTCCACAGAACAAGCGGAAGCTTCGTATTGTAACGCCGAGCGCTCCGGGTGTCCCATCCTTCCCGGAGCGCTCGCGGCGTCGGTCCCCCTGCAGCGCTCCGGTCAGCCCCCCTGGCCGTGGGCGCTGCTCTGTTACCGGCGGGGATGCGATCCACGCGGCGGCACATCTCCGTCCGCGGATCGCATCCCATCCTACTCACCATCCCCCTCCTGCTCCTTCCCGGCGCGCGCGGCCCCGCTGCGCTCTAGGGCGCGCTCGCGCCGGCCTTCTGAAATTTAAAGGGCCAGCGCACCATTGATTGGTGCCTGGCCCAATTACTGTGTGCACACCCAAATCTGATATAAACCCACTTCCCCTTCCTGTCCTTGCCGGATCTTGTTGTCTTAGTACCCTGTGGAAGCGTTTTGTGAGTTGCCTTGCCTGTGTATCTGACCTGCTGCCATTGTCTCAGACTACGAACCATTGCCGCCTGCCCTGACCCTCTGCTACGTCTGACCTTGCCTCTGCCTAGTCCTTTTGTACCGCGCCTATCTCAGCCGCCAGAGAGGTGGAGTCGCTACTGGAGGACACGACCTGGTTGCTACCGCCGCAGCAAGTCCATCCCGCTTTGCGGCGGGCTCTGGTGAAAACCGGTAGCTGCTTAGAACTGGTCCCTCAGTACGACCCGTGCCATCCCCTCTCTGGTACAGAGGATCCACCTCCTGTATCCCCACTAGCCGCCAGTCCGGCCCGTGACACGTATGCAGTGAGCAGACCCGGAGGTAATTTAAGTGACTTTGCTCAACCCTCATACACATGTGAGGGGAGAGCTTGGCGTAGTGTTCCTGCACTCTCCTCTCCCAGGTACCCCTAGACCACACCAGCCAACCAGGCGATAGAAGCGGAGAGGGAGAGTGAGGCCCGCTACATTTATAATACAGTGAATGTAAAATTCACCAAACATTCATTGCAGGTAAAACTTCCTTATGCATTTGTTTAAAGCTACAGTCATTGATTCTCCTGCAGTGAATGTTTGGTGAATGTCACAATTGCGGCTTTTTAAATATGTCTCTAATGTTTCTCCCATATAAAAAAAATGCCATGGTCACACTGGCAGTGATTTATCTAATTAATCATCATAAAAAAAAGTACATTTTATCTTGCAATAAATGTTAGAATTTCAATACTCCCCCAAAAAACTAAAATCTTTAAAGATTATACAATAATAGGATGATTGCATTCTAATGCTACCCTTTTCTTAAACTTACATTTATGATGTGATTTTCCAAAATAACAATTTTTATGCTCACCACCAAGTTAACCTCCATCAAGGTTTCTATTGCATTAAAATTAACCCTTACTAGGTTACCAAATTAAAAGATTTCTTCTGTGGAAGTGCGTGTGCACGTGTGCTTGTTAGTCAGGCTTTACATACTGCAATTTTCTTTCCTTCAACCAGGGATTGAAGGAAAGAAAAATGCTAGATTCCCCATCAACACAGTTAGTGGTGATGGGGGGAATCCTTCCCACAGCCAGGGCCGGCCCTATGATGGGACCGGGTGGTACCATGGTACCAGGCGGCACTGTTAGGGGGGCGGCAAACTGACGCCCGCCAGCCAGCTCCGCTGCCTGTGAGGAGCCCGGCGCCGCTGAGGACACTCACAGGCGGGGGGGGCAGTCAGCGAGTGAGCAGGCATGGGCAGGCGCCGCTCCCTGTGAGGAGCCCGGTGTACCGGCGCCGCTGCCTGTGAGGACACTCACAGGCGGGGGGAGGGGGCAGTCAGCGAGTGAGCACTGCAGGCACCGCTCCCTGTGAGGAGCCCGGCGCCGCTGCTGTTGGTGACAGGGGCGGGCAGAGCACTTGCAGCCGGGGGGGGTTTGGGATCAGTCAGCAAGTGAGCGGGCAGCGGAGCAGAGTGATGATGTCATCTCTCCCCGCCGCCCTGCATCACCACAGTTTCACCCTCACTGTGCAGCCATGGGCAGCAGAGAGATTATATCATCTCTCTGCTGCCTGCCTTCACTCTGGGACACAGCAAGTGACAACCCGCAACGTGTGACAGGTGATGTCGTGACAATCCGCAACGTGTGGCAAGTGGCAACCCGCAACATGTGGCAGGTGACATAAGTGACCATGCGCAACATGTGGCAGCCGACAATCCGCAACGAGTGGCAGGTGACAACCCGCATCTGGTGGTGGAGTCCGAAGCAAAACTGTAAGTACAAACACACATCACAAGTTGTATGAGACATGAGAGCCTCTGAGAGGGACTTGCCTTGCCCAGCCCTGATTAACCACTTAAGGACCGGAAAGATTTGCCCACTTAAAGCGGTTGTATGGCTTTGTTTTTTTAAATAACAAACATGTTATACTTACCTCCACTGTGCAGTGCGTTTGGAAAAGAGTGGCCCTGATTCTCTGGTTCCTCGGCGGCTGTCTTGGCTCCTCCCTGCATCAGCTAACCCCCTTCTGGGAAGCACTCTCCCAAGGGGGTTAGCTTGCGGGCGCGCTCCCTGTTATACACGCTGCGTCCATAGACACAACATGTATGACTCATTCCCGCCCCCCCCCAGGGCCCGGGTCATTGGATGTGATTGACAGCAGCGCGAGCCAATGGCTGCACTGCTATCAATCTAGCCAATTAACGGCCAGACTCCGTGGAGAAGAGGACGCCGGGGGACGCGCACAGCAAGTGAACGGGCTCAGGTAAGTAAAACAGGGGGCCTGGGGGGCAGTCATTGCAGGTGTTTTTTCACCTTAATGCATAGGATGCATTAAGGTGAAAAATCACGAACCTTTACAAACCCTTTAATAACCAGGCCATTTTTTGCGATACGGCACTGTGTCGCTTTAACTGACAATTGCGCGGTAATGCGACACTGTACCCAAATAAAATTGGCGTCCTTTTTTTCCCACAAATAGAGCTTTCTTTTGGTGATATTTGATCACCTCTGCGGTTTTTATTTATTGCACTATAAACAACAAACGAGCAACAATTAAAAAAAACAAACAATATTTTTTACTTTTTGCTATAATAAATATCCAAAAAATGTATAAAAAAATAATTTCTTCATCAGTTTAGGCCAATATGTATTCTTCTACATATTTTTGGTACCAAAAAAAAACATAATTAGCGTACATTGATTAGTTTGCGCAAAAGACATTGCGGCCGCCCGCCATGCACAGGTCCCTTTATACTCCTATATACATGTATAGAGCCCTGACAGGTCCTTTTATACACCTATATGCACGTATAGAGCCATGACAGGTCCTCTTTATACTCATTTATACATGTATAGAGCCACGACAGGTCCTCTTTATTATCCTTTATACATGTATAGAGCCATGACAGGTCCTCTTTATACATGTATAGAGCCACGACAGGTCCTCTTTTTACTCCTATACATGTATAGAGCCATGACGGGTCCCCTTTAGTTATCATGATATAAAATAATGAATGTGGGGGCCTTTTGGTGGGCGTGATTTTTTTTTTTGGGGGGGGGGGGGCAGAATTTCATTCTTGGTCCCAGGCAGCACAATGTCTTGGGCCGGCCCTGCCCACAGCGCTATTGTGTTCTGCCAGCAGGGGGCGCAGGGAGCCTTCCACACCGACAGAATACATGGATCACTGCTGGCAGCTGTAGCTGCCGCCAGTGATCAGGTGGAAAAAAATGACAGGCTGGTTGTACTGAAGCTGATCAATGGATAAACTTCAGTACAACCAGCCTGCATATAGGCAAATCGAAATTTGGCGAATTCAGCAGGAACGGATCGAATTTCATTCAGTCTATGGCTGACTTTAGACCTAAACTACAGAAGTAGTTTTCATTTTTTGTTTATTAATAATTAATCAAATTTTTGGCAGTCACCTCACTGGCAATACATTCATTTCAAGCCTACTAACAAAAGGTTACATTCCTTAGGGTAAAGATTAATAATTGCCAATGTAGCTTATCTCTAAACCATATAAAACTAGACTGTAAATCCAGGCTATTCATATAAATATATATTTAAAATTTCAATATAAAGATATTTACTAGTGCTGACAACACAAAGGGCTTCACAGATGTTAAAGTCTAAAGCCCCGTACACACGGTTGGACTTCCATCTGACTTTTCCGTGTTTTTTTGTCGGAACGGAGTTGGTTGGGAACACCCATAGCATACACACGCTCGGAATTTTCTGCAAACTTTCTTAAAACTTCTTACAACATCACGTGTTTTTTCTGCTCTTTTCTGATCTTTACTGCCACCCTTTGGTCAACTTCTGCTATTGTTGAGAAAAGGCAGGTGATCCATTGAGACCCATAAATGCCATACCCATGCCTCCATCCCTGGTACATTGAAAATGAAAAGAGAAAATGGGCTGTGGGACTTTAAATGAGGCATGGATGGGCGTAGGAAAAAGTCTAGGATATCAAGAATGAGTAGACATCACTGTCCCGTTGGGGAATAGTCTGTAGCCATATATACATGCTGCATAGTCAGTCTAAAGAATGGAGATCAAGGCATGGATATAAATATGTATTGTATCATGGTAAAAGTACACATGGATCATGCAAACAAAGGCATAGTATAAATAGGGGTTATCACAAAAACATGATCAAAATTCACTGTTGAGACATGGCTGAAGCAAGTAATGACAGTTAAATGGACATACAGAAACAGTGAAAATGATTATCCGGTTAAAAAGTCAAGAATACACTTAATAGATTCATAGTTGGGCAAGCTTTACTTGACATGCCAGAGCATGGACTCATGGATGGGCATGGGGAAAAGGGTCTAAGATATCAAAAATTGGTAAACATCACTGTCCCGTTGGGGAGTGGTCTGTAGCCAGGTATACATGCTGCATAGTCAGTCTAAAGAATGGAGATCTGTATCATGGTAAAAGTACACATAGATCATGCAAACAAAGGCATAATGTAAATAGAAGTTATCACATAGACATAATCGCAATTCATTGTTGAGACATGGCTGGAGCAAGTAGTGACAGTTAAATGGACATACAGAAACAGTGAAATTAATTATCCAATTGAAATGTCAAGAATACACTTTGTAGATTCGTAGTTGGGCAGGCTTTACTTGGCATCCCTGAGCATGGACTCGACGCGTTTCTTGGCGTTTAAAGCCAGTCATCAGGAGTGGGGTGCATGTCATTTGACTACAAGGGGAGATGGATAGACAGATCAAATAAAGTCTTGAAAAAATTATGTCATATTTGAAACAGAATAAGGTAGTCTGATACGTTACCAATGGCAAAACCCGGAATGGGGTTGCATCTCGGGCGTGGCTCTTTCCATCCCCACACCTGGCTCATGCGTCACATGATGCTGGCGGAGATACGCCCCTTACTGTGGACATTTATCCGGTAGCCACCTGGGGAGCTTCACTTCACAGACATCCATCTGATGAGAGGTTCCAGTTTCTCTCTTTCTCTACACTTCAAGGTAATTTCCAATCCTTATTTCAGGATTCACACAGTATTCCTTACATATATACTCTTTTTACCTGCTTTTTTACATTTTGCCTTGCACTCTGCTCACACTGCTTCAAACATACATTTAATTTCATCGCTATTTAGCATTTTTGGGGATCTGGTTTGGCTTTTTTTCAAACCAGATTTATTTACACCAACACTCAGTTGATTTGCCAACTTTGGCTGTTAACCCTTTCAGTCATGTTATATCATTAACCCCCTTTTTTGTTCAATTTCTCCCAGTACCCATTACACATTATTCCCATCAGGCATCCACCAGCACATCATTTACATATTCACTCCCCTCTTCCTTTGCTCCCTTTTTGTTTTTTGTTTTTTGTTTTTCCTTCCCCTCCCTTCCCCCAATCACATTCTAATTTTGGTTCTCAAACCATTCAACCTTCTTTTTCACTCATTGCTCATTTTCATTTCTCCATCCCTTCACCAGCATTCTGCCCTTGCACCCTGTCTGTGCCTCTCCGTCAGTTTGGTGCTGTGCCGTGGCTGTCCGGGTTTCTCCTTGATGGATGTCCCATGCCATCTTCTCTTTGACTCTCCTCTTGATTGAGTGGCCGTTGAAGTGTTTATTGGGGGGCCTTCCCCGCCTCAGCCCCGGGTGAGACACTGTATCCAGGACCACCATTCTACGCCATATTTCAAATGCTTGGGACAACCCCATTCCGGGTTTTGCCATTGGTAACGTATCAGACTACCTTATTCTGTTTCAAATATGACATCATTTTTTCAAGACTTTATTTGATCTGTCTATCCATCTCCCCTTGTAGTCAAATGACATGCACCCCACTCCTGATGACTGGCTTTAAACGCCAAGAAACGCGTCGAGTCCATGCTCAGGGATGCCAAGTAAAGCCTGCCCAACTACGAATCTACAAAGTGTATTCTTGACATTTCAATTGGATAATTAATTTCACTGTTTCTGTATGTCCATTTAACTGTCACTACTTGCTCCAGCCATGTCTCAACAATGAATTGCGATTATGTCTATGTGATAACTTCTATTTACATTATGCCTTTGTTTGCATGATCTATGTGTACTTTTACCATGATACAGATCTCCATTCTTTAGACTGACTATGCAGCATGTATACCTGGCTACAGACCACTCCCCAACGGGACAGTGATGTTTACCAATTTTTGATATCTTAGACCCTTTTCCCCATGCCCATCCATGAGTCCATGCTCTGGCATGTCAAGTAAAGCTTGCCCAACTATGAATCTATTAAGTGTATTCTTGACTTTTTAACCGGATAATCATTTTCACTGTTTCTGTATGTCCATTTAACTGTCATTACTTGCTTCAGCCATGTCTCAACAGTGAATTTTGATCATGTTTTTGTGATAACCCCTATTTATACTATGCCTTTGTTTGCATGATCCATGTGTACTTTTACCATGATACAATACATTTTTATATTTATATCCATGCCTTGATCTCCATTCTTTAGACTGACTATGCAGCATGTATATATGGCTACAGACTATTCCCCAACGGGACAGTGATGTCTACTCATTCTTGATATCCTAGACTTTTTCCTACGCCCATCCATGCCTCATTTAAAGTCCCACAGCCCATTTTCTCTTTTCATTTTCAATGTACCAGGGATGGAGGCATGGGTATGGCATTTATGGGTCTCAATGGATCACCTGCCTTTTCTTGACAAATTACCGGGTGGAAGACACCCATTCCCCTTTGGTGACCTATTGAGCCCTATTTCCTTTTCTTATTTGCTCAGTGATTAATTCTCTGAGACTACTTATATGTTGGCATCCTTTTTACCCAACTTTGACCATTGATATCCTTCCCCAGACTTCATTTGACAACAGGCCATTATTGTTTATCCCCCTGTTTTGATTACAACAGTCCTAATCGTGATTTTCAATGATGTATCCATCCCCATGGCTCACCCAACCCAAGCATTGGTGGGTCCCTGTTCTTTGGTCTCTTCCGCCCGGGGTTGCGATGCGCCCAGTTCCCCCTCCCCACCTGCCTTCCTTGGCGGGGGGCGGGGCATTATCCTTGGCGCATCGGCATCATGTCAGTATGTTGCACGCACGGCACCCATAGGGACGCCTGCGTTTTCATCATAGTTTTTTCCATCTCGCATGACCCAGGGGGATGGGAGGGACCCCTCCGAGATCATTTGCATCTCAGGCGTGGCTCTTTCCATCCCCACACCTGGCTCATGCGTCACATGATGCTGGCGGAGATACGCCCCTTACTGTGGACATTTATCCGGTAGCCACCTGGGGAGCTTCACTTCACAGACATCCATCTGATGAGAGGTTCCAGTTTCTCTCTTTCTCTACACTTCAAGGTAATTTCCAATCCTTATTTCAGGATTCACACAGTATTCCTTACATATATACTCTTTTTACCTGCTTTTTTACATTTTGCCTTGCACTCTGCTCACACTGCTTCAAACATACATTTAATTTCATCGCTATTTAGCATTTTTGGGGATCTGGTTTGGCTTTTTTTCAAACCAGATTTATTTACACCAACACTCAGTTGATTTGCCAACTTTGGCTGTTAACCCTTTCAGTCATGTTATATCATTAACCCCCTTTTTTGTTCAATTTCTCCCAGTACCCATTACACATTATTCCCATCAGGCATCCACCAGCACATCATTTACATATTCACTCCCCTCTTCCTTTGCTCCCTTTTTGTTTTTTGTTTTTTGTTTTTCCTTCCCCTCCCTTCCCCCAATCACATTCTAATTTTGGTTCTCAAACCATTCAACCTTCTTTTTCACTCATTGCTCATTTTCATTTCTCCATCCCTTCACCAGCATTCTGCCCTTGCACCCTGTCTGTGCCTCTCCGTCAGTTTGGTGCTGTGCCGTGGCTGTCCGGGTTTCTCCTTGATGGATGTCCCATGCCATCTTCTCTTTGACTCTCCTCTTGATCGAGTGGCCGTTGAAGTGTTTATTGGGGGGCCTTCCCCGCCTCAGCCCCGGGTGAGACACTGTATCCAGGACCACCATTCTACGCCATATTTCAAATGCTTGGGACAACCCCATTCCGGGTTTTGCCATTGGTAACGTATCAGACTACCTTATTCTGTTTCAAATATGACATCATTTTTTCAAGACTTTATTTGATCTGTCTATCCATCTCCCCTTGTAGTCAAATGACATGCACCCCACTCCTGATGACTGGCTTTAAACGCCAAGAAACGCGTCGAGTCCATGCTCAGGGATGCCAAGTAAAGCCTGCCCAACTACGAATCTACAAAGTGTATTCTTGACATTTCAATTGGATAATTAATTTCACTGTTTCTGTATGTCCATTTAACTGTCACTACTTGCTCCAGCCATGTCTCAACAATGAATTGCGATTATGTCTATGTGATAACTTCTATTTACATTATGCCTTTGTTTGCATGATCTATGTGTACTTTTACCATGATACAGATCTCCATTCTTTAGACTGACTATGCAGCATGTATACCTGGCTACAGACCACTCCCCAACGGGACAGTGATGTTTACCAATTTTTGATATCTTAGACCCTTTTCCCCATGCCCATCCATGAGTCCATGCTCTGGCATGTCAAGTAAAGCTTGCCCAACTATGAATCTATTAAGTGTATTCTTGACTTTTTAACCGGATAATCATTTTCACTGTTTCTGTATGTCCATTTAACTGTCATTACTTGCTTCAGCCATGTCTCAACAGTGAATTTTGATCATGTTTTTGTGATAACCCCTATTTATACTATGCCTTTGTTTGCATGATCCATGTGTACTTTTACCATGATACAATACATTTTTATATTTATATCCATGCCTTGATCTCCATTCTTTAGACTGACTATGCAGCATGTATATATGGCTACAGACTATTCCCCAACGGGACAGTGATGTCTACTCATTCTTGATATCCTAGACTTTTTCCTACGCCCATCCATGCCTCATTTAAAGTCCCACAGCCCATTTTCTCTTTTCATTTTCAATGTACCAGGGATGGAGGCATGGGTATGGCATTTATGGGTCTCAATGGATCACCTGCCTTTTCTTGACAAATTACCGGGTGGAAGACACCCATTCCCCTTTGGTGACCTATTGAGCCCTATTTCCTTTTCTTATTTGCTCAGTGATTAATTCTCTGAGACTACTTATATGTTGGCATCCTTTTTACCCAACTTTGACCATTGATATCCTTCCCCAGACTTCATTTGACAACAGGCCATTATTGTTTATCCCCCTGTTTTGATTACAACAGTCCTAATCGTGATTTTCAATGATGTATCCATCCCCATGGCTCACCCAACCCAAGCATTGGTGGGTCCCTGTTCTTTGGTCTCTTCCGCCCGGGGTTGCGATGCGCCCAGTTCCCCCTCCCCACCTGCCTTCCTTGGCGGGGGGCGGGGCATTATCCTTGGCGCATCGGCATCATGTCAGTATGTTGCACGCACGGCACCCATAGGGACGCCTGCGTTTTCATCATAGTTTTTTCCATCTCGCATGACCCAGGGGGATGGGAGGGACCCCTCCGAGATCATTTGCATCTCAGGCGTGGCTCTTTCCATCCCCACACCTGGCTCATGCGTCACATGATGCTGGCGGAGATACGCCCCTTACTGTGGACATTTATCCGGTAGCCACCTGGGGAGCTTCACTTCACAGACATCCATCTGATGAGAGGTTCCAGTTTCTCTCTTTCTCTACACTTCAAGGTAATTTCCAATCCTTATTTCAGGATTCACACAGTATTCCTTACATATATACTCTTTTTACCTGCTTTTTTACATTTTGCCTTGCACTCTGCTCACACTGCTTCAAACATACATTTAATTTCATCGCTATTTAGCATTTTTGGGGATCTGGTTTGGCTTTTTTTCAAACCAGATTTATTTACACCAACACTCAGTTGATTTGCCAACTTTGGCTGTTAACCCTTTCAGTCATGTTATATCATTAACCCCCTTTTTTGTTCAATTTCTCCCAGTACCCATTACACATTATTCCCATCAGGCATCCACCAGCACATCATTTACATATTCACTCCCCTCTTCCTTTGCTCCCTTTTTGTTTTTTGTTTTTTGTTTTTCCTTCCCCTCCCTTCCCCCAATCACATTCTAATTTTGGTTCTCAAACCATTCAACCTTCTTTTTCACTCATTGCTCATTTTCATTTCTCCATCCCTTCACCAGCATTCTGCCCTTGCACCCTGTCTGTGCCTCTCCGTCAGTTTGGTGCTGTGCCGTGGCTGTCCGGGTTTCTCCTTGATGGATGTCCCATGCCATCTTCTCTTTGACTCTCCTCTTGATCGAGTGGCCGTTGAAGTGTTTATTGGGGGGCCTTCCCCGCCTCAGCCCCGGGTGAGACACTGTATCCAGGACCACCATTCTACGCCATATTTCAAATGCTTGGGACAACCCCATTCCGGGTTTTGCCATTGGTAACGTATCAGACTACCTTATTCTGTTTCAAATATGACATCATTTTTTCAAGACTTTATTTGATCTGTCTATCCATCTCCCCTTGTAGTCAAATGACATGCACCCCACTCCTGATGACTGGCTTTAAACGCCAAGAAACGCGTCGAGTCCATGCTCAGGGATGCCAAGTAAAGCCTGCCCAACTACGAATCTACAAAGTGTATTCTTGACATTTCAATTGGATAATTAATTTCACTGTTTCTGTATGTCCATTTAACTGTCACTACTTGCTCCAGCCATGTCTCAACAATGAATTGCGATTATGTCTATGTGATAACTTCTATTTACATTATGCCTTTGTTTGCATGATCTATGTGTACTTTTACCATGATACAGATCTCCATTCTTTAGACTGACTATGCAGCATGTATACCTGGCTACAGACCACTCCCCAACGGGACAGTGATGTTTACCAATTTTTGATATCTTAGACCCTTTTCCCCATGCCCATCCATGAGTCCATGCTCTGGCATGTCAAGTAAAGCTTGCCCAACTATGAATCTATTAAGTGTATTCTTGACTTTTTAACCGGATAATCATTTTCACTGTTTCTGTATGTCCATTTAACTGTCATTACTTGCTTCAGCCATGTCTCAACAGTGAATTTTGATCATGTTTTTGTGATAACCCCTATTTATACTATGCCTTTGTTTGCATGATCCATGTGTACTTTTACCATGATACAATACATTTTTATATTTATATCCATGCCTTGATCTCCATTCTTTAGACTGACTATGCAGCATGTATATATGGCTACAGACTATTCCCCAACGGGACAGTGATGTCTACTCATTCTTGATATCCTAGACTTTTTCCTACGCCCATCCATGCCTCATTTAAAGTCCCACAGCCCATTTTCTCTTTTCATTTTCTGCTATTGTTGGTTGATTTTAACATTAGTTGTTTTGTCCATCGGACTAAAGTCCGATGGTTTTCTGTACACACGGTCGGACTTTGCTCCATCGGACTTTTGTTGGGCAAAAGTTTGTCCGTTTGCAGACCCAACTTTTGTCCGATGAAATCCAAAACCAAACGAAAAAAGTTTGTCCGATGGAGCGTACACACGGTCGGATTGTTGGTCCAACTTGCTCAAAACGAAGTTTGTTGGGCAAAAGTCCGACCGTGTGTACGGGGCTTAAGAAAAACAGGGAAGATTATTTGCACATGAGAGCTGATTAGGAGAAATGCAGCATAAGAAAAAAAAAAATCACCTTTAAAAAGACACATGGTAAGGATTATAGAGTTTGCATCACTCTCAGTGTACAACATTGGCACAATTAAAGAAAGTATTATTCAAAACAAAATCACATGAGTCTTAATTTTACTATTTTTAAACAAAAAGAACACATTTTATTTTTTCGTTGTCATTATTGTCAAAGGGTAGGTCCTTTATGTCCTGGATAACTTAGCCGTACTTACATGAAGTCGAAGTCTAAGTGGACATAACGCGTACAGGGAGAGGCGCTACATTAGGATGAAGTAACCCGCTGCCATCCTGTGAGGAGGAGATTATTCAGTGCTTCGTCCTTATGTGTTTGAAGCGTACTTTGATCGTTTTACATGCGAGTAGGAACTGTACTGTTTTGCATTTTCTCCTTGCTGGAGGCTCATGAGATATGAGGAAGAAAAGCTCTGCCCCTACCAAGATGGCCACTCGCACACAGAGACAGTGCAGAACAAAGCAAAGAAAATCAGTAATGAGAACAGATGAGCTACAAGAACACCTGAGATAATACTGGTGACTTATCCTTTGCCCTCTGCATGCCTAGTAATTAGTAATTGTAATTAGTACAGCTTCCAGAGTTTATTTATTCTAATGTATATCTAAACCCAATAACCTAAATCTAACATAAAGCCTTAACATGGTAGGGCACTTTAACAATGGGGCAGGGGGGCGTCGGCTGTAAATATTTAGCGGTGCTTTACCATCGCTTTAGCGGTGCTTTTCAGCCGCTAGTTTGGCGCTTTTAAACCCCCACTAGCGACCGAAATAGGGGTAAAAGCGCCTGCAAAATGCCACTGCCAAAGCACTTTGCGGGTGCTTTGGCAACGCTGGCCTTTGATTTCAATGGCAGGGCGTTTTAGGAGCGGCGTATTCATTGCTCCCGCAACGCCCCAAAGATGCTGCTTGCAGGACTTTTTTTCCTGTTCTGCACTTACACCACTCCTGTGTGAAAGCACACAAGCTTTCACACTGAGGTGGCGTTTTTCAGGCACTATATTTAGCCCTTTAGCGCCTGAAAAATTACTTAGTGTGAAAGTAGCCTAAGTGGTATTTCAAAAGTATTTTTTAATATTTTAACAATAAAATAATACTCTGTGTCCCTGCAATGAAGGCTATCAGCTGTTTAGCTACTTATGATTATATTGTGGGAACCTTCTATCCCTGTCTCCCGATTGTATTTCTGCATTGTCACTCTGTCACATGGGCTTCTGATGGAGACTTTAAAAAGCTTTTTAACACACAGAAGGTATGGTGTCACCATTCGAAACTGCCCTGAGAAATGACACGCAACCGTTGCTAGAATGCCTGTATATATACAGGAAGAGCCTGAAAGAGCAGCAGAGTATTTTATTTAACCAGTTCAATACCGGACACTTTCAGCCCCTTCCTGCTCTGGGCAATTTTCAGATTTCAGCACTGTCGCATTTTGAATGGCAACTACTCAGTCATGCAACACTGTACCTATATGACATTTTTATAATTTTTTGAGACAGATAGAGCTGCTAGAATATTTGGGTTCTCTGTTCATCACTGACCCGTGGGCAGAGCACCATTCCTGCTGACACCACCAAAATACCTTGGCCAGGGAGTATGCTGGCTGTCACACAAAGAAAAGTATGCACACAAAATAAATGGTTATGGTGTATTAAGATCAAAGCTTAGTAGGGCAGGCAACGATTCCAGCTAACCAAAACTATCAATAATCGAGGTAGTGCAGCAAAGGAACAATGCAACACAGTACAGTACCCCTTTAAGATACGCCCACCCTTCTGGCAGGACTGATGGTGTAAATGATAGCTCTCAAACCGAGGGATTTTTCCCAAGTGACCAAAAAGAATAAAAAAACACAAGGCTAACTCACTCGTAGACCCCCAGTCAAAAGAGACTATAGCCTCGTACACACGACCGAGTTTCTCGTCCAAAACCGGCAAGAAAAGTGCCGCGAGAGCTTTTTTGTCGAGAAAACCGTTCGTGTGTATGGTTTTACGACGAGAAAATTGCCGTGAATCTCGACGAGAAAATAGAGAACCTGCTCTCTATTTTCTCGTCAGGATTCCAGATTTCCTCGTCGTGTTTCTCGTCGGCCTGTTTTGTGACGAGAAAATGGTTTGTGTGTATGCTTTTACGACTCTTCCAAAAGCGCGCATGCTCAGAAGCAACTATGAGACGGGAGCGTATCTTCTGGTAAAACAAGCCTTCGTAATGGAGATAGCACATTCGTCACGCTCCAAATTTTTGCATCGTTTAAATGTTGTGCATTGAAATCTTCGTTAGAATGTTACATTAATCCAAACGAATGAACTTCTTTTGCTGCTGATATTCACACAGAGTTATGACTATCTTTTTTTAACCTTTTTCATGCTGTTCTTAAGAAGATTTATGTGTATTATATCGTGCAAGTTTTTAGGAATATTTAAAAATTAGATATTTTTCTAATTGATGTTAATTGTAATTTCGCAATGTTTTGATAGTGATCTCCCATTGAATCTTTTAATATATATTATTGAAATTTTACACACTTTTTTGGGAAATACGATTTAGCTATTTTTTTGGGGGGTTGTTATCTGTCCCTTTTTTTGTCAGTCAAATGTATCTGCTTACTCCAAAGCTAGATTTTACATTTTTACAAATACACATAGTCAAGTATGAACTTAAAGAAAAATAACATTTATTCATGTTTGAACTAAAATAAAGAGAAGGCAGCGCTGGAGAAGCTGCTGCCATTTGTGCATCCCAGGTACCCCAGACCACACATCAACCCTGAGTGGACACTAAAATTGGGAGCTTGAGAAGGCCAACATTTCTGAACACAATCTGATGCTGGCCTCCCAGAGGTCAGGAACAGCAGCAGGTGATATATATGTCCCAAGTGTGTGGTACTACAACAGGCTGCCTTCTGTCCGACCACAATGAAGCAAGGCCATCACTTCCTCGTCTTCCTGGCAACCTTCCCTGCAACCTTTCCTGAAGCCTTCCCTGCAGCCTTCCTTCTTCGTTTGGCTGGAGGCTGGGCCACTGGAGGGGTACTCCTGTCAGGAGGAGGAGGAGGTGGAGGAGAAGGGGGTGGCGCAGAAGAACAAGGTGGAGGTGGAGGAGAAGGGGGTGGGGCGGAAGAACAAGGTGGAGGTGGAGGAGAAGGGGGTGGGGCAGAAGAAGAATGTGGAGGTGGAGGAGGAGGTTGAGGTTGGGACAGTTGTGCCACCTCACAAATAGCTGTATTGGGGGTAATTTTTTCCATCACCCCCTTGTTGAGCAAGGTCATGAGCAGGGGCTCGCATAGGAGGCGTTGCTCCATGCTCATCACCTTGAACTTTGCCTCCACTAGGCCGGCAATGGCCTCTTCAGGGGATGTGGGCTCTTTGAGGGTGGCATGGGCCTCTTTAATAAGGGCCATTGCTGCCTCACTGGTGGTCCTGTCGTAGACCTCTTTTGGGAAGCCGGATGGGAGGCACCTGGGATCTGGTGCTTCTCCTTTGCCCTGCCACCTCCTGGCTGCCACTGGGCCCTGCCACCTCCTGGCTGCCACTGGGCCCTGCCACCTCCTGGCTCACAGTGGGCCCTGCCTCCTCCTGGCTGCCACTGGGCCCTTCCTCCTCCTGCCTGACAGTTTCCAGACCCTCCTCCTGGCTGATTTCATCCTGTGTATGAAAAAGGGACATAGTTTAATATGTTGGTTTAATCTTTGCATCAAACTTTATAAACATGATTGAAGCAATTAGAATGTAAATCCAGAAATCATTTTTTTCTAATTTACACCTACATCAGATTGACTTTTTAGCACCCAATTAAGTGCAGACTAATGTCTCGAGATCTTGATTTCACTTGTGGAACCCAAAATATTGTATGTTTCTCATCTTGACATATTTGTCAAACATTAATTTTATCACAATGCAATTTCATTTAATACTATACCTGGCTCCAGATGGCCAAATCAGGATCATCCAGGATGGCTGCCTCCTCTTGCTCCAGAGAAGGCTCAGGTTGGCTGCAGGGAAGTCTGGGGGGAAGAGTGGAGAGTGATGGCCTTGCCTCAATGTGGTCATCCAGGAAGGACATCCTGCTGTAGTACCACAAAATCGGGACATACACATCATCTGCTGCTGCTCCTGACCTCTGAGAAGCCAGGACCTTAGAGCGTTCAGTCCTGTAGGTGCCTCTCAAGCTCCTAATTTTAGTGTCCACTTGTTTTGCTGTGGCTGTGGGCACCTTGGTCTGCACAAATGGGAGCAGCTTCTCCAGCGCTGCTTTTCTCACCCCTCTTTTTTTGTGGATGGGGTTTTTCGTCTCCCACAGAGTCGGCAGCTCCCTTACCCGGTCAATAAATTCCGCCAGGAACTCTTTGTCGCTAATAAAGACATTCATATTGTATCTGCAAGTTAAATAAATAATATATAACTAATGTGAGGCAAACAGTCTAACCTCCTTAACATCGTAGTCACCATATATATCCTACAACATTCTCAAAACAGTATAGGCCAACAATTTGGCACAGTCTCAAAATCACATACCTTCGTTCGCACGTCCGTCACTTGAACTCCTCTCTCCGCACACCGAACGTACTATAGTCACATGTGTGTTTGCTATATACACACCACGCATGCGTCAAAATAGGAACACATCGCTCCGCACACGTCGCCCGCCCATGACGTTCTAACTAACATCTTTTCCCCGCCCCTTCTCTTTCGGCCCTCAGACAGATATGGCGGAGTTACAGCAGGTGTCTGATAATTCTGCAACTAACGAGGAGGAGACAAGCCCGGAGTCCGAGGAAACGTCACGATCAAGGAGGAGATTCAAGGCATCGAATATGTATTTTGCCGAGATGGCGGAGATGGTGGACATCTTGCTCAAGTCTGATTATGACGCAAAGCATGGGCCGTATAGCAAACCAAATAGAAGGAAGGCCAAAATCCTCACTAAAGTCGTGAAGAGTCTGAAGACGAATTTCGGGGTGAAACGCTCAAATGAGCAGCTCAGAAAGAGGTGGTCAGACCTCAAACTGAGGGAGCCAGAGCAGTTAAGGAGCATTAAGAGAATGCTCGCAAAAAGTAAGTAAAATGTACACTTTTCTGCTATTAATCCTTTTCTAAACTGACATGTTGCTGGTTTTGTTTTTTTTTCTTATTGGACTCCCTTCCAAAATGTAATATTTTGAACTTGGTTGGGCACAGTAATCGTTCGTTACGTTACAGACACTTCGTTCGGCCACTATCCGCTGTTTTGGCTTATTTTACAGCCACAAAAGTAATTAGACATCTGCCATTTTTTGGGAAATTTGGGGCACAAAGTTTTAGGCTAGATGATGTGTTTGTAAAGAGAATGAAATGCAAACTGTAAACTGTGTAAAGGAGAGGACACTCAGCAGCTGCTTCCACATCTGTACTTTGGAGCACTATAGTGTGGGCCACCAGACCCGCCTTCTTTGGGTGTCCCACACAGGTGCATCAGAGAATTTTTGTGTTGCCTACATGTCTAAAAAATGACAGACAAAGGTGAATACTAAACATATTCTTGGTCAGAAATAATGCATTCATCTTTAACTTCCGCCCAAACACACACTTGTACCCCACTTCCAAGCAATTTAGCCTGTTTTTTTTTTTTTACATGGAGAATTTCTGTGTGATAACTCTACCTTTTGTTTGAATCTCATAGGGGAGAGAAGACTGGGAGGAGGACACTCCAGGGAGCACAGGAACCCCACAGCTTCACAACAACCCCAAACTCCAAAAGACCAACAACCTAAAGATGTGGAGGAAGTTGAGGTGGAGGAAGGAGAAGTGCAGGAAGGAGAGGTGGATGACGTTGTGGAACTGGTCACCACAACAGGTCAGTATCTGACACCACAGCTTCAGGTAAGAGAGGTAGGCCTGCAGAGTTATAATACCTTTTTATTTTGTTTTTAGGGGATGTGAATGTTGGGGTGAAGGATAGTACAGGTTTCTCTGCTGACAGTGCCCTACGCCTCATCCAGCAAGTGATGGAATGTAGCACGGAACTGGACAAAATTAAAGAAAGAATTCATGTGATGGATCAAACATTTAAAGACATTCTCGATGTTTTGGGGAGAATTCAATAAGGCATCCAAACCCCCTTTTTTTTCATGTTTGTTCTTCAACTTTTTAAAAACTTTTTGACAATCAAACCAGCCAAAAATTGAATCTGCACACAGTGTGTCAACATGTGCTATCTGCCATCAGGGGATATCCATGTACGTCTTTTGGGGGTGCAACCCCTTCCTCGTATCTAAAGTAGGTGAACTGAGGAAGGGGTTGCACCCCCAAAACACGTCCATTGATCACCCCTGATGGCAGATAGCACATGTTGACAATAGGGATCAGGAGTCTAAAATCCCTATAGGAAAATAATCCCAATTGTGTGCATATTCAATTTTTGGCTGGGCAAGGGGTGGCAGGACCCCATATTAGGACGGGCACATAGAGACATATAGTTTGTGTAAGTGAATGTCTCAGATTGCTCCGAGGTATCCAATTTTGTAATTTTTGGAATGCAACTGTTGTTTTTGTATTTTCCTAAGAAAACAATTGCCGGTTTGTGGCCAGGCAAACAAAAAATGTAAAATTAAAAAAAAAAGGTGTGTGAATTTGCACATAGTAAAATATTTGAACACAAACAACGTGTAGCTTCTTTTCTTTTTCGTACATCACGGGACACAGAGCGACTTAGTCATTACTAATGGGTTATATAGTTTACCTTCAGGTGTTGGCACTGGCCAATTCCAAACCGGAAGTACCCTCCCCTATATAAGCCCCTCCCACCCGGGAGCACCTCAGTTTTTTGCCAGTGTCTAAGGTGTTGGCCAAAGAGTAACATGTGTTTTCACTGGGCTTGCGTACAGGTTCTTTTGGGCCTTAGTAAGCTGTTCCGGATCCCACCAAAAAAAGCTTCATAGCTAAACGGTCGGTACCCGGGCCTTGCAGCAGAAGAGCAAGGTTTTGCCTGTAATGCTTCTCTTAGGAGGGCTGGACCCTGGGATCCAGAGCTCTGGTCATACCCACGACCAAGACGCTGTCTGTGCAGGGTGCTATACAGGTCCAGGGGAGTGGAATCCTTGGGAACCCGGTCCCTGAAGGTTTAATTACAATGCCTGCCGTGATAGGTGAAGTTTGGACTTTTGTGGACCAAACAAAGTCCTGCGGCGGGGATCAGGTAAGTGGGGGCCCTCAGGAACTTGGTTCTATTGGGGGACCCCCAAGCCTAATTTGTCTTTCTGTCTGTTACCTAACGGTATTCCCGCTAAATATCTGTGTTTGCCTATAACTACTGAAAATGTAAAATTTTAATAGTAGTCAAGAAAAAAAAAAAAAAAAACAGGGACCGCGGTACCTGTGTTAAACCACTAGAGGCCGCTGTAGTCCATTTTTCTTGTAAATGTGGATCTTTGGTTTTCTCAACTCAAAAGATCCAGGCAGCTGGTAAGTTTCTCTGAGGGAATCCACTTCCTCTGCCCTGTTGCTGCGTTCATCCACCGCACAGGCCCTCCGGCAAAAAGGGCCCTGGCTCCTAGTCCTCTGTTGGTTTTCGAAAAGGGCGCCATTGGCGCACGGGCGCGCGCGCGGGCGCGTGCACGCGCCTCCTATGAAAAAAAAAGGGGCGGGGCGGGTGGATGACGCTCGATGCGCGCCGCGGCGCTTCTGCGCATGTGCGGGCGTCCCAGCATGGTTAAAAGACACAGTACAAGTGTCAGCTGCATGCAAACAGAGCTAGCAACAAACAGTGGCACACAGAGGCGGTTGATGCAGGCATCCCCATAGAAAGGCACTTTAGTGGACACCAGCTGGTATATAGCAGCACCTGTGTTAGACTATTACCAGCAAAAATTGGTGTATGACGACGGGAATACCTCAGCTTTGTGCTTAAAGGATATGTCGTCCAGACGCTCCGGAAATAAATCTTCCAGGAAGCCAAAGGGGTCTCCATCGGGCTCTGAGGATATTGGGCATGCTTGCACTGCACCAATCTCCCCTGAGAATGCAGAGGTCAGTAGCCGTAGAAACCCCGCAGGAATGTCTGGTGCTGCGGCTGTCCCCAGTCCACCTGCTCCTGTATATATAACAGAGGAGGTTTTATCCTCAACTCTGGGAGGATTGGAAGAGAGATTAACAGCATTGATCGCTGCTTCCCTGTCACAGGAAAAGCGCGTCCGATCTCCGTCTCCTCCTTCAGAGTGCCTGTTAGTGGAGGAACAGCCCCACACAGAGATCGACCTACCTGAAGGGGATCAGGATGAGGTTGATTCACTTATAGAGGAATCAACAGTGGAAGAACCTTTCTCAGCTTCTCAGGCTGAAAGATTATGGGTTCAGTCTCTGACTAACATGGTCCGATCAGCATTTAAAATGCCTCTGGCGGAACCACCATCCACTACGGTTTCCTCGCTGGGGTCGCTAAAAGCTCCCCAGGCGGTCTGTTCCTTCCCAATCCACCCTTTATTAGAAGGGCTTATTTACCAGGATTGGGAGCATCCTGATAAAATATTTGCTCCCCCCAAGAGATTTCCGGTGATCTATCCCATGGAGGATAAGTTCATAAGAAAATGGAGGGTCCCTATAGTGGACGCAGCCATCTCTTCTGTTAACAAATCACTGACATGTCCAGTAGATAATGTTCCAATGTTCAAAGACCCAATAGATAAAAAATTGGAGTCTTTACTAAAATCTGCTTTCTCTACAGCAAGTATGGTGACACAACCTGCGGTAGCAGCGATTGGAGTCTGCCAAGCAGTGAAAGATCAGTTGAAACAAGTCTTAAGGGACTTACCAGATCAGCAGGCTCATGCCCTAGCTGACCTGCCTAGAGCCTTGTGTTTTGCGGTGGACGCCATAAAGGATACAATCCAGCAGGCCTCCCGCTTTACGCTGTCTATAGTACATATGCGTAGGCTTTTGTGGCTCAAAAACTGGTCTGCTGAAGCTCCCTGTAAAAGACTGCTGGTTAGCTTCCCATTTCATGGAGAACGCTTATTTGGAGAAGATCTGGACAAATATATCCAGAAAATTTCTGCCGGTAAAAGTTCACTCTTACCGGTTAAGAACAAGGGTAGAAGTCCTTCTTTTAAGAGGCCTACCTCTCCAGTCCCGGGCACATCGGCTGTGAAGCAGTTCCGACGGCCTCCGCGGTCAAATTCAGGGGGCAGAAATCAGGGACAATCACAGGGTAACAAGAAGCCCTGGATCAAGAGAGGTACAAAACCTCCCCCTAAGGCATGAAGTATTGCCCCCGCTCAATCGGGTGGGGGGAAGACTTCAGTTGTTCACAGAGACCTGGCGGGACACCATCAGAGACAGATGGGTGCTCTCCGCAGTAAGTCTGGGATACAAGCTGGAGTTAAAAGGCACTCCTCCTGCCCAATTTATGAGGTCAAACGTGCCAAGAGATCCCCAAAAGAGAGGATCCCTCCTTCTGGCACTAGAACAACTATTGCTCCAAGGGGTAATCATGAAGGTTCCCCTGGAAGAAAGCGGATTCGGGTTTTACTCGAACCTTTTCACAGTCCCCAAACCAAATGGGGACGTGAGGCCCATATTAAATCTAAAAGGGCTAAACAAGTTCCTAAATATCAGGACCTTTCGGATGGAGTCGATCCGATCAGTGGCCACCGCCCTACAAGGGCAGGAATGGCTAGCCTCGATCGACATAAGGGATGCTTATCTGCATATTCCCATCTTTCCGGCCCATCAGAAATTTCTACGCTTTGCAGTAGAAGGGCGCCATTTTCAGTTCAGAGCCTTACCTTTCGGTCTGGCCACAGCACCACGAGTGTTCACAAAAATTCTGGCCCCATTATTGGCCAATCTAAGAACACAGGGTGTAACGATAATGGCATATCTAGACGACCTGCTACTAATAGACCACTCAGTGGAAAAGCTGGAAGTAGCTATTCACAAGACAATCGAGTATCTGGAATATCACGGTTGGATTATCAACCGGGACAAGTCAGCTCTAAGACCAGTCAAAAGTCTGGAATACTTAGGGCTAAGGCTGGATTCAAATCAGAGAAAGATTTTCTTACCTCCAGAGAAGGTGTCGTCTTTAAGAAATTTGACCCACTTAGTGGGTACAAAAAGAAAACCATCCATACGTCTCTGCATGAGGCTGCTGGGAAAGATGGTGGCTTCATTCGAAGCGGTACCCTACGGTCAATTCCATTCAAGGAATTTGCAAAGGGCCATACTGTCAGCCTGGAACAAAAAAGTTCAGGCTTTAGACTTACCAATGTCCCTGTCCCCTTCCGTTCGCAAGAGCCTCCATTGGTGGTTGGTGCCCCAGAATCTGGAAAGAGGGAAACCCTTCAGTCCGGTTTCTTGGAAGGTGGTCACTACAGATGCCAGCCTCATCGGCTGGGGGGCAGTGCTGGAGCAATGGTCTCTCCAGGGCAGGTGGTCAGAAGCAGAGAAGGCCCTGCCCATCAATCTCTTAGAGATACGAGCAGCCCGGTATGCCCTAGTAGCATGGACATCCAAACTCCAGGGGTCCCCTGTCAGAATTCAATCAGACAATGCCACGGCAGTGGCATATATCAATCATCAGGGTGGCACCAAAAGTCGTGCAGCCCAGAAGGAAGCAAATTGCATCCTGGAGTGGGCAGAAAGATATGTCCCAGCCATATCTGCGGTTTTCATCCCAGGAGTGGAAAATTGGAGAGCGGACTTTCTAAGTCGCCAACAATTATGCCCGGGGGAATGGTCTCTTCACCCCGAGGTTTTCCAGGCAATATGCCAGCGGTGGGGAACACCGGATGTAGATCTGCTAGCATCCAGATTCAACGCAAAGGTGGACAGGTTTGTGTCTCGCACAAGGGATCCCCTAGCTTGCGGCTCGGATGCC
Organism: Rana muscosa; assembly: GCA_029206835.1. Lineage (NCBI taxonomy): Eukaryota > Metazoa > Chordata > Amphibia > Anura > Ranidae > Rana > Rana muscosa. The sequence continues at coordinate 674,261,612 of CM055116.1, forward strand.
CTAGTGTTCCCTTGGGATCGGTTCAAGCTGATATATGCATTCCCACCGCCACAATTGTTACCGCGATTACTCCGCAGAATCAGGGTAGAAAAGAAACCAGTGATTCTGGTGGCTCCAGCGTGGCCCCGAAGGGCATGGTACGCGGAGATGGTAAAAATGTCAGTGAGGAGTCCTTGGACCCTCCCACTTCGTCCGGACCTGCTTTCGCAGGGACCGATATACCACCCTTCCTTACCAGCCCTAGGTTTGACGGCCTGGCTATTGAAGCCCACATTCTGAAAAAGAGAGGGCTCTCTAATTCTGTGGTATCTACCATGATCAATGCCAGGAAACCGGTATCCAGGCAGATCTATTATAGGATCTGGAAAGCGTACATTACGTGGTGTGAGACCAAGAAATGGCATCCACGTAAGTACATGATAGGGAGGATTCTGGACTTCCTACAGTGGGCTGTAGATAGGAAACTGGCCTTGAGTACTATCAAGGGTCAGATTTCGGCCTTGTCAATATTTTTTCAAAGGCCCTTGGCTTCGCATTCACTAGTCAAAGCCTTTATACAAGGAGTGATGCGTATTAGCCCTCCGGTTAGTATTCCCATATGTCCTTGGGACTTAAACCTGGTTCTGTCGGTTCTACAGAAACAACCGTTTGAACCATTACAACACATTTCCTTGGTTCTTCTCACCAGGAAATTGGTTTTCTTAGTAGCCATTTGTTCGGCTAAAAGAGTGTCGGAATTAGCAGCTATGTCCTGTAAGGAGCCATATCTGGTTGTCCATAAGGACAGAGTAGTATTACGTCCTCATCCAGCCTTTCTTCCTAAGGTGGTATCGAGGTTTCATTTGAACCAAGATGTGGTTCTTCCTTCTTTTTTCCCCAAACCTAGCTCAGTAGAGGAAAAGTTATTACATTCTTTGGATGTGGTAAGAGCAGTTAAAGCTTATCTAAAAGCCACTGCTCAAATTCGCAGAACGGATTCTTTGTTTGTTCTGCCGGAAGGCCCCAGAAGGGGTCAGGCAGCATCAAAATCTACTTTAGCCAAGTGGATTCGACAGGTCATAATACAAGCCTATGGCTTGAGAAAGAGACCGCCTCCGTTCAAAGTTAGGGCGCACTCCACAAGAGCGGTTGGAACTTCATGGGCAGTGCATCACCAGGCCTCCCTGGCTCAAGTATGTAAGGCCGCAACATGGTCTTCGGTACACACGTTTACTAGATTCTATCAGGTAGACGTTAGAAGTCAGGAGGATGTCGCCTTTGGGCGCAGTGTGTTGCAGGCCGCAAAAGATCCTCATGCCTGATGGCGCCCAGCTTATGTACCCCCCCCCCTCATTTGGCATTGCTTTGGGACGTCCCATTAGTAATGACTAAGTCGCTCTGTGTCCCGTGATGTACGAAAAAGAAAAAGGGATTTTTATAACAGCTTACCTGTAAAATCCTTTTCTTGGAGTACATCACGGGACACAGAGCTCCCACCCCTCTTTTTGGGACACTTATTGCTTGGCTACAAAACTGAGGTGCTCCCGGGTGGGAGGGGCTTATATAGGGGAGGGTACTTCCGGTTTGGAATTGGCCAGTGCCAACACCTGAAGGTAAACTATATAACCCATTAGTAATGACTAAGTCGCTCTGTGTCCCGTGATGTACTCCAAGAAAAGGATTTTACAGGTAAGCTGTTATAAAAATCCCTTTTTTCTAATACGCTCTAACCTTATTTGGTTATTTTTTAAAGGTTACATAGTGAAATGGTTGGTATTTACTAAAGGAAAATACACTTGGCACTACAAATCCACTAAGACAAACTAGGAGACAGGAAACCAACAAAAGTTAGAAGTTTAAACCAGATTTTTATTTTGATCGTTAGACAGGAATCTTTAGCCACAGCCTGGCATAGGAATTGCCCCCCTACCCGTGAAATATTCCATGTATTTGTCCCGAACCTCACGGGCATTTTGGGGGGGCAAGCCAGCACGGGCAGATTCCGGGCCCGGCAGGGGATTATCAGGGGAAAGTCCAGCCTCAGGCAAAACTGAGGCCATATAGGAATTAGATTTGCGGCAGAGAAAATTGTGTAGCACACAGCAGCATAATACTACTGTACATAGTTTATTTTGTAGTCCGCCAAGTGTATTGAAGTCATAAAAAGGCGGAACCGGCTGGCCATTATGCCAAAGGCATTTTCAACGACTCTTCGGCCCCTGGCCAGCCGGTAATTGAACACCCTCTTCTCTGGGGTCAGGGTCCTCTGAGGAAATGGCCTCATAAGATGTGGTCCGAGCTCGAAGGCTTCATCAGCCAAAAAAACAAAGGGGAGTCCTTCAACATTCCCTGCATCCGGTGGCAATGCAAGGTCGTCACTCTGGAGACGGAGGGCAAACTCCGTCTGGATGAAGGATCCCCCATCGGACAGCCGGCCATTCTTCCCTACATCAACATAGAGGAATTCATACCGTGCTGACACCACCGCCATCAGCACAATGCTATGAAACCCCTTGTAATTGAAGTAGTAGGACCCAGAACGGGGTGGCGGCACGATGCGGACGTCTATAGCACCACCGCAGTTGGGGAAGTCCCACAGCGTGGCAAACTCCGATGCCACAGTCTGCCATTCCTGTGGCGTGGAAGGAAGCTGTGGAGTCAAACAAGATGAAAAAATATTAGAATACACAAATCAAACATTACAAGGAGATTCTAAGAAAATACATTAGAGGCCAACATCAAGCAAAGTCTACGTTTATTAAGGTGTTTTAAATAAGTATAATGGAAGGCTCATGTATCATATTCATCACCCCCTATGATGGTCCATGAATAAATTATAATGGGGAGGGGGGGTAGATGTGTTTGGCCACAGGATAGCATTGCAGTGGCGGTGCGTCCAGAGTGGGCGCTGGAGCACTGCCCCCTCTCTCCTGTGCCCGTCACTCAGAACAATACATAGGTTCATGCCTTGCATTAACCTATGTATTGTCTATGCCACCCACTATTCAGGTGGATGGCCCCCTGTTAAGCGACCGACATATGAAGAACTGCGGCATTTATGGGCTTAAAATTGCATATCAGAAATAGTAAGGAAAATTGTCTTGCACATTACAGCCTGAGGGATGTAATTGGCTTCAGAAAAGTTAAATAGGGGACGCAGGGGGGGGGGCATTCCTTGGGTAAACACTGACAGGCTGCTCTGCCAATCATGTTCAACAAGTCTGTTTAATGGTAACATGATTGGCTGATGCAACATCAAGGGAAGGAGAAGACATCAAGGACAGAAGAAGGATGGCGCTGACCACAAGAAGGTAAGTGCAGGGCTGGGGGGGAACTGGCTGCATTGGAGGGGACAAAATGGCTGCATTAGAGGGAACCAAATGGCTGCATTAGAGGGAACCAAATGGCTGCATTGGAGGGGACAAAATGGCTGCATTGGAGGGGACAAAATGGCTGCATTAGAGGGAACAAAATGGCTGCATTGGAGGGAACAAATGGGGGCGTTTAATAGGCACCAGAGCAAAAAAGGAGGACGTTTATTTCCTAAATTGGGGTTTGAACCCCCAAACATTTGGAGCAACAGGCGCCCCTGCTGGAAAGGTTAGTGAAGGGAAATATGCATGGAGGAGAAAAAAGGGGCAATCTAAAGCTTCCAGCATGCATGAGGACAAAGGGGACATTCTCAGCATATTACAAGCATGGTAATTAGGGAAGGATGAAAGAAATACAATACATTAGCATACATGTAATACATAAAATGTGATGTTAATGGAGAAAACTTACCCTAATATAGTCCTCCTGCAGGACTTGTATAATGGCAGAACAGGTGTCTGGGATTATGAGGCCCAGAGCCTGGGGGGAGATGCCTGTCGTGAACTTCAAGTCCTGAAGACTTCTCCCTGTCGCCAGATAACGTAAGGTGGCGATGAGCCTCTGCTCAGCACTGATGGCTTCCCGCATAACGGTGTCCTGCCTGGTAATATAGGGGGACACCAAAGCCAACAGTTCCTGAAAAACGGGGTCAGACATCCGCAGAAAATTCCTGTAGTCCTCAGGATTATTCTCGACGATCTCCCGCAGCAGAGGCATATGGCAGAATTGGTCCCGCTGGAGCAACCAATTCTTGGTCCATGAACTCCTCCTCACACCATTCATGGACTGGTCTTGGTCCAAAACAAGCAGACCAACACCAAGCGCACGCACAGCACGAACTCGACGACGAGAACGTCCAGGCGACATGGCTAGGAAACGGTCGTCTTATCAGAACGTACAGAACAGAACAGCAAGGCCTATGAATAACGAACTGAAAAACAGAAACGAACAGGCAAGAACGCACTGTAAAACAGATACGACCTGCCTAGACGCCCTGAAAGTCAAGATACGAACCCACAAGCACAAACTGAACCGCAGAAAACAAACTGAAAAGTACGAAGACTGAAAAGCGCGAATCGTCTCTTCCCAAACTTTTACTTCACACGCGGTAACACGAGATCAGCAAAAGCAGCCCAAGGGGTGGCGCCAAGAAAAAAGATCTTCCCCTTTATAGTGCCGTCGTACGTGCTGGACGTGACCGCGGAGAACAACGAGGAAATTGGGAAATGTCAGTGTGTACGCATGGAAAGCTTGACGAGAAAATCGACAAGGTTAACAAGAATCTCGTAAAAAAAAACGACGTGTTTTTTATGACGAGAAACTCGGTCGTGTGTACGAGGCTTAAGTTTAAGTTTCAGGAAGTTGGTCAGAGCTAACAACCACAACTAAGCTATGTATTGGGTTCTTCTGTGAGTAGTTGGGGCCCTTACGTGGGCACGCAAGAATGAAGTTCCTTTAAGATGTGAAGAAATCAGACTAGTCCCTCTTGGCGGTAAAGTAAGTAGCAGAGTTCTCCTTAATACACTGAGCAAAATTATAAACGTAACACTTTTGTGTTTGCCCCTATTTATCATGAGCTGAACTTAAAGATCTATGACTTTTTCTATGTACACAAAAGGCTTATTTCTCTCAAATATTGTTCACAAATCTGTCTAAGCCTTGGTTCACATTGCTGCTACTTTGAAATTGTGCTACTTCACTTGAAGTAGTGCGATTTCAAAGTAGCAAGCTCAGCGCAATTTCAGGTGCTACTTGATAGACATCTGTGTGGCTTCATGCACAGATGTCTATTGAAGTTACACCTGAAATCGGCAAAAATAGTGCAGGAACTACTTTTGCAAATCGGTGCGGCGCCGCAAAATCGGTGTTGCACCGATTGGAACAGTGCCATTGCCTCCAAAAAATTGCATGACAAATCGCTCCAATGTGAACCTAGGCTAAATCTGTGTTAGTGAGCACTTCTCCTTTGCCGAGATAATCCATCCATCTCACAGGTGTGGCATATCAAGATGCTGATTAGACAGTATGATTATTGCACAGGTGTGCCTTAGGCTGGCCCAATAAAAGGCACTCTAAAATGTGCAGTTTTATCACACAGCACAAGGTCACAGATGTCACAAGTTTTGAGGGAGCGTGCAATTGGCATGCTGAATGCAGGAATGTCCACCAGAGCTGTTGCCCTTAAATTGAATGTTAATTTTTCTACCATAATCCGTCTCCATAGGCGTTTCAGAGAATTTGGCAGTATATCCAACCGGCCTCACAACCGCAGACTACATGTACCCACACCAGCCCAGGACCTCCACATCCAGCATCTGCACCTCAAAGATTGTCTGAGACCAGCCACCCAGACAGCTGCTGCAACAATCAGTTTGCATAACCAAAGAATTTCTGCACAAACTGTCAAATACCATCTCAGGGAAGCTCATCTGCATGCTCGTCGTCTTCACTGGGGTCTCGACCTGACTGCAGTTCATCATCGGAACCAACTTGAGTGGGCAAAAGCATACATTCAATGGCCGCTGACACTTTGAAAAGGTGTTCTCTATACGGAGGAATCCCGGTTTTTACTGTACTCTGAAGATGGCAGACAGCGTGTTTGGCGTCATGTGGGTGAGCGGTTGGCTGATGACAACGTTGTGGATCGAGTGGCCCATGGTGGCGGTGGGGTTATGGTATGGGCAGGCCTATGCTATGGGCAACGAACACAGGTGCATTTTATTGATTGCATTTTGAATGCACAGAGATACCGTGATGAGATCCTGAGGCCCATTGTTGTGCCATTCATCCACGACCATCACCTCATGTTGAAGCATAATAATGCATGGCCCCATGTTGGAAGGATCTGTACACAATTCCTGGAAGCTGAAAACATCCCAGTTCTTGCATACTCACTGGACATGTCACCCATTGAGCATGTTTGGGATGCTCTGGATCAGCGTATACGACAGCATGTTCCAATTCCTGCCAATATCCAGCAACTTCGCATAACCATTGAAGAGGAATGGGTCAACATTCCAAAGGCCACAATCAATAACCCGATCAACTCTGTGCGAAGGAGATGTGCTGCACTGTGTGAGGCAAATGGTGGTCACACCACATACTGACCGGTTTTCGGATCCCCCCGACCGCCCCAATACAATAAAACTGCACATTTTAGAGTGGCCTTTTATTGTGGCCAGCCTAAGGCACACCTGTGCAAAATTCATGCTGTCTAATCAGCATCTTGATATGCCACACTTGTGAGGTGGATGGAATATCTTGGCAAAGGAGGAGTGCTCACTAACACAGATTTAGACAGATTTGTAAAACAATATTTGTGAGAAATAGGCCTTTTGTGTACATAGAAAAAGGTGTAGATCTTTAAGTTCAGCTCATGATAAATAGGGACAAACACAAAAGTGTTGTGTTTATAGTTTTGCTCAGTGTATGTGAAATAGGTGAGAAAGGTCACTTTAAGAATATTGATTTGTAAAAAAAAGGTAGATTTTGCAGATAAAGGCCACTTTTAGAGAGAAGGGGTGGGGATTGTAGGATGTATGTCCCTTTAAATAGAGAAGTGTAACTTGAGTGGCTAAATCTTTCCTTGGAGGGTTGAACTTGTGTTAAAGTAAATGCAGAGTTCTGCCTAGCAGGGGATGGCAGGGTTAATTCAGTTAAATAACCTGCAGGCAGTATTTGTAGAAGTGGTTAAGAATGATAGACTGCAACAATAGATGGGCTCTGGCACATGCATAAGAATGGCAGATTGTATCAGTAGATGCGTTATGGAACCTGTATTGATTGCAGAGGCCTGTACTATACAGTGTCCTTAACTTGAACTGGCTTGAACAGCAAACACACTTGCAACAGGAGTAGTGTAGGAACCCTCTTATACGGTCCTTATGCAAAGCAGAGTGTAGCAATAAGCATCCGGCTGAGGGCCCCCTTTGTTCTTTGAAGGAGTGGAAGCGATGATAACGGTGATAACTAGGGATGAGCCAAACACCCCCCGGTGCGGTTCGCATCCAGGACACGCGAACGGACCAATAGTTTGCGCGAACTTTCGAACCCCATTAAAGTCTATGGGACTCGAACGTGAGAAATCAAAAGTGCGAATTTTAAAGGCTAATATGCAAGTTATTGTCCTAAAAAGGGTTTGGGGACCCGGGTCCTGCCCCAAGGTACATGTATCAATGCAAAAAAGTTTTAAAAACTAACGTTTTTTCAGGAGCAGTGATTTTAATGATGCTTAAAGTGAAAAAATAAAAGTGAAATATTCCTTTAAATATCATGCCTGGCGGTTGTCTATAGTATGCTTGTAAAGTGGGGCGTGTTTCCCGTGTTTATAAATGTCCCTGCACAAAATTAAATTTCTAAAGGAATAAAAGTCATTTAAAACTGCTTGCAGCTTTAATGTAATGTCTGGTCCCGGCAATATGGATGAAAATCATTGAGAAAAATGGCATGGGTACCCCCCCCCCTTCCCCCCAGTCCATTACCAGGCCATTTGGGTCTTGTATGGATATTAAGGGGAACCCCGCACTCAAAAAAAAAAAAAAAAGGAAAGGTGTGGGGCCCCCAGGCCCTATATACTCTGAACAGCAGTATACAGGCGTTGCAAACAAGACAGGGACTGTAGGTTTGTTCTTAAGTAGAATCTGTTTGTAATTTTGAACTGGTACATTTTTATAGTGTAGCTCCAGCCAAAAAATCTATTTTTAAGCTTTTTGGAAACATAGGGAAGGGTTATCACCCCTGTAACATTTGTTTTGCTGTCTGTGCATCTGTTCAGAAGATTTCACCTCACTTTCTGTCCCAATGACAATTGGATTTAGAAACTTTGGTTTTTTTTAGGGAAACAATGATTGGTGATAAAGCATCAGTGGAGAGGAGACACCTTTTTCCAACATTAACTCTTACAGAAGAGAATTTCCCTTCCTAGGGGTAGATTTCCTCTCACTTCCTGTTGTCTCCCTCCATTTGTAAGTAGGAGTCATTTGAAAGTCGGATGTTTGAAAGTAGGGGCCTGCCCTATGTACTCTGCAGAAATTTGGGCCTTAGGTGTTGGTGTTGCCACAACACTGTAATCCCTCACAGTTACTCTTGGTGGGCGCTGGAACGGGCCCTGCTGTGAAATATTATATCAAGAATTGTAATTACATGCACCTGTTGAACAGGGGCAGAAAAATTGGGCCTTTGGTGGTGGTGGGGGTGGTGGTTTTGCCACAACACTGTAAGCCCTCACAGTTACTCTTGGTGGGTGCAGGAATAGGCCCTGCTGTGAAATATTAGATCAAGAATTGTAATTACATGCCCCTGTTGAACAGGGGCAGAAACATTGGACCTTAGGCACTGGTGATGGTGCCACAACACTGCAACCCCTCACAGATACTCTAGTTGGAGCGCAGCAATGAGCCCTGCTGAAAAGTATTGCAGCAAAAATTTTAATTACACGCCCCTGTTAAACAGGGGCAAACAATTGGGCCTTAGCCACTGGTGGCGGTGCCCAGAACCAAAAATGTTCTTACAAGCTATCAACATGAACATTGAGAAGGAAGAGGATAGTCACTCAGCATAACAGGATAGTCACTCAGCATGAGAATAGGCAGTCTTGAAGGGATCTCACATTCAAAAAAAAAATATTCGGTTACATCAGCATCAGGTGCTTGGTAGCTGGTGATCCAAGACTAAATTCATTTTTATGAAGGTCAGCCGATCGACTGAGTCGGTGGACAGGCGCACCCTGTGATCGTTTACAAAGCCTCCAGCAGCACTGAATGTGCGTTCCGAAAGAACGCTGGATGAAGGACAGGCCAGTACCTCAATTGCATACTGTGCAAGCTCTGGCCAGTGATCCATCCTCAAGACCCAGTAACCCAGAGGATTTTCAGTGGGAAAGGTGTCCAAGTCTGATCTTGCCCCTAGGTATTCCTGCACCATGTGAATCAGATGCTGGCGATAGTTGCTGGAACCGATCATACCTTGGGGCTGCAGACTAAAAAATTGTCTGAACGCATCGGTCAGACGGCCACCTTCTCCACCGCTCCTTCTGTGACTGACCGGAGCTTCAGTAACACATTGTCCAGGACCAGGAATTTGTAACCTCTCAGGCTCTGGAAACGCTTTGCACAAACCTTTCTGCAATGCCTCCCGAAGATGTTTCATCCTCTGCTGCCTCTGCGACGGCTGGATAAGGTCCGCAACCTTACCCTTGTAACGTGGATCAAGGAGGGTTGCCAGCCAGTAATGATCCCTCTCCTTGATACCATGAATACGAGGATCCTTTTGCAGGCTTTGCAGGATCAGGGAGGCCATGCAGTGTAGGCTTGCTGAGACATTCGGTCCGGAGTCCTCTGGGTCACTAAGGACGACATGATCCGCAGCCACCTCCTCCCAGACACGTACAAGTCCATGGGTTTCTTGGAACTGTAAATGATCCCTTGAAGACTGCTGCTGATGCTGAGTTCTAGGCTCCACCTCCATGCTGACACAATCCTCCTCCTCCTCCTCCTCTTCCTGTGTGATCGGCGGGCCAGCAGGAACACTGTCTGGATAAAGGGGGCCTTGAGAGGTAAGGAAGTCCTCCTCTTCCTGCCTCTGTTCTGCCTCAAGTGCCCTGTCCATTATTCCACGCAGCGTGTGCTCCAACAGGTGGACAAGAGGGACAGTGTCACTGATGCATGCACTGTCACTGCTCACCATCCTCGTGGCCTTCTCAAATGGTGACAGGACAGTGCATGCATCCCTGATCATGACCCACTGGCGTGGCAAAAAACCCCAAGCTCCCCTGAACCTGTCCTGGTGCCAGAGTTGCACAGGTACTCATTTATGGCCCTCTGCTGCATGTGCAGCCGCTGCAGCATGACCAACGTTGAGTTCCACCTGGTGGGCATGTCACCGATTAGGCGGTTCTTTGGCAGGTTGTATTCCTTTTGGAGGTCAGCCAGCCGAGCACTGGCATTATATGACCAGCGGAAATTCACACAGACTTTCATGGCTTGCCTCAGGACATCCTGTAAGCCCGGGTACCTGCCCAAGAACCGCTGCACCACCAACTTAAGGACGTGAGCCAAACAGGGCACATGGGTCAGCTGTCCCTGTTGGAGGGCGGAGAGGAGGTTGGTGCCATTGTCACAAACCACCATTCCTGGCTTAAGCTGGCGTGGCGTCAACCACCTCTGATCCTGCCCCTGCAGAGCTGACAGAATCTCTGCCCCAGTGTGGCTCCTGTCCCCCCAAGCACACCAGCTCAAGCACCGCATGGCATCTTTTTGCCTGCGTACTTGCGGAGCCCCTTGAACGCCTACGGAGCACCGCTGGTTCCGAGGACAAATCAGCACAGGAAGAGGCCCTGGAGGAAGAAGAAGAGGAGGGGGTGGAGGAGAGAGGTGTGTCAGAATCACCACTAGTAGCATTTTGGAGGCGTGGTGGCGGGACAACCTCCAACACTACTGCACCCTGTTCTGTATCCTTCCCAGCTGCCAGCAGAGTCACCCAGTTAGCCGTGAAAGATAGGTAACGTCCCTGTCCATGCCTGCTGGACCACGAGTCAGCAGTAATATTCACCTTACCGCTGACCGCCCTGTCCAGCGAGGCCAAGACATTGCCTTCTACATGCTGGTAGAGAGCCGGAATCGCCTTCCGTGAAAAAAGTGGCATTTGGGAACCTGCCACTGAGGTGCCGCACATTCCACAAACTCACGGAAGGGGGCAGAGTCTACCAACTGAAAAGGCAGCAGTTGAAGTGCTAGCAATTTAGCCAAGCTAGCATTCAACCGCTGGGCATGTGGATGGCTGGGAGCAAACTTCTTTCAGCGGTGCAGCAGCCGGCGCAGGGAAATTTGCCTGGTACAATCGGACGTTGGTTTACCGATAGAAGATTGCCCGCAAGTACTTGGCAGTGACACACCTAATTCTACACCTTCATTCCTCTCAGTGCAGGTTTCTGAGAGGACTGAAGGTATAGTGGAGTTGGAGATCCCAGCTGATGAGGAGCAAGGAGAGGTCCGCTTTGTTCTTTGGTGTGGGTCTTTTATATACGCTTGCCAATGGACTGCATGGCAGGTCGACATATGTCTGGTCAAGCATGTGGTGCCCAAGCGGCTGATGTTTTGGATACGCGAGATACGCTTCAGACATGTGTTGCAAATAGCAATGGTGCAATCTGCTGCACACGTCTGAAAAAGGCCCACACAAAAGAACTTTTGGAATAACGCGCAGAGACAGCAGCGCCCTGCACAAAGCTCTGCGGTGTGATGCAGTCGGTTGGCTGTCCTTAAGCTGGCCCCTGGAGGGCATCCTGCCTCGTTGGAGATGTGCCTCCTCCTCCTTCTCTCTCCTATCAGGCACCCACGTAGAGTCAGTGACCTCATCATCCCCTCCCTCCTCGTCACTGGAGCAAACCTGGCAGTATGCTGCAGCTGGGGGAACATGACTGACAGTTTTCTGTCGTTCTTGGGCACCCCCTCTCTCTGGGCTCACGTTACTGCCTTCCTCAAGCTGGGTACCATCATCGGAGCCTTCAAAACGCTGCGCATCCTCCTGCAGCATGTACCCAACACTGTAGTCAAACAGTTCGGGGGACTCCTCAGAACATGGTGGGGCTAGGGAAGGAGTGACTGATGCCATTGAGCTGAGGGAAGAGGCCGCTTTGGCAGCTGCTTTGGCAGACAAAGTACCCTGAGCCTGGGTGAGAGAGGATGAGGAGGATGAGGACGGCTTGGTCATCCACTCTACCAACTCTTCGGCATGTTGCGGCTCAACACGGCCAGCTGCCGAAAAAAAGGACAAGCGTGCCCCAAGGCCACTTGCTGATGAGGATGCACCGTGTCCAAGACCAGCACTGTTGCCTCTAGATACAGGGCATGCTTGCCCTCTTTTACTGGCCTGTGAGTGTCTGCCTCTCCTTGTTGGCTTTCCAGACATACTGTATTTGATGTATTGAAATAGGTACACAAAGAATTGTCAGCAATCAGCTTTACGTGCACACTGTGGCCTGTATACAGTACACTGACTTAATATACTGCAAGTTAGCTCAATCAACTGCCTGTATTTTTAGTAATAATAAAGCAATAGTCTGCAGTCAGCTTTACGTGCACACTGTGGCCAGTATACAGTACACTGACTTTATATACTGCAGGTTAGCTCAATCAACTGCCTGTATTATCAGTAATAGAAAAGCAATAGTCTGCAGTCAGCTTTATGTGCACACTGTGGCCAGTATACAGTACACTGACTTAATATACTGCAGGTTAGCTCAATCAACTGCCTGTATTATCAGTAATAGAAAAGCAATACTCTGCAGTCAGCTTTACATGCACACTGCGGCCAGTATACAGTACACTGACTTAATATACTGCAGGTTAGCTCAATCAACTGCCTGTATTATCAGTATGAAGCAATAGTCTGCAGTCAGCTTTACGTGCACACTGTGGCCAGTATACAGTACACTGACTTAATATACTGCAGGTTAGCTCACTCAACTGCCTGTATTATCAGTAATAGAAAAGCAATAGTCTGCAGTCAGCTTTACGTGCACAGTGTGGCCAGTATACAGTACACTGACTTAATATACTGCAGGTTAGCTCAATCAACTGCCTGCCTATATTATTAGGAAGAGAACAGGGATGTTCTGCAGTCAGCTTTACCTGCACACTGAGCCCAGTATACAGTACACTGACTTAATATACTGCAGCGAGAATAACAGGAACACTCTGAAGTGAGATCTAGCTAAACTGAATACAGTGTATATATATATATATATATATATATATATACAACTCCTGGGATGAATATATATACTAAATACACTGACTGCAGCTACCTGAATCACCTGCCTGCTCTATCTAACTGAAATGAAATGACACTCTGACTCTCTCTCTAACTCTCTTAGACTCTCACAACGCCACAACACACTACACAAGGCCGACACGCAGGCGGCCTTATATAGTGTGAGGCGTGTACCTACTCCCCTGAGCCATGATTGGCCAAAGGCACCCTTTCTTTGGCCAATTATGTCTCTCTGTGCTGACGGCACTGTGATTGGCCAAAGCATGCGGGTCATAGTGCATGCTTGGCCAATCATCAGCCAGCAATGCACTGCGATGACGCAGTGAATTATGGGCCGTGACGTGCCACTTGAATTTGGCGCAAACAGCCCATAATGTTCGAAATTCTGCTAATGAGCGAACAGTCGATGTTCGAGTCGAACATGAGTTTGACTCGAACATGAAGCTCATCCCTAGTGATAACCTCCAGATCCAGCAGCGAGCAGATCTCCACCAGTCTGCCTTCTCAGGTTAGCCGGCTTTCCGATGGCACTCGTGGCTTTATGGCCCAACCCTTTTGATGGTTAAATTGCATATTTCATATTTCCTTATTAATTTCCCCAACACCTGTCCAGTCCAGGCCCACACGTCTCCATGCAGTTCTCTCACACACGTCCTTAGAGGAGCAAAGTCACTCACCCTTGTGTAATCATACTACCGCTTGGTTGTATTAATATAAAATGCCATGCGGGAGGAGATGGGAATTGTTTATGATACGCAGTAGCATAGTAAACTAAGGCTGCATTCACACTTCAGCATTTTGAATCGTGGGCAGACTTGCCGTGGTTCTGCCCACGATTTGAAAGCACCGATGTTCGAATGACAAATCACGGGACTCACACTTCATATGGCATTCATTTGAATGACGCCTAAAATGGCAGTGCGGGTTTGCCGCGATTATTGCACGATAAATGATAATATCCCACATCGCAGGAAGCATGTCGCCCAAAAAAAGTTCAGAAGACACTTTTGAGCGACATGCTTTCTGTGGTGTGGGTTTCCACGATTGGCACGTGATTTATCGTGCAACAATCGCGGCAGACCTGCACCACCATTTTAGGTGTCATTCAAATGAATGGCATCTCAAATACGAGTCCCGCTATTTGTCATTCACACATCGGCACTTTCAAAATGCAGGTAGAATCGTGGCAAATCTGCCAACGATTCAAAACGCTGAAGTGTGAATGCAGCCTTAATGTCATTCAGTTAGGATTTCTATCTACTTATAGCTGAGCACATTGCTGTACTTACAGTATGATTCAGATAACAATAAGGCTTGTGACCTAACCACCCACCAAGCCAGAACAAAGAGCAAACAAATTAGCTTGTTCAGTACAAATAAGATAATATGTAAGGAGTACAGTCACAGTATATATCTACATATCTATATAGATATATATAGATATATCTATATATACCGTATCTATATAGATCTATAGATTTATATAGATTATATATAGATTTTTTTTTCCCATACATGCATATTTATGAATCAAAGGAAAAAATGTGTTATTTAAAAATAAAAGTGCTTTGCTAAAAGTGCAAAAGGCATCATAGAAACAGATGTCTATTTTTTTTTTTAATCTTTAAAATGAAATTAATTCAGTTAAAAAAGAAGTAAAAAAATAATAAAAAAATAAAAAATATGTCAGTTCAGATACTTTCCAATTGTCGAAATCTGACTATAATTAATTCCATCACCTAATAATAAAGATTGGTTGTTAAAAGTTTAAGGCGTTAATAATACAAGTTTTCCTGCAATCATTATACGTTTTTTTTTTTAATCACCATCTGTGGTGTTCACAAATTGCTAACACAAAAAATAAAGCAATAATACCAATATTGTGTTTTAAATATAGTAATCAGACACTGTTTTAACTTAGACTTTCAAGAATTTTTCTGCACCCTGAATATAACAGCATGAACTGTTATGAACTTCACATGAATAACACAGTTGTGTTCTATTGTAACGTATTGCCATAAGCAGCAGTTTCCTTTAATATAACCAAAGACTGCAACCTAAATCCAATTTATATTATCCCTCGGGAATATATTTTACACTCCCTTGTTTTTTCCATGAAATTACAGCCTGCATAGGCCTAACGTGCTGTGAAAGTATTAAAAAGTTGTAAAAACAAATTAACTTTAATCATGGGTTTAGAGGTGACTCCGATGGGACCAAAGCGGGAAATTAAGTTTTTTTAAAAGTATAAAAGGTGTTTTATCAGTGGGGAATACAGCAGGAAAACAAAGACCAAGGAGTATGAGGAAAGCAGGCCAGGAATGCAGTCCTGCAAAGGTTTTCAAACAAGCATGTACCAATTAGATTATACATGTGTTTGCCATGAAACACATTATTCCAACACCAATGCAAATCAATATAAAACTGCATTTTTCTTTAACAAAAAAGGTAAAACTTCCTAAAACTCTGCTTAGTCACAGTTTAAAGTTTTATTTCAAACTGATTTTAGTTTTTGGTATATATTTCATTTTTGAGTTTTCAGTTCCGCATACCAAATACTGCAACTACAAGAAATCCCCACTAAAGCCCTGTACACACGGGTGGGAATCCCGTCGAAAAAAAAAAACATTGGTTTTCTCGACGGGATTCCTGGCAAGCTTGTCTTGCCAAGCCCTGTGTACACACACAGCCTTTCAAAAGAACCACCGTTCTTTTGAATGGCAAGAACGTGGTGACGTCATCGACTACGACGAGCCGGCGCTCGTCACATTCGATGCCGTCACCGCCATCTTGCTACACCCCACACTAATCTTGTATGCTACCGCGCATGCGTCAAAGTCTTTTCGAGCATGCGCAGGTTTACCTGGACAAGGTAAGCATACACACGACCGGGTTTCTCAGCAGGAAACACTCTGCCGAGAATCACAACGAGAAAAATAGAGAGCAGGTTCTCTATTTTTCTCATCGAGATTCCCGGCAGTTTTCCTGCCAAGAAACCATACACACGAACGGTTTTCTCGGCAAAAAGCTCTTCCAGCAGTTTTCTTGCTGAGAAAACCGGTCGTGTGTACGAGGCTTAACTGATGAATATTTAATTTAACAAAAGCTACTTAGACTGCAAGAGAGAGCACAGGGCTTATCCATTATGTTTGGAAACATCTGAAACTTCAAAAATAAATGGCAAAAGATCCAAGGGTTGGGAGAAAGACCTCATTGACGGAGTCCCTAAGGTTTAAAAAAAGCAGTGCACACTTTAGCATCACCAATATACACCTAAAAGTGAAAAAAATACTTTTGGGTAGACTGCACTTTTTAATAATTAGTGTAGTTAAAATACAATGAGGCTGCAGCTTTACTGCTACAGTGTGGGCTATACGTGATTCTGCTTTTCCGGGTAGGGGGTGCATGTGCACGCCGCCGGTGCGCCAACTGTGCTGTGATTAGTCACAGCACAAGCTGATCAGTGGGTGTCAGCTGAAGGATTACCGCTGGCACCTGCTGATCAGCGAAGAGGATGACAGGAGAGAGCTCTGTCTATGTAAACATTGATTGCCGCCATTACTAGTGAAAAAAAAATTGATGTAGCGATGTGGACTTCAGTCATAACATGGTACAATTCCCCATCATTCTTTATCTATATAAAAGAGAGATAATGCTGCGCTGAATGGGGGATGGGGGAATGGTAGATAATGAGTGCACCTAATGAGCATACAGATAATAATCGATATCAAAATATAACATCAATATGTGAAACATCAAAGAATATGTGAAACACAAAGTGAATATATCCAAAGTGATAAACAATGCTGAGTCCAGCTTTGAAAGTGCATCAAACCAAGTCCTCAAGCTGATGCTGAAGTAACAGAAAACATGGTGACTGAATAAAAGTCATTCCAAATATCAGAAGAATAAGCACATAGTGCAGTTTTTCTTGTTAATTTTTGCTACTTTCCAGCCCCTTTACATTGCCATTAGCTACACCCTTTGAGTGACATTGTCCCCAAGTTAATTTTATGATCTCCAGCGGTCCCCATCTGTTCCTGATCAGATATTTGTTTATATAGCGGAAAAAAATAAAAACAAGCATAGGTGATCAAATACCACCAAAAGAAAGCTCTATTTGTGGGAAAAAAAGGATGTCAATTTTGTTTGGGAGCCACGTCGCACGACCGCGCAATTGTCAGTTAAAGCGACGCAGTGCCGAATCGCAAAAAGTGCTCTGGTCTTTGGCCAGCCAAATGGTCAGGGGCTGAAGTCATTAAGTAATCTCTGCAGATCACAGACTGCTAGAAGAAGGCAGCCCCTGAAACCATTTAGCTGCAGTGTAAAAGCATTGGGAATCCCTAGCTAAACCTACTGTAAGTCTGGGCCTATGATGACAGGTACTAAAAGCTCGGGGAATGAAAAGGCAGAGGTAAAGAGTCATATTTTTTTAAATCGCTTTGTATCTCTGGATTTGGTAAAAATAAAGCTAGTGTATTTTAAAAGTATAGATATTCAAAACAACATACCGTACATAGCCTAACTTATATGCAAAAAATGTTAATTACAACTGTGCCAGGACCTGTATTGTATGATAATAAAACAAGAGGTGAGTGCTGGCTTCTGGGTGATAAGGTAGGTAAATGTCCTTTTTTCCTGGGTTAAAAGGGGGAAAAGGGAATTGGACGAAGGTGGGACTTTAAATGGAGCACACAGCAGTACAATATAGAGGTAGAAAGTCAAGCGACCGGTAAAATCATGTATTTTATTTGAACACCATTCAAACAACATTTAGGGGCATACAGCCTCCAGTTATTTTAGGATACATATATAGCTTAAATTGCATACAGATACACAGTCAGTAATGAGAAATATTTTCAGTAAAACACTTGGTAACTCAAGACAATGTATATTTAACCAAAGTGTAACAAGCACCTAATTGGTTTACAAAAAATCCTTGCATAAATGGGAATGGGGGGAAGGAAAAAAAGAAAAAGAAAATATATACCATAATGGTACATGTAACATAAATTAGACACATAAATGAATGATAAAATTTGATCCATGGTATATAGTGATGGTCAGGGTTTGGTGGCTCTACGCGGTCTGATAACCGCTCATCAGGAGCAAATCACCATGGCATAATCTAAAAGGAAAGCGAGGGAGAATATATATTTAAATTAATATTATCACTTAATTGTAGGGGGGAAGGGGATATGTTATATTATTTTGGAATCAAAGCAATTATATAAAAAGTCCGTGCGTGCAACTTACATCAGCCGCTGCGCAATTGCAGCATGCAATCCAGGATCGCCAGCACCCAGGAGGGCCCAACCTCCAGGCGTTGAGCTGGCTTGGTAGGGCGGCAACATCCAAAACAGGCAGGTATGAAGCAGGTGGGTGTGAGTAGATGCCCTGGCTGGGGTGTGATGTGATTATCCCCGGGTGGGGACCTGGTGGAAGGACAATATAAAATGTGAATGATAGTGTTGTAAATGTCTGAAAGGGGTGAAAAAGAATGAAAAAAGACGAAAAAATGGAGGTAAGGTAAGTGAGGAGTAGGAAAAAGAAAAGAAAAAAGACAAGTGGAACAAATGTGAAAAAAGTGTGAAAAAAAGCAGTCATGGGGAAAAAGAAACAGCAAGCTAGAAATGAAAAGAAAGAGCACAAGAAAACGATGGAAGCGTGAAAATAAAAATAAAAAGTGAGTGTACCTATTGACAATCTAAAACCGGCATCCATTGACATGAAGGTATCCTGGTGAGAGATATGGAGTGAAGTGTGTGTGAGACCTGCCAGGTACTGCCTGTTATAAATGTGCTGCCCAGACCAGCCCTCTCACATCACGCAGGTAATCATTAGTGAGGGAGAGGAAACCGCTTTCACCTGGGAGCCTGGAGCCGCCTAGCGATTAGCGCCAGTCCAACTACCTCATGTGAATGCCATCACGGGGACACCGCCATTGGGGGCGTACCCGGGGAACGTCAAGCGTCCAGCGTGGAATAGGTTGGCGTAGGAGACGCAGGGTCGGTGCGTGCACTCCTCCTACGCCATGGGGAAGCGGGGAGGTGGTCAGAGCCCGCCCTACGTGTCTGAACCAACGGAGGCAATGACCCAAATGAGAGCCGGCCAACCCAATCACAAAAAACAGCCACGCAGATGCGGACCAAGGACACAAGGCATAAAACTGTGTAAACACAGATAATGGATAGCATATAAATCTTATAGGGACAAGTCCAATTAAGGGCCAGAGGTTATATCTGGGAACTAAAAAATGCAAGACCAGGGGTAATAAATGGCCAGACGTATAGTTAGGCTTGCTGAATTAAACTACTGCTGTGTGCTTCCCATCCCTGATTAATTTGTAAAAATAAAGAAAAGAATTTTGGAACTTTAAATGAGGCTAAAACCAAAGGGGTAATGCCTCCATCCCGGGTATCATTAGTTAAAAGGGGGAAAAGGGAATTGGATGAAGGTGGGACTTTAAATGGAGCACACAGCAGTACAATATAGAGGTAGAAAGTCAAGCGACTGGTAAAGTCATGTATTTTATTTGAACACCATTCAAACAACATTTAGGGGCATACAGCCTCCAGTTATTTTAGGATACATATATAGATTAAATTGCATACAGATACACAGTCAGTAATGAGAAATATTTTCAGTAAAACACTTGGTAACTCAAGACAATGTGTATTTAACCAAAGTGTAACAAGCACCTAATTGGTCTACAAAAAATCCTTGCATAAATGGGAATGGGGGGGAAGGAAAAAAAGAAAAAAAAAGAAAAAAAAAAAAGAAAAAAAAATATATACCATAATGGCACATGTAACATAAATTAGACACATAAATGAATGATAAAATTTGATCCACCTATTTTTGCTAGCGCCTTCTGGGGACATCAGAAAAGCATGGTCCAATTTGCTCCTTTATTTTTCCCCTCTGGAGCAAATTGGATTATACTTTATATGGCCTTTTTTCCTGTTTATCTGGGTAAAAATTTACATTTAACACTTGTAGTTCAGGGGGTAGCTACACTGAAAGGGTGATAGTTGCCCAAAGTTCAGCTTTGAAGTGGTTGTAAATCTGAGACATGAAATATGGGCAAAACATATCCTTCTATATTGTGTGCTTCCAGAGCACTAAGTGTCATTTCTGTCCACTTCCTCACTCCTAAGCATGAGTCCCTTCTGACAAGTTTTCCTGACACCAAAATAAAAAAGGTGACAGGGGAGGGAGCTCCAGCTGATTGGCAGCCTCAGCTCTGTTTCTGTGTGCTGTGTGAAGGGGGGGGGGGGGTGTTGTTTCCCTCCAATCAGCTCTCAGACCTCTCCTTGCAGATTTCATTTGCTTTGAAATGATCATTTGCACTCCTGTTTGAGTGAAGATTCTCAACTTCTTTTGTAAATTGGCTCAATTGCTTTGGTATCAAAAGTAATGACAAAGCTACTGGCAAACTATTATGTCCATACTTTGAAAAATGAAAGGTACACAACCACTATTCCTCAAGTACTGTAGATTTTTTTGTTTAATTGCTATTTATTGCCATTTTAAACACATACATTTTTTTGATAAAAAAGATACAAGCAGGCAATTAAGCTCTTCCTCTTAAAAGTTCAGCCATTGCATAGGTATTTTCAACATCTAATATGTTACTTAGTTATCAATAACCTTACTAATAGAGCAAACATATAATGTTCTACAACATCATATAACAGTTATGTCAGGGGTCTGTAATGGTATTATAAAGATGTTGTTTTAAACTCCAACCAGCAAGCCCATATCTCTGAATGTTTATCGATTATGCTCTTTAGGAGTATACGTAAGTTCTTATTTAAGACATATATCGTCTACTTTATGTAACCACTGGGATAAAGTTGGAACAGACTTCTGCCTCCAATACATCGGAATCAATAATTAGCCGCATTTAACAAATGCGGGGTTATTGAGCACCTGTATCTAAATATTGAGTGTTAAGTACAATGGAAAAAAATAACCTATGGGTCAAATTGAACAGCTTCCTTTTGTATTAAGGAGGTCATGCTGTCTGTCAATACTTTTGAATAAAGGGACAGAACCACCAAATATGACCATGAGTAGCATGGCCTCCACACTCTCTCCAGCACTCAGGAGAGTTTATAGGGATCATCTAGTGGTCAAATAGGTTGTGGTAAACTGCACACAAAGTGAGATAGCTGAACATATCGCCAAAAATCTATATGCCTATATCTTGTGGGGCCAGATTTTGATTGCATAGATTTCACTTTAGAATCCTAGATCACATGATAGAGTTGAGGTATATCATTTGAGAACCATGACCTTAGGCCTTTATCTAAAGAACCTGGCAAATAGTAGGAATGATTTAACAAAGGCATCAATGGAGAGTTATATTGCTCTTAATATCGTGAGTGCAGAGAGTTCCATATGGTCAAAGTAAATACCATCAAGGCTCATGCCAAGGACACCAAAGCTCTATGTGTGCGTGGGAGCCATAGGGCGGTTGCTAAATCAACATCTGCCATAGTATGTTCCAACCACACCCAAAGCTTGGAGCCCCCGGCATATTTCAAGTTTGCTATACGTGTTAAGACTATTGCCTGATAGTATAACTTGAAATTAGGGAGAGCTAAACCTCCAGATCCCTTAGTATGGTAAAATATGTTATGGGAGATTCGAGGACACTGACTTTTCCAAATACAGTGAGAAACCATGGGTTGAAGAGTAAGCCTGTGGAGACTCCAAAGGGAATCATTTGAAAGATAATCTTTGGTAAGAAATTCATTTTATTATTATTATTATTATTATTATTATACAGGATTTATATAGCGCCAACAGTTTGTGCAGTGCTTAACAAAATGTTAACAATATTTATTTTTCACAGCCAGGTATGAGAAATGTGTGACCACTTCCGCAGGTTGGATTTAACTTCAGTCAAAAGAGGAAGATAATTGTATTGAAACATATTTGAAAGACGGGCTGTTAAGTAAATTCTCAGATATTTTAAGACTTTAGATTGCCATGTGAATGGGAATATTGAGTTGAAGGGTTTTAAAATTAGAGAGATAATAAAAAGTCCATAATGAGGTTATTATGTGCAATAAAGTAACCCTAGGTTGCTGTATATAAAGATCATCTGCACATGCGGCTAACTTATGTTCCACTTCTTGAATTTTCACACCACGAATGTCTGGGTTATGCATTACTGTTGAAAGAAAAGGTTCTAACGAAATGGCAAATAACAGTGGTGAAATAGTGTGCCATTGTCAAGCGTAAGTGGGTCGTGAATCGTTTAACCATATCCTCGCAGTCAGTGAGGCATAAAGAGCAGAGATGTGATGAAGCATCATAGGGCCAAGCCCCACGAAAATTAGTGTTGTCATTAAGAATTCCCAGTCCACCCTATCAAATGCTTTTTCAGCATCTGTAGAAAGTAAGAGGATGGGCTGGGAACTCCTCCGGACATGGGAAATAATAGACAGAGTTCTTAGCACGTTATCTCTTGTCTCACGGCCAGGGATAAATCCTGTTTAAATGGGTCAGATCCATTGCGGGAACAGCAGGAGTAATCTATTGGCCAATACTTTAGCATATAATTTAATATCTACATTAAGTAGTGAAATAGGCCGGTAACTCCCACAACATGATGGGTTTTGGAAGCACAGTGATATAAGCTGTTAGTGATTCTGGGAGAAATCCTGCCGTGCCCGCCATAAGGTTGGCATATAAGGTTAGATGTGGTATAAGGATATACTGAAACTTTTTATAATATGAGACAGTGTATCCGTCTGGTCCTGGCGTTTTACCCAAAGGCATTGTTTTTAGTACAGTAATAAATTCTTCTTCTAAGAATTTGGTTTCTAACTTATTGAGGGTACTCATAGGAAGTTTAGGAAGCCCTTACGTCAAGGATCCGCTTAAAGTAGAAAATAAAAAAAAGTATAATTCTAAACGATTATCTTGATAAATAAAAAAATAAAAAAGTAAATGAAAAAATATATATATCATACCCTTTACCTTAAGGTGAACAAATTATCAATGTTGTCATTGTAAAGTTTTAGTTCTTTAACAATTTCTGGCCTAAGCTATAATCCATATTTTAACGACTTGCTGACCGCCGCACGCCAATGTACGTCGGCAGAATGGCACGGCTGGGCATATTGGTGTACAGGTACGTCCATTTTAATATGCACAGCCGTGAGTACTCCGTGACCGCGCCCGCGGGACCCGATCGCCGCCGGTGTCCCGCGATCGGGTCACAGAGCTGAAGAACGGGGAGAGGTAAGTGTAAACAAACCTCTCCCCGTGCTTCCTAGTGAGCCTGTCACTGATCGTCTGTTCCCTGTCATAGGGAACGATGATCAGTGACGTCGCACGCCAAGCCACGCCCCCCTACAGTAAGAATCACACATTAGGTCACACTTAACCCCTTTAGCGCCCCCTACAGGTTAACCCCTAAACTGCCAGTGTCATTTTCACAGTAATCAGTGCATTTTTATAGCACTGATCGCTGTAAAAATGACAATGGTCCCAAAATAGTATCAAAAGTGTCCGATGTGTCGGCCATAATGTCGCAGTCACGATAAAATTCGCTGATCGCCGCCATTACTAGTAAAAAAAAAATATTAATAGAAATGCCATAAAACTATCCCCTATGTTGTAAACGCTATAACTTTGCGCAAACCAATCAATAAATGCTTATTGCGATTTTTTTAACCAAAAATATGTAGAAGAATACGTATCGGCCTAAGCTGAGGAAAAAAAATGTTTTTTTATAAATTTTTTGGGGATATTTATTATAGCAAAAAGTAAAAAATATTGCATTTTTTTCAAAATTGCCGCTCTATTTTTGTTTATAGCGCAAAAAATAAAAATCACAGAGGTGATCAAATACCACCAAAAGAAAGCTCTATTTGTGGGAAAAAAAGGACGTCAATTTTGTTTGGGAGCCACGTCGCATGACCGCGCAATTGTCAGTTAAAGCGACGCAGTGCCGAATCGCAAAAACGGGCCTGGTCCTTTAGCAACAAAATAGTCCGGGGCTTAAGTGGTTAATCCATATTTGGGGAATAAAAAAATATAATTTTTTTTTTTACATAAGGTAAGTGACAGGCTCACTAGTAAGCACGGGGAGAGGTTTGTTTACACTTACCTCTCCCCGTTCTTCAGCTCTGTGACCCGATCGCGGGACACCGGCGGCGATCGGGTCCGCGGGTCCCGCGGGCGCGGTCACGGAGTAGAAGAATACGTTGAAGAATTCACAAAAAAAATAATTTGTGGGTAAAGTTATTATTATTATTCGTTTGCCTTTTCTCTATGGTATGGTAGATAGGATTGCCTTAACCTCCCTGGCGGTAATCCCGAATCAGGCTCGGGGTGAGTTTTCCATGCTAAGAGCGGTAACCCCGAGCTCGACTCGGGATTGCATTGCAGGATACAGGGAAGTTACTTTCCTTGTTCCCTGGATCCTGCGATGTCCTCCCGCAGTGTGTGCGAGCTGTCTCCTCGCTCGATCCACACTGCCGAGTGCCGAGCTCCGTTCCCTGTGACGTTGAGGCGAACGGGGACGGAGTTTGGCGCCAAATTCAAAAAGTGAAAAACACAGTATAGATACAGTATACTGTAATCTTACAGATTACAGCACTGTATAAAATAATTACACATCCCCTTTGTCCCTAGTGGTCTGTCCAGTGTCCTGCATGCAGTTTTATATTATAAAAACTGTTCTTTCTGCCTGGAAACTGGAGATTGTCCATAGCAACCAAAAAGTGTCCCTTTATGTCAAAAGTGGTTTTAGAACAGCTAGAAAACAGCGATAATAAATTAGAATCACTTGCAGAATTGAGCGATAGAGATTTGTGGGGAAATTCGTCATCAAACACTAAATCTAATGACAGCGACAATTCTGCAACTGAGCAAATATCAGTGTTTTTGATTTGATTACATTATTGAATAATTTTTATTATAATTACATTACTATTTGTTATAATTATTTATAGTTATTTATTATATTATAATTTATGATTTTGTGTTTCAAACTTTATCATACCCGGGATGTCTACTAGACTCTTGTTTGGTCAGGTTTAAGTAAGTAATTACTAAGAATTGCAGGCCTACAATACATAACACCAAATTTCCATGCAAAATAATTGTACCGCTTTTGGTACATAATTCCAGACAGAATCATACCGCCAGGGAGGTTAAACCATGCACCAGTCAGAAAAAAAAAAAAAAATAGTTTCTGTTCGTCTTCTACAAAATGTTACTCTTAAGTTATATCAATAAAGGGTAGATCTCACCCATTTTTTCTTTTGTGATGATCATGATGTACTGTAGATAATTCAACTGGATAGTAATTTTGTAGTGACCAAAAACAAAGGACTATGTTCAAGGCACAGCAATCTCAACAATCCTGTCTAAATTAGTGGTAATAAACAATAGCTATTTTGTCATAGTATGTGATATTTTATTAGGTGTATAAAGTTGTTTTCATTGGGTCTTTCTATACATCTCCATATAGATGAAAAAAGAATCACATCAAAATTGCCAACATGCTTGATCACACTTAAAGGCTATGTTCACAGTTTCCAGAAAATAGCTTCTATGCAGTGAAGGGGCCCTAGTATGTACGATGGTATTATCTGTGGCCCTCCCTGGAAGCCTGGTCGAAATACTTATGCCGTGTACACACGATCGGTTTTACCAATAAAAACAGTCAGATGGACTTTTTTCATCGGACAAACCGATCGTGTATGGGCCCCATCGGTCTTTTTTCCATCGGTGATTAAAAATAGAACATGTTTTAAATTTATCAGATGGAAAAAAAAACGATAGCAAATTCCGATCGTCTGTGTGGAACTCCATCGGAAAAAAAACCCCACGCATGCTCAGAATCAAGTCGACGCATGCTCAGAAGCATTGAACTTAATTTTTCTCGGCTCGTCTGAGTGTTTTACATCTCGGCGTTTGGGACAGTCTGTTTTTTGACTGATGGTGTGTAGGCAAGACTGATGGAAGTCACCTTAATTGGATTTCCAATAGAAAAATCCATCGGATTAGAATCCATAGGAAATCCGATCGTGTGTACAGGGCTTTACAGTTAGCAAAGCCAGTTAACATGCTACAAAGCAGTACACGGGGACTGTTAACTGGAAATTTTTGGCCAGGCTTTCAGGGGGCCAAAATGGTCTACAGGTATGACAATGAACTTACTGAGTGTTTAAAAAAAAACACAGGTTTTTTACCTACTAGTACCCCTTGACTGCATGACCTGTTTTCT
Source organism: Rana muscosa (assembly GCA_029206835.1). Classification (NCBI taxonomy): domain Eukaryota; kingdom Metazoa; phylum Chordata; class Amphibia; order Anura; family Ranidae; genus Rana; species Rana muscosa. The sequence goes on from CM055116.1 coordinate 674,287,992, forward strand.
GGAAAAGATGACTCTGATCCGCTTTAATAACTAGTTCTGATTAATATCATCTGACACAGGTAAAAAGTTAAAGAGGATCTTCAGTCAGTTAACAAAAAAATTTTAAGTCAGCAAATACAAATACTGTAGCTGCTGTCTTTTAATAAAAGGACACTTACCTGTCCAGGGACCCAGCGCTGTCCTCAGGAGTGGGAATGTGGGAAGTGGGCTGTGACTCCCTGCGGCTTCCCCCTGTGCATGCAGGCAGGAGAAGGGAGGGGGAAACTTCTGGTGGAATTGCCTAGGTGATCCAAGCAAGAGTAAAAAATCTGCAGATTTCTGCTGCTATCATTCACACCGGGCCAAATTGCCCATGCGAATGTAGCCTTAGTGAGAACTGAAGTTTGCCCTGAAGTACAGGAAGCTCAGAAGCACAGCAAGCAAGTCTTATTTTAGTGAATACATGTAAGGTGAATGTGTTTTATAACTACAGGGTACAATCCATGGTTCATTCTTCTGTGGGTAGTTCTGATGCCAGTAGCATTCACCATATTTATCAATAAATATGCCCTCTACCCCTGTTTGGCAGACTTTTATGCCTGCAACAGTTTTAGTTTACTCAGAACATCTAAATCAAAGCAACACATGCCCTTGAGCTCATAGGGAGGTTTTCATGGCATTAAAATAGTTTTAAAGGAAGGTTAGTAAGGCTCATTAAAATGCCTCCACTCCACTTGCATCAGATGTGCTTTTGGCAGGCCGTGAATCTGCAAATGTTCCATTTTGAAACAATCACATTCATGATTTTATATAAATTATATGGTTTAAAGGACATGCGCCTTTGGTTAACTTAACCCATTTCTGACAAGAGGCTTTTACGCTTTTATTAAATGAAAAATTCAAGTGAAAATGCATTGTTTTTAGAAATATAATATATAAAATGCAATTAAACAGTCTGCCTATCCATTTTCCCTACATGAATAAGTGAAGTTTGACAGACATTTTCAAAACAGATCAATTGTTCATTAGTTCTTAGAAAAGTTTTTTTAATTAGTTAAAATTTAGTTTTGTTTTGTTCTTTTTTTCCAAAACCTTTTTAAATATCTTAAACGTAGAAAAGGTCTCTTTGGACTACAATATTGACCTTAACGTGGTAAATAATTTCATTTGAATTGATTTCTGAAGTAATTCTGTCACTTCATCCTTTGCTTGAACTGGTTTGAGTGATTAAGCATTCCCCTATAGTGGCATCCAAACTTTGCAACTGCAATTTTCTGGCTGCTGCGGGAATATGCTACTCTATACACTAGGCCCAAATATAAACATTCATTTGAGACAGCCTAGGATCTGACATGCAAAAAAAAATATCATCTCATTTTATGATTTTGTGCATATTTAAATCTTACTTGGTCCCTTTTGATCTGTTAAATTTACCATAGAAATTGTTTATGTGTTTCTGTTGTCCTGATATAGTGTGGTGATTAAGCAGTCACTCTTAGACTAGATCTGTGTTTCTAGCAGAATGGTCAGGTGAATATGAAGGGAAAAAAAAAAGTCTAAAATATCTAAGAACAGGTTCGATGCATTATATTGCAATTTTGTTTATGGGTTTAGATGCACTTTACTAGTCTAATCTGAGAAGAACAAAAAAAGGTAAAAGAAGGAATTTAAAAAAACGATGCTCCAGACTACCTCTCGAGCCCATTTTGTGACCAAGAGAGTAGGCATTTGTTCAAGTGGTATGTACAGAACAGGAAGGTCAGAGTTTTGATCGGCTTCCCCCATTTCCAACAACCTCCAGCAGAAATCATAGGCCGAGTACCCTGGGCTGTTAGCAACATGTGTGGCCTATAGCAGTCTTTTTACCAAGAAAGGTAGGTATTTCATTCTTCCTTTTACTCTTGATTTAGCTATATCAGAGTATTATAACAGCTTTAACCTGTATTTTCACTTTTACAGTCACATGCGAAAAAACCCCACTATATTATTTGTTATGTGTTCTCATTCATACAACATACCTAAAATAAAGTTTAAAAAAAATTCTTACCATATTTTTACTAATAGAAAACATTGTGTGTCACAGAACACAATATACATAACAAGGATGATTTGTTAAAAAGTTGAAAATCTTCACAAAAATTATTTGTAAATATTCACTTATCCAATCCAGTTAATTATTCACTTCCAAATATTCACATACCCAATTTACTACTTAGCCTATTTTCATTTAAAAGGTGACCAGCAATTTTTCAAATATATGTTTAAAGTTATGCTACGTTAATGGGAACAAGTAGCAAATATAAAGTAGGTGTTATCCCAATTTTGGCTGCAAAAGTGGAAATACACTTAACATTTAAGTATAGGTCTTTTTTAAAGTACAACTCCAGGCACAAAAAAAGAAAATGTGCCCCAGCATTAATTGTCACACCCAGTATTTACTGCACCATGCTACACGTGTTGCACTTTCTTTTTTACAGGCATGAGAGCTCAATTTATGGGTAGGAGAGCCCAACGTTGAGAGAATTTGCCGTTGTCAGGGCTGATGTTAGAAGTGGAGATACATACATTGTGGACCTTGAGTTGTGTGTTGCTCGCTGGGGAGACTCCTCTTGTGTGATTATTTGGATCTGGAAGCACCCTAACTGACCGGTATGCTGATAAAAAGGATCGCTTCTGGAACCGTCTGGAGATTGCCAATGAGTGTGTTTGACCCTCTGTAATAGGGTGATCAACTGTATGCGGTAGGAGACTGGGTGTGCTGATGGTGGAGGTGGTAGTTTTTACTCAGGATCTCTGTTCCTGCTCACCTTATCAAGGACTGTTTTTCCAAAGGGAAATTGACTTTACGTGCACTTTGGTTTGTAAAGGAAAGTTTTTATGTTTTTATATATTTTTTTTGTGATCAGCAAATGTGTTAGCAGCTTTCTACTCAAAGTAGTGTGTCTGAGTCAGGGATGTGCAGTCAGGGGAGGCAGGTGAGGCAGAGCCATGGACAGGAAAAAAAAAAATGATCAAGCTTTGAGGATCGTAGTTTGGCAACCTGGGGTCACAAAGACCCCACATTTTGGGGCTCTGGCACTTATGGTTTCCGGAGATACGGGGCTTCTTGCGCAGCCTGTCAGAAGCCACATACAGCGTGGCCAGTTTAAATACAAGCTGGCACACTCTGTTTGCAGCAGACTGAGAGGATGAGCTCACAGAGCCTGTGACTTCTTGTCAGAGGCACTGAGCTTAATGGACAGCTTGGAGACTTGGACCAATGGTAAAGTACCATTGATCCAAGCTGTCCAATAAAAATGCTGCTATGGAGACTCTGCTCTCACTGCAGTGTCATAGAAGGGGGCATGTGTCTGTAGCGGCCTCACCCCGTCTCCTTTGTCTAGGGGTATGTCACACGACAGGGTGAGATGCGCTACGGCCCATGTCCTCCCCATAGCTGTGGGTGAGGTGAAGGCCAGTACCAGATATTTCCTCAGGCCTATGTGCTTTTGTCTAGAATCAAGTCCCGCTGTGCCAACACTTCCCTCTGCTCCCATTAACCAGAGTTCCACACACCGATCACAGTCCAACTCTTGCTTTATTGTACATCTCACAATAAACAGTGCTTCCGTAGCCATCTGGTTGCGACTTGATAACATTTTGATACGGGGAATGAGCAGGTCGAGGCACTATCCTGGTTATTAGCTAAACCACTGCGATCTCGCCAGCGGTTACTATAGCATTAGCTAGAAAGGACTTAGAACTTGAGAGTCTCTACCAGCGACTCAAGAGAACGTAGATAGGAGTACCTTTGCTGCGCTGCGGCCCCTATCAGGGGAAGATGTCCCTCCAAGGGAGTTACCAGAGGCCCATCTGTCACTGGGTTGATGCTGCTCCAGACTCTCCGGACGGGTAACCTCCCCGGCCTCCTCACCTCAGACATGGGCCCCGTCCACCTCAGGGACCCTCGGATGTCTCCACCCTCGCGGGATCCAGTCGAAGTCACTGGACCCCAGGCCTCCTAGTTTAGTACCTCACCCCAGGCTGAAGGTGCCTGGGATGGACTCCAACTCCATTCCGGTCAGGCCTAGGGCGCCTGGGCCGGAATCCGGAACCACCCGCACCCAGGCCTAAGGTGCCTGAGCGCGTGCAGAAGATCCTCCTGAAGACCTTGTGGTTAGGGCGTCTCCCCCTTTTATCTCCTCCCATCGACACCACGGCAGGTTCTCCGCCCTCGCCTTACCATCTCCGGAAAGGGACAAAAAGGGTAGCACTGTAATGGCAAATCTACCTCGAGCCTCCAGGTACCCCGCCACCCAGAGGCCAAGGAGATTATTACACCATCCAATCCTCCACGAACACAAATGGTCCACTATTCCCATACTTACACACCTGAGTGTCCCACCTAATTTTAGAGACCCCTCTACATACTCCCCCCTGTGATTTGATGCTGGTCCCCAGCGTCTGGTGCAAACCCATGTCTCCCATGGAGTGATGACACAAGCCTAGCCCCAGAGGCTATCCCTAAATTTTTGAACCTCAACCATACCAAGACCTGCTCAAAGGGGAAAGGGAATGTAAAACAATAAAACTTTTCCCTAAAACATCTATCATGTACACATATACAATCCCTCCCTTCACTGTCTAAGAACCACCCCATACTCAGCAGTCTTGACAGACGAATCTCCTGCAGAAGGGAAAAAAAACAACACACAAGAAAAGCCACATCCTGACATTTTTGTGTTAATTTGGAATGAATGGGTACATCAACCAATAGACCCATTCGCTCCAATGAGTAAAGTGATGCGCGTGTAAAAAAAACAAACAGCCGTTGCACAACACTGCCACCTGGTGACAGTGCCGCGGTAATGACACTTGGTGCAATTTTCATTTTTCCTGCGTCCCTACACTAATTCTACCCCAAAGTCTGTCTTTGAGCTGTGAGAAAGAGAGAACAAACAAAAACTGCTCTCATTCCTCCAAAGAGTAGAAAACAAAAGCCCAAAATAAAAAACTAGGGCACAGTTCGAATGCTCCGGCAGGAACACTTCCAGAAAATTTTAGGAAAGGAAACAACAAGTGAGTCTGTTCTCACAAATAGAACCTCGGGTCAGGCAAGAACAAGGGCTTCAGATGTTTATCAAAAACCTCAATTGAATAGTCAGCATCCTCTCCATCTTTCCTGCAGATGCGCACCTTCTCTGCGTGGATATGGCGGCCCCACATCCAGTCTGCTCTGCAGTCCCGAAACTTTTTCGACACGGGTGGCGAACAGGACAAATATCTTCGTGCATGGGGTACTTTGAGCTTTTCCCAAACAAATTCGTCATACCATCTCTGGCGTATGACCTCAACTTCAAAAAGTAAGTCTCGAGGCAAGTAGGGATATTCCCACCCATACTCACGGGCGACTCTCTGTGAGAAAAGTCATTGCAATCTGGCCAAAGGAGGCATGGTTTCCCGCTCACCTTCTCCGGGTTGAACGATGGCCTCCGGGTGCCGAGGTACTTTCACTACCTCTGATGGCTTTTTCAGGGGTCATCACTGGATTGACTAGCACCTGTGCGGGTACAACATTTGTCTTAATCATTTGCTGGTCCTGTTGTAGCGCCTCCTCATCTCTGATGATTTTTATCAAGTCAGCATAAGTCAGTAATGTTCCTCCTCCCGAGATTTTCAGGTGCAGCCAGACTGGATCTGAGCGCAACGCTCCCTTTAAAACTTGTTTCATTCTTGCCGCATCTGTATCTTGGGGCTTCATTCCCTTCTTCAACACAATCTTGCACAGCAACCTGTTCAGTCTTCTAACATACTCTGAAAGTTTCTCCTTCGGTTGTTGGAAAGTATGTTCAAATTGGTAGACCATCTCTGTCACCTTTTCCAATTGACCAAACTCTTCCTGTGGCATGGCCAAACAGTCTTGAGCCGTGCAGTCTGCATTCCCAAACCGAAAACTTTTCACTGCTTCTGCTGCTGCGCCTTTGAGACTTTCTATCACTCGTTGCCTCTTCTGCGCTTCAGGCACCTCCCATGCCTCCACTGCTTGTAATGCCTGCTCCACCCAGGTGTCAAAATCTTCTTCTCCTGCAGGGACAGGGAGCTTCCCTGAGAATGTCTTTAGTCTCCGGTAGCTAGTCTCTACATGCACCGTGCTTGTCTTCTGACACTTGCTTAGCAGATCCCCTATTGCATTTATCAGTTCTGGTGATATAGCAGTGACAGGTGCAGGCGCCACCGGAGGCGTCGCCCTGTCTCCTCTTTCAGGTGGGGTACGGGCCGCAGCCTGCGGTGATCCCGTTGGTGATGGCTCCTTCTTAATTGCGTGCGCCAACCTATAGGATCTATTATCTGGCGTCTGTACACAGTTGCGCTTACAAGCCTCTGGCATCACGTCCAAGTACTCCACTAGTGCATACTGGTATGAGATGTCTGGGTCTGACTTTATTCCCATCACCCACGGTGTGTGATCTGGGGTCACTGACTTCATTAACTCCTCTATCGTTTCAATTGACCATTCCTCCCCTGGTAGGTTGATGACCACTGATTGGTTTGGGTCTGTCTTAGCCACTTCGCACCACGCTCTTATTCCTTGCGGGTCCATGACGGCACCTCTGGCGTTTAATTGCTGTATCAGGATCCGGGACGAGCCCCCACGTGTAGCGGACTCACCCCGTCTCCTTTGTCTAGGGGTATGTCACACGACAGGGTGAGATGCGCTACGGCCCATGTCCTCCCCATAGCTGTGGGTGAGGTGAAGGCCAGTACCAGATATTTCCTCGGGCCTATGTGCTTTTGTCTAGAATCAAGTCCCGCTGTGCCAACACTTCCCTCTGCTCCCATTAACCAGAGTTCCACACACCGATCACAGTCCAACTCTTGCTTTATTGTACATCTCACAATAAACAGTGCTTCCGTAGCCATCTGGTTGCGACTTGATAACATTTTGATACGGGGAATGAGCAGGTCGAGGCACTATCCTGGTTATTAGCTAAACCACTGCGATCTCGCCAGCGGTTACTATAGCATTAGCTAGAAAGGACTTAGAACTTGAGAGTCTCTACCAGCGACTCAAGAGAACGTAGATAGGAGTACCTTTGCTGCGCTGCGGCCCCTATCAGGGGAAGATGTCCCTCCAAGGGAGTTACCAGAGGCCCATCTGTCACTGGGTTGATGCTGCTCCAGACTCTCCGGACGGGTAACCTCCCCGGCCTCCTCACCTCAGACATGGGCCCCGTCCACCTCAGGGACCCTCGGACGTCTCCACCCTCGCGGGATCCAGTCGAAGTCACTGGACCCCAGGCCTCCTAGTTTAGTACCTCACCCCAGGCTGAAGGTGCCTGGGATGGACTCCAACTCCATTCCGGTCAGGCCTAGGGCGCCTGGGCCGGAATCCGGAACCACCCGCACCCAGGCCTAAGGTGCCTGAGCGCGTGCAGAAGATCCTCCTGAAGACCTTGTGGTTAGGGCGTCTCCCCCTTTTATCTCCTCCCATCGACACCAGGGCAGGTTCTCCGCCCTCGCCTTACCATCTCCGGAAAGGGACAAAAAGGGTAGCACTGTAATGGCAAATCTACCTCGAGCCTCCAGGTACCCCGCCACCCAGAGGCCAAGGAGATTATTACACCATCCAATCCTCCACGAACACAAATGGTCCACTATTCCCATACTTACACACCTGAGTGTCCCACCTAATTTTAGAGACCCCGCTACATGTCTAAAAGACAAATGTTCCCTTCCAGCCCAGCCCTCTTAAGCTGGATACACACTATACAACTTTTGCTGTTTAATTTCCTTTAGATTTACCAAAATCAAAAACCATGTAGTTCAAGGGCCTGCCTGATTGCCTACAAATTGAAACTTTTAAGGTTTGACTTCATTTTAAAAATCTAAAGAAAATTCTATAGTATGTTTCCAGCTTTACCTACAAGAAAAAAAAACATGGGTTATGGGTATAAGGTTTACCAATAATCCCATGTTTTTCTCACACAGTTAAGAGGGAGAATCTGCTGCTGCTGGAAAGGTACCTTTTTAATCAAGCTAAATTATATATTATTATGCTATATGTTATAGCATAATAATTTATTATTTGTCTATTTACTTTGAAATTACTGGTTTGAAGTTATAACTTTAAACTTCAGTAATTTTTCCGTTAAGCCACCTGCTTGAGTACAGATTTTGAAAATATAGAAAATGACCTTAAAAACAATATATAATAATTATTTGTATATTACTTACTTATGTTAATTAACCACTTGCTACCTAGGCCAATTCTGACACTTCTCTCCTACATGTAAAAATAATATTTTTTTGATAGAAAATTACTCTGAACCCCCAAACATTACATATATTTTTTTTTAGCAGACACCCTAGGGAAAAAAATGGTGGTCGTCGCAACTTTTTATGTCACATGGTATTTGACATTTTTCAAACGCATTTAAAAAAAAAAGTTAGCCCGATTTTTTTGTATAATGTGAAAGATGATGTTACGCCAAGTAAATAGATACCTAACATGTCACTCTTTAAAATTGCATACACTTGTGGAATTGCGCCAAACGTCAGTACTTAAAAATCTCCATAGGCGACGCTTTCAATTTTTTTACAGGTTACCTGTTTAGAGTTACAGAGGAGGTCTAGTGCTAGAATTATTGCTCTCACTCTAACGTGGCGATACCCCACATGTGTGGTTTGAACGCCGTTTACAACAGTGCCTCACCAGCCACTGACCTCACCGCACGTCCCTGGTCTGAGTACAGGTATTTTTCATATACTTATGTATTTGTACATGTTCCTCATATCACCCCTTAATGGCCTTTTTTCAAGAAAGAAAAAAGTAAGTTTCCTCATAGCTGAGCACCTCCATGCCTCTTATCAATTTAGTTCTCCAGTTCCCCAAAATCTCTTTTATGAACCGGTGCCCAAAATGAAACCGCATATTCCAGATTGGAAGCCTCCAATCGTTTTTTCTTTATCTTACATGAATATGTAACAAGTTGTGATTCTTTGATTCCTGGGCTACGAACAATTTTCAAGGCAGAGACATCAGTTGCAATGAGACTGCAACAAATTAACTTTGCTGCTTTCAACTAGCATCCAGTTGGAGAAAGACAACTTCAACTGAAGGTTTCTCTCATAGGTTTTTTGCTTTCTGACCAATTACCCAGGACTCAACTGCAAGCAGGAATTTTAGTTCTGTAGTTAAAGCTGGATACACACTATAAAATTTTCTTTAGATTTTTTTAGTTTTGTTTCACAGCATAATAGTTAAAGTATACATCCATCAAAAACTCTAAACTTAATCTAAACTTAAACCATATAAAGGAAAGATGTGTATACTTACCTACAAGCACCAGCTTCAGTGTAGAGGAAGGACAGCGGAACGTATGCACCATTGTAAGTCTATGGATGAAGTCACCACCTCTGCAGCCATTTTTGCTGCTCCCTCCTCTCCCTTGATGTCGGCTGCTGGGGAGGTCATGTGACCGTCCCAGACTAGGTACAGTAAGTATACAATTTTTTTTTTACAGGGTAGTTAGTATAAGGATTTAGAATGGAAGTTGGTGTAGGTTTAAGATTAGTGAGATCCTCACCTCTACTTTAACCACTTGTTGACCATTGTCTTATATCTGAAATTAAAGCGTGGCAACTCAGTCATCTGTCAACAATGCATAAATCTAATTTTATTGAAGTGATTAAAAATCGAATTTGCGACCTAAAACAGACAAATACTGTACATTTTTCTTGAAATCAGCTGGTGTCAGTAAAACATAAAAAAGGACAAATAAAGGCCAAGCAAAGGTAAAACGTTTTAACCTTTTTATAGTTCAAACTCCAAGGTAAACCTGGTTACCGTGTAGGGAACTCTTTAGAGATATGTCACAGGTAAATTCACAAGTGGGAATTCAAATGAAAGCATATTCTTTAGTATTCAATAGTTCCATAAAAAAAAATGTTTTCATAAGAACTAATCTAAATTACATAGACCTTCTGAAGATAAAAAATTAAATAAAAAAAATTCTCTTTTCTTCAATACCTTCAGTTGAAGATTTTGTAAATGTCATGATACCAAGCATGCTGTATTTAATGAAAGGTTTCAAGAGCTGATTTCCCTTCAGGATACTTACTATATCTTTCCTCTCATGCCCCGCACATACCAGTCACAAGTGGGAATTGTGCTATACATAAAGAAAATCTGATAATCGTCTGCAAGGAATCGCGGCTCACAACCTGGTCCTGCAGGGCCAGCAAGATTATTAGATTTGTGTCACATGGGTTTTTTTATTTTTATTTTTAATATGCCATTTTCCCCAACTTCCTTATAAAAGGTTTTCCATGCCATGTTATTACATATATTTTCTCACAGTTGTATCCTAGTTGGTACTGCAGTGTTTAACAGTTTCTCAAATGTAACACGTAAACATAGTGTCTATAACAGTAAATTACTTGTAATTTTAATATTTGTAATTATTAGAGTCACATTTGCACCTTTCTCTCTCCATCTGTGTGTATAAATATACTGTGTGTGTATATATAAATATATATATATATATACCGTATTTATCGGCGTATAACACGCACTTTTTTCCCCTGAAAATCAGGGGGAAATCGTGGGTGCGTGTTATACGCCGATATCCACATCCCTGAGCTGTCTCCGCTGACTGGGAGCGGAGCGAGATACACATAGCCGAATGTACTCGGCTATACTCGGCTTTTCTCGGCTCCGCTCACAGTCACGCCCAGTCCCGCCATTGGACCTGTGTTATGTCCATCATAGGGCGGGACTCGGCGTGACTGTGAGCGGAGCCGAGAAAAGCCGAGTATAGCCGAGTACACTCGGCTATGTGTATCTCGGCGGCGGCTCCGCCCAGTCCCTGCGTCCCCAGCATTCTCGGCGTTCTCGGTGGCGTCCGCACAGTCTCGGCGCCAATTTTAAAATGCTGCACGGCGACTCTGGGGCAAGGCTGCACGGCGACTCTGGGGCAAGGCTGCACGGCGACTCTGGGGCAAGGCTGCATGGCGACTCTGGGGCAAGGCTGCAATGGACACTGACAAGGCTGCACTGTGACCAGGCTGCACTGTGATAAGGCTGCAATGGACACTGACAAGGCTGCACTGTGACAAGGCTGCAATGGACACTGACAAGGCTGCACTGTGACAAGGCAGCAATGGACACTGACAAGGCTGCACTGTGACAAGGCTGCAATGGACACTGACAAGGCTGCATTTAAATGTAAGTTATTTTTCCTTAAACTTCCCTCCTAAAAGTTTTTTCCCTAAAATTTCCTCCTAAACTTGGGGTGCGTGTTATACACCGGTGCGTGTTATACGCCGATAAATACGGTATATATATATATAATTTAATCAAATCAGTATGCTACAGCAGCTAATTACAGTACCCTATTTATCCCCCCTAAACATTACTGCAGTTATGGGCACTACATACCATTACCTTATTATTGTAAGGTCTGTCGCGTCCATCACAAGCCATTCAGGTTTTCTAGTTCTCTCCCACACCATTATAAACACCTAATAGCAAGTTATTTTGGTTATTAAACTGAGCTTAAAATTGTGTTGGTGGTGACTGGAGACATTAGATTACAGTATTACCTGGGACAAAAACTAGTGTTCATATTATAGGCCTTTATAAAATAAGATATCAGTAAGTCTCTGAAGCAGCATATAATGAAGAGACAATATACTTAAAATACTAAACACCTCTGGGCATTCCCTTTAAATTAGAAGTTAAACAACCTGGGCGGTTCACATCGGGTCTCCTGCTGAGGCTGCTGGTGGGAATAAGTGCACAAATAGAAGAGAGTCTTAATTGATTTGGTAAAAGTGGTTATCCACTAGAGCCAAAGCCCTGCTTTATGGACTAATAAGGACCAATACACAAATATTTGTTCAAAGTCCATTTGCGTCCTAAGAAGAAATTAGATTAAAGCTGTTTGCATGAAAAAAAAATTATGCATGCCAAAAAAAATTCAATAATGAGACATTGGTGTTCTTCTTTGGTGAAAGTGGACAATCCTTTTAACATTCTAATCATATATATATATATATATATATATATATATATATATATATATATATATATATTACACACATAATCTGATGCAGCTGTGCCTAGTAACCTAACCAATCAGCTTCTAACTCAAGTGTGTTCAATTAAGCTTTGCCAATAAAACCTACAAGCTGATTGGTTACTATGCAGAGCTGCACCATATTATGTGTGCGCCCGTTTTAGTAAATCTTCCCCTTAGTGTGCAGGTGTGGTGTTGAGGGAGGAGGATAGGCGTCATCTTTGGTGGTAAGAATGTGTGTGTTGGGAGTGACATCAAGGAGTTTATTTACTAAAGCTAGAGAGTGCAAAATTAGTCACACTTAAACCAAACAGCTTCCAGGTTTTATTTCCAAAGCCTAATTGAACAAGCTGAGGTTAGAAGCTGATTGGTTTCTCTGCAGAGCTGTGACTAATTTTGCACTCTTTAGCTTTAGTAAATAGACCCCTAAGGCTCGGTTCACACAGGGGCGACTCCGGACGCGACTTCAGGTCACCCCGAGTTGCCCCAACTCGCGCTATTTTTAAAACTAATTGAAGTCAATGGAGATGTTTTAATGTACACGACTGCGGTCGCTCCGACTTCAAAAAAGGTCCCTGTACTACTTCAATCCGACTTCTAGGTGACCTGTACCCATTGATTTCAATGGAAGTCGCTCAGAATTCGTATTCCCTGTCTTAACAGGAGCAACTCTCCAGGAAGAGAACACATATTTTTCAGGCAAACCCCTCCCACAGAGCTGATTCTTGTTTTATTGGCTACTGGAATGTCTCCTGTCCTGGAAGCGACTTCAAGTCGTGTTGTAAATCACCACAAGTCGCCCTGAGGTCGCCCTGTGATTCATGCTCAAGTTGTGTCTGAGTTGCCTCTCAAACTCGCGCTGGAAGTCGTGTTGCCCTTGTGTGAACCGAGCCTAAGAATCCATTCAAACAGGGGCAACACGACTTCCAGCACGACTTTGGGAGGCAACTTGGACACGACTTGAGTATGAATCACAGCGCGGCATGAGGCAACTTACAAGGCAACTTCAAGTTGCCTCCAGGCCAATCAAACAAGAATCAGCTCTGTGAGAGGGAGGGGGAGGGAGGGGTTTGTCTGAGAAATGTATGTTCTCTTCCTGTATTGTTGCTTCTGTTAAGACAGTGATCCGACTTCTGCGGCGACTTCCATTGAAATCAATGGGTACAAGTTGCCTACAAGTCGCCTACAAGTCGGATTAAAGTAGTACAGGAACCTTTTCTGAAGTCGGAGCGACTGCAGTAGTGTGCATTAAGACGGCTCCATTCACTTACATTGATTTTCTCATGCAGCGCGACTTGAGGCGACTAGGGGCAACTTGGGGCGACTTGAAGTCGGATCCAAAGTCGTCCCTGTGTGAATGGGCTCTTAGTAACAATGCTTCACATGATCTACTGAAAAGAGTTGTAAACAAGTTATTAGTGATTGGAGTTTTTTTGTGCTGGGAACTGAATGCAAAAATCTGCAAATGTTGCTTCAGATTAGCAAATATCAGAAGTGTTGTTCAAGTCCACTCTGGGGGTAGAGTCTTTGCATAAGCCAAAACAGCTGCAATAGCTGGCACATGCACATGAGCAGTGATAACATTGCTTTGCTCCTATGTATGCATGGATAGAACTGACATTTAATTATAGACCAGCACCATCTGCAACAGCCATACCCAGTGGATGGTGCATCGAAAGTGGTTGCTGCAACAGGTGAGTTTGTGCTGCAATGGGACAAGACCTTCTATTTTCTGGTCTAGTCAGCTCGCACCACCTCCTTATCCCCTGGGTTCTGCAGTAGCTTACACAAGCACTGTAATCTCTGGACTGTCAACTCACACTCCAACCATCCCCTACCCCCTTCCCCACTCAACCTGTTGCTGTCTGGGAGAACTGCATCTGTATGTATCTGGTATGAGCAGTGATCACTGGGATTAAGGGGAGATCAGCAACACTGTCACTAGATACTGGGTTCAGGTCCTGTTACTTATGTATGCACAGTAGAGCCCCATAGAATAGTTTATAGGGTACAGGCATACCCCACTTTTAAGTACACAATGGGGTTTATTTACTAAAGCTGGAAAGTGCAAAATCAGGCTCACTTCTGCATATAACCCAACGAGCTTCCAGGTTTTATTACCAGGCTTAATTGAACAAGCCAGGCTTAGAATCTCATTGGTTTATATGCAGAAGTGAGCCTTATTTCGCGCTTTCCAGCTTTAGTAAATAAACCCCATTGTGTACTTAAAAGTGGGGTATGCCTGTACTACAAATACACAGGCAGCAGGAAGTAGCAAACACACCGACCACAGGGAAATGTTATGGCAGAATGCTGATGGACTTATTGCCAGAACTGTGTGAGTATACAGTGAATGAGGGGGTGGGTGTGTTAGATTAGCATAGTGAGGGAGAGGGGTAAAGAGTTATCCTTTAAGTTAAAGTTTATTATTAGGCAGTTATATATGTGTTTTTCAATATACTGCATGGCCATTCTTTTAACAATAGAAGTTTCCAAATTAATAAGCTCTGAACTGCCTGTACTTACTGCCTGGAATTTTGGGAACCGCCATCCTAAGCCCTCAAAGTCATCATGATTAAACCACCAATTCATGGCAAAGAATAAAAAAAAACAGACCTGGACCTTTTTTTTAATACATCACACAATAAAGCAAGTCACATTGACACTTGCTGTACTTGTGCATTGGGGTGTCATTCTATATATACCGCATAGAGGGCCTTGTGTTAGCATTATGTAAAATAGACATTACTGCAAAGTATAAGCTTAAAGGAGGCCCAAAGGCTAACTATAATTTCATATAATGTAATTCAATGACCTTCCTCTCCATGCCAACCAAACTGCTTTGCACTTACATTAGGGCAGCTGGTGATGTGGTTTAGGGGTCTACACCATATTGGGTGGTGGCCAAAGATGCCTCATTCCAGGCTTATGAGGAAATTGTTTTTGTGTTTGGACCTGTGAAGTAACCCTGGTGCTCTGCAACCTACATCTCCCTGTCACCCAGCACCCCTACCACTGAACCTACCTGTATCTCTGACCCTGAACTTTCCTGCCTCCCAGCACCCATGACACTGCACCCTGAAGCACCCCTGAACCTAAACCTCCCTTATAGCACACCTGACACTAAACTCCAGTGTCCCAGAAACTGCATTTTTGGCAGCTAGCATCTCCGCCACCGCATATTCCACCACTGCTCTCTTGTCTCTGCTCCCCAATGTCACCCTCGCAGGACATGCAGAGAGAAGGAGAGGCTGAGCCTGGAGTTTCTTGGCTCTCTGTATACTTCCTCCTCTCTCTGGTGATATCATCTCTTCCTGCAGCCTGCAGAGACCAGTCAGTGTTCTGAACATCTGGTTTGGAAGGGCAAATAATGGGGGCTTTGGTATGGATGGGTCCCCAAACATTGTGTGTTGGAGTAGTTTAAGGAGAGCTAATATCCTGTGTAGAGAGAGTTAGTTGCAATATGGTGTTATACAGGGGTTGATTTACTAAAACGAGATAGTTCAACATCTGGTGCAGCTGTGCATTGTAGCCAATCAGCTTCTAACTGCAGCTTGTTTAATTAAGCTTTGAAAAAAAAACCTGGACGCTCTCATTGGTTTCTATGCAGAGCTGCACCAGATTCTGCACTCTCCAGTTTTAGTGAATCCACCCCGTTGTGCTATATTACTGTGAATTGAAATGTGGTGAGCTCCATATTCTTGTGTATCCTCTACTCCCTTTGTTCTCAGCTGCTAGGATTAAAAAAAAAAAAATGATTGGAGTTTAGTGAATCAGGTTTTTTTTTTTTTTTTTTGGTTGGTGGGTATTTATTTTCTTTTATATAGGGAAAAAAATCGGCGCTTGCGCCAAACTCAATGTGAACCCACCAACCTGATTGCTCGAGGTAGAAGGGAATAAAAATGATAAAAATAATAATTAAAACACTGACTTATAAAAAGTCCATAAAGTTCATTGAGAGCGACTTTGAAGGCAGCCCAGTGGAATAATAAGGAAGGTCTTCTGAAACAGCTGGGAATGAAACACAGGCGCCACTCTAAGTGCAGTATATCAACAGGTTTTTATATCCACACATAGAAAAAGGGTACTCACAAAGATACGATCATAACAGCCATTTAGGCATAATATGCCGAACATCTGTGAAGTCTGTGCATCCGTACGGCTAATGGCTTCAGTCTCTTGAATGGGCTGCGCCGGTGATTGCCGACACTTCCTGTATCTGGAACGCGCGCAGAGGGAGCCAGGGGATGTCGTCACTTCTGGATGGAGGAGAACCAATAGGTGACGCGTTTGCGGAGCATGCGCTCCTTCTTCAGGCCTAATGGGGGCCATGATGGGTCAGGGCTTTTAAGCACAGGAGACTGTGTTCCATCTCTGATATAGGATGGAAGACTTTGTGCGAGGGGTTGGAGAAACTGATCAATATAATGGGAGATGGGACTGGTGATGCTGTCCATGGCTGCGACTATGGGCCGACCGGGAGGGTTATTGATGCTTTTGTGAATTTTGGGTATATGATAGAAATATGGTGTTGAAAAATTGTTTCTGTTAAAAAAGGCATAATCATGCTTGGTGATGATGCCACTTTCTTTGGCCTTATTGGTGAGTATTTTTTCTTCAATGATAAAGTTGGATAAAGGATCGCAACGCAGTCTTTTATATGTGTTTGCATCGGGCAGAAGGCGGCAGGCTTCCGCCAAGTAGTTGATTCTATCTTGGACATCCCGCCGCCCTTGTCCGCTGTTTTAATAAAAGTCATGATTTTTGTAAGATCTCTTAGAGCTATTTTTTCATTGGGAGTGAGATTTGAATGATTGATGGTTGATAGTTGTTACAGCCAAGGTAGAGTCTGAGGGTGAGGGGTTGGAGGAATCTGCTACATCCTTATGAGATTTGATGTTATAATAACGTTTTAGGGTGAGATTGCGAATGAACATTTGTAGATCTTTAAATAATGTAAATGAATTTGGTAGAGAAGATGGAGCAAAATTAAGGCCCCGTTGCAATATGGCAGTTTCTGATATAGAGAGAATATGGGAAGATAGATTGAAGATTTTTACGGTTTGTGGGACTTGGCCCTTTGGTTTATTTCGGTGTTTTCCCCTTCGCTTTCCTCGTCTTCTAATTTTCTTTTTCCAGAGGGTTGGCTGTTGGGTTGCAAGGGGGAAAGTACTAAAAAATCCAGAGAATCAGAGTGAATGTGAACAGGGGCAACTGTCCCTGAATGTACCATAGTGTCTGTACCGTCACTGGTCGTAGCTGCGTGGGAGATGAGATCCTGGGAACCGGTATCGTTGACAATAGGGGAAATGTCTAATGAAAGTGTGGAAGTCAATGAGTTTCTCGTATGAATGACACACACGTGTGTGTGTGTGTGTATTTTGCATGCATCTGGTCCCCTGCTGTGTTTTATTGCTGATGATTTTCTGAGAGTATTAAGAGTTCTTTTAAGAGTATTTATTATTCCTTTATTCAGTGTCTATTTTATTATTTTATTTTATATGCTATAACAGTCATATTGGTTATACTTTGAACTGTAGTCTTATTAATAATGCTGATAAGGATAAATGACATTGAATACAGCTTAGAGTCACTAGGACCCAGCAGCGCTGTCTCCTGTGCCTAAAAGCCCTGACCCATCATGGCCCCATAAGGCCTGAAAAAGGAGCGTATGCTCCGCAAACGCGTCGCCTATTGGTTCGCCTCCATCCGTAAGTGACGACATCCCCTGGCTCCCTCTGCACACGTTCCAGATGCAGGAAGTTTCGGCAATCACCGGCGCAGCCTGTTCAAGAGACTGCAGCCATCAGCCGTACGGATGCACAGACTTCACAGACGTTCGGCATATTATGCCTAAATGGCTGTTATGATCGTATCTTTGTGAGTACCCTTTTTCTATGTGTGGAATTAAAAACCTGTTGATATACTGCACTTAGAGTGGCACCTGTGTTTCATTCCCATTTATTTTCTTTTGTCAATGCAAAATGTCACTGCATACCTGTATAAAGCACCACATATTTATTCTCCCTGTTGCTGCCATTACATTTAGGAGACCTCCCTTATTAAAAATGTTGAGGACGGCTCCTATTAGAAGGTACCTGCAATGTTCCAATGCCAACATCATTCAGAAGAACCAGCTGCAGTGCATGACACCAATCATTTTTAATATCTGTCTGCATTCTGATCGCCACTGTAAGTGGGAGGGAGGGTTTTTCCTACTGGCCCCCAATGTAAGGTGTGTAGCGCCCTGCCCCCGATGATTGGGGCGCTATTGTAAACTTAGGGGGTGTCTGAGCCAATAGTTGGGCCCAGACTTATGTAATTATATACAAATTGCTTCTGTCCTGGCTATGGTGGTGCCTGGTAGTATTTTCCCTTGTTGCCTGAAGGTGGCGGTACCACCTCAGGTCCATGTTGGAATGCAGGCAGACCATGGGGTTATTGGGTATCCCTTCTCGGCAGCGGTTCAGTGGAAGTGGTGCCAAGCTGTGCATGCTGGGGAGGGATACTTAAGGGGCAGACGCCATTGTGCGGCGTTCTTCTTCGCCTTGTGGCCCTCCTGGTGCGTGGTATGTGTGTGTGTTCTTGGCCCGGGGCCACGTTGGCCCGAGGCTGCATCTCTAGCGAGCAGGCCCAGTTATGATGACTGGGGCCTACAATCCTAAAAGGGATCCCAAGCTGTCAACCAAGAGGCAGGAAGCTGCTTAATGAAGGAAACCGGGGGAGGACCTGCCCTGGAGGAGACCAGCAAAGTGCTAATGTCTCGGGATAGGCCTGGTGACCTCGTTAAGAAGGGATCCACTACTTTAAAAAAGCCCAGCAGTTTGCCGGATCGGCTTGAAGGTTCTTTTACTGCACGGCTGGAAGTTTGGGACTGAAATCCTGTGGCAGAGGATTCCTGGCTATCCATATTTGTTCTCAAACAGTCTGTGGCAGAGACTGTTCTCATACTGGTTCGTGCATCATCCCAGCTGCTAGGCCAGGTGAGAGGGGTCTATCTGGGTGAGAAATACCCACTCAAAAGGGAGAGTGGTGAATGAATTTAGACAATTGTGTGTGTTCTGCAACGTTTACCTGAACCTTCCCCTCTTTTCTCAAGTTACTGCAGCAAAAATAAAACCCAACAGTTAAAGGTTTTACATCTTGTGTGGACATTGCAGTTCCTACAGACTTTCTTCCCCTGACAACGAACCTAGAGGTAACGTGCAAAGTCCAAAACTTAAACCAGCAGCTCCTACTGGGGTAGTGCTACAGGTGCAATTTCCCACTGAACCGCAAGTGCACTTGGAAGTGCAGTCACTGTAGATCTGAGGGTAAGATCTGAAATGAGGGAAATCTCTGCTGATTTTATCATCCAATCATGTGCAAGTAAAAATAGTGTTTTTTATTTTCCTTGTATGTCCCCCTCAGATCTACAGTGACTGCACTTCCAAGTGCACTTGCAGTGCGCTTGTAGTGCAGAGTGGATTTGCCTTTAGTAAATAACCCCCAGAGTTCTGTGTGTTTGTAAACACAGAACTCTGTGTGTGATTGGACGCAGCCTATCAGCAGGTTTCAGCCAAAATCATTGGCTGAAATCTGCTGCCAAACTTGTGCTGTGCCCAATTACAGCACAGGTTGGCAGGGGTCCTGCGTGACTCCGAAAACATTGCACTCTCTTGCTTGTGATGTGATCATGTTTGAATAAAAAAACGTTTGGACTGAAGATCTGTGGTGTGCTTAAGCACAGTGGAAATACGTAAACTGAAGATAGCAAACCTATAATGTGTACTTTTAAAAAGTGCTTATGCAAATGGAATACATTCATTCTTATTTATAAACTACCATAGCAAAGTAAAGGGCAATAAAGGAAATTAAAATACACTACAAAATGTAGCCTAATCTAAGTTTAAACAGAATGGAGTACCATCAAATGGTGACTGTGGTATAGTGATTCTAATTACCAGAATGAAGCCTGTTACATGCCCAAAATGCTGTTCATTGACTACTAATTAAAGTCTATTATAACTGTATTCTTTATCTTACAGTTAACAATATATATATATATATATTTTTTAATACATACAAGTTGCCCTTCACTACTACTAGCAATATCACACAATAATAGGTGGCATCTCTTGCCTGCCAACAGTAGCTATGTTCCAGAACTGTCTCAGTGTGTTTTCTAACAGAATCCAAACAGACTTTAATCATATTCTCAGGAAAGAAGCAGGCTCATTGCTCCCTACTGACATTATATAAATAAATGGTATCTTATTTACATGTGTAGATAACACATTGTATTTCGCCTGGCTTGTTATTTGTGCGGCACTCATAGACACAACCATATGGCACTGAAAGCAATAACTGTATAATCTATAAAGACCAATCCAATTTTTATCTGTAAAAAATAAAACACTACAAACACCAGCACAAGGGAAATCTTATATGGACAACATAAGAGAAGTGGCGAGTAATAATATATAAAAAAAAAAAGGGGGGGGGGGAGACAAAAGCTACTTTCATTACTGCAATGTTATGTGCCTGAGTGTCTCTTTTTAATGAACCCGTCTCAATAAGACTCAGGGTGCAAAGAGGCTATTTAGAGAGTCTATAGTGTGTCCATAGTGGGCCCTCTGAATATCTTCCCACCATTAGACATGCTGCATTGACCATTTCCGTCCTGATTGCTACTCGCTACAGCGTCGGGGGACAGCGTCCAGAAAGACGGATGGATCAGGCAGGGCAGCTCATGAAATGTTTACACTGTACACATAAGTCTCATACTGCACAAAGACAATGCAGCCCTGTGCCAGATCACACGCAGCAAAAGGTTGGCTGTGACACTGTCATCTCAAGTCTTATGACTTTCCAAAAATCAATGGAGGTATTTAAGTTCAACTTTTTTCCAGTTCAGTCTGTACGCTATTCTCTGACAAAAGCCTTTTTCTCTCCAAGCACGTATGTTGTCTGCGCTGCTTGCTCGAGGTAAAAAAGGATGTTTCCTGGGAAATGATCTCCATGACAAGGCTTTTCTTGGTCATCTGAGCGCTCCTAATTAGAAGCGTGGAAGCAGCAGTGACAATAAAATGGATTATAAGCTCTTTAGGCAATAAACTGTTTTATATAAATGTAAAAACTTATGGTAGTTCTGTTTTTGGACCCATAATGATCAAATATTTACTTTGCCAGGTATTGTAACATTAAATGAGCCATAGACCTCAATTCGATCCTAGTTCTGTATATGAATGGTATTTACTATCTGGACTGTCGCAATTAATAATGTGGATGTTTTATTTAATATTCATGCTAAGAAACATTTTATATTAGCACCCAATAAGTGTCCAATTAATTGGGAAAAGATCTATCTTTTTTTTTTTTTTTTGCAAGCAGCAATTTTAGTACAGTGGAACCTTGGATTACGAGCATAATCCATTCTAGGAGAATGCTTGTAATCCAAAGCACTCGCATATCAAAGCGAGTTTACCCATAGAAGTCAATGGAAACAAAAATAATTTGTTCCACATTGACATCTACAGCTGTATGGCATGCAATACCACATATGCGCCGGAGAAACTCGGAAATACTCGGAGACCATTCGGCTGCATTCGGAAACACTCGGAAACACTCTGCAATGGAGTATTTCCGAGCGGCTCTGAATGGCTCTGATCGGCTCCGAAACCCCCGCACCTCTGGCCAAATGCGGTACTGCACACCGCAGAGGCTTGAATCATGCTTGTTTTGCGAGACAACACTCGCAAACCAAGTCAGGATTTAAAAAAAAATATTGATCGTATTGCAAAACGCTCGTTAACCGTGGTACTCACAATCTAAGGTTCCACTTTATATGAAAATGGAACAGAATATAAAAAAAAAGTCTACATAGAAGGTAAAATGATATTGTTCTGATCTTGGGTGGTCCTGTGTTTGTAAACACAGAACCCTGTGGGTGATTGGACACAGCCGGACAGTAGGATTCAGCCGAAATCATTGGCTGAAATCTGTTGGCAAACTCATGCTGTGTCCAATCACAGCACAGGTTGCATGCTCGCCCCCAAACCCAGAAGAAGGCTGGTAACATACATGTATGTGACCATGCCTGTACCTGCCACTTGCTCACAGTATATTTACTGTGAGCAGTCAGGTGGTCACGCACAGTGAAATTGCGTAAACTGAAAATGGCAAACCTACAATGTATACTTTTTGCTTGTTTATGCAAATGTGACCTAGATGATGGCAATATTTTTATTATTAGAGGTACTAAAGATATTCTGTACCGGTGTAAGTAGGTACTGCCGCATTGTTAAACCCTCAAGTAGCATGCAAATCGTACCTGAATAATATAGACACGATTTCCAGACATGGGAGTAAGTCACACATGTGCAAGTCACAAGCAAGTCTCAAGTCTTAACCTTCAAGTCTCAAGCAAGTCCCAAGTTACTGTGACGAAAAGCAAGCAAGTCAAGTCGAGTCCCTGCTAGAAGTCAAGCAAGTCAAGTCATTTATTTTGGTCAAGTCACAAATCAAGTCAAAATACTGATCTACCCCATACTGTAAAAAACTAATAGGAGGGATAACAATAAATAATATTGGTTATATGCCCATGCCTCACTGTGCCTCACTGTGCCCGTGTCTCACTGTGCCCAATGCCTCACTGTGCCCGTGTCTCACTCTGCCCAATGCCTCACTGTGCCCGTGTCTCACTGTGCCCGTGTCTCACTGTGCCCGTGTCTCACTGTGCCCGTCAGCCGTGTACCTGATCGGCGTCATCCCGGCGGCCATTCCAGTATTCAAAAGCCGCGCCTCCTCCTCGTCTGTGATAGGCGGAACAATCAATTTCCCTGCATTCAGTGTTCCGCTTATCACGGACATCCGCTCATCCTCATAACACAGACGAGGATAAGAGGATGTCCGTGATAGGCTGAACACTGCCTGCTGTGAAATTGAGTGTTCCGCCTATCACAGACAATGAGGTGCGGCTTTTGAACACTGCAATGGCCGCCGTCTGTCTGCATGACACGCTGATCAGGTAGGCAGATGGCAGCTTGCGGTAAGTGTTAGTGGTGCTAAGTCATTGCAAGTCATATAGCCCAAGTCAAAGTCAAGTCGCAAGTCATTAGTGACAAGTCAAAGTCAAGTCGAGTCATTTATTGAATTCTGTCAAGCAAGTCGCAAGTCCTCAAACAGGTGACTTAAGTCTGACTTAAGTCAAGTCATGTGACTCAAGTCCCCCACCTCTGACGATTTCAGTACGATTTCAGTACGACTTTGTAAGCACAAGCAGCTTTTTGACCCTTGTCCCACCCAATCCTTTCAGCATAGAAGCCCCTCCCAATCACATTTTTCTAGCACACATTCACTTCCTGGTTATTCCCTCAGCAACAATGTGGTCCAAACAGCCAAAAAAAGAGATGTCCTTGACAATGAGCAAAATCATTTGATTTATCCGTGAGCGCCCAGCTATTTATGATTTGAGTGACCCAAACTACAAAGACAAGATAAAGAGAGAAAGAGCATGGGTGGAAATAGCAAGGCTATATTTTGAAAACTGGGATTACTTTTCACGCAGAGAGCAGTTATCAAACAGTAAGGCCCCATGTACATGGGACGCTGGTGCAAACTCTTCTGAACGAAGGTTGAAACCCCCGTTTAGAAACGCCTGTTTTGTCGCGTTTGCATGCCGCGTTTAGCAGCGTTTTACCGCGTTTGCTTCTAGAAGCGTTTAGTTAAGAAACATCATAAGGACCCTCCCTAAGCTCAAAAAACAGTATTATTAACCATTTCAGCCATTTTGTGATACCAGAGTGAGTAGCAGCAGCTGAGAGAGCAGCAGTGTACTTGTATTTAGCGTGTCAGATCACCTGCCACAAGCTGTGAATTGTCCACTTGCCACGTCACCTGCCATGTCACCTGGCCACGTCACCTGCCACAAGTTGTGGATTGTCCACGTGCCACAAGTTGTGAATTGTCCACTTGCCACCTCACCTGCCACAAGGACCCTCCCTAAGCTCAAAAAACAGTATTATTAACCATTTCAGCCATTTTGTGATACCAGAGTGAGTAGCAGCAGCTGAGAGAGCAGCAGTGTACTTGTATTTAGCGTGTCACATCACCTGCCACAAGCTGTGAATTGTCCACTTGCCACGTCACCTGCCATGTCACCTGGCCACGTCACCTGCCACAAGTTGTGGATTGTCCACGTGCCACAAGTTGTGAATTGTCCACTTGCCACCTCACCTGCCACAAGTTGTGGATTGTCCACTTGCCACGTCACCTGCCATGTCACCTGGCCACGTCACCTGCCATAAGTTGTGGATTGTCCACTTGCCACGTCACCTGCCACAACTTGTGGATTGTCCACTTGCCACAAGTTGTGGATTGTCCACTTGCCACGTTACCTGGCACGTCACCTGGCCACATCACCTGCCACAAGTTGTGGATTGTCCACTTGCCACAAGTTGTGGATTGTCCACTTGCCACCTCACCTGCCACAAGTTGTGGATTGTCCACTTGCCACAAATTGTGGATTGTCCACTTGCCACGTCACCTGCCACAAGTTGTGGATTGTGCACAATGCAATGCAAGCAATTACAGTTTTTTTTTTTTTTTAAATGAATGCTTTTTCATAATTTGCCATCATTTTTTAGATTTTTAATGTAAAAAAATAGGTCACCTTTAAAAACGCTTATAAACGAAAACATTTGGCGTCTGAAACGTGGAAATCTTTGGCGTCTGAACCCATTTCTTTGCTTTCAGAAAAACGAGGTAAAACGCAACTGCATAAAAACAGCAATAAACAAGACTGTGTACATGGACACATAGGATAACATTGAATGTGTTCAGGGCCAGTTGAAAAAAGTGCCCAACTGCCTCTGGACGCACGTTTAACAGTGTCCCGTGTACATGGGGGCTAAGTATGCCTACTGTGTTGTATTTACTTCATATGTCACTCATAGTGTGAGGGGGTGTGTGTGTAGTGTGTGGCAAAGTCATACAAAGTAGTACTGATCAAAAATCGCGGTAAAATCGTGGCAAATTTGCACGACTTTGAAGTCGCACAAGTGTGAAAGGGGCCTTAGGCCCCTGTCGCACAAGTGTGAAAGGGGCCTTAGGCCCCTTTCACACTTATACGACTTGTCCCATGATTTGTGATGGCAAAGTAGCATGACAAGTCGTTTCCCATGATTTCCAATGACAACTATTCATATTAGTACGACTTCAAGTCGTTCCGACTTCAAAGTAGTCCCCGCACTACTTTGGTCCAGTTTTGATGCCACTTATTACACAGGCATTCCCTGAAATCGCGGACGCGAAATTGCTGTAAAATCACGCGAAGTCGCACTAGTGTGAAAGGGGCCGTAAGGATCCGTTCCTTTATTATCCGCTTGCTCAGCGAGGATCGCTCGCTGATCCCCGCTGACCCGGCAGATGACAGGGCGGTCCCTGCACACTGTTCAGCGACCACCCTGTCAGCTCTCCGCTCTCCTCTATGGGGGGGATCGGATGAACACGGACCGTCTGTCCGTGTTCATCCGATCCGCTCTCCAGACGGATGGAAAAATAGGATTTTCCTTCGTCTGCAGAATCTGACCATAGCGGTGATGGATGATATTGGGTGTCAGCGGATATTCATCCGCTGACCCCCGCTATCCCATAGGGATACATGTATGTCTGTATTTCATCCAAAAACGGATGGATGAAATACGGACATACGGTCCACACGTGTGAAAGGGCCCTACGATTTGGGACTGCAAAGTGGCATGACAAGTCATTCCGACTTCAAATTAGTTCCTGCACTACTTTGGTCCGATTTTGATGCCACTTACACAGGCATTCCTTGAAATCGCGGCAAAATCGCGGACGCGAATCGCAGCAAAATCACGGTAAAATCGCGCCACTTTGAAGTTGCACAAGTGTAAAAGGGGCCTAAATGGGGTTAAAACAGGCAGTAAGGAAACATCACACTGCATCTTCATCCCCTGTCAGTAGCCTCTGAAGCGTGATCCGAACGTGGATCATGCTTCAAAGTTAGGGTAAATTTAGATGCATATCTAAATCTACCCTAAAGGCAAAACTGATCACTTTGCAAGAGAAGTTGCACCCTGCAAGTGAATTTTCCCCAGAACTTGCCTTTCATATATCAACCCCTGAAAATCAATACCGTATATCATTTAAATGGCTGTAACTCAGTCATGAAATCTAAACAAAGCACATATATCTGTAGTATTTACTTGTCTCTATCCAAAGCTGTAAGTATAGTTTCCCTCTGCTGCTTCGTTCCTCTATTATCAGTCACTTCTGAGAAGTTTTAAAGACACATGAGATAAATTTGTGACGGGGAGGAGAGCTCAGCACATAGCTTGTCTAATTCACAACAGAGCTCTGTATCCTTTCATTGTCCCTGTGTCATGTGTGAAGGGAGGGTGTGTCCCTTTCCTCGAATCAGTTCTCACACACTGTAACTGCATCGTTCTGCTCCCTCCTCTGTGATACTGACATATGGAGAAGGATTTTATCACAATTCTGCACTTTTGAAGGGATGTAGAGAAGAGATTACTGCCGTAAACAAGTAAAACGTATGTAGGAGGATTTATTTAATCTCTGTGTATCATCTGAGACTAGGGATGAGCTTTGTGTTCGAGTCGAACATACATTCGACTCGAACATCGGCTGTTCGATCGTTCGACGAAGAACGAACGATTTGGGCCGTTCGCGCCAAATTCGAGTGACGCGAACGGCCCACAATGCACTACGCCATCGCAGTGTCATCCAGGCGCTGTGATTGGCCAAGCATGCACTGTGACCCCGCATGCTTGGCCAATCACAGCGCCGGCAGCCTGTGGCCAATTATTGCTGAGGGGGTTTAGTACACGCCCCACACTATAAAAGGCTGCCAGCGCGGTGGCCTTGTGTAGTGTGTTCCGGAGCAGGGAAAGAGAAGCATAGGCAGGGACAGTGTCATTTTTTTTCCTTTACTAATCCTGGATTCCTTGTGTTTAGGGACAAATAAGGATAGGTAGGGAGAGTGTCAGTGTGTTATTCTGTGCTAAACCTTGTTTGTAGGGACAGAGAAGGACAGTGAGGGAAACTGTCAGTGTGCTATTGTGTTCTAAACCAATCTTGCTGAACCATATTTGAAATCCTTGAGTTTAGGGACAGAGAGGTACAGTGAGGGAAAGTGTCAGTGTGCTATTCTGTTCTAAACCAATCTTGCTGAACCATATTTGAAATCCTTGAGTTTAGGGACAGAGAAGGACACTCGTGGAAACTATCAGTGTGCTATTCTGTGCTAAATCTTGTTTGTAGGGACAGAGAAGGACAGTGAGGGAAACTGTCAGTGTGCTATTCTGTTCTAAACCAATCTTGCTGAACCATATTTGAAATCCTTGAGTTTAGGGACAGAGAGGTACAGTGAGGGAAAGTGTCAGTGTGCTATTCTGTTCTAAACCAATCTTGCTGAACCATATTTGAAATCCTTGAGTTTAGGGACATAGAGGTACAGTGAGGGAAACTGTCAGTGTGCTATTGTGTTCTAAACCAATCTTGCTGAACCATATTTGAAATCCTTGAGTTTAGGGACAGAGAGGTACAGTGAGGGAAACTGTCAGTGTGCTATTGTGTTCTAAACCAATCTTGCTGAACCATATTTGAAATCCTTGAGTTTAGGGACAGAGAGGTACAGTGAGGAAAACTGTCAGTGTTCTATTGTGTTCTAAACCAATCTTGCTGAACCATATTTGAAATCATTGAGTTTAGGGACAGAGAGGTACAGTGAGGGAACTGTCAGTGTGCTATTGTGTTCTAAACCAATCTTGCTGAACCATATTTGAAATCCTTGAGTTTAGGGACAGAGAGGTACAGTGAGGGAAACTGTCAGTGTGCTATTGTGTTCTAAACCAATCTTGCTGAACCATATTTGAAATCCTTGAGTTTAGGGACAGAGAGGTACGGTGAGGGAAAGTGTCAGTGTGCTATTCTGTTCTAAACCAAGCTTGCTGAACCATATTTGAAATCCTTGAGTTTAGGGACAGAGAAGGACACTCGTGGAAACTATCAGTGTGCTGTTCTGTGCTAAATCTTGTTTGTAGGGACAGAGAAGGACAGTGAGGGAAACTGTCAGTGTGCTATTCTGTTCTAAACCAATCTTGCTGAACCATATTTGAAATCCTTGAGTTTAGGGACAGAGAGGTACAGTGAGGGAAAGTGTCAGTGTGCTATTCTGTTCTAAACCAATCTTGCTGAACCATATTTGAAATCCTTGAGTTTAGGGACAGAGAGGTACAGTGAGGGAAAGTGTCAGTGTGCTATTCTGTTCTAAACCAATCTTGCTGAACCATATTTGAAATCCTTGAGTTTAGGGACAGAGAGGTACAGTGAGGGAAACTGTCAGTGTGCTATTGTGTTCTAAACCAATCTTGCTGAACCATATTTGAAATCCTTGAGTTTAGGGACAGAGAGGTACAGTGAGGCAAACTGTCAGTGTGCTATTGTGTTCTAAACCAATCTTGCTGAACCATATTTGAAATCCTTGAGTTTAGGGACAGAGAGGTACAGTGAGGGAAACTGTCAGTGTGCTATTGTGTTCTAAACCAATCTTGCTGAACCATATTTGAAATCCTTGAGTTTAGGGACAGAGAGGTACAGTGAGGAAAACTGTCAGTGTGCTATTGTGTTCTAAACCAATCTTGCTGAACCATATTTGAAATCCTTGAGTTTAGGGACAGAGAGGTACAGTGAGGAAAACTGTCAGTGTGCTATTGTGTTCTAAACCAATCTTGCTGAACCATATTTGAAATCCTTGAGTTTAGGGACAGAGAGGTACAGTGAGGAAAACGGTCAGTGTGCTATTGTGTTCTAAACCAATCTTGCTGAACCATATTTGAAATCCTTGAGTTTAGGGACAGAGAGGTACAGTGAGGGAAAGTGTCAGTGTGCTATTCTGTTCTAAACCAATCTTGCTGAACCATATTTGAAATCCTTGAGTTTAGGGACAGAGAGGTACAGTGAGGAAAACTGTCAGTGTGCTATTGTGTTCTAAACCATTCTTGCTGAACCATATTTGAAATCCTTGAGTTTAGGGACAGAGAGGTACAGTGAGGGAAACTGTCAGTGTGCTATTGTGTTCTAAACCAATCTTGCTGAACCATATTTGAAATCCTTGAGTTTAGGGACAGAGAGGTACAGTGAGGAAAACTGTCAGTGTGCTATTGTGTTCTAAACCAATCTTGCTGAACCATATTTGAAATCCTTGAGTTTAGGGACAGAGAGGTACAGTGAGGGAAAATGTCAGTGTGCTATTCTGTTCTAAACCAATCTTGCTGAACCATATTTGAAATCCTTGAGTTTAGGGACAGAGAAGGACACTCGTGGAAACTATCAGTGTGCTATTCTGTGCTAAATCTTGTTTGTAGGGACAGAGAAGGACAGTGAGGGAAACTGTCAGTGTGCTATTCTGTGCTAAACCAATCTTGCTGAAGCATATTGCAAATCCTTGTGTTTAGGGACACAGAAAAGGATAGGCAGGGGACAGTGTCAGTGTCATTGTTGCTAAGCCTCCTGCACAGTATAGACCTGAAGGTAGCCCTTATTGCTGTTTTTCCCATCTCCCTGCAGGCCATCCATTAAAATGTCTGGAAGGCAAACAAGGAGAGGCAGACAGTCAGGAGGCAAAAAAAGAGGGCAAGCAGGCTCTGTGTCTGGGGGCAACAGTGCTGGTCGTGGACGCGGTGCATTGTCATCAGCACATGGCCATGGGACACGCTTGTCCTTCTTTTCGACAGCTGGACATGTTGAGCCACATCATGCCGAAGACTTGGTAGAGTGGATGACCAAGCCCACCTCATCCTCCTCATCCTCTCTCACCCAGGCTCAGGGTACTGGCAAAGCAGCTGCCAAAGCGTCCTCTTCTCTGGTATCATTATCTTCATTAGTCAATCCTTCCCTAGACCCACCATGTCCTCCTCCTGAGGAATCCCCCGAACTGTTTGAGCACAGTGTTGGGTACATGCTCCAGGAGGATGCCCAGCGTTTCGAAGGATCTGATGATGATACCCAGATAGAGGAAGGCAGTAGCGTGAGAGCAGAGAGAGGGAATGCTCAAGAAGGACACCAATCTGGCAGTCATGCTCCAGCAGCTGCAGCATACTGCCAGATTGGCTCCAGTGATGAGGAGGGAGGGGATGATGAGGTCACTGACTCCACGTGGGTGCCTAATAGGAGAGAGGAGGAGGAGGAGGATGAGGAGGAGGCACATCTCCAACGAGGCAGGATGCCCTTGGGTGGCCAGCGTATGGGCAGCACACCGACGGAATCACACCGCAGAGCTCCGCCTGTGCAGGGCGCTGCCTCTGCCCATCATTCAAAAAGTTCTTTGGTGTGGGCCTTTTTTGAGGCGAGTGCATCAGATCGCACAGCTGCTGTTTGCAACATATGTCTCAAGCGTATATCGCGTGGCCAAAACATCAGCCGCTTGGGCACCACATGCTTGATCAGACATATGTTGACCTGCCATGCAGCTCGTTGGCAAGCCTACCTTAAAGACCCACACCAAAGAACAAAGCGGACCTCTCCTTGCACCGCATCAGCTGGGATCTCCAACCCCACTATACCTTCAGTCCTCTCTGAAACCTGCACTGAGAGGAATGAAGGTGTAGAATTAGGTGTGTCACAGCCAAGTACTTGCGGCCACTCTGCTAGCAGTACACCGACGTCCGATTCTAGCAGGCAAATTTCCCTGCCCCAGCTGCTGGACCGTCGAAAGAAGTTCACTCCCAGCCATCCACATGCCCAGCGGTTGAATGCTAGCTTGGCTAAATTGCTAGCGCTTCAACTGCTGCCTTTTCAGTTGGTAGACTCGGCCCCCTTCCGTGAGTTTGTGCAATGTGCGGTTCCTCAGTGGCAGGTTCCCAAACGCCACTTTTTCTCACGGAAGGCGATTCCGGCTCTCTACAGGCATGTGGAAGGCAATGTCTTGGCCTCGCTGGACAGGGCGGTCAGCGGTAAGGTGCATATTACCGCTGACTCATGGTCCAGCAGGCATGGACAGGGACGTTACCTTTCTTTCACGGCCCATTGGGTCACTCTTTTGGCAGCTGGGAAGGATGCAGGACAAGGTGCAGTAGTGTTGGAGGTTGTTCCACCTCCACGCCTCCAAAATGCTACTACTGGTTGTGACACACCTCTCTCCTCCCCCCCCTCCTCTTCTTCTTCCTCCATGGCCTCTTCCTGTGCTTTGTCCTCGGAACCAGCGGTGCTCCGTAGGCGTTCAAGGGGCTACGCAAGTACGCAGGCAAAAAGATGCCATGCCGTGCTTGCGCTGGTGTGTTTGGGGGACAGGAGCCACACTGGGGCAGAGGTCCTGTCTGCTCTGCAGGGGCAGGCCGAGAGGTGGTTGACGCCACGCCAGCTTAAGCCAGGAATGGTGGTTGGCGACAATGGCACCAACCTCCTCTCCGCCCTCCGACAGGGACAACTGACCCATGTGCCCTGTGTGGCTCACGTCCTTAACCTGGTGGTGCAGCGGTTCTTGGGCAGGTACCCGGGCTTACAGGATGTCCTGAGGCAGGCCAGGAAAGTCTGTGTGCATTTCCGCAGATCTTATAATGCCAGTGCTCGCCTGGCTGAGCTGCAAAAGGAGTTGAACCTGCCCAAGAACCGCCTTATATGTGACATGCCCACCAGGTGGAACTCAACGTTGGCCATGCTGCAGCGGCTGCAAACGCAGCAGAGGGCCATCAATGAGTACCTGTGCGACTACGGCACCAGGACAGGGTCAGGGGAGCTCGGGTTTTTTTCACCACGCCAGTGGGGCATGATCAGGGATGCATGCACTGTCCTGGCACCATTTGAGGAGGCCACGAGGATGGTGGGCAGTGACAGTGCATGCATCAGTGACACTGTACCTCTTGTCCACCTGTTGGAGCACACGCTGCGTTGAATAATGGACAGGGCACTTGAGGCAGAACAGAGGCAGGAAGAGGAGGACTTCCTTGCCTCTCAAGGCCCGCTTTACCCAGACAGTGTTCCTTCTGTCCCACCCATCGCACAGGAAGAGGAGGAGGAGGAGGAGGAGGAGGATTGTGTCAGCATGGAGGTGGAGGCTGGCACTCAGCATCATCAGCAGCAGTCTTTTAGGGATGATTTACAGTCCCAAGAAACCAGTGGACTTGTACGTGGCTGGGAGGAGGTGGCTGCGGATCATGTCGTCCTTAGTGACCCAGAGGACTCCGGACTGAATGCCTCAGCTAACCTACGCTGCATGGCCTCCCTGATCCTGCAAAGTCTGCGGAAGGATCCTCGTATTCTTCAAGTCAAGGAGAGGGACCATTACTGGCTGGCCACTCTCCTTGATCCACGGTACAAGGGTAAGGTTGCGGACCTTATCTTACCGTCGCAGAGGGAGCAGAGGATGAGACAACTCCGGGAGGCCTTGCAGATAGGTCTGTGCAACGCGTTCCCAGAGACTGGGAGGTTACAAACTCCTGGTCCTGGACAACGAGTTGCTGAGGCTTCGGGCAGTCAAAGAAGGAGCGGTGGGGAAGGTGGCCGTCTGACCGATGCGTTCAGACAATTCTTTAGTCCGCAGCCCCAAAGTATGATCGGTTCCAGCAACCATCGCCAGCGTCTGATATACATGGTGCAGGAATACCTAGGGGCAAGGTCAGACTTGGACACCTTCCCCACCGAAAATCCTCTGGCTTACTGGGTCTTGAGGATGGATCACTGGCCAGAGCTTGCACAGTATGCAATTGAGCTCCTGGCCTGTCCTGCATCCAGCGTTCTTTCAGAACGCACATTCAGTGCTGCTGGAGGATTTGTCACGGATCACAGGGTGCGCCTGTCCACCAACTCGGTTGATCGACTGACTTTCATCAAGATGAACCAGTCTTGGATCACCACCAGCTACCACACACCTGATGCTGATATAACAGACTAATTGATTTTAAAATGTCACATCCCTTCAAGACTGATGCTGATGCTGAGTGCCTGTGCTGTTATGTTGACTGGCTATCCTCCTCCTCCCCCTCAATGATCCGATTAATGATGATAGCTTGGAAGATCATTTTGGTTTATGGGTGCCGCCACCAGTGGCTAAGGCCCAATTTTTCAGCCCCTGTTTAACAGGGGCGTGTAATTACAATTTTTGATGCAATACTTTGCAACAGGCCTCATTGCTGTGCTCCAAGTACAGTATCTGTGAGGGGTTGCAGTGTTGAGCCACCAGTGCCTAAGGTCCAATTTTTCAGCCCCTGTTCAACAGGGGCATGCAATTATAATTATTGATCTAATAATTCACAGCAGGGCCCATTGCTGCGCCCACCAAGAGTAACTGTCAGGCCTTACAGTGTTGTGTCAACACCACCACCACCACCAAAGGCCCAATTTTTCAGCCCCTGTTCAACAGGGGCATGCAATTATAATTATTGATCTAATAATTCACAGCAGGGCCCATTGCTGCGCCCACCAAGAGTAACTGTCAGGCCTTACAGTGTTGTGGCACCAGCACCACCATCAAAGGCCCAATTTTTACTACCACTGTTCAACAAATATATGTTATTACAATTCCTGATATAATTGTTGACAGCAGGGCGTTCCAGCACCCACCAAGAGTAACTGTGAGTGCTTACAGTGTTGTGCCAACACCAACACCTAAGGGGCCAATTTCTGCAGAGTATATACGGCAGGTCCCTACTTTCAAACATCCAACTTACAAACGACTACTACTTGCAAACGGAAGAAGACAACAGGAAGTGAGAGGAAATCTACCCCTTGGAAGGAAAATTCTCTCCTGTAAGAATTAATATGGGAGAAAGGTGTCTCCTCTCTACTGATGCTTTATCACCAATCCTTGTTTCAATAAAAACACCACATTTCAAAAACAGTTGTCATTGGGACGCAAAGTGAGGTGAAATGTTCTGAACAGGGGCACAGACAGCAAAACAAATGATACAGGGGTGATAACCCTTCCCTATGTTTTCCAAAAAGCTTAA
Organism: Rana muscosa; assembly: GCA_029206835.1. Taxonomy (NCBI): domain Eukaryota; kingdom Metazoa; phylum Chordata; class Amphibia; order Anura; family Ranidae; genus Rana; species Rana muscosa. The sequence goes on from CM055116.1 coordinate 674,321,998, forward strand.
AAATAGGTATTTGGGCTGGAGCTACACTTAAACAATGTAGCTGTTCAAAATTACAAACAGATTCTACATAAGAACAAACCTACAGTCCCTGTCTTGTATGCACCGCCTGTATACGGCTGTTCAGAGTATATAGGGCCTTTTTTATTTTGTGTGCGGGGTTCCCCTTAATATCCATACAAGACCCAAAGGGGCTGGTAATGGGCTGGGGTAGGGGGGGGGGTTGATGGGGTAGCTATGCCATTTTTCTTAAAGATTTTCATCCATATTACCGGGACCAGACATTACATTAAAGCCGCAAGCAGTTTTAAATGGCTTTTTTTTCCTTTAGAAATGTTATTTTGTGCAGGGACAGTTCTAAACACGGGAAACACGTGGGACTTCACAGGCATACTTTAGACACCCCCCAGGTACAATATTTAGAGGAATATTTGACTTTTTTTTTTCACTTTATGCATCATTAAAATGACTGCTCCCGGAAAACGTCCGTTTTTAAAACTTCTTTTTGCATTGATACATGTCCCCTGGTGCAGAACCCGGGTTCCCAAACTCTGTTTAGGACAATAACATGGATAATAGTCGTTATAATTAGCACTTTAGAATCCGAACGTTTGCATCCATTGTATTTAATAGGGTTCTAATGTTCGTGCGAACTTTCGGTCCGTTCGCGGGTTCTGGTGCGAACCGAACCCGGGGGTGTTCGGCTCTTCACTATCTGAGACCAGTCATTTCACTGGGTATGTAGCAAGGTCTCTGGCCTCCTTCCGTCTAATGGGAACCTCCAGGGCCAGAGATAGCTGACATCCTTCTGTATATGGTGGGTTGTAAGGCATAGTGGGTGCAAGGTGGATAAAGTTATTGGGTGCCAGACACTTCTTGAATGCAAAGGAGATGTTTATTTCTCTTACAAACTTTTATGGGGGAAAGAGGGTTAGGGCCAGAACACCGTTAAGCAGTTGCAAGTTCAATTAGCAGATTCTGAGACTTCAATAGGAAGACAGCTGTGCAAGGAAAGGCCTCCAGCCAGACCCCACATCTGCACATGCAGGAATTCTGTCTCCTATGGCAACAGTCTTTAACAGTTCCTAACACAAAGCATAACAGTTCCTTCACTTTCTCTACAACTTTTCCTTGTAGTTTAGCACACTGAGCTCTCGGTCTCTCGCTAGACCCTCTGATTTACTGTCATTGAATCCCTTGAGCTCCTGCAATCTTCATGGTGGTATCTTCCTCAAGCGCCACCCCGCCTCTCTGCTGGGTCCCTAGCTTGGCACTCCAGATACTTCTCAAGCTTCACCCCACAGGCCTGTATGGTCCGTGGCTTGACACACAATGCTGCTCTGCAAGCGTCACCTCCACTGGCTGAGTCCCTGACTTGATCACAGCCTGAAGGTTCCCGATTCTTCACCGTGCCTATTCAGTGAGAATACTGCTCCGGTACTTGCTTCAGTTACTCACTGTGGTCCCTGGTAATAAGGCGGATAGGCCCTTAGTGGCGACAGCTTCCACCTAAGGAGATCGGTCACAAACAAAAGAGTGTGCACACACACAGCAACCTGTCAAGTTTGCCAGTGTCTGGATTAAAAGAGAAGTATGGGAATCCATTTTTTTTAATCATACTTACCTAGTTGGATGCAGCATCAGTCTGATGCTGCATCTGTCCCCTGCCGGCTCTACACTTAGAACCGATCGATCAAACACCGCCATTGCCTCGGTTCTTACAGCTCCCTCAGTAGAGAGCTGCTGACTGTCAAACTGTCAGCAGCTCTCTTCTCTTTCCCCCCAGCAGTCATTGGAGCACGGGGCTGTGGAGGAGGCGGGTGCGGCCAGCTCAGCCTCTTAGTGGCTCACTGAGAGGCTGAGCTGGGTGCCGGTCCAGGCATGTGGGTGGATCCCGACTTTATTGTCGCAATCTTTTGACCAAGCCTGGGCCGGCTATGTGACATTCTGCTTTAATGTGGAAAATGGAAAACATATTCTAATCTTGGCTAACCATTTTTTTTTTACTGAAATGTCTAGGTACAAAGCAACAATGCCTGGACTCACGGGCAACAATAAAAGCGTGACAGAGGTTTGTACTCTTCCCACACTATTTATTAAAAAAGAAAAAGTAAAAAAGTTTGGGCTTTAATGACTAAAAGCAGTACCCCTGTTGTCTGCTCCTCAACACTGTAGTCATGCTTTGCATGTCCCTTAAGTTGTAACTTTGGTTTTGCTACAAATTGTTGTAATTGATAAAACAGCCATTATTTAATTATTAAAACTTGTCTAGCAGCTTCACTCTACAGTGATTTACGATTTCCTATAACTGCCAAATAAAGCTGAATTTTTTCTGCTATACAATTTAGCTGCGGACAGCAGTTATTTGGCAGTTAGGATTTCCCAGATTTCCTCCCCCATCAGTAGACTTTTTTGCTCTTTCACAGAACTTTGCACAGAGACTGGTGTTAGCTGCCATGCAACCTGATGTATGTACAGCGCCCTGGGGTTTAGTCAGGGAGCTCCTCACCAAATTCCTTGTCAGGAGTAGCTATTGTGGATAGTTGTTAGAGATCCATTGATTTCTCCCTAAGTTTGGCCTTGTTGTACTTTTCTGTTCTGCCACTAGGTGGCCGGACACTTGGTGACATTAGATGTGAGAAGGACATTTTAAGGTCAAGTTATGGGTATATGGGATATCTCAGCGAATGTGCAGCGGTTTTCTTGAATCCCTTAGCCTGCTGTGCGAACCTATATATTCGGGTGGAGTCAGGTGATCTATGTTCTGTGCCACCTGGACCGCTGTCTGGGTGGACGTGTGTGATAAGCCCCAGGCTGCTAGGCCAGAGATTGTGCCTATCCCGGGAGAATCTGGCTGCCAGGCTGTGTGAGGGCCTATCCAAAGATAAGAGGGCAGCGCAGGGTTGTAACTGCGGCTTGCAGTTCAACCAGAGGTGACGGTTCTGTCGGCTGGAGAGCCTGTCAGTGGTTGGAGGTAAAAGGGAAGCTGTTGCCACGAAGGGACCAATTGCCTTTACCAGGGACCACAGTGAGTAACTGAAGCAAGTACCCGGACCATATTCTCACCGAAGGGCATGTTGGAGAATCTGAAAACTTCAGGCGGTGAGCAAGTCAGGGACCCAATCAGCAGAGGAGACGCTTGCAGAGCAGCCTTGTGTGTCAAGCTAGGGACCAAGCTGGTCAGCAGGCATGAAGCTTGAAGGTATTCGAAGTGCCACTCCACAAGGGATTCTGAGTCAGTGAATCAGAGGGTCCAGTGAGAGACCAGAAGCTCAGTATTGAAGAACTACAAGGATCAGTGTAGTGGGGCTTAAAGAACTGTTACTGTTGAGTTAGGAACTGTTAAAGGACTATTATAATAGGATAGCAATCCTGCACGTGCAGAAGTGGCGCCTTGCTGGGGCCTTTCCCTGTACGGCTGTCCTCCTATTGAAGTCTCTGAGTCTGCCATTTGAGTTTGCAACTATGTAAGGGTGTCCTGGCCCTAACCCTCTTCCCCCCAAAATATATAAAAAAGACTGCCAAAAGAATTAAAACCTCTTTTACATCCAAGAAGTGTCTGCCGCCCAATGACTTTTACCATCTTTGCACCCACTATGCCTCACAACCCACCACATACTGAAGGATGTCAACTATCTTTGGCCTTGGAGGTTCTCATCAGACCAAAAGAGGTGCTACATGCTACATATGTAATATGGCATATACAGCATGTGAACAATATGGGAGAAATCTAAAATAATAATTTTAAAGGCTTATAAGCAAGTTATTGTCATAAAAAGTGTTTGGGGACCCGGGTCCTGCCCCAGGGGACATGTATCAATGCAAAAAAAAGTTTTAAAAGTGGATGTTTTTTTCGGGAGCAGTGATTTTAATAATGCTTAAAGTGAAACAATAAAAGTGAAATATTCCTTTACATTTCATACCTAGGGAGTGTGTATAGTATGCCTGTAAAGTAGCGCTTGTTTCCCGTGCTTAGAACTGTCCCTGCACAAAGTGTCATTTCTGAAGGAAAAAAGTCATTTAAAAGCACACGCGGCTATAATGAATTGTCGGCTCCCGGCAATACAGAGAAAAGTCATTGATAAAAAAAAAAAATGCGTGGGGGTCCCCCCTAATTCAATTACCAAGCCCTTCAGGTCTGGTATGGATATTAAGGGGAACCCTGCGTCAAATTTAAAAAAAAAATTACGTGGGGTTCCCCCCAAATATCCATACAAGACCCTTCAGGTCTGGTATGGATTTTAAGGGGAACTCCACGGCAAATGTAAAAAAAAAATGACGTGGAGGTCCCCCCAAAAATCCATAACAGACCCTTTTTCCGAGCACGCAACCTGGCAGGCCGCAGGAAAAGACAATTTTACAATTACATGTACCCCTTACCAATTCACATAGGGGGGTGGGATCTGGGGGTCCCCTTTGTTAAAGGGGTCTTACAGATTCCGATAAGCCCCCTTCCCGCAGACCCCCACAACCACCGGGCAAGGGTTGTGGGGATGAGGCCCTTGTCCCCATCAACATGGGGACATGGTGCTTTGAGGGGTCACAGACCCCCAAAGCATCCTCTCAATGTTGAGGGCATTTGGCCTGGTACGGTTCAGGAGGGGGGGCAAGTGTTTGGATAAAGGGTCTAGTATGGATTTTTGGGGGGAACTCAACGCCATTTTGTTTTTAAATTTGGCATGGAGTTCCCCTTAAAATCCATACCAGACCTGAAGGGTCTGGTATGGATATTTGGGGGGGACACCACGTCATTTTTTTTTTTAATTTGACGCAGGGTTCCCCTTAACCGCTTAACGACCGCCCACTGTAATTATACGTCGGCAGAATGGCACGGACAGGCACAATCATGTACCTGTATGTGCCTGCCTTCGTATGGGTGGGGGGTCCGATTGGACCCCCCTCCGGTACAGTGAGCGGCCGGGATCGCTTCGGGAGCGATCCGTGATGAGGGGGCCGCCATTCGATTCTGGCCACCCCCTCGCGATCGCTCCCGGCGAATCAAATGCTTCCTCTGCCTGTGTAATGTTTACACAGGCAGGAGGAAGTGATGTCATCCCTCATGCGGCGCTCACATATACCGAGCGCCGCATGAGAGAAGACACACAGGTTAGTGCACAAACACTACACTAACACCAGCACACATAGGTACATAAATCGCCCCCCAGGCCCCCCCAGATCACCCCCCAGTCACAGTGTCACTGATTGCAGTGACCATTTATTTACTGATCACTGCAATCAGTTACATTTGTGACTGTAAAAGTGTCAGGGCAGTTAGTTTAGGTCCAGTGTAGCCCCCTAACCCCCCCTAATAAAGGTTTAACCCCTTGATCGCCCCCCAGGTAACCCTTTCACCCCCTAGCACCGCCGTCACTAAGCGATCGTTTTTCTGATCGCTGTTTTAGTGTCGGTGATGCCGATAGGTAGCCAGTTATTTTTTTTAGGTTCGCCGCAGTTTTTATAGCGTCGGGTACCCCATATATTACCTAATAAAGGTTTAACCCCTTGATCGCCCCCCCAGGTAACCCTTTCACCCGTGTCACTAAGCGATAGTTTTTCTGATCGCTGTCTTAGTGTCGGTGATGCCGATAGGTAGCCAGTTATTTTTTTAGGTTGGCCGCAGGTTTTTATAGCGTCGGGTACCCCCATATATTACCTAATAAAGGTTTAACCCCTTGATCGCCCCCCCAGGTAACCCTTTCACCCCATTTTGCCAGTGTCACTAAGCGATCGTTTTTCTGATCGCTGTCTTAGTGTCGGTGATGCCGATAGGTAGCCAGTTATTTTTTTTAGGTTCGCCGCAGGTTTTTATAGCGTCGGGTACCCCATATATTACCCAATAAAGGTTTAACCCCTTGATCGCCCCCCCAGGTAACCCTTTCACCCCCTAGCACCGCTGTCACTAAGCGATCGTTTTTCTGATCGCTGTCTTAGTGTCGGTGATGCCAATAGGTAGCCAGTTATTTTTTTTAGGTTCGCCGCAGGTTTTTATAGCGTCGGGTACCCCCATATATTACCTAATAAAGGTTTAACCCCTTGATCGCCCCCCCAGGTAACCCTTTCACCCCATTTTGCCAGTGTCACTAAGCGATCGTTTTTCTGATCGCTGTCTTAGTGTCGGTGATGCCGATAGGTAGCCAGTTATTTCTTTTAGGTTCGCCGCAGGTTTTTATAGCGTCGGGTACCCCATATATTACCTAATAAAGGTTTACCCCCTGATTGCCCCTAGTTAACCCTTTCACCAGTGATCACCATATAAGTGTTACGGGTGACGCTGGTTAGTTAGTTTGCTTTTTATAGTGTCAGGGCACCCGCCGTATATAACCCAATAAAGGTTTAACCCCCTGATCGCCCGGCGGGTGATATCAATTAGGTTTTAGCGTCAGAGAGGGTCTGCGTCGCCCCAGGCAGCGTCAGGTTAGTGCCAGTAACGCTAACACCCACGCGTGAAGCATACACCTCCCTTCGTGGTATAGTATCTGAACAGATCAATATCTGATCAGATCTATACTAGCGTCCCCAGCAGTTTAGGGTTCCCAAAAACGCAGTGTTAGCGGGATCAGCCCAGATACCTGCTAGCACCTGCGTTTTGCCCCTCCGTCCAGCCCAGGCCACCCAAGTGCAGTATCGATCGATCACTGTCACTTACAAAACACAACACACATAACTGCAGCGTTCGCAGAGACAGGCCTGATCCCTGCGACTCCAGTGCTGTAGGAGGTGATTTCACCACCACAGTTAAAAAAAAAAGCATATACTGTATGCCGAAGCATTGGGGCAGCAGGAGCGATTTTGCTCCTAATGCCGCGTACATACGGTCGAAATTCCGACGGAGGCTTGCCCGTGGAAAAGTCCGACCATGTGTGTGCGGCATAACTTTTGCGGGAGGATGCCCCCATGCTTCGGCATATATAAATGGTGCATGTATGCCCATCATTAGAAATGGGTGAATGAAGGGAGGTATTCTAATGGTGGGCATACCCACCGATCAATCTCTTTTTTCGTTCAGCCAAAAGGCTGCATGAAAAAAAAGATTACAATACATGTCCAACAAGGACCAGCAACGTACTGGTATGTTGCTGGACTTTGAATGTTTATACCAGAATGATGCCTGAGGGTTTAGGTATCATCTTGGTATCATTCTTTTCAGCCAGCGGCCGGCTTTCATGTAAAAGCAATTCTAGTGGCTAATTAGCCTCTGGACTGCTTTTACAAGCAGTGGGAGGGAATGTCCCCCCCCCCCCCGGATATAAAAAGCGCCATTGGGAAATTGGGAAAGCATTTTATCACACCGATCTTGGTGTGGTCAGATGCTTTGAGGGCAGAGGAAAGATCTAGGGTCTTATAGACCCCAGTTTTTTTCAAAAAAAGAGTACCTGTCACTACCTATTGCTATCATAGGGGATATTTACATTCCCTGAAATAACAATAAAAATTATTTAAAAAAAAATATGGAAGGAACAGTTTAAAAATAAAATAAAAAAGCAAAATTAATAATAAAAAAATAAAAAAAAGCACCCCTGTCCTGCCCTGCTCTTGCGCAATGGCGAACGCAAGCGTCGGTCTGGCGTCATATGTAAACAGCAATTGCACCATGCATGTGAGGTATCACCGCGAAGGTCAGATCGAGGGCAGTCATTTTAGCAGTAGACCTCCTCTGTAAATCTAACGTGGTAACCTGTAAAGGCTTTTAAAGGCTTTTAAAAATGTATGTAGTTTGTCGCCAATGCGCGTTTGTGCGAAATTTTAAAGCATGTTGTGTTTGGTATCTATGTACTCGGCCTAAGATCATCTTTTTTATTTCATCAAACATTTGGGCAATATAGTGTGTTTTAGTGCATTAAAATTAAAAAAAGTGTATTTTTTCCCCAAAAAATGCGTTTGAAAAATCGCTGCGCAAATACTGTGTGTAAAAAAAAATGCAACACCCACCATTTTAATCTGTAGGGCCTTTGCTTTAAAAAAAATATATAATGTTTGGGGATTCAACATAATTTTCTTGCAAAAAAAAAAGTGGTTAGAAGAGTGGATGTAAGCTTCCTAATGTTGTGTATAAAATGCCAGGACAGTTCAAAACCCCCCCAAATGACCCAATTTTGGAAAGTGGACACCCCAAGCTATATACTGAGAGGCATGTTGAGTCCATTGAATATTTTATATGTTGACACAAGTTGCGGAAAAAAGACAATTTATTTTTATTTATTTATTATTTTGCACAAAGTTGTCACTAAATGATATATTGCTCAAACATGCCATGGGCATATGTGGAATTACACCCCAAAATACATTCTGTTGCTTCTCCTGAGTACGGGGATACCACATGTGTGAGACTTTTTGGGAGCCTAGCCGCGTACGGGACCCCAAAAACCAAGCACCGCCTTCAGGCTTTCTAAGGGTGTAAATTTTTGATTTCACTCCTCACTGCCTATCACAGTATCGGAGGCCATGGAATGCCCAGATGGCACAAACCCCCCCCAAATGACCCCATTTCGGAAAGTAGACACCCCAAGCTATTTGCTGAGAGGTATGGTGAGTATTTTGCAGATCTCGCTTTTTGTCACAAAGTTTTGAAAATTGAAAAAAAAAAAAATTATTTTCTTTCTTCATTTTCAAAAACAAATGAGAGCTGTAAAATACTGCCTCTCAGCAAATAGCTTGGGGTGTCTACTTTCCATAATGGGGTCATTTGGGGGGGTTTTGTGCTATTTTGGCATTTATGGCCTGCGAAACTGTGATAGGTAGTGAGGAGTGAAATCAAAAATTTGTGCCCTTAGAAATCTTGAAGGCGGTGATTGGTTTTCGGGGTCCCGTACGCGGCTAGGCTCCTAAAAAGTCCCACACATGTGGTATCCCCATACTCAGGAGAAGCAGCAAAATGTATTTTGGGGTGCAATTTCACATATAACCATGGCATGTGTGAGCAATATATCATTTAGTGACAACTTTTTGTAATTTTTTTTTTTTTTGTCATTATTCAATCACTTGGGACAAAAAAAAAGAAATTCAATGGGCTCAACATGCCTCTCAGCAATTTCCTTGGGGTGTCTACTTTCTAAAGTTGGGTCATTTGGGGGGGTTTTGTGCTATTTTGGCATTTTATGGCCTTCAAAACTGTGATAGGTAGTGAGGAGTGAAATCAAAAATTTGCGCCCTTAGAAATCCTGAAGGCGGTGCTTGGTTTTCTGGGGCCCGTACGCGGCTAGGCTCCCAAAAAGTCCCACACGTGTGGTATCCCCGTACTCAGGAGAAGCAGCAAAATGTATTTTGGGGTGTAATTCCACATATAACCATGGCATGTGTGAGCAATATATCATTTAGTGACAACTTTTTGTATTTTTTTTAGTCATTATTCAATCAAAATATTCAATGGGCTCAACATGCCTCTCAGCAATTTCCTTGGGATGTCTACTTTCCAAAATGGGGTCATTTGGGGGGGTTTTGTACTGCCCTGACATTTTAGCACCTCAAGAAATGAGATAGGCAGTCATAAATTAAAAGCTGTGTAAATTCCAGAAAATGTACCCTAGTTTGTAGACGCTATAACTTTTGCGCAAACCAATAAATATATGCTTATTGACATTTTTTTTACTAAAGACATGTGGCTGAATACATTTTGGCCTAAATGTATGACTAAAATTGAGTTTATTCGATTTTTCTTATAACAAAAAGTAGAAAATATAATTTTTTTTAAAAAATGTCAGTCTTTTTCCGTTTATATCGCAAAAAATAAAAATCGCAGAGGCAATCAAATACCATTAAAAGAAAGCTCTATTTGTGGGAAGAAAAGGACGCAAATTTTGTTTGAGTACAACATTGCATGTCCGCACAATTTCCAGTTAAAGCAGCGCAGTGCCAAATTCTGAAAACACCTCTGGTCCTTTAGCTACAAAATGGTCCGGGGCTTAAGTGGTTAATATCCATACCAGATCTGAAGGGCGTGGTAATTGAATTTGGGGGGACCCCCACGCATTTTTTTTATCAATTAAAGGAATTTAAAGGAATATTTCACTTTTATTGTTTCACTTTATGCATTATTAAAATCACTGCTCCCGAAAAAACTGATGTTTTTAAAACTTTTTTTTGCATTGATACATGTCCCCTGGGGCAGGACCCGGGTCCCCAAACACTTTTTATGACAGTAACTTGCATATAAGCCTTTAAAATTAGCACTTTAGATTTTTCATGTTCGCGTCCCATAGACTTTAACGGTGTTCGGATGTTCGAACAAATTTATTGCCTGTTCGCAAGTTCTGGTGCGAACCGAACTGGGGGGTGTTCGGCTCATCCCTAATAGCCATGTCTGGACTGCTGAACTCATGAGAAAGACTTTGACATGTGGGCATTGAATTCTAAGGTAAGGGAATGATCACTTTGCAAAGAGGTCATTCACTACTGCTTTAATCCATCAACTCCAGTATTTGTAGTTTACCTGAGAGTGTTTTTTCTTAAATAAAGCTAATATAATCATGTGTGGTATAATAATGTAAAGGTGGTGAGTGTTCCTAAATTGTCATTTCACTTTTAAGCCTCGTTTACACAATAGGTTTAAGTTACTAAAGGCAAATAGGGGTTGATTTACTAAAGGCAAATAGACTGTGCACTGTGCAGTTGCTCCAGAGCTTAGTAAACAATGAAAAGCTTCACTTTGCAAAGAATACCCAATCACATTCAAGGAAAATTTAAAAAAAGAGCATTTTTGCTGGCACATAATTGGATGATGAAAGTCAGCAGAGCTTCTGCTAATTTACTAAGCTCTGGAGCAACTGCTCTTACAGGATGCAACTGCACTTTGCAAAGTGCACAGTCTATTTGCCTTCAGTAAATCAACCCCATAGACTCTGCAAGCGCAGTTGCACTCATTTTCCCCAGAGATTAATAAATGTGGTAAAGCTCTACTTCATAAAGAATACCTAATCAGGTGCAAGAAATGTTTTTAAAAAACAGCATTTTTGCTTGCACATGATTAGATGATGAAAATCAGCAGAGCTTCACCACATTTACTAAGCTCTGGGGAAAATGAGTGCAACTGAACTTGCGAAGTGCACAGTCTATTTGCCTCTAGTAAATCCACCCCTATATGTGCATAAAAATGAATGGAAAAAACCTTTTCAAACGACAAATTTTTCATTATTAATTTTTTATTGCATTTTAGTGTAAATATGAGATCTGAGGTCTTTTTGACTCCAGATCTCATATTTAAGAGGTCCTGTCATGCATTTTTTCTAATACAAGGGATTTTACATTTTTTTTAAAGAACAGTGTAAAAAGAAAAAAGAAAAGGTAAAATAAATGAGAAAAAAAAAATATTTTTTTTAAAGTGCCCTGCCCCGCCAAACTTGCGTACAGAAGCGAACACATACGTGAGTATCGCCCGAATATGAAAACTGTGTTTCAAACAACACATGTGAGGTATCACCACGATCGTTAGAGCGAGAGAAATAATTCTAGCACTAGACCTCCTCTGCATCTCAAAACATGCAACCTGTAGAATATTTTAAACGTCGCATATGGAGATTTTTAAGGGTAAAAGTTTATAAAAAAAAAAAATGGGGTAATTCTACTGTTGTCTTATTTTTTAATTAAAAAAAAGTATATTTTTTCCCCAAAAAGTGCACTTGTAGACCGCTGCGCAAATACCGTGTGACAAAAACTATTGCAACGACCACCATTTTATTCTCTAGGGTGTTAGAAACAAAATATATAATGTTCGGGGGTTCTAAGTCATTTTCTAGGAAAAAAAAATGAAACAACAAGTTTGAAAAATAGGCCCGGTCCTTAAGTGGTTAATTTTCCAGACATGGTGTATGCTTTCACTGGAAGAATCTGCTACAGTATATTACCTTTTTGTTTTATTTCACTGAGGCAGTTGGGCCATTACTACTAAGATAAAATAGGACATAGCCTTTGGCAGAGAAGTTTGCCTTAATATAATTAATATAATTCTAGGATGCACCCCAACATGTCTACTTATCATGGAAAGAGCTAGGATTCATCTTTTTTAACACAAAACTTTAAGGCCTGATTCACACCTATGCGTTTTATTTTTGGTGTTTTTTTGCACTACAGTCCATTTAACATGGTTTCCTATGGGACACGTTCACATCTATGTTTTTTTCAGTCGCTGCAGTTTTGGAAAGGGTCAGGGACTTTTTTTTATTTCAAAACAATGTGTTTTTGGTTCATTTGACTTCAATTGACATGCTGCAGAAAAGCATACAGTGCATTTTTGACATGTTTTGTGTTTATTAATCTATCAACAACAAATTGGTAAAAAAAAAAAAACATTAAAACTGCAAAACGCATCAAAAAGGGGTGTGCAAAAATGCAAAACGCACAACAAAAAGCACTGCAGAAACAGATCAAAAGCAAACTACATAGGAGTGAACCAGGCCTAATCATCTTAAGACAATGACATGAATGACAAACCATTTAATAAAGCTAAACTAAATTATTTTAATTTCTCAGAAGTTTTTTCTCAACAAATAAGTGATGCATTTTTATAAAGATTAAAAGTTGGAATTACTCGAAAGTTAAGTTTTCGAGTAAGTAAAGCTTAATGGTTAATCAATATTCCACTGGTGACAGTTTTATACTAAGAGCTTATGTTGGAAAACACTAGTTGCTGAATATGGGACTTAAAAAAAAAAAAAAAGGAATTAATGCGCTGTTAAGACATTTTTTTTTACATTCCTTGGTCCCAAGAAATGAAACTCAGATGTTACCCACATTTCAAATCTCTGCCATAGTGTAAATAAAATGTTGTGTGTATGGCTCTCCATAAAACCTAACCATAAATTAACATACACATTTAATCCAAACACAAAACATATCCCCGAAACCTCATCATTTCCCACTAAGTAGTCAAACAACCAAACCAATCAAAGCGCCCACGGCACAGCTTCTACAGTAACAGTTTACTGTTACCAGAGTCGACTTGTGCATTTGTCAAAAGAAAATAAAGCAAAATTCCCAATTGTTATATTTTATTGCTGGTGGTGTTTAATCCCTCACAGCAAGATACAATGCAGTTGCACGGTATAGCGAAAGCATTTGGCTTTCTCATCATGAAATATGTTTTAGAATATGAAGCATGATTAAAAGCTTTTTAATCGTAGTCCTGAAAGCAAAGCTATGAATAGCACAACCACAAATATCCTGGAATTCACAATTTACAAACTGTTTTTCCAATGAGGGGAAAATAAAATCTTGTAGTAGTTCCAAAGGAGCAGCGATTGTGTCTGGTTTCTAAACAAGTTGAATTCAGAGAAACGAGAGGGTGGCAGACAAATAATCCTTAATAACAATTTATACAATTCAAACATTATAGAGAGAGATATAGTCAAAGCCCTTAGTTAAAACAGCTTGGCAAATATCAGGGGGCACCAACCCTAAGTGCATGTAAAATGGTAAATGAGGAAATTGGGCGTTAAATGGTGATACACTGATGATATAGCGTACACATATATAAGTTTAAAAATAGTCGTTTATTCAAATATAAAAAACATACATACATATAGAGAAAAGAGGGCTATCAAAGTGGCCCAGAGATAAATACAGTGGAACCTCGGATTGCGAGTAACGCGGTTAACGAGCGTTTTGCAATACGAGCACTGTATTTTTAAAAATCGTAACTCGGCTTGCGAGTGTTGTCTCGCAAAACAAGCACGATTCAGGCCAAAGCGGTGTGCAGTACCGCCTTTGGCCTGATGTGGGGGGGCACCGGAGTTGAGCAGAGCCAAACTTCGCCGATAGCAGCCGATCGACTCCGTTCGGCAATGCACGGAAAGGCCCGAGGACAGCACGGCTGATCTCAGCAAATCTCGAGAACAAAGTCTGTGACAGGGGTCACTTTGGGCACAGGGTGAGCAAGAAAATAATGGACATTAAGAATATGTCTTGGATTGCTTTAAAATGGTGATATTTTTCCACAATATTCCCCAGGATATCTGTAAAGAACTATTTACTGTTTGATTATGAACTCAACAGGTTAACTGAAAAGTGACTCCTTCATGATGTTGGGACACATACTGTTAGATGCTAATGTCACCACATCCAGCCCCCACCTGTGTCTGCTAAGATGTCAGATGTGTATTGGGAGACAGTGAGGCTAGCCTAAAGGTCACGTGTCTGAGTCATCACTGTAGTTAATTAGCTCATGTAAATTAGGTCTGGTCAAAGGTGTATTGTCTGAGGAGAATGTAAGAACCTCCTCTCTGTGTGTATAAAACTGGGAGTTTGTCATTAAAGATTGTCAGTCCAGTTGGAAACTTTATACAGAGTGTTTGTCTCGTATGTTTGGAAGGATTAATCCTATGGGAAGCGGTCGCCTGACTGTGGAGGATCGGCAGTGGATGTGTGTCCAGAGAGGGAATATCCTAAACGGCGTTAACCCCTTTCATACTTGGGGTGCCGTTACAAAGTCTTTCCGAGGTTTGCCGTGGTCAGCCGCGGTGTCCTCGGGCCTTTTCGGTTGTTTGCGAGGCTCTCCGGCGCCCCCTTGCCTCTGGCCGCATGCGGTATTGCATGCCATTGAAGTCAATGCGGAACAAATTATTTTAGCTTCCATTGACTTCAATGGGGAAACTCGCTTTGATATGCGAGTACTTTGGATTACGAGCATTCTCCTGGAACAAATTATGCTCGTAATCCAAGGTTCCACTGTACTGTAAAATCATATACACAGCATGACATCAAAAAGGTGTTAGATGGAGATGGCCAACATGTTTCACGACTCAAACAGCCGCTTCTTCAAGGCTTTATTCCAAAATATGCACCTTCTTAGCCAATGACACTACAAAACTCCAAATCCACTCCCTGGTTATCTCTCGCCTCGACTACTGCAACTCCCTCCTCATTGGCTTACCTTTAAATAGGCTATTCCCCCTTCATGAATGCTGCTGCCAGACTCATTCACCTTACAAACCACTCAGCGTCTGCTATCCCTCTCTGTCAATCCCTCCATTGGCTGCCACTTACCCAACAAATTAAATTCAAGATACTAACAATAACAATAACATACAAAGCCATCCACAACTCGGGCCCCAAACAACACCACTAATCTAGTCTCAAAATACCAATCGAATCGTTCTCTTCCTTCCTTCTAAGACCTCCTGCTCTCTGGTTCCCTTGTCACCTCATCCCACTTTCGCCTCCAGGGCTACTTCCGAGCCTCTCCAATCCTTTGCAATTCTCTACTCCAAACTGTCCAACTATTTCCAGCTCTATCCACTTTTAGGCGATCCCTAAAAACGTTTCTCTTTATCCCACCCACACCTAACAACTGTACTTTCATTTTCTTCACCAGGTCCTTACCCACAGTTAATACCTTTTGTATCACTTGACCCTCCCTTCTAGATTGTAAGCTCTAAAGAGCAGGGCCCTCTGATTCCTCTTGTATCAAATTGTATTGTAATTGTACTGTCTGCCCTCACGTTGTAAAGTGCTGTGCAAACTGCTGGTGCTATATAGATCCTGTATAATAATAATAACATATTACAACAGTTTAAAGACATACGGGTTTCCATGTTCCCAAGTGTGTTATATTGGGTAATAGGGGTGAGCTGATGATTTGGTTTGCAGAGAACTTTGGCTGTTCAGGCATTCTCGGGCCAAACATTATATATAAAAGCAGTATTTCTACTGCTTCTATATATAATAGCTTTCCACTGTCACTGGTTCCTAATAAAACGAAGGGTACTTGCATCCCTATAGACCACTGAAATCACTGGGTATACCCATCATTTAAGCAAAGGGCATCAATTTCAGTGACATAACTGCCCAAATATGGCCACTTCCAGGTTCCAATAAGCCCCTGTTCACAAACCCCCCATAACCGCTGACCAGGGTTGCAGGGAAGAGGCTCTTGTCCTCATCAACATTGGGACATGATAGAGGTATTCCCCATGTTGGGGTTATGGTAAGGGGGACGCTCGTTTTCCCTACCCCTTCCCTGGCGATTTAGGCAGCATGCTTAGATTAAGGGTCTGGTTTGGAATTCCTGGGGGACTTTTTTTTGTGTGAGGTACCCTTGAAATCTATACCAGATTGAAAGGGTCTGGTAAGCATTTTGGGGGGGGGGGGGGGGTCTATGCAAATTTTTGTCATTCTTACTGTAGGTTGATCTCTCTCTTAGTCTAGTGTCAGGATACACCACACAGTTAGAAAGCACACATAGGGAACACATGTAACCCTTTGATTGCCCCTGATGTTAACCCCTTCCCTGCCAGTGTGGTTTATACAGTGTCAGTGCACTGATCACTGTATTGGTTTCACTGGTTCCCAAAGAGTATCACTTAGAGCCCAATATGTCCCCCGCAATGTCACAGTCCCGCTAAAAGTCACTGTTCACCGCCATTACTAGTAAAAAAGAAAAAGTCCCTAAATCTATCCCATAGTTTGTAGATGCGATAACTTTTGTGCAAACCAAATAAATATATGCAAATTGGGATTTTTTTTTGCCAAAAATATGTAGCAGAATACAAAATGGCCTAAACTGATGAAGAAATTACATTTTTTACATATTTTTATTGGATATGTTTTATAGCAGAAAGTAAAATATTGTTTTTTTTTTTTCAATATTGTTGCTCTTTTTGTGTATAGCACAAAAAATAAAAACCGCAGTGGTGATCAAATACCACCAAAAGAAAGCTCTACTTGTGGGAAAAAAAGGACATACATTTTGTTTGGGTACAGCGTCACATGACCACGCAATTGTCAATTTAAGTAACGCAGTGCCGTATCGCAAAAAATGGCCTGGTCATTAAGGGGGTAAATCCTTCCGGGCTGAAGTAGTCTCAAATATGGATTCGCTATGGTTTGACACTTTTTTCCTTTGTAAATGTCAGAGCTGCTGTAGCATTTTCTATACAACACAGAGCTGTGCCCCCTCACAGGCAGAATTAGGACACTACTGCAAGCATGTTATTTCAGTGAATTTGGCCTTTTTAATTGTTACTTATAGTTTTAAAAAAAAATCTGCTTCTGGTCAAACTGATTTTTTATTTACTTTTTGTATCATTTGTTTGTGTTCCCTAGGGTAGTACCTACCCCATGCTATTTTAACCACTTAAATACAAGGCATTTTCACCCCCTTCCTGCACAGGCCAAATTTCAGCTTTCAGCGCTGTAACATTTTGAATGAAAATTGCGTGGTCATACAACACTGTACCCAAATTAAATTTTAATAATTTTTTCCCTCACAAATACAGCTTTCTTTTGGTGGTATTTGATCACATCTGCGGTTTTTATTTTTTGCGCTATGAACAAAAAAAGAGTGACAATTTAAAAAAAAACACAATATTTTTTACTTTTTGCTATAATAAATATCCCCAATTTATTTTTTTCTCAGTTTAGGCCGATATGTATTCTTCTACATATTTTTGATTAAAAAAAATCGCAATAAGCGTATATTGATTGGTTTGCACAAAAGTTATAGCGCCTACAAAATAGGTTATTGATTTGTGCCATTTTTATCATTATTTTTTATTTTTTTACTAGTAATGGCAGTGATCTGCAATTTTTATCATGACTGTGACATTGCGACAGACAGATCGGACACTTTTGACACTATTTGGGGACTATTGACATTTATACAGCGATTAGACTTCATTCACACCTGAGCGTAGCGTTTCAAGCGTTTTTACCGGCGTTTTGTCGCACAAATTTGCACCCGTAGAAACGCTCGTTGTCGCACTAGACGCTTGAATCGAGCGTTTCCATTACATTCTGTGACTCCTAAAACGCCCAAATCTGCCCGATTCGTGCGACAAAAAAGGGTCCGGAACTTGTTTGAGCTTCAGGCGTTTGGCTTCAGGCGTTTTGGAGTGGAGATGTGATCAATCTCCATAAAGAATAATGGATTTTTTCCCCTCTAGCGTTTTGTAGCTTCAGGCTTCAGGCTACAAAACGCTCAGGTGTGAATGCAGCCTAAGTGCTATAAATATGCACTGATTACTGTATAAATGTCACTGGCAGGGAAGGGGTTAACACTAGGGGGCGATCAAGGGTTTAAATGTGTTACCTAAAATGGAAAGTCCCCCCAATGGGGTTTTTTGGGCAGCTGGATTCAATGATTGAGAACAATGTAGATATAAAAGGTTTTATTGAATAAAATTCAAGAAGATAGTAACAATTAAGATATGAGCTCTGGTAACATACAATCATAAAATTCTACACAATTTGCAAACACTAAAAATTGTCATACAGCTCAACATGGTATATGTGGAAGCATGTAGCAATTCCTAAATGTGTTACCTAGGGAGTGATCCTAACAGTGGGGGAGGGGACTGACTATGGGAGGAGTCCGATCGGTGTTTCTATATACTAGGAACACACGATCTGTCTCCTCTCCCCTGTCAGGACGTGGATCGATGTGTGTTTACACACACCGATCCACGTTCCTGCTCGGTCACGCAGGATCGTGGGTGCCCGGCGGACATCGTGGCAACCAGGCACGCACATGGGCTCCTCAGCGACGGGGCGGGGGTGGGCGTGCGTACCCCCTATACCGATGTGAAGCCGAGGACGCCATCTGTGGACGTCATATGACTATGGGGGGAAGGAAGTGGTTAATGACTATTAGCCCAGAAAATTAGCATTTTTGATTTGACAGATTCAGGTCCTATGAATTGCATCTGAACAACTTTGAAGTTCACGAACCCTGCTTGAACCGAATCTAGGGCAGTTTGGCGCATCACAATTGGATAATGCATTTGTATGATTGGTGGGGGGGGGGGGGTTAACACTGTGGAATTGAAACCCTGTTACACATTATGCATTGGTCCTAATGAAGTATACCTGAACTTGGTTTCCAAAGCTAAGTTTAGCATGCATGAGCAGACATGTACCCATAAAAAATTTAATTTCTTCCCTTTGACTTAAATGATTCTTTCCTCAGTAGCATACATTTTCAGAGAAAAAAAAATGGTTCACTTTATTAATCTAAATTAGATTTTCATTAATAATTGTGAAACTAAATTTTTCAGAAAGCTGAATTTTGGTGACAGACTAGTTCATAAATTTTTATTGCAGGTGATATGTACATCTTTCACAAATACATTTTCTGTCATTAAGCAAAATGAGATAAAGTCAGAACGCAATGTAGTTTCAATGGATAAAAAACATCTTCTCAGTATTATCTTGCATTATGGTTCGCACGAACATTAATCCACAAAAAAATATGTGAACTTTAGTTGGTTGTTTTACTGTTTAGTATCTAAATGTGTTTCATAAGACTGGTGCTTTTTAAGTAGAATCAGACTAGTGTCCTACAAAATAATAACAAGTAGAAATAAAGACCTGGAATTCCAGTCCCCACAGCCCTGAGCTTCTCCATGCCTTGTGTGACCCCACACTAGCACAGCCAATATCAACATCTGGCAGTACCTGGCAGTCAAGAAAATGCATTTTTAAATGTTAACGCCCCTCCCCACCCTTAGTTGATTATCATCATCATGTGCTTTAAATATGTGTCCAGTACAACTTGCTTTTCTTTCCACTGCATCCATTAAAAAAAAAAAAAGGAACGGGGGCAAACAAAAGCTAAAGAATGCAGCTGTATTACATTTGCAATATTTAACAAAAGACATACTTCATTTTCAGTGATGTTATACATTCACATTCACGTTAAAGTGTTTTTTCCAAGAATTTTTATTTTTCCTAAAAAATAGGGCTTAGATATGATAACTTATCCCGCTATTTCATATGTAAACACATACAGCATTATGAAAGATCAGTCTACCCTGACGATCCACTAGAGTTCTCAGTCCTGCAATCCAGCCATGTCACTTATAATAGGGTGACCAGACATCCCCAGTTTCCGGGGACAGTCCCCGGATTGAGGACACTGTCCCCGGGCCCAAGTCTGTCCCCGGTTTTGTCCCCGGATTGGATTTGAACAGGGGCTGGGGCAATTTCAAAGACAGTCAGTGCAGAATTAATAAAAAAAAAAATCTGAATTACACATCCCCACATGTCCCCAGATTTCATTTTAAAAATCTGGTCACCTTAACTTATAAGAGGTCTCTAGTTCCATTACAAGAACTTCTTTATTTTAAATTATGAAGAATACAGCAGGAGGAGAGGGAGAAGCTCAAGGTGGACAGGAACAGAGCTAGGAACTGTATCAGGGCACTCTCATTACTGGCATTCACAACAGTTTTAAGAAGCCAACTAAGGACTAGGCTTGTGCAATTTGTTTCGTAACGAATCGAAATTCAACTGAATTTAGCAACTTTCGGACATTCAGAAGCATTCGAATTTCCGAACAAAGCAATTACGAATAAAACTGAATCCGAACTAAATTATATCGCAAATAGCGAATGCCCGAATGTCTTCGGCATAATTTGTTATGAAAAAAGTTACGAATGTACGAATCCATACGAAGCACAATAACACTCTGCTCTGCTCTCTGCTTCTCCCTCACTGTGCTGAACTCCCTCTCAAAATGGTGTACAGGGGCGGAGGCTATAGCCGCATGTAAAAAAACGAAAGTAAAGTAAGAGATTTCTAATCCATTCGAAGCACAATAACACTCTGCTCTGCTCTCTGCTCCTCCCTCACTGTGCTGAACTCCCTCTCAAAATGGTGTACAGGGGCGGAGGCTATAGCTGCATGTAAAATATGAGATTTTGAATCGTTACAAATAACCGCTATGTATTTAGAAAAGTACAAATCCATTCGAAGCACATTAGGCATAATAGGCAGCGTCGTTGTGAGAGAGACACGGAAAATTACGAATCAACGAACCCAAAAAAAGTTACGAAAGTAGGAGTTGTGTCCAGAATCAACGAAAAACAATGTACTCTACTGAAAGTACGAATTATAAATCAACGAAAAATAAGGCTTACATTAATACGAACCATTCCGATTCAACGAAAAATGTGCTTGCGAAAATACAAATTAGTCCGAACACGAAAAATCCCATCTAGCAAAATTACGAACGATTACGAATCAACAGGACCGAAAAGAAACGAACCAAAACTAAACGAATTTTTCCGTTGTGCACAAGTCTACTAAGGACTCTGCTCGCGTGACTCTACTCTATTGTCACTTTTGAGAAGGTCAACAATGTATTTATAGATAACCTCTCTCAAATATATTTATTTTTCTATCAAAGGTCATTTAGAAACTTCAATCATAAAGCAGACATTCAATCTCATACATTATTTATAATGCATAGCAGAAACATTGTCCATAAAAAGTATAAAGTGTTACTCAAGACAACGTTTTTGTTTAGCTTTGCATAGATTGGGAAGGAATATTTATTTATTGTTATTATTTAAGGTACTTATATAGCGCTGTCAATTTACGCAGCGCTTTACATATTCATTGTACATTCACATCAGTCCCTACCCTCAAGGAGCTTACAATCTAAGGTCCCTAACTCACATTCGTATACTAGGGGCCAATTTTAGACAGGATCCAATTAACCTACCAGCATGTCTTTGGAGTAGAAGCTTGATCATATTTTATTGGTGCACGTGTCCCCATCGGGGACATTTACATAAACTCTCTGTCTGAGTGAGCGCATTCTCACCTGGACATTAAGTTAAGGACAAATCCCAGCAAAGGCCATAATAAAATATTTTTTGCTAGTGTACAAGATGGCTGGAAACTACACCAGCTTTATATTACTGTCTGAGCCTCCACTGTAAATTTCCCTTCGCTTTCAGTCATGCTTACATCACCAATACAAGAAGAAAAGAAATATATCTCCAGCAATGTAATAAAACCAGAAGAGGTTCTAACTCTTCTCCACTCTATATATGATGAGCATCCCCATGCTCATCTCCAGGACTTCTCCAGAGCCTCTCCCATCCTCTGGAACTCTCTACCCCAATCTGTCTGGCTATCTTCCACTCTGTCCAGGTTTAAAGTGTTACCAAACCCACAACAGTAAAATCATTCTGTGCAGTTATGCATGCTTGTTATTCTCACTGTGGAACCTAAGGGGGTAATCCTCTGCATTTTGTAAACAAGCAGTTTGATCCTGTCTTCTCTGATCTTCCCCTTCTTCTGATAATACAGAGCATTGGGGGCACTGTAACCATGCTCAGTTTGATGTGTATTGCTAGAGAGTTGTTTTTGGTGGGGGGGGGGGGGGTGCATGTGATCAGCACAGGGCCAATCAGCACTGTCCAAGCAAAGGGACAGGGGTCATGCAGCCTCATAGGACAGTGAGAGGAGAATGAAAACTCCTCCTACAAGATTTAACACTGATAGAAGTCACAAGACTGCTATTTACTGCTGATAAAAAAGGGATTTAGCAGTTTATATTTACTAAAAATAATTGCATTTCTATGTTCTGTGTACTTTAGGAGACCAGATATAGTGAATGCAGGTTCTGGGTTTAGTAACACTTTAAGTGATCCCTGAAAATTCATCTATTCAGGGAAGCCTATCTTGCCTTCGGCTAACAAATAAATCTTTAGTTTCTCCCATCAGTTTTTGCCTCACAGTTATTATCTTTTGTTCCACTTGCCCCCCCCCCCCCCTATTAGATTGTAAACTCCCAGGAGCAGGGCCCTCCTGACCCTCTTGTATTTAATTGTTTTGTTGCTGTACTGTCTCCCTTTATATTGTAAAGTGCTGCGCAAACTGTTTGCACTATACAAATCCTGTGTAATAATAACAGTAATAATAATATATGACTTAAAAAAGCACTTGCCATGCATTACACTTTAAATGTTTTTTTCTGTTTGATTAAGAAAATAAAAAACCTCATTGATAATGGACAAAAACAGTAAGTCTGCATAACAAACTAGACGCGAGTATAGAAGGTACATCTAGTCTTGGAAACAGGAGGTCTGTGAGCCTTGTAATAATCATGACTACTTTTTATTTAAAGTAGGTTGTAAAGGCAGAAGGTTTTTTATCTTAAAGATATAAGATAAAAAGTCTTTGATGTGCAGCAGCCCCCCTCAGCCCCGTTAATACTTACCCACGAGTGTCTCCGCCGTCCGAGACTCTCCCTCTTGATTGGCTGAGACACAGCAGTGGCGCCAATGGCTCCCGCTGCTGTCAATCAAAGCCATCTAGCCATTTAGGATAGAGAAGGGGTGGGGCCAGGCTGCGGCTCCATGTCTGAATGGACACAGGGAGCTGTGACTCGGCTCGGGTGCCCCCATAGCAAGCTGCTTGCTGTGGGGGCACGCAACAGGAAGGAGAGGCCAGGAGTGCCGAAGAGAGACCCGAGAAGAGGAAGATCTGGGCTGCTCTGTGCAAATCTACTGCACAGAGCAGGTAAGTATAACATGTTTGTTATTTTTATAGAAAAAAAAATTGACTTTACAATCACTTTAAGGTTTGTGTACACAGGCATAACTGACTTGCATTTGAGATGCCTTACAGTTTATTTTTTTATTGAATTTTCAATTTGCTTTTATATGCAAATAGAATATAGCAACGGCATGTTCTCACATATCCCTACATATTAGAACAAAACTACACTATACTAACAGTTATAAAGTATAACTAAAGGTAAAACTTTTTTTTTTTAGTTTTTGGATAGAATGGAGACGGATTAAAACTCCTGTCAGTTTTAATTGCTGTCTGTGTCCCTGTTAAGGAGATTCACCTTCTCTATTGGTCCTGTTTACTATTATCATTGAAAGTGAAAGAAAAAGAAAATCCCAAATTTTGTGTTGTCCCCAGAAAAGTAATAGAGGGGAAATCTTCTAACAGGGACACTAGTTCTGGAGATCTGGGGGTCCCCAAGAGATTCACAGGGATTTCCTCTCATTTCCTGTTTTGGCTATAGTACAGGAAGTGAAGGTAAATCTCCTCAATGGAACAAAGAGAGAAAAAAAAACATCTTTCAGGGGTTATAACCCTCCCTTAACCACGTGCTTACTGGGCACTTAAACTCCCCTCCTGCCCAGACCAATTCTTAGCTTTCAGCGCTGATGCACTTTGAATGACAATTGCACGGTCATACAACCCTGTACCCAAATGACATTTTTATCATTTTTTCCCACAAATAGAGCTTACTTTTGGTGGTATTTGATCACCTCTGCGGTTTTTATTTTTTGTTCAAATAAAAAAAAAAAAAAACGATAAAAAAAAAAAAATTATATTATTTTATATTTTGTTATAAAATTTTGCAAACAGGTAATTTTTCTCCTTCATTGATGTACGCTGATGAGGCTGCACTGATGGGCACTGATTGGCTGCACTGATGGGCACTGATGGGCTGCACTGTTGGGCACCGATGGGCTGCACTGATGGGCACCGATGGGCGGCATTGATGGGCACCGATAAGGTGGTACTGGTGGGCACTGATAGGCGGCAATGGTGGGCACTGATAGGCGACACTGGTGGGCACTGAGAGGTGGCACTGATGGGTGGCACTGAAGGGCATTGATAGGTGGCACCGGTGGGCACTGAGAAGTGGCACTAATAGGTGGCATTGATAGGTGGCACTGATAGCTAGCAATGATGGGCACTGATGGGTGGCAGTGATGGGCACTGATGGGTGGTAATAATGGGCACTGATCGGCAATGATAGGTTACACTGATAGGCAGCATTGTTAAGTGGCACTGATTGGCACTACTGGTGGGCATTGATAGGTGGCACTCATGGGCATTGATAGGTGGCACTCGTGGGCATTGATAGGTGGCACTGTGGGCACTGTGGGCACTGGCAGGTGGCAATGGCAGGCGGTATTTGAGGGCACAGACGAGGCAGAATTACCTCTTCCTCTTCGGGACCGATGTCCCTTGTAAACAAGCCGGTGATCGGCTTTTTTTCTCCTCACGCTGTCAGCGATTACCTATCCTTTGTTTACATCACATGATCAGCTGTCATTGGCTGACAGCTGATCACGTGGTAAGGGACCGGCCCCTTACATGGATCTGTGATCACCCGAGTCTCAGTGACTTGGGTGATCACAGCACGCGCCGCGCGAGCCCTGTGGGGGTGCGCGGGGAGCGTGCGAAGGGGAGGACGTCTATTGACGGCCTCCCGGCATTTGGGGTCCGCGCTGTGGCCGTCATTTGGCTATATCGCGGGCGCCAAGTGGTTAAGTCTCGTACACGCCACTAGTTTTTTTTCGTTCAACCCAGCGGTTGACAACTGACAGCTCAGGTCAGAGCCGCTGTACTAATAATCCGATGTTAGTACAGTGGTCTCCCCTGCTGAGTTATTGTATTCTGACAAGGGGACAGCCCCCTCTGATAATTTTTAAGAAATGCCAGATACTGTTTTGTGTACTGTTTTGTTTCGTGTAAATCTGGTGTGTCAATAAAACCAATAAGGCCCGGTTCACACAGGGGTGGCACGACTTTGGGGGCGACTCGGCGGCGCGATCTCAAGACGACTTGAGACGCCCGGTTCAGGTGATTTGCATAATGACTTCTGTATAGAAGTCAATGCAAGTCGCCCTGAGTCGCCCCCAAAAGAAGTACAGGAATCTCTTTCTAAGCCGGAGCAACCTTAGTCGCTCCTATTAGAACGGTTCCATAGTACAGAGCGGGACGCGAGTCGCCCCTATGTGAACCCGGCCTAAAGAGATGACGATTACAAAAAAAACAGTTTAACATTTACTTTTCATCCACTTCCCTTTCAGTACTGTTGTCTACTGTTCCAATCTTTAGAAAACCTTCAGGGCCAGGCTGCCAAATGCGCCGGAACGTGCAAAAAGTACTTTTGAAATCCACCAAACTTTATGGTATTGCAGTACAGGCATCCCCCACTTTTAAGTACACAATGGGGTTTATTTACTAAAGCTGAAAAGTGCAAAATCAGGCTCAATTCTGCATTCTGCATAGAAACCAATGAGCTTCTAACCCCAGCTTGTTCAAATAAGCTTTGGTAATAAAACTTTGGAAGCTCATTGGTTCCTATGCAGAAGTGAGCCTGATTTTGCACTTTCCAGCTTTAGTAAATAAACCCCATTGTGTACTTAAAAGTCCGCCCGACCAGCTGATTGGTCCCTGCTGTGTCCAATCACAGCCAGAGTGGGCCGCCGCCAGTGCGCGTTTACGCCCCAGACTCAGAAGAAAAATTCACGTACAGGTACCTGATTTTGCGCAAAAGGGCCGGCCTGTTGCAGTATATGTACGTGGGACGGTCCTTAACCTCCCTGGCGGTATGATTCTGTCAGATTTTAGGTGCTGAAAGCGGTACCATTATTCTGCATGGAAATTTGGCGTTTTATATTGTAGGCCTGTAATTCTTAGGAATAACTCACTTAAATCTGTCCAAACCAGAGTCTAGTAAACATCCCGGGTATGATAAAGTTCAAAAAACAAAATTATACATTATAATAAAATAAATAACTATAAAATAATTATAACAAATAATAATATAATAATAATAAAAGTGTTTTTCAGTGTTTGATGACGAATTTCCCCACAAATCGCTATCGCTTAATTCTGCGAGTGATTCTAATTTATTATCGCTGTTTTTTAGCTGGTCTAAAACCACTTTTGACATAAAGGGACACTTTTTGGTTGTTATGGACAATCTCCAGTTTCCAGGCAGAAAAAAAAAGTTTTTATTATATAAAAGTGCATGCAGGACACTGGGCAGACCACTAGGGACAATGGGGGTGTGTAATTATTACATACAGTACTGTAATCTGTAAGATTACAGTGTACTGTATGTGTACTGTGTTTTAACTTTTTTGAATTTGGCGCCGATCTCTATCCCCGTGCGTCGTAACGTCGCAGGGAACGGAGCTCGGCGGCATTCGGCAGTGTGTGAATCGAGCGAGATGACGGCTCGATCACACAGCGGGGAGGCATCGCAGGATCCAGGGGACAAGGTAAGTAACTCCTGCCTGGATCACTGCGACGCAGCCCGAGTCAGGCTCGGGGTTACCGCTTTTGGTGCTGAAATTTAACCCCGAGCCAGACTCGGGAATACCGCTAGGAAGGTTAAGTGGTTAACCTCAGAACCTGTGGTTGAAGGAAAGAAAATGGCATAATGCATAAAATAGCCTGCCTCAACCCTTCTGCTGCCAGGTCTGTACGGTGTACAGACCTACAGCAGTGCTTCCAGCTGGCCATGTCTGTACATCGTACGGACCTGACATTCCACACATTCCTCCTCCTGCTATAAGCTTATGGTCACGATCAGAGCTATTCACCTCAAATGTGATCCCCCCAATGCCGGCACTTCCCTGTCTCTAGCCAATCGCTCCTCTTCTTTTAAATTCTCCCCATCTTCTTTCCTTTTCCACTCCAGCAATGATCCCCCCCCCCTCCGCAAACCAGATCCCCTGCAGCTACCCTGCAGCCGCCGGCTTCCCTCCTCTCCCTCTCCCGTTGGCTTCAGGTACTGCAGGGGCTTACAAGGCACAAAAATATGTCGACCCCGCTAATTTTGTCAATTTTGCCATGTATGTATCCACTAGTAATGAATTTAGTGTATTTTTTTGCGAAAATATTGTTTTGACAAACATTTGCGCAAACATCATATGGCCTAAATAAATCTGTAGCACCTTCTTTTTTTTTCTACTGGTCCTATGCTTTCAGAAAATATATGGTTTGAGGGGTCTTTCACAAACTCTGTAAGCTGTAGGGAAAAATAAAAAAACTATGGGAAAATTGCAAAAATGCCCTGGCCACCTGAGTTTAAATGTGGAGTGCAGGGCCTGGCACTGAAAAGGTTGAAATCTATCTGTTTCCAAAAACAAAAATGTAAAATATTGCAGCTTACCAGTCCCTAGATGTGGGAGCTGCATTAGTTTTATTTTTTCAGTTTTTTTCCTATAATCTCACCTGGTGATCCTAAAAATTCCTCCTGTTCAAGGATAATGAGGCTTATTCACTGTACTGAATCTATAGAGAAGGGGTGTTGTCATCCTATAACAGGACATGTTTTAGGACTATAGAACACCTCCTCCTCAACTACATAACATGGGGGGGGGGGGTCTGCAGTCCACAGAGAGAGTTGGAAACGATCTTAACTGATAATAGTCACAGGAACTTATTAGCGCAGAAGTCTCTGGCGGGATCAACAGGTAACAGATATAACAAAACTTTTTCAATAGTATATTTAACATACCAAAATATGTATATTACCTCTTTGATTTCTCACACTGATTATGGCCTTAGAGTCTACATTGGTCCCGGTTGGACTTATAGTTGTCACTGTGGGTGTCTTTTTTTTTTTATGTTTGAGAAGTTATGGGTGATTAGGGCCAGCCATACACGGTTCTAATCTCAGCCGGTTCAGCAGGAACCGACCGAGATTTGAACCGTTAATGGGCAGGCTGAATGTACCAAGTTGATCGATTAATCAACTTGAGTACAACCAGCCTGTTGGATTCTCTTGCGATTATTGTTAGCAGCTGCTATAGCCCCTAGCGATAATCACTGTCTACTCCCAGCGAAGATGGCTTACCCCGCCGGCCCCAGCCCCCCCCCATCAGGAGAAGACAATGGCCCGGCAGGAGTGATTGGACATGCAATAAATAACCTTGCAGATCTTTGATACTCTTGCTAAGCCCTGTTAGTGCCTCACTTCTCTGGCCGGCCATACACAAACCAAACCAAATCTCAGACAGTTCAGCAGGAACCAGTCGAGATTTGAACCATTAATGGGCAGGCTGATCAATCAACTTTGGGAGTACCAGCCTGCCGGATCATCTTGCTCTTATCTCTACCAGCTGATATAACAACCCGTGGTTGCTACTGAATATATAAACTGATTTATCTAAAATGCATACAATGCTCCAGCTAGACAAAGAGCCTAGCCATTTATTGGTAAATTATGTTTAGGCTGATGTTGGGGCTGTGGATGGGCGCTGTTTGGCAATAAAGCATGCTCAAATCAAGCACACAGTGTAGCTGTATACATAAAGCTACTAAGCCTTGGGACAGCACGATGAAATAAATGGCATCGATGTGTCTTGTCTTGGAGAGTAATGATTAATAGCGCTGTTAAAAGTGCTTTAAAGTAGTTTTTTCATATTTTAATTTCCAACTGCTTGCAAGCAATTAGTTGCTTGTTTTCATTACGGTAAACAACACAAATCACTTAACTACTAATCCTGTAGTTTTTAGAGGCTGCATCAGAGAACTATGACAATATTGCTTATAATTTGGTTTATGGCCAGTCATATTATTCATTTTTCACTGTATGAATAAATGCCAATGTGTTTGTTGCAAAGAAGAAAAGTAAAATGCAAATGTCAAAACTATCCCCTTATGACTATTAGGCATGTGCATTAGATTAGTCATTAGTTCCCTGTAAAAATGAATATACACATTATACAGGGGCAAAAAAAAAAACATAACTATCTTCTATTTAGTCTTATAGTTGCCAAAGTAATTTTGGGGTTTTTCGCACACACATGCATAAATCATTATATATTTTCTAAAAGCAGACTGCCCAAAGAATAAAAACATGGCAGTTGCAATTTTCTGATGTTGCACGCTATTAGCACAACTGTTTATAAAATCTATCCTTTCAGCAAAAAAATAAGTTCAAATTAATTTCAGTACACACAAACATCAATAAACAGTTAACTGTTAACTGCCCTAGAATTTTTTCTCTTACTATGGTATTCATGTCAATAACTAATGTGTGACGCACAACTGTAGTTGATAAACCAATGAGGGCCATATATGTGTGTTTGCATGCATATGTGCATGCATGCAACGTAATATTTTTTTTCAAAATATTTTCATTTTTTAAAGGATTTTTGTCATATTTGTTCACTAAACTTTATTGCTACTATAAGGAGCTGACTAGCCCCCTATTTAATAGCATATATAGACTGACAGGTATTCTTTATGGAGGCATCAGAGATCTCTTGACACCTAATGCGTCCTTTGCACTCCCTCACCTCCCTACTAGATCAAATACAGACTGTTCTCAATCAGCTGTTTTCCCAGCCAAGGTTGCCTGGATCTAATAGCTCTGAACTCAGAAGTGTTCACAGCTGAGCACTTCCAGGTTCACTGCTCCGTGTGGAGATTGGGAAACTTCTCTCCCTTCAGCTTACAATACTGACACTGCCAATGGACATTTTGGGCTCCCAGAGGGAACAGGTGTGCTCAGGGCATATGTGTGTGTCTGCAGGAAGGCACAATCTCTAACAATTGCTAATATCAGGCATCCAAATCACTTCTATTTACACAGGTGAAGCTGGACATTTTTATGACACAGGAATAGGACTTGGTGCACATACAGGAAAGTGCTAAGAAGCCATCATAACTATTAAAATGCAACAATTTGAAACTTTTAAACTTAACCACCTCGCGCCCGCCGTACGAGAATATACGGCCGCAAGGTGGTTGTCAAATGCCGGGAGGCCGTTAATATACGGCCTCCGCTATTTGGCCACTGGGGGGCGCGCGAGCGCCGCCGGCGGCGCGCGCCCGACGCATCACTGAGATGCCGATGCGCGTGCCTGGCGGCCGCGATGTCCGCCAGGCACCAAAGATCGGCGGTTACACAGACAAGGACATGGATCTCTGTGTGTAAACACAGAGATCCACGTCCTGTCAGGGAGAGGGACCGATGCTGTGTCCCTTGTACATAGGGACACAGATCGGTCACCTCCCCCAGTCAGTCCCCTCCCCCCACAGTAACAATCACACATAGGGAACACATTTAACCCCTTCCTCGCCCCCTAGTGTTAACCCCTTCCCTGCCAGTCACATTTATACAGTAATCAGTGCATATTTATAGCACTGTTCGCTGTATAAATGTGAATGGTCCCAAATTAGTGTCAAAAGTGTCCGATGTGTCCGCCATAATGTCGCAGTCACGAAAAAAATCACTGATCGCCGCCATTACTAATAAAAAAATATATATATAAAAATGCCATAAAACTACCCCCTATTTTGTAAACGCTATAACTTTTGCGCAAACCAATCAATAAATGCTGATTGCGATTTTTTTTTACCAAAAATATGTAGAAGAATACGTATCGGCCTAAACTGAGGAAAAAAATATATAAAAAAAAAAAAAATTGGGATATTTATTATAGCAAAAATCAAAAAATATTGCTTTTTTTTCAAAATTGTCGCTCTATTTTTGTTTATAGCGCAAAAAATAAAAACCGTCGAGGTGATCAAATACCACCAAAAGAAAGCTCTATTTGTGTGAAAAAAAGGACGTCAATTTTGTTTGGGAGCCACGTCGCACGACCGCGCAATTGTCATTCAAAGCGTGACAGTGCTGAAAGCTGAAATTTCGCCTGGGCAGGAAGGGGGTATATTTGCCCAGTAAGGAAGGGGTTAAAGTTTCAATTACAGGACTTGGAGAAATGTAACTTCATATGCCATTCCTGTGTGATCCCTCTAGAAGCTGGAAACTGCTACTCCAGTGATCTCTACTAGCTTCAGGGTCCCATGCCAAACGGCTGTCCTGTTGATTAACGTACACAGGAGATCAGCTGCTTGACACAGGTGTCATTCAGAGAATGCATTTTCTTAATGAATGAAAATCCTTCTCTGATTTTAAGAGGTAGAGAGACAGGGTGGGGATGTTACATTCTCCTCCTTGTCCAATCAGAGAATGCTTTGCATTCATTGACAAAATGCATTATCTTGAGCAGGAAGTGCA
The DNA here is from genome assembly GCA_029206835.1 of Rana muscosa. Classification (NCBI taxonomy): domain Eukaryota; kingdom Metazoa; phylum Chordata; class Amphibia; order Anura; family Ranidae; genus Rana; species Rana muscosa. The sequence continues at coordinate 674,353,514 of CM055116.1, forward strand.
GGGAAATCTCCCCAATGGACCATAGAGAGCTAAAAAGAACTGATAATGGTTTTAACCAATCCATATTCAGAAAAATATATATTTTTGGTTTTAGCTATACTTAGGCCTTCACTTTAGGGGTTAAAGGATATCTAAAGCCCATACTTTTTATAGTTTTGAAGGGCAGGCTTAAAATCCCTGTCTTTATTTATTTTTAGCCATCTTTCCTCTATTGGGAAGAAGTGGAGAGTAAGTGGAGAGAAGGGGGAAAGCTGAAACTGAAGAGTGGGCACCATAGGGAAGAAGAAGATCAAAGGAGGAAGACAAGGGCAAAAACTGGAAGCAAGTGCATATTATAGGATAAGCGTCCAGAGAGCCAGCATAGCAGCAGAGGAGAATGGTTGCAGAGTAGGAGGAGAACAGGGAATGGGAGCAGAGGAGAAGTGCAGATAGAGAACAGAGGCTGAGATTTAAAAAAAAGTAAACACTAAAGATAAAGAGAAGCAAGAATGCAGAGAACAGAAGCAGCTCACATTATGCACACCCTGGCCAGGGGCTGGGATTTGCATAGCACTACTCTGCTCTGTATTCTGTTTACAGGTGGCAGTTAGTGAACATGCAGCAAGAAAAGAGCAGAAGAGTCACCAGTGTTGAAAATAGAACAGTCTTCATTAGCTTTGGTACTCCTGACTCTCTTCCAGCTTCCCCAGTACAGCTCCCGAGCCCACCATGGTAAAGGAAGGTAGCTTTGCAGAATTTCATGAAAAGTAGTCTGAGCCATTCTGTGCTATGTTGGTTTTCGAGCTCCCCCCTGCTACTGGTCCTGAACAGGACATCCTGGTCACCAGGAGACTTATTCCAGTTCACATGGTGCCAGGATTTTTATAGAACATAAGTGATTTGTTTTTTATTGGAAGTCATTCATTTTAAGCCTCAGCTCGTGCATTTTTTGTCACCCTCTTCTCAGTTTAAATTGCCCAGGTTTGTGACAGATTTAATATATCCTGACAGAAATAAACACAGAATTGGTAGGCAAATGTATAAACCACTCCATTATTAAATCTGCACAGCAGAAAAGCAAAACGACATTTTGAAGTGACAAAACATTACAGGAATATTTTAACCTCTTCCTGCCTGCCCTATAGCTGAAAGACAGCTACAGCGCGGGCCTAAATTGCCAGAAGGACGTTCCACGGATGCCCTTCTGGCAAGTTGAGCGTGGAGCGCGCTTCATGCTCTATGATCCTGGCCCCTTACCACGTGATCAGCTGTCAGCCAATGATAGCTGATTACGTGATGTAAACAGAAGATCATAATTAGCTTTTTCTTTTCTTTACAGTGTCGATTACTGGCTTCTGTCAAAGGGACATCGGTCCCGCACAAGGACACCCACTACTGCTAAGCAGTGCCCACCAGTGCCACCTGCCAGTGCCAACTAGTGCCACCTACCAGTCCTTACCAGTGAAACCTATCAATGCCCACCAATGACAACTATCAGTGCTCATCAGTGCTGCCAATCAGTGCCTCATCATCAGTGCCACCCATCAGTGCCTATCAGTGCCACCTATCAGTGCTGCCTATCAGTGCCACCTCTCAATGCCATCTATCAGTGTTCATCAGTGCCACCTATCATTGCCAACCAGTTTCGCATCATCAGTGCCCATCATTGCCCATCAGTGCCACCTATCAGTGCCCATCAGTGCCGCCTTATCAGTGCCTATCAGTGCAGCCTATCAGTGTTCATCAATGCAGCCTATCAGTGTTCATTAGAGCAGCTTATCAGTGTCCATCAGTGCAGCCTCATCAGTGCAGATCAGTAATGCCGCATACACACGACCGTTTTTTCCGTCGGGATAAACTCCATCAGATTTTTCAGACGGAATTCCATTCAAGCTGTCTTGCATACACACTGTCACACCAAATTCCGACCGTCAAGAACGCTGTGACGTACAACACTATGACGAGCCGAGAAAAATTAAGTTCAATGCTTCCGAGCATGCGTCGACTTGATTCTGAGCATGCATGTTTTTTTCTCCGTCGGAGTTCCATACAGACGAACGGAATTTCCGGTCTATTTTCATTTTCCTAGCAAAAAAACAGCATTGATTAAATACCACCAACAGAACGCTCTATTTGTGTGAAAACATTTATAAAAAATCTAATTTAGTTACAATGTTGCATGACCCCACAATTGTCATTCAAAGAGTAAAGCCTCGTACACACGAACGAGTTTCTCGGCAAAAACCAGCAAGAAACTTGCTGGCAGAGATTTTTTGCAGAGAAATTTGTTCGTGTGTATGGTTTCTCGTCAAGAAAAGCGACAAGAATCTCGACGAGAAAATAGAGAACCTGCTCTCTATTTTCTCGTCGAGATTCTCGTCAGCCTGTTTCTCGACGAGAAAATTGTGTGTGTGTACACTTACCTTTTCGCCGGGAAGCCCGCGCATGCTCGAAATGACTTTGACGCATGCACGGTAGCTTCCTAGGCATAGATAGGGTATACCAAGATGGCGGCGACGGCATCGAATGTGACGAGCGCATGCTCGTCGTAGTCGATGACGTCACCGCGTACGCTCCATTCAAAGAACCGTGGGTTCTTTGAATCGAGCGTGTGTACACTCGGCCGGGACAATTTTCTTGTCCAAGAATCTCGTCGAAAAAAACGACATGTTTTTTTCGACGAGAATCTTGGCCGTGTGTACAAGGCCTCACAGCTGAAAATTGACCTGGGCAGGAAGAGGGTTTAAGTGCCCAGTAAGCAAGTGGTTAAAATACCTGTTTGTTACAACTGCTGTTATTTATATGAAGGTGGAGACCCCAAAATAGTCAGAGCTGAAAACATTTGTCCCATGCAATTAAATGACAAATATATCTAAACTGAAATGGTACGTGTGATTGGGATAGAAATACCATTTAATGTTTTCGCATCTGTGCAGAGATATTTGATGGTTATATAATTCAACAAGCAGCCTATCACTTTATGTTAGCAACTATGTTAGATATTGAACTCAGCTAAATACATTTGACAGTTTTCTTTTATGGGATTACTGGTCCGAAAGTCAGTTGTGTTAAGTAATATTCATCTGTTGCAAACCACCTTATTTTTAAAAGTAGGGATCAAGGCAATTTAAAAAAATCTGTAGCAATCCTTACACTTTGGCAATGCACCCTTCCTTTTTCATTACTGTTATATAGCAAGGATTCTTCATATGTTGGACACCAAAATGTCATTCCAGAACTAGATAACAGTTCATATGCCTTGTAGTGGTGGCAGTGTATTAAAATGGCAAATACAGCCGAGGCCAAAAGTTTTGAGAATGACACAAATTAAAATTTTCACAGTCTGCTGCTTCAGTGTTTTTAGATCCTTTTTGTCAGATGTTACTATGGTATACTGAAGTATAATTACAAGCATTTCATAAGTGCCAAAGGCTTTTATTGACAATTACTTTAGGTTTATGCAAAAAGTCAATGTTTGCAGTGTTGACCCTTCTTTTTCAAGACCTCTGCAATTCACCCTGGCATGCTGTCAATCAACTTCTGGGCCACATGCTGACTGATGGCAGCCCATTCTTGCACAATCAATGATTGGAGTTTGTCAGAATTTGTGGGGGTTTTTTTTGTTCACCCACCTCTTAATTAAGGATTGACCACAAGTTCTCAATGGGATTAAGGTCTGGGGAGTTTTCTGCCCTAAAGTTTTAAAATGTTGTTCCCCAAGCATCTTAGTTATCACTTTTGCCTTATGGCAAGGTGCTTCATCATGCTGGAAAAGGCATTGTTCCTCACCAAACTGTTCTTTGATGGTTGGGGGAAGTTTCACTCGGAGGATGTGTTTGTATCATTCTTTTTGCATGGTGTTCTTAGGCAAAATTGTGAGTGAGCCCACTCCCTTGGCTGAGAAGCAACCCCACACATGAATGGTCTCAGGATGCTTTACTGTTGGCATAACACAGGACTGATGGTAGCGCTCACCTTTTCCGGACAAGGTTTATTCCAGATGCCCCAAACAATCAGAAAGGGGGGATTCATCAGAGAAAATGACTTTACCCAGTCCTCAGCAGTCCAATCCCTGTACCTTTTGCAGAATATCAGTCTGTCCTTGATGTTTTTCCTGGAGAGAAGTGGCTTCTTTGCTGCCCTTTTTTAAACCAGGTCATCCTTCAAAAGTCTTTGCCTCACCGTGCATGCAGATGCACTCACACCTGCCTGCTGCCATTCCTGAGCAAGCGCTGCATTTGCGGTTCCCCTGATCCCGCAGCTGAATCAACTGTAGGAGACAGTCCTGGCGTTTGCTGGACTTTCTTGGGCGCCCTAAAGCCTTCTTCACAAATGCAGTGGAAATGTTTTTTAGGGGTTTAAGTACATTTTTATGGCAAAGAGGGACTTTGCAAATGATTGCAATTCATCTGATCACTCTTCATAACATTGTGGAGCATATGCAAGTTGCCATCATAACATCTGAGGCAACAGACTTTGTGAAAATTAATATTTGTTTCATTCTCAAAACTTTTTGGCCACGGTTGTATTTTGCTACTTCCAGCTACCATGGTCCAGAGTTTATAATGAACACAGAAGCTTCCAGTGGCTCAAGTACCTCTCCTGCTTTTCCTTCGCCCATAGAGGCTGATTGACTGTACAGTACTTCCTTCTGGGAAGAATTATTGATGTCATGTGACTACATTAGCTACCACCCTATGTAGAGATCGCTCCTCCTATGCCACATCTTTTAATTTTTTTATTTTTTAAAACAGTAGAATTGTGTCATATGATTTAGAAGTTGATTTTATGGTTATTTCCTCGTGGCACTAGAAGGGATTTCTTTTTGCACTATGCAATGACTTCTCTATTTATTTATTTTTTACAGACTCTCAAAACTATGACTTACTTAACCCTAGTTAGGTAGGTGCTAGAGTTAGGATTTTTGTAAATGTAGGTAAATTTAAGCAGGCCTAGCTGGAAGCTAGGCCTGTTTGTTTTGATCTGTTTGGGCTGGGAGTGGCTCAGAGTAGGCTGGTGACTCACAGACAGCATTACTTACCTCCCTCTGGCTTCTAGAGGATTCTAGAAGAGAGGAAGGGAAGAGAGGTGGAGCTGCCTGGGGTGTTCTTAGGAGCCCCGACCAATCCCCAACTTGGATTGGCAGGGGGCAGGCCTCCTTAAATACCTAGAGTCAGCCCAACTGGGTAGGAGTTGTCGGGTGGAACTGAGGATGGAGTACTAGGCTGTCAGGGCCTTTGAGGGAGCTCCCCAGTCGGGAGGGATGTGACCTTAGGCCTGGGCCTCGGGTGCAGTATGGATCCTTTCAAGAAAGCATGGAGTGTCTGAAGAGGAGGCACAGAGAGGAGTCAGAGAGTACAGCAGGAGCTAGTACTGCCGGGCAAGTCTTCAGGAGGGAACCACCGGTTTGCAGCCAGGAGGGCTGGTGAGTGACATGGGCAATCAGGAGGACAGAAGAGGCATGCCAGGGAGGACTGAGAGGAAACAGTCAGAGCTGGGTGTGGAGCCAGTGAGGATTGCAATGTCACGGGCAGTGAAGTCAGACAGCTGCATCCAGGAGGGCTGGCAGGGCCTGAAGAGGACTTACTGGGAGCAGTAGTTCACCATAAGACAGCTAGAACTAAAAGACTTCCCATTCCTATTTTTGCTACATTAAAGGGACCCGCGGCCCCTACCTGCAAAAGGCAGCTGCTGAGGCCTGACTGAGTCAGGGTTGGGCCTAACCACCTGCTAGCTCTGCCTGGAGTAAGTGATGTGCTGGGGAGAGAGAAAGAGAGTAACAGTCTGCAAGCAAGAGATGTGCTGGAGGAGACTGGAGTAAGCCAAGTGTATATAATTGTCCCAACTGATTGATACACAATCAACCAATTGCTTGTTCTACTGAGCATTGCATATATTTCTGTCCCTATTCAAGTTCAAATCCCTCAATAAAAATATAAAACAACCACATGGACTGTTCATTGTCTCAAGAGTAACTAGGAAGTGAATGCCAGGCTGGGCAGGGTGACAGGTGGGCCACAACTTTCAGCAGCCCCTATGGGGGTACTGCTATATAAAAAACAGGGTTTTCAACCTAATCCTTTTCTTGGAGTTCATTAAGGGACATGGGGTCAGAAGGAATTTATAACAAGGAAAATAAAAAGCTCAAAACCCACAAAACAGGGGGGCAATCTCCCGCTCAAGTCTGTGAAACAGAGATTTGATACTGAAAAGCTCAAGAGGCACTCACTGATCTAGTGAAGTGCACCTTATCAGGAAAGTGGTTGTAAACCCTTACATATACTCAGTGAAGTTACTAGCTTTAGATAATACACAGGGATACAACAAATCTTCCTACATAAGTTGAACCTGTTTATCTATAGCCTTCTATCCTCTACAGTCGTTGAGAATGTAAAGAATGTAAGAATTTTTCTCAGCATCAGAAAACAGGGGGCAAGTATCTGACGTCACAGACACTGCAGACCTAGACTACAGAGCTGAGTGTAATCTGAGAGCTGATTGGAGAAAAGTGACCCTCCCCCTCTTTAGGGGCTCAGAGAAACAGAGAGCTGAGTGAATGAGATATCCATTGTGTGCTGGAGGTGGGAGGCTGTCTCCCGGGAGGCTGAGGTTTTGGCTTAGTCTATTAGGAGTGACCCAAGCAGATAGCAGAAAAAAATAAGAGATGAATTAGACTTGGTGCTTTGAATTCAGGTTAGTACACACTAAATTGGGATGTGCTTTGTTCATTTTTAATGCCTGAGGTTTACAACCACTTTAAGATTATAGGTTTAAATGATGAACTACTGATAAATGGTGGAATGAGAGGCAGGCTGCATGTAGACACAAGCATGAGGCAATGGTCCAGGCTGTCAGTGTTAGGTTCATGGGGAGGGACACTGCAAACTGCCCCTGAGCCGTTAGTGGATTGCGAGCTGGAAAGGCCCACAGGACTGCAACACAGTGACAAGGTACCAATGCAGCACTCTAAAACAATATCATATTTCAGACAATCGTTGCCCTTAATTTGGACATACTCTCAAGTGAGTTATTGGGGACAGGATTATTCAAGTAGTTGTATCCAGTGCTGTGTTTTGGCCTAGGCCGACAAGGCCCAGGCCTAGGGTGGCACTTTGTGGGGGGGCAAAAAAGCCACCCCCACACGGAAAAAAGCACCCGCACCCTCCTCCTGCACGCAGGGCTGCCATCAGGGGAGTACAGCTGAATCCCGGAGCAAGTTGCGGCACTGAGCTCCGGTAACTAGCCAGACATGGGTGCGCTAGCGTGGGCACCTGGGACATCTGCCGCCCGGGGCTGACACCTCTCTCCCCACTGACAGCCACACACACTCCTTGGCTCCAATGTTCTAGTGTACACAGCCAAGAGGAGGAGGAGCCACAGAGAAGGGACATGACTTCAGTGCAAAAGTCGTGCTGCTGGTCTCAGGCCTGTGTATAGTATACAGTGAAGGGGGACACAGTAACCCGGGAAGAAGGTGGGGCAGATAACAGATGCACACATGGATTGATGGTCTCTGATCCCCCCCCCCCTTCTAGCACATGTCCTCTACCCTCCCAAAGCTCCCCAGCACATATACCCTTACCCCCCTCTCCCCCCAAATTAAAAGATGCCGCGTCCCCCTCTGTCCTCCTCCCATGGCATCCCCCTCTGTCCTCCTCCTGCAACATCCCCCTCTGTCCACCTCCCATGAAGATGACAGGGCGGTTCTAAAAAAGAACGGGTGTGGCCTTGACAGGAAGGGGTGGGTCATATTTAAATTAAGGGGTGTACGAGTTTAGTCAGGCCTGGAGCAGCACAAAACCTAAATACACCACTGGTTGTATCACAGACCTAGACCTATAAGGGCCCGTTCATATTATGTGCAGTTACCTGCATTTTCATCACTGGATGAAGTAACTGCAATGACACATAGAACACACGACACACAGTTTTCTATGTGTCATGATCGATTACACTACAACACTGAGTTTGTATGTGTTCCAGAGATGTATATTAAAATGCAACATGTTTGCATTTCGTTGCACAGGAGTGCAATGTGTGTAAATGCACATAAAAGCGCTCTTTGGCTAAATAACATAGTATGTAACATTTGTTGGACAAATGTTACAAGCGTTGTCCAGGCTGCACACACTTTCCCCATATTCTCTTTAATACTATTTTTTCTGGTGGTTGTCAGCTCCATCTAGTGGCCAAAATGCGGAATATATTTTTTCTGAAGTACCTCAATCAGAAAATACACCGCATTTTGGATAGAGCTGATAATAGGAAAAATAAAAAATAGTATTGAGGAAATATTGGGAAAATTCCTGAAATCTGTATGAATACCTGTGACATACGATTAATGAAAGTTTCAGAAATAGACTCCTAAGTGTCTGGAGAGTGTCCCAAGCAAAGCCCAATGCCCAGGAGTCGGAATAACAGACAGGCCCCAGCATCTTCATCATGGCTGGATTCAAGTACAGCCTCCAAGGCAACTGCCATCAATGAACTTTGCTGGAAAGCTGCAATAGAAGCCCCTTTGCAGCTAATGAACAATCTTGATTGAAGAAAAAAAATATCTTGATAAAAACAAGAAATGTAAATTTTTGCTTTTCTCAAAGGAGAGAAAGAAATTATACCTGGCTGACTAACAGCCTGTTGTTTGCCAGTGTCCTTGTAGGCCTGTAGGCAGCAGTATTACCCAGTTGTCTGACTGACCCTGCATCCCTAATAAATGATTAAGAAAACTCTTTTTCAGTTCCTTTTTCTCAAAAACATTAAAGCCTGCACTCTAGGTCTCATTTAAAAACTGATACAAAGCAAACCAAATTTAATTACGGAAAAATGTATGTTTAATGTGTAAAAAATGGCTTAAACATAATCTGTTTACCTCAGTAAAAAACATGCCAGCAACCCATTTAAATAAAGTACAGTTGTTGGCACAATGTACATCTAAGTCATATATCAATAATTTGCTGATTGAAGGGAACTATAAGGTCCTTCTCCGGTGGTACATGGTTGTCAGATCTTCCAAGTGTGTGTACACAAGTCCATCGTAAAAACCTCAAAAGTACAAACACGCATGCTTGGAACCAATGCTCACCATAACACAACATTAGCAGAAGTTGCTCAAAGGGTGGCGCTAAATAGCTGAAAAACCACGTCGTTTTGTGTTTGTTCGCCGACATATCTTTGCCGTTTGTATGCAAGACAAGTACATGGCCAACGCCCTTCGGACAAAAGTCCTATGCCTTGTCCGTGGAAAATCCGATCGTGTGTACCAGGCTTTAGAATTCATGGAGAAAAGGAAGGAAATTTTTAACCGCTTAAGGACCAGAGCACGACGATATACGTTGGCTAAATGGCAGGGCTGGGCAGATGGACGTACCTGTACGTCCCCTTTATGATGCAGCATTGTGGGCGTGCGCGCTGCGAGCTCCGTGAGTCCAAACGTGGGTCCCGCGGACTCGATGTCCGCGGGGATACCCAGGATCATCTCACGGAGAGGAAGAACTGGGAAATGCTAATGTAAACAAGCATTTCCCCATTCTTCCTAGTGACAGGACACTGACCGGGAGCGGTGATCAGTGTCGTGTCACACATAGCCCACCCCCCCGCAGTTAGAACACATCCCTAGGATACACTTAACCCCTTCAGTGCCCCCCCCCCACTGGTTAATCCCTTCACTGCCAGTGTAATTTTTACAGTAATCAGTGCATTTTTATAGCACTGATCGCTGTATCAATGACAATGGTCCCAAAATGGTATCAAAAGTGTCCGATGCGTCCGCCATAATGTCGCAGTCACGATCGCCGCCATTACTAGTAAAAAAAAAAATATTAATTAAAATGCCATAAAACTATCCCCTATTTTGTAGGTGCTATAACTTTTGCGCAAACCAATCAATATACCAATATACGCTTATTGCGATTTTTTTTTTACCAAAGATATGCAGAAGAATACGTATCGGCCTAAACTGAGGAAAACTTTTTCTTTTATATATTTTTTGGGGAGATTTATTATAGCAAAAAGTAAATAATATTGCTTTTTTTTCAAAATTGTTGCTCTATTTTTGTTTATAGCGCAAAAAATAAAAACTGGTGGTGATCAAATACCACCAAAATAAAGCTCTATTTGTGGGAAAAAAGGATGTCAATTTTGTTTGGGAGCCACGTCGCACGACCGCGCAATTGTCAGTTAAAGCGACCCAGTGCCGAATCGCAAAAAGTGCTCTGGTCTTTGGCCAGCCAAATGGTCCGGGGCTAAGTGGTTAAAGCATGCTATACAAAATTTGTCTGCAGAAAATCCAACAACAATTCTCCGATGGAGCATAGATGGTTATGCGGGAGCACAGGCTTCTATGACTTCCTAGAGCCTATTCATTAACAATATGCAAAATTAAGTTTAGGGTCCACTGAAGTAGGCTCTACTTAGCTTGCTTAGAGTGTGAAGTCCCTGTGGCCCCTACCCAAGTCTAAAGCCCCAGCCTTGGGTGATACCCCCATGCATTACCCCAAGGTCTGCTTACAGTGCATTGGAATATCCATTGCCCATCAGTGCCTTCAATTCCCTGCAGTGAACATGATAAGTATGGACATATCTCCTGATTTCCCAGTCTGCAATTGCTATATTTTGCATCATGCAGGCCCCTATTACCCCTAGAGCCCACAAAGCACTGCTTGTATGTAGGCTACTGTACCATGCTCATGTCAGAAGCATAGAACTTATTGACAATGAGTTTAGAGGGTACATCTACTTGGAGGTTTATTAAATAATAAACAGGTAGCAGATATTTTAAAACATACTGAATAATGTCCCGTTCAGGCGGGGATTTCCGATCAGATCCACCGGTCAGTTTTTCAGATGGACCTGATCGGAAGATCCATTCATCCCTATGGACAGGCGGGTGTAAATGGACTTGTAGCCGGGTGTGAATAGACAGCAGCGTTCATTTACTCCCAGTAGCCCATAGAGCACAGCAGGCTCTGCCCATGTCTTTCCGTGATGTGTCATCCACCCACTCTGCTCCAATCAGCAGGGAATCAGCCCACATATCCCTTGCTGATTGCAATTGAAACCATTCCGTGTGAAAGGGGCCTAAAGGGAAAAGTATTTACACAAAATGTGAGAGTACTTATAATCTTATAGATGGGTACCTAAGGTGACCTTATATTTACCAGGGGAAAGTTTGTAAACATAGCATTTATAAAATAAGACATATACAAAGAAACAACCAGCCTATAACATGTAAATTCTAAAAGGTCTGTGACAGAAGTATGGGTTTCCTTTTTTTTGCTTAGATCTATTCTATGTGAGCTGCTGATATCTATAAACCCTCCCAGCCCTCTCAGAAGTGCCCCATTCTGTTAAAATCTAGATAAATACCTGTGGGAGGTTCTACAGTCTTTCATACAGCATCATCCATACAATGGTGTGAATATAGAGTCTGGATACACCCTCTTTTCTGTCATTTTGCTTGATTGATGTCGGCTCTCCCCCCTCTGCTTGTTTCTGAGACTTCACAGAGGTAGCTGCTCCCTCCTCCCTTTCCCTCCTCCCTCCTCCCCCTCCCTATCTATCAGCACAGCCACGTCTCTTAGGGGAGGGGGGACAGAGGCAGGAGGTGTGTTGGTGTGTTGGTGGAGATGTTCACACCCCCTGAGAACTTTTCAAACTGAAAATGGACCGTTTTTGCCAGCAGAAGGAAAGTTCATGTGCACATGCTTTAAAAAGTAAAAGAGGTAGGAAAAAAAGATTAGCTGATATGTGACTAATGTGATATGTACTAGTTATTTAACCCATCCCATACTTCTCCTTTAACCACTTAACGACCGCTCACTGTATATATACGTTGGCAGAATGGCACGGACAGGCACAATCACGTACCTGTATGTGCCTGCCTTCGTATAGTTGGGGGGTCCCATCGGACGGCCATTCGTTTCCGGCCACCCCCTCGCGATCGCTCCCGGCGAATGAGAATCTTCCTCTGCCTGTGTAATGTAAACACAGGCAGAGAAAGTGATGTCATCTCTCCATGCGGCGGTCTTTTCGATCCGGCGCGAGGAGAGAAGACATCTCACAGTAAGTGCACCAACACTACACTGACACCAGTACACGTAGGCACACTTACACCCCCCAGTCACCCCCAGATCACCCCCCAGATCACCCCCAGTACCCCCAGTCACAGTGCACCGTTTGCAGTGGTCATTTTTTTACTGATCACTGCAATCAGTGTCATTTGTGACAGTAAAACGTTGCGGGGCAGTTAGGTTTAGGCCCCTTTAGGTCCAGGGTAGCCCCCTAACCCCCCCTAATAAAGGTTTAACCCCTTGATCGCCCCCCAGGTAACCCTTTCACCCCCTAACGCCAGCGTCACTAAGCGATCGTATTTCCGATCGCTGTATTTAGTGCCGGTGGTGCCCTAGATAGCCAGTTAGTTATTTAGGTTACCCGTCAGGTTTTTATATAGCGTCAGGTACCCCCATATATAACCTAATAAAGGTTTTAACCCCCTGATTGCCCCTAGTTAACCCTTTCACCAGTGATCACCATATATGTTTTACGGGTGACGCTGGTTGGTTAGTTTGCTTTTTATAGCATCAGGGCACCCGCCGTATATAACCCAATAAAGGTTTAACCCCCTGATCGCCCGGCGGCTGATATCAATTAGGTTTTAGCACCAGAGAGGGTCTGCGTCGCCCCAGGCAGCGCTAGGTTAGTGGCAGTAACGCTAACACCCACGCGCAAAGCATATACCTCCCTTAGTGGTATAGTATCTGAACAGACGAATATCTGATCTGATCAGATCTATACTAGCGTCCCCAGCGGTTTAGGGTTCCCAAAAACGCAGTGTTAGCGGGATCAGCCCAGATACCTGCTAGCACCTGCGTTTAGCCCCTCCGCCCAGCCCAGCCTAGCCCACCCAAGTGCAGTATCGATCGATCACTGTAACTTACCAAACACAACACACATAACTGCAGCGTTCGCAGAGACAGTCCTGATCCCTGCGATCGCTAACAGTTTTTTTTGAACCGTTTGATACATTTGCTGACAGTCAGGTGCTTTTTTTACCTGTGAATCTTACTAGTGTACCCCTAAATTTGGAGCCCAAAATGGCAAATCGAAGGTACACTAATAAAGAGGCCTACGAGATTCTGAGCATGACAGATAGTGAAGAGGAGGTCACGCATCTGTCAGATTCAGGCTCAGAATATCTTCCCGTAGAAGACAGTGAAGTCAGCGGCTCCATGTCAGATAGCTCTGACGACGAAGATGAGGTCCCTGCTAAGGTCAGGCGCACCCGATCCCGATCTTCTGAGGTTGTTGAGGAGCAAGAACCGCAGGTCTCTCGTATCATGGAGCAAAGTAGTACTAGCGCCGCTATTCCTTCTGGTGAATTGGCAAGCACCAGCGGCCTAGTACAGCCTGGGTGTACATCCAGCACTGCAGTATCACGTGGTGACGTGGCGAGTCCCATAAGTGCAGTTCAAGCTGGCGAGGTGGCAAGCACAAGTAGTGTCCCGCTGCCACCAAGAAGAAGACAAAGGCAGGCCCGTCGTGCCCATAGTGCCCTTCCTGCAGAATTTGCCTATCCTGATTGGGTCCCCACCACTTCTGCAGAACCCGTACTTCCCCCATTCACTGCCCAACCCAGTATTCAGGTGGAAACAGCTGATTTTATGCCAATTGATTTTTATTTGCTGTTTTTCACAGAAGATCTCTATAGATCTATTGTGGACCAGAGTAATTTATATGCTGGTCAATTCATCGCCGCTAGTCCCCAGTTGCCTTCCATTGCCAAAGATTGGAAACCAATTATGGTGTCCGAATTTAAGACCTTTCTGGGCCTTTCCCTCAACATGGGCACACATAAATTCCCGTCATTGCGTGCTTATTGGTCCACGCACCCAATTGACCACATGCCCGTGTTCTCTGCCTCCATGCCCAGGAAACGATATGAGCAGATCTTGCGGTTCATGCATTTCAACGACAATGAACTTTGTCGTCCACGTGGAGACCCTGAATACGACCGGCTCTACAAAATTCGGCCCCTCATAAACCACTTCAACGAACGTTTTGCAGCCTTGTTTATTCCCGATCAAGTTGTCTGCGTTGATGAGTCCCTGATTAAATTTTCTGGCCGCTTGTCTTTCAAGCAGTACCTTCCCAGCAAGCGTGCCAGATACGGGGTCAAGCTCTATAAGTTCTGTGACAGGGCAACAGGCTATGTATGAAGCTTTATGGTTTATGAGGGAAAAGATAGTCAGGTTGAGCCGGTCAACTGCCCAGATTACATAGGGAGCGCTGGCAAGATAGTGTGGAACTTGGTGTCACCCTTATTCGGAAAGGGGTACCAATTTGTGGACAATTATTACACGAGCGTGTCACTGTTTAGTCACTTGTTTGATCATCAGATTGGAGCATGTGGCACTGTGCGACCTAATCGCCGGGGCTTTCCCCAGAGGCTTGTAGATTCCCGTCTAAGGCTGGGGGAGAGAGCCTGCTTGAAGTGTAATAACTTGCTCGCTATGAAGTGGAGGGATAATAAGAATGTTTTCCTTCTTACCTCCCTTCATGCAGACACGACAGTCCAAATTCGTACGGCGACTGGTGTTGTGGAGAAACCCCTCTGTGTCCACGAATATAACCAAAATATGGGAGGGGTGGACCTCAACGACCAGTTGTTGGCGCTGTATTAATTGACCGTAAGGCGAGACGCTGGTACAAAAAAGTGTCTCTATCCTTATTCCAATTGGCTTTGCTGAACGCTCATGTGCTATACAGAGCTTCAGGCGGGACGTTATCTCTCCTAAAATTCCAGGATGAGATAGTCACAGAACTCCTGTATCCAGGTGGTTCTGCACCTCACCATCCCCAACCAAATGCAGTAAGCCGGCTGCATGAGAGGCATTATCCGTATGTCCTCGAGAGTACCCCTACCCAACGAGCCCCCCAAAAAAGATGTCGTGTCTGTAGCAAGTGCGGATTTAGGCGTGACACCCGTTATTTTTGTCCACGCTGTCCTGACAATCCTGGTCTTTGCATTGGTAAATGTTTTGAACGCTTCCACTCAAAAGCGAAGTTTTAGCGTAGGGTACAGCATTGCACAGAACAGGACACACTTACACAGGGTCTCCCAAGATGCCATCGCATTTTGAGAGACCCGAACCATTACAGTTGTTAAAGTTACAAAAAAAAGTGTAAAAAAAAAAAACGTAAAAACAAAAAACACAAAAAAAATATAAAATAAAAAAAACAAAAATAGTTGTCGTTTTATTGTTCTCTCTCTCTCTCTCTCTATTTTCTCTCTATTGTTCTGCTCTTTTTTTACTGTATTCTATTCTGAAATGTTTTATCATGCTTGCTTTTCAGGTATGTAATTTTTTGTTTTCAGGTGCGCCATTCAGCTGCAGCGCGGAATTATTTATCTTGACAGCAACAGTGTTTGCTCCCACGATACATAAAGCCGTGACTCCAGTGCTGTAGGAGGTGATTTCACCACCACAGTTAAAAAAAAGAGCATATATGCCGAAGCATAGGGGCGGAAGAGTGATTTTGCTCCTAATGCCGCATACATACGGTCGAAATTCCGAGGGAGGCTTGCCCGTGGAAAAGTCCGACCGTGTGTACGCGGCATAACTTTTTTGCGGGAGGATGCCCCCATGCTTCGGCATATATATATTTTAGGCACAGGTTGCGTTAAAAAAAATGTTTTATTTTGTACTAGGTTTTGTTTTTGGTATTTGCTTTGCAGGTATGGTATGGTAAGGTCTTACTGTTATACTGTAATGTTACTTTGTTTTAATGTTAACCATCATTTGCTTAGCAGGTACGCCATTCAGTTGCAGCGCGGATCTATTTATCTTGACAGCAACAGCGTTTGCTCCCACGATACATAAAGCCGTGACTCAAACGCTGTAGGAGGTGATTTCACCACCACAGTTAAAAAAAAGAGCATATATGCCGAAGCATGGGGGCAGCAGGGGCGGAGGAGCGATTTTGCTCCTAATGCCGCGTACATACGGTCGAAATTCCGACGGAGGCTTGCCCGTGGAAAAGTCTGACCGTGTGTACGCAGCATAACCTTTTATGCCGCATACATATGGTCAAAATTCCGACTGAGGCTTGCCCGTGGAAAAGTCCGACCATGTGTACGCGGCATAACTTTTTTGCGGGAGGATGCCCCCATGCTTCGGCATTTATAAATGGTGCATGTATGTCCATCATTAGAAGTGGGTGGATGAAGGGAGGTATTCTAATGGTGGGCATACCCACCGATCAATCTCTTTTTTTCGTTCAGCCAACAGGCTGCATGAAAAAAAAGATTACAATACATGTCCAACAAGGACCAGCAACGTACTGGTATGTTGCTGGATTTTGAATGTTTATACCAAAATGATGCCTGCAGGTTTAGGTATCATCTTGGTATTATACTTTTTAGCCAGCGTCCGGCTTTCATGTAAAAGCAATCCTAGCAGATAATTAGCCTCTAGACTGCTTTTACAAGCAGTGGGAGGGAATGTCCCCCCCGGATATAAACAGCGCCATTGGGAAATTGGGAAAGCATTTTAATACACCGATCTTGGTGTGGTCAGATGCTTTGAGGGCAAAGGAAAGATCTAGGGTCTAACCCCCTAATTTTTTTCAAAAAAAGAGTACCTGTCACTACCTATTGCTATCATAGGGGATATTTACATTCCCTGAGATAACAATAAAAATGGTAAAAAAAAATAAAAAATGGAAGGAACAGTTTAAAAATAAAATAAAAAAGCAAAATAAATAATAATAAAAAAAAAAAGCACCCCTGTCCCCCCCTGCTCTTGCGCAAAGGCGAACGCAAGCGTCAGTCTAGCGTCATATGCAAACAGCAATTGCACCATGCATGTGAGGTATCACCGCAAAGGTCAGACCGAGGGCAGTAATTTTAGCAGTAGACCTCCTCTGTAAATCTAATGTGGTAACCTGTAAAGGCTTTTAAAGGCTTTTAAAAATGTATGTAGTTTGTCGCCACTGCGCTTTTGTGCGCAATTTTAAAGCATGTCGTGTTTGGTATCCATGTACTCGGCCTAAGATCCTCTTTTTTATTTCATCAAACATATGGGCAATATAGTGTGTTTTAGTGCACTAAAAATAAAAAAAGTGTGTTTTTTCCCCAAAAAATGCGTTTGAAAAATCGCTGCGCAAATACTGTGTGGAAAAAAAAATGCAACCCCCACTATTTTAATCTGTAGGGCCTTTGCTTTAAAAACATGTATAATGTTTGGGGGTTCAACGTAATTTTCTTGCAAAATTTTTTTTTTTTTCATGTAAACAAAAAGTGTCAGAAAGGGCTTTGTCTTTAAGTGGTTAGAAGAGTGGATGATGTGTGACATAAGCTTCCTAATGTTGTGCATAAAATGCCAGGACAGTTCAAACCCGCCCCCCCAAATGACACCATTTTGGAAAGTAGACACCCCAAGCTATTTGCTGAGAGGCATGTTGAGCCCATTGAATATTTTTTATTTTTTTGTCCCAAGTGATTGAATAATGACAAAAAAAAAAAATGTACAAAAAGTTGTCACTAAATGATATATTGCTCAAACATGCCATGGTTATATGTGGAATTGCACCCCAAAATACATTCTGTTGCTTCTCCTGAGTACGGGGATACCACATGTGTGAGACATTTTGGGAGCCTAGCCGCGTACAGAACCCCCGAAAACCAAGCACCGCCTTCAGGATTTCTAAGGGTGTAAATTTTTGATTTCACTCCTCACTGCCTATCACAGTTTCGGAGGCCATGGAATGCCAAGATGGCACAAAACCCCCCCAAATGACCCCATTTTGGAAAGTAGACACCCCAAGCTATTTGCTGAGAGGTATGTTGAGTATTTTGCAGATCTCGCTTTTTGTCACAAAGTTTTGAAAATTGAGAAAAAAAAAAAAGGTTCTTTCTTAATTTTCAAAAACAAATGAGAGCTGTAAAATACTCACCATGCCTCTCAGCAAATAGCTTGGGGTGTCTACTTTCCAAAATGGGGTCATTTGTGGGGGTTTTGTGCTATCTTGGCATTTTATGGCCTTCAAAACTGTGATAGGTAGTGAGGAGTGAAATCAAAAATTTACGCCCTTAGAAATCCTGAAGGCGGTGCTTGGTTTTCGGGGCCCCGTACACGGCTAGGCTCTCAAAAAGTCCCACACATGTGGTATCCCCGTACTCAGGAGAAGCAGCAAAATGTATTGTGGGGTGCAATTCCACATATAGCCATGGCATGTTTGAGTAATATATCATTTAGTGACAACTTTTTGTACATTTTTTTTTTTTTGTCATTATTCAATCACTTGGGACAAAAAAATATTCAATGGGCTCAACATGCCTCTCAGCAAATAGCTTGGGGTGTCTACTTTCCAAAATGGGGTCATTTGGGGGGGTTTTGTGCCATCTGGGCATTCCATGGCCTCCGAAACTGTGATAAGCAGTGAGGAGTGAAATCAAAAATTTACACCCTTAGAAATCTTGAAGGCGGTGCTTGGTTTTTGGGGTCCCGTACGCGGCTAGGCTCCCAAAAAGTCCCACACATGTGGTATCCCTGTACTCAGGAGAAGCAGCAGAATGTATTTTGGGGTGTAATTTCACATATACCCATGGCATGTGTGAGCAATATATCATTTAGTGACAACTTTGTGCGAAAAAAAAAAATTTTTGTCATATTCCCGCAACTTGTGGCAAAATATAAAATATTCAATGGACTCAACATGCCTCTCAGTAAATAGCTTGGGTGTCTACTTTCCAAAATGGGGTCATTTGGGGGGGTTTTGTGCTATTTTGGCATTTTATGGCCTTCGAAACTGTGATAGGTAGGGAGGAGTGAAATCAAAAATTTGCGCCCTTAGAAATCTTGAAGGAGGTGCTTGGTT
This sequence comes from Rana muscosa, assembly GCA_029206835.1. Lineage (NCBI taxonomy): Eukaryota > Metazoa > Chordata > Amphibia > Anura > Ranidae > Rana > Rana muscosa. The sequence continues at coordinate 674,372,369 of CM055116.1, forward strand.
TTTGGGGCCCCGTACGCGGCTAGGCTCTCAAAAAGTCCCACACATGTGGTATCTCCGTACTCAGGAGAAGTAGCAAAATGTATTTTGGGGTGTAATTCCACATATAACCATGGCATGTGTGAGCAATATATCATTTAGTGACAACTTTTTGTACATTTTTTTTCTTTTTGTCATTATTCAATCATTTTGGACAAAAAAAAAAATATTCAATGGGCTCAACATGCCTCTCAGCAAATAGCTTGGGGTGTCTACTTTCCTAAATGGGGTCATTTGGGGGGGTTTTGTGCCATCTTGGCATTTTATGGCCTTCAAAACTGTGATATGTAGTGATAGGTAGTGAGGATTGAAATAAAAAATTTATGCCCTTAGAAATCTTGAAGGTGGTGCTTGGTTTTTGGGGTCCCGTACACGGCTAGGCTCCTAAAAAGTCCCACACATGTGGTATCCCTGTACTCAGGAGAAGCAGCAACATGTATTTTGGGGTGCAATTCCACATAAAACCATGGCATGTGTGAGCAATATATCATTTAGTGACAACTTTTTGTATTTTTTTTTTTTTGTCATTATTCAATCACTTGGGACAAAAAAAAAATATTCAATGGGCTCAAAATGCCTCTCAGCAATTTCCTTGGGGTGTCTACTTTCCAAAATTGGGTCATTTGGGGGGGTTTTGTACTGCCCTGCCATTTTAGCACCTCAAGAAATTAGATAGGCAGTCATAAATTAAAAGCTGTGTAAATTCCAGAAAATGTACCCTAGTTTGTAGACGCTATAACTTTTGCGCAAACCAATAAATATACGCTTATTGACATTTTTTTTACTAAAAACATGTGGCTGAATACATTTTGGCCTAAATGTAAGACTAAAATTGAGTTTATTCGATTTTTCTTATAACAAAAAGTTGAAAATAGAATATTTTTTCAAAATTTTCATTTTTTTCCGTTTATATCGCCAAAAATAAAAATCGCAGAGGCAATCAAATACCATTAAAAGAAAGCTCTATTTGTGGGAAGAAAAGGACGCAAATTTCGTTTGGGTACAATATTGCATGTCTGCGCAATTTCCAGTTAAAGCAGCACAGTGCCAAATTCTGAAAACACCTCTGGTCTTTAAGCTGCATAATGGTCCGGGGCTTAAGTGGTTAAATTTGTTTGCTAAAAACAAGAACACATTTTTGCCGAACCCTATTTGCTAGATGCACTAGCTTTTATTTTGTTTTTGATACAATCCTAGCAACACCTTTCTGCTTTTGTTATAGTGCTTTCACCAGGATAAAGTGTGCTGGTAGAAACCATCCCTCCATGAGGGTGTCACCTTGGCAGAAGCACTAGATGGCAGGTCTTGCTCTTCCAAAGTGAATGACAAAAGGATTGACTAAGAAACTTTTCCAGAAAAGTTGATGAGAAATGTTGACGATATATAACTAGCTGAACATAATTTTAGTTATTTTAAATTCTATGGGAGCTTATGCTGACAGAGGACAAATGCTAGCTGAAATAACTGGACATGCATTTTTTACTATACAGAGGGCTTGATTTACTAAAACTGGAGAGTGCAAAGTCTGCTGCAGCTTTGCAGAAAAACCAATCAGCTTCCAGGTTTTATTGTCAAAGCTTAATTGAACAAGCTGAAGTTAAAAGCTGATTGGCTACCATGTAAAGCTGCACTAGATTTTGAACTCTCCAGCTTTATTAAATCAACCCCAATGTTCTTAGTGAAAGTTATTACTTTTGTTAAATGTTATATATATATTCAACAGATAAGTCCCATTTCTGCCAGAATTGATAATAGAGAGATTACTGGAGGGTTCATTTACCAAAGGCAAATAGGCTGTTCACTTGCAAGGGAATTTTCTTAAAGGGACACTAAAGGTTCCTGTTTAAAAAATAAAAAATAACAAACATGTTATACTTACCTCCACTGTGCAGATCCTGGTCTTCTAGGGTCCCTCAGCGGCTGTCTCGGCTCCTCCCCGCAATAACAAAAATTGCCAAACACGTGGCGTGGTATATTTGATGGAGTGTGAGTGTGGAGCGTTTTATGTGGGTAAGACGAAACAGGAATTCTGGCGACGGGTGTCCAAACACACCTACAGCATGGAGATCGGTAATCGATATCATCCCATTGGAAGACATGCTGTATTACAACATGACTACAATGTACCCAAAGTTTCCTTTGTCGCACTTGACCGTATTCATATTCCCGAAAGAGGAGGGGATTGGAACAAAATTTTGCTCCAACACGAACAAAGGTGGATCTTTAGACTGAAGGCTACCATATCTCCAGGGCTAAATGATTCCTTATCCTTTGCTCCTTTTCTGAAAGGATTTGCTTCAGGCAAAACACAGTAGGACTGTAATTAATCTAAAATCAACTATTAAAACTTCCCACTGCCTCTCTCTCTCCTTCTTTTTCCTTATCCCTTTCTCCCCTCTTTCCTTTTCTCTTCTCTTTTCCCCTTCTCTTTTCCCCTTTCTCCTCTTTTCTTTTCTTGCCTCTCTCCTGTCATGGGGATACATCTAAACGTCTCCATAATCATGCCTTGTACCTGTTAGATTTGAATCACCATTTTTTCAGTATGCTGTTAAATATCTTTTTAGATAATACCATGTTAAATATCAAATATATGTATGTTTTATTATGGCTCATTGCCCAATGTAACCTTCAAATGATTATGTACGGTAACACCGTTATTATATACTTTTTTATTTTTCCTTTCTTTTCTTTTTTCCTTTTTTCCACCAGCTGTCCCGGGATGTTCCCTCATACCATCTGGTCGGTTATGATCCGCACATTGGACTCGCTGATGGAAAGGTCTGCAGTTTCCCCAGCAGGGGGGAGAGGCGCAGGGCCCTGTGCTTCCCAAATGCTCCCACAGGTGGCAGCAGGTCTGTCCACATAAGCGAGTAATCCTTCTGCTGGGCGGCATCTGCGACCACTTCCGGGTATTGATGTATGATCCGTGCATGCGCAGCCACGTCGTGCGTGCGCGTGACGTCACCACGTGATTACGGCGGAAGTAACGGCGGTGGTCAGAGACACATGTCTCTCACCGACGCCGAGGAATCCACCATTGGAATGTCGCAATCGCGGCAGGATGACCCCGATGGTAAGGTGAGGGTTATCAGGTGGGGGAGGACCCAAAGCGGCGGGGCTAGCATTCAATTAAACACTTACTATATAAACTCTGAGTGTAGAGCAATCACTCAGATGACCTCTTGCATCTCAGTGTGAGCAGACAAACAATCCCTTGGGTAAGCACACCACTACAATTTAGGAATCTTTATTACAAATATTTATTTTCTTCTTTGCAACTATTTCTTTTTTTAAACAAACCTTAAATTGTGACTATTTCTCATTATAGACTCACCAATACACATTGCAACTGAACCTCCTATTTGAAGGAGTGCTCCAGTGTAGATTTTGTTTCCATTGGGACTGTTATATACTTAAACTATAAGGTAATATGCTTACACCTTTTAAAATAGCACTTTATCACTTATTCACCTTTCACCGATTCATGGGTGTTTTGTTTCATTTTTTCATGGATCCTCTCTGTGGAGGGTGGGTTGGCCTTTCTGTGGAGGGGGGGAGTGCTCATGGGGAGGGTAATTATGTGTGAGGTACAGGGGTATGGGGGCACGGATTGGCGCCCCTAGGGAGCCATATGGGGGATAACTAGGGGTATAACCCATACATTAGTTCAGGGAGTTTTTTTGGATTGAAGGGGAAAGGGGGGGGGGTTTACACATGCACTATTTGACATCCCCATCATATCCGTTTTCACATTAATCTGTATCTATTGCTTTATCACACTATCACATCGATCATTACATACACCCCTGCTTATTTTTCACAATTTCGGTCACAGCGCTACTTGATACATACTGTGACCATAATTACCATTGATTGATTTATATGTAGCGGGGTCCTCAAATTGATGGGATACACCTGGGCAATAGTGTGACCCAGGTGTATAATTGTGTTAGGATTCAGACCCCTTTTTGTTTCGTGGAGGATTGGAGGATGTAATATTCTCCTTTGCCTGTGGGTGGCGAGGTACCCACAGGTTTCAGGTAGAATCATCTTCGCAGTGCTCCCTGTTTTGTCCCTTCCTGGAGATGGTATGGCTGGGGCGGGGAACCCGCCGGGCCGTTGATGGGAGGAGATAAAAGGGGGAGACGCCCTTACCACGAGGTCTTGCGGAGAAGGAGGTCCTCGGAGGAGGAGGGTTGCGGTCCGCACCCAGGGCCCTTAGGCCTGGGTGCGGGAGATCCAGGAGTCTGGTCCAGGTGCCCATGGCCTGGTCCGGAGTCATGTTGGCGTCCATCCCAGGCACCTTTAGCCTGGGGTGAGGTACTATCGAGGAGGCCTGGGGCCCAGTACCTTCGACTGGGTCCCGCTAGGGTGGACTGTCCGAGGGTCCCTGAGCGGAGGGACTCGTACCTGAGGTGAGGAGGCCGGGGAGGTTACCCACTGGAGACCCGGAGCAGCACCAACCCGGTGACAGTGGGCCTCTGGGAACTCTCTTGGGGGGACACATCCCCCTGATAGGGGCCACAGCGCATCGAAGAGGGCTCCATTGCTGTTCACAGGGGTTGCTCGAAGAGACCCCATCTTTCCTGTTCTGTAACAGCCGGATTGGCTTAGGCGCCGCTGGTCATAGTACAGTGGCATAGAACTTAAACTTTAGGAAGTGCCTCGATCTGCTCAGCCCACCGTTGGCAAGGTTATAGGTCCCAACCAGTTTGCTGCAAAAGAACTGTTTATTGTGCTTTGCGTATTGGAGTGTCAAATAAACAAGTGTTGGACCTTTCTCCGGTGTGTGAACTCCAGTTACTGGAAGCAAAGGGGAGGCTGGTGAGCTTGCAATTACAGACTCAGTGCATTCACAGAACACACCGGCCCGAGGAATTATCAGTAAGTGGCCTTCACCTCCCTACTACAATGGGGAGGACATGGGCCGTGGCGCATCTCACTCTCACAACCCAGGAACCCCTAGACATGAGTTGGCGTGTAACCGATAAAGATGGAGAGAGAGTGAGGCCGCTACACGTGGGGGCTCGTGAGTCCGGGATAGAGTGTGTTCTAAAGATGGACTTGAGAATGTCTACATTTGAACTTTGCTGCCCAGAGGAGTTCCGAGCAGATCGGCCATATTACTGGCCAAAGTGCGTCCCTGCTCGGAGTTGTGGAAATGACCCTAACAAGGGAAAGGCCCATGCGGAGGAGCGGAAAAAGGGAGAGGTCCAGCCGTGTGACGTACTGCACGTGGGGACTGTTAACGCACTGCGCCACGAGGCACCCCATGGCGACATCGTTCGTGGGCGGAGTCAAGAAGAAGCCCGCGAAAATGTACAGCTCATGGGAGGAGTCTGGCCAAGTGTGGGGATACACGTGGAGACTCCGGCGCGGGGTCAGTGCATGATGGAGCAGCAGATAGTCGGGATGACCTCAAGTGCCCCGTGGATTATGGTTCCTCACCCCACGAGAATGACTTCCTTTGCTGCCCCCATCACAGACACGGGGATAAGACTTAGGCCCCGAGGGCGGTTGGCTCTGTACACTTGCAGAGACACGGAGGCCCTCGGTGTGATCTGTCCCGGCTGCTCGGGACTGGTGGTCACCCTGAAGCCATTCGGGCGATGTGAGGAGTGCAGAGAATTCCTTTTTGAGGTCGAGTCGTCCACAGCAAGGCCCCGGGCCCTTCGCCTCAACCACCTCACGGGTACCGCTACTCCGGAAGGGGAGATCAAGGCCTTTGTCGAGGTTCCCGTGCGCGCTGACCAGGGCGATGGACTGCCCAACAGAGAAAAATCCGAGGATGCTGCCTCGGTCGCCACAAGTTCTCTGCTCCCACCCCCGAAGAGGAAAGTTGGCCTAGTACAGGCATCCTATGGACGTGGTCGAGCTTCACCCCGCTGCTTGCCTGGCCTGGATGGCGCCGGTCGAGAAGGAAGTCCCGGACATCCCAGTCTTCTACAAGGGTCAGGTGAGCCAGGGGCTGGGACTGTGGTGGTGGTTGGAGGTGTCGGGGGCCCATTGGAGGTGGAGCCCCCAGGGAGGATGATTCTGTGTCCACCGCAAGATATCTGCCTGCGGAGATGTATGACACCTCCGACCTAGAGTCGCTGTCTGATTGCGGAGATGATGGCGAGATAGACGAACTGTTCAGCCGCAAGGGCTGGGATAGAGTGCCACTTCTTGCTTCCCGTGCGGTACGGGATTCACCTATGTACACAGGAGACAGCACGCCTCGGGTGGAAGACCCGCAGCTTACGAGGGAACCTACCCCTCCACCTGTGTCCTCAGCTACTGTTACCTCACCTACTTTGGTTGTGGGGACACCCCGCGCTTCTCTGAGAGCGCCGAAAGTCATTTCCAGGGAGCTGGTAAAGGTACCTCGGCATCCGGAAGCTATTGTGCTGCCTGGAACTGGAGAGAAAGCCACTATGCCACCTTTGGCCCGCTTGCAGAGACTGTTTTGCCATAAAGTAGCTCGGGAATATGGGTGGGAGTACCCGTATCTGCCCCGGGACTTGCTGTATGAGGTGGAAGTCTGGAGAACAAGATGGTATGACGAGTTTGTGTGGGACAAGTTGAAGGTGCCCCATGCTCGCAGGTACCTGGAATGTGTGCCGGCAGTGTCTAAGAGGTTTGAGGACTGCAAAGCTGAATGGAAATTGGGGCGCCATATCCATGCTGACAAGATAGTCATTTGCAGAAGAGAAGGAGAAGATGTCGAGTATTCGATAGAGGCATTTGACAAACACCTGAAACCCCTGTACCTGCCGGATCCAAAGTTTTACTTATAGGAGAAAAGAACTCCTGTTTATTTCTTTTGTGCACTTGAACTTTCTGGAAGAGCCATTCCCAGACACGCAGGACTGTGCCCTGTTTTTGTTTTTGTTTGGGCTTTTCTTTTTCTCGTTGGAGACTTGGGGACTGTTGTGTTTTCGTGTTTCCCCTTTTCTTCATGTGCCAAAGGCAAGGACATTTGGGAATAGTGGCAGAGTAGGGAAAAGCTGGAAGAACGAAGATTCGTTGAGTGTCATGACCGCGGCGTTGTCACCAGGTGGCAGTGTTGCGCAACAAATGTTTGAAAATATTTCACCCACACATCACCTTGCTTGTTGGAGTGAGTGGGTCTCTCGGCTGACGGGCCCACTCATCCCAAATGACACGAAATTATGTTAGGATGTTGTTTTTCTTTCCCCTGCAGGAGAATCGTCAGTCAAGATCATTGAGAGTGGGTGGCTCTTAGACAGTGTGGGAGAGGGGCTGTGACTATGCAGATGTTTAAAGTGTTTTATGACATAAGTTGTTTTATATGTTTCCCATTCCCTGAGCAGGTCTTGGCACTTGGGAAATTTAGAGGAACTGCCTCAGGGGTTTCACTCCATGTCACCACTTGATGGGAGGCATGGGTGTGCACCTGACGCTGGGGACCAGCGTCAAATTACAGGGGGGAGTGTGTAGCGGGGTCCTCAAATTGATGGGATACACCTGGGCAATAGTGTGACCCAGGTGTATAATTGTGTTAGGATTCAGACCCCTTTTTGTTTCGTGGAGGATTGGAGGATGTAATATTCTCCTTTGCCTGTGGGTGGCGAGGTACCCACAGGTTTCAGGTAGAATCATCTTCGCAGTGCTCCCTGTTTTGTCCCTTCCTGGAGATGGTATGGCTGGGGCGGGGAACCCGCCGGGCCGTTGATGGGAGGAGATAAAAGGGGGAGACGCCCTTACCACGAGGTCTTGCGGAGAAGGAGGTCCTCGGAGGAGGAGGGTTGCGGTCCGCACCCAGGGCCCTTAGGCCTGGGTGCGGGAGATCCAGGAGTCTGGTCCAGGTGCCCATGGCCTGGTCCGGAGTCATGTTGGCGTCCATCCCAGGCACCTTTAGCCTGGGGTGAGGTACTATCGAGGAGGCCTGGGGCCCAGTACCTTCGACTGGGTCCCGCTAGGGTGGACTGTCCGAGGGTCCCTGAGCGGAGGGACTCGTACCTGAGGTGAGGAGGCCGGGGAGGTTACCCACTGGAGACCCGGAGCAGCACCAACCCGGTGACAGTGGGCCTCTGGGAACTCTCTTGGGGGGACACATCCCCCTGATAGGGGCCACAGCGCATCGAAGAGGGCTCCATTGCTGTTCACAGGGGTTGCTGGAAGAGACCCCATCTTTCCTGTTCTGTAACAGCCGGATTGGCTTAGGCGCCGCTGGTCATAGTACAGTGGCATAGAACTTAAACTTTAGGAAGTGCCTCGATCTGCTCAGCCCACCGTTGGCAAGGTTATAGGTCCCAACCAGTTTGCTGCAAAAGAACTGTTTATTGTGCTTTGCGTATTGGAGTGTCAAATAAACAAGTGTTGGACCTTTCTCCGGTGTGTGAACTCCAGTTACTGGAAGCAAAGGGGAGGCTGGTGAGCTTGCAATTACAGACTCAGTGCATTCACAGAACACACCGGCCCGAGGAAACATCAGTAAGTGGCCTTCACCTCCCTACTACAATGGGGAGGACATGGGCCGTGGCGCATCTCACTCTCACAACCCAGGAACCCCTAGACATGAGTTGGCGTGTAACCGATAAAGATGGAGAGAGAGTGAGGCCGCTACATATATATTAATCAATAAACCTATAAATATATAGATGTGACCATAATTATCATTGATTGATTTATATATTAATCAATAAACCTATAAATATATAGATAATAACAAATATTTGAACAATTGAGGTGACATACCCAATTGAGAGGATGCACACTTCTGTCTGCTCAACATTTTGATGCTTTATATGTCTTACTATTTTGACACAATGCTATGCACTGTGTAATTATGCCTTAAATTCTCCGCCGCAGGTGTTAGCCTCTTCCTGGGTTCCCCCCATTTGGGGATTTTCATCCCATGTGGTGAACTCCTGCAAGCTGCAGTCCCACCCAGCGTTATCCCAGTGCGTGGGGAATCTAAACGACCAGGAAGGTATTTTGGGACCCTGGGGCATCTTCTGTTGGAAATCCTGGTAAAAATGTTCAGTGTCTACACACAATAAATTGGTGACTATTTTATTTATCTACTTTTAAATTTTGTAAAAAATTGGTAAAAATCTTTGAAACTTATTCTATATACCTTTTTTTAGCAACACCGAAACCTCTGAAGAAGACCCATGGAAAGGGTCGAAACGCGTTAGTAATTGCTACATGCTTTCATATACAATGTGTTAAGCTGTATGACAATTTTTAGTGTTTGCAATTGTGTTCAATTACATGTTACCAGAGCTCATATCTTAAATCTGTACCATCATTTCCTTTGGATTTTAATAAACAAACTTTATACATACATTGTTATCAATTTTTGATTTGAGCTGCCAAAAAAACCCACTGGGGGAACATCCCATTCTTCTCCCCGCAATAACTAACCCCCTTCATGGGAGATCTCTCCCATGGGGGTTAGTTTGCGGGCACGCTCCAGTGATACAGCCGGTGGCTATAGCCGCAGACTGTGTCACTTGGCCCCGCCCCCCAGCGCGCCGCATCATTGGATGTGATTGACAGCAGCGCAAACCAATGGCTGCGCTGCTATCAATCCATCCAATCTAGCCATTCAACGGCCAGACTGAGTGGGGAAGAGGACGATGTCGGGGCAAGCACAGCAGGTGAACGGGCTCAGGTAAGTAAAACGGGGGGGGGGGGGCGTCATTGCCAGGTTTTTTTTCACCTTAATGCATAGGGTGAAGCTCTGCTGACAAAAATGCATTTTTCAATTTTCCCTGCACGTAATAGGGTATCCTTTGCAAAGTGACATTTCACTGCATTCATAAAGCCCAGGGGCAAATTCCCTTGCAAAGTGAAACTTCTTTTGCAGCTTATTTGTCTTTTTTAAATCTACCCCTATGGGTTTTATTTATTAAAGCAATATAGAGTGTTCACATAGCAAAGTGAATATTTATTCAGAAAAATGTATGTTTACATTGAAAAGTGAATATCAGTAAATAAAGGGAATATTAACATTCTCAATACCCAATCATATGTGGGAAATTAAAAAAGAAAAACAGGATTTTTTGCTATCACGTGATTGATTAATTTACTTATTGAAGTGAATACAACTTTACCATATTTACTAAGCTCAGTGAACATTTAATCTTGCAGTGAACAGTCTGTAATCCTTTAGTAAATCAACTCTAATGTAAAAATGTTGTGCCAACAATAAAGTAACTAATAGGGTACTTAAAATACCATCCAATAGTAACAGGTCAGTCGGTCAATGCACAAATAAATTAATATCTAATCAAAAGATGCCAAGTTCCACAAGCAAATGTTTATATATATATATATATATATTTACACCGGTATATATATATATATATATATATATATATATATATATATATATATATATATTAAGAGAGCCTATCCACCTAACTGAAATGTGTCAATACACATAAGGTACAAAATTATTCTATTATAGGAACATGTAAACAGGTGTGTTTAGCATCCTAAATAGAGTCCCTTGGGTGCATGAGACCTGAGTTCAAACATCCAATATGCCTCTTGTGTTAAAAGCTTCTATCTCAGGTCACAACCTCTGTTCCCATGGCCAACATGTTTAATCCCATTGAAACCTCATCATCATGTATTGACAAAAAAAATGCTTTAGCACATTTGAGGCATGTGTCACACAATTTCTTAGATCCTTTGCTTTGTGAGATTTGTGTGTAGTTGTCCCCTTTAAGTGTTTTGTTGTGCGCCACATTTATGGTATCTTACTCAATAAAAATGTAATCAAGTATACAGCATATCTGAAATTAAACTCAAATTAAACAATTTTATAGCAGGCAAGTTTTCTGAAATCCTTGCACTTAATATAAATGACCTACAGAGATTGTTTCTCAATCCAACCAAAGTAGAGTTTCACCGTAAACAGAATAGTTAAATGTCTGAGTGTCATCAGAATTGGTTTAAATGTTGCTAGCTATGTGTTTGGTGACATAACGTTTGTGGCTACAAGTGAATTGGCAAATGTAAAAGTACTCGGAATCTTCATTTGATCCAGAGTTTCCCTTGCATAATCTCCAGCCTTTTTTTGTCATTGGCCAGGCATGATAATTTAAACACATTGTTCTTAGTAGAGCACAAAGCTTTACAGGTTTTTAATCTACTGTACTATATTTTGTATGTACTATTGTGATAGATAATAGATACCTAAAACCTAAAATCTGAAACAAGCCATTGGTCAGGCATAATAAATAAAAACACACTGTACAACATAAAGCTTTACAGGTTTAAAGATTCTATATTTTATATATACATACTACTGTTATAAATAAAAGACACCCAAATGCTAAAATATGCTTATAATCAGAGCCAGGGATGAGCCGAACACCCCCCTGTTCGGTTCGCACCAGAACCTGCGAACAGACAAAATGTTTGTGTAAACTTTAGAACCCTATTAAATACAATGGACTCGAACGTTCGAAATCTAAAGTGTTAATTATAAAGGCTAATATGCAAGTTATTGTCCTAAAAAGTGTTTGGGGACCTGGGTCCTGCCCCAGGGGACATGTATCAATGCAAAAAGAAGTTTTAAAAACGGCCGTTTTTTCGGGAGCAGTGATTTTAATAATGCTTAAAATGAAAAAATAAAAGTGAAATATTCCTTTAAATTTCGTACCTGGGGGGTGTGTATGATATGCATGTAAAGTGGCGCATGTTTCCCGTGCTTAGAACTGTCCCTGCAAAAAATGTCATTTTTGAAAGAAAAAAAATGCATTTAAAACTGACTCGCGGCTATTAATGAATTGTCGGCTCCCGGCAATACATACAAAAGTCATTGAGAAAAAAAAAAAAAAAAAGCGTGGGGGTTCCCCAGAATTCAATTACCAGGCCCTTCAGATCTGGCATGGATTTTAAGGGGAACTCCACCCCAAGTTTAAAAAAAAAATGGCGTGGAGTCCCCCTAAAAATCCATGCCAGACCCCTTATCCGAGCACGCAACCTGGCCGGCCGCAGGGGAAAAGGGGGGGACGAGAGAGCGGCCCCCCTCCCTCCTGAACCGTACCAAGCCACATGCCCTCAACATGGGGAGGATGTCCCCATGTTGATGGGGACAAGGGCCTCATCCCCACAACCCTTGCCCGGTGGTTGTGGGGGTCTGCGGGCGGGGGGCTTATCGGAATCTGGAAGACCCCTTTAACAAAGGGGACCCCCAGATCCCGGCCCCCCCTATGTGAATTGGTAACGGGTACATTGTACCCCTACCATTTCACGAAGAAAGCGTAAAAAAAATGTTTAAAAAAACACACAAACACCTTGAAAAAGTCCTTTATTTAAAAAAATAAATAAATAAACATTCCAGCGGTGAAATCCAGTGTCCCGCGGCGATCCCGATGTCCAGCGCTGTCCTTCATTGGTTGTGCCTGAGCGGACCTGATGGGGAACTCCCTCTCAGTATTTTAAATGTATAGACCCGCCCCTTCTAATGTTCCCCATCAGGTCCGCTCAGCGGACGAGATGCAGAACATGAGAAGGGGCGGGTCTATACATGTATTACCAAAGTGAGAGCAGTTCCCCATCAGGTCCGCCCCCTCGGTATGTCAGACCCGCCTACGTCATTGGCTTGAGCGGGGAACTTCCTTCACTATGTAAATTTAAATTTACATAGTGAAGGAAGTTCCCCGCTCAAGCCAATGACGTAGGCGGGTCCGACATACCGAGGAGGCGGACCTGATGGGGAACTGCTCTCACTTTGGTAATACATGTATAGACCCGCCCCTTCTCATGTTCCGCATCTGGTCCGCTGAGCGGACCTGATGGGGAACTTTAGAAGGGGCGGGTCTATACATTTAAAATACTGAGAGGGAGTTCCCCATCAGGTCCGCTCAGGCACAACCAATGACGGACAGCGCTGGACATCGGGATCGCCGCGGGACACTGGATTTCACCGCTGGAATGGGTTTTTTTTTTTTTTTTAATAAAGGACTTTTTCAACGTGTTTGTGTGTTTTTTTAAACATTTTTTTACGCTTTCTTCGTGAAATGGTAGGGGTACAATGTACCCCTTACCAATTCACATAGGGGGGGGCCGGGATCTGGGGGTCCTCTTTGTTAAAGGGGTCTTCCAGATTCCGATAAGCCCCCCGCCCGCAGACCCCCACAACCACCGGGCAAGGGTTGTGGGGATGAGGCCCTTGTCCCCATCAACATGGGGACATCCTCCCCATGTTGAGGGCATGTGGCTTGGTACGGTTCAGGAGGGAGGGGGGGCCGCTCTCTCGTCCCCCCCTTTTCCCCTGCGGCCGGCCAGGTTGCATGCTCGGATAAGGGGTCTGGTATGGATTTTTAGGGGGACTCCACGCCATTTTTTTTTTAATTTGGGGTGGAGTTCCCCTTAAAATCCATGCCAGATCTGAAGGGCCTGGAATGGATATTTGGGGGAACCCCACGTCAATTTTTTTTTTATTTGCGGCGGGGTTCCCCTTAATATCCATTCCAGACCTGAAGGGCCTGGTAATTGAATTCTGGGGAACCCCCACGCTTTTTTTTTTTTTTTTATCAATGACTTTTGTATGTATTGCCGGGAGCCGACAATTCATTAATAGCCGCGAGTCAGTTTTAAATGCATTTTTTTCTTTCAAAAATGACATTTTTTGCAGGGACAGTTCTAAGCACGGGAAACATGCGCCACTTCACATGCATATCATACACACCCCCCAGGTACGAAATTTAAAGGAATATTTCACTTTTATTTTTTCATTTTAAGCATTATTAAAATCACTGCTCCCGAAAAAACGGCCGTTTTTAAAACTTCTTTTTGCATTGATACATGTCCCCTGGGGCAGGACCCGGGTCCCCAAACACTTTTTAGGACAATAACTTGCATATTAGCCTTTATAATTAGCACTTTAGATTTCTCCCATAGATTTTTCGAATTTGCCGCGAACACCCCAATTTGTTCGCTGTTCGGCGAACGGGCGAACAGGCAATGTTCGAGTCGAACATGAGTTCGACTCGAACTCGAAGCTCATCCCTAATCAGAGCCAATGCACAAAAGACTTTCACAAAGCTTGCCATTACTTAAAATATCACTAACTTCTGTCTTACAACAATTGAAAAGTTCCACGTACTGTCTGTATACTGAGAAGAGGAGTTAAAATACAAGAAAGAAAAAAAAAGAAAAAAACAGGCTTTATAGTTTACATTGTAGCAACTGTACAGTACTTGTATACAAAACCCCAGCAGCCCACCCATGTTAGTCCCTTTGCCAAATCTAACCCAGTTACCCAGGTGCTTACTTACCTCTGCCTGACAGTGGTGGTCTCCTCTGGTCTTTACTGTCCTCTGGCCAGAGATCATTTTCAGTAATTGCCGTGCCTGTTCAGTGCATCCCGCTAGCTTTAGATGGGGCTGTAGTCCTATACTAGAAATGCTGAGAATACAACCCCTTTCAAGTCTATGTAGACTCACTGAGCAGACATGGTCGGCACCAAAGAGGTAAGTAAACACTTTGAGTGGGGTGTCTGAGTTAAATTATGGGACTAGGAATGGTGGGCTACTAGGAGATTTGTCCTTTAACCCTTTCGCTGTCAGGCCCTGCACTTTACTCAATTCCACTTTAAACTCTGGTGGTCAGACCATTTTTACGCTTTTTTTAATTTCACACTAGATTCAATAGCACACACGAAAACAACATGACAACGTACAAAACCCCTACTAAATCTAAAAGATAAAACTGTATTGAGTTAAGATATATCAAATATTTGTACATTTTAAATTCAGCCTTTTTTGCGAATCAGTGAAAATCGAAGCTACGCAAAACTGTAAATAAACAATTTATGCTAAGAATCGGGAGGGTGGATTCACACTTATGTGTTGGGGTAACCCTTGATTGGCAGTGCCATTTGTGCACTGCATTGGTGTACATTGTGATGAATTGATGCAGGCATATATTTTAATGCAATGCAGAGCATTACAATGCATAGCAACACGTTGCAACATGCTGCTGCGCATTATTATAATTATTATTATTATTATTATACAAAATTTATATAGCACCAACAGTTTGCACAGCTCTTTACAACATGGGGCAGACAGTACACTTACAATACAATTCAATACAGGAGGGATCAGAGGGCCTTGCTCAATGGAGCTTACAATCTAGAAGGCAGGGTCAAGTGGAACAAAAGGTAATAGCTGTGGGGGATGATTAGATGGAGAAAATGAAAATACAGTTGCTAGGAGTGGGTAGGATAGGCTTCTCTGAAGAGGAGGGTTTTCAGGGATCGTCTAAAAGCTAATAGAGTAGGAAACAATCGGATAGATTGGGGTAAGGATTTCCATATGATTGGAGAGTCTCTGGAAAAGTCCTGGAGGCGAGCATGGGAGGAGGTGATGAGGGAGCTAGAGAGCAGGAGGTCTTGAGAAGAATGAAGAGAACGATTAGGTTGGTATTTTGAGACTAGGTCAGTGATGTAGCTGGGGGCAGAGTTGTGGATGGCTTTGTAAGTAGTTGTTAGTATTTTGAATTTAATTTGTTGGGTGAGCGGATGCCAGTGGAGAGATTGACAGAGAGGAGTAGCAGACACAGAGTGGCCATTGGAAGCCATTGGAGGCCATTGGAGGCTATCAGTTGATCCAGGGAGGAGGTGTAGATTGAAAATAGGAGGAACTAGAATTGTAAGTAACGCTAAAGGTGTGGTTGGATAAGTAGGAAGAGAACCAGCGAAGAGTACAGTCACGGAGACCAAAGGCGTGGAGTTTTTCGAGGAGGAGGGGGTGGTCAACCGTATCAAAGGCAGAGAGGTCCATGAGTAGGAGTACAGAAAAGTGTCCATAGGCTTTGGCCATTAGTAGATCGTTTGTTAGTTTTAGGAGAGCAGTTTCTGTGGAGATTACGGTATATATATATATATATATATATATATATATATATATATATATATATTAAGAGAGCCTATCCACCTAACCGAAATGTGTCAATACACATAAGGTACAAAATTATCCTATTATAGGAACATGTAAACAGGTGTGTTTAGCGTCCTAAATAGAGTCCCTTGGGTGCATGAGACCTGAGTTCAAACATCCAATATGCCTCTCGTGTTAAAAGCTTCTATCTCAGGTCACAACCTCTGTTCCCATTTTTTTTAGTATTTTGAATTTAGTTTGTTGGGTGAGCGGATGCCAGTGGAGAGATTGACAGAGAGGAGTAGCAGACACAGAGTGGCCATTGGAAGCCATTGGAGGCCATTGGAGGCTATCAGTTGATCCAGGGAGGAGGTGTAGATTTAAAATAGGAGGAACTAGAATTGAAAGTAACGCTAAAGGTGTGGTTGGATAAGTAGGAAGAGAACCAGCGAAGAGTACAGTCATGGAGACCAAAGGTGTGGAGTTTTTTGAGGAGGAGGGGGTGGTCAACCGTATCAAAGGCAGAGAGGTCCAGGAGTAGGAGTACAGAAAAGTGTCCATTGGTTTTGGCCATTAGTAGATCGTTTGTTAGTTTTAGTAGAGCAGTTTCTGTGGAGTGTTGAGGATGGAATCCAGACTGAAGGCGATCAAGAAGGCTATTATCGGCAAGATGGTCGCTCAGTCGGTTGTAGACCAGGCGTTCAAGGAGTCTGGTTAAAAAGGGAAGCAAGGAGACGGGGCGTAGGTTGTTAAGATTGAATGAGTCAAGTGAGGGCTTTTTAAGTATGGGGCTGACAAGTGCATGTTTTAGAGAGTTGGGGAAAATAGAGCATAGAGTTGAATTGAAAACATTTTTAAAAAGTTAAAGTTTAAAAAAAAAAAATAGGCACTGCAATGAATTGTAACAAAGTACTACAGAACATGTGAATAACACTTCCCAGCACACATGTTATGCACACTAACATGTGCCCACTGGTGTAAATGGGCCTTTAGTGTGTTGGGCATTACCACAATGTGTATATTGCATATACTGTATGTATGTTAAGTGCACACACATGTAATTTGCATATGTGTATGGTGGGAGGCTTTTGAGAAACATCTGGGTTCTAAGATATTTAAACTTTCAAATAAAGAAGGAGTTTGAGAACACAGAGTACTTCTCCTTTGCAGCTGCTTCGCTCACTGATGATAAAAAAGGACTTCCTGATGAACAGGTCCTTTCTGTTCATTTACAAACTGAACTGATAGTAAACATTGTTTACTATCACTTTAGCTCTGAATGAACACAGGAGTAATCATTACTGATTCATCCCTGTGTTCATTCAGGGAAGGGGTCAGTATTCAAACATAAGAGACATGTTTACTGACCCCTCAACCCCCACTCTCCCTCCTGAAGATCTGATGTCCCAATCCTCCTGCTGTGCAGTGCCTGACTATCACTCTATCTTCCCTGCTGTGAGCGCATGCAATCTGTTACACTCTGTGTCCCCTCCACAACCTGCTGTCCCTACCGGCACAGGTAGGGCAAGAGCAGCAGGAAGTATACATGGATCGCCACAAGGTGTGCCAACATGTGTGACCTGATGCAGACTGTTTCTCTTTTCAACACTGAAAAGGGAACAAGACTTTTACACATGTCATTGGTGGAGTCATGGAGCAGATTGTGAAAGGTCACCAATCCTGGTGATTTGCATGACAACAGATGGATTTTTCTCAGTCTGTCTGTAACACTGTAGACCCTCTCTGAAAAGGTTTCTTCTTACTTCAGACTTTCTGTAAAAAAAAAAAACATGCAGGCTAGAACTAATATGAATATATCTAATCTATTTTACATGTTTTTATTTTAAGAATTATGTAATATCTAAAAAAAATATGGATTGGGGGGCAGTAAAGCCATCAAATTAAAAAATTAAAAAATTACTTAATTTGAAATTTAAAACCCTGCACCATTCTACCTAAAAAAAAGCAAAGATTACTACCTAAACCCCACCCTTGTCGACACTTTTTTTTTCATCACCAACTCAGCACCACTTCATATGAATTTAAAATGGCATCTTAATAGCCTTACCATGATGTCACAATATAACACTGAAGCCATAAACAGGAGAAAAAAAACATTTATTATAATTGTTTGTCTTGTTATTTTTAATGATAGTGAGTGCAATATATTAATTTCTGCCAGCACACTAAAATCAGTGGAATTAAGGATATAAAAAAAAACAAAAAAAAAAACTTAGCACCACTCCATATGAATTGAAAATAGAACCTTAATAGCCTGAACATGATGTCACAATGTAAAATCGAAGCAATAAACAACAACAACAAAAAAGCATTTATTATAATTTTGTGTCTTACTATTTCTAATGTCACAGAGTACCATATATTAATTTTAGCTAGCATACTAAAATCC
The DNA here is from genome assembly GCA_029206835.1 of Rana muscosa. Taxonomy (NCBI): domain Eukaryota; kingdom Metazoa; phylum Chordata; class Amphibia; order Anura; family Ranidae; genus Rana; species Rana muscosa. The sequence goes on from CM055116.1 coordinate 674,390,669, forward strand.
ATGGAATTAGGGAGAGAAAAAAAAAAAAGAAAGCATCTCCCAGGGTCCTTTAACACATTACTTTATGATGGAGAGTAAACAAAGCACATCAAGTACAAGGGAAGAATAATATTACCATGAGTTCTTACCCATACATCCTCAAGGAAATAAAAAAAAGCTTTAACTCTGGAGCTGTTAGAGTGCAAATATATTAGCTACAACTTCAGCAAGTGCCTGTCATGTTGAATAGCATGTGAAAGAGAGATAGTAATTATTGCCGAGAACCCATTAGAGGGCACCTTAGTAAAACAAGCTCCCGGAGAAAACTAATGGACTAACAGGCCACAGACGACACTCTCCCTTTTCCATTTAGCTGCATGTCACTCCTATCAAAGCCTCTGACACATACAAGGGAGGCATACCGACTACAGGCCTTAGTGGTTGTCCATCCCTGCACTTGCTTTTGTTAGGTGTTTTTGCGAAATAGTCTATGCAGTTGTGTTTGAACCTAATATCAAATAAAATTAAACAATATCTTCTGCCTCTACCAATGTCATTGTGCTTCAAGACATACCAGTCGTTTCTTACAACTTCAGTTCAGGCAGAAGCCAGTTAACCTTCCAATATGTTTTTGGCCTCTGGTAAGAAACATGAGCATGTGATGGAAAGCCACATAAAACAAGCAGAATATAAAAAACTTTATGCACACAGAGCCCTGGTCAGCACTGAGCACACTGCAGAAACCATTATCATGCAGCTCAGAAGCCTATTAAAAGGATTACATCACAACCCTAATAAACTTGCAGTGTCTCATAGTGAATATGCCCAAAAAGCTGTTAGAGAGATACTACGTAATGAAAAAAAATAGTACATGTAAAATAGAGTAAAAATCAGTGGCGGCTGGTGAAGTTTTAGGATGGGGGGGCACAAGACCCCGCCCATCCATGTTTGGCCCATCCCACTTCTCATAAGCCACACCCCTTATAGAATCCACCTACTCCGTCCCCTGTATTCCACTTGCTTCCACTCAGTGTCAGGAGTATACAGCCCCAGCATCACAGGACATAGTATATAGCCCCAGCATCACAGGACAGAGTATATAGCCCCAGCATCACAGGACACAGTATACAGCCCCAGCATCACAGGACAGAGTATATAGCCCCAGCATCACAAATCATGGTATATAGCGCAGCCTTACAGATCGGCGCAAACAAACTGAAAAATTACACTGTTAGTAATGAAGGACTCTGAGACCGCATTCACACCTGAGCGTAGCGCTTCGAGCGTTTTTATCGTCGTTTTTACCGTCGTTTTATTTTGCAGTGACTTGAAGCAATGCCTATGTATTCTGGAGGTCTATGGACCTCAAGTCACATCAAAGTGGGACAAAAGTAGTGCAGGGACTACTTTGAAGTCGCTGTGACTTGACGTTTCACAGATATGAACGGTTCTCATTGGAAATCATCGGGTACAACTTGTCATGCAACTTTGCAGTCCCAAGTCGCAGGACAAGTTGCACAAGTGGAAACAGAGCCTAAATGAAAAGCGGGTTTTTGTGCATGTGAACTGCATTCTGATGGGCCAACTTCACAGGTAACATTGCTACCCATCAGATTTGTGGAAACCTAGGCTCAGGGCCAGTTCAAACTGCTGCGTGGTGCAAAAACTAACTAACTGTATGGCTGAAAACGCATCGCACGGACATCGCATGTGATTTGCACTGCAGTGCGGTGCAAATCACATGCGATGTCCGTGCGATGCGATTTCAGCCATACAGTTAGTATGACTGAAATGGTATGCCGCCGACCACAAACCTGGTGAATCAGTTGACTTTGACTCATCTCTATGAAAACACAAGTGAACAGTGAAATACTCAGAAATAACCACCACATGCTGTCACAGCGCCTTATTTTTTTATTTTGAGGCCTGCAACCAGGGAAAGCCAAACACCTGCAGCAGTGTTACAGTATCTCATACCTCCCAGCATTTCAACTATGAACTGAGACTAAGGGACATTGATGACCGGGGGGGGGGGGGATAGGGGTGCCGCTGCTGCCGCTGACCACAAACCAGTTGACTTTGACTCATCTCTATGAACACTGAAATACTCAGAAATAGCCACCACATTTTTATTTTATTTTGAGGCCTGCACCTGAGGCACCTCCTAGCGTTTGAAATGAGACTGAGGGACATTGATAAGCGGGGGGGTGTGTGATCCGCTGCTGCCGCCGACCACCGAATGTCAAAAATGAATTCATTAATTAATAAGCGGAGGGGGGATCCGCTGCTGCCGCCGACCACCGAATGTCGAAAATACTTACATACTCCAGTGCTCTAACAGTACTGTCAATACATGTGATAATTAATAAGGGGGGAGGGGGGTATTGCCACTGCTTCCGCCGACCAGCTGATGTTAATAAGGGTGGGGGGTGCCGCTGCTCCCGTAGGCCAGTAGTTAATAAGCGGGGGGCGCCGCTGCTATCCCGCCGGCCATCTACTGTTTAAAAAATCAATTGTAAGGGGGGGTAACGCTGCTCTCCCGCTGGCCATCTTATGTCAAGAAAAAAAGTAATAAGGGGGGATGCTGCTGCTATCCCGCCGGCCATCTAATGTTAAAAAAAAAATTATAAGCCGGGGGGGTGCCGCTGCTCCCGCCGGCCATCTAACGTTAAAAAAAAATTAATAAGCGGGGGGGGGGGGGCGTGGGGTTTGCCGCTGCTTAATGATGATTACACCGAATGTTTTTCATTACAATAGCCGTGGCGAGCTTCCGCTTACCTCCTGACGATCCTCTCAGGAGATACGTTCAACGGAGCTGCCGAGTGCCGACGTCACTTCCTGTACTTAGCTGCCGAGTGACGTCGGTACTAGAACAGAAAGCACCGCCCATGTTCCAGGGCGGTGAATGTCTATGCAGTGGCCAGTCCATCGCACCGGAAGCTCGTGGCGCTTTTGAACACGCCACAGAGCGAGTTTTTGGCCGCAAATGAAGCGCAAATGATCTCGTGATTGCATTGACATGGCGTTTCCCATATAGCACTGTGCCAGGCGCCCGGACACAGTGCACATAAGGACTTTTTAATTTTTTTTCTTAAAGGGACATGTTTAAATAATTTTTTTTTTATATATTTTTTTTGACTGCATGGGGGGGGGGCGGCGCCCGGGTGCCCCCTATGGACGGGCCGCCACTGGTAAAAATATAAAACGATTTATTTTTTTTAAATACCTTTCAAAACTTCCTTTTACTGTTGTTCCTTGTTTTCGGACTTGAACTGTCTTCATAATCTTTACTAGTGATGAGCCGAACACCCCCGGGTTCGGTTCGCACCAGAACCCGCGAACGGACCGAAAGTTCGTACGAACATTAGAACCCTATTAAATACAATGGATGCGAACGTTCGAATTCTAAAGTGCTAATTATAACAACTATTATGCATGTTATTGTCCTAAAAAGGGTTTGGGAACCCGGGTTCTGCACCAGGGGACATGTATCAATGCAAAAAGAAGTTTTAAGAACGGTCGTTTTTCGGGAGCAGTCATTTTAATGATGCATAAAGTGAAAAAAAAAAGTCAAATATTCCTTTAAATATCGTACCTGGGGGGTGTCTAAAGTATGCCTGTGAAGTGCCACGTGTTTCCCGTGTTTAGAACTGTCCCTGCACAAAATGACACTTCTAAAGGAAAAAAAAGCCTTTTTTAACTGCTTGCGGCTTTAATGTAATGTCTGGTCCCGGTAATATGGATGAAAATCTTTAAGAAAAATGGCATAGCTACCCCATGACCCCCCCCTACCCCAGCCCATTACCAGCCCCTTTGGGTCTTGTATGGATATTAAGGGGAACCCCGCACATAAAATAAAAAAGGCCCTATATACTCTGAACAGCCGTATACAGGCGGTGCATACAAGACAGGGACTGTAGGTTTGTTCTTATGTAGAATCTGTTTGTAATTTTGAACAGCTACATTGTTGAAGTGTAGCTCCAGCCCAAAAATCTATTTTTAAACTTTTTGGAAAACATAGGTAAGGGTTATCACCCCTGTAACATTTGTTTTGCTGTCTGTGCCCCTGTTCAGAACATTTCACCTCACTTTCCGTCCCAATGTCAACTGTTTTTGAAATGTGGTGTTTTTCTTGAAACAAGGCTTGCTGATAAAGCATCAGTACAGAGGAGACACCTTTCTCCCATATTTATTCTTACAGGAGAGAATTTTCCTTCCTAGGGGTAGATTTCCTCTCACTTCCTGTTGTCTTCTTGCGTTTGCAAGTAGGAGTCGTTTGTAAGTTGGATGTTTGAAAGTAGGGACCTGCCGTATATACTCTGCAGAAATAGGCCCCTTAGTTGTTGGTGTTGGCACAACACTGTAAGCACTCACAGTTACTCTTGGTTGGTGCTGGAACGCCCTGCTGTCAACTATTATATCAGGAATTTTAATTACATATAATTGTTGAACAGTGGTAGTAAAAATTGGGGCTTTGATGGTGGTGCTGGTGCCACAACACTGTAAGCCCTGACAGTTACTCTTGGTGGGTGCAGCAATGGGCCCTGCTGTGAATTATTAGATCAAGAATTGTAATTGCATGCCCCTGTTGAACAGGGGCTGAAAAATTGGGCCTTTCGTGGTGGTGGTGGTGGTGGTGGTGTTGCCACAACACTGTAAGCCCTCAGAGTTACTCTTGGTGGGTGCAGGAATGGGCCCTGCTGTGAATTATTAGATCAAGAATTGTAATTACATGCCCCTTTTGAACAGGGGCTGAAAAATTGGGCCTTTCGTGGTGGTGGTGGTGGTGGCGTTGCCACAACACTGTAAGCCCTCAGAGTTACTCTTGGTGGGTGCAGCAATGGGCCCTGCTGTGAATTATTAGATCAAGAATTGTAATTACATGCCCCTTTTGAACAGGGGCTGAAAAATTGGGCCTTTCGTGGTGGTGGTGGTGGTGGCGTTGCCACAACACTGTAAGCCCTCAGAGTTACTCTTGGTGGGTGCAGCAATGGGCCCTGCTGTGAATTATTAGATCAAGAATTGTAATTACATGCCCCTTTTGAACAGGGGCTGAAAAATTGGGCCTTTCGTGGTGGTGGTGGTGGTGGCGTTGCCACAACACTGTAAGCCCTCAGAGTTACTCTTGGTGGGTGCAGCAATGGGCCCTGCTGTGAATTATTACATCAAGAATTGTAATTGCATGCCCCTGTTGAACAGGGGCTGAAAAATTGGGCCTTTCGTGGTGGTGGTGGTGGTGGCGTTGCCACAACACTGTAAGCCCTCAGAGTTACTCTTGGTGGGTGCAGCAATGGGCCCTGCTGTGAATTATTAGATCAAGAATTGTAAATACATGCCCCTTTTGAACAGGGGCTGAAAAATTGGGCCTTTCGTGGTGGTGGTGGTGGTGGCGTTGCCACAACACTGTAAGCCCTCAGAGTTACTCTTGGTGGGTGCAGCAATGGGCCCTGCTGTGAATTATTACATCAAGAATTGTAATTGCATGCCCCTGTTGAACAGGGGCTGAAAAATTGGGCCTTAGGCACTGGTGGCACAACACTACAACCCCTCACAGATACTGTACTTGGAGCACAGCAATGAGCCCTGTTGCAAAGTATTGCTTCAAAAATTGTAATGACACGCCCCTGTTAAACAGGGGCTGAAAAATTGGGCCTTAGGCACTGGTGGCACAACACTACAACCCCTCACAGATACTGTACTTGGAGCACAGCAATGAGCCCTGTTGCAAAGTATTGCTTCAAAAATTGTAATGACACGCCCCTGTTAAACAGGGGCTGAAAAATTGGGCCTTAGGCACTGGTGCCACAACACTCCAACCCCTCACAGATACTGTACTTGGAGCACAGCAATGAGCCCTATGGCAAATTATTGCTAAAAAAATTGCAATTACACGCCCCTGTAAAACAGGGGCTGAAAAATTGGGCCTTAGCCACTGGTGGCGGCACCCATAAACAAAAATGATCTTCCAAGCTATCATCATCAATCGTATCATTGAGGACTCGGAGGAGGAGGATAGCCAGTCAACATAACAGCACAGGCACTCAGCATCAGCATCAGTCTTGAAGGGATGTGACATGTTAAAATCAATTAGTCTTTTATATCAGCATCAGGTGTGTGGTAGCTGGTGGTGATCCAAGACTGGTTCATCTTGATGAAAGTCAGTCGATCAACCGAGTCGGTGGACAGGCGCACCCTGTGATCCGTGACAAATCCTCCAGCAGCACTGAATGTGCGTTCCGAAAGAACACTGGATGCAGGACAGGCCAGTAGCTCAATTGCATACTGTGCAAGCTCTGGCCAGTGATCCATCCTCAAGACCCAGTAAGCCAGAGGATTTTCGGTGGGGAAGGTGTCCAAGTCTGACCTTGCCCCTAGATATTCCTGCACCATGTTTATCAGACGCTGGCGATGGTTGCTGGAACCGATCATACTTTGGGGCTGCGGACTAAAGAATTGTCTGAACGCATCGGTCAGACGGCCACCTTCCCCACCGCTCCTTCTTTGACTGGCCGAAGCCTCAGCAACTCGTTGTCCAGGACCAGGAGTTTGTAACCTCCCAGTCTCTGGGAACGCGTTGCACAGACCTTTCTGCAAGGCCTCCCGGAGTTGTCTCATCCTCTGCTCCCTCTGCGAAGGTAACATAAGGTCCGCAACCTTACCCTTGTACCGTGGATCAAGGAGAGTGGCCAGCCAGTAATGGTCCCTCTCCTTGATCCGAAGACTTTGCAGGATCAGGGAGGCCATGCAGCGTAGGTTTGCTGAGGCATTCGCTCCGGAGTCCTCTGGGTCACTAAGGACGACATGATCCGCAGCCACCTCCTCCCAGCCACGTACAAGTCCACTGGTTTCTTGGGACTGTAAATCATCCCTAAAAGACTGCTGCTGATGATGCTGAGTGCCAGCCTCCACCTCCATGCTGACACAATCCTCCTCCTCCTCCTCCTCCTCCTCCTCTTCCTCTTCCTGTGCGATGGGTGGGACAGAAGGAACACTGTCTGGGTAAAGGGGGCCTTGAGAGGCAAGGAAGTCCTCCTCTTCCTGCCTCTGTTCTGCCTCAAGTGCCCTGTCCATTATTCCACGCAGCGTGTGCTCCAACAGGTGGACAAGAGGTACAGTGTCACTAATGCATGCACTGTCACTGCTCACCATCCTCGTGGCCTCCTCAAATGGTGCCAGGACAGTGCATGCATCCCTGATCATGCCCCACTGGCGTGGAGAAAAAAAACCAAGCTCCCCTGACCCTGTCCTGGTGCCGTAGTCGCACAGGTACTCATTGATGGCCCTCTGCTGCGTGTGCAGCCGCTGCAGCATGGCCAACGTTGAGTTCCACCTGGTGGGCATGTCACATATAAGGCGGTTCTTGGGCAGGTTCAACTCCTTTTGCAGCTCAGCCAGGCGAGCACTGGCATTATAAGATCTGCGGAAATGCACACAGACTTTCCTGGCCTGCCTCAGGACATCCTGTAAGCCCGGGTACCTGCCCAAGAACCGCTGCACCACCAGGTTAAGGACGTGAGCCACACAGGGCACATGGGTCAGTTGTCCCTGTCGGAGGGCGGAGAGGAGGTTGGTGCCATTGTCGCAAACCACCATTCCTGGCTTAAGCTGGCGTGGCGTCAACCACCTCTCGGCCTGGCCCTGCAGAGCAGACAGGACCTCTGCCCCAGTGTGGCTTCTGTCCCCCAAACACACCAGCGCAAGCACGGCATGGCATCTTTTTGCCTGCGTACTTGCGTAGCCCCGTGAACGGCTACGGAGCACCGCTGGTTCATAGGACAAACCACAGGAAGAGGCCATGGAGGAAGAAGAAGAGGAGGGGGTGGAGGAGAGAGGTGTGTCACAACCAGTAGTAGCATTTTGGAGGCGTGGCGGTGGAACAACCTCCAACACTACTGCACCTTGTCCTGCATCCTTCCCAGCTGCCAAAAGAGTGACCCAATGGGCCGTGAAAGAAAGGTAACGTCCCTGTCCATGCCTGCTGGACCATGAGTCAGCGGTAATATGCACCTTACCGCTGACCGCCCTGTCCAGCGAGGCCAAGACATTGCCTTCCACATGCCGGTAGAGAGCCGGAATAGCCTTCCGTGAGAAAAAGTGGCGTTTGGGAACCTGCCACTGAGGAACCGCACATTGCACAAACTCACGGAAGGGGGCCGAGTCTACCAACTGAAAAGGCAGCAGTTGAAGCGCTAGCAATTTAGCCAAGCTAGCATTCAACCGCTGGGCATGTGGATGGCTGGGAGTGAACTTCTTTTGACGGTCCAGCAGCTGGGGCAGGGAAATTTGCCTGCTAGAATCGGACGTCGGTGTACTGCTAGCAGAGTGGCCGCAAGTACTTGGCTGTGACACACCTAATTCTACACCTTCATTCCTCTCAGTGCATGTTTCAGAGAGGACTGAAGTTATAGTGGGGTTGGAGATCCCAGCTGATGCGGTGCAAGGAGAGGTCCGCTTTGTTCTTTGGTGTGGGTCTTTGAGGTAGGCTTGCCAACGAGCTGCATGGCAGGTCAACATATGTCTGGTCAGGCATGTGGTACCCAAGCGGCTGATGTTTTGGCCACGCGATATACGCTTGAGACATATGTTGCAAACAGCAGCTGTGCGATCTGATGCACTAGCCTCAAAAAAGGCCCACACCAAGGAACTTTTTGAATGACGGGCAGAGGCTGCGCCCTGCACAGGTGGAGCTCTGCGGTGTGATTCCGTCGGTGTACTGCCCTTACGCTGGCCACCAAAGGGCATCCTGCCTCGTTGGAGATGTGCCTCCTCCTCATCCTCCTCCTCCTCCTCTCTCCTATTAGGCACCCACGTGGAGTCAGTGACCTCATCATCCCCTCCCTCCTCATCACTGGAGCCAATCTGGCAGTATGCTGCAGCTGCTGGAACATGACTGCCAGATTGGTGTCCTTCTTGAGCATCCCCTCTGTCTGCTCTCACGCTACTGCCTTCCTGTAGCTGGGTTTCATCATCAGACCCTTCGAAACGCTGGGCATCCTCCTGGAGCATGTACCCAACACTGTGCTCAAACAGTTCGGGGGACTCCTCAGGAGGAGGACATGGTGGGTCTAGGGAAGGAGTGACTGATGATGAGTCTGACATTGATACCAGGGAAGAGGACGCTTTGGCAGCTGCTTTGCCAGTACCCTGAGCCTGGGTGAGAGAGGATGAGGAGGAGGAGGAGGGCTTGGTCATCCACTCTACCAAGTCTTCGGCATGATGTGGCTCAACATGTCCAGCTGCCGAAAAGAAGGACAAGCTTGTCCCATGGCCATGTGCTGATGACAATGCACCGCGTCCACGACCAGCACTGTTGCCCCCAGACACAGAGCCTGCTTGCCCTCTTTTATTGCCTCCTGACTGTCTGCCTCTCCTTGTTTGCCTTCCAGACATTCTAATAGATGGCCTGCAGGGAGATGGGAAAAAAGCAATAAGGGCTACCTTCAGGTGTCCTTCTCTGTCCCTTTACTTAAGGATTTCTAAATATGGTTGAGGATTATTGCTTTTGCACAGAATAGCACAACGACAATTTCCCTGACTGTCCAAAAAACAAGGATTTCAAAGATGGTTGATGAGGAATGCTTTGGCACACTATAGCACAAGGAGAATTCCCCTCACTTTCCTTCTTTGTCCCTAGAAACAAGGACTGGCACAGTGAAAGAAACTGACACTCTCCCTACCTACAGTTTTCTGTCCCTAGAAAAAATGTTTTTTTAAAGCACACTATAGCACAAGGAGAATTCCCCTCACTTTCCTTCTTTGTCCCTAGAAACAAGGACTGGCACAGTGAAAGAAACTGACACTCTCCCTACCTACAGTTTTCTGTCCCTAGAAAAAATGTTTTTTTAAAGCACACTATAGCACAAGGAGAATTCCCCTCACTTTCCTTCTTTGTCCCTAGAAACAAGGACTGGCACAGTGAAAGAAACTGACACTCTCCCTACCTACAGTTTTCTGTCCCTAGAAAAAATGTTTTTTTAAAGCACACTATAGCACAAGGAGAATTCCCCTCACTTTCCTTCTTTGTCCCTAGAAACAAGGACTGGCACAGTGAAAGAAACTGACACTCTCCCTACCTACAGTTTTCTGTCCCTAGAAAAAATGTTTTTTTAAAGCACACTATAGCACAAGGAGAATTCCCCTCACCTTCCTTCTTTGTCCCTAGAAACAAGGACTGGCACAGTGAAAGAAACTGACACTCTCCCTACCTACAGTTTTCTGTCCCTAGAAAAAATGTTTTTTTAAAGCACACTATAGCACAAGGAGAATTCCCCTCACTTTCCTTCTTTGTCCCTAGAAACAAGGACTGGCACAGTGAAAGAAACTGACACTCTCCCTACCTACAGTTTTCTGTCCCTAGAAAAAAATGTTTTTTTAAAGCACACTATAGCACAAGGAGAATTCCCCTCACTTTCCTTCTTTGTCCCTAGAAACAAGGACTGGCACAGTGAAAGAAACTGACACTCTCCCTACCTACAGTTTTCTGTCCCTAGAAAAAATGTTTTTTTAAAGCACACTATAGCACAAGGAGAATTCCCCTCACTTTCCTTCTTTGTCCCTAGAAACAAGGACTGGCACAGTGAAAGAAACTGACACTCTCCCTACCTACAGTTTTCTGTCCCTAGAAAAAATGTTTTTTTAAAGCACACTATAGCACAAGGAGAATTCCCCTCACTTTCCTTCTTTGTCCCTAGAAACAAGGACTGGCACAGTGAAAGAAACTGACACTCTCCCTACCTACAGTTTTCTGTCCCTAGAAAAAATGTTTTTTTAAAGCACACTATAGCACAAGGAGAATTCCCCTCACTTTCCTTCTTTGTCCCTAGAAACAAGGACTGGCACAGTGAAAGAAACTGACACTCTCCCTACCTACAGTTTTCTGTCCCTAGAAAAAAATGTTTTTTTAAAGCACACTATAGCACAAGGAGAATTCCCCTCACTTTCCTTCTTTGTCCCTAGAAACAAGGACTGGCACAGTGAAAGAAACTGACACTCTCCCTACCTACAGTTTTCTGTCCCTAGAAAAAATGTTTTTTTAAAGCACACTATAGCACAAGGAGAATTCCCCTCACTTTCCTTCTTTGTCCCTAGAAACAAGGACTGGCACAGTGAAAGAAACTGACACTCTCCCTACCTACAGTTTTCTGTCCCTAGAAAAAATGTTTTTTTAAAGCACACTATAGCACAAGGAGAATTCCCCTCACTTTCCTTCTTTGTCCCTAGAAACAAGGACTGGCACATGAAAGAAACTGACACTCTCCCTACCTACAGTTTTCTGTCCCTAGAAAAAATGTTTTTTTAAAGCACACTATAGCACAAGGAGAATTCCCCTCACTTTCCTTCTTTGTCCCTAGAAACAAGGACTGGCACAGTGAAAGAAACTGACACTCTCCCTACCTACAGTTTTCTGTCCCTAGAAAAAATGTTTTTTTAAAGCACACTATAGCACAAGGAGAATTCCCCTCACTTTCCTTCTTTGTCCCTAGAAACAAGGACTGGCACAGTGAAAGAAACTGACACTCTCCCTACCTACAGTTTTCTGTCCCTAGAAAAAATGTTTTTTTAAAGCACACTATAGCACAAGGAGAATTCCCCTCACTTTCCTTCTTTGTCCCTAGAAACAAGGACTGGCACAGTGAAAGAAACTGACACTCTCCCTACCTACAGTTTTCTGTCCCTAGAATTTTTTTTTTTTTAAAGCACACTATAGCACAAGGAGAATTCCCCTCACTTTCCTTCTTTGTCCCTAGAAACAAGGACTGGCACAGTGAAAGAAACTGACACTCTCCCTACCTACAGTTTTCTGTCCCTAGAAAAAATGTTTTTTTAAAGCACACTATAGCACAAGGAGAATTCCCCTCACTTTCCTTCTTTGTCCCTAGAAACAAGGACTGGCACAGTGAAAGAAACTGACACTCTCCCTACCTACAGTTTTCTGTCCCTAGAAAAAATGTTTTTTTAAAGCACACTATAGCACAAGGAGAATTCCCCTCACTTTCCTTCTTTGTCCCTAGAAACAAGGACTGGCACAGTGAAAGAAACTGACACTCTCCCTACCTACAGTTTTCTGTCCCTAGAAAAAATGTTTTTTTAAAGCACACTATAGCACAAGGAGAATTCCCCTCACTTTCCTTCTTTGTCCCTAGAAACAAGGACTGGCACAGTGAAAGAAACTGACACTCTCCCTACCTATAGTTTTCTGTCCCTAGAAAAAATGTTTTTTTAAAGCACACTATAGCACAAGGAGAAATCCCCTCACTTTCCTTCTTTGTCCCTAGAAACAAGGACTCGCACAGTAAAACACACTGACACTCTCCCTACCTATCCTTCTCTTTCCCTAAACTAAAGGAATCCAGGTTAAGCAAGAAAGAAATAAATGTCACTGTCCCTGCCTATGCTTGTCTTTCCCTGCTCCGGAACACACTACACTAGGCCGCCGTGCTGGCGGCCTTTTATAGTGTGGGGCGTGTACTAAACACCCTCAGCAATAATTGGCCACAGGCATCCTGCCTGTGGCCAATCATTGCTCTCCTCGCTGCCGGCGCTGTGATTGGCCAAGCATGCGGGGTCACAGTGCATGCTTGGCCAATCACAGCGCCTGGATGACACTGCGATGGCGTAGTGCATTGTGGGCCGTTCGCGTCACTCGAATTTGGCGCGAACGGCCCAAATCGAACAGCCGATGTTCGAGTCGAACGTATGTTCGACTCGAACACGAAGCTCATCCCTAATCTTCACCAATTTACTATTTCACATAAAGTGATCAGTAATATGTTGGCACATTAAACTATAGGATAATACAACTAATACAATTCATGAGAAATGTCTTTGTTTGGAATTGATAGAACTGAAAAAAATAAATGACATATTTAAAAGAATTGATTGATTTAAGTATCCCTGAAGAAGGTGCTATTATACAAGCTCTGCTTTCCTCACGTGATAATTATACACCTGGGACTAGAGTTACCTGTTCTGGTAAGGATTTTTGAGGGCCAGGGATTGGAAATTATGCCATAGGTTGAGCTTGATGGACATGTCATTTTTAAACCTCATCTATTCTGTAAGTAGAAAACCCTAACAGTAATGGATACAGTTCCCAACTGACTAGCAACACTTTTTAGCATAATGCACAACTGAGATTTGTACTTGATGCACAGATAATAAACCTGTCTGTGAGGCATACGGTCATTGGCTTGGTCCCAGTGCCAGAAGCACTCGTTCTTGCTTGTTAAAGGAAAATTTTAAAATAGGAGGTAAAAAAACACAATAATATCATAGTATGCGGACAAATCTATGTGCTGAATGTTTGCTGTTGACCCCATTTGCGACAGTTATTATCACATACATCTAAATATCATCCAAAATAAAAGTACATCAACACTAATTAAAAAAGTAATGAAATGATCACAGCAAGTTTTTAATTGTTGTCATGAAAATTTTAATATGGCGTGGTATCCTGCTTGTCAGCCAATTGTCTGTTTACCAAATACATTATTACTATTGATTTGTGCATTTTCAGATGACAGTTGACTCAGTAATTATACGTGACTTGTACATTTGGCTCTTGTAGTTTTTAGTAGTGGGTCAAGTTTTTAAACTTCTGCTGAACACTAGACTTCCCACTTTTGGGACATTAGAATATGATGAGAATTCAGCACTTCAATATTATTATATTAAAATGTATTTATAGCCAACACAATGGATAAAGATTAGAACACCCGTTTTTATTCTCACTGCCTCCACTGGGAAAATTCCCCTTCTTTGAAGACCACTGTCACTGCGACAGTGTCACATTTTTTTATCACTCTTTAAAAGGAGAAATTACCTCACTTTGTAGAGATTTCATCTCATTTCCTATTGCATCCTCATAACAGGAAGTGAATGGAAATCTCCTCAATTTTATACAGACAGGAAAATAGGTAGAGGTTTTAACCCTTCCCGTCTATATCCTGCATTTAAAAACAGTATTCAAAATATATAAATTTAATAAAAACAATATAGCAACAATTTTCTCTTGATAAAGATAGTGCGGTTAATTAATGAAAACTGTACAGGAAATCAGCATTTAATTGAGGTTATTGCTCTTAGCAATCAGTTAGGTTTTAGTGTTTAGTACACATTATAATTTTAAAGAATTCTGAATGATTACTATGAGCAATAATTATAAAAACTTAGATAATTTTTGTTTCTCAACCCATGCCTAAACCCAATGTATAAGCCTATTAAAAATAGCAGACAAAATACAAATCTGCATTTTTTTTAAATGTCAACTTAATTTGGGCTTAGTCAGGTAAAAGTTTAGAGGAGGAACTGCCCCTTGTTTAAACATATGTTTTAGTTATGTTCCTGAGATATACATTCTGAGCCAATGTGGGTATTTGTTGCTTATGAAAATCATATATTGCTCAATGCAATCATTTTAAAGAGACAGAAAACTCATCAACAGAATTTGTACAAGAAGGGAAGCTCAATAAAAGGTATACTATTATTACTGACACCAGTGGCGGAACTACCAGGGACACAAAGGTTACACTTGCAACTGGGCCCTGGCATTCTGCCATTGTCAGGGACCCCAGCGGGGTTGCTGGCCGCAGGGTTGAGCTGAGAGCGTCTCTCTCATACAGCCCATAGCTGTCACTGACAGTTCCTTCTCCCTCCTCCCCCACATGGATGGGATAGGAGAGAGACGATCTGCTCATTCTCCTTCTGCCCCTCTCCTCCTGTGTGCAAGGTGGGAAGTGTGAAGCCCAGCAGCTAAATTATCAAATTCAGCTGATTGGCTTCACACTCCCTGCAGTGCAAACAGGAGGAGAGGGGCGAGAGCAGATGGAGCAGATGAGCTCTCTCCTCTCCCATTCGTGCGAGGGAGGGAAACTTTCACTGCAGGCTTTGGGTTGTATGAGAGAGACGCTGTCAGCTCAGAGTCCTGCTGAGGAGGCACTGATGAGGAGGCACTAGGCGGCACTGATAGACGGTAGGGATGAGCTTCGAGTTCGAGTTAAACTCATGTTGGACTCGAACATTGCCTGTTCGCCCGTTCGCCGAACAGCGAACAATTTGGGGTGTTCGCGGCAAATTCGAAAAGTCTATGGGAGAAATCTAAAGTGCTAATTTTAAAGGCTTATATGCAAGTTATTGTGATACAAAGTGTTTGGGGACCCGGGTCCTGCCCCAGGGGACATGTATCAATGCAAAAAAAAGTTTTAAAAATTGCTGTTTTTTCGGGAGCAGTGATTTTAATAATGCTTAAAGTGAAACAATAAAAGTGAAATATTCCTTTAAATTTCGTACCTAGGGTGTGTGTATAGTATGCCTGTAAAGTCGCGCTTGTTTCCCGTGCTTAGAACTGTCCCTGCACAAAGTGTCATTTCTGAAGGAAAAAAAGTAATTTAAAACTCACTCGCGGCTATAATGAATTGTCGGCTCCCGGCAATTCATAGAAAAGTCATTGATAACATTTTTTTTAAAAAGCGTGGGGGTCCCCCAAATTCAATTACCAGGCCCTACAGGTCTGGTATGGATATTAAGGGGAACCCTGCCGCAAATTTTTTTTAAAAATGTGTGGGGTTCCCCCAAATATCCATAACAGGCCCTTCAGGTCTGGTATGGATTTTAAGGGGAACTCCACCCCAAATTTAAAAAAAAAATTGCGCGGAGTTCCCCCAAAAATCCATACCAGACCCTTTATCCGAGCACGCAACCTAGCAGGCTGCAGGAAAAGAGGGGGGGACGAGAGAGCGCCCCCCCTCCTGAACCGTACCAGGCCACATGCCCTCAACATGGGGAGGATGTCCCCATGTTGATGGGGACAAGGGCTTCATCCCCACAACCCTTGTTTGGTGGTTGTGGGGGTCTGCGGGCAGGGGGCTTATCGGAATCTGGAAGACCCTTTTAACAAAGGGGACCTCCAGATCACGCCCCCCCTATGTGAATTGGTAAGGGGTACATTGTACCCCTACCGTTTCACGAAAAAAGTGTAAAAAAATGTAAAAAAAACACAGACACCTTGGAAAAGTCCTTTATTTAAAAAAAAAAACAATAAAAAAATAAAAACATTCCAGCAATGAAATCCAGTGTCCCGCGGCGATCCGATGTCCAGCACTGTCCACACGAAACGTCATTGGCTGAGCCTGAGCGGACCTGATGGGGAACTTCCTCCGCAGTGTATTAAATGAATAGATCCGCCCCTTCTAAAGTTCCCCATCAGGTCTGCTCAGCCAATGACGTAGGTGTAAGGCTAAGCTGACCAGATGCAGAACGTGATTCATTTATTATGTATTAATTTATTACACTGCGAGGCAGTTCCCCATCAGGTCCGCTCAGCCAATGACGTAGGCGGGGTCTGACATACGAGGGGGCGGACCTGATGGGGAACTTCCTCCACAGTGTAATAAATGAATCGCCGCGGGACACTGGATTTCATCGCTGGAATTTTTTTTTGTTTTTTAAATAAAGGACTTTTCCAAGGTGTCTTTGTGTTTTTTTACATTTTTTTTACACTTTGTTTGTGAAATGGTAGGGGTACAATGTACCCCTTACCAATTCACATAGGGGGGGCCAGGATCTGGGGGTCCCCTTTGTTAAAGGGGTCTTCCAGATTCCGATAAGCCCCCTGCCCGCAGACCCCCACAACCACCGGGCAAGGGTTGTGGGGATGAGGCCCTTGTCCCCATCAACATGGGGACATCCTCCCCATGTTGAGGGCATGTGGCCTGGTACAGTTCAGGAGGGGGGGCGCTCTCTCATCCCCCCTCTTTTCCTGCGGCCTGCCAGGTTGCGTGCTCGGATAAAGGGTCTGGTATGGATTTTTGGGGGAACTCCACGCATTTTTTTTAAAATTTGGGGTGGAGTTCCCCTTAAAATCCATACCAGACCTGAAGGGCCTGGTATGGATATTTGGGAGAACTCCACGCATTTTTTTTTTATTTGCTGCAGGGTTCCCCTTAATATCCATACCAGACCTGAAGGGCCTGGTAATAGAATTTGGGGGGATCCCCACGCTTTTTTTACATTTTTTATCAATGACTTTTCTATGTATTGCCGGAAGCCGACAATTCATTATAGCCGCGAGTGAGTTTTAAATTACTTTTTTTCTTTCAGAAATGACACTTTGAGCAGGGACAGTTCTAAGCACGGGAAACAAGCGCAACTTTACAGGCATACTATACACACACCCTAGGTACGAAATTTAAAGGAATATTTCACTTATTATTGTTTCACTTTAAGCATTATTAAAATCACTGCTCCCGAAAAAACGTCAGTTTTTAAAACTTTTTTTTGCATTGATACATGTCCCCTGGGGCAGGACCCGGGTCCCCAAACACTTTTTAGGACAATAACTTGCACTTTATAATTAGCACTTTTGATTTCGAACTTTCAAGTCCATTGTATTTAATAGGGTTCTAAAGTTCACGCGAACATTCTGGCTGTTCGCAGGTTCTGGTGCGAACCGAACAGGGGGGTGTTCGGCTCATCCCTAATAGACGGCACTGATAGGCAGCACTGATGGGCAGCACTGATAGGCTGCACTGATGGGCACTGATAGGTGACATTGATGAGCACTGATAGGTGGCACTGATGGGCACTGGTAGGCTGCATGATAGGTGGCACTGATAGGCGGCATTGATGAGAAATGATAGGTAGCAATGATAAATGGCATTGATGAGCACTGATAGGTGGCACTGATAGGCAACATTGATAAGCGGCACGGATGGGCACTGATAAGCAGCATTGATAAGCATTGATAGGTGGCACTGATAGGCTGCACTGATGGTCACTGATAGGCAGCACTGATAAGCTGCACGGATAGGCACTGATTGAGCTGCACTGATAATCAGAGCACTGATGATCAGTGCCCTGACTATCAGTGTAAACAATGTACTGACATTTTTGCCAGTTAACGGCTCTCCTTCCCTCACACAGACACAGTGATTACCAGCAAGTCTGTTTACATGTGATCAACGAATCACATACTAAAGGGCTGCTGTGATTGGCCCTTTACCATGATCTGTGATCAGCAGTCACAGAGTGCCCAGGATGCGCGCCACAGGGGGCACACGGAAAGCAGGGTTCTTGGAGGGTATCCATGGATGCCCTACCAGAATTGGAAGCCCGGAGCTAAGATTTAAGGGGTCAGGGTCAGAGGGCCCTTAATGGATCCTTGCACCAGGGTCCTGAAGGTTCTAGTTACGCCTCTGACCGACATAAATTACTGACTATTGCTGAGAAGGGCGGGCTGTGCCTCACCGAAATGCTGACATTGATTAAACTACGTTGGAAAATTCCAACGAGTGCACATACTGCCTGTTGCACGTTCTACATACTTTTTTCATACATTGCACCTAGGACAGAAGCCCTACAAGTGTGTGCGGTGGTCCATCTCTTTTTTACTCAGTGTGTTCACTGAGCACATCAGTAATTGTTATATCACTATTCTGTAAGATCCTGTAATCTTAATGCTTGCAAGGCATATGAACAACAATGGGATAAAGGCTTACTGTGTCCTAGGGACCCCCTTAGCTAGTGTTCCCTCAGCACCCCCCACCATGTGTGTGTCAGTTGCAGGACCCTTCTCTAATCTGCATAAAAAGACTTTGAAGATCAAGGACTCCTGCAGCTAAGAACAGAAGCCCCTGTCTGCAAGAAAAAAGTGCAGTGCACATTACAACCTTCCTGACCATAGCAGCTATTAATCTAGCACATAGAAAAGGTTGGACTGCTATGATCATAAGTATTATATTGGTTGCTTCAAGCTCTCTGCTTGCTACATTTTTTTGTGACAGGAGTGTTCAATTGATAAATAGAAATTTCTATACACAGTGCAAAATAATCTCCTCCTGATTTTAACAGTGTCTTTTGCAGGAATAATGATGTAAATGGGGTGGCACACAGGTGAGTACACCACTGAGTAGAGAGCAGTTCCCCCCTCTGGCTTCCCACTAGATTTCCTAACCTTTAAACGGAATCATGCTATATCAATTTATTGCTTATTGTCATTTGTATGTAAACTGTTCCTTGCCTTGCTTTGTCATTACTGTGCAGTAGTTGGAGTGTTATCGCTATTGAAATGTTCTTAATTATATAAATTATAACCTATCCCCTCTTTTACAAAAAATTGCATCAGCACGTAGCTCAGCATTCAGGTTTTCAGTAAAGAACAGTTAAAACATTTTAAACAAACATTTTATACTGCTTAGAATTACTGACTTTCCCCTTTGTGCTTGAATGAGGCAATTATTAGGTAATCAAGGCCTCATGTATCCTGGAAAGGCTACACCACTAGTACCCCCCCGAATGAAGGACACTGTCACAAGTTCCAGGAGGCAGGCCCAGAGTTTCAGAGATGGAAAAATTGAAGAAGTAAAAATAGGAAGTGGGAAGGAAAATAAAACAGTATGCAAAGAATCTAAAGCCTGCAATTATCCATAAGTACAGGTACCTTACATTACTAAAAAGTATATTAGTATTGCCATTACTAAGCTTTTTTAAAGGTGCATTTCATTTGATTTTTAAGATAAGGTTGATGTTCTTTTTTAACCAAAACATAAATAGTAAATATTAATAAAATCAAATAATTGATCTCCATTATACTTTTATTTTAACATGACAGAAAAAATAAACTGTTCCATAATTTCCAAAGGTGGCCTTATTCAATGTGTGCCACTGAATAAAAAAAAAAAAAAAAAAAAGGAGAAACCTTTCTACAAAAAAGAATGAATGCTTACAATCTGGAATATAAAGTGTTAAACCTAAAAATGTGTATTTTTGGAAGACAACTTTCCTTTGAATGATTAGACACCGCTGGTAACGGTAATGGGGAATTTGCAATGAAGGCAAGGACAAGCAATTATATTCTGGCTGGGCCCCACTGGACAAAAAGTGATTTACTTGAAAGCTGTCTTTGCACTGGGTAAATGCTCCTGTTATAGTCTGCTCAGTCTGTGACAGCTTTCCAGATGTCAATCAAATTATCATCTATTTACAGTTGATTTGGTGGTGTCATTTGCAATATTCCCTCCGTTTCTGATGAAATTGGAAGGGTGGATTTTGCTGCAGTTTGCCATGGCACTCCAGTGGGCAAACTGCTCTTTGCAAATGTCATGTGTCCGCTTATCAGCAATATCAGGGGAGAGCTCTTCCATCCGGCTGACTGAATCGCTACCAGATGTAAATCTCTTAATCGCCAGGGGAGGAGTATGGCAAATTTTAATGCAGTTCTAGAAACTCAGTTTACATCAGTGCTCAAGGTGCAACTTTACCCAGGCTAATAAGTTTGAGTGCACAGTAAAGAGCGTACACAGAGAGGAGAGAAGGCCAGCAAAATGTTCTTTTATGCTGGTTTATTTCACCAATCGTTTAAAAAAAGTGTTTTGTGAACATATATTTCAAGCTGCTAGATTTGAATTTTTTAAAGCCCAACTATAAACAAATATTGTTTTTTTCCCCATAATGTGTAAAGCAAGATATACTCAGCTAAATCCACTGTCTGGGTCCCTCGACTGTGCTGTTTCTTGGAGACGACTAATCCAGAGCTGCAGATGTGCCTACGTAAGATGCAAAGTAAAGCCCTGTACACACAACCGGTTTTACCGATGAAAACAGTCCGATGATCTTTTTTCATCGGACAAACCGATCGTGTATGGGCCACATCGGTGTTTTTTCCATCGATGATTAAAAATGGAACATGTTTTAAATTTAACTGATTGGAAAAAAAAGCGATAGCAAATTCCGATCGTCTGTGTGGAACTCCATTGGAGAAAAAACCCACGCATGCTCAGAATCAAGTCGACGCATGCTCAGAAGCATTGAACTTAATTTTTCTCGGCTCGTTGGAGTGTTTTACGTCACGGCGTTTTAGGATGGTCGGATTTTCGACTGATGGTGTGTAGGCAAGACTGATGGAAGTCAGCTTCATCGGAAATCCGATGGAAAAATCCATCGGATTTTATTCCATCGGAAATCCGATCGTGTGTACAGGGCTTAAGTCTTTTTTGTGTGATGGTAGACTTTACAAGAGGTTAACTTCCTATATTTTAAAATCGTTAGAATTACAGAATGGGACCGCATTGAAATTCTATTTTAAATGTGACTTGTACCGCATCCATAAGACTCGATATGGGCTCTTTACATTTGGCATCTAATTCAGCTGACTGAGGCTCCTCAGGAACAAAGTTGTCTATTAACGACTTGTGAGTTCCCAAGTCTGAGAGAATGCACTATAGAAGCTATAGATGCAGGTGTGACAGAAAGACTGAACAAAAAGGCACGGACAAGCTTACTTGCAGCCTCTGCATCGTGAGTCAGCAATATTATTAGCAACTCTACCTAAAAATGTCTACATGAATTTGAAGAACTCCTCCCTAGATAAGTTGGAGGAGGGGGCCAAATGACAAAGATATGGAAGACTCAGAGGAATGGGTTGACTTAAGCATTAGATAATAAGGTTGTGGGTGTCAGGTCCTTTAGGGGGGACACTACAAGCCACCCTGGAACTAATATTGGACCGTGAGCCAGCACAACAAGATGCAGAAGGGCTTCTTCCACTGTGCTTGGGATCTGATATGTTGTACTGTTTAAACCAGAGCCACACAACAGAAAACACCAGATAACACCTTGGTGCTCCCAACTAGGTGCATAAACAGGAGTGTAGTAGCTCCTGATGCTCAGCTCAATGTGGTGTACTGATAAGAGCCAAGAGAGACTGGGCACATTATAGACAGTGTCATAACTCACTACCTGGAAAGTGCTCTGAGCTAACTACCATTCTATTCTGAAACCTACATATTGCCACTGGCACAGCCCAGTGCCAGAGAGTCACATTCCACGGTAGCCCCTCAATTTTCGCTCGAGCAGAGTCCAAGTATGGCCTCCAGGGTGGAACTAAGATTTAGCTGATCCAGCTAGCTGCACAATGAGCCAAGCTCAGCAGTGTGCAGATAAAGTCTTGATCGGAAAAAAGATCTGTAGAAAAAAAAAGGCTAGTAAAAATAAAAATTAAAAGGGGAAAAGCTTTTCTCAGAAGAGAAAATATGTCCATCCTCCTAGGACACTAGCAAAAAAATTAAGCTTGCTGGAAGCAGGAGGAGGAGTATACCTGGCTAGCTTTGTTGTTTGCAAGTTTCCATATCTTCCCTGAAGGAGGCAGTATAACCCACTCATATCAGAATCAGAAGTATTGAACCTGCGATCTAAGGGACACATTAAAGAAACCAAAGTTTTTATCAATAGCAATTAATAGTAGTTTCAGCTTTAATTTCATAGGAAAATTAAAGGAAGTCTGATTGGTTGCTATGAGTAACAATTCTGTTTTAATAAATCATCTTGACGTTTACTATTATATTACCATTTTCCAGAAACTCCAGCTGTTGGAACATTAATTTCCTAGTTGATGGAGATCTGCTGGTTGCCTATTACTGTTCTAAAATGTTACATTGTTGTCACAAAATGCTATAAAACAACATGATTAGCTGATAAAACTCCAAGTTTCACTAAGAAAGCTGCAGAATTTAATACAGTATATGGCCACATTCAAATGAAAAGTAAAGAGAACAATAAGAGTAATGATAAAATATATACAGTATCTCACAAAAGTAAGTACACCCCTCACATTTTTGTTAATTTTTTATTATATCTTTTCATGTGACAACACTGAAGAAATTACACTTTGCTACAATGTAAAGTAGTGAGTGTACAGCTTGTATAACAGTGCAAATGTGCTGTCCGCTCAAAATAACTCAACATACAGCCATTAATGTCTAAACTGCTGGCAACAAAAGTGAGTACACCCCTAAGTGAAAATGTCCAAATTGGGCCTGATTAGTCATTTTCCCTTCCCGATATCTTGTTAGTGTTACAAGGTCTCAGGTGTGAATGGGGAGCAGGTGTGTTAAATTTGGTGTTATCGCTCTCACTCTCTTATACTAGTCACTGGAAGTTCAACATGGCACCTCATGGCAAAGAACTCTCTGAGGATCTGAAAAAAATAATTGTTGCTCTACATAAAGATGGCCTAGGCTATGAGAAGATTGCCAAGACCCTGAAACTGAGCTGCAGCACGGTTGCCAAGACTATACATTGGTTTAACAGGACAGGTTCCACTCAGAACAGGCCTCACTATGGTCCACCAAAGGAGTTGAGTGCATGTGATTAGTGTCATATCCAGAGGTTGTCTTTGGGAAATAGACGTATGAGTGCGGCCAGCATTGCTGAAGAAGTTGAAGGGGTGGGGGTCAGCCTGTAAGTACTCAGACCATACGCCACACACTGCATCAAATTGGTCTGCATGGCTGTCATCCCAGAAGGAAGCCCCTTCTAAAGATGATAGAAAGCCTGCAAACAGTTTGCTGAAAACAAGCAGGCTAAGGACATGGATTACTGGAATCCTGTCCTGTGGTCTGATGAGACCAAGATAAACTTATTTGGTTCAGATGGTGTCAAGTGTGTGTGGCGGCAATCATGTGAAGAGTACAAAAACAGGTGTGTCTTGCCTACAGTCAAGCATGATGGTGGGAGTGTCATGGTCTGGGGCTGCATGAGTGCTGCCGGCACTGGGGAGCCACAGTTCATTGAGGGAACCATGAATGCCAACATGTACTGTGACATACTGAAGCAGAGCATGATCCCCTTCCTTCGGAGACTGGACCACAGGGCAGTATTCCAACATGATAACGACCCCAAACACACCTCCAAGATGACCACTGCCTTGCTAAAGAATCTGAGGGTAAAGGTGATGGACTGGCCAAGCATGTCTCCAGGCCTAAACCCTATTAAGCATCTGTGAGGCATCCTCAAACAGAAGGTGGAGGAGCGCAAGGTCTCTAACATCCACCAGCTCAGTGATGTCATCATGGAGTGGAAGAGGACTCCAATGGCAACCTGTGAAGCTCCGGTGAAATCTATGCCCAAGATAGTTAAGGCAAGGCTGGAAAATAATAGTGGTCACACAAAATATTGACACTTTGGGCCCAATTTGGAAATTTTCACTTAGGGGTGTACTCACTTTTGTTGCAAATGGTTTAGACATTAATGGCTGTTTGTTGAGTTGTTTTGAGGGTACAGCAAATTTACACTGTTATACAAGCTGTACACTCACTACTTTACATTGTAGCAAAGTGTCATTTCTTCAGTGTTGTCACATGAAAAGATATAATAAAATATTTTTAAAAAATGTGAGGGGTGTACTCACTTTCATGAGATACTGTATGTACATTAAAGTGTTGTTGTTATCTCACTTGTACTCAAAGAACACTTTATAATAAACAGGCTGTTTACTTACCTTTTTGGTGGCCCATTCATTGAAACATCACACTTTTGCTTTGTGTAGAAAACCTGTTCCACCCACCACTTGTGGTTTCTCCCACAGGCTTATACGTCACAACAAGACATTTGAGCTAACAGGAGGAACAACAATGTGCAGTGGAGGTAAAGGGTATTTTCAGTGTAGCACTCACCCACCCTACTAATTCTCTCCTCCTTGATCTAGTAGGGTACACCTGCTACTTGCCCGGTATTCCTCCCTAAGTGTAGAGAGGCGAGCGGTGTTTGTTTTGTTTTGGGTCTTGTGGCTATTACCTCCCCATAGTGGATCCTCACGCTCCGTTGTCTAGAAAATGTCAAACAAAGTTAATGTCCACACAGGATTTAAACCTGAACGACAAGGTTTATTCTCTTTTCTCTGTATTACCTCGAAAGCAGGTTCAAAGATGAAGAAAGGAAAAAAGAGGGATTGCTTCAGGCACGCAACATCTACGATGCAATCGTCGCCACTCAAGCCTGAGTGGGCTTTGCTCACCCGGATAGTCCCCTTGAGAGCGGTCCTAGCAGCCGGTGTGGAGCACAGAATAGATAATTATAGTTTCCCTGGGATACGATCAGGAGATCCTCTGCCACAGAATCTTTAAATCCCGAACTCCCTAGTAACAACCTGAACTTAGGTGCCAATGGGGCACGTCACAAGGCTTTTGGCAGATTGGAATCCTTCGCTTTGACAGGTAACCGGGCCTCTCCCGAGACAGCGACTACTTCACTAATCCCATTGGGACCGATCCTCCCCTGGCGTCCTCTCCTTTAGAGTGGGTCACCCTCACTTGGGTACCCTGGAACTCCTTTTCAGGTGTAGGCCTGAGCCAAAGGTGCTGGGCCTACCTGCAGCGATGCAGCCTTGGGCTAAAGGTGCTCGAGACCGAAACACACGCACGCACCCCCGTCCATGAGGGCCACCGAAGGTGGGGTAAGTGCCGAACAGGACCAAGGGGTCCCCTGGATCTCCTCACGCCCAACGGCGTCTGCCCCTTAACCACTTAACGACCGCTCACTGTATATATACGTCGGCACAATGGCACCGACAGGCACAATCACGTAGAGTGTACGTGATTGCCTTTGTACAGTTGGGGGGTCCAATCGGACCCCCCTTCTGTACAGTGAGCGGTCGGAATTCGTCTGGGAGTGATCTGACATGAGGGGACGGCCGTTCGATTCCGGCCACCCCCCCGCGATCGCTCCCGGCGAATGGAAATGCCCCCTCTGTCTGTGTAATGTACACACAGGCAGAGGAAGCAGGAGGAAGTGATGTCATCTCTTGTGCGGCGCTCACATATACCGAGCGCCGTACAAGAGAAGACATCAAGGTTAGTGCACAAACACTACACTAACACCAGCACACATAGGCACTTAAATCGCCCACCCAGGCCCCCCCAGATCACCCCCCAGCCCCCAGTCACAGTGTCACTGATTGCAGTGACCATTTATTTACTGATCACTGCAATCAGTGACATTTGTGACTGTAAAAGTGTCACTACAGTTTAGTTTTAGGTCCAGTATAGCCCCTGTAACCTCCCCTAATAAAGGTTTAACCCCTTGATCACCCCCCAGATAACCCTTTCACCCCCTAGCACCGCCGTCGCTAAGCGATCATTTTTCTGATCGCTGTCTTAGCGTCGGTGATGCAGATCGGTAGCCAGTAATTTTTTTTAGGTTTTCCGCAGGTTTTTATAGCGTCAGGTACCCCCATAAATTATCTAATAAAGGTTTAACCCCCTTGATCGCCCCCCAGGTAACCCTTTCACCCCCTATCACCACTGTCGCTAAGCGATCATTTTTCTGATCACTGTCTTAGCGTCGGTGATGCAGATCGGTAGCCAGTATTTTTTTTTTAGGTTCGCCGCAGGTTTTTATAGCGTCAGGTACCACTATAAATTATCTAATAAAGGTTTAACCCCCTTGATCGCCCCCAGGTAACCCTTTCACTCCCTATCACCACTGTCGCTAAGCGATCATTTTTCTGATCGCTGTCTTAGCGTCGGTGATGCAGATCGGTAGCCAGTAATTTTTTTTAGGTTCGCCGCAGGTTTTTATAGCGTCAGGTACCCCCATAAATTATCTAATAAAGGTTTAACCCCCTTGATCGCCCCCCAGGTAACCCTTTCACCCCCTATCACCACTGTCGCTAAGCGATCATTTTTCTGATCGCTGTCTTAGCGTCGGTGATGCAGATCGGTAGCCAGTAATTTTTTTTAGGTTCGCCGCAGGTTTTTATAGCGTCAGGTACCCCCATAAATTATCTAATAAAGGTTTAACCCCCTTGATCGCCCCCCAGGTAACCCTTTCATCCCCTATCACCACTGTCGCTAAGCGATCATTTTTCTGATCGCTGTCTTAGCGTCGGTGATGCAGATCGGTAGCCAGTAATTTTTTTTAGGTTCGCCGCAGGTTTTTATAGCGTCAGGTACCCCCATATATTATCTAATAAAGGTTTTAACCCCCTAATTGCCCCTAGTTAACCCTTTCACCAGTGATCATCATATAAGTGTTACGGGTGATGCTGGTTAGTTAGTTTGCTTTTTATAGTGTCAGGGCACCCGCCGTATATAACCCAATAAAGGTTTAACCCCCTGATCGCCCGGCGGGTGATATCAATTAGGTTTTAGCGTCAGAGAGGGTCTGCGTCACACCCCAGGCAGCGTCAGGTTAGTGCCAGTAACGCTAACACCCACGCGTGAAGCATACACCTCCCTTAGTGGTATAGTATCTGAACAGATCAATATCTGATCTGATCAGATCTATACTAGCGTCCCCAGAAGTTTAGGGTTCCCAAAAACGCAGTGTTAGCGGGATCAGCCCAGATGCCTGCTAGCACCTGCGTTTTGCCCCTCCGTCCAGCCCAGGCCACCCAAGTGCAGTATCGATCGATCACTGTCACTTACAAAACACAACACACATAACTGCAGCGTTCGCAAAGACAGGCCTGATCCCTGCGACTCCAGTGCTGTAGGAGGTGATTTCACCACCACAGTTAAAAAAAAAAAAGCAAATATGCCGAAGCATTGGGGCAGCAGGGGCGGAGGAGTGATTTTGCTCCTAATGCCGCGTACATACGGTCAAAATTCCGATGAAGGCTTGCCCGTGGAAAAGTCCGACCATGTGTGTGCGGCATAACTTTTTTGCGGGAGGATGCCCCCATGCTTCGGCATATATAAATGGTGCATGTATGCCCATCATTAGAAGTGGGTGGATGAAGGGCGGTATTCTAATGGTGGGCATACCCACCGATCAATCTCTTTTTTCATTCAGCCAACTGGCTGCATGAAAAAAAAAGATTACAATACATGTCCAACAAGGACCAGCAACGTACTGGTATGTTGCTGGACTTTGAATGGTTATACCAGATTGATGCCTGCGGGTTTAGGTATCATCTTGGTATCATTCTTTTCAGCCAGCGGCCGGATTTCATGTAAAAGCAATCCTAGTGGCTAATTAGCCTCTGGACTGCTTTTACAAGCAGTGGGAGGGAATGTCCCCCCCCGGATATAAAAAGCGCCATTGGGAAATTGGGAAAGCATTTTATCACACCGATCTTGGTGTGGTCAGATGCTTTGAGGGCAGAGGAAAGATCTAGGGTCTGGACCCCAGTTTTTTCAAAAAAAGAGTACCTGTCACTACCTATTGCTATCATAGGGGATATTTACATTCCCTGAGATAACAATAAAAATGATAAAAATAAATAAATATGGAAGGAACAATTTAAAAATAAAATAAAAAAGCAAAATTAATAATAAAAAAAAAAAAAAAGCACCCCTGTCCTGCCCTGCTCTTGCCCAATGGCGAACGCAAGCGTCGGTCTGGCGTCATATGTAAACAGCAATTGCACCATGCATGTGAGGTATCACCGCGAAGGTCAGATCGAGGGCAGTAATTTTAGCAGTAGACCTCCTCTGTAAATCTAACGGGGTAACCTGTAAAGGCTTTTAAAGGCTTTTAAAAATGTATGTAGTTTGTCGCCAATGCGCATTTGTGCGAAATTTTAAAGCATGTCGTGTTTGGTATCTATGTACTCGGCCTAAGATCATCTTTTTTATTTCATCAAACATTTGGGCAATATAGTGTGTTTTAGTGCATTAAAATTAAGAAAAGTGTATTTTTCCCCAAAAAATGCGTTTGAAAAATCGCTGCGCAAATACTGTGTAGAAAAAAAAATGCAACACCCACCATTTTATTCTGTAGGGCCTTTGCTTTAAAAATACATATAATGTTTGGGGGTTCAACATAATTTTCTTGCAAAAAAAATATGTTTTCATGTAAACAAAAAGTGTCAAAAAGGGCTTTGTCTTCAAGTGGTTAGAAGAGTGGATGTAAGCTTCCTAATGTTGTGCATAAAATGCCAGAACAGTTCAAAACCCCCCCAAATGACCCCATTTTGGAAAGTAGACACCCCAAGCTATATACTGAGAGGCATGTCGAGTCCATGGAATATTTTATATGTTGACACAAGTTGCGGAAAAAAGACAATTTTTTTTTTTTTTTTTGCACAAAGTTGTCACTAAATGATATATTGCTCAAACATGTCATGGGCATATGTGGAATTACACCCCAAAATACATTCTGTTGCTTCTCCTGAGTACGGGGATACCACATGTGTGAGACTTTTTGGGAGCCTAGCCGCGTACGGGACCCCAAAAACCAATCACCGCCTTCAGGCTTTCTAAGGGTGTAAATTTTTGATTTCACTTCTCACTGCCTATCACAGTTTCGGAGGCCATGGAATGCCCAGATGTCACAAAACCCCCCCAAATGACCCCATTTTGGAAAGTAGACACCCCAAGCTATTTGCTGAGAGGTATTGTGAGTATTTTGCAGATCTCGCTTTTTGTCACAAAGTTTTGAAATTTAAAAAAAAAAAGAAAAAAAAAATTCTTTCTTCATTTTCAAAAACAAATGAGAGCTGTAAAATACTCACCATGCCTCTCAGCAAACAGCTTGGGGTGTCTACTTTCTAAAATGGGGTCATTTGGGGGGGTTTTGTGCTATTTTGGCATTTTATGGCCTTCAAAACTGTGATAGGTAGTGAGGAGTCAAATCAAAAATTTGTGCCTAGAAATCCTGAAGGCGGTGCTTGGTTTTCGGGGTCCCGTACGCGGCTAGGCTCCTAAAAAGTCCCACACATGTGGTATCCCCGTACTCAGGAGAAGCAGCAAAATTTATTTTGGGGTGCAATTCCACATATAACCATGGCATGTGTGAGCAATATATCATTTAGTGACGACTTTTTGTAATTTTTTTTTTTTGTCATTATTCAATCACTTGGGACAAAAACAAATATTCAATGGGCTCAACAGGCCTCTCAGCAATTTCCTTGGGGTGTCTACTTTCTAAAATGGGGTCGTTTGGGTGGGTTTTGTGCTATTTTGGCATTTTATGGCCTTCAAAACTGTGATAGGTAGTGAGGAGTGAAATCAAAAATTTGCGCCCTTAGAAATCCTGAAGGCGGTGCTTGGTTTCCGGGGTCCCGTACGTGGCTAGGCTCCTAAAAAGTCCCACACATGTGGTATCCCCGTACTCAGGAGAAGCAGCAAAATGTATTTTGGGGTGCAAATCCAGATATAACCATGGCATGTGTGAGCAATATATCATTTAGTGACAACTTTTTGTAATTTTTATTTTTTTTGTCATTATTCAATCACTTGGGACAAAAAAAAAATATTCAATGGGCTCAACATGCCTCTCAGCAATTTCCTTGGGGTGTCTACTTTCCAAAATGGGGTCATTTGGGGGGGTTTTGTACTGCCCTGCCATTTTAGCACCTCAAGAAATGACATAGGCAGTCATAAATTTAAAGCTGTGTAAATTCCAGAAAATGTACCCTAGTTTGTAAACGCTATAACTTTTGCGCAAACCAATAAATATACGCTTATTGACATTTTTTTTTACTAAAGACATGTGGCTGAATACATTTTGGCCTAAATGTATGACTAAAATTGAGTTTATTCGATTTTTCTTATAACAAAAAGTAGAAAATATCATTTTTTTTCAAAATTTTTGGTCTTTTTCCGTTTATATCGCAAAAAATAAAAATCGCAGAGGCAATCAAATACCATTAAAAGAAAGCTCTATTTGTGGGAAGAAAAGGACGCAAATTTCGTTTCGGTACAACATTGCATGTCCGCACAATTTACAGTTAAAGCAGCGCAGTGCAAAATTCTGAAATCACCTTTGGTCCTTTAGCTACCAAATGGTCCGGGGCTTAAGTGGTTAAGTATCCTCTCCCAGCATGCACAGCGGGCCGACCACGCCCACTCCACAGCCGCAGAGGGAGGACACCCAATGGCGCTGCGATACCTCCTGTGGTTCAACCTGAGCCCGAAGTGACAGCGCCACTCCAGGCAACAGGGAAATGTACTGCCAGGCAGCATCACACCCAGAGCAGAAGCAGCTCAATAGAATTTAATTGATCTGAGCCCAAACTACAGGCTCAGACTGCCCCTTAAATTTTAACATAGCGCCCCCTAACTTGGGGGGGGGGCGCTACATCAGTAAAGAAAATGCACATAATTTTCATGCACACAAACCTAATATAATCCCTCATTTTTTTGCTAAAATAGAAAAGATGAGGTTGTATTACATATATAGATACCAAATATGTATTCTGTCTAAACTGCATGCACCTGCAAAGTGATGAAAAATTATGGGATCCAAAAAACCCATTCAGATATCTCTCTAGCTGAAGATTATACATCATTGGTGATTAGTTCATCCACAAAAAAAAACAACTATGCTGTAGATCTTCCAAGACCTAATAGATCTTATAAAGGAAATAACATATTCAGGATGCTATAATGTGCTTTGTTATGAGCCGATTGCATACATGCTATGCAAAATTATCAAAAGATTAGCCACTATAATACATTTATGTACAGTGAAGTACATGCAAGCTAAATATTGCACTAATACCATGCAATCTAAAGAGAAAAAAACTTATGCCAACATGAATTTAATGTGTAACACAAAATTATGAAGGTATCTGAGACAAAATTTTAACCACCGAGGGACTTCTGCTTCTGAAATAACTATTTTTGGCCCCTATTTAATAATTTTTTGGTGACATATTCTGAGACACCAATGGTTTCTGATTTCTCACCTGTCCTCCAATGAAGCTGTCTGGGGAAAGTAACACTAGGACCAGAAAGTGACCTTTTACGTGTCACTTCCAGGTCAGCAAGAGGAAGGGGAGGACAGCAATGCATGTTTGCAGGGCTTCCTTCTTTCTACCCAGTGGCACCCATCATGCCAGCCTCAGATGTGCTGAGGGCCCATAGTAATGAGGGGGTGTGTAAAAAATCCAGTGGCTGCAAAACCACCAGATTGCTTCCCTCTGACAGCCGGTTGTAGAAACTTCTGGTGCTAGTGGGTGGAGGATAGGAGGAGCTGTGTCGAATATTGGCGAGGGCCTTGGCCCGTCCCCTGGTCCCCTCATGGATGGGCATGGGCCATGCCAGCAGGGCAGTTGGGTGTAAGATGAAGATTTAGTGCTGTGGAAACTGTCAGTCCCCCTGGGTGGTGCCCCCTAGTCTTGGGGGGGTGACCTTGAGCCGGGGCTCAGGTGCTGAAAGGATCCTACCACAACACACAGAGGAAGCCCTTCCTGGAGGCATGGGAGCAAGTGGAGGACAGTGTGAGTAGAGCAGCACCACTGGGGTCTTACAAGGGGGGAGATTGCCATACATAGCCATTTCTCCATGAAGACCGCATTGTGCCAAGTCTTCATCCCTTCCCTGAGAAACCTGATGCAAAAGCTTAATAGAAGTATCAAGCTGCCATTGTCTGATTAGTATTTATAATCTGTTTTTAAGGTTTACAGAGGTTTCTACTACTGACTTTTCTGTCTGAAAATGCCAGCACCATGGCTCTGTTGCTCCAATATTTATATTCATTAACCTGGAGGAGGCATGCAGATAATATTTTTTAGCTTTGCTTAAACTTTTATGACGTGCATACAGGCTCTGGCTTAGAAAGCATTCAGACCCACAGGTCAGCATTACAGCCAGATAAAGAACATTTTGAAAAGGTTAGCAATGATATCTCCCGCATATTTAACATAGAATATTTAATTTAACACCTTGACCGCAATTATACAAGTAGTGCTGTTAGATGAGCTCCAGAACATGGATACAGGCTGCCTCACCTCAGGCACACTCAGCTCTTTAGGCATGTTCCCTTTCTTCCCTCAGGCTCTAAGCCACGCTGCCTGGAGAAAATGGAGGAGGTGGGTGGAGCCAAAATTGACCAGGCGTGAAGGAGGAAGAAGTTTCTCCTCCGCTCTGAATGCTGGGGCCTCGCCTCGGCCTCATGACGTGACATCACTGGTTGCTAAACGCCAGGCGGAAGGCGGGTCTAGCATCCAGTGCAGTGGGCAGCAGAGAGGCCAGCGGACATTGCAATAAGAGAGTCTAGGGAGTCGGGGTGGCGTGGCTGCTTCTGAATGTAACAGTACGTGACTGCCACAGCTTCGGGCCCCCCCTTTGCGGCAGCTTGCAGCAGCATGCAGCACCTGGGCGTGGTGCACCCTGGACACCCGCTCAGGATCAGCCCTGAGTGTCCGTGTGCAAAATCCTTGCTCCGGGGAGGCGACACTTACCCCCCCCTCCCCCTGCCTCCCCATGCAGACTCCCATGACTGTGTATGTACGATTAATTTACAGTGATCTAGCTGGAGTTCTGCAAGTAAAGTGCAGGAGGAGTGTCAAGGAGGCTGTATATAAACTGTGCATAGGAAGATGTCCCTGAAGATGTTTTTAAAGTGTTGTTGCTGAAGTCAAGTGGGCATTCTATAATTTCCCATCCCCATCCAAGCTAATAACCCTCAATACATCACAAAAACAAAGTCACGGACTGTTTTTTGTCTCTGAAGTGCCTGTGAAAATTTGGTGTGCCTGGCTTTGCAGGGTGGGGGATCCCAGTTAATTTGCAGCTTCTTAGGGGTGTGCTATACTTAATTACAGGTAAGCTACATCCCTGGTGCTTTTTACACCAAAAAATAATTTCACTAAACTTTAGATTTAATTTCAATCACTGGCCTGGCTCTACTGTCTAGCAATAGTGGATCAATTAAATGTACATTTAGCTGTTTGTCCATAGGTTTGTTCTAAATCGATACACTATTCTTTGTGTGTTCTTCGCTATAATACTTTTAATTAACCTAGTAATCAAACTACTAATTGAAGAATTAATGTTTGCAACAGATTTTCCATAAGAAATTTGCAAAATTGCAAATTAATACTAATTATATGTATAGTTGTTAATAGTTCTAAAATATTACTCAATGTTTTCATGAGGAAAATGTCTTTGAAAACTTTGGTCAAACCAATGAAATCAAAATGTTTGATGCTGGTATGTACACAAAAATGTAATAAGCCCATGTGATAACTTGTGTTTTCCGGAAATGAAGAAACGATTAAAAATAGCAATTATACCTACGGACTTTATAAGCTGTAACTTCGTCAGGCAATATCCCTACATAACCACTAATTGTAAAGAGGGTCTAAGTTCCAACTCTTTCTTGCTGATGGCTTTTCCTACCAGTTCCAGAAAATGGCTTTGTAAACCCCTCTGGGATGTTTGCATGTGGTTTGGAAGTGGTATATATTCTGTTTGGTGTATAGCAATTCAGGATCAATACAATAGCAGTCTCAGACCTTCAAAAGTACATTACTAAATAATCTATGGACTCTTCCAGGCTTGGCAGCATCTACAATTGCCACCCATTCTACATTAAAAGGACAGCTTTGCTCAGCCCTACTTTTGACTCATATCATTCTAAAGTACAGAAGCATTAAATCAATGGTACAGTGAAAAATTGTAACTACAGCATTTCTGTTACTGGCATCTAAGGACCCATAGCCAAAACAGTGATACTAGAGGATTTTTTTACTGTTAAATAAGCTGGTGAATATAGCTTGCTTGAATGACTAACTTATTTTCAAATAAGTCTATAGTATATCACTACACTGGTTAAATATTTTCTTATTTGCCTTCAATTTGGAATATTCTAAAGACATTGAGTATCACCCTTTAAAGTAAACCTCTCATTAACTATAAGCATATCCAAAGCAAATAAATTGATATAAATATATATATATATATATATATATTGTCAAAAGTATTGTGACACCTGCCTTTACATGTAGATGAACTTTTATGGCATCCCAGTTTTAGTCCATAGGGTTCAATATTGAGTTGGCCCGCCTTTTGCAGCTATAACATCTTCAACTCTCCTGGGAAAGCTGTCCGCAAGGTTTAGAAGTGTGTCTATGGGAATGTTTGACCATCCTTCCAGAAGCAAATTTGTGAGGTCAGGCACTGATGTTGGATGAGAAGGCCTGGCTTGCAGTCTCTGTTCTAATTCATCCTAATTCATCCTAAAGGTGTTCTATTGGGTTGGCTTGAGGTCAGGACATCTGTGCAGGCCATTCAAGTTCCTCCACCCCAAACTTCCTCATCCATGTCTTTGTGCAGTCGTGTTGGAACAGAAAGGGGCCGTCCCCAAACTTGGGAGCATGAAATTGTCCAAAATGTCTTGGTATGCTGGCGCCTTGAAGCCCTGTACACACAATGGACTTTTTTCATCGGACAAACCGATCGTGTATGGGACCCATCGGTCTTTTTTCCATCGGTTTTAAAAAATAGAGCATGTTTTAATTTTTTCCGATGGATCAAAAACCGATAGCAAATTCCGATCGTCTATGGGCAAGTCCATCGGATAAAAAGCCCACGCATGCTCAGAATCAAGTCGACGCATGCTCAGAAGCATTAAACTTAATTTTTCTCGGCTCATCTGAGTGTTTTACGCCACCGCGTTTGGAACGGTCGGTTTTTTGACTGATGGTGTGTAGGCAAGACTGATGGAAGTCAGCTTCATCGGATTTCCGATGGACAAAACCATCGGATTAGAATCCATAGGATATCCGATCGTGTGTACGAGGCTTTTGAGTTCCATTCACTGGAACTAAGGGGCCAAGCCCAACCCCTGATAAACAATGGACAGCAGAACCCTGGGGTTTAACAAAGAAAAACTACCAAGTTTCCCCATCCACATACATATGTGTGTGTGTGTGGGGGGGGGGGGATCCTTCCCACTGAAGTATTATGTTCTGACAGCGGGGAGACTTCCCTGCCAGCAGAATACACTGATCAGCACTGCGGGCTTTAGCCAGCAGCACTGATCGTGCAGTCATTTTCCAACAGGCTGGTTGTACAGATGTTGATCGGTAGATCGACTCTTGTACAACCAACCTGCCCATACATGGTTTGAAATTCCTCCAGCCCCCGCTGAGCCAGCCGTATTACGAACCACCTGAAAACAGGGCACTTAAACCGCCTTCCTGCCCAAGCCATTTTTTAGCTTTCAGCGCTGTTACACTTTGAATGACAATTGAGCGGTCATGCATTACATTTCTATAATTCTTTTCCTCACAAATAGAGCTTTCTTTTGGTGGTATTTGATTGCCTCTGCGGTTTTTATTTCTTGCGCTATAAACAATAAAAGAGTGACAAGTTTGAAAAAAACTCAATATTTTTTACTTTTTGCTATAATAAATATCCAATTTAAAAAAAAGAAAAACACATTTTTTCCTCAGTTTAGGTCGATATGTATTCTTCTACATATTTTTGGTAAAACAAATTGCAATAAGCGTATATTGATTGGTTTGCGCAAAAGTTATAGCGTCTACAAAATAGGGGATAGATTTACGGCATTTTTAATATTTATTTTTTTACTAGTAATAGCAGGGATCTGCGATTTTTATTGTGACTGTGATATTGCGGCGGACATATCAGACACTTTTGACACTATTTTGGGACCATTCACATTTATACAGCGAGCTATAAAAATGCACTGATTACTGTATAAATGTGACTGGCAGGGAAGGGGTTAACACTAGGGGGCGATCAAGGGATTAAATGTGTTACCTAGGGAATGATTCTAACTGCAGGGGGAGGGGACTCACAAGGGGAGGAGACCGATTGGTGTTCTTCTGTACTGGGAACACACGGATCGGTCTCATTTCACCTGACAGAACGTGAATCCGTGTTTACACACACAGACCCACGTCCCTGCTCTGTTACCGGGCAAAGGCGGGTGCCCGGCGGACATCACGGCCGCTGGGCATGCGCATCGGTTCCCGAGTGGCAGGCGCCCCCTAGAGGGCCGGGAAGCCGAGGACGTCATATGGCGCCCGGCCAGAACGAGAGCCGCCCCGCCCAGCCGTCATTTGACGACCGGCGGGCAGCAAGCGGTTAAGGAACTCTGCCAATATCCTATTCTCTTTAACATAGCGAAAGCTGAGAACAACATAATTATTAATAGTCAGCACAGGCAGAGGGCACTGAAGGTTATAACTCACAAGATTTCTGGCAAGATCAACAGTTTTTTTTTTTACTTATCGAACAGATGCAATAAAATGTTTTAATGGTATAATTAACGGACCAAAGGGTCTAAAAAAAATAAGAAAAAATAATCATTACGATTTACATACACTTTTACAAGAATACATACCTGATGTGTTGTAACAGAATACATTTTTTTAAAAGCAATCCTTGAGCTCAAATCCAGAGACTATGCCTAGCATGATATGTCATCTGCTACTACAGGTAGGAGAAAGCATTTCTTCTGTGTCCTCTCCTTCATTATAAGGTTAGATGTTGGAAAGGCTGATCTGTCTCAGACATTTTTGAACAAAATCCAGAACTGCAAAGACCTAATATGTGAACTCCTCTGTCCAGATGTCTATGTCATTCTGGAGAGAAAAGCAGATTTGGGTAATACCAAGGGGAGTACTATGGTCTCTGTTAGAGATTTCTGTCCACTTTTTGATCCCATAATTACTGTTTCAAAAATAACTTTTCAGCTTAGGTCTTCCACCCAATAGAAGTAAAATCTAGCTGTGTGTCATCAGGTGCTGGCTTATAGAACGGAGAACAGATACCGAATTCAGGATGATGATTTACTAAAGATGGCTGCATGGAAGAAGAGGATGCAGCAAACAGATCAGTAAATATATGATCATTACATTAAACAAATATGTAGAATTACATTTTTGCTGGATGTAGTTGGGGATGTCCAAGGTCTTTCTTAATCTCCGGTATGTAAATCAGTTCCTAAGGAACAGCTACTTACTATATGAGCTACTGGTTTACCACAGCAAGAAAAATGCTGGCAAAATGATAAACCAGAAACACGTGCTTTGAACTGAGTCACCTTCTGCAAATTTTGCTTTTCTGTCCAATCAAGTCCTGAGTAGGCATGAGCCGAACACCCCCCAGTTTGGTTTGCATCAGAACATGCGAACAGGCAATAAATTAGTTCGAACATCCGAACACCATTAAAGTCTTTGGGACTCAAACATGAAAAATTGAAAGTGCTAATTATAAAGGCTTATGTGCAAGTTATTGTCATAAAAAGTTTTTTCGGGAGCAGTGATTTTAATAATGCTTAAAGTGAAACAATAAAAGTGAAATATTCCTTTAAATTTTGTACCTAGGGGGTGTGTATAGTATGCCTGTAAAGCAGCGCTTGTTTCCAGTTGCTTAGAACTGTCCCTGCACAAAGTGTAATTTCTGAAGGAAAAAGTCAATTACAAGTACTCGTGGGTGTAATGAATTGTCGGCTCCCGGAAATACAGAGAAAAGTAATTGAAAGTCATTGATAAAAAATGCGTGGGGGTCCCCCCAAATTCAATTACCAGGCCCTTCAGGTCTGGTATGGATATTAAGGGGAACCCTGCGTAAAAAAAAATGACGTGGGGTTCCCGCCAAATATCCATACCAGACCCTTTATCTGAGCACGCAACCTGGCAGGCCGCAGGAAAAGAGGGGGGGCGAGAGAGCGCCCCCCCTCCTGAACTGTACCAGGCCACATGCCCTCAACATGGGGAGGATGCTTTTGGGGTCTGTGACCCCTCAAAGCACCATGTCCCCATGTTGATGGGGACAAGGGCCTCATCCTCGCAACCCTTGCCCGGTGGTTGTGGGGGTCTGCGGGCAGGGGGTTTATCAGATTCTGGAAGACCCCTTTAACAAAGGGGACCCTCAGATCCCGGCCCCCCTATGTGAATTGTTAAGGGGTACATTGTACCCCTACCATTTCACAAAGAAAGTATAAAAATTTTAAAAAAAACACACAGACACCGTTGGGATAAGTCCTTTATTAAAAATAAAAAAATAAAAACAAAAAAAAGATTCCAGCAGTGGTAACCCACTCTCGGTCTCCACTCCAACGCTGTCGGTATCCAGCGATGGATGCTCTCCTCTCCGGGGGTCCAGCGGTGGATGATCTCCTCCCCATCCAGGTCCAGGCTCCAGCGATGAGATGTCAAGTGCAGCGCATCCTGTCTCCACCGGAGACACCCCGGGAATATCGTTGCCGCAGCCTGACAGGTCTTATGTAGCTGAGGACGGAACCACCCGTCACGTGACCCCGTCCCCCTCTGACGCAAGGGGAAACCCGGGCTTTCCCAGTGACGTACGGGTGACCCCGCCCCCTCTGATGTAACGCAGGTTTCCGTTGCATCAGAGGGGGCGGGGTCACCCGCACGTCACTGGGTAAGCCTGGGTTTCCCCTTACGTCAAAGGGGGATGGGGTCACGTGATGGGTGGCCCTGTCCTCAGCTACATAAGACCTGTCAGGCTGCGGCTACGATATTCCCGGGGTGTCTCCGGTGGAGACAGGATGCGCTGCGCTGGACATCTCATCGCTGGAGCCTGGAGAGGAGAGCATCCATCGCAGGATACCAACAGTGTTGGAGTGGAGACCGAGAGTGGATTACTACCGCTGGAATCTTTTTATTTGTTTTTTTTTTAATAAAGGACAGTGTCTGTGTGTTTTTTTTTTAATTTTTACACTTTTTTTGTAAAATGGGAGGGGTACAATGTACCCCTTAACAATTCACATAGGGGGGGCCGGGATCTGGGGGTTCCCTTTGTTAAAGGGGTCTTCCAGATTCTGATAAGCCCCCCGCCCGCAGACCCCCACAACCACCGGGCAAGGGTTGTGGGGATGAGGCCCTTGTCCCCAACAACATGGGGACATGGTGCTTTGAGGGGTCACAGACCCCCAAAGCATCCTCCCCATGTTGAGGGCATGTGGCCTGGTACGGTTCAGGAGGGGGGGCGCTCTCTCGTCCCCCCTCTTTTCCTGCGGCGTGCCAGGTTGCGTGCTCGGATAAAGGGTCTGGTATGGATTTTTGGGGGGAACTCCATGCCTTTTTTTAAAAAAAAATTGGGGAGGAGTTCCCCTTAAAATCCATACCAGACCTGGAGGGTCTGGTATGGATATTTGGGGGGAACCTCACGTCATTTTTTTTTTAATTTGACGCAGGGTTCCCCTTAATGTCCATACCAGACCTGAAGGGCCTGGTAATTGAATTTGGGGGGACCCCCACGCATTTTTTTTTTCTTATCAATGACTTTCAATGACTTTTCTCTGTATTGCCGGGACCGGCAATTCATTATAGCCGCAGGTACTTTTAAATGACTTTTTTTCCTTCAGAAATGACACTTTGTGCAGGGACAGTTCTAAGCACAGGAAACAAGCGCTACTTTACAGGCATACTATACACACCCCCTAGGTATGACATTTAAAGGAATATTTCACTTTTATTGTTTCACTTTAAGCATTATTAAAATCACTGCTCCCGAAAAAAGGGCAGTTTTTAAAACTTTTTTTTGCATTGATACATGTCCCCTGGTTCAGGACCCGGGTCCAAAAAACACCTTTTTTGACAATAACTTGCATATAAGCCTTTAAAATTAACACTTTAGATTTTTCATGTTCGAGCCCCTTAGACTTTAACGGTGTTCGGATGTTCGAACAAATTTATTGCATGTTCGCATGTTCTGATGCGAATCGAACTGGGGGGTGTTCGGCTCATCCCTAGTCCTGATATTTACACGGCTTTGCCATACAGAACAGGCCTGTTTGGCAGGGCAGAAGAAAAATAAAACCTATAGGTCTTGTCCTACCCCTCTGGCCTGTGACTGGATAGTGTAAGGAGAAACAGCAAACTGATCAATCTCTGTCACTTTGATCTATCCTTTTATCAGCATATTATTTGCGCTGTCATTTTGTGCCAATTCTCCCTCTATCAGTTTGAGCTCTGCTGTACAGAGACTGCAAGCAGCTAAAACAAGTCAAATTCAAGTAATTGCACTGTTTGCATTTAAAAATATACATATAACGCCCTCCTATTGAACATGACCTAGCCCCTAAAGTGCCTAAGGTGACAATGCTTCTATGTAGCTCAAAGTAGCTCAAAGTACAGTACCCCTGCTGCTGATCTCTGCATTGCTAATGAAAAATCCCCCACTGAAGATTCTTCAGCAACTGACTCTTCTTGGAGTGTCATTTGTTTGGTGCCTCCCAGTGCTCTGTGGTTCCTTCCACTGGCCCCGGCATCACTACAGAATACAGTACTGATATGTTGGGGCCAGAGGATCAAAGCAATCATCGCAGTGAAGAACCAGGAACCAATATTGCTGGAAATGTTGGTTTCTGATGTGGCTTCAGTGAGCAAGTTCCTGTCACTATAGCAGAGATCAGTGGTGTGGGTGACAAGAGTTATCTACATTGTTTTTTAAAATGTGAAAATCATTTTAGTAATAGAGGTGATTCAAGTGCAGGAATCTTGTGGTGTGTACAAGTTATGGTGCTCAAATCAATTCTAAGATCATAGGCTGTACAAAGCCTTTTGGCGATTATTTTCTCCTTTGTCATTCAGCCGTCAAGATTAAAAACCTTAGTAGGCAGTATAAGCTCTAGCAAAAGTTCTGCAAATCTTCCTTTTAAGATATTTAAAAGGAATAGGACTTTTTAAAACCACATCTGAGATATTTGCTGTTTGTGAATGTCATAAAATCAACATACATAGCATCTCTATCAAAAATAAATATTGTGGGTTTTTTTTTTTGCCTACTTTTATTGATATTTTGTAGTCAATATAGTTTGATTTAGACAATTTAAAAACCTTTATACATTTTTTTAAAAGGACTTACATTTTTGTGATTATTTCTCATATTTGTGATATCTTTATGTGCTATGCATTTGTTTTGATGAGTGTATACAATTGTGGTACTTGTTAGCCCCGAAGAAGGAGATTTGTGTAACTCCCGAAGCGTGTTGACTTCAAATAATTAAAAATGATTCAACCATATCTGATTATCCTATTGATTCATTCTTTTAGCCCTTTGTCTGTCTTTTATACCTAAGGTCCCTCAGTGGGTAGGTGATTCCACCTCCAATCCAACTTGTCTATATTTATTACTAAGGCTGGGAACAAAATGAGTCAGCAGGAAATGACTTGTATTAAAGTAAACTTTACTCCAGGTTTTGAATAATCTGCCAAGACCCCAATCCCCACTGTACTCGCACTGATGCTCATCTTCCTACATTATATTTAGCCAAGGATAAAGGCTATTAGTAAAGGATGTATTTATGTCCATTAGATATAACACATCTCCAGCTTCTGTGCTGTGCTTGTGAGTTGTTCTTAATCTAACTCCAATTGAAGGACATTCTGAGTTGAGCAACACAAGTGAATAGAAGACTGGTTATTATTGTTATTATTATTATACAGGATTTATATAGCGCCAACAGTTTGCACAGCGCTTTACAACATGAGGGCAGACAGTACAGTTACAATACAATTTAATTAAGTAGAAATCAGAGGGCCCTGCTCATTAGAGCTTACAAGAGGGAGGGAGGAAGGAAGGGAGGGAGGGTCAAGTAATACAAAAGGTAATAACTGTGGGGAATGAGCTGGTGGAGAAAATAAAAGTACAGTTGTTAGGTTGGGGCTGGATAGGCTTCTCTGAAGAGGAGGGTTTTCAGGGATCATCTGAAAGTGAACAGAGTAGGAGAGAATTGGACAGATTGGGGTAGGGAGTTCCATAGGATGGGAGAGGCTCTGGAGATGTCCTGGAGGCCAGCATGGGATGAGGTGACAAGAGAGCTAGAGAGCAGGTGTTATTGGGAAGAACAAAGAGAACAATTAGGTTTGTATTTTGAGACTAGATTAGTGATGTAGCCAGGGGCCGAGTTGTGGATGGCTTTGTAAGTTATTGTTAGTATTTTGAATTTTATGAATGTATAAGGACCCTACAGTCCTTGTTCATTTTTAAACAAACCCAGCATGTTGATAAATGATGGTGACTGCGCTGTGATTACACTAAGGAAAAAAAGAGAATGAGGGAAGGGCTGTGGGCTGGTCTAATATACAGGGGCTAGAGATAAGTGGCGTGATAGTGACAAATAAGTGACACAGATGTGAAATATGTAAGTGTCACGACCAATGAATGTGCACAAATCCCAATAACGCAGGGGGGAGAGAAAGGTTACCCTAATGGGTAAGCGTTAACATAATCACATGTGAAATCTTGGATGAAATATAAACAAATAAATGATTATAAATGAATGTGCAAGGCAAAACGTATGTGAACTCCAAAAAAAAAACCGCACAAGATAAAGCAAATGCAAAAATTATGATAAAATGTCCATAGTTTGGATCCAAAGTGAACGTGACAAGTGATACAGTTCAATGTTTTAAGTGAATCCCGTCACCATCGGTTGCTAGGGTGTTTAACACACGACTCTTCAGTGCAAATACCAATAACGCGGGGGGGGGGGAGAAAGGTTACCCTAATGGGTAAGCGTTAACATAATCACAAGTGAAAACTTGGATAAAATATAAACAAATAAATGATTATAAATGAATGTGCAAAGCAAAACGTATGTGAACTCCAAAAAAATGCACAAGATAAAACAAATGCAAAAATCATGATAAAATGTCCATGGTTTGGATCCGAAGAAAACGTGACAAGTGATACAGTCCAATATTTTAAGTGAGTCCCGTCACCATCGGTTGCTAGGGTGTTTAGCACACGACTCTTCA
Source organism: Rana muscosa (assembly GCA_029206835.1). NCBI lineage: Eukaryota > Metazoa > Chordata > Amphibia > Anura > Ranidae > Rana > Rana muscosa. Next base: position 674,433,852 of record CM055116.1, read on the forward strand.
GTGCAAATCCACCACAGTGCTCACAAGCAGCTTACCTCCCAGCTAAAATAAACCAGCATATGGTGTACTCCGGAGCAGTAGACAGTCCTCTCGAGGAAGACCTATTCTTATTTTTAATGAGCGAGCATGGACATCAATCCACGAGTCACCATCATTTATCTATATTTTCTGTTTGTCTATTTGGATTAGACCCCCCGGTATCTGCTGCAGTGCCCCTCACACCCCAGCTACCCCACCTGCTCAATTTTTTGCTAGCGCGGGTGTTTCTATCTTATACTAAACCCAGCATGTTGCATACACTTTTATATACGGGTAGCAGATCCGTCATCATCAATGTCAGATGTCCTAAAATAAGTATAAATTCTATAAACTGTGTTCAAAAGTAAAAGAGTACCTATATCAGTCTTTAATTATTTTATATGAGGAAACTGACCCTCCGGGACAGAATGTAAGGGGGAAATACAAATTTGGAACAGGAGGTAAGGGTAAATCTGTTCTTGTGACAGTTCTCAAACATGAAATTTTGGTAACATTTCCCTTGGCTTCCTGTTGTGTCTCCACCAAAAAGATGGGGGTCCGTTTTAAGATTGATTTAACCATGTTTCAGTCTCTAATCATTTTTTCTGCTCTTTAGCTGCCCTTTCATGCACTCTTAGACTATGCAATAAATACGTGGAGGACGGTAACCATATGGAGTGACAGGTGACCTGCTTTTATTAAAATCTATAAAGGGACATTCTCTGTGGAAGGATAAATAAGTAAAATCTGTGCAATCAATTTAAAGGAATCCCTTGGTAGCTTTGAATTCACCTTCAGATTATATACTATGTGGGACTTCACTGAAAGCAAAATTGGCACTAAAAAGGGAGAAGCTATGTAACTTTTATTAAATTTATATCCTAATGTATTGAAGGGCTGTAATGCTTTCCTTAATAAGTCCCACAAAAAGAAATTACACTTCCTACACCATCCAGAATTATGTAGCTGGCTGCCTAGTCACTCTGCATCAAAGAAGTAATGAGGATTTTGATTGTTGCCGCCCCCTTTGAACATGAGTTTGTATGACATATTGAGAAAGTCAAAGTATTTGGAAACTGTTGCAATTAATGGAAAACATAACCTTCTGGTCAAACACAATGAATTCTTTAAGCAAACAGTGTTAGACCTGGCAGCTGTATTGAACAGTTCCCTTAACTTCCTCGGTGCTGGAATTCCTTATGCATGCATTATAAATCAGAGTTTGCTGCTCTGCACAAGATTAGGGATACCCATATTTTGCCCCAGCAGACGCCTCATGCCCAACATCCATCTATAAAACACGTGATTGGACAAGACAGTTGTCATGGAGGCAGTTTTTCATTTATAAAAACATCTTTGCAGAATAGTACTGTCATTGGCGTTATAAATATACATTTCAAAGACCCAGATTTTCATCTTCAAAGACAGGTTACTGCTTACTTACATAAGTTACTCTTTCATCACAAGTTTTACTTTCAAAAAAGGAACTAGAGGAGAGAACACTGGCACGCATGGTTCCAGTGACATTTTCAGAAAAATGTATAACCTAAAGCATTTGCTAATCAGGGGATCGTGTTGATTAAAGTATTTTATACACCTAATAGAAGAACACACCTTTATTCAGAATGCATAGTGGTTTTAATGCTTTTAAACCATTTAAAAATGTTACAAAACTATACTGTTCATAATTAATAATAGGACCACAGAATTTTTTGCACTCTTAAGTTAAAAAACCTCCCAAAAAACAAGGATTTGTAACAAGGATAGCATCCAATACGTTCTTTTTGAATTGTCATGTTTAATCTCTACCCAATGTTAAATTACTATCTCTCTATATACATAAGTAAATCATTAGCATTTATAATAACTAGCAAAATATTTTAAAATATATAAATATATTCAATAAATTAAATATTTAATCAATAAAGTGTGTGAATATTGTATTTGATTATCCAGTCATGTGAAAAGCAAACTCCTGTTCATTTTGAATGCCCAATCATGCAAAGAAGCATTTCACATGAGAAGATTTTCAACTTCTTTAGTAAATCTGCCTGGCTGTGCATTGCTCTGTGGTGTCTGTGTTAAAATAAAGGTACATGTCCAACTCTTTGTGCATTAAGGTGTGCTGCCAGCTCATTTTAAAGCACAATAATGTATAGTCTGAAAAGGCTCCGAATCGTAGCCTCCCTGGCGGTATGATTATGTTAGATTTTTGTGTCTCAAAGCGGTACATTGTTTTGCATAGAAATTTGGCGTTTTATATTGTAGGCCTTTAATTCTTAGTAATAACACACTTAAATCTGTCCAAACAAGAGTCTAGTAGACATCCCGAGTATGATAAAGTTTGAAACATGAAATCATAAATTAGAATAAAATAAATAACTATAAATAATTATAAAAAAAAATAATAATAATAATTTCCACACGATTCACTATCGCTTAATTCTGCAAGTGTTCTAATTTACTATCGCTGTTTTCTAGCTGGTCTAAAACCTCTTTTGATGTAAAGAGACACTTTTTGGTTGCCATGGACAATCTCAGGTTTCCAGGCAGAAAGAACAGTATATATAAAATAAAAGTGCATGCAGGGCACTGGACAAAGCATTAGGGACAAAAGGGCGGTTAAATAATTTGATACAGTAATGTAATCTTCAAGATTTCAGTGTACTGTATGTGTTATGTTTTTTGTACTTTTTGAATTTGCCCCCGGGCTCCACCCCTATGCGTCGCGACGCTCGCAGGGAACGGATCCCGGAACACAGTACATCGGGCGGAGGACACAGCGGGGAGACATCGCAGGATCCTGGTGACAAGGTAAGTACACTGTACCAGGATTCTGCATTGCAATCACGAGTGTGGCTCGGGGGTTACCGCTAATGGTACTGAAATTTAACCCCCCCAAGCCACACTCGGGAATACCGCCAGGAGGGTTAAAGATTAAAACAAAGTCCAATGGAGGATTTCCTGTGCATTGCATTTTTTTTCCAGGCTCAGAGGAGTTTATTTACTAACACTGGAGAGTAAAAAATCTGGTGCAGCTCTGCAGAGAAACCAATCAGCTTCCATTTTTTTTTGTTTCAATGCCTAACTGAACATGTTAAAGTTAGAAGCTGATTGGCTACCATGCACAGAGGCACCAGATTTTGCAAACTCCAGATTTAGGATATCTCCCCCAGACTGTTCTTTTCAGATGCACTGTCTCTGTTTTCTTGTATACTTGCACAATTCACAAAAACACACATAGGGTATTCTTGTTACTGTTATTTACTAATTCTAGCAATCAAATTTTTTTTCATTGCATAGAATAGTTTTTCAATGCAATAATAGATATTAATTTACTGCATGTATGTTATATTATCTATTTTCTGTATTTTTCATTTAAAAGCCTTATCACAATGATTATTGCATGAGTTTTTTTGCTCCTAGATATATTGCTAACTTCTGTCTGGGGTTACAGTGAGTTTATATGAGGTGTCTGTTAAGGATAGCAGAAAAACATGCTGTTTCAGGTGAAATTGAAATCACAACACTTGATACAAAAGAAATGCATGAATAAAGGTTTTCAATTGTTAAATGGTAATTACAAGACAATATGTAAAATTAACATTCTGATGCGTTATTGTCAGATAATATTATAAATGCAACTTTGTGAACTGCCATTTCTATAGATGTAAAAAAAACACAGCGTGTGTAAAAATCCATTTGATATGCATCAACCACAATGACATAAGTAAAAAAATAAATCACAAGTGCATCCATTTTTTTCTCTTAAAGCAGAAGTCCAGCCTGATTAATAAATATCCTCACATGCAGGGAAGGGTCCGCAGTAATTAATAGTTCAATTGTGATTTATAAATGGTCATAAACACATGTTTTTTTAGCATTTTGTAAGTAGTTGCATGACCAGTCCCCCTCTCTTCTGCAATAGCCTTACAGGGTCAGTAGGCAGGGCAGGAGCAGCTCCATATTGTGACATGTCTGCACTACATTACCCATACAGTCTCCTTCTGAGTAATGTAGTTTATCAGTGGTTTGGCAGACTGATAGTTGATAAGGCTGTGAAAATTTGTATCAGCATTATGCAAATGCTTTCTCTCTCTTTGTACTGACAGGAGCAACAGGTATGTCTGGCAGTAAAGCAAGTACTAAAATAAAAAGCACAATGCTAATTAAAGCTTCAGTGCCTCCCATTTTTAATACATTTTAAATTTCGTATACACATAACATTAATGTATTCTGTCCCTTGTTGCTTTGTGAATGGGAATCAGATATTCAGGAAAGTTGAATGCAGCTGAAGAAAGCACAATTTTAGGTGATTTTAGAGAAGAGTAGATTGCTACTGAGATGTGTATAAGATGTGTTCATAGCACATTTATCATGCATTCACTTTATATTAGATTTCACAGAGTAATAAAAATAGGCTGAATAATGCATGCTATGTTTTCAAAATCTGATGCACGACAAAAGCCGTAATGAGAAAATTTTTCCATATCACCTATTTCAAAATAAACTAACTGAGATTCATTTACTAAAGTAATAGAGTGTTCACTTTGCAAAGTGAGCGTTGACTTAGCTTAGTGAATGAAATAAAGATGTGCTCACTTCAATCATTCAATCATGTGCTAGCAAAAAATAAGTTTGTGTGTGTACTCACCTTAAAATCATTTTCCCTGTGTCCATTGAGAGACAAAGCTTGATGATAATTAGCAACCTAGGCTTTTAATGCCCCCTACAGAAGAAATAGACACTACACACATAGAAAATTAAAGGCCAGCCTTTTGAAGCTATAACTTCCCCCTCACATCACACCTACAGTATTTAGCCATAGCATACAGTCCAAAAAGGGAATGATAGAAAATGAGGTGAGGGTGCTGTGTCGCTCAATGGACTTTAAGAAAAAGGATTTTATGATGAGTACAATAGGGGGCACAGCTTGATGATAATTAGGCAACTTATGGACATCCAAAAGATGTACAAACAGAGGGACAGGCACACCAAAACAAACACAGGCAAACCAGCCAAACAAAAGAAGAAACCAAAGCAAAACTAAGGGCAGCTTGTAGACCAAACTAGCATCTGCTGAGGCAGACACATAGACCTTAAAAAACTTAGAGAACATATGTCACAGCCCTACAGATCTGACACACAGAGGCCTTACGACAAAAAGCCCAAGACGCACTCAGTGCCCTAGTGGAGTGGGCTTTAATGAGAAAAATAGGCACTTTATCTCACAATTCATGGGCCTGTACAACAACCTGTAGAATCCAATAGAAATAGAGGACTGGAAAAACCTTTAAACCTCCAGGATAACAAACAGGGAATCCATCTACACGGAAGGTAACACAATATCCTCATTAACATAAAACACAAAGACTAACTTGGGTAAAAACAAGGTCCTTGGTCTCAAGACAGCCTTGCCCTTATGTAAGACCAAATGGGACGCCTAACAAAAATAAACAGGACAGACAACTGACCCTGGATGGTAAACAATGTGCACCATGGAAAACGTATAAACGAGGAGAGTATGGACTCTACCTCTATCACTGGTGCAATTCTCCTAGTGAATGATGTAAGCCACAGCTGTGGCTTTTTCAATTGAACCCAGACTGGGTGATCAGAAAGGGGCTCCAGTGAAGTAACAACAGACAAACTGTTCACAATTCTAGTATATTGATTAGAATCCTCCAATGTAAGGAAAGAAAAAAAACTGTTCTCCAACAATACTAAGGACAGAGGCCAGCATGGCCAATTGTGTTTTGAAGATGCAACCTGATCATCCTGTCCAGAGAAAGACTGGATCAGCCTGACACCATGAGAATGGTCTATTGCAGAGTTCTGTAGTGGAATTAGGCCAATGAGACTGTTTCAAAAGTAAATAGATCAATCCAATTACTTTGATGCAGCTCTGCAGGGAAGACTGTCATCAGGATTGAAGTTTCCAAACCTGATTCTGCAGTTTCATCAAATTTTCCTAGGGCAGGAAGACCTTGGTATGAAAAATATCCTTGATATGGTCCAAGTTCTCCAAGTAATGTGGCAGAATCAGATACAATTAGAAGTTCAGGATCCATCTGAATTCTTCCAAAGTCTGCTTCATGAAGGAAACATTGGAGTCCAGGGTTAGAGAGGGTTTTTCACTTATAGTAGAAGACTGTCAAGTATCCAATTACTGGAATACTTCTGAGAAACAGAACTGGTGCAATGGTCTTCATGAATACTCTCAGTAGCGAGACAAGGTGTGGGAAAAAGGCAACAGATGGATAGTGACTGTCACACACAGAGATGCAAAGAAATTGCTGATGGCAAGGAAAGATAGAAATGTGTAAATGCATCTTTTATGTAGATGGAGGAAGTCTCTGTGATGAGGAGAGGTAATAACTGATCGAATGTATTCCATCCAAAACATTTGCAAACATACAAAGGTAATGAGAGTCTTTAAATCGAAAATGGGCAAATGCCTCCTTTGGGTTTTGGAATAGTAAACAGGTTTGAATAAAAACTTTGACATTTTTTGGTTTGAGTAACAAGACCAACAACCCCTTGGTTCAATAATCCCTGAATGGCTGAAAGAACGTCTGCCTGATTTTGCTGATTTTGCAAAACTCCACCTTCCATACCCATGCACCAGCTATGCAAGCTTCCTAAATTTCTGTAAAAAAAAAACACTAGACACCTTCCTGCCTATGATGATAGGGCAGACTTTTGTGCTTAAGTGAGTTTCTCCAAAGGTTTGGATCTCTTTTTTTGCCAGGAATGTTAAAAAACCCTCTGAGACTGAGGGGATGGAAGAAGATTTGTGAGACCAATAACTGGAACCAGACTTGGATGAATGAAAGGGAAGTCATGTTGCAGGATAAGAATGTGTCATCCTGGGCAGTTAATCCTTTATTTATTTTTTATTTTTTTTACATAGCTGGGGTAACTGAGAACCCTTCCAGTTATGACTTAAAGGATTTAATCCAGCAAAGAGCCAAACAGATGTTCTCCCATGAAGCATAGACATAGCGAGTCCTTCTTACACTGCTCCTCCAACCAAAAATTAAGCCAGAGAACCCTTTGGATCTAAACAGAAGAAAGGGTTACCTGAGATTTAACTCAAGGCCACAATCATATGACATTTATATGTTGAGTGTCAAGACCAGCAGTATATTAAATCCTCTAATTTTAAAGTATAATGCACAATCTTGAATAGAAACATATCTCTTCTTTTTGATGAAACGATGGCTGACTGAAATTCAGCTAATGTCCTCTTCTAGGAAAGGGAGGAGTTTAGTGTCAATGAGTCCTCTTGAGGATCCTGGACAGAGTAAAAAATATTAGGCATCTCTGTGTCAGTGTCCGCTGGGGAAGGTATTGGGCATTTTCACCCATTACGATCAGGGGGAGCAACAAGTTTCACTAACTGAGTCATGAAACCTTACATGACAGAAGAAAAATATATCCTCTGTGAGACAGGAAGATGAATGAGCATTCCAGTAGAAAGGAAGGTTTTAGAAAAGACTGCCTACACAGATGGTTTCCAACTGGAACTTACAATAAGGTACAATGTATTCTTGTCTCAAGCTAAACTTGCACATAGTGCATATCGAGTCCAAAAATAATATTTACCCATAGCCGCAGTGTGAACACCCTTAACACTATTCTGAAACCCCTAGAAATACTCACAGACCCAAGTCTTGATTCAAGGGTAAGGGGCTTAAATTCAGCAGCAAGGGTTCTGTGACCACTTATCACTGCAGACAGTGCCTAGGGAACACTATAACAATACAAACAGGGAGCAGTAAAAAAAGTTGCACACAATAAAACTTAACCATTCACAGTACATTGTATGAATGCTCTAAGAAGTGCTTTTGTTTAATGTAATTAGGTGTTTGCACAGTGACTGAGAAAATGTTGCTCACAGTCATCACTGTGATAACAGCGGTAAATACCACTTACTAACAGCTCATGTGAAGAGGCCGAGATCATTTTTTTTAGAGTTAACTCACAAAACTTGCCACTCACAGTCACTAGCAGTGTGACTATGTGTTCTGTTCTTGCAGTCTCCCGTAAATTTCCACCAGCTTGTAAATTTAAAGTATGTCTAAAGCATACATTTTTTGTTTTTGTTTTGGGTAGAGTGGAGAGGGGTTAACCACTTAAGCCCCGGACCATTTGGTAGCTAAAGGACCAGAGGTGAATTCAGAATTTTGCACTGCGCTGCTTTAACTGTAAATTGTGCGGACATTCAATGTTGTACCCAAACGAAATGTGCGTCCTTTTCTTCCCACAAATAGAGCTTTCTTTTAATGGTATTTGATTGCCTCTGCGATTTTTCTTTTTTGCGATATAAACGGAAAAAGACCGAAAATTTCGAAAAAAAATGATATTTTCTACTTTTTGTTATAAGAAAAATCGAATAAACTCAATTTTAGTCATACATTTAGGCCAAAATGTATTCAGCCACATGTCTTTAGTAAAAAAAATGTCAATAAGCGTATATTTATTGGTTTGCGCAAAAGTTATAGCGTTTACAAACTAGGGTACATTTTCTGGAATTTACACAGCTTTAAATTTATGACTGCCTATCTCATTTCTTGAGGTGCTAAAATGGCAGGGCAGTACAAAACCCCCCCAAATGACCCCATTTTAGAAAGTAGACACCCCAAGGAAATTGCTGAGAGGCATGTTGAGCCCATTGAATATTTTTTTTTTGTCCCAAGTGATTGAATAATGACAAAAAAAAAAAAAATTACAAAAAGTTGTCACTAAATGATATATTGCTCACACATGCCATGGTTATATGTGGAATTGCACCCCAAAATACATTCTGCTGCTTCTCCTGAGTACGGGGATACCACATGTGTGGGACTTTTTAGGAGCCTAGCCACGTACGGGACCCCGGAAACCAAGCACCGCCTTCAGGATTTCTAAGGGCGCAAATTTTTGATTTCACTCCTCACTACCTATCACAGTTTTGAAGGCCATAAAATGCCAAAATAGCACAAAACCCCCCCAAATGACCCCATTTTAGAAAGTAGACACCCCAAGGAAATTGCTGAGAGGCCTGTTGAGCCCATTGAATATTTTTTTTTGTCCCAAGTGATTGAATAATGACAAAAAAAAAAAATACAAAAAGTTGTCACTAAATGATATATTGCTCACACATGCCATGGTTATATGTGGAATTGCACCCCAAAATACATTCTGCTGCTTCTCCTGAGTACGGGGATACCACATGTGTGGGACTTTTTAGGAGCCTAGCCACGTACCGGACCCCGGAAACCAAGCACCGCCTTCAGGGTTTCTAAGGGCGCAAATTTTTGATTTCACTCCTCACTACCTATCACAGTTTTGAAGGCCAAAAAAAATGCCCAAATAGCACAAAACCCCCCCAAATGACCCCATTTTGGAAAGTAGACACCCCAAGCTGTTTGCTGAGAGGCATGGTGAGTATTTTACAGCTCTCATTTGTTTTTGAAAATGAAGAAAGGACATTTTTTTTTTTTTCTTTTTTTTTTCAATTTTCAAAACTTTGTGACAAAAAGCGAGATCTGCAAAATACTCACAATACCTCTCAGCAAATAGCTTGGGGTGTCTACTTTCCAAAATGGGGTCATTTGGGGGGGTTTTGTGCCATCTGGGCATTCCATGGCCTCCGAAACTGTGATAGGCAGTGAGAAGTGAAATCAAAAATTGACACCCTTAGAAAGCCTGAAGGCGGTGCTTGGTTTTTGGGGTCCCGTACGCGGCTAGGCTCCCAAAAAGTCTCACACATGTGGTATCCCCGTACTCAGGAGAAGCAACAGAATGTATTTTGGGGTGTGATTCCACATATGCCCATGGCATGTTTGAGCAATATATCATTTAGTGACAACTTTGTGCAAAAAAAAATATATATATATTTTTTCCGCAACTTGTGTCAACATATAAAATATTCCATGGACTCGACATGCCTCTCAGTATATAGCTTGGGGTGTCTACTTTCCAAAATGGGGTCATTTGGGGGGGGGTTTTGAACTGTTCTGGCATTTTATACACAACATTAGGAAGCTTACATCCACTCTTCTAACCACTTGAAGACAAAGCCCTTTTTGACACTTTTTGTTTACATGAAAACATATTTTTTTTTGCAAGAAAATTATGTTGAACCCCCAAACATTATATATATTTTTAAAGCAAAGGCCCTACAGAATAAAATGGTGGGTGTTGCATTTTTTTTTTCTACACAGTATTTGCGCAGCGATTTTTCAAACGCATTTTTTGGGGAAAAAATACACTTTTTTTAATTTTAATGCACTAAAACACACTATATTGCCCAAATGTTTGATGAAATAAAAAAGATTATCTTAGGCCGAGTACATAGATACCAAACACGACATGCTTTAAAATTTCGCACAAACGCGCATTGGCGACAAACTACATACATTTTTAAAAGCCTTTAAAAGCATTTACAGGTTACCCCGTTAGATTTACAGAGGAGGTCTACTGCTAAAATTACTGCCCTCGATCTGACCTTCGCGGTGATACCTCACATGCATGGTGCAATTGCTGTTTACATATGACGCCAGACCGACGCTTGCGTTCGCCATTGGGCAAGAGCAGGGCAGGACAGGGGTGCTTTTTTTTTTTATTATTAATTTTGCTTTTTTTTTTTTTTTTTTTTTAAGTCAATAATTTTTATTGAAAATTTTAAATTTTAACAACATATGTATTATAAGAAAATATACACAGTTTCCGATATACACGTTCATATTTCGTAAATATTCAGTGCATTGAAGCATCTATTTAATATTTCATAAGTTCTTGGGCCAGATAGACCAACAATTGTCAAATTTTGAGCATTTCAAAGAATTGATAGCAATCAGTCTTTCAAATGTGTAATTCCTGTGCACCGCTGTTGTTACATCAGATAAGTTTATGGCCTTGCTAGATTTCCAGTTACGTAGGATCAGTGAGCGTGTTTCTAATAGAATGTGTGTTATGACTGGTCTGAAGCTATGGTGGAAGTGATCTATGTTTAAGTGTAAGATTGCTAAAGCGGGGTCTGATGCCGTGATTATGCCTGTCAGAGATGAGATTAATTGGAAAACTTGGTTCCATAGGCTTTTAATATTTGGGCAGTTCCAGAACATATGTAGTAGATTCCCCGTTTGACCACATTCTCTCCAACAGCTAGGTGATGTACCTGGAAAAAACTTTGCTATCCTGAACGGAGTAAAGTGCCACCTGTTTGCCATTTTAATCGCCAATTCCCAGTGTTTTACGCAGTGGGAAGCTTTGTGTACTTCTTTGAATGTGTGTTTCCATTGATCTCCTGAGAAGGAGGTACCCAGGTCTACCTCCCACTTTGTCATTGCTACAGTTTTGTGAAAGGTTAGTTTATCTTGTAGTATGTTGTAGAAGAATGATATGCCTTTCGTATCTAATTTGGCTGTGGAGAAGAATTGCCAGACTTTGCTTGGAAGTGCTACGGTTGGTGTTTCCGCGGAGTGTAGGAGATGTGTGATTTGCAGACATTTGAACAACTTGTCGTTTGTGAGGTGGTATTGTGTCATAATTTGGTTCACAGATTTGTGTCTTGTACCTTCATATAGGTCCAATATGTGTGTTATACCCTGGTCAGTCAGGTCTGCCACCTTCAACAATGGTATTTTGGCTTCTAACAGCTTCAGGGGTAGTTTGAAGTCAATGTCCTGGCTATCTTGGTGATTTCGTTCTAGGAATAACCTCCATGTCTTAATGGAAGTCTGCATTGGGGGTGATAGAATAGTCGTGTCCCATCGAGCCCATCTGTCTCCAAGAAGTAATAGCTTTAAGTCTTTTGTCGGTGAGTAAGCTTTTTCTATCTCTACCCATAGTGGTGCGTCGGCGTTCTGTAGCCAATATTTAAGTTGATCTAGTCTTACCGCCCATAGGTAGTCATAAATGTCTACTAAGCCCGCCCCCCCTATTAGTTTGTGGGATAGCAAATTGTTTCGTGAACATCTAGCTTTCTTTCCATTCCAGATATATTTCCAACCTAGATCTGATAAGTTCTTAAGATAATGGAAGGGAATATGCAGTGGCAAGGTGCGGAATACATATAATATTTGCGGCAGTATCAACATTTTATAAGCAGAGATTCTACCCATCCATGATATTTCCTTTTTCGATAAATCCCTGAGTTGAGCTTCCAGCTTGGCTATCAGCGGGGACATATTGGCTTTGGCGAGTGCGGAAATCTTATTTGTGATTATAATACCTAGGTAGGTGATGCCTCCCGTGCTCCATGTGTATGGAAGCAGCTTTTGAAGAGCACGTTTTGCGTGAGGTTGTACTCCTAAGTCCAGTATTAGGGATTTAGTGAAATTAACTTTATAGTAGGAAATCTCCCCAAAAGGTAGTGAGGATTTTGTGTGCTTCTGGTAGGGACGTTAGCGGAGTGGTCAAGAGTAGGATTACGTCATCCGGAAATAAATTGATGGTGTGATTGCCAGAGCCAAGCCGGAAGCCCGTAATCAGTGGATGTGAGCGGATAGCTTCAGCCAGAGGTTCAATCATTAGGTTAAAAATGGTCGGAGACAGGGGGCAACCCTGTCTGGTCCCGTTCGAAATTTTAAATGGTGTAGACAGGAGGCCTGCAGAGTATACCTGTGCAGACGGTGAGGAATAGAGCGCTAAGACAGCATTTAGTATGTTCCCTTTGAAGCCAAACGTATTCAATACAATTTCCATATAAGTCCAATGGATTCTGTCGAACGCCTTCTCTGCGTCTATAGAAAGCAGCAGAGAAGGCGTTCGGGTTTTTTCAGCATAGTGCATCACATTGATAATTCTCCTTGTTGCATCAGAAGTCTGTCTCCCCTTCACAAATCCCATCTGGTCACGCTGAATGAGTAAAGGTAGGATATTCATCATTCTTTTGGCTAACAGTTTTGCATAGACTTTGGTATCAGTATTGAGAAGGGATATAGGCCTAAAGTTTGCCGGAGTGTTGGGGTCTTTACCCGGTTTTGGTATTGTCACTATATGTGCTCTCAGCATCTCTTGTGGCAAAGTTGCAGAGTCTGCAGCTTTGTTGAAGACCCTGGACAAGTGGGGCGATAGGGTAGATTTAAATGTTTTGAAATATTCGTTAGAGAATCCATCGGGGCCAGGTGACTTTCCATTTGGTAGGGAGTGTATAGTTTTTTCCACCTCTTGGGGTATGATTGGTGCATTTAGATCGGAAAGCTGTTGTTCTGATAGGGAGGGGAGATGTAGCTTCTGTAGAAACGTTTGGATTTTGTCTATATTAGGTTGTGGGGTATTGGGATCCCTATGCAAGTTGTATAATGAGCTGTAATATTCTGCGAAGTGGTTCGCTATATCTTGGGGGTTGACAATTTTGTGTGGTGAGGTGGGGTGATTCAGATAAGCTATTCTAGTTTTAGTACGAGCTGCTTTTAGTCTGTTCGCTAGGTATTTGCCTGCTCTATTGGCATTAGAATAATAGTTAAGTTTTAAACGGCTAAGGTGTTTATCGTACTGTTGGGTCAGGAGCTCTCTGAGGGTTTCTCTGAGGGAGGAAAGTTTGTTAGCTAATGGTGCTGAAGGTGAGTTCTTGTTTTGGGATTCTATAACACGCAGGTCTGCAAGGACTTTATTAAATAGTTGTGCTTTCCTCTTTTTTTCTATGGCACCTAATTGAATTAGTATACCTCTCATGTACGCCTTGTGTGCGTTCCATATAACATATGGATCCTCGACCGAACCTGTGTTTTCTTGGAAGTAGGTCTTAAGGTGTAAGGAAATGAGTTTTTGGAATTGTTGTTCCTGGATAATTTTGGTGTTGCAGCGCCAGATGGGGGGTGAAGAGGAGACACCCTTTTCCGCAACAGACATAGAGATGGCAGCATGGTCTGACCATGTAATATCGTGAATTTTTGTTATTTCTACATTTTGCAATAGCCATTTGTCCGTTAGGAACATGTCTATACGAGAGTAGGAGCCATGTCTGTCTGAGAAAAAGGTGTAGTCCCTTTCGTTTGCATGGAGGCATCTCCAGGCGTCAAATAGTTCCTCCTTGTGGAGCAATGATTGGAGAGACAGAGTACCCTTAGGTTTACCTGAGGAGGTGTCCATTCTAGGGTCAGAGGTGATGTTAAAGTCCCCGCAAATCAGAAGGTTGCCATATTTAATGGAGTTTGCCTTTTTAATGACCTTGTTTAGAAAGCGGAGTTGGTGAGAGTTAGGGGCGTACACCGTGACGATCGTGTAAGGTTTAGAGTTAATATCCCCTGTGACAATAATGTATCTGCCACTAACGTCAAGCACAACGTTTCTGGGTTGAAAGGAGATAGAGTTCTTGATGGCGAGCATGACACCTCTAGTTTTACTGTTAGGTGTACAGGCCATGTACACATATGGAAAGTCTTTGTGCGAACAGTACGGGATTTTGTTTAGCTGAAAGTGTGTCTCCTGTACACACAGAATGTCCGCCCCGTGTTTCGTGGCTTCAGCCCACATGGAAAATCGCTTAGCAGGATGGTTCAATCCCCGGGTATTAATGGATATCAGTTTGATCGTCATTGTAACAGATGTAGGGGAGTTATTGTGGAGATGTCGTGCGGGTACTTACTGTTCCCATATGATTCGTTTTCAGATACTGTAAAGCTGTGCTGGCCAGGTAGTTGAATTGTAACTTCTTCAACGCTTGCAGTCATTTCGATTCCTATGGATCTGTGTATAATAAATGAACAGTAGAAAGAACAATATAAAACAAAAAAAGTAAACTGGGTTATACTAAGAACCGGATCCATAAACTGATCCTCGTGCAGTCGTAGCTGCTATTGATAGAGGAGGGGTGTAAGGGAGATTCAAATGGAGATCTCAACCCCGGAGATATTTGTGCAAATTTAGATATCAGAATTGTGCGTTTCCACCTGTCTTCTTCTTAGTTGAGCGTTTGTGGGACACCACTTGCCAATCATTTTGCAGTGGTTGCAAGCCTGAGGGGGGTGATTGTTGGACGAGTTGTTCAGGAAGTATTCCCCATTGGCGTAGCACACCTATCCCTTCTTCCAGTTTGGAAATATCAATGGTATTACCGTTGTGGGTTATGGTGAGTGTAGCAGGGTACTTCCATTTGTGGAGTATGTTGTGATTCCTCAAAGCTTTTGTAATAGTCAGTAGGTTGCGGCGGCGTTGAAGTGTGTGCCTGGATAGGTCCGGCAGTAGTCTGATCGTTGCATACTGCTGAGGGATACCCCCAGGCTTGCGGGACGCTTGCATTATTTGGTCCTTGATGTGGTAAAAGTGAACCCTCATCAGAACATCTCTGGGGATGTCATCGGGGAGAAATGATGGCTTGGGAATTCTGTGAATCCTGTCTACAAGGAGATCTTGCGCTGATGCCCCTGGTAACAGAGTGGAGAACAGGGTCTGGACATATTGCAGGAGCTGGTTAGGGGGAACAGATTCAGGTATGCCTCTAAGTTTGAGATTATTTCTCCTGGATCTGTCCTCGAGGTCACTCAGCTTGTCCTTTATCCATTCTATGTCTTCTCCCTGTGCTGTATGGGACTCCACCATAGTGTTGTAGGATGAGGTAAATTCCTCCATTCTATTTTCTACCTGGTGAACTCTATGTCCCATTGCTTGGACTTCTCTCTGGCATTCATTTAACCCTTTGAGCATATCTGTTTGTAGGGAGGACCTCAAGGACAGCAGCATGTCTTTTAACATTGTGTCAGACACTGGCCTGTCAGCCGTGGCGAAGTCTGCTATGGGGTCCCCTCTCTGTGTGTGTTGGCCTGTGGTGACTGTATGAGGCTCGCTTACCTCCATGCTCGAGTTAGCTTGCGGCCTGAGCGGGGAGTCTCTCCTCGGTCTGGACTTGGCTGGGCTCCTTGTAGAAGGGCTGGATGTCCCAGAGGAGGCCTCGCTGAGCGGTGTGGCGTCCGACGGTAAGCTACGGCCGTTGTGCTGTGCTCCGGACTTGTGCGACTGCTGCGAATCCCGGGCGCCGCCGCCGCCATTTTGTTGAGGGCCGCGCGAGGTTATAGCAAAGAATCCGTCCAGTTTCTGTGGTTGTTGTGGCTTCTTTCGGTTCCTCGCCATCCTCGTTCCGATCAGCGGGGAGTAGCCGACTGGATAGTGGTGTGTGAGGCCTCGGATTGCGCCGGTGGACGCTGATGGCTGCGGATTATCTCCGGTGGACGAGCGGAGCTCCTAGGTTAAGCATCCATCTTGGAGTCCGGTCGCCACGCCCCCCTTTTTTATTTTATTTTTAAACTGTTGCTTCCATATTTTTTTTTTTTTAGCACTTTTATTGTTATCTCAGGGAATGTAAATATCCCTTTATGATAGCAATAGGTAATGACAGGTACTCTTTTTTGAAAAAACTGGGGTCTATTGGACCCTAGATCTTTCCTCTGCCCTCAAAGCATCTGACCACACCAAGATCGGTGTGATAAAATGCTTTCCCAATTTCCCAATGGCGCTTTTTATATCCGGGGGGGGACATTCCCTCCCACTGCTTGTAAAAGCAGTCCAGAGGCTAATTAGCCACTAGGATTGCTTTTACATGAAAGCCGGCCGCTGGCTGAAAAGAATGATACCAAGATGATACCTAAACCTGCAGGCATCATTCTGGTATAAACATTCAAAGTCCAGCAACATACCAGTACGTTGCTGGTCCTTGTTGGACATGTATTGTAATCTTTTTTTTCATGCAGCCTGTTGGCTGAACGAAAAAAAAAGATTGATCGGTGGGTATGCCCACCATTAGAATACCGCCCTTCATCCACCCACTTCTAATGATGGGCATACATGCACCATTTATATATGCCGAAGCATGGGGGCATCTTCTCGCAAAAGTTATGCCGCGTACACATGGTCAGACTTTTCCACGGGCAAGCCTCCGTCGGAATTTCGACCGTATGTACGCGGCATTAGGAGCAAAATCACTCCTCCGCCCCTGCTGCCCCAATGCTTCGGCATATATGCTTTTTTTTTTTTAACTGTGGTGGTGAAATCACCTCCTACAGCACTGGAGTCGCAGGGATCAGGCCTATCTCTGCGAACGCTGCAGTTATGTGTGTTGTGTTTTGCAAGTGACAGTGATCGATCGATACTGCACTTGGGTGGCCTGGGCTGGACGGAGGGGCAAAACGCAGGTGCCAGCAGGTATCTGGGCTGATCCCGCTAACACTGCGTTTTTGGGAACCCTAAACTGCTGGGGACGCTAGTATAGATCTGATCAGATCAGATATTGAGCTGATCAGATACTATACCACTAAGGGGGGTGTATGCTTCACGCGTGGGTGTTAGCGCTACTGGCACTAACCTGACGCTGCCTGGGGTGTGACGCAGACCCTCTCTGACGCTAAAACCTAATTGATATCACCCGCCGGGCGATCAGGGGGTTAAACCTTTATTGGGTTATATACGGCGGGTGCCCTGACACTATAAAAAGCAAACTAACTAACCAGCGTCACCCGTAACACTTATATGATGATCACTGGTGAAAGGGTTAACTAGGGGCAATTAGGGGGTTAAAACCTTTATTAGGTAATATATGGGGGTACCTGACGCTATAAAAACCTGACGGCGAACCTAAAAAAAAATTACTGGCTACCGATCTGCATCACCGACACTAAGACAGCGTTTAGAAAAACGATCGCTTAGCGACAGTGGTGATAGGGGGTGAAAGGGTTACCTGGGGGGCGATCAGGGGGTTAAACCTTTATTAGATAATATATGGGGGTACCTGACGCTATAAAAACCTGCGGCGAACCTAAAAAAAATTACTGGCTACCGATCAGCATCACCGACGCTAAGACATCGATCAGAAAAATTATCGCATAGTGACGGCGGTGCTAGGGGGTGAAAGGGTTACCTGGGGGGTGATCAAGGGGGTTAAACCTTTATTAGGTAATATATGGGGGTACGCGACGCTATAAAAACCTGCGGCGAACCTAAAAAAAATTACTGGCTACCGATCAGCATCGCCGACGCTAAGACATCGATCAGAAAAATTATCGCCTAGTGACAGTGGTGATAGGGGGTGAAAGGGTTACCTGGGGGGCGATCAAGGGGGTTAAACCTTTATTAGGTAATATATGGGGGTACCCGACGCTATAAAAACCTGCGGCGAACCTAAAAAAAATTACTGGCTACCGATCAGCATCACCGACGCTAAGACATCGATCAGAAAAATGATCGCATAGCGACGGCGGTGCTAGGGGGTGAAAGGGTTACCTGAGGGGTGATCAGGGGGTTAAACCTTTATTAGGGGGGGTTAGGGGGCTACACTGGACCTAAAACTAAATGTAGTGACACTTTTACAGTCACAAATGTCACTGATTGCAGTGATCACTAAATAAATGGTCACTGCAATCAGTGACACTGTGACTGGGGGCTGGGGGGTGATCTGGGGGGTGTCTGGGGGTGTCTGGGGGGGCCTGGGGGGGCGATTTATGTGCCTATGTGTCCTGGTGTCAGTGTGCTGTTTTGTGTACTAACCTGCATCTTCTCCTGTACGGCGCTCGGTATATGTGAGCGCCGCAGGAGAGATGACATCACTTCCTCCTTCCTGGCAGGCAGGGGAAGCTCTCTCATTCGCCGGGAGCGATCGAGAGGGGGTGGCCGGAATCGAACGGCCATCCCCTCATGCCGGATTGCTCCCGAAGGTAAAACGACCACCCACTGTAAAGAAGGGGGGTCCGATCGGACCCCCCAACTATACAAAGGCAATCACGTATATGTACGTGATTCTGCCTGTCGGTGCCATTCTGCTGACGTATATTTACAGTGGGCGGTCGTTAAGTGGTTAAAACATCTGTCAAGTTTTTGATTGCTGTCTATATACCCTATCTATTTGTCATGTTATCTTTATCATTGAAAATGAAAGTAAAAGAAAATTACAAATTATGGGTTGTCCACAAAACAGTAATAAGGGGAAATCATCCAATAGGGACACTAGTTCTGGTGACCCTGGTGACAAATAGGGATTCCCTCACTTTGGAGGGATATCCTCTCACTTTGGTAATGGGACAGGAAGTGAAGGCAAATCTCCCCAATGGGCACAGATGGCAAAAAAAAAACTGACAGGTTTATAACCCTATCCAAAATGAAAAAAATGTTTTGCCTTTAGTTCTACATTAAATACACAGCCCAAGAAATAAAAAAGAGGAGGGATTCCCATGTGGCCAATTAGCAAAATTACATAAAATGTAATGTACGTAAAATTAAAATCTTAACTCCTTTACAAAATGGTCCCAGTACAGGTCATAAAGCCTACAGGTCACTCACAACAGTGAGTCTTTACAGACCCAGAAAGAAAGGCTGCCACAGCTTTGTTCCCCACAAACTCCACAAGGAATGCCCAGATATTGGCCTGATCTGAAAGCAGAGTCTTGTGCTAACTGAAACACAGATGGGTAGGCAACTGCAGGACCATCGCAGAGAGAACACCAGTATACTTAATGAACTTGGAACACTTCCAGGATTTCACGTATGCAGCCTGAATACACCAGTAGCTGTCGATAGTAGAAAATTGTCCAATGAAAGCAAAAAATATAGCAGAAAGGAAAAAGACATACATTTTTATGGACACCAAGCAGAACCTAGTACTGTGTACCTAGTGTCCATTTCTCCTGTAGGTGGTAGTATAGCCCTAGATTGCTTAATTATCATCAAACCAGGTTACTCAATGACCAATAGAGAAATGCTTTTTTTTTCCACATGCAAAAAAAAAAAAAAAAAAACCTCATTCTCACTTTACCTTTTTTTGCTAAATTAAGGGTAGAGTAACCTTGCAAAGTATACATTATCTATTTATTTTGTAATTGAACTCTTCTGTGTTCTAAGTCATTTAAAAATGCTTCATAAATTGAATAGCACCATTAAAACAAGAGTCCATGTGTACAACCTCTAAGGGCTCATGCAGTGTTCAAGAATTCAGCATATTTCTGTACCCAAGTGTAACAGATGTTGGCATAGAGCTGTGACCAGCAGCCTGTACAAATCAATGACAGGCTGTCAGACGCCATGGCTGTATGCCAGTAACTGCACATCCAAGTGGTTACACATGTGCAGGGAAGGATGAGTGATGTGGACATGAACAAGCAACACTGGCATGCCTATGTAAGGTTATACTTGCTTTTCAGGGACAGAGTTTCCAAGCTTCAAGGTGATTTAAACTGCCAGTGACCACCTAATACTTAAACATCAAGTCTGAAAGGCCTTCACCCTCCACCAGAACTTCGTTTTATTTGCTTTTTTTCCATTCATAGCCACAGGGTAATCCTGAATACCAAAGTTAATACAATGGCCAAATGGGAAAGTGTATGCAAACCTTTCATCTATTTTTCAGTATGTTTAACAACAGCAAATCATACTCAAGCAAATCGGTATAAATCTGTTGCAAAGTTTCTTACCTAAAGATTCTACTTGTAGCATTATTTCCCGTTGCATGCTGATTAAGCTAAGGCACTGCCTCACATTTGGCAGAAGTGCTGTCAGCCTGCACATGTAAACTTTTTGGAGCTGCCTATAAGGTCTATCAACTAGACAGCCCAATGGCCAACTGAAGAAGTGCATATGGCAGGATAGCATTGCTGCTGCTAATTGTGAGACAGTAGATTAGCATACCTCAAACCTGGCTTGCATTTGCATGGACTGCACCTGTTTTGAAACCAAATCCCTTTGTCCTTTTTCCTTCTCAGTTGCCCCTTATTTTAGACAGATCTGTAGGCCTTTATAATAAATGCAATAATTAACTACCAAAAGTGTTAAACTACGTTAAACCTTTTTATTATCACAGTATTGTTTAAAACAACCAGAAAAAAAGAAAACATAGTGATGAAGCAAGCACTAATGGGTTTAGTCAATCAACGTTTTGCCTATTAGTTCTCTGGAGCCACATAACTTGGGGGGTGGCAAGGAGTGTGTCCTTTGTCTACATACTTTGTGTCAAAGGGTGTCCCTTATTCCCATCTAAGAAAGTTGGGAGGTATGGGTTAGCATTGTCAGCCTATAACAGGAACTTTGCATTCGATTTTCCAAAATGTTTGCTTGAGAAAACTGTATATAAAATGATGATGGCATGATGTCAAACACATTGAAAACATAGAATTAGGGTATACATGCATACACTAAGATGTCACATTAATAATACTCAGGTTTTAACAGACAATCCCCTTGAAATGGTGGTATCTCATAGATTGGCACACTTACATTTTTTCCAGAATTTCCTTTCTGCTCTGACTGCCATGGCCCAGGCCAGTATGAAGATGCAATGTCATCTGCCATTTTATTGGGTGGCCATTTTAATTCCCAGGAAGAAGTGGCAGATGGTAAACTGTGAGCTTCAAGTGCACTAGATGGATCACCGCTGCTGATGGTATTGCGGCTCATCGTTGGGATGCATTCCCCATTGCAATCCTGTGGACAGAAAAGGCAAAATTATTTAATAACTTATAATGGCATGGAATGTAATCAAACTCTCAACAAAAGCCTTTCTTTGGCTAAGAGACAAAAAAAGAAAAGAAAAATGATTAGCTACATTTATTAAAAAAGTAAAAAGTTTTTTTTCCTTTTGGACACCAATACTTAGTACTATTAAAATTAATAAGTTATTATTATAAGCTATTATTGAGTTAATAAAACTTGTGAAATGTTTGCAGCCATTTTTACACTTTACTTTCTATAGTGTCTCATTTTGCTATTTGGTATGCTCTCCCGCATGAACAATAGAAAGAGAATGACAAGATAAAAAAGAATAAGAAAAAGAATGTATTATACATAAAAAGACAAACAATGCTTGGCAAGTTATGGTTTACAATAAGGTGTTTCTGATACTGTGATAATAAAAAATAGAGCATACAAAGACATTTACACTAATACAATTTACTGATCTTACAGTAACTTTATCTTAGACTTAAAGGCAAATGGGCCTTAGTTCGAAACCTTGTCCAGCTGATGTATGCCCTTGTACAAACAATACCCCCTAATGTGCATGTTTGGGTAAGCTGCAGACATACCTATGGCTGATCTAGTCTCGTGGGGGGGGGGGGATGTCTGTAAAAATATCTCTATATCTTATATAGTATATATTTTTCCAATGACCCGAGGATACCTGCAATTTAGTGTTCCAGACATAGTTTGACCATTTTGCTGAGCATTACGTTTAAAAGATTGAACAATGATAATGAAAATTTATTGCCACATTTGGAGTTCAATAAACTTTTCTCAGGAGTACAAAATCCCACACTGAAACGTATAATTTTGGAGTTTTTTATTGTTCTTATTGTAGCACCACCCCCTTAAAGGCCACTGGAAGATGACTGTCCCCAAAGGTTGCCCTGACCTTGCAAGCCACTCGACACCTTTACCACCCTGGGTTTGGACATATTTCAAAGTGATAATGCAATTACACAGACGCCAGACTGTAGCAAAGTAAACGAGTAGTATTAAACTTTGGTCTTAGTAAATACGCAAAGAAAGATCACAACAAGTCAATCAGTCAAACAGAAATAACCCGTAGGCCCCGAAAGAACCTATGACCCCAGGTATAAAAGGGAAGAGAATGATCTTTTCTGTGTCAGCCTGCTCCCTTAAAATTCTGATGCCAGGGGCCCAGAAAGTTTCTGGCACAACAATTTGAAAGAAATGCAATCATCAATATCTGAGTAGATTTACCCTTAATGTGTGCAGGTGTTATGCACTAAGTCCTTTAGGTGGGGGGAGAGGAAAAGTGGAGACATCCTTGTATTGTAGATGTTTAGGGTCAGCTAGCTCAACAAGGGCCCAGGGGGGACTGCTGTGCAATGGCGACTAACAATAGAAAATAGCATATGCAAAATGTTTCCTTTTAGAAGCTCTCATGTAAAGAGATGGGATAAAGATGTCTGCATTCAGTGTCATTGTAGTGTGTACACAGGGTGGGCTTATACCCTCTCACAACTTCTGATGATACCATGGCTCAAGGGAATATGATGTCCCGGAACAGGCTGTTGAAGAATCTGCAACCAGTGAAGGGTGTCTGGCTGTACACCTGGCTATGCTGAGATTCAGCTGGGTCTGTACCGGTGACGATGAGGGTGAACCCCGACAGTCACTCTGCCGACAGTGAACTGGCAATGGTGGATCTGCTTTCAGGTGTAACTCTCTCTTGCTGGAGTCTCCCCGTGTTTTCCAGGCCACAGCACCCACTCACATTCCCAGGAGCGGCCAGGTAGCTGCTCGTGGCTGAAGGCCATGGTTCCAAGAGAAAGAGCTCCTCACCAGACTAGGCTATTTATGTCCTTACCAAGCATCCCTCTCTCTCCCAGCCAGCTATTGTAGTTTGCAGCAACACTGGCTCAAATGTAAATCTTGGCTCTCCGAACCACATATCTCCCAATCCCTTGCTTTAATTTTTCTCTCTCTGCATTCAGGAGATGATGACACAATGTCCAGGATGAACACTAGAGGGAAACAAGCTCACTGCAGCCATTGTTACAGAGTGTCCCAAGTTACCCAGTTAGCAAGTTAGCCAGCATCTGGCTATATAATCAAAGCATATTGCTAGTAAAGCTAAACTCCAGGAAAAAAGCTAAATGTGCAGTTGGAATACATATAAATGGAGCTTTAAGAGCTAGCAAAAAATCTATGATTTCAGTCAAGGAAACCAAGTTAGTGGCATGACATTTCTATACTTAAGTTATACAATACAACTTGGTATCCTCTCTGCCCCAAGTCTGTAATTGGATATTAATAGACTCAATGACAGTAAAGGCCCATACACACGATCAGACTTTTTGACAACAAATGTCCGACGGACGTGTTTAATCGGACAATCCGACCGTGTGTATGCTCCATTGGACAATTGTTTTCGCTTTTTCATCGGACAAATGTTTGGTGTGAATGCTCTCAAACTTTTCGGCAACAAATGTCCGATGGAGGCTAATTTGATCGTGTGTACACAAGTCCAGTGCAGTGCTTAACCCCCCTGGACTGCAATAGCTAGTAGCTCATTATGTCGAGGGATTGCAGAGCAGGCTTTGTGGCTTACCCGATTCCTTGTTCCAGTGGGCTCCCATGCTCTCCTTCTCTGTCCAAAGTTCCAGTCTAATGGTAGAGCATCAGCATCATCATGTACAATACAGGGGCACTAATTCTGTACCATACATTTAGAGGGGTGGAGCTCAACTGGCAGGCCACAGAGCAGTGGCAGAGGACCAGTTGCAATGCTGAAAAATGCCTGCCGGAGCAAGGAATGAAATAAGAATTTTCTTCATGATCCTCTGCTCTAAAGAAGCTAAACAAGCAGTTAACCCTTGCAGTGCAGGAAGGGGGGCAGACCCACTACAAGAGTGGATTTTTACAATTTTCTGGAGTTGTGTACTTTTTAATCGCTTAGCGGCTGCCCACTGTAGCTTTACTGTGGCAGGGCGGACGCTCTGTGCCAGATCATGTACCTGGTACGTGATCTGACAGTTCCGGGTCTGGGGCATGCATGCGCCACCACCGGACCACTCCCGCTGTCATTGGACACATCGGGAGCCAGTCAGCGGGTCCGGCAGATGCGATGTCTGCCGGGACCCGCCGATCGTTCGTGAGAAAGGCAGAACAGGAGTCTGCCTATGTAAACAAGGCAGACTGCCGTTCTGTGAGAGGGGAATGTGCTGATCTTTACATTCTTTACATTCCCCCAGCCGAACCCCCCCACAGTTAGCAATCACTCCTAGGGAACACAATTAACCCTTTGATTGCCCCTGATGTTAACCCCTTCGCTGCCAATGTCATTAGTACAGTAATAGTGAATATTTTTAGCACCGATCACTGTATTAGTGTCACTGGTCCCCAAAAAGTGTCAGAAGTGTCCAATTTATCCGCCGCAATATCGCAGTCTTAATATAAAAATATACCGTAGTTTGTAGGCGCTGTAACTTTTGCGCAAAAAAAATCTATTTACACTTACAGGGGGTCCCCGACTTACGAACTACTTCTACTTACGAACAGGGCGCTGCGGGGACCCTCTGCCATTCTGCGTGGACCATCTGCCGTTCTGCGCATGCGCGGCCAGACAGAGCCTCGGAAAATGTCGGAAATGTCCGTAATTGGCCGCGCATGCGGAGAACGGCATTCGACGGAACATCGGAAAACATTGGAAATGTCCATAATTGTCGTTCTGCGCATGCGCGGCCGACTAACGAACATTTTCTTATTACAAACAGGAGAAAAGTCCCTAACGGGTTCGTAACCCCGGGACCCCCTGTATTGGGATTTTTTTTACCAAAAATATGTTGCAGAATACATATTGGCCTAAATTGATGAAGAAATTAGACTTTTTTAAAAAAAATTATAGGGAATGTTTTATAGCAGAAAGTAAAAAATATTGTTTTTTTTTCAAAATTATCAGCCTTTTTTGTATATAGCGCAAAAAATAAAAACTGCAGAGCGGATCAATTATACAAAAAGAAAGCTGTATTTGTGGGAAAAAAAAGTACATGAATTTGTTTTGGGTACAGCTTTGCACGCTTGCGCAATTGTCAGTTAAGGTAAGGCAGTGCCGTATCCCCAAAAATGGCCTGTTCATGAAGGGGGGGGGGGTAAACCTTCCGCAGCTGGAGTGGTTAAATATACAGAGTGGTATTCCCTCTGCTGTTTATCAAATGGCTTCAGGTGATCTACAAGTGTCCCACCTCCTCGGTGCGCTTGGGTGGCGGACTGTCCCCTTCAGGCTCTTCAGAGGTACTAGGCAGGACTGCCCTCTCTCTCCGGCATTGTTCGCTCTGGCTATTGAACCGGTGGTGGAAGCACTGCGCACTTCACCGCACATTAAGGGTCTTCGTGTTGGATGGCTGGAGGAGAGGGTAGCCTTGTATGCGGACGATATGTTGCTTTTCCTCAATGACGCCGGTCCGTCGTTGCAGGGTGCACTGACAGTTTTAGATACTTTCACTGCAGTCACTTGACTTGGGGTTAACTGGTCCAAGTCCTTCCTATTTCCAATCGATCAGGCAGCCAAGGCTACATCCCCCCCAGATATCCCCCTACAATGGGTGGATTCCTTTAAATATTTACATAGGTGTGCGCACAGGGTATGCCAGGTGTGCCTGGGCACACCCTAATCACCCTGTGCTGCACAGATTCCCCCTGCTGCTTGGCTGCAAAGAAAGGGACTGGCGAATCTCTGTCCTCACTCACTTTTCTCTGTATCTAAAGTGAGACATCAGGGGTCTAAACCCCTGATATTTCACCAAAGCCCCCCAATGGGGCTAAAAAAAAAAAGTAAAAAAAAATGTAAAAAAATAATTGTAAAAAAATAAATAAAAAATGTAATGTAAAAAAGTAATATTAAAAAAATAATACAAATAAACTACTGACACCAATCTCTGCCCTACTGACAACTCCACTGCTCTACGACACCAACCTCTGCCCTAAATACTGTATATTTACATACACACGTGTGTTTGAGCTTTGGAGTGCACACCCTAATGCAATAGCCTGTGCACACCTATGAATATTTAGGGGTTCACGTCTCCACCCAAGCTTCAGACTTTATTTAGTTAAACCTCACCCCAGTACTTCTTGACGCCCAGACAAAACTCAAATCCTGGAGTAACTTGCCCTTGCCCGTTTGGGGGCGAGTCAACCTCCTTAAAATGAAAATCATTCCCAAATTCATCTACCTCTTCCGCCATTTCCCACAGTGGGTGCCTAAATCCTTCTCTAAAAAACGGAACCAAATTTTCACTTCCTGTTTATGGAGTCCCTCACCGCCCAGATACCGACTGTCGACCTTGATGAGGCCGAGGACGCAGGGTGGCATGGCATTTCCAGACTGTTACAAATACTTCCTAGCCGCACAGTTGGTGACTGCGGCCTGGTGGTTACTCCCGGACAGAACAAACTCATCCACTGTGCTGGAAGCTACAGTGGTTGGCTCACTGGAAGCCCTCCAATTTCTAATCTACAGGGGTCCTCGTGCCCCCTATCCCCTGACCCCCTCCATGCTTACCACCCTGCGGGCTTGGCGAGCAGGACTGGCTATAGAAAAATGCAAACACTCTGAGGTTTCCCCGATTGCCCCGATCTGGCTGAACCCTAGCCTACCCCATCTTTACAAACTCTTAGACCCTTACGCTTGGACTAAATACGGTGTAAAACTTATATCTCATATAGTGTCTCAGAATTCTCTATTCCCCTTATCACATCTCTCCTCCCTCTATAACATACCCAAACACTATCATTTTCATTACCTCCAACTGTCCCATGCTTTTGCTGCACAATTCCCACACTCCTCTTGTGTCATGGCCCAGTCGGAGTTGGAGAGAACACTCAGGTTTAGCTGTGCCGAGAAACCTACCTCACATTTGTATGCACACTTGATCTTTGTGTCTCTCCCACCCCTTGACAAACTTTGGTCTTGCTGGCAGCATGACATTCCCACTCTGGACAATGATGACTGGGACGATGTCTGGGATTTCCCTTTTAGTTCGCTAGTTTCTATTCGTGACAGACTGGTGCAGTTCAAAATTGTACATAGGGCATACTTCACCCCACACAGACTTCATAAGATGGACCCTGCACATTCCTTGGAATGCTGGAGGTGTGGAGCCTCACCAGGAGATTTCTCCCATATTTTCTGGCATTGCCCTAAAGTCCATCAGTATTGGGGGGAGGTGCTTGAGTTGATTAACAGGGTCGCATCAGTCACACTGTCCTTGGTAATGGAGGTATGCCTCCTAGGACTACTAGAAACCATTATACCAACCATGGCTAAACGCAAAATGATTGGCTTGTTACTTTTTTACGCCCGGAAAAACATTGCAATGCAGTGGAAAAAACCCACATCCATTTCATTAGTACAGTGGAAACGGTTGGTGAATAACAGCATTCCTTTGTACAAAGATACGTACGTAAAGAGAGGCTGCCCCCTAAAGTATGAAAAAGTCTGGTGTAGATGGCTGGCTGAACCTGAAACGGCCTGGGGTTGTGAACTGATCGCTTGCTGAGGTATAGGCCAACACCCCGGGTTGGGATGTGATTTTGGACGTCGCTATAGTTAGATGTTTCTGTTAGAGCCCATTATGGCATTTTCCAAGGTCCCGTCTTGGGCAAGAGGATGTGTATCACACAATTGATGTATCTCCAGCCACTACACCCACGTTTGCCGAATTGTATTGTATCACCACAACTATTCATGTGTACTGTGGGCACTTAAGTTGTATGTGCTTTGTTTGTCTATAAAACTTGCAATAAAAAAAAATACAAATATACAGAGTGGTATTCAAAGGTTCAATACCAGTATATGCAAAGTCCCACTTACCAGTATGTTGGGAGCCCTACACATTTCTTGAAGTTGACTACAACTCCTCTATCAGATTAGGGGTGCCGATATTCCCCCTCCCCACCTTTGCTTTCTATGAGGCATTTATTATTTTATCTTGTTATTATGTTTATTAGGTTTCTCATTAGCCATCCTTATTTTCATCAGCCCATAATGCCTGATGTGTACTCATGTAGCACTATGGTTGTTTTTGGTACTGGCATATCTGCTGGCACTGTCTTATTTTTTCATTTGTAAATATGAAAAAAATTTAAATGTTTAAAAAATAAAAAAATACAACCAATGGTTCTTAATTAGCACATCACTGTATTAAGCATTCTGTGGTATACATTTTATAACCAAGGTGCAATATTTTATATTTCACATAAGCGCTGTTAATGTTACACTTGTTGTAACATAATTTTTTATTTCTACTGTATTAAGCATATTTTTTATATCATTAAGTTCAGCTTTGATTTGACTAAATGTTAAAAGTAGGAAAATATTAGCTATACTAGTATAACATTCATATATTTATGTTATTAACTAGTTTTATCAGTATTTTTCTCCTATAAGTTTACATCATATAGCAGGTTCACTTATACTAACATATAGCATTAAATTATAGCTTTAACATGTTTCTTCTACAAAAAAGAAAATAGTCAGAATTTTCACAGATGGTGTGATATTCACTAAGTGAACAAATTAACATTTGCACAACTTTTTATCCATTCACACATAAGCATATGGAACATCTTAATATGTGCATGCAAAATGCTCAAATTTTTACTTGTTAAATCTGAGCTCCAAGCAGATATAAAAACACCAGCTAATGCAGTCATGTATTCATTACACAATCATTAATTGTATTTTTAAATGCAATGTATTTTTAATGCAATTAATAGCGTTCCAATTTCAGCATCCTGTGACAATCTCCGCAGCAGGCAGGGAAAGGGAGCTCCAATGATTGTCAGACTATTGCATACAATTGTTCTGGCTGGAGGAGAGAGCAGTGGTCAGAAGGATGACATCATCATTCTGCTGATGCTTCATTGTCAATGCAGCAATCTGAGGTGCATGTTGAGCATCTTGTGTTCCTGATCCAAAAAATAACAACCCCACAGGGCCTATTCATCTGGATGCGTACTGCTGAATACACCATTTTTGGGGCACACTGTTTATATTTGTTTCTAACCAATTCATCAAGTTTATAGGTGTAAGTGTTGTGGTTCTGGAGTGCCTGAGTTTTTATGCCTATGTAACTATGTTGTTAATGTTTTAATAGTATTTTAGTGCAATCAATGGTGGTAGAGAAAAAAAAAACTTTTAAAAAAAGATACCACTTTTCCTAAAGTTTTTCACGTCCAAAAATACATTTTCTGAATGAAATTATTTCAACATGTATGATATCTTTAGAACTAGTTTGCTATGTTCACAATATAACAAAGTTGTCTGCTTTTTATAGTGTTGTCCTTTAACCCTTTTGCTGCTGCAGATATAACTATGACTCTCTGCAGGCTGCAGGCTGCAGGCTTTCTTGTAAAAGTGATTTTGGCAGCTGTAAAGCCCCCCTGATCATTTCTACATCTGTGTAAAGGTGCATCCCTCTTTGCCTGCCATTTTTTCCGTGCTCACCTGACCCTTCTGGGTGCCCAGAACCTCTAAGGAGTGTGGCAGGATCTGTCTGCTGATCTCTCCTGTGAAGCATAAACCAAGTAGTGCTCAACTCTGAGCACTTATGAGTTTGGAGCTGTCAAACCTTGGCCGGCGGCCGCTCTGGCCTGGGAAGAAGTGGATCAAGCACAGTCTGTGCTTGATCAGTTTCAACAGAGTGCAGAGGTAAAATTAGATGTCTATTAAACCCCTGGTGTCTCTGTAAAGAAAACCTGTCATCTGCACCATGCTATCACTTAGGGGTCTTCTCAATCCTCTTGTGATAGGTAAAAAGGCAAGTTAGAAGACAAAAAATGTTTAATTAAAATAAATTAAAACAAAGCTCCACCGGTACTGGACCTGGATTCTACCCACTCTTAATCAAATCTTTCAAACTACTGTACCTCTAGACCCGATATGTTGTTTTTTGGGTGTTCTTGAGGAAGCAATCCTGGAGGAGATCACATGAGTGGCCTTTACCCGTGCCTTGTTTCAGGCTCGGAAAGTGCCATGGCCCAGAAAGTTTGTGGCACAATTATAACACAACAATTTGAAACATATGCAATCATCAACATCTGAGTAGATGTGATGTGTGCAGATGTTATGCACTGAGTCCTTTAGGTGTGGGGAGAAGAAAAGTGGAAAACGTCCTTGTATTGTGGATGGTTAGGGTCAGCTAGCTCAACAAGGGCCCAGGGGCGATTGCTGTGCAATGGAGACCAACAATAGAGAATAGCATATGTAAAATGTTTCCTTTTAGAAGCTCCCATGTAAAGAGATGGGATAAAGGTGTCTGCATTCAGTGTCTTTGTAGTGTATACACTGGGTGGGCTTCCTCCTCTTACCAATCCTGATGATACCATGGCTCAAGGGAATATGATGTCCCGGAACAGGCTCTTGAAGAATCTGCAACCAGTGAAGTGTGCCTGGCCATACAACTGGCTATGCTGGGATTCAGCTGGGTCTGTACCAGTGACGATGAGAGTGACCCTCGAATGTCACTCAGTCGACAGTGAGCTGACATAAGTGGATCTGCTTGCAGGTGTAACACTCACTTGCTGGAGACTCCCCGCGCTGTCCAGACCGCAGCACCCACTCACATTCCCAGGAGCAGCCATATCCCTGCTCTGAGCTGAAGGCCATGGTTCCAAGAGAAAGAGCTCCTCATCCCTCTCTCTCCGAGCCAGCTGGAACTTGTAGTTTGCAGCAGCACTGGCTCCAATGTAAATCTTGGCTCTCCGAACCAAATATCCCCTGATCCCTTGCTTTAATTTTTCTCGCTCTGCATTCAGGAGATAATGACACAATGTTCAGGCTGAACACTAGAGGGAAACAAGCTCACTGCCTATTGCCATTAAAGCTAAGCTCCAGGCAAAAAGCTAAATGTTCAGTTGGAATACATATAAATGGAGCTGTAAGAGCTAGAAAAAAATCTATCTTTCAGTCATGGCGAACCAAGTTAGTGGCATGACATTCCTATACT
Source organism: Rana muscosa (assembly GCA_029206835.1). NCBI lineage: Eukaryota > Metazoa > Chordata > Amphibia > Anura > Ranidae > Rana > Rana muscosa. Next base: position 674,465,270 of record CM055116.1, read on the forward strand.
AATGCTAAACAACGCAACTTGGTATCCTCTCTGCACCAAGTCTGTAATTGGATATTAACCACTTGACCACTGGGCACTTAAACCCCCTTTCTAACCAGACCAATTTTCAGCTTTCGGTGCTCTCACATTTTGAATGACAATTACTCAGTCATGCAACATTGTACCCATATGAAATTTTTGTCCTTTTTTTCACACAAATATAGCTTTCTTTTGGTGGTATTTAACCACCGTTGGGTTTTTTATTTTTTGCGCTATAAAAGAAAAAAGACTGAAAATTTTGTAAAAAAATAAATTTTTCTTCGTTTCTGTTATAAAATTTTGCAAATTAGTAATTTTTCTTCATAAATTTTGGCCAAAATTTTTACTGCTACATATCTTTGGTAAAAATAAATACAAATTGGTGTATATTATTTGATCTTTGTGAAAGTTATAGAGTCCACAAGCTATGGTGCCAATATCTAAAAATGTATCACACCTGAAGTACTGACGGTCTATCTCAATTCTTGAGACCCTAACATGCCAGAAAAGTACAAATACCCCCAAATGACCCCTTTTTTGGAAAGAAGACATTCCAAGGTATTTAGAAAGAGGCATGGTGAGTTTTTTGAAGTTGTCATTTTTTCCCACAATTCTTTGCAAAATCAAGATTTTTTTTTATTTTTTTTTCTAAATTGTCATATTAGCAGGTTATTTCTCACACACAGCATATGCATACCACAAATTACACCCCAAAACACATTCTGCTATTACTCCCGAGTATGGCGATACCACATGAGTGAGACTTTTACACAGCGTGGCCACATAGAGAGGCACAACATGCAGGGAGCACCTTCAGGCGTTCTGGAGTACCCAGGCCAATTCTGACATTTCTCTCCTACATGTAAAAAACTTCATTTATTTGCTAGAAAATTACACCGAACACATAAACATTATATATGTTTTTTTAGTAAAGACCATAGAGAATACAATGGCGGTTATTGCAACTTTTTATCTCGCACGGTATTTGCACAGCAATTTTTCAAACGCGCTTTTTGGGGAAAAAAGCTGTTTTGCGCTCTAAAATGGCGAATAGCGCCAAACTTGGCGACTTAAAAATCCCCATAGGCGGCGCTTTAAATATTTTTACTGGTTACATGTTTTGAGTTACAGAAGAGGTCTAGGGCCAAAATTATTGCTCTTGCTCTAACGTTCGCAGCGATACCTCACATGTGTGGTTTGAACACCGTTTTCATATGTGGGCGGGACTTACGTATGCGTTTGCTTCTGCATGCAAGCACACGGGGGCAGGGGCGCTTTAAAAAAATAAATAAAAATGTATTGTTAATTTTACTTTATTTATTTTAGTTTGACACTTTTTTCCCCCAAAAATAATTTTTTGGATCACTTTTATTCCTATTACAAGGAATGTAAACATCTCTTGTAATAGGAATATGGCATGACAGGACCTCTTTACAGTGAGATGTGGGGTCAATAAGAAGCCTGAAATAAAAAAAATAAAAACGATCCTGACTTCGATCGTAGCTGTGAGTCGGTAGAAGCACCGGAGGGCGGCGGGGGGGGGTGACTCCCGTAAGAATGATCAAGCGGCGGAACAGCCACTATGATCGTTCTTATTGTGTAGGGAATCGCCGGCTGAAAAAGCTGATATCTGAATGATGCCTGTAGCTGCAGGCATCATTCAGATATCCCTGCACAAATTCAAGGATGTCATATGACGGCCGGCTAAAGGGAAGTGGCTAAAAAGCTTTTTTTTTTTAACACAAAGTTAAGCATGGCCGAGTATGGCTGGGTATGGCCGAGTATGGCCGGGTATGGTAGGGTATGGCTGGGTAGTGCAGAGTAGTGATGAGCCGAACACCCCCGGGTTCGGTTCGCACCAGAACCCGCAAACGGACCGAAAGTTCGTACGAACATTAGAACCCTATTAAATACAATGGATGCGAACGTTCGAATTCTAAAGTGCTAATTATAACGACTATTATGCATGTTATTGTCCTAAAAAGGGTTTGGGAACCCGGGTTCTGCACCAGGGGACATGTATCAATGCAAAAAGAAGTTTTAAAAACGGTCGTTTTTCGGGAGCAGTCATTTTAATGATGCATAAAGTGAAAAAAAAAAAGTCAAATATTCCTTTAAATATCGTACCTGGGGGGTGTCTAAAGTATGCCTGTGAAGTGCCACGTGTTTCCCGTGTTTAGAACTGTCCCTGCACAATATGACACTTCTAAAGGAAAAAAAAGCCATTTAAAACTGCTTGCGGCTTTAATGTAATGTCTGGTCCCGGTAATATGGATGAAAATCTTTAAGAAAAATGGCATAGCTACCCCATGACCCCCCCCCTACCCCAGCCCATTACCAGCCCCTTTGGGTCTTGTATGGATATTAAGGGGAACCCCGCACATAAAATAAAAAAGGCCCTATATACTCTGAACAGCCGTATACAGGCGGTGCATACAAGACAGGGACTGTAGGTTTGTTCTTATGTAGAATCTGTTTGTAATTTTGAACAGGTACATTGTTTAAGTGTAGCTCCAGCCCAAAAATCTATTTTTAAACTTTTTGGAAAACATAGGTAAGGGTTATCACCCCTGTAACATTTGTTTTGCTGTCTGTGCCCCTGTTCAGAACATTTCACCTCACTTTCCGTCCCAATGACAACTGTTTTTGAAATGTGGTGTTTTTCTTGAAACAAGGATTGGTGATAAAGCATCAGTACAGAGGAGACACCTTTCTCCCATATTAATTCTTACAGGAGAGAATTTTCCTTCCTAGGGGTAGATTTCCTCTCACTTCCTGTTGTCTTCTTGCGTTTGCAAGTAGGAGTCGTTTGTAAGTTGGATGTTTGAAAGTAGGGACCTGCCGTATATACTCTGCAGAAATAGGCCCCTTAGTTGTTGGTGTTGGCACAACACTGTAAGCACTCACAGTTACTCTTGGTTGGTGCTGGAACGCCCTGCTGTCAACTATTATATCAGGAATTGTAATTACATATAATTGTTGAACAGTGGTAGTAAAAATTGGGCCTTTGATGGTGGTGCTGGTGCCACAACACTGTAAGCCCTGACAGTTACTCTTGGTGGGTGCAGCAATGGGCCCTGCTGTGAATTATTAGATCAAGAATTGTAATTGCATGCCCCTGTTGAACAGGGGCTGAAAAATTGGGCCTTTCGTGGTGGTGGTGGTGGTGTTGCCACAACACTGTAAGCCCTCAGAGTTACTCTTGGTGGGTGCAGGAATGGGCCCTGCTGTGAATTATTAGATCAAGAATTGTAATTACATGCCCCTTTTGAACAGGGGCTGAAAAATTGGGCCTTTCGTGGTGGTGGTGGTGGTGGCGTTGCCACAACACTGTAAGCCCTCAGAGTTACTCTTGGTGGGTGCAGCAATGGGCCCTGCTGTGAATTATTAGATCAAGAATTGTAATTACATGCCCCTGTTGAACAGGGGCTGAAAAATTGGGCCTTAGGCACTGGTGGCACAACACTGCAACCCCTCACAGATACTGTACTTGGAGCACAGCAATGAGCCCTGTTGCAAAGTATTGCTTCAAAAATTGTAATTACACGCCCCTGTTAAACAGGGGCTGAAAAATTGGGCGTTAGGCACTGGTGGCGGCACCCATAAACAAAAATGATCTTCCAAGCTATCATCATCAATCGTATCATTGAGGACTCGGAGGAGGAGGATAGCCAGTCAACATAACAGCACAGGCACTCAGCATCAGCATCAGTCTTGAAGGGATGTGACATGTTAAAATCAATTAGTCTGTTATATCAGCATCAGGTGTGTGGTAGCTGGTGGTGATCCAAGACTGGTTCATCTTGATGAAAGTCAGTCGATCAACCGAGTCGGTGGACAGGCGCACCCTGTGATCCGTGACAAATCCTCCAGCAGCACTGAATGTGCGTTCTTAAAGAACGCTGGATGCAGGACAGGCCAGTAGCTCAATTGCATACTGTGCAAGCTCTGGCCAGTGATCCATCCTCAAGACCCAGTAAGCCAGAGGATTTTCGGTGGGGAAGGTGTCCAAGTCTGACCTTGACCCTAGATATTCCTGCACCATGTTTATCAGACGCTGGCGATGGTTGCTGGAACCGATCATACTTTGGGGCTGCGGACTAAAGAATTGTCTGAACGCATCGGTCAGACGGCCACCTTCCCCACTGCTCCTTCTTTGACTGGCCGAAGCCTCAGCAACTCGTTGTCCAGGACCAGGAGTTTGTAACCTCCCAGTCTCTGGGAACGCGTTGCACAGACCTTTCTGCAAGGCCTCCCGGAGTTGTCTCATCCTCTGCTCCCTCTGCGACGGTAACATAAGGTCCGCAACCTTACCCTTGTACCGTGGATCAAGGAGAGTGGCCAGCCAGTAATGGTCCCTCTCCTTGATCCAAAGAATACGAGGATCCTTCCGCAGACTTTGCAGGATCAGGGAGGCCATGCAGCGTAGGTTAGCTGAGGCATTCGGTCCGGAGTCCTCTGGGTCACTAAGGACGACATGATCCGCAGCCACCTCCTCCCAGCCACGTACAAGTCCACTGGTTTCTTGGGACTGTAAATCATCCCTAAAAGACTGCTGCTGTTGATGCTGCCAGGCTCCACCTCCATGCTGACACAATCCTCCTCATCCTCCTCCTCCTCGTCCTCTTCCTGTGCGATGGGTGGGACAGAAGGAACACTGTCTGGGTAAAGGGGGCCTTGAGAGGCAAGGAAGTCCTCCTCTTCCTGCCTCTGTTCTGCCTCAAGTGCCCTGTCCATTATTCCACGCAGCGTGTGCTCCAACAGGTGGACAAGAGGTACAGTGTCACTGATGCATGCACTGTCACTGCTCACCATCCTCGTGGCCTCCTCAAATGGTGCCAGGACAGTGCATGCATCCCTGATCATGCCCCACTGGCGTGGAGAAAAAAAACCAAGCTCCCCTGACCCTGTCCTGGTGCCGTAGTCGCACAGGTACTCATTGATGGCCCTCTGCTGCGTGTGCAGCCGCTGCAGCATGGCCAACGTTGAGTTCCACCTGGTGGGCATGTCACATATAAGGCGGTTCTTGGGCAGGTTCAACTCCTTTTGCAGCTCAGCCAGGCGAGCACTGGCATTATAAGATCTGCGGAAATGCACACAGACTTTCCTGGCCTGCCTCAGGACATCCTGTAAGCCCGGGTACCTGCCCAAGAACCGCTGCACCACCAGGTTAAGGACGTGAGCCACACAGGGCACATGGGTCAGTTGTCCCTGTCGGAGGGCGGAGAGGAGGTTGGTGCCATTGTCGCAAACCACCATTCCTGGCTTAAGCTGGCGTGGCGTCAACCACCTCTCGGCCTGGCCCTGCAGAGCAGACAGGACCTCTCCCCCAGTGTGGCTTCTGTCCCCCAAACACACCAGCGCAAGCACGGCATGGCATCTTTTTGCCTGCGTACTTGCGTAGCCCCTTGAACGCCTACGGAGCACCGCTGGTTCAGAGGACAAAGCACAGGAAGAGGCCATGGAGGAAGAAGAAGAGGAGGGGGTGGAGGAGAGAGGTGTGTCACAACCAGTAGTAGCATTTTGGAGGCGTGGCGGTGGAACAACCTCCAACACTACTGCACCTTGTCCTGCATCCTTCCCAGCTGCCAAAAGAGTGACCCAATGGGCCGTGAAAGAAAGGTAACGTCCCTGTCCATGCCTGCTGGACCATGAGTCAGCGGTAATATGCACCTTACCGCTGACCGCCCTGTCCAGCGAGGCCAAGACATTGCCTTCCACATGCCGGTAGAGAGCCGGAATAGCCTTCCGTGAGAAAAAGTGGCGTTTGGGAACCTGCCACTGAGGAACCGCACATTGCACAAACTCACGGAAGGGGGCCAAGTCTACCAACTGAAAAGGCAGCAGTTGAAGCGCTAGCAATTTAGCCAAGCTAGCATTCAACCGCTGGGCATGTGGATGGCTGGGAGTGAACTTCTTTCGACGGTCCAGCAGCTGGGGCAGGGAAATTTGCCTGCTAGAATCGGACGTCGGTGTACTGCTAGCAGAGTGGCCGCAAGTACTTGGCTGTGACACACCTAATTCTACACCTTCATTCCTCTCAGTGCATGTTTCAGAGAGGACTGAAGTTATAGTGGGGTTGGAGATCCCAGCTGATGCGGTGCAAGGAGAGGTCCGCTTTGTTCTTTGGTGTGGGTCTTTGAGGTAGGCTTGCCAACGAGCTGCATGGCAGGTCAACATATGTCTGGTCAGGCATGTGGTACCCAAGCGGCTGATGTTTTGGCCACGCGATATACGCTTGAGACATATGTTGCAAACAGCAGCTGTGCGATCTGATGAACTAGCCTCAAAAAAGGCCCACACCAAAGAACTTTTTGAATGACGGGCAGAGGCAGCGCCCTGCACAGGCGGAGCTCTGCGGTGTGATTCCGTCGGTGTACTGCCCTTACGCTGGCCACCAAAGGGCATCCTGCCTCGTTGGAGATGTGCCTCCTCCTCATCCTCCTCCTCTCTCCTATTAGGCACCCACGTGGAGTCAGTGACCTCATCATCCCCTCCCTCCTCATCACTGGAGCCAATCTGGCAGTATGCTGCAGCTGCTGGAACATGACTGCCAGATTGGTGTCCTTCTTGAGCATCCCCTCTGTCTGCTCTCACGCTACTGCCTTCCTCTAGCTGGGTTTCATCATCAGACCCTTCGAAACGCTGGGCATCCTCCTGGAGCATGTACCCAACACTGTGCTCAAACAGTTCGGGGGACTCCTCAGGAGTAGGGATGAGCTTCGTGTTCGAGTCGAACATACGTTCGACTCGAACATCGGCTGTTCGATCGTTCGACGAAGATCGAACGATTTGGGCCGTTCGCGCCAAATTCGAGTGACGCGAACGGCCCACAATGCACTACGCCATCGCAGTGTCATCCAGGCGCTGTGATTGGCCAAGCATGCACTGTGACCCCGCATGCTTGGCCAATCACAGCGCCGGCAGCGAGGAGAGCAATGATTGGCCACAGGCAGGATGCCTGTGGCCAATTATTGCTGAGGGTGTTTAGTACACGCCCCACACTATAAAAGGCCGCCAGCACGGCGGCCTAGTGTAGTGTGTTCCGGAGCAGGGATAGAGCAGCATAGGCAGGGACAGTGACTGTTATTTCTTTCTTGCTTAACCTGGATTCCTTTAGTTTAGGGAAAGAGAAGGATAGGTAGGGAGAGTGTCAGTGTGTTTTGTGCTTGTGCTATAGTGTGCTTAAAAAAAACATTTATTCTAGGGACAGAAAACTGTAGGTAGGGACAGTGTCAGTTTCTTTCACTCTGCAAGTCCTTGTTTCCAGGGACCTGGAAGGACAGTGAGTGAATTGTCCTTGTGCTATATTGTGCTTAAAAAAACATTTATTCTAGGGACAGAAAACTGTAGGTAGGGAGAGTGTCAGTTTCTTTCACTCTGCAAGTCCTTGTTTCCAGGGACCTGTAAGGACAGTGAGTGAATTGTCCTTGTGCTATATTGTGATTAAAAAAAACATTTTTTCTAGGGACAGAAAACTGTAGGTAGGGAGAGTGTTTTTTTTCTTTCACTCTGCAAGTCCTTGTTTCCAGGGACCTGGAAGGACAGTGAGTGAATTGTCCTTGTGCTATATTGTGCTTAAAAAAAAACATTTTTTCTAGGGACAGAAAACTGTAGGTAGGGAGAGTGTTTTTTTTCTTTCACTCTGCAAGTCCTTGTTTCCAGGGACCTGTAAGGACAGTGAGTGAATTGTCCTTGTGCTATATTGTGCTTAAAAAAAACATTTATTCTAGGGACAGAAAACTGTAGGTAGGGAGAGTGTCAGTTTATTTCACTCTGCAAGTCCTTGTTTCCAGGGACCTGTAAGGACAGTGAGTGAATTGTCCTTGTGCTATATTGTGATTAAAAAAAACATTTTTTCTAGGGACAGAAAACTGTAGGTAGGGAGAGTGTTTTTTTTCTTTCACTCTGCAAGTCCTTGTTTCCAGGGACCTGTAAGGACAGTGAGTGAATTGTCCTTGTGCTATATTGTGCTTAAAAAAAACATTTATTCTAGGGACAGAAAACTGTAGGTAGGGAGAGTGTCAGTTTATTTCACTCTGCAAGTCCTTGTTTCCAGGGACCTGTAAGGACAGTGAGTGAATTGTCCTTGTGCTATATTGTGCTTAAAAAAACATTTATTCTAGGGACAGAAAACTGTAGGTAGGGAGAGTGTCAGTTTCTTTCACTCTGCAAGTCCTTGTTTCCAGGGACCTGTAAGGACAGTGAGTGAATTGTCCTTGTGCTATATTGTGATTAAAAAAAACATTTTTTCTAGGGACAGAAAACTGTAGGTAGGGAGAGTGTTTTTTTTCTTTCACTCTGCAAGTCCTTGTTTCCAGGGACCTGGAAGGACAGTGAGTGAATTGTCCTTGTGCTATATTGTGCTTAAAAAAAAACATTTTTTCTAGGGACAGAAAACTGTAGGTAGGGAGAGTGTTTTTTTTCTTTCACTCTGCAAGTCCTTGTTTCCAGGGACCTGTAAGGACAGTGAGTGAATTGTCCTTGTGCTATATTGTGCTTAAAAAAAACATTTATTCTAGGGACAGAAAACTGTAGATAGGGAGAGTGTCAGTTTATTTCACTCTGCAAGTCCTTGTTTCCAGGGACCTGTAAGGACAGTGAGTGAATTGTCCTTGTGCTATATTGTGATTAAAAAAAACATTTTTTCTAGGGACAGAAAACTGTAGGTAGGGAGAGTGTCAGTTTATTTCACTCTGCAAGTCCTTGTTTCCAGGGACCTGTAAGGACAGTGAGTGAATTGTCCTTGTGCTATATTGTGATTAAAAAAAACATTTTTTCTAGGGACAGAAAACTGTAGGTAGGGAGAGTGTTTTTTTTCTTTCACTCTGCAAGTCCTTGTTTCCAGGGACCTGTAAGGACAGTGAGTGAATTGTCCTTGTGCTATATTGTGATTAAAAAAAACATTTTTTCTAGGGACAGAAAACTGTAGGTAGGGAGAGTGTCAGTTTATTTCACTCTGCAAGTCCTTGTTTCCAGGGACCTGTAAGGACAGTGAGTGAATTGTCCTTGTGCTATATTGTGATTAAAAAAAACATTTTTTCTAGGGACAGAAAACTGTAGGTAGGGAGAGTGTTTTTTTTCTTTCACTCTGCAAGTCCTTGTTTCCAGGGACCTGTAAGGACAGTGAGTGAATTGTCCTTGTGCTATATTGTGATTAAAAAAAACATTTTTTCTAGGGACAGAAAACTGTAGGTAGGGAGAGTGTTTTTTTTCTTTCACTCTGCAAGTCCTTGTTTCCAGGGACCTGTAAGGACAGTGAGTGAATTGTCCTTGTGCTATATTGTGCTTAAAAAAAACATTTATTCTAGGGACAGAAAACTGTAGGTAGGGAGAGTGTCAGTTTATTTCACTCTGCAAGTCCTTGTTTCCAGGGACCTGTAAGGACAGTGAGTGAATTGTCCTTGTGCTATATTGTGATTAAAAAAAACATTTTTTCTAGGGACAGAAAACTGTAGGTAGGGAGAGTGTTTTTTTTCTTTCACTCTGCAAGTCCTTGTTTCCAGGGACCTGTAAGGACAGTGAGTGAATTGTCCTTGTGCTATATTGTGATTAAAAAAAACATTTTTTCTAGGGACAGAAAACTGTAGGTAGGGAGAGTGTTTTTTTTCTTTCACTCTGCAAGTCCTTGTTTCCAGGGACCTGTAAGGACAGTGAGTGAATTGTCCTTGTGCTATATTGTGATTAAAAAAAACATTTTTTCTAGGGACAGAAAACTGTAGGTAGGGAGAGTGTTTTTTTTCTTTCACTCTGCAAGTCCTTGTTTCCAGGGACCTGTAAGGACAGTGAGTGAATTGTCCTTGTGCTATATTGTGATTAAAAAAAACATTTTTTCTAGGGACAGAAAACTGTAGGTAGGGAGAGTGTTTTTTTTCTTTCACTCTGCAAGTCCTTGTTTCCAGGGACCTGTAAGGACAGTGAGTGAATTGTCCTTGTGCTATATTGTGCTTAAAAAAAACATTTATTCTAGGGACAGAAAACTGTAGGTAGGGAGAGTGTCAGTTTATTTCACTCTGCAAGTCCTTGTTTCCAGGGACCTGTAAGGACAGTGAGTGAATTGTCCTTGTGCTATATTGTGATTAAAAAAAACATTTTTTCTAGGGACAGAAAACTGTAGGTAGGGAGAGTGTTTTTTTTCTTTCACTCTGCAAATCCTTGTTTCCAGGGACCTGTAAGGACAGTGAGTGAATTGTCCTTGTGCTATATTGTGATTAAAAAAAACATTTTTTCTAGGGACAGAAAACTGTAGGTAGGGAGAGTGTCAGTTTATTTCACTCTGCAAGTCCTTGTTTCCAGGGACCTGTAAGGACAGTGAGTGAATTGTCCTTGTGCTATATTGTGATTAAAAAAAACATTTTTTCTAGGGACAGAAAACTGTAGGTAGGGAGAGTGTTTTTTTTCTTTCACTCTGCAAGTCCTTGTTTCCAGGGACCTGTAAGGACAGTGAGTGAATTGTCCTTGTGCTATATTGTGATTAAAAAAAACATTTTTTCTAGGGACAGAAAACTGTAGGTAGGGAGAGTGTTTTTTTTCTTTCACTCTGCAAGTCCTTGTTTCCAGGGACCTGTAAGGACAGTGAGTGAATTGTCCTTGTGCTATATTGTGCTTAAAAAAAACATTTATTCTAGGGACAGAAAACTGTAGGTAGGGAGAGTGTCAGTTTATTTCACTCTGCAAGTCCTTGTTTCCAGGGACCTGTAAGGACAGTGAGTGAATTGTCCTTGTGCTATATTGTGATTAAAAAAAACATTTTTTCTAGGGACAGAAAACTGTAGGTAGGGAGAGTGTTTTTTTTCTTTCACTCTGCAAGTCCTTGTTTCCAGGGACCTGTAAGGACAGTGAGTGAATTGTCCTTGTGCTATATTGTGATTAAAAAAAACATTTTTTCTAGGGACAGAAAACTGTAGGTAGGGAGAGTGTTTTTTTTCTTTCACTCTGCAAGTCCTTGTTTCCAGGGACCTGTAAGGACAGTGAGTGAATTGTCCTTGTGCTATATTGTGATTAAAAAAAACATTTTTTCTAGGGACAGAAAACTGTAGGTAGGGAGAGTGTTTTTTTTCTTTCACTCTGCAAGTCCTTGTTTCCAGGGACCTGTAAGGACAGTGAGTGAATTGTCCTTGTGCTATATTGTGATTAAAAAAAACATTTTTTCTAGGGACAGAAAACTGTAGGTAGGGAGAGTGTTTTTTTTCTTTCACTCTGCAAGTCCTTGTTTCCAGGGACCTGTAAGGACAGTGAGTGAATTGTCCTTGTGCTATATTGTGCTTAAAAAAAACATTTATTCTAGGGACAGAAAACTGTAGGTAGGGAGAGTGTCAGTTTATTTCACTCTGCAAGTCCTTGTTTCCAGGGACCTGTAAGGACAGTGAGTGAATTGTCCTTGTGCTATATTGTGATTAAAAAAAACATTTTTTCTAGGGACAGAAAACTGTAGGTAGGGAGAGTGTTTTTTTTCTTTCACTCTGCAAGTCCTTGTTTCCAGGGACCTGTAAGGACAGTGAGTGAATTGTCCTTGTGCTATATTGTGCTTAAAAAAAACATTTATTCTAGGGACAGAAAACTGTAGGTAGGGAGAGTGTCAGTTTATTTCACTCTGCAAGTCCTTGTTTCCAGGGACCTGTAAGGACAGTGAGTGAATTGTCCTTGTGCTATATTGTGATTAAAAAAAACATTTTTTCTAGGGACAGAAAACTGTAGGTAGGGAGAGTGTTTTTTTTCTTTCACTCTGCAAGTCCTTGTTTCCAGGGACCTGTAAGGACAGTGAGTGAATTGTCCTTGTGCTATATTGTGATTAAAAAAAACATTTTTTCTAGGGACAGAAAACTGTAGGTAGGGAGAGTGTTTTTTTTCTTTCACTCTGCAAGTCCTTGTTTCCAGGGACCTGTAAGGACAGTGAGTGAATTGTCCTTGTGCTATATTGTGCTTAAAAAAAACATTTATTCTAGGGACAGAAAACTGTAGGTAGGGAGAGTGTTTATTTTCTTTCACTCTGCAAGTCCTTGTTTCCAGGGACCTGTAAGGACAGTGAGTGAATTGTCCTTGTGCTATATTGTGATTAAAAAAAACATTTTTTCTAGGGACAGAAAACTGTAGGTAGGGAGAGTGTTTTTTTTCTTTCACTCTGCAAGTCCTTGTTTCCAGGGACCTGTAAGGACAGTGAGTGAATTGTCCTTGTGCTATATTGTGCTTAAAAAAAACATTTATTCTAGGGACAGAAAACTGTAGGTAGGGAGAGTGTCAGTTTATTTCACTCTGCAAGTCCTTGTTTCCAGGGACCTGTAAGGACAGTGAGTGAATTGTCCTTGTGCTATATTGTGATTAAAAAAAACATTTTTTCTAGGGACAGAAAACTGTAGGTAGGGAGAGTGTTTTTTTTCTTTCACTCTGCAAGTCCTTGTTTCCAGGGACCTGTAAGGACAGTGAGTGAATTGTCCTTGTGCTATATTGTGCTTAAAAAAAACATTTATTCTAGGGACAGAAAACTGTAGGTAGGGAGAGTGTTTATTTTCTTTCACTCTGCAAGTCCTTGTTTCCAGGGACCTGTAAGGACAGTGAGTGAATTGTCCTTGTGCTATATTGTGATTAAAAAAAAACATTTTTTCTAGGGACAGAAAACTGTAGGTAGGGAGAGTGTTTTTTTTCTTTCACTCTGCAAGTCCTTGTTTCCAGGGACCTGTAAGGACAGTGAGTGAATTGTCCTTGTGCTATATTGTGATTAAAAAAAACATTTTTTCTAGGGACAGAAAACTGTAGGTAGGGAGAGTGTTTTTTTTCTTTCACTCTGCAAGTCCTTGTTTCCAGGGACCTGTAAGGACAGTGAGTGAATTGTCCTTGTGCTATATTGTGCTTAAAAAAAACATTTATTCTAGGGACAGAAAACTGTAGGTAGGGAGAGTGTTTATTTTCTTTCACTCTGCAAGTCCTTGTTTCCAGGGACCTGTAAGGACAGTGAGTGAATTGTCCTTGTGCTATATTGTGATTAAAAAAAAACATTTTTTCTAGGGACAGAAAACTGTAGGTAGGGAGAGTGTTTTTTTTCTTTCACTCTGCAAGTCCTTGTTTCCAGGGACCTGTAAGGACAGTGAGTGAATTGTTCTTGTGCTATATTGTGATTAAAAAAAACATTTTTTCTAGGGACAGAAAACTGTAGGTAGGGAGAGTGTTTTTTTTCTTTCACTCTGCAAGTCCTTGTTTCCAGGGACCTGTAAGGACAGTGAGTGAATTGTCCTTGTGCTATATTGTGCTTAAAAAAAACATTTATTCTAGGGACAGAAAACTGTAGGTAGGGAGAGTGTCAGTTTCTTTCACTGTGAAAGTCCTTGTTTCAAGGGACAGAGAAGGACACCTGAAGGTAGCCCTTATTGCTTTTTTCCCATCTCCCTGCAGGCCATCTATTAGAATGTCTGGAAGGCAAACAAGGAGAGGCAGACAGTCAGGAGGCAATAAAAGAGGGCAAGCAGGCTCTGTGTCTGGGGGCAACAGTGCTGGTCGTGGACGCGGTGCATTGTCATCAGCACATGGCCATGGGACACGCTTGTCCTTCTTTTCGGCAGCTGGACATGTTGAGCCACATCATGCCGAAGACTTGGTAGAGTGGATGACCAAGCCCTCCTCCTCCTCCTCATCCTCTCTCACCCAGGCTCAGGGTACTGGAAAAGCAGCTGCCAAAGCGTCGTCTTCCCTGGTATCAATGTCAGACAAATCATCAGTCACTCCTTCCCTAGACCCACCATGTCCTCCTCCTGAGGAGTCCCCCGAACTGTTTCAGCACAGTGTTGGGTACATGCTCCAGGAGGATGCCCAGCGTTTCGAAGGGTCTGATGATGAAACCCAGCTAGAGGAAGGCAGTAGCGTGAGAGCAGACAGAGGGGATGCTCAAGAAGGACACCAATCTGGCAGTCATGTTCCAGCAGCTGCAGCATACTGCCAGATTGGCTCCAGTGATGAGGAGGGAGGGGATGATGAGGTCACTGACTCCACGTGGGTGCCTAATAGGAGAGAGGAGGAGGAGGAGGATGAGGAGGAGGCACATCTCCAACGAGGCAGGATGCCCTTTGGTGGCCAGCGTAAGGGCAGTACACCGACGGAATCACACCGCAGAGCTCCGCCTGTGCAGGGCGCTGCCTCTGCCCGTCATTCAAAAAGTTCTTTGGTGTGGGCCTTTTTTGAGGCTAGTGCATCAGATCGCACAGCTGCTGTTTGCAACATATGTCTCAAGCGTATATCGCGTGGCCAAAACATCAGCCGCTTGGGTACCACATGCCTGACCAGACATATGTTGACCTGCCATGCAGCTCGTTGGCAAGCCTACCTCAAAGACCCACACCAAAGAACAAAGCGGACCTCTCCTTGCACCGCATCAGCTGGGATCTCCAACCCCACTATAACTTCAGTCCTCTCTGAAACATGCACTGAGAGGAATGAAGGTGTAGAATTAGGTGTGTCACAGCCAAGTACTTGCGCCCACTCTGCTAGCAGTACACCGACGTCCGATTCTAGCAGGCAAATTTCCCTGCCCCAGCTGCTGGACCGTCGAAAGAAGTTCACTCCCAGCCATCCACATGCCCAGCGGTTGAATGCTAGCTTGGCTAAATTGCTAGCGCTTCAACTGCTGCCTTTTCAGTTGGTAGACTCGGCCCCCTTCCGTGAGTTTGTGCAATGTGCGGTTCCTCAGTGGCAGGTTCCCAAATGCCACTTTTTCTCACGGAAGGCTATTCCGGCTCTCTACCGGCATGTGGAAGGCAATGTCTTGGCCTCGCTGGACAGGGCGGTCAGCGGTAAGGTGCATATTACCGCTGACTCATGGTCCAGCAGGCATGGACAGGGACGTTACCTTTCTTTCACGGCCCATTGGGTCACTCTTTTGGCAGCTGGGAAGGATTCAGGACAAGGTGCAGTAGTGTTGGAGGTTGTCCCACCGCCACGCCTCCAAAATGCTACTACTGGTTGTGACACACCTCTCTCCTCCACCCCCTCCTCTTCTTCTTCCTCCATGGCCTCTTCCTGTGGTTTGTCCTATGAACCAGCGGTGCTCCGTAGCCGTTCACGGGGCTACGCAAGTACGCAGGCAAAAAGATGCCATGCCGTGCTTGCGCTGGTGTGTTTGGGGGACAGAAGCCACACTGGGGCAGAGGTCCTGTCTGCTCTGCAGGGCCAGGCCGAGAGGTGGTTGACGCCACGCCAGCTTAAGCCAGGAATGGTGGTTTGCGACAATGGCACCAACCTCCTCTCCGCCCTCCGACAGGGACAACTGACCCATGTGCCCTGTGTGGCTCACGTCCTTAACCTGGTGGTGCAGCGGTTCTTGGGCAGGTACCCGGGCTTACAGGATGTCCTGAGGCAGGCCAGGAAAGTCTGTGTGCATTTCCGCAGATCTTATAATGCCAGTGCTCGCCTGGCTGAGCTGCAAAAGGAGTTGAACCTGCCCAAGAACCGCCTTATATGTGACATGCCCACCAGGTGGAACTCAACGTTGGCCATGCTGCAGCGGCTGCACACGCAGCAGAGGGCCATCAATGAGTACCTGTGCGACTACGGCACCAGGACAGGGTCAGGGGAGCTTGGTTTTTTTTCTCCACGCCAGTGGGGCATGATCAGGGATGCATGCACTGTCCTGGCACCATTTGAGGAGGCCACGAGGATGGTGAGCAGTGACAGTGCATGCATCAGTGACACTGTACCTCTTGTCCACCTGTTGGAGCACACGCTGCGTGGAATAATGGACAGGGCACTTGAGGCAGAACAGAGGCAGGAAGAGGAGGACTTCCTTGCCTCTCAAGGCCCCCTTTACCCAGACAGTGTTCCTTCTGTCCCACCCATCGCACAGGAAGAGGAGGAGGAGGAGGAGGAGGAGGATTGTGTCAGCATGGAGGTGGAGGCTGGCACTCAGCATCATCAGCAGCAGTCTTTTAGGGATGATTTACAGTCCCAAGAAACCAGTGGACTTGTACGTGGCTGGGAGGAGGTGGCTGCGGATCATGTCGTCCTTAGTGACCCAGAGGACTCCGGAGCGAATGCCTCAGCAAACCTACGCTGCATGGCCTCCCTGATCCTGCAAAGTCTGCGGAAGGATCCTCGTATTCTTCGGATCAAGGAGAGGGACCATTACTGGCTGGCCACTCTCCTTGATCCACGGTACAAGGGTAAGGTTGCGGACCTTATGTTACCGTCGCAGAGGGAGCAGAGGATGAGACAACTCCGGGAGGCCTTGCAGAAAGGTCTGTGCAACGCGTTCCCAGAGACTGGGAGGTTGCAAACTCCTGGTCCTGGACAACGAGTTGCTGAGGCTTCGGCCAGTCAAAGAAGGAGCGGTGGGGAAGGTGGCCGTCTGACCGATGCGTTCAGACAATTCTTTAGTCCGCAGCCCCAAAGTATGATCGGTTCCAGCAACCATCGCCAGCGTCTGATAAACATGGTGCAGGAATATCTAGGGGCAAGGTCAGACTTGGACACCTTCCCCACCGAAAATCCTCTGGCTTACTGGGTCTTGAGGATGGATCACTGGCCAGAGCTTGCACAGTATGCAATTGAGCTACTGGCCTGTCCTGCATCCAGCGTTCTTTCGGAACGCACATTCAGTGCTGCTGGAGGATTTGTCACGGATCACAGGGTGCGCCTGTCCACCGACTCGGTTGATCGATTGACTTTCATCAAGATGAACCAGTCTTGGATCACCACCAGCTACCACACACCTGATGCTGATATAACAGACTAATTGATTTTAACATGTCACATCCCTTCAAGACTGATGCTGATGCTGAGTGCCTGTGCTGTTATGTTGACTGGCTATCCTCCTCCTCCGAGTCCTCAATGATACGATTGATGATGATAGCTTGGAAGATCATTTTTGTTTATGGGTGCCGCCACCAGTGCCTAACGCCCAATTTTTCAGCCCCTGTTTAACAGGGGCGTGTAATTACAATTTTTGAAGCAATACTTTGCAACAGGGCTCATTGCTGTGCTCCAAGTACAGTATCTGTGAGGGGTTGCAGTGTTGTGCCACCAGTGCCTAAGGCCCAATTTTTCAGCCCCTGTTCAACAGGGGCATGTAATTACAATTCTTGATCTAATAATTCACAGCAGGGCCCATTGCTGCACCCACCAAGAGTAACTGTCAGGGCTTACAGTGTTGTGGCACCAGCACCACCATCAAAGGCCCAATTTTTACTACCACTGTTCAACAATTATATGTAATTAAAATTCCTGATATAATAGTTGACAGCAGGGCGTTCCAGCACCAACCAAGAGTAACTGTGAGTGCTTACAGTGTTGTGCCAACACCAACAACTAAGGGGCCTATTTCTGCAGAGTATATACGGCAGGTCCCTACTTTCAAACATCCAACTTACAAACGACTCCTACTTGCAAACGCAAGAAGACAACAGGAAGTGAGAGGAAATCTACCACTAGGAAGGAAAATTCTCTCCTGTAAGAATAAATATGGGAGAAAGGTGTCTCCTCTGTACTGATGCTTTATCAGCAATCCTTGTTTCAAGAAAAACACCACATTTCAAAAACAGTTGTCATTGGGACGGAAAGTGAGGTGAAATGTTCTGAACAGGGGCACAGACAGCAAAACAAATGTTACAGGGGTGATAACCCTTACCTATGTTTTCCAAAAAGTTTAAAAATAGATTTTTGGTCTGGAGCTACACTTCAACAATGTACCTGTTCAAAATTACAAACAGATTCTACATAAGAACAAACCTACAGTCCCTGTCTTGTATGCACCGCCTGTATAGGGCTGTTCAGAGTATATAGGGCCTTTTTTATTTTATGTGCGGGGTTCCCCTTAATATCCATACAAGACCCAAAGGGGCTGGTAATGGGCTGGGGTGGGGGGGGGGTCATGGGGTAGCTATGCCATTTTTCTTAAAGAATTTCATCCATATTACCGGGACCAGACATTACATTAAAGCCGCAAGCAGTTTTAAATGGCTTTTTTTTCCTTTAGAAGTGTCATTTTGTGCAGGGACAGTTCTAAACACGGGAAACACGTGGCACTTCACAGGCATACTTTAGACACCCCCCAGGTACGATATTTAAAGGAATATTTGACTTTTTTTTTTTCACTTTATGCATCATTAAAATGACTGCTCCCGAAAAACGACCGTTTTTAAAACTTCTTTTTGCATTGATACATGTCCCCTGGTGCAGAACCCGGGTTCCCAAACCCTTTTTAGGACAATAACATGCATAATAGTTGTTATAATTAGCACTTTAGAATTCGAACGTTCGCATCCATTGTATTTAATAGGGTTCTAATGTTCGTTCGAACTTTCGGTCCGTTCGCGGGTTCTGGTGCGAACCGAACCCGGGGGTGTTCGGCTCATCACTACTCAGGAGGAGGACATGGTGGGTCTAGGGAAGGAGTGACTGATGATGAGTCTGACATTGATACCAGGGAAGAGGACGCTTTGGCAGCTGCTTTGCCAGTACCCTGAGCCTGGGTGAGAGAGGATGAGGAGGAGGAGGAGGGCTTGGTCATCCACTCTACCAAGTCTTCGGCATGATGTGGCTCAACATGTCCAGCTGCCGAAAAGAAGGACAAGCGTGTCCCATGGCCATGTGCTGATGACAATGCACCGCGTCCACGACCAGCACTGTTGCCCCCAGACACAGAGCCTGCTTGCCCTCTTTTATTGCCTCCTGACTGTCTGCCTCTCCTTGTTTGCCTTCCAGACATTCTAATGGATGGCCTGCAGGTAGATGTGAAAAAAAGCAATAA
Organism: Rana muscosa; assembly: GCA_029206835.1. Classification (NCBI taxonomy): domain Eukaryota; kingdom Metazoa; phylum Chordata; class Amphibia; order Anura; family Ranidae; genus Rana; species Rana muscosa. The sequence continues at coordinate 674,484,015 of CM055116.1, forward strand.
GGGCTACCTTCAGGTGTCCTTCTCTGTCCCTTTACTTAAGGATTTCTAAATATGGTTGAGGATGATTGCTTTCGCACAGAATAGCACAATGACAATTTCCCTGACTGTCCAAAAAACAAGGATTTCAAAGATGGTTGATGAGGAATGCTTTAGCACAGTATAGCACAATGAGAATTTCCCTCACTGTCCTTCCCTGTCCCTACAAACAAGGTTTAGCACAGTAAAACACACTGACACTCTCCCTACCTATAGTTTTCTGTCCCTATAAAAAATTTTTTTTTTAAAGATGGTTGATGAGGAATGCTTTAGCACAGTATAGCACAATGAGAATTTCCCTCACTGTCCTTCCCTGTCCCTACAAACAAGGTTTAGCACAGTAAAACACACTGACACTCTCCCTACCTATAGTTTTCTGTCCCTATAATTTTTTTTTTTTTAAAGATGGTTGATGAGGAATGCTTTAGCACAGTATAGCACAATGAGAATTTCCCTCACTGTCCTTCCCTGTCCCTACAAATAAGGTTTAGCACAGTAAAACACACTGACACTCTCCCTACCTATAGTTTTCTGTCCCTATAAAAATTTTTTTTTTTAAAGATGGTTGATGAGGAATGCTTTAGCACAGTATAGCACAATGAGAATTTCCCTCACTGTCCTTCCCTGTCCCTACAAACAAGGTTTAGCACAGTAAAACACACTGACACTCTCCCTACCTATAGTTTTCTGTCCCTATAATTTTTTTTTTTTAAAGATGGTTGATGAGGAATGCTTTAGCACAGTATAGCACAATGAGAATTTCCCTCACTGTCCTTCCCTGTCCCTACAAACAAGGTTTAGCACAGTAAAAAACACTGACACTCTCCCTACCTATAGTTTTCTGTCCCTATAAAAAAAAATGTTTTTAAAGATGGTTGATGAGGAATGCTTTGGCACAGTATAGCACAATGAGAATTTCCCTCACTGTCCTTCCCTGTCCCTACAAACAAGGTTTAGCACAGTAAAACACACTGACACTCTCCCTACCTATAGTTTTCTGTCCCTATAATTTTTTTTTTTTTAAAGATGGTTGATGAGGAATGCTTTAGCACAGTATAGCACAATGAGAATTTCCCTCACTGTCCTTCCCTGTCCCTACAAACAAGGTTTAGCACAGTTAAACACACTGACACTCTCCCTACCTATAGTTTTCTGTCCCTATAAAATTTTTTTTTTTAAAGATGGTTGATGAGGAATGCTTTAGCACAGTATAGCACAATGAGAATTTCCCTCACTGTCCTTCCCTGTCCCTGCAAACAAGGTTTAGCACAGTAAAACACACTGACACTCTCCCTACCTATAGTTTTCTGTCCCTATAAAAAAAAATTTTTTTTGGGGCGTGGCCAGCAGCCGGAGCGGATGGCAGCACATTGATTCAGCTCCTCGCTATCCTGGGCTAATAGGGGACTTATAGCGACTATCAGCTCCATTTTTTCTCTCCATCTCACCCCTACTCGAGCGGACTCCCTCTCGGATGCCTTCTCGGAAGAGAAAAGAATACCCGAAGCTGGGAAAGATGCCGGACTTCTTTGTACAGCCGCGTCGCCATCCCAATCAAAATGGCGCCGGTTCACACACAGGGAACACGCGCGGCCTAGCACAGCAGCTCAAACCACCTCACAGTGACGAAAGCGGCAGATACAACTCTGGGACGAGAAGCAACTATTACTCCCCACCTCCATCAGCTACCTCCAGCCCAGCCAAAAGCAGGCAGAAGACCTTTGAAACATCGCCAATGCAAGGGGAGGTAAGCGGCATAAACTCATCACTAGATGACACCAGGGAGCTACAGGACTCCATCACTGACTTTCCCACACTAAATCAGCCAGTAATGGATACCACATTAAAAGATATGCTGGTGTCACTAAGAACCACGTTACAAGCTGACATAATGTCCATTACCCAGCAATTCAAGTCAGAGGTGTCAGAGGTTTCAAATAGAGTGTCACGCATTGAATCAAAGATGGGGGATTTTGCAGCCACGTTTAATGATATGGTGGACACTGAATTGCATAAAATCAATACTAAATTGGCAAATTTAGAAGATAGATCCAGACGCAATAATATTAAAATCAGAGGGATCTCTGAAGCGATCAAACCCCAGGATCTGAAAGCACACTTTTTGAGCCTTATGAAACTGGCACTGCCTGACGCACCACTAGAAGACCTAGTAATTGACCGCATACATCGTCTCCCCCGGCCTAAACACATCCCAGCACATCTTCCCAGAGATACTATAGTCCGGATCCATTTCTACCATACCAAGGATCGGTTCATGATGTCTGTGAGAAGACGTGATGATTTGCACCCAGATTTACAAGAACTTTCCTTCTTTGCTGACCTCTCAGCTTTCACCATGCAGCAACGCAGGCAATTGGCCACCATCACTAAACCACTAAATAACCACCACATCTCATATCGATGGCTATACCCGGCTAAGCTGATGATTGTGAGAGATGGTTCCACACATGTGATAACCAGTGTTAAGGAAGGTCTCAGGCTCATGACAGAATGGCAAATATTGGATCCGAATCTACCTGAAGAAAACAGGGCACGCTCATCTTCTCACTCTCGAGCCAACTCTGATGAGGAAACAGGCTGACACCTATAGTTTGAGTATTTTATTCAACTACTAAAGTCCCTGACAGCCCAGGAGAATGCCACAGAGTTTCTTTCTGTTACCCCCCATTTATAGCGGAGTTTGACCCGCACAGATTCTTCTCAGAATCGACAGTTTTTTTACTAACTTGTTCCACTGATCCCTCTTTTGATCCCCCTTTTTTTTTTTTTTTTCTCTGTTTGGCTCTATTTTTTGTTTCTTCTCCACTGTCTATCTCTCAAACTCAGGTCCGTCATCTACCGACCGTCCACACCACCACAGGACATCGCACGGGAGAATCTACACTCGCAACAACACCATCGACGACATCCTTGCTTCACCCGCCAAAGTTATCGTAAGGTACCAAGTAAGACCACTAGTTTATCCAGTTCAAAATTCGACAGGTTTCCCTTCTTGATTTTGCGACAATGTCTTTCTCAGTTACCTCATTTAATGTGAAGGGCTTGAATAGCCCCTACAAACGCCAAATGGCTTGGAAAGAAGCATTTCGACTCAAAAGTGACATTATATGTTTCCAAGAGACTCATTTCTGCTCGCAAAAGCCCCCACCATTTATTAATAAGAAATTTCCACACGTCTATATGGCGAACGGTCCCAAAAAAAAGGGGGGGTAGCGATCGCAATTAAGGATTCTATCTCATTTAATCACTTGGAAACACATTCGGATGAATCTGGGAGGTTCATTATTCTTATATGTGAGATAGCTACAATCCAGTACACATTGGTTAATCTGTACCTTCCTAACACGAATCAGCTACGCTTTTTGAAAAGACTGTGGAAAAAAATTCTGTCTTTGAAAAAGGGACATGTAGTCTTATGCGGGGATTTTAATGCGATCCCTAACACGGAATTGGACCACTCTGGCTCTCCTCAAAACCGTACGCGTAGGGCCACATTGGCCCAATTCATTGCGACATCTGGTTTATTCGATGTCTGGAGATGTCAACACTCCACGGAAAGGGACTATACTTTCTTCTCTGGTGTGCATCATACGTACTCACGTATAGATCTATTTCTAGTAGATAAATTTATGTTACAGAGGATTGTCAAATCCGATATACATGTGATTACCTGGTCTGACCATGCTCCTACTTCCATATGTGTGGGGGATCGTGGTACTGAAACTGGGGCAAATAGATGGCGCAATGACATTTACTCCCTTTCGAATCCTGACAACTGATCTAACCTTAAGTGTGAGTGATTCAGATTGAAAGCCTGGAACAGGGACAGCAGTGTTTTAGGGTACATCCTGACAACTCAAAACACATTAGAGAAAAATTAAAAGAATTTTTTGTCATAAATGCCGCATCGGTCGACGATCCCTTCACACTCTGGAATACCCACAAGGTATACATTAGAGGTTTACTTATTCAACTGAGCTCTAGACTCAAGAAACAAAAAACAAAGAAACTTAACGACCTACTGCATAGAATTCAGACTCTTGAATCCCTCAACAAACAACAAACCACACGATGCATTAGGGAGTCTCTATTCTATGCTAGACAAGAACTGAGTTCACATTTGATTTCCCGTCAGGACAACGGCCTTCGTAAGTTAAAAGCAAACAACTACAGGTGTGGCAATAAGGCCGGGAAACTGCTGGCGAATCAACTGAAAGACAGAGTTATAAAACAGAAAATCCCGCATATGATCAACCCTAAAACTGGACTTAGAGTATACAACCCTAAAGAAATTGCAGACGCTTTTTGTGACTACTATGAATCACTCTATAACCTGAAGGATGATGTAGAAACTCACCAACCTACAGACAACATAATTCTTGACTTTCTGGACTCGGTTGACCTTCCTACACTATTGCCAACAGATACAGCCTTATTGAATCTCCCCTTCACAATCCACGAAATAGAAAAATTGATTAGATCACTACCACACAACAAAGCACCAGGCCCTGACGGCTACTCTTCTGAGTATTACCAACTATGTGATAGTCACATTACCCAAACCAGGCAAAGAGCCCAATATTCCACAAAATTTTAGACCCATCTCCCTCTTAAATGTAGATGTCAAACTATACGCCAAACTGATTGCTGACAGATTGTCAGCTCTGTTACCAAATCTTATTAACACTGATCAGGTGGGCTTTGTTCTCGGTCGTCAAGCCACAGATGCCACTAGGAGAATGATTAACCTGATTCATCTGGCAGAAGCCACCAAGAGGCCTTCTTTGCTTCTCACTTTGGATGCAGAGAAGGCCTTTGATAGAGTGCACTGGGGATACTTGACTAGAGTTCTGGAAAAATTTGGACTGGTAGGCCCAATTCAAAAAGCTATTTTGGCGCTATACTCATCTCCCTCAGCTTACGTCTATACAGAAGGCATGTTCTCAAGGAACTTTCAGATAACCAATGGGACTAGACAGGGGTGTCCCCTGTCCCCACTGATATTCGCCTTGATCATGGAACCCTTAGCTGAAAAGATCAGAACTCACCCACATATCCAGGGCATGAATTCACACTCAGTCTGCCACAAAATTTCACTTTTCGCAGATGATGTCATATTGACACTATCTGAGCCCGACACATCGCTCCCAGCAGCCCATGACACTCTTCTTCTATTTGGTAAGGTGGCCTACTATAAAATAAACGCATCCAAATCCAGTGTCCTGGGTATAGCGGTAGATAAGAATACTAGGAATTCCCTTCAAAAGAAATTACCGTATCCATGGTCTTCAGATGACATAACCTATCTGGGTGTAAAACTAACCTCCCCAAGCTCTAATCTCTATAATACTAACTACATACCCATTATTTCAGAACTACAAAAAGAAATGTCTAGAATTCAAACTCACTACGTTTCATGGTCGGGGCGGGTGGCGGCATACAAAATGCTTTTACTACCAAAACTTACTTATCTCTTTAGAGCACTCCCAATCCCCTTGCCAGCATCCTTTTTTACTACGATACAGAAACAACTATCTAACTTTGTATGGGCCGGTAGCAGATCGAGAATCCCGTCAGTGATGCAGATGAAACACAAAAAGATGGGAGGCCTAGGTATCCCCATATTGAAAGACTATTACATGGCAGCAGTCATAGACCAACTTAGGGGTTGGTTTGCACAACCACACCACAAGCCATGGACCAAATTGGAAATGGCATGGATGTACCCTAAAACACTGCTGTCCCTGTTCCAGGCTTTCAATCTGAATCACTCACACTTAAGGTTAGATCACCCTACTATACTAGCATCACTGCAAGCCTGGACTTACCTGACGGAAGTATTATCTCCTGACTTACCATGTATGGAAGTACCCATTCTCCTTGAAGTACTACATTGGCTGATCCCGAATATATCCCTACACCACTGGTCACAGAAAGGGGTATCCTACCTCAAGGACCTTACTGAAAGTGGCAAATTGATGTCGTTCTCTGAAATACAGAGAAAATATAACATCCCTCCATCCGAGTTTGTGACATATAACCAAATATTTTCTTTTTATCAGACTTTCAACAGAGTGTACATCCAAATTCCGACACAGATGTGGAACCATCTGAATTCCTCTAACCCTAAAATGAAGGGCATCTCTCTGATTTATAGCTTGCTTCAGTCCAAGATAACCTTCACCAAATTCCAATCAATGACAAAGTGGGAAACAGAATTAGATAGAGTCTTCTCTGAGAAACAATGGCTTTCCGCAATTAAAAATACCCTACAATTCTCACGTTGCTCAAACTATGAAGAACTAGCACAAAAATTTCTAGCTAGATGGCACTACACCCCATATATTGTAGCCAAATTTTCTGAGAATGGTTCCAATCTGTGCTGGAGGGGATGTGGGATGGTGGGAACTCTGTCTCATATGGTGTGGGCCTGTCTCCATATTCGTGGATTCTGGTCTGAAACATTTAAAATCATTTCAAAGGTCACTGGAGTATTTATGCATCCCAAGATTGAAAAAGCTATTCTGAGCATTGATATGTCTGACTACCCAATTTCAGTTCGGTCCATAGCAATGCATATCCTTTTTGCCGCAAGGTCTGTTATGATGTGCAAATGGAAAACAAATGAGATACCGAGTAGAAGGGAACTGATTTCAAAGGTGAATGTAATTGCGGAGTTTGAAAAAATATTAGCATATAGAGATGGTTGTATTCATAAATATGAAGCGAACTGGTCATTGTGGAAGTCATTCGCCTGTACAACATAAGTAGATGACGGTTCCAAATCTATATCCTTCTCCATCACTTATTCCCCTTTTCCCTTTTTTTTTTCTTCTTTCCTTCCTCTCACTTTTTGTATGTCGCTATTTCCTCTCTCTTTTTCAACCCTTTTTCCCCCTCAAACATTCTGTGTTATAATGTAACCACTGTTCCAACCTTCATGGTTAAATATGAAGGCTTTCTAACTTTACTCCAATATAAAGGTGCTACTCAAAATACGTTTCTATATTGAGGCATGTACTTAATGTGCTTGAATGCGTTACCTTCAAACGGAATGACATGGTGTACTACTTTCATGATTTTTGTATGAGCATATTGTGACAGAACAATGATTGTAATGTCAACACGTGACTAGTGTGATTCCTTTTGTTGTATTGCACCTTATTTCAATAAAAAATATTATTTAAAAAAAAAAAAAAAATAATAATTTTTTTTTTTAAAGATGGTTGATGAGGAATGCTTTAGCACAGTATAGCACAATGAGAATTTCCCTCACTGTCCTTCCCTGTCCCTACAAACAAGGTTTAGCACAGTAAAACACACTGACACTCTCCCTACCTATAGTTTTCTGTCCCTATAAAAAAAATTTTTTTTAAAGATGGTTGATGAGGAATGCTTTAGCACAGTATAGCACAATGAGAATTTCCCTCACTGTCCTTCCCTGTCCCTACAAACAAGGTTTAGCACAGTAAAACACACTGACACTCTCCCTACCTATAGTTTTCTGTCCCTATAAAAAATTTTTTTTTTAAAGATGGTTGATGAGGAATGCTTTAGCACAGTATAGCACAATGAGAATTTCCCTCACTGTCCTTCCCTGTCCCTACAAACAAGGTTTAGCACAGTAAAACACACTGACACTCTCCCTACCTATAGTTTTCTGTCCCTATAAAAAATGTTTTTTTAAAGATGGTTGATGAGGAATGCTTTAGCACAGTATAGCACAATGAGAATTTCCCTCACTGTCCTTCCCTGTCCCTACAAACAAGGTTTAGCACAGTAAAACACACTGACACTCTCCCTACCTATCCTTCTCTTTCCCTAAACTAAAGGAATCCAGGTTAAGCAAGAAAAAAAAAATGTCACTGTCCCTGCCTATGCTTCTCTTTCCCTGCTCCGGAACACACTACACTAGGCCGCCGTGCTGGCGGCCTTTTATAGTGTGGGGCGTGTACTAAACACCCTCAGCAATCATTGGCCACAGGCATCCTGCCTGTGGCCAATCATTGCTCTCCTCGCTGCCGGCGCTGTGATTGGCCAAGCATGCGGGGTCACAGTGCATGCTTGGCCAATCACAGCGCCTGGATGACACTGCGATGGCGTAGTGCATTGTGGGCCGCGAATTAGGCGCGAACGGCCCAAATCGTTCGTTGTTCGGCGAACGATCGAACAGCCGATGTTCGAGTCGAACGTATGTTCGACTCGAACACCGAGCTCATCCCTAGTGCAGAGTATTGAAGAGTATTGCAGGGTATTGCAGAGTATTGCAGGGTATTGCAGGGTATTGCAGAGTATGGCTGGGTATTGCAGAGTATTGCAGAGTATGGCTGGGTATTGCAGGGTATTGCAGGGTATTGCAGAGTATTGCAGGGTATTGCAAGTATGGGCAGGGTATTGCAGGGTATTGCAGAGTATGGGCAGGGTATTGCAGAGTATGGCTGGGTATTGCAGAGTATTGCAGAGTATGGGCAGGGTAATGCAGAGTATGGCAGGGATGGCTGAGCAGGGATGGATTGATCTGTGACTGCAATTGTCACAGAGCAGCGCTATGGGCACTACAGATCCAGCCCACAGCGCTGCTGCCTTCCGCTCTCTCCCCTCTCCTCTCACAATGTACCAATCGGTAAACAGAGGGGAGAGAGGAAACCGGCGTCATCACATGACGCCGGTTTGTTTACAAGTGATCGCTCCGTCATTTGACGGAGCGATCACGTGATAAAAGGCCGCGATTAGCGGCCATCTACCGTGATCCGTGATGCGCCGGGTCTTCTGGACCCGGCGGTCACGGATATATCCGGGAGCGCACCCCAGAATAACTCGACTGCGCTGTAGCCGTCTTTCGGCTATGGCACAGTTGGCAAGTGGTTAATAGACTAAATTACAGTGATTTTAGTATGCTGGAAATCTATGAATCCACCCTCCCTTAAAACATGGGTGACCCATATGGGGAATACTCTTCTCCTAGAGAGTTATATATACCAACATAGTTTTAAAGGGAGACATTCATTGACAAAGCAGGGAAAATGTTGGCCCACATCCTAACTTGGAACTAGGGAGCCAAAGAAAACCTCTAAATGGGACTTTAAAGGGGCAACGACAATTGTATAAAATAATTTGAAGAAGCTTTATTTGACAATGAAATATATAAAAAATATAGATGTACAAAAGTTAAAACATGGACAACGATGCAATTAGAACAGGCAATATAGACGGTAAGTGCAAATTGATAATCGTACAAAACTGTCATCCATCTCAAGAAGAGAGACAGAGAAGGATACCCAATGCGTTTTGAAATAAACACAAGCAAATTTCCTCTTATGGGGTACATGATTATCTTGAGTGAATATCTACAATGCAAAAACATGCCATTAAGTTTGTATACAATATTTACCAATTCATATATTTGATAAATATTGTATACAATATTTGATAAATATTGTATACAATATTTATCAAATATATGAATTGGTAAAAGCATGTAAGGGTAAATGAACAAGGAAGATATTTTGGGATTTTTTAGGTGCAGAAATAATATCAAATATGTTATTTAAAAATCATGTATTTTTTATTTTGAGAGACAAAATAAAATTTTTTAAAAAAATACAACAGTGGCAAGTACTGTATATCACAGTATTAGCATGACAGCACTGTAAGATGGATTTCCCAACATGTTTCGCCCATATGTCAGGCTTCTTCATGGGAGGGCTGTCCGGTTTTGAATTACAAGCCTTCTGTATCGCCTAAAATGGATCCAAATGTCGCCACGCTTTCTAGACGGCTGACTGCGCCAAAGGAACCATGTGTGACCAGTGGCCACAGGGGAAATAATAGGACCAGCTGATTTTAACTGACAGCATAGTGCATCCCAGGGGCTCCAGGGGCTCCAGGGGCTGAGGACACCATCAAATCCCTACACCCACTGTGGGACACAGGAAGACCCCCAAGCCACAACTTGGACAATTCCCTGAGTAGAAGACAAAGGAGATCAAGGTAATATAATTAAATGTATTTACCTGCATATGTATGTATTTACCCTGCTTGGAGAAGATCAGCAGTATCCCAGCGGTTCAGAATGATGAGGCATAGCACAAGTATGTTTTCTGTACAAAGCTGGCCGGTAAAAGCAGAATGTGGCCAATCACAGTCCCAGTTGCATTGAGGACTGTGGGTGTGGCTAGGGAGGAATGTCCTCCTCAAACTAATATTCTTCCTGTGTCCCTCAGTGGGTGTAAGGATTTGATGGTGTTCTGTGCGTCCATATTACCGGTGGATTCTTGATGGCATGCATTTGCAAGTTTGTCCTTCCATGTATTTCTTATGATGCGGTCACAGGTCTAACATTGTGCTATACAGATGGGTCAGTACCCATACTGTTACCAATTCATATATTGATAAATATTGTATACACACTTAATGGCATGTTTTTGCATTGTAGATTTACACTCAAGATATTCATGTACCCCTGGAGAAGAAATTTACTTGTGTCTATTTTGAAACACGTTGGGTGTCCTTCTTTGTCTCTCTTCTTGAGATGGATGACAGTTTTGTATGATTATCAATTTGCACTTGACGTCTATATTGCCTGTTCTAATCGCATTGTTGTCCATGTTTTAACTTTTGTACATTTATATGTTTTATGCATTTCATTTTCAAATAAAGCTTCTTCAAACTCTTTTATACAATTGTTGTTGTCCCTTTAAAGTCCCATTTTGAGGTTTTCTTTAGCTCTATATATCAACATGGGGGATGTTTGGGCAAGTTTGAAAGGTTATGGGCCCCTTGGCTAAATATGCCTGGACTGAGTCCTAGGGAACTCATCCAGATGAGACTATTGCAATGTCCGGTTGGATAAATATGTCCAACAGCAATAAGAATATGTATAATGGAAGTGCTCCCATTTTATTCTACAGGGTCTCTGCTTTCATAAAATATCTGTTCGTTCGAGGAGTTTAAGTAGTCTTCAGGCCTAAAATTTGCATTTTAAAATGTGTGCAAAATCTGGCTCCAGCACCAAGATGGTTAAAAATATAAAACAATGCATAACAAAAAGAAACATAAAATGTGAAATTTCTAAATATGTTCCAAAATGTTATCCCTTATAAAAAAAAAACTACCACTCTATTTTCTTATGCTATCTTCTCTGGGGTTCTGAACTTTGTTATGTATCATAGACTCACAGATATAGCTAAACTTACAAACTTAAAGGCTGCATAAAGAACTGTCTTCCCCAGTACATACTGCCCTTTTTGAACTGACAAGCTAAGCACATCTGCTGACTTTTTAAAATCACTATTTATTAGCCAAATTAATTAAAACTAACAAAAAACAGACAATGATATAAATTAAATTTAAAGTCTTCCAATGTTTATAATTCCATAAATCTAACTGAAAAAGTCGAGGTCAGAATGACACTTGGAAATACAGAGTGATCTTCTTGGATGCACTATTAATGCAAATTATGTCCAAAATATGTCTTATTGAAAAATTTCGGAAATAAAATTAGTGGGGTTAAATCACTATTAATGTTTCATGTTAATATATTTAAAGGAATTTGCTAAGTTCTACAACATATCTGAGGAGTGCTCATTCTAAACTAAAAGAAGTGAGAGGGAAAGGAGAGGTTCAGGAACTTCTGGCGGACATTACGAGGAGAAATAAAAGCACAATGTTAATTTCGTGAAAAATGGTGTGCAGTCATGTTGGAACAGGAAGGGACCATCCCCAGACTGTTCCCACAAAGTTAGGAGCGTGAAATTGTCCAAAATGTCTTGGTATGCTGACACCTTTAAAATTCCCTTTACTGGAACTAAGGGGCCAAGCCCAACCCCTGAAAAACAACCCAACACCATATCCCCCCTCCACCAAATGATTTGGACCAGGGCACAAAGCAAGGTCCATAAAGACATGGATGAGCGAGTTTGGGGTGAAGGAACTTAACTAGCCTGCACACAGTCCTGATCTCAACCCGATACAACACCTTTGGGATGAATTAAAGTAGAGACTGCGAGCCAGGCCTTCTCCTCCACATCAGTGCCTGACCTCACAAATGGGCTTCTGGAAGAATGGTCGAGCACTCCCGTAGAAACACTCTTAAACCTTATGGACAGCTTTCCCAGAAAACTTGAAGCTGTTATAGCTGTAAAGGGTGGGCCAACTCAATATTGAACCCTACGGATTAAGACTCGGATTCCTAATAAAGTTCATGTGCGTGTAAAGGCAAGTGTCCCAATACTTTTGATAATATAGTGTATATACTGCCAGAAATGTGTCATAAATACAATATTGAATTGGCACCCATATGTGACCGTCTAGCTGGCGCAGACTTTTTCAAGACCCAGCAGCCAGAAGGCTATACTGGTAACTTATGCCTGCTTACTACTACAGAAACATTTTCCTTTAGTAAAGTAGTCACTTCAATCTAGTCGATGAGAACAGTACATGTTCCATCATCTCAGTGTTACCCGCCAGGATTCTCAATAGCAGCAGATAGCGAATCCATAACTACCTCCCATGAAGCCTTGTTACAATTAAACCAGACCTCAGAACAAAAAGAAATTAGGTTTTGGGTTCATGTTTATTTGCAATACTGCAATGGTATTGAAGTTTTTTAGCCTGAGCTCACATGTCTGAGGTCATTCAGTAACCATTTTCAATAATCTTCAACTTCCCCTTGCTTCTACTGACTATGACTCCCAATCTTCATAAACAGCCCTTCCTAGCATAAATTGTCTATAATACTTGTATATGCAATGGCCATTTTTCCTAGCCGTGTTAGTAGATAGAATAATAATTATTTCATTTTTTTCTCTCAGATCTAGTAGGAAAGTAAAAAATTTAGACATTATCTTTGTGTGGCTAACTGATTATATTTTGAGTTGCAAGCTTTTAAAATCACTTGGGACTGACAAATCATGTTTACCTTTTTTGAAGAGGATTTGCCATAGTCATCTAGCATTTTCAAAGAGAACTATCCTATCATTTTCAGAAAATGCACTCATCCTTTTCAAATAAGAGCCACCCCTCAGCAGCTGCATACAACATAATGGATATATTCCAATGACAAACAATATTTGCCTTTAACATTTAAAGAGAAGTATGGCCAAAGCTTTTTTTGGGCATTCTTCTCTTCTGGGTCACAGAAGCAGTGGTGTACTACAGTAAGTTGGATGTGCAGTCTCCTAGGGGGTGCTGCAGCTGCCCAATAGTAATTTTTTGTGTTGCACTGCAGCACTGTGGAATACAAAACATAATTGTCAGGCAGCCGCACCACCTCCTGTGAGTCCGCACCCGGTGCTTCAGTTACAGCAGGAGCTTGGGGTAAGAGCAAATCTCCTCCCCTGCTCCTGCACCTCCCATCGCTCTATTTCCCTTCCTGGACTTTTTTCACACTGTGCTCCCACTGAATGTGATCATCTGAGTAATGTTTTTTTTTTGGGCGGGGGAGCAGTTCTAAGGGGTCTATACTGGGGCGGGGGGGATGAGAGTGGTTCTGAGGGGTCTATACTAAAAGGGGAGGAGAGCAGCTCTGAGGGGTCTATACTAGAGGGGGTAGAGAAGCTCTGAGGGGTCAATACTTGAGCGGGTAGAGCAGCTCTGTGGGGTCTATATTAGAGGGAAGGAGCGGTTCTGAGGGGGCTATACTGGAGGATTGAGAGCAGCTCTGGGAGGTCTATTCTGGAGCAGTGAAGCAGTTCTGAGGGGTCTATACTGGGGGGAGAAAGTGGTTCTGAGGGATCTATTCTGGAGGGGGTATGGTTCTGAGGGGTCTATACTGGAGGAGTTTAGCGGGTCTATACTGGAGGAGGGGAGGCTCTGAGGGGTTTATACTGGGGATGTCGTAGAGCAGTTCTGAGGCATCTATACTGAAGGGTTGGGAATGGTTTTAAAGGGTCTATACTGAAGGGGATAAGTGGCTCTGAGGTCTTTATACTGGGGAAAAGTGATTCTGAGGAGTCTATACTGGAGGGGAGGATCAGTTGTGAGGGGTATATATTGGAGGGGGGGTGGCTCTAAGGGGGTCTTTACTGGAATGGGATGAGAAGTTCTAAATGGTCTATACTTGAAGGGGCGGTTCTGAGGGGTCTGTGCTGGGGGAGGAGCAGTTATAAGTGGTATACACTGAAGGGGGAGTGCTCATACTGTGTGGTCTGTTGTGGGGGTCACTCTGTACTGGGAGGATGGGTCTATGCTGGGAAAGTCAGTCTGTACTGAGGAGTGTTTACACTAAGGGGGTTGTGCTGGGGGGGGGTCAGTCTATGCTGGGGAAGTTGGTCTGTACTGAGGGGTCTGTGTTGGCGGGGGTTATTCTGTGCCAGTAGGGGAGTCTGTACTGAGGGGCTTGTGCTACGAGTGGGTCTGTACTGAGGTAGTAGGCTGGGAGGGGGAATTTAGCGATGTTATGTGATAGCTGGAGTGTGGATGATATTGGATTGGGGGAATGAGTTGTACTGGGAAGGGGAGTAATTTTCGTTGTACTTTGTAAAGTGACCTGAATTCAGGAGCAGTGCAGCATCATTGCCACAACATTAGAGGAAGCTACATTCGGTGGAATTACCTGGCAGGCTCAACAAGTATTTTTAAGATGTTGTAGAGGGTCTGGGGGAAAACTGTGGATTGATTTGCTAAAACTGGAGAGTGCAAAATCTGGTGCAGCTATGCATGATAGCCAATCACCTTGTAACTTCAGCTTGTTCAATTGACAAAAAAAAAACTGGAGCTGCACCAGATTTTGCACACTCGGGTTTTAGTAAATCAACCACCATAAGTGTAGGTTCATTTATATTTAACTCTGCAGAACATATTGAATTAATGGTAGGCCATAATTATATCAAATGTTTTATTTTGTAAAGAAATACAATTAAGGGCTCATTCACACAAGGTCAGAGCCCAGTACAGCATGAAGAGCTATTTGTTTACTTTTTAGGATTAGAGGGGAGTTGCGTGCAGGGAGCATTTGTAAGTTAATGGAGGCACGGCAGCTATACAGACTTACCCACACCCAAAGCCCATTTTGTCAGGCATGCAGGAACAGGTGTACAGCCCCCAATATAGAGGCTATGCATTCAGGGCTGTGCGTACATCCCTGTCATACTGGGCCACATGAGTGAGACCGCACAGCCGTTATGCCTCCATTTACTTATGTAGGCTGCCCACACACAACTCCATATTAGTCAAAAAAAAAAAAAACAGCTCTTTAAACTGTGCAGGGCTCTTCAGAAGCACTTAATAGGGCAGTGTTAAGAGCAGAAATTGTGTTCAAACAAAGCAACCCATACCCGCTTTCACCTGTCCTGCCATGCGGTTACAGTAGTTTTTGTATAATATATCAGTATATGGTATCTGCTGTTGTACTTTGCACATCATACTTACCAATACTTTATGATTGGCATCCTAACCATTCTTGTCACATCATTTCATCACATTTACATGCTTGTATGCCATGCTGAAAATGCTTCTGTTGTAAACACTGACAGAAGTAGCAGTAGTAGTAGTAGTAGTAATAAAATATTAGTAGAAATAATTATGCTTAACTTAGACTGCCCTAGAATTTGGGACATGAAAGGAATCATGCACTGTAGACAAATTATCGGTCTAATTTATTTTTAAAATGATAAATAAAGCAAACATTTAGAATAAAGTTTATAGTACTAAATTACCTGGACATTGAGTAGGGTGGTTAAATTAGCCTAGTTTGTATTAAAAGCTGGAATACAGCCTAATACATTATTGAAAGCATTGTACTGAGTAACTTAAGCAGAACACATTTATAAAACTGAACAATGGCAACGCACAAACATTATTTTTTATTTTACAAGTTGCTGTTTATTAATTAACTCTTTTGATGATTTCTGTCCATGGCATGGTTGTTTGGATGTCTAATCCTTCATGTGTACCAAAAATTAATGTCCTCCCACACATGCAGTATAAAGGCACATTGGCAGCTGCAGCATTCTCCGTTGTGACACCTAGTACCTGCCAAGTCAGTCTCATCTCATCCTGCCAAATCAAGTTTCAAAACAAAGGGATTTTGACCTGTTTCAAGATACACATTATGAATTCTAATTTACAAAGTAAAACCTTAGCTACATGTCTATGAATTTGATAAATTCCAGACATCAGTGTAAACAAAATTAATCTGAATTTAGAAAGTTCATGGCTATTTTCAAATATGTTCAAATGTTTTAAAGTTTAAAAAGGAACATGGAAAGTGTTAGGGGGTCAAGTGGGAAAAGGCTCCATAGGGTTATATAAGGCTTTTCATATAAGGTTGAGCATCAAAGTCACTGTATATATATATATATAGAGAGAGAGAGAGAGAGAGGGAGAGAGGGAGAGAGAGAGAGAGAGATGTAATTGTGTGTAGCTGTATATTTCCTTCTTTGGCCACAAAACCATAGATCAAAATAATTTTACAGATTTATTTGAGATGAGAAAATAATCACATTATAATAACACCAAATGATAAAGATGTTAAACCATCAATGCTACTATGGATGCTTTCTGTTCCATAATCAACTCTTACTGTAAAAATGGAATTATGGGGAAAACCTGCTCTGTATGCCTCCTAAGCCACAAACAACCCAACCCTTTGCTGAATGTGGCTAATTATGGGAACCTTCTTGCTAGCTGTATTTGAGGTGCATCTGTTTCTAATATACAGTAAATTGGACATATGGGAACCATTTTGTGTTTAAATTACATACATAGATGATGGTTTGATATGTTTATAAATTCTATTCCACTGTACGTATGGGGTATTAGAAGGGGGAGGCATTAACTTATTTTGCTTTTGTTTTCAAACCTCTCTGGGATAATACTAATACCTGTGTAGCGGCCTCACTCCCTCTCTAGCTTTATCAGTTATACGGCTGTTGTCTAGGGGTACCTGGGAGAGAGAGTACAGGAACACTATGCCAAGCTCTCACCTCGTATGTGTATGAGGGTTGAGCAAAGTCACTTGAATTACCTTCGGGTCTGTTTGTTGCATACGGAGCCTCTGCTTGTTCCGTGGAGATGTGTCTACCAGTCATAGAGCCCCACACCATTAAAAGTCCAACACTCTTTTATTTCTCCATTTTGCCAGGATTAACATAATTAGTTGAACTCTTGTAACAGACAGACAGGGGTGTGGATGCGAGTAGGCCCAGGCACAAATGAACTCTCCTATTCCTTTTGCGTGCGAATAGGCTTGGCGCACGGTCTCTGCCACCGACCGTGAAGTTGGTAGCTGCCACCTACCGAGTGAACTGTTGCAGCCCCTGCCACAGGCCTGAATGTAACGGTCTCTGCCACCGACCTTAGAACATGGACCACCTTCCGTGTGAATACAGCCCCTGTTTGGAAAGGACATCCATCCCGACGGTCTCCGGAGGCCCTGTCCCGGCACTGGCAATATGCTGCACCAGATCTGCGGGAAGGTCACCTGCACGGTCCGTTACGCCTGGATTCAGGTACCCGATACTGTGGGCACCTTAGGACGATTCCTCCCGGGCGGGACCCAGTGGAAGAAGCTGGGCCCCAGGCCTGAAGCAATGTACCTCACCCCAGACTGAGGGTGTCTGGGGTGACTCCCGAACTCCACGTGTCCAGGCTTAGGCCGCCTGGACACGGACCTCGGACAGCAGCCCCCAGGCTGAAGGTGCCTGGGGCTCGGACCCCATAGCGAAGATGTCCACCCCTTTTATACCCTCTCCCAGCAAGCACGGCGGGTTCCCCGCCCCGCCGTACAACTGCTGCGAGAGGTCACAAAGGAGTGCAGTGATGGTTCAACCCCGGCCCAAAGTGACAGCGCCACCTGCTGGGCCGCAGGGAACTAGACATCACTGATGTCTTCACCCGAATTAAACATTCTGAAAAGTACATACCCGCTACACCTGTCACTGGCAGAGAAGAGACTGCTGCAAGCTTCAAATTGCTCCTGCCCAACCAGCAGTGTGCTGTCACTAAGTGGGGGATAAAGGAGGCTTCTCACAGTGAGAAGGTCTTCAGGAGTGTGCATTTCCAGCTTTCTCTTTGTTAAAGTGATATTAAACCTTCTTTATTTATTTTTTTAAATTAAAATAACAAACATACTTACCTGCTCTGTGCAATGATTTTGCACAGATCAGCCCCAATCCTTTTCTTCTGGGGTCCCCTGCTGGCACTCCAGGCCACTCCTCTTTGGTGAGAAACCTGCTTTCCATGGGGGTACCTGTGCTTGCTTGCTCCCAAGCTTCCCGTGTCTGTGTCTATTGACACAGAGCGGGCGGCTTGGCCCCTCCCCCTGCTCCCTCGTCACAGCATTTCTTTGACAGCTGTAAAAAACCTTAAGGCTTTAGAAACACTTTAAGGCATGTCCCCAAAAGTCACTCTTCTCCTAGTAAGTGGCCCACCCAGTAAGTGATTTTGAGGCTGGTAATAAATTGGGTGAAAAAATTATTGTGTAGCACCCTCCTAGTTAAGTTGCTAAGTCTGTAGCCAGGGGTGCAGTGCTTATTTATTTTGGTCTGCACAGGCTGGGAGGTTGATTACTTCTCCCTGCCTCCAAAATAATTTTTTAGCGTTTAGGGAGGGAGAATTTAAAGGAGTAGCTTGAATATTGAGCAGGGCCCAACCAATCCCTGGTGGTTGGGAGAGCTGTTAAAAAGTTTGGAACCCTGAGGAGATTATCTCTTTACATCTGCTTCCTGGTCCCCAGCTGTGAAGCTATATAGACTATTCCAGTCTAGTCTATCTGTTCTACAAGCTTCTTCATGGTCTCCAGCTGTGAACCAGAAGACTGTTCCAGTCTTGCTGCTTCTGATCAACCAAATATCTCATGGTTCCCAGCTGTGAGTGAAAAGCAACTCTGCTGCTGCTGTTTATAGATATATCTTCTGACAGTTGTTTTTCAGCATTTTGGAGTATCCCTCACCACCCTAAATCACCTCCCCAGTTCCTTTAACCACTTCAGCCCCGGAAGATTTGGCTGCTCAATGACCGGGCCATTTTCTGCGATACGGCACTACGTTGCTTTAACTGACAACTGCGCGGCCGTGTGATGTTGTACCCAAACAAAATTTACATACTTTTTCTTCCCACAAATAGAGCTTTCTTTTGGCGGTATTTGATCACCTCTGCAGTTTTTATTTTTTGCGCTATAAACAAAAAAAGAGCGACAATTTAAAAAAAAAAAAAAAAACTGTATATTTTACTTTTTGCTATCATAAATATCCAATTTAAAAAATTAAAAATACATTTCCTCAGTTTAGGCCGATATATATTCTTCAACATATTTTTGGTAAAAAAATCGCAATAAGCATATATTGATTGGTTTGCGCAAAAGTTATAGCATCTACAAATTATGGTAAAGATTTATGCATTTATATGGCATTTTTATTATTATTATTTTTTTTTACTATTAATGGCGGTGATCTGTGTTTTTTTGCGGTATTGTGACATTGCGGCGGACAGGTCGGACACTTTTGACACATTTTTGGAACCATCGATGTAGCAATACCCCCGTAGGGGCCGCTGGTTTAAGATTTGGGCCTGCCGTTACCTTACTGTTTACCGCGTCCATCTAGGGGTCTTCCTTGAAGAGTTGTTAATAAATGTCTGCACAAAACACTTAAGCCCTGTACACACGATCAGATTTCCTATGGATTCAAATCCAATGCATTTTTCCAATTCCGATGAAGCTGACTTCCATCAGTCTTGCCTACACACCATCAGTCAAAAATCCGACCGTCCCAAACGCTGTGACGTAAAACACTCAGACGAGCCGAGAAAAATTAAGTTCAATGCTTCTGAGCATGCGTCGAGTTGATTCTGAGCATGCGTGGGTTTTTTCTCCGATGGAGTTCCACACAGACGATCGGAATTCGCTATTGTTTCTTTTTCCATCGGATAAATTTAAAACATGTTCTATTTTTTCTCACCGATGGAAAAAAAAACGATGGGGCCCATACACATCGGACTGTTTTCATCTGTAAAACCGATCGTGTGTACAGGGCATAAGTCTCTTTTTCTCAAGGGTTTATTTCAAGAACTTCAGACAGTGGGATGGAGGGTTAGGGGAGATTCAGGTACCTTAGGTTTTGTGGATCACGGGTACTTTCCTTTATCCAGAGGACCAATAACTTCCACACTGGCTGTAGCATCCACCGGATAGGCCTCTCTCACTGACCTAGCAGCCGGTGCGAGCTTGTTCAAAAGTCTCTGCCACAGACTTGTATAATCACACGCTTGGTAAAGTTCTGGAACATAACACACAGTGCTAGGATCTTTCAGCCAGGCCGGCAGCACTGTGAGGTAGATTTGATCCGGATGCATCCTCCAATTGAGTCCTCAATTGCTCTGTCCCTTCCTGCAGGCAAGGTGACACAGGACCATCTCTGGATCAGTAGGCTCCAGCAACTCCTGGGCCTACTCTCAGTAACGGAGCCTCGGGGGTCTGCAGGCCCCGAGGCAGAAAACTGCTAACACATACCTGAGGCCAGGAGGGCCGTCAGGTCAGGATCGGAAGACCCCGCCAAAACGGTGTCTGCCCCTTTAGTACCCTCTCCCAGAATGCACAGCTGGGCGACCCAACCCACTGAGCAGCTTCTGGGCAAGAGGTACCCAATACATCCAGCCAGCTGCAGTTCCAACCTTGACCTGTGGTGACAACGACACCCAGAGGAAGGTGGACAATTTGAAACTCAGCTGAACTAGAACAGAGACCCATAATTTGGTACAATTATTCTGAGTTGAACTATAACTCAGACAATTAAATTTACACTAGCGCCTACCCAATTGTGTGTTCTAACTGTGGGGAGATGAGACTAACTAGGATAGATAACAGATCGTGGTTTCTACTTTGTAGAAACACATGATCTGTCTTCTCTCCTCTGACAGCACAGGGATTTGTGTGTTTACACACACAAACCCCCATGCTGCCGCTCGTGCACGCGATCGTGCCCGCCGGCCATGCACATCGGGTTCCCCGCTGTGCAGCGGGCACACGGGCTTGTGCGCCCCATGATGGCTTTCCTGGGCGAAGCTGTATATGTATGGGATTTCGCCAAGGAAAGCCATTCTGATGCAGTAAATCTGCGTGGGGAACCGGTTAAGCAATACTTTACAGAAAAAGACAAACTCCTAGACAGATCAATAAGCCGGAGTGTATGAACTTTTGCTGTGTGCCTGGCTGCCTTTGCACTATTGTGAAGGGGAACATGGTAACATCAGTGGCCATTGTGGGGCTACCACTACACTGGTAAGCAGAAAATACAGAGACTTCAGCATGCAATTACCTGCAGTTCTCATATGTGCTTCAAATTATTTTTGTTGTAACAAAAGCTGTGAAAGTAAGAATGAGGGGAGGTTCTGGAAAAAAAAAAACTGTGACTGTAAGATATGGGCCTAGAATACTCTGTGGAAGAGAGTTTGGCAAGTAAAGGTTATCCTGTTGCCTGGTCATCTAAATGTCAGTACTGAGCAAAATCATTCGAATATACGGCCTGTGTGAAGAATCTATAACAAGGTTGTGGGTCATCAATAACCCTGTTAGCCCTGAATAGGCCTACTTTGTAAACAGTACTTAAGGGCTTCTTCAAATGTTTAGATATAATGTTCTCTCAAGTGGAAAAGGTGTTGGAGTGTACATTTTGGCCAGCGGGATGTCTGCTATGATGATGTTTGCTACAGCTAAAAAAAGCTAGCAGGTTCAAAACAGCAGTTACAGTGCATGTGGATATTGATAGATGAAAGCACAAAACACATGCTGGCATTTTAAATAACTCTTGGACCCCAGCACTAAGACCACTATCACCACTAACGTCACTGTCTCATTTAACTGTAGGGTAAACAAGGTAAACCTAGACTCTTAAAATAGGGTGACCAGACATCCTCCGTTTCAGGGGACAGTGCCCGGATTGAGGACACTGTCCCCGGACCAAGTCTGTCCCCAGTTTTGTCCCCGGATTGGATTTGAACAAGAGTTGGGGCAATTTCAAAGACAGTCAGTGCAGAATAAAAAAAATAAAATTCTAATATACACACCCCGCTCCGCCGCTCCTACTAGCTTAGGGGGGGGGGGTGTATTTTTTTTCCCATTATGTGTGCCCCTTTCTGATGATCATGTGCTGGTCGGAGCGGAGGGAATATTTTTTCAGATGCATGCCCATTCACCTCCACTAGCATGTTGTTCTGCCTTGGCTCAAGTCCCCAGCCGCCTGCCCGCTTATCTCCTTGCCTTCCTTGGCGGAGTAATCTTCCTTCGCTCCCCACCCAGTAGTAGCCGGGGTCCGGAGAGTAAGACTTGACAGGCTGTGAGGCGGGCGGCGGCGACAGGCAGAGAGTCGCTGATTGCCGCCATTACTAGTAAAAAAATTATGTCCCCAAATTTCATTTAAAAAATCTGGTCACCTTATCTTAAAAGCTACCAGCGTGAACTTTAACATTACAACAAGTACAACCTATTGAAATCTGGCTAAAACATTTTATATTGTAGTAGATGTTGTATCCACAATGCAAAGGAACATATAACATGCATTATAATAGTACATCCTCCATAAAGTAAAAATCTGAAATAGAGCTGTAATTCTCCTAATTCTGATATTAGTATGTATAGTTCACAAGTCATAACCCAGATAAACTAACATTAATGTAGAACCTATAGCCATAAATAGGGATGAGCCGAACACCCCCCTGTTCGGTTCGCACCAGAACCTGTGAACAGACCTAAAGTTTGCGTGAACTTTAGAACCCTATTAAATACAATGGACTCGAACGTTCAAAATCAAAAGTGCTAATTATAAAGGCTAATATGCAAGTTATTGTCCTAAAAAGGGTTTGGGGACCCGAGTCCTGCCCCAGGGGACATGTATCAATGCAAAAAAAGTTTTAAAAACTTCAGTTTTTCCGGGAGCAGTGATTTTAATAATGCTTAAAGTGAAACAATAAAAGTGAAATATTCCTTTAAATTTCGTACCTGGGGGGGGGGGGGGGGGTGTATAGTATGCCTGTAGTAAAGCAGTGCTTGTTTCCCTTGCTTAGAACTGTCCCTGCACAAAATGTAATTTCTAAAGGAAAAAAAGTCATTTAAAAGTATACGCGGCTATAATGAATTGTCGGCTCCCGGCAATATAGAGAAAAGTCATTGATAAAAAAATTTAAAAAATGCGTGGGGGTCCGCCCAAATTCAATTACCAGGCCCTTCAGCTCTGGTATGGATATTAAGGGGAACCCTGCGTCAAATAAAAAAAAAATTACGTGGGGTTCCCCCCAAATATCCATACTAGACCCTTCAGGTCTGGTATGGATTTTAAGGGGAACTCCAACCCAAATCAAAAAAAAAAATGCAGTTGAGTTCCCCCAAAAATCCATACCAGGCCCTTTATCCAAGCACGCAACCTTGCAGGCCGCAGGAAAAGAGGGGGGGGAGAGAGAGCGCCCCCCCTGAACCGTACCAGGCCACATGCCCTCAACATGGGGAGGATGTCCCCATGTTGATGGGGACAAGGGCCTCATCCCCACAACCCTTGCCCGGTGGTTGTGGGGGTCTGCGGGCAGGGGGCTTATCGGAATCTGGAAGACCCCTTTAACAAAGGGGGCCCCCAGATCCCGGCCCCCCTCATGTGAATTGGTAAGTGTAAAAAAAAACAAAAAAAAACACACAGACACCATGGAAAAGTCCTTTATAAAAAAAAACATTCCAGCGATGTAATCCAGTGTCCCACGGCGATCCGATGTCCAGCGCTGCAGTCTCCACTCCACACGAAACGTCATTGGCTGAGTGGACCTACACTGCGGAGGAAGTTCCCCATCAGGTCCGCTCAGCCAATGACGTAGGCAGGGTTTTACAGGCATACTATAAACCCCCAGGTATGAAATTTAACGGAATATTTCACTTTTATTGTTTCACTTTAAGCATTATTAAAATCACTGCTCCTGAAAAAACTGACGTTTTAAAAACTTTTTTGCATTGATACATGTCCCCTGGGGCAGGACCCGGGTCCCCAAACACTTTTTATGACAATAACTTACATATAAGCCATTAAAATTAGCACTTTAGATTTCTCCCATAGACTTTTACAGGGTGTTCCGCGGCTTTTCGAATTTGACGCGAACACCCCAAATTGTTCGATGTTCGGCGAACGTGCGAACAGGCAACTCGAACTCGAAGCTCATCCCTAGCCATAAATAGGGATGAGCTTTATGTTCGGGTCGAACATGAGTTCGACTCGAACATCGGGTGTTCGCCCGTTCGTCGAAAAAGGAACATTATGGGGCGTATGCGGAAAATTTGAGAGCCGTGTGACGCCCCATAATGCACTGCGAGATCGCAGTGCATTGCTGTATGATGATTGGCCAAATCATGAACCAGCTAAGAAAGACAAAATTGGCCAAAAGCAGGGTGCCTTTGGCCAATTATGGCTCAGGTGGACTAAGTCCACGCCCCACACTATATAAGGCTGACTGTACGTCGGCCCTGTGTAGTGTGTTGTTGGCGTGGACGGAGAGAGAGCAATTTAGATTGAGCAGGCAGGCAGGCAGGCAGGTTATTCAGTTAACTGCAGTGTATTTAATATATATATATATATATATATATATATATATATATATATATATATATATATATACAGTCAGTCTATATATACTCTGCATCCAGTGTAGCTAGATCTGACTGCAGGCCATTCCTGGTGTACTTTTTCTAATATACTTCAGGCAGGCAGGTCATTCAGTTAGCTGCAGTGTATTTAATATATATATATATATATATATATATATATATATATATATATATATATATACACTGCATCCGGTGTAGCCAAGCCTATATCTGACTGCAGGCCATTCCTGGTGTACTTTTTCTAATATTCTTCAGGCAGGCAGGTTATTAAGTTAGCTGCAGTGTATTTAATACAGTCAGTCTCGTATATATATATATATATATATATATATATATATATTTACACTGCATTCAGTGTAGCCAAGCCAATATCTGGCTGCAGGCCATTCCTGGTGTACTTTTTCTAATATACTTCAGGCGGTGTACACAGTACCGTGCACCCATAGTGCAGTTGCTACTACTTTTCTGGTGGTCTATACAGTACACAATACAGTGCACCCATAGTTGTTATTACACTTTTGTTGGTGTACACAGTACCGTGCACCCATAGTGCAGTTGCTACTACTTTTCTGGTGGAGTACACAGTACACAATACAGTGCACCCATAGTTGTTATTACACTTCTGTTAGTGTACACAGTACCGTGCACCCATAGTGCAGTTGCTACTACTTTTCTGGTGGTGTACACAGTACACAATACAGTGTAGTGTTGTTTTGCTAAACAAAATTTACAGCATGTCCAGAAGGCCACCAAGGAGAGGCAGACGCTCACAGGCCACTAAAAGAGGGCAAGCAGGCTCTGGGTCTACAGTCAACAGTGCTGGTCATGGACACTGTGCATCCTCAGCACATGCAGAGGAGTTGGTGGAATGTATAACAAAGCCGTCCTCATCCTCCTCATCCTCTGTCACCCAGGCTCAGAGTCGTTTGCCTGCCAATGCAGCTGCCAAAGCGGCCTATTCTATCGGCTCCATGTCAACAGTCACTCCTTCCCTAGCCCCACCATCATGCATGGAGCAATCCCCCGAACTATTCGACCACAGTGTCGGGTACATGCTGCTGGAGGATGCACAGCGATGATGGTACTCAGGTTGAGGAAGGGAGTAACGTGAGCCTAGAGGGAGGGGGTGCCCAAGAAGGACAAGAAACTGGCAGTCATGTTCCCCCAGCTGCAGCATACTGCCAAGTTTTCTCCAGTGACGAGGAGGGAGGGGATTATGAGGTCACTGACTCTACTTGGATGCCTGATAGAAGAGAGGAGGAGGAGGAGGAAGAGGCACATCCCCAACGAGGCAGGATGCTCTCCAGGGGGCAGCTTAAGGGCAGCCACCCTATTGCATCACACCGCAGAGCTAAGCAGGTGCAGGGCGCTGCTGACTCCCCGCATATTTTGAAAAGTAATTTGGTGTGGGCCTTTTTTGACATGTGTGCAGTAGATCGCACCGTTGCTGTTTGCAACCTATGTCTAAAGCGTATCAAGCGTGGCCAAAACAGCAGCCGCTTGGGCACCACATGCTTGACCAGACATATGACGACTTCCCACGCAGTCCGTTGGCAACAGCACTTAAAAGACCCACATCAAAGAACAAAGCGGACCTCTTCTTGCTCCTCATCAGCTGGGATCTCCAACCCCTCTATACCTCTAGTCCTCTCAGAAACCTGCACTGAGGTACTTGCGGCCAATCTGCTAGCAGTACACCAACATCCGATTTCAGCAGGCAAATTTCCCTACCCCAGCTGCTAAACTGTCGAAAGAAATTTGGTCCCAGCCATCCACATGCTCAGCATCTGAATGCTAGCTTGGCCAATTTGCTAGCACTGCAACTGCTGCCTTTTCAGCTGGCAGACTCTGCCCCCTTTCGTGAATTTGTGGAATGTGCAGTACCTCAGTGGCAGGTTCCCAAACACCATTTCTTTTCACAGAAGGCCATTCCGGCTCTCTACTGGCATGTGGAAGGCAATGTCTTGGCCTCGTTGGACAGGGCATTCAGCAGTAAGGTGCATATTACTGCTGACTCATGGTCCAGCAGGCATGGACGGCGCACTAGGTAACTCTGCTGGCAGCTGGGAAGGATGCAGGACTGGGTTCAGTATTGTTGGAGCTTGTTCCTCCAAAATGCTAGTGGTGATTCTGCCACAGCTCTCTCCTCCACCCCCTCCTCTTCTTCTTCCTCTATGGCCTCTTCCTCTGCAGATTTGTCCTTTGAACCAGCGGTGCTCCGTAGGCGTTCAAGGGGCTACACAAGCACTCAGGCAAAACGATGCCATGCGGTGCTTGAGTTGGTCTGCTTAGGGGACAGGAGCCACACTGGGGCAGAGATTCTGTCAGCTCTGCAGGGGCAGGCTCAGAGGTGGTTGATGCAATGCCAGCTTCAGCCAGGAATGGTTGTATGCGACAATGGCACCAACCTCCTCTCCGCCCTCCAACAGGGACACTTGACACATGTTCCCTGTTTGGCTCACATCCTGAATTTGGTGGTGCAGCGGTTCTTGAGCAGGTACCCGGGCTTATTTCCACCGGTCATATAATGCCAGTGCTCGGCTGGCTGACCTTCAAAGGGAATGCAACCTGCCCAAGAACCACATCATTTGTGACATGCCCACCAGGTGGAACTCAGAGTTGGCCATGCTGCAGCAGCTGCACACGCAGCAGAGGGCCATCAATGAGTACCTGTGCGACTATGGCACCAGGACAGGGTCAGGGGAGCTTGGATTTTTTTTGCCTTTCTGCTGTAATTCGTGGCTATTGATCAAGGATGCATGCACTGTCCTGTCACCATTTGAGGAGGCCACAAGGATGGTGAGCAGTGACAGTGCATGCATCATTGATACTGTCCCTCTTGTCTTCCTGTTGGAGCACACGCTTCATGGAATAATGGACAGGGCACTTGCTTGAGGCAGAACAGCGGGAGGAAGAGGGGACTTCCTTACCTCTCAAGGCCCCCTTTATCCAGATAGTATTCCTGCGGGCCCGCCAATCACACAGGAAGAAGAAGAGGGGGAGGAGGAGGATTGTGTCAGCATGGAGGTGGATGATAACACTCAGCATCAGCAGCAGTCTTCAAGGGATCAGGTAATCCTTTGTGACCCAGAGGACTCAGGATCGAATGCCTCTGCAAACTTACGCTGCATGGCCTCCCTGATCCTGCAAAGCCTGCAAAAGGACCCTAGGATTCGTGGTATCAAGGAGAGGGATCATTACTGGATGGCAACCCTTCTTGATCCACGTTACAAGGGTAAGGTTGCAGAACTTATCCAGCCTTCGTAGAGTGAGCAGAGGATGAAACATCTTCGGGAGGCCTTGCAGAAAAGTTTGTGCAATGCGTTTCCAGAGCCTGGGAGGTTACAATTTCCTTGTGCTGGACAACGTGTTGCTGAGGCTTCGTTTAGTCACAGAAAGAGCGGTGGAGAAGGTGGCCGGCTGACCGATGCCTTCAGACAATTCTTCAGTCCTTAGCGCCAAGGTCTGATTGGTTCCAGCAACCATCGCCAGCATCTGAATGTGCAGGAATATCTAGGGGCAAGATCAGACTTGGAGACCTTTCCAACAGAACATTCACTGGGTTACTGGGTCTTGGAGATGGACCACTGGCTAGAGATTGCTCAATATGCAATTGAGCTACTGGCCTGTCCTACATCCAGCGTTCTTTCTGAACGCACATTCAGTGCTGCTGGAGGCTTTGTAAACTATGACAGAGTGCGCCTGTCCACAGACTCTGTTGATCGGCTCACATTCATAAAAATTAATTAGTCTTGGATCACCAGCTACCAATCACCTGATGCTGATGTAACCGATTGATTTTTCTATGGATGTGGGATCCCTTGAAGACTGCTTATGCTGAGTGACTATCCTATTATGCTGAGTGACTATCCTATTCCTCCTCAATCTTCATGATGATAGCTTCTAAGAATATTTTTGGTTCAGGGCACCACCACCACTGCCTACGGTCCAATTTTTCTGCCCCTGTTTAACAGGGACGCGTAATTAAAATTTTTGATCTAATATTTCACAGCAGGGCCTGTTCCTGCTCTCAACAAGAGTATCTGTGAGGCTTTAAGCATTATTAAAATCACTGCTCCCGAAAAAACTGCCATTTTTAAAACGTTTTTTTGCATTGATACATGTCCCGGGTCCCCAAACACTTTTTAAGACAATAACTTGCATATTAGCCTTTAAAATTAGCACTTTTGATTTTTCACATTCGGGTCCCATATACTTTAACCACTTAAGCCCCGGACCATTTTGTAGCTAAAGGACCAGAGGTGATTTCAGAATTTTGCACTGCGCTGCTTTAACTGTAAATTGTGCGGACATGCAATGTTGTACCCAAACGAAATTTGCGTCCTTTTCTTCCCACAAATAGAGCTTTCTTTTAATGGTATTTGATTGCCTCTGCGATTTTTATTTTTTGCGATATAAACGGAAATAGACCGAAAATTTTGAAAAAAAATGATATTTTCTACTTTTTGTTATAAGAAAAATCGAATAAACTAAATTTTAGTCATACATTTAGGCCAAAATGTATTCAGCCACATGTCTTTAGTAAAAAAAATGTCAATAAGCGTATATTTATTGGTTTGCGCAAAAGTTATAGCGTCTACAAACTAGGGTACATTTTCTGGAATTTACACAGCTTTTAGTTTATGACTGCCTATCTCATTTTTTGAGGTGCTAAAATGGCAGGGCAGTACAAACCCCCCCCAAATGACCCCATTTTGGAAAGTAGACATCCCAAGGAAATTGCTGAGAGGCATGTTGAGCCCACTGAATATTTTTTTTTTGTCTCAAGTGATTGAATAATGACTAAAAAAAAATAAAAAATTACAAAAAGTTGTCACTAAATGATATATTGCTCACACATGCCATGGTTATATGTGGAATTGCACCCCAAAATAAATTTTGCTGCTTCTCCTGAGTATGGGGATACCACATGTGTGGGACTTTTTGGGAGCCTAGCCGCGTACGGGCCCCCGGAACCCAAGCACCGCCTTCAGGATTTCTAAGGGCGCAAATTTTTGATTTCACTCCTCACTACCTATCACAGTTTTGAAGGCCATAAAATGCCAAAATAGCACAAAACCCCCCCAAATGACCCCATTTTGGAAAGTAGACACCCCAAGCTATTTGCTGAGAGGCATGGTGAGTATTTTACAGCTCTCATTTTGTTTTTGAAAATGAAGAAAGAAAATATATATATATATATTTTTTTTTCAATTTTCAAAACTTTGTGACAAAAAGCGAGATCTGCAAAATACTCACAATACCTCTCAGCAAATAGCTTGGGGTGTCTACTTTCCAAAATGGGGTCATTTGGGGGGGGGTTTGTGCCATCTGGGCATTCCATGGCCTCCGAAACTGTGATAGGCAATGAGAAGTGAAATCAAAAATTTACACCCTTAGAAAGCCTGAAGGCGGTGCTTGGTTTTTGGGGTCCTGTACGCAGCTAGGCTCCCAAAAAGTCTCACACATGTGGTATCCCCGTACTCAGGAGAAGCAACTGAATGTATTTTGGGGTGTAATTTCACATATGCCCATGGCATGTTTGAGCAATATATCATTTAGTGACAACTTTGTGCAAAAAAAAATAAAAAAAATTCTTTTTTCTGCAACTTGTGTCAACATATAAAATATTCCATGGACTCGACATGCCTCTCAGTATATAGCTTGGGGTGTCTACTTTCCAAAATGGGGTCATTTGGGTGGGTTTTGAACTGTTCTGGCATTTTATACACAACATTAGGAAGCTTACATCCACTCTTCTAACCACTTGAAGACAAAGCCCTTTTTGACACTTTTTGTTTACGTGAAAACATATTTTTTTTTGCAAGAAGATTATGTTGAACCCCCAAACATTATATATATTTTTAAAGCAAAGGCCCTACAGATTAAAATGGTGGGTGTTGCATTTTTTTTTCTACACAGTATTTGCGCAGCGATTTTTCAAACGCATTTTTTGGGGGAAAAATACACTTTTTTTAATTTTAATGCACTAAAACACACTATATTGCCCAAATGTTTGATGAAATAAAAAGATGATCTTAGGCCGAGTACATAGATACTAAACATGACATGCTTTAAAATTTCGCACAAACGCGCATTGGCGACAAACTACATACATTTTTAAAAGCCTTTAAAAGCCTTTACAGGTTACTTCGTTAGATTTACAGAGGAGGTCTACTGCTAAAATTACTGCCCTCGATCTGACCTTTGCGGTGATACCTCACATGCATGGTGCAATTGCTGTTTACATATGACGCCAGACCGACGCTTGTGTTCGCCATTGGGCACGAGCAGGGCAGGACAGGGGTGCTTTTTTTTTTTTTTTTTTTTATTATTAATTTTGCTATTTTATTTTATTTTTAAATTGTTCCTTCCATTTTTTATTTTTTTTTTATCATTTTTATTGTTATCTCAGGGAATGTAAATATCCCCTATGATAGCAATAGGTAGTGACAGGTACTCTTTTTTTAAAAAAACTGGGGTCTTCTAGACCCTAGATCTTTCCTCTGCCCTCAAAGCATCTGACCACACCAAGATCGGTGTGATAAAACGCTTTCCCAATTTCCCAATGGCGCTTTTTATATCCGGGGGGGGACATTCCCTCCCACTGCTTGTAAAAGCAGTCCAGAGGCTAATTAGCCACTAGGATTGCTTTTACATGAAAGCCGGCCACTGGCTGAAAAGAATGATACCAAGATGATACCTAAACCCGCAGGCATCATTCTGGTATAAACATTCAAAGTTTGGACATGTATTGTAATCTTTTTTTTTCATGCTGCCAGTTGGCTGAACGAAAAAAGAGATTGATCGGTGGGTATGCCCACCATTAGAATACCGCCCTTTATCCACCCACTTCTAATGATGGGCATACATGCACCATTTATATATGCCAAAGCATGGGGGCATCCTCCTGCAAAAGTTATGCCGCACACACATGGTCGGACTTTTCCACGGGCATGCCTCCGTCGGAATTTCGACAGTATGTACGCGGCGTTAGGAGCAAAATCGCTCCTCCGCCCCTGCTGCCCCAATGCTTCGGCATATATGCTTTTTTTTTTTAACTGTGGTGGTGAAATCACCTCCTACAGCACTGGAGTCGCATGGATCAGGCCTGTCTCTGCGAACGCTGCAGTTATGTGTGTTGTGTTTTGTAAGTGACAGTGATCGATCGATACTGCACTTGGGTGCCCTGGGCTGGATGGAGGGGCAAAACGCAGGTGCTAGCAGGTATCTGGGCTGATCCCGCTAACACTGCGTTTTTGGGAACCCTAAACTGCTGGGGACGCTAGTATAGATCTGATCAGATCAGATATTGATCTGATCAGATACTATACCACTAAGGGGGGTGTATGCTTCACGCCTGGGTGTTAGCGTTACTGGCACTAACCTGACGCTGCCTGGGGTGTGACACAGACCCTCTCTGACTCTAAAACCTAATTGATATCACCCGCCGGGCGATCAGGGGGTTAAACCTTTATTGGGTTATATATACGGCGGCTGCCCTGACACTATAAAAAGCAAACTAACTAACCAGCGTCACCCGTAACACTTATATGGTGATCACTGGTGAAAGGGTTAACTAGGGGCAATTAGGGGGTGGGTTAAAACCTTTATTAGATAATATATGGGGGTACCTGACGCTATAAAAACCTGCGGCGAACCTAAAAAAAAATTACTGCCTACCGATCTGCATCACCGACGCTAAGACAGCAATCAGAAAAATGATCGCTTAGCGACAGTGGTGATAGGGGGTGAAAGGGTTACCTGGGGGGCAATCAAGGGGGTTAAACCTTTATTAGATAATTTATGGGGGTACCCGACGCTATAAAAACCTGTGGCAAACCTAAAAAAAATTACTGGCTACCGATCTGCATCACCGACACTAAGACAGCGATCAGAAAAACGATCGCTTAGCGACAGTGGTGATAGGGGGTGAAAGGGTTACCTGGGGGGCGATCAAGGGGGTTAAACCTTTATTAGATAATTTATGGGGGTACCTGACGCTATAAAAACCTGCGGCGAACCTAAAAAAAATTACTGGCTACCGATCTGCATCACCGACACTAAGACAGCGATCAGAAAAACGATCACTTAGCGACAGTGGTGATAGGGGGTGAAAGGGTTACCTGGGGGGTGATCAAGGGGGTTAAACCTTTATTAGATAATTTATGGGGGTACCTGACGCTATAAAAACCTGCGGCGAACCTAAAACAAATTACTGGCTACCGATCTGCATCACCGACGCTAAGACAGCGATCAGAAAAATGATCGCTTAGCGACAGTCGTGATAGGGGGTGAAAGGGTTACCTGGGGGGCGATCAAGGGGGTTAAACCTTTATTAGATAATTTATGGGGGTACCCGACGCTATAAAAACCTGCGGCGAACCTAAAAAAAATAACTGGCTACCTATCTGCATCACCGACGCTAAGACAGCGATCAGGAAAATTATCGCTTAGCGACGGTGGTGATAGGGGGTGAAAAGGGTTACCTGGGGGCGATCAAGGGGGATAAACCTTTATTAGATAATTTATGGGGGTACCTGACGCTATAAAAACCTGCGGCGAACCTAAAAATAATTACTGGCTACCGATCTGCATCACCGATGCTAAGACAGCGATCAGAAAAACGATCGCTTAGCGACAGTGGTGATAGGGGGTGAAAGGGTTATCTGGGGGGTTATCAGGGGGTTAAACCTTTATTAGGGGGGCTTAGGGGGCTACACTGGACCTAAAACTATTTTTAGTGACACTTTTTACAGTCACAAATGTCACTGATTGCAGTGATCAGTAAATAAATGGTCACTGCAATCAGTGACACTGTGACTGGGGGCTGGGGGGGATCTGGGGGGGCCTGGGGGGGGCGATTTGTGTGCCTATGTGTCCTGGTGTCAGTGTAGTGTTAGTGCACTGACCTGTGTGTCTTCTCTTGTACGGTGCTCGGTATATGTGAGCGCCGCATGAGAGATGACATCACTTCCTCCTGCTTCCTCTGCCTGTGTAAACATTACACAGCAGAGGGAGCATTTCCATTCGCCGGGAGCGATCGCGGGGGGGGTGGCCGGAATCGAATGGCCGCCCCCTCATCTCGGAACGCTCCCCAACGAATACCGACCGCTCACTGTATAGGAGGGGGGTCCGATCGGACCCCCCAACTGTACAAAGGCAATCACGTACACTGTACGTGATTGTGCCTGTCGGTGCCATTCTGCCGACGTACATATACAGTGAGCGGTCGTTAAGTGGTTAACAGTGTTCGCTAGTGCGCAAGAACTTTTTGTCAGTTCGCATGTTGTGCCGCAAACCAAACCGGGGGGGTGTTCGGCTCATCCCTAGCCATAAATTGCTGCATATGTAAATACTCATAAGAAATACAGTAATTCTTGGATTAGGAAATCTTTATAGAAAATAATTTCATCATAAGAAATGTTGAAAAATCAGGTAGAATGCAATTGATATATTCTTAATACAAGCAAAGCTCCCAACTGTCCCTGATTTCGAGGGACTGTCCCTGATTCGGAGCAATGTGCCTCTTTCCCTATTTCCTCCTCATTTGTCCCTCATTTTGGTCTGATCCATATAGTTGTATATAAAATGCACTTTTTATCTTTCAAAAAGTCTTTCCCAGTGCTAAACCTTTCATCCAATTTCTAAATTGCTGCATTTGTTAATTTTAAAATGTGAACAAGACCACTTGAACAAAATCACACCCCCTCATTCTACAGCCAGACAGCCACACTTCTCAGTATCACACAGCAGGATAGGTAGGTTACAGCTTTATAAATGCAAAGCATGTCTGTGCTCTCTCCCTCCAGCCACAACAGGATATAAACATATTGCCTTTACATGCTTTATGTAATCATTACTGAAATGTAGACACATGCCCATAATTATATATTTTACCCTCTGTACTCTGCTGTAATTCAGTATTGGAAATATTCCTCGTCCTGCTGTAGCTTTAAGATCTTTCTAACAGCAATCAGTGCTTGCATAGGTGTGCGCAGCCTATTGCATTAGGGTGTACACCCCTTAGCTCAAACAGACATCCCTTTCTCTGCAGCCTCAGCTGCACAGGGCAGTGAATGAATGGGAAGTGCTCTTTGCTGAGTGGCTTCCTGTTCATTTACGAACTGAAGCATAGCAAACAGTTTACTATGCTTTTGGTATGAATGGACACAGTGAGCAAGTGTATTTACTGTGTTTATTTAGAAAAGGAAGGGGCCGGTAAATTACATATTTACTAGCCCCTTCCCCCACTTTCCATACTGAAACATCCCCTGCAGCAGCCTGGGGAGAGGAGAGAAGGGAAGCCAGCAGCAGTGGGCCACAAGGTGGGATGGGGGGCCAAGGCAGTAGGTGGGGGGGATAGGCACCGCACATAGTGAATAGGTTGTGCCCAGGTACACCTGGCACACCCCGAAACATGCCTAATACTGCTTGTATGGTGTATATGAGCACATCCCTAGCCGCAACACAGAAAGAAAGAGCCGGGCCATTACATTAGCATGTGGCACAAGTAAATGTCGGCATGAGAAAAAAACAAAAAAGTGCAGCGCTAACTTACTAATCAATAACACAATAATGGTGGAACCCTCTAATGTATGCAAATCTCAATAAACTTCAATATTAACACAATACCGGTCTCTGTGATATGTAATGTCATATATAATACACATCAGACTGAAAATAAGACATAAAAAATGAAACTTTGCAGGTATGGTGGAAACTCCTCCTACAGATATTTGGCAGTGGGCGGTGTCAGTAGGACAGTGGGAGGTATCCACTGCTAATCAGTGCAGCCTCATCAGTGAACATCGGTGCAGCTTATCAGTGCCCATAAGTGCAGCCTCATCAGTGCCGCCTCAGTCCCCATCAATGCAGTTTATCAGTGACCATCAGTGCAGCATTTCAGTGCCCATCAGAGCAGTTTTTAAGTGCCTATCAGTGCAGCATATCAGTGCTGTCTTATCAGAGCCCATCAGTGCAGCCTCATCAGTGCCGCTTCAGTGCAGTTTATCAGTGCCCCTCCATGCAGCATATCAGTGCAGCATCAGTGCCTATCAGTGCAGTTTATCAATGCAGCATATCAGTGCAGTTTATCAGTGCCCATTAGTGCTGCCTCATCAGTGCAGCTTATCAGTGCCCATAAGTGCAGAATCATCAGTGCTACCTCATCAGTGTTGCTTCAGTACCCATCAGTGCCCTTCAGTACAGCTTAACATTGCCCATAAGTGCAGCCTCATCAGTGCTGCCTCAGTTCCCATCAGTGCAGATTATCAGTGCCCATCAGTGCAGCATATCAATGCAGCCTTATCAGTGCAGCTTTTCAGTGAACATAAGTGCAGCCTCATCAGTGCCACCTCAGTACCCATAAGTGATACCTTATCAATGCAGCCTCATCAGTGCCGCCTTAGTGCAGCCTCATCTGTGTCGCCTATCTGTGCCCATCAGCGCAGAGTATTTGTGCCCATCAGCACAGTGTATTTGTGCCCATTAGCGCAGCTTATCTGTGCTCATCAGTTAAGCTTATCTGTGCCCATCAGCGCAGCGTATCTGTGCACATCAGTGCAGCATATCTGTGCCCATCACTGTGACAGATCTTGTAGGTAAAACTCAGTCCAGCTGTTGTAAAGTCCTGCTTTCTGGACTGGCATTGTGATAGACAGTACACTGCTCCAATGCCGGTCCAGGAGGCGGGACTTTACAGTGGCTGGAGTTTCACCTGCAAGATCCCTGCTCTGTGTCATCGGCCGGCTCTCCTAACGATCCCGTGCAGCAGTGACAGGTGGTGGTTGGTTGGCTGCCGGCCAGCAGGGGGGGAGGTGGGTGCTGGGGGGCAGTGCTGGCAGGGAGCAGAGAAGGAGGGAGGAGTAGGACACCACCTCTATGGGTCCACTACAGCAAGCGGGGGCTAAAGTACATCTCTGCTTGATGTAGATAGGACTACAAATGGGAAGTGCCAAGATCGGTGGCTGACAGTACAGGAGGAATAGCAGCCATCGGTTTTACAAACAGGAAACCCCTGGGGATTAACGTTTTTTTCTGTAAAATCAGCAGGCTATTGCAGACGAACTACAGAGCTCAGAAGAAGATGGATGCCAAAGTTGGTGAAGGTAGGAGATCAGCAACAAGGACATAGAATTTTTTTTTGCCCGGAGTTCTGCTTTAAAGTGGTGCCACAACAATAAAATCAGTTTGTACAATAAAGCATGCTTGTTATATTCACTGTGGTACCTAAGGGGTTAATCCTTTGCATTGTGTAGAAAGACTGTTTGATCCAGTCTTCTCTGACCCTCCCCTTCTTCCACAGTCCCTAATCAATCTTATGATAATACCGAGCCTTGAGGGCACTCTGCACATGCTCAGTTTGATGTGTAATGCTAGAGGTTTTTTTTTGTTTTTTTTGGGGAGGGGACGGTGCATGTGATCGGCACAGGGCCAATCAGCACTTTCCAGACAGAGGGTCAGAAGCTATGACAACTCCTCCTTTAACCAGTGTTCAGCTGGACACTGATAGAAGTCACAAGACTACTATATACTACTGATGAGAAAGGGTATGCAGCAGTTTATATTTAGTAAAATAATTGCATTTCCATGTTCTGTGTGCTGTGAGAGACCAGATATAGTGAATGCAGGGTCCTGGGTTTAGTAACACTTTAAGGATGATAAATCCCCTGTGATAACACTCCCTCTAAGAACTAAACTATTTCTTAAAAAGCAAAGAACCTGGGACTAGAAATTTCTAGAAATTTCCTAGAATAGGAAAAAACAGGTGTTAACTGACTACTGAGGAACTTGTTCACTGCAGTCTGTGTATGGCATGTAACAATATGCAGATGAAGAAGATTAGAGAGCTTGTATGTTCGCCCTGCACCTGTGTAGGTTTCTCCCAGGTACTCTGGGGATCACACACCTTTTCTTGCCATTGTATATTCCCTCTTTGCTGAAATGTTGTGTGAATTTCAGGTTATAATCAATGCAATCCATAGATATTAGAAATTGAGTTCATTTTTCTTCAAATACATTCCATATGCAAATTATTTATCAATTTATCTTTTTCATTAACCCCTTCCATACCGGGCCATAGCAGAATGACGCCGGCAGGAACCCTCTCTCCCTCCGGGTGGACGTCATATGACGTCCTGGGTTTGAGGGGGGTTATCTGAATGATGCCTGCAGCTAGAGGCATCATTCAGATATCCTTGTTTGCAGCCGGTGATCCTGCGCACCATAAGAATGATCATAGCGGCAGTTACGCCGCTTGATCGTTCTTATAGGCGGCGGGAGGGGCCATCCGGTGCTTCTCCGGGCTCTCCCGTGCGATCGGGGACCCGGAGAGAATCGCCGGCGCCGGTGGTGGGTCACGTGATGAGCATAGAGATGACTGGTGACCAGATGGTCACCAGTCATCTCTATGATCGTCGGAGGCCCGGGCACGATGTGATGACGTCACGCCCGGGTCCTCAAATGTAAACAAAGCCGCCATTGCGGCTGTAAGTATGAGATCAGTGAAATTTTTTTCACGATCTCATGCTTTCCAGCCTGGAGGAGAGATGTGGGGTCTTATTGACCCCGCATCTCTCCATAAAGAGGACCTGTCACACACATTCCTATTACAAGGGATGTTTACATTCCTTGTAATAGGAATAAAAGTGATCAAGAAAAAATAAGTAAAATATATATATATATATATATATATATATATATATATATATATATATATATATATTTTTTAAACGCCCGTCCCCAATAGCTTGCGCTTAGAAGCAAACACACACGTAAGTCCCGCCCGCATATGTAAACGCCGTTCAAACCACACATGTGAGGTATCGCCGCGTGCGTTAGAGCGCGTGCAACAATTCTAGCACTAGACCTACTCTGTAACTCTAAAGCCCTGTACACACAATCGGATATCCTATGGATTCTGATCCGATGGTTTTATCCATTGGAAATCCGATGAAGCTGACTTCCATCAGTCTTGCCTACACACCATCAGTCTAAAAACCGACCGTTCCAAATGCGGTGACGTATAACACTCCGATGAGCCGAGAAAAATTAAGTTCAATGTTTCTGAGCATGCGTCGACTTGATTCTGAGCATGCGTGGGTTTTTATCCGATGGACTTGCCCATAGACAATTGGAATTTGCTATTGGTTTTTGATCCATCGGAAAAATTTAAAACATGTTCTATTTTTTAAAACCGATGGAAAAAAGACCAATGGGTCCCATACACGATCGGTTTGTCTGATGAAAAGAATCCATCGGACGAAAATCCATAGGATATCCGATCGTGTGTACAGGGCTTAACCTGGTAACCTGTAAAAATTTTCAAAGCGTCGCCTATGGAGATTTTTAAGTACCGAAGTTTGGCGCCATTTCGTGAGTGTGTGCGCAATTTTAAAGCGTGACATGTTAGGTATCTTTTTACTCAGCGTAACATAAGCTTTCATATTTTACAAAAAAATTGGGCTAACTTTACTGTTTTGTTATTTTTTAAATCATGAAACCATTTTTTTCCCCAAAAAAAGGCATTTGAAAAATTATTGCGCAAATACCGTGCAAGATAAAAAGTTGCAACGACCGTCATTTTATTCCTTAGGGTGTCTGCTAAAAAAAAACATATATATAATGTTTCGGGGTTCTGAGTCATTTTCTAGCAAAAGAATGATGATTTGTACATGTAGGAGAGAAGTGCCAGAATAGGCCCGGTATTGAAGTGGTATAAAAAGCCCTGTATGGAAGTGGTTAAACAAGGTTTACACCCAACTTTCCATTCTGCCATCCTGGACTCCCAATTAGCCATATACAAGTTAGTGGAGCTGTTCACCTAGATTGGAGTACCAATTTTCTTTAAATAAAAAAGTATTTGCCTACACAAAAATAGTTGTGTTTCTCTATAAATACAAATGAGTCCACAAAATAATCTAACTGGCTTTTTTTGCAAAGCCACTGCTCTACCAAGTTCTCGTTCAATAGAGTCACATCCTTTTTCATATGAGATGACCATATATACCAAAGTGACAGCAAGTGTTACCAAACACCCTTTTAATTCCCACTTTAGATCGTTAAATAAATTTAGGATCTGTTTAGCTCCTCTAAGGTATGCAGAAGTCACTTGTACTTGAGGTTGAAAGAATACATCCATATATTGCAATAGGTTAGAGGTTAAAGCACCATACAAATGCTGTTGTGTGGATGTCAGTAAATAATGATGTATTTTGAATAAAAATGAATTATTTGTATGCATCTGAAGTTTTGCTCACTGCATAAAGGTCACTTATTTAAGAAAGAAGAAACCACAAGAAAATCCTTACATGAATATGTAATTTGTACTTGAACAGTTTAGCAGCCTTCTAAAATGCTCAGTAGAAAAATTATTGAATGAAAATATAACAGCAGCTTGCAGCTGTACTTATTCTACCAAGGCAGCTCCAGAACAGACACAGATCAATTTTTCTTTATATACGGGACAGATTCCATATCCTTTGAAGCCACAAAACATCCCAGCTGCTGTCAATAATTTTTTTTGCCGTTGGCTTTAGATCATATAGAATTTGCCCCTTCGCACAAATTGATTCTTTAGATAGACTGAAGTCATTCTTAATTTAACAATATTTCCTTGTATGGGTCCAGTGAATAATGGTGAATTTTAACAGATGCATACTTTTCTTTTTTGAATGTTAAACTCAATTTTATCATGGTATTATATTTGCGTATTGGTTCTGCCGCTAGATTTTATGGTATTAACATGGTGTTTATGTATTATATATTTTTCAGCTAAAAGCAACAATAAAAAAAAATGATTGCATTAGTGACAGCAAAGGTAGATTGTTGTCTTTTATACCCACCATACTACTGTGCCATTTTAAAAAAATAAATAAAAATCAGATAGGTGGAATCAGTTTTCTAGATCATTGTTTATAAATGGTGCTGCAGAAAACATTCATGGGCAAGCAGTGCACCCTTTAAATGTCATAAGACCGCACAGCTATCAGGCAAATTTCACAAAGACAATAAGATTGAGTCTGAGCCTTGTTATCACTGTAAGGCAGGCCATACACAGTTAAAATTTGCACAATTCCCCCATCAACACAGATAGCGCTGACAGGGGAATCCCTTCTGCCGAGTAATTGTCTTCTCCCAGCAGGGGAAGCTGTCCCCACCGGGAGAAGACCGTGATTATTGCTAGCGGTTATAATTGCAAGGGAATCCAGCAAGCTGTTTGTACCGATTGATCAACTTGGTACATTCAGCCTGCCCATTAACGGTTCGAATCTCTGCCAGTTCCTGCTGAACCAGCCAAGATTTGAACTGCATATAGCCAGCCTAAATAAAAAGCAGTGATCACAAATGTAAACAAAAAATGGCAACACAGCCTTCCCCTTCCACCTTTGCTTCTGTTCACTTCTCCACCGATCGCTTCTGTAAATAAATCTGGCCATACATGGATCAAGATTCAGCTTGTTCAGCAGGGACCAGACAAATTTCTATCCATGTGCGGGCAGGGTGGGGGTGCACAGAAGTTGATCTATCGATTGACTTCTGTACAACCACCCTGTCGGATTTTTGTTGCTTGATTAGCAGCACCTACTATAGCCGGCAGCGCTGATCACTACATTCTGACGTTGGGGAAGTCTCCCCACTGTCAGCATACAAAGGAACAGCGGGAGGATTCCCACATCCACCTCCAATGTGTGAATGGGGGAATCTGGTCATTTGTTTTGTTCAACCCTTAGCGGTAAGGAGGTATACATGGCACATTGAACAAAAAGAGAGCACATTGATCATACTGCTTTCTAATACTGTGGGGGAAAAAGCACTTAACCACCAACAGTTATGGATCGCTTACCAATGATCACCAACATTTAAGGCTTATAGGAGTAGAGGAGTGAAATCTCTCTACAGGAAAAAAAATTGGTGTTTAGCAACATAAAGCAGCATTGACATTGAACTTAATCCTTCATACCATCTTCTCCTCCATGTGCACAGAATAGTTACTTGTTCTCAACAGTAAGAAATATTCACAATAAAGCAGAACTGTTGGTGGACACCCTCTGGATCAAGTTATGTATTAAATAAAACACCCGTCTATGTTTTTTTAACTGTTCTCAATATATATGTATTCTACCCCCTGCAATCCACTGCACAGCAGGACTCAGATTGGAAGAATAAGGGGTTAGTAATGTATACCAGTCTGCCCCTGCAGCATTCTCAGTGCTGTCAATCTAACACCAGAAGCTTTCTGACAAAAGGACATATCATAGGGTTAACTCCATTATTGGGCTGCAGCATCTTCATTGTCCAGTCACAAGCTGAGGCAGGTTGGTGGCCAAGCTGAGTTGCCTAAATGCAGTGGATTAAAGTGAGGTCAATGACCTGGCTGTAGTATCTGACATGACTGCCTAGGTAAAAAGCATTATACATCAGATTGCATTTGCTCCAACTGTAAATATAGCTGTTTGCCTACAGTTCCCTTTTTTTATTTTTAGGCATTGTTATTGAGGCATAGACACAAGATAATAGGGAAGATATGCTACAGTTCAGTTAGAGCCGGTTCACACAGGTGCAACACGACTTTGAGCGCGACTCTGCGAGGCAACTTGGACACGACTTGAGCCTGAACCACAGCGCGACCTGGAGCGACTTGAAGTCACCTCCCGGACAGGCTGCCCCCTGTGTTTGGTATGAATCATGAAGGGGAACTCCACGCCAAATTTTAAATAAAAAAACAGCATGGGTTCCCCTCCAAGAGCATACTAGGCCCTTAGGTCTCATATGGATTTTAAGAGGAACCCCCTACGCCAAAAAAAACGGCGTGGGGGTCCCCCCAAAATCCATACCAGACCCTTATCCGAGCACGCAGCCTGGCCGGTCAGGAAAGGGGGTGGGGACGAGTGAGCGCCCCCCCTCCTGAACCATACCAGGCCGCATGCCCTCAACATGGGGGGGTGGGTGCTTTGGGGCAGGGGGTGCCCTGCAGCCCCCCCACCTCAAAGCACCCTGCCCCCATGTTGATGAGGACAGGGCCTCTTCCCAACAACCCTGGCCGTTGGTTGTCTGGGTCTGCGGGCGGGGGGGCTTATCGGAATCCGGGATCCGGCCGCAGGGCGCCCCCCTGCCCCAAAGCACTCACCCCCCATGTTAAGGGCATGCGGCCTGGTACGGTTCAGGAGGGGGGCGCTCGCTCGTCCCCACCCCCTTTCCTGACCGGCCGGGCTGCGTGCTCGGATAAGGGTCTGGTATGGATTTTGGGGGGACCCCCACGCCGTTTTTTTGGGCGTAGGGGGTTCCCCTTAAAATCCATACCAGACCTAATGGCCTGGTATGCTCTTGGAGGGGAACCCATGCTGTTTTTTTATTAAAAATTTGGCATGGAGTTCCCCCTCATGATTCATACCAAATACCAGCTCCGTGGGAGGGGTTTGCCTTAGAGCCGGTTCACAGAGGGGTGACTTCCTGTAAAGTTGCCTCTCTATGAACGGGGATCCGATTTGGAGGCGACTTCCATAGAAATCAATGGGTACAAGTCGCCTACAAGTCGGATTGAAGTTGTACAGGAACCTTTTTTGAAATCGGAGCGACTGCAGTCGTGTACATTAAGACGACTCCATTCACTTCCATTAGTTTTAAAAACAGCGCGACTTGGGGCAACTTGGGGCAACTTGAAGTCGAATCCCAAGTCGCCCCTGTGTGAACCGGCTCTACGTATTTGTGTAACAGAGGAAAGGTCAGTTAGTTTACAGTAGAACATGTTTAGGGGGATAATTTACATCTGTTAGCTATTTTATGCAATAATAAGATCAAGTGTGCAATGATATCAAAGTTAATTGTAAAAAAACAAAAATAAAAATGACATTGTCTACGCTATATGTAGGTTACCATTGTGTGCATGCATGTAGCAAAGTGCATATGTGCTCAATTTGT
Source organism: Rana muscosa (assembly GCA_029206835.1). Classification (NCBI taxonomy): domain Eukaryota; kingdom Metazoa; phylum Chordata; class Amphibia; order Anura; family Ranidae; genus Rana; species Rana muscosa. Next base: position 674,527,567 of record CM055116.1, read on the forward strand.
CCACAGAACAGAAAATGAGGAAAACTTTATCTAACAGAGCCACAGAAAGCAATAAAACCCGACAGGGGTTCTAGCCTGCCCCCATTATATCCAAAAAGTAAAAAAAAAAAATATATATATATATATATAGATACACTTCAAGGTAGATTTTTAACATGTAAGTTCCTTAGTACACTTTATTAGAATATAGGGCACAAGCAGCATTATTTGGATGTTTTATGCACACTGCAAACAAGGACTGCAACATATGTATTGAGTGGAAGTCTGTGCTCTAGCAGACCATGATCCAGTTATGGGATTGTGACTGCTGGATGCGCATACATCCACATGCTCCTGTGAACCTGCAGTGCCAGTGTACCAATTATCTTAACAGTGATTTGTCTGTTTATGTGCATTCCATTTTAGTAAATCAAGCCTATTGTCTTTGCATATCTCTAGATATACTATAGTGCAATCTAGTGGAGGTAAGCATGCAATGCAAGAAAAACACAGATATCAGATCCATTACTGATTTCCAGCATAATTAAACTCAATAGGGACTTTAGATTTTAGATTTTAACAGCTAATGCATAGTATTTTTGTGGAGGGTTCAGACATACCTAGACTTAAATGATATGCATTGCTGAGGAAGAAGAGCTTACACACATTGCATATACACAATAAAGTCATAGAGAAGAATGTTTTCATAGAAAGGGTGGTAGTGTAGATATGTCAGACACAAAGAGAATTTTCAGAAGTTCTTCTTGAATTTAAAGTTGAACAACTAAATACACAGATGAAATACACATATGGGAGCGGTTTTTGGCAGCTAATAAATGTCTTTTGGACCCATTAGGGAAAGGGAGCCTTGACTGATGGAAGCATGGACGTTGACTTAAAGGAGTTGTAAATGCAGAAGTTTTTTTGCTGTCAATCTAAGTCAACTAGCCAATCAGGGAAGGGGGACAGGGACCAGGTTGGGGATCCGTGTCTAAATGGACACACGGAGCTGTGACTTGGCTCGGGTGCCCCCATAGCAAGCTGCTTGCTGTGGAGCACTGAACAAGAGGGAGGGGCCAGGATCACAGAAGTGGGACCTGAGAAGAGGAGGGTCCAGGCTGCTCTGTGCAAATCCACTGCAACAGAGCAGGTAAGTACTGTATAACATATTTGTTATTTTTATAGGGAAAAAAAACTTTGAAATCACTTTTAATGCAAGGTGGTTAAATGGATCTATCAGGTTTGGCTACAAGGATGTGAGGTGAAGGGACAGAGCTTGAACACTAGAAAAAAAGACTACGCTTTTTTCCTACATGAGGAAATTCAGCCTTCAGAAGAGTTGCCTGCCCAGCTGCCCACTATGTGATAATTTGTCACAGCTTTATTGGCAGTTGGACCTTGCCAGCAATTAACATTGCTTTAATGGGTTATGCCCTAAAGTTTAATTTTAGGTCAGCCTAATGCCTGTCTGGCACTTGACTTGACAGGCTTTTTAGACTATGTCAAGGCTTTGTTTACATGTGTTCAAAGTATAACTGTGACTGGCACTGGTAATTTGTTATGTTTTATAAATTTTAATAAAGCTGTGACCTATGTGTCATTTTTGGGCAAGGTATGGTTTTTAGTTGGTTCTCAAGAGCCAAATTCTCACCATTACTTCTCAGCAGTCAAGTATGTGTACTTCTGTCCATCTAGTCCTAAGATTTACACAGCTCTACTACATAGAACAAACTTGTCTGGCAGGGAAGAAGACCTGATTTTTCTCAAATACAGTTCAATAACACTAATGCCTCCTACACGCGATCGCGATTCCTGAAGAGAAAAGTGCAATGTGAGCTTTTTGACGCAAATTCTGACCGTGTGTATGCTCCATTGCACTTTTTCTGTCAGAATTCAGGCCAAGAAAAGATTGAGAGCAGGATCTCAAATTTCGTGACAGGAAAAGTTCCTATCGCGAATCGCGTTCGTCTGTATGCAATTGCGACGCGCAAAAAAAACACGTATGCTCAGAATCAAGCAGAAGAGCCAAACTGCCTATTGAACTTCATTGATCTCGACTCGTCGTACTGTACGTCTTGTACGTCACCGCGTTCTTGACGGTCGGAATTTCAGCCAAGATTAGTGTGACCATGTGTATGCAAGACAAATTTCAGCCGTTTTCCTGCTGAAAAAAAAAACGCGGTTTTCTTGTCGGAAATCGCGATCGTGTGTACGAGGCATTACAGTTTTTTCCCTGCAAGTACTGTGTCTGGACAGGGAAAGAAAGCATACTATTGAGCTCATCTTTTTGTCACTTTCTCCTTCTATTATCATGTCCATTGTTATTAACCACTTCCATACTGGGCACTTATACACCTTCCTGCCCAGACCAATTTTCAGCTTTCTGCGCTGTTGCACTTTGAATGACAATTGCGCGGTCATGCTACACTGTACCCAAACTAAATTTTTATCATTTTGTTCCCACAAATAGAGCTTTCTTTTGGTGGTATTTGATCACCTCTGCGATTTTTATTTTCTGCTAATAAAAAAAAGACCGAAAATTTTGAAAAAATAAAAGTTTTTTTTGTTTCAGTTACAAAACTTTGTAAATAAGTTACTTTTCTCCTTCACTGATGGGCACTGATGGGGCTGCACTGATGGGCATGGATAAGGCGGCACGGATGGGCACCGATGAGGTGGCACGGATGGGCAACGATCGGCGGCACGGATGGGCAACGATCGGCAGCACGGATGGGCACAGATAGATGGCACGGATGGGCACAGATAGGCGGCACGGGTGGGCACAGATAGGCGGCACGGGTGGGCACAGAGGCGGCACGGGTGGGCACAGATAGGCGGCACGGGTGGGCACAGATGGGCACGGATAGGTGGCATGGATGGGCACTGATAGGTGGCACAGATGGGCATGGATGGGCACTGATAGGTGGCATGGATGGGCACTGATAGGTGGCACTGTACTGTACTAATGGATGCCAATCAGTGCCAAACAATAATGCCTGCCAATCAGTGGTGCCCATTGTAGGCACTGATTGGCATCCATTGTGGGCATTGATTGGCATCCATTTAGTATATAATTAGCATCCCTGGTGGTCTAGTGTGCAATACCTATAGGTGGGCTTCCCTGGTGGTCTAGTGGAATCCCTGGTGGTCCAGTGGGCATCCTTGGGGGGGCTGCGCTGATAATGGATCAGTACAAACTCCCCCCCCTGTCAGAGGAGCAGCCGATCGGCTCTCCTCTACTCGCGTCTGACAGACGCGAGTGAGGAAAAGCTGATGACCGGCTTTTCCTGTTTACATCGTGATCAGCCGTGATTGGACATGGCTGATCACGTGGTAAAGAGTCTCCGTCGGAGACTCTTTACCTAGATCGGTGTTGCGGGGTGTCAGACTGACATCCCGCAGCAACGATCGCCGCAATGCGCGCCCCGTCAGGATTTTGAAACCACTTTGCCCCTGTCAATCTGTTATAGGGCGGGCGGCAAGTGGTTAATTGAGTACTGCAATACATCTTACTGGCTCATTGTCCTTCTTCTTCTATTGTAAGTCACATTCAGGTAATTACACTTTTTTTTAATGATGTATTAATTAATATATACTTTTTATATTATGTCTATTACAGTATATCTGACTGAAGTTCAGCTTTAAAGAACAAGATTTTTGGAAAAAATATTCCGTTAAGAAAGATTAAAAAGAGAAAGCAGCATGAGATATTTGAGTTTTGTAACAAGACAGAAATATCTGTAGCCACATGAAATTCTAATGTCATGATGTTGAGTCACCAAGGATTATATCTGTTGCGACAAGAATGAATGTTAATGCCACACCTATTTCACGTGTAATGAATACTGTATGCTTGGAAAATAGTTTTTCGTCAGTTGTAAATTTTACTCACACAACACACATGATTTTTTTTAATACTTAAAGTGATCTTTTTACAGAAAGACAACATATTTTACTAATTTAAATTTATAAGAAAGATACCTGCACTCACCTTAGCAAATTTGATTCAGTATGGTTGCTTAAAAAGAACCTACGATATGCTTTGTTATGAAGGGCAAAGCAATAGGTCCACTTTATTGCCTCTCCTCCCCAACTGCGCATATCATTCCTCTGCAACACTGCTGCTCCGTTAGCAGGAGCAAAAAAAAAATGAGCCCTGTGTAAGCTTAAAGTCACCCAAGTGGGAGCTTACACAATAATCTCCATTCCCCAATTTGACAGTTCTGCCCCCGCTCCACTTATAGATGTTGTACTATCATTTCCTGCAATGAAAATGGATGTATGAATGGAGGAGGCAGACCTTTCATTCATCCACTCATCCTCCATTCATGGAGGTCTCTTCATTGCAGGAAGTGGTAGTATGGGTTCTGTGAATGGAGCAGGGGGGCAAAAAGGGTGGGCTCTTGATAAGTGGAACCCCCACAACACCAAAACAATCACAGCTGCAGGAGAAACTGGGGGGGGGAGGGGGAAGGTAGAGGATGAAAGATGGAAGAAGAGGAGCCGCCAGGACATTCAAGTAATTAGAGCCCCTGGTGCTAATTTAAAAAACAAGCTCATTAAACTTCATCTTTAAAGCACAACTGTTGCTGTACCCTGCATGGGCAAAGCACATGTTGCTTTTAGTACATACTGAAGTGATTACATTGCATAAGCATGGTGGAATGCTAGTAAGTGGTGCTCTGGCTGTAAGGCTTCTTGGGCACACATAAGCAGCTGGGAGTTAAAGGTACATGCAGGCAGTACTTCTGAGCATCTATTAGTTTAAACATGTTTTGTCCCATAACAGGTTAAATGTATCCAGAACACCACTGAATAAGCACAACAAGAATCCAAAAATTACCATAAAATAACACCAGTTATGATACAATTTTTTTACATTTACGTGTTTTACCACCTGTGCTGCCAACGCTCTCTTGAAGAGTTACCTCTGTTGAGTTCTTCTGTATCTGACCCACTTTTGGGACTGTTGGATGTCTGGCCACCTGCTGTGAACTGTGGTTCCATCTGAAGACTTCTATGTTACTGCAGGACACCCCAACTTGTTGCAGCTATATCATCCACTAGTTCAACTCACCCCCTGGTCCCACCCAGCCACCAGTCGGACCAGCTCACAATATTCTGATCTTCTAATCATTTAGAACCTGCCTACCAGAGATCTGATGAAATGGTATGCTGAGAAATGTCTTCAGAAGACTATACATCTGGTAATGATTTAAGATTACCTTTCTTGTTGTTTATGTCTGCTTACAGAGCACTTTTCTTACCAATGGTGGCTGAGCTATTTCAAAAATAGAAAATGGGGACAAATGGAACTAGCAACTAATCAAATTAAAGCACTGGTGTTCAAAGTACATTTAAACTTTCATTTGGCTGCCCCAAACACAGGACGGTGCTATAAGAACTCATGAAGCATTACTATTTAAAAAAAAAATGGTGACCAGTTACAAGTGTAGCACTACTCCGTAGGAGCTGCTGGTTATTATTTTGGGTCATTTCCGTCACCCCTACCCACAATTCACTCGGTCAAAAAAAACCTTAGAATCTATACTGGGCCTTGCGCCCACGGATGTATGCACCAGTCACTTAGTTCTTTTTCCAATGCTTTTTATTAAACAATTTGAGCAGTAGAGGGATGGAGGGTTAGGGGAAAGTTCAGATACCTTGTGCAGATCACTGAGGAACTTGAGATCCCGGAGACAAGTACACTTCAGTCAACTGATCTTGCTCACCCGGATAGGCCTCTCTCACCGGCCTAGCAGCCGGAATGATGCACGGACAAATGTCTCTGCCACAGACTTGATGAGAATAATAGTTGAACAATCCTCTGACACAGGATTTAGTAATAGTAGCGAACACATCAACACAGTATCAAAAGTTCCTTTAAGCCATCCGGCAGTACTGTGAGGTAGATTGGTTAGGATGCATCCTCCAATTGAGTCACCAGGCTCCTCTTGAGATACCAGCCTTTCGCTCGGTCCTCTCCAAGATGAGTCCTCCCCTGGATCCTTCAATTGCGCGGCTTCTTCCCGCAGGACAGACAGCACAGGACCACCTCTGAACCAGTAGGCCCCAGACAGCTTCTGGGCCTACTTGCAGTCACGTAGCCTCAGGCCAGCAGGGCCCCGAGGCAGAAGAGGAGTTGTCACATACCTTAGGCCAGGTGGGCCATGAGGTGAGAGAGAGAGAAAGATGGCACCTGCCCCTTAAGTATCCTCTCCCACAATGCACAGCGGGGAGACCACTCCCACTGGGCTTTTTCTGGGGAAAAGTACACCCAATACACCTCAGCCTGTTGCTCTTCCATCACTGGCCTGTGGTGACAACGACACCTACAGGTGACAGTGCGGAACTGCGCGCAACACAGCCAACGCTGGAGTAGAGGCTAATTTAGCCAAAATATTGCATCTAAACTATGTACAGAACAGATAACCCACTAAATGTACATGCAAGGGCCTGGTCAACAGGAGCAGGACGCTACACAAGTTAATATTTGACCTAAAAATATATGGTGATTCAGGTTTTCTTTAACATTTTTTCTCCTCATGCTGTTATGTTGAGAAATCTTAATAAACATTTATTTTTACCGACCTTTGGTTGCTTCTTTATAAGGATGATGGACCAATGTGATGTTTGCCCTGGGTTAAAGCATGTCTAAAAACAGCCCTGGCACTGTTTACAATACCTCCCATAAAGGGAGGTATTGCCCTGCAACAAGTTGGCAGCACTCCTTTTAAAAACAATCAAATTAATTTAAAATCATTCCACTTGGAAGAGTATTCAGTATGACCTGGGCATCCAGCCACAGGGGTTTATACCTTTCCAAATTCTTCCTATGCTGTAAAAGAACATTAAAGTGTACCTAAACCCAAGAACAAAAATATAACATATTGCTGCTTACCAGACCTTTGATGTAGTGGCTGTATTCATTTTTCCCCCCTTATTTTTACCTTGAGATCCTGACAATAACATGATTTCCTTTTGACAATGTTTTCTCACCATACTGTATCTATGAAGGAGCAGTATTGTCACCAGGACTGGGCTACAGAACACCTCCCCTTCTCCTCTTTTCCATAACACCAGGCGTAGGTGTTCATTAGTCAGAGACAGCTGGGAACATTGCAACTGATATGAGTGCAGAAGAGACAAACAGCACAGGAAGATGTCAACTCGCAAGAGTTCTAGCAATATTAAGAGCTTTTTGTGTAGTTTTTGAACACATATAACAAAAACATATTTAATGGTATATTTTACAGACTAAAAAGTAACAAGAGCAATTGTTATGCCGCGTACACACGACCATTTTTCTCGTCGGGAAAAATTTAATTTTTTCTCTTTGACGAGAAAAACACCCGTGTGTGGGCTTTCCAGCATTTTTCCCGACGAGAAAAACGGCAAGAATCACGACGAGAAAAATTAGAACATGCTCTAATTTTTCTCGTCGTGATTCACGGCATTTTTTTCCGCGGCAGTTTTCCCATAGGGAAACACTGCCGGGGAGCCTACACACGGTCGTTTTTCACGACCAAAAGAAAAAATGTCAGGAAAACCGGCCGTGTGTAGGGGACCAAGCCGGTTCTCGTTTTTCATGTAGATTTTCTCGGCTGTGTTTTCACCGTCGAGGAAATGATTGTGTAGACGGTATTAGGGTTTACATGCACTTTAAATATGCTACCAATGTGCATAGAAGGTAATAAGATTTTCTATTCAAAATTTACAGACATTATCCTAATCTTCAAAATTGTAACATATTAGTTGTGCCCCTTGCTATATCTCTCAGGAAGGTAAGAAATGAGAAAATTTATTAAAATGCTAATTTTCCTAAATATATGTAGCGGGGTCTCCTTTAAGGCCCCGGGACTACGTCACCCAGAACCCTGTTCGGCACCCAGAGTGCAGTTAGCCACCGCAGAGACTCATGGGAGGGGTTATTTAAGGAGGAAGCGAGGCGGAGCTCGGCCTCTTTGGACACCACGCTGCAAGCAACCAGTCTTCCTGTGCGGATCTGCTGCAGTGCAAGGCCCGAAGCCTGGGGCCTTGCGTGACTTCCGAAGAGCCTTCCACCCCACTGCGGAGCCTGGGTGGATCCTGTCTTGTTGAGTGAGGACATCAGTTAGATCGGGGACCCGATCGTGGCAGACGCTGTGTGCGGATACACAGCAGGTGGAAGTCCCGGACTGGGATCGCAACCAGAGTGGTGAGCGGGCACCTGCCCAGACCAATAGACTGTGTCGTGTTCAGGCCTATAGAACTGCATAGGCCCACAGTTCGTTATCTGCTGTTCCACGGGGGGGACCGGTAGCAGGACAGAGTTGAAGTTTCAAGTTACTGCCTGTTGTGGATTACAAACTAAAATTTCATCAAGTGCACCACCGAAAGCTGGCATGCGAAGAAATTCTTATAGGAAGTGACTGAGATTTACTCCATGTCAGGCCTGACTCGGGTGGGGAGATAATATATTGTTTAGTGCGCCATAGGGCGCGCACACCATAATAGCTACGCGTGGTGTAGTACCGCGCAGCGCCATTATAGTGTGCTGAATTGATGGCTGCAGGGCTCTGCAAGCCAGTTGCATGTGTGATGTTATACCTATGCTATTTACTATAAGAGTAAAACCATTATAATCAATCTCTCGCCTTAGTGTGTTGTCTTACTGCTTAGAGATTAATTCTTGCAATACAATTGAATGTGGTATAAGTATAGCCCTAGACTAACTGTGCCAGCGGGGGTCGAGTAAGATTGCCGGAGGTTGGCGGTACTACACACAGGGCCCGAAAACAAACCAGCGGCTCTCTTAACTGGGGGTAGCGCTACACGTGGGGGCTCTTGAGCCTGGGATCCTGTTGCAGCAAGTAACGCGCCAAAAGTACCAGCATGGACCCACTAGAAGTAGGACAGTGGTGTAAAACTGTCAACATAGATCCAGCCGGGGTAGTAGTCATAGAACTCCCAGGGATATGGCAAGAAGAAGCGGTGAGGCAGCTGGTGATGTCACCATATCAGAAAGCATGGGTGGTGGATGTCAGCACGAATTCCTCACTGACCCACGCATTGTTGGAGTGGAAGGACGGAGTCCCAGAGCATTTTAAGAATCCAAGCGTAGAAGCTATGGATGACCAGACTTATAGCCTGATACACGCGCTGCCAGTTGAGCCAGGAGAACGGTCTCAGACACCGAAACTGTCTCCATCACCCTCTCCAAAAGAAGCAAGACACTTAAAAAGGGAAAGTCCCGGGTCGCCATCCACCATTCTTGGCGCAGAGTTGTGCGCGGTCCTGGGGGAACTTGTGGCACAGTGTAAGAAAGATCCTACAGATTGCCAGATGTCAGGATACAGAAAGCTTAGAATATTCTCAGGGAGGAAACCTGTACCCTCAGGTGAAGAGGGGTTCGAGGAGTGGTTAGACGGTGCCACTCAGGCCCTAGAAGAATGGGAAGTCCCAGACCACAGAAAGAAGCAGAGAATTGCTGAGAGCTTGAAGGGGCCTGCTCTAGAGGCCATACGCAATCTCAAGATGAGTAAGACAGACTGTAATGCGCAGGACTATCTGGACATCCTGCAGAATGTGTTCGGTGGAACAGAGAAAATCACTGAGCTCACTTACCAGCTGGAGCACTGCTACCAGAAGACAGGAGAGAAGCTGTCAGAGTTCATGAGGCGCCTGGATAAGATCCTGCATAAGATGATCCTTAAGAAGGGGATTGACCCGCGGAAGGTGGATGAGGCCCGTGTTCAGCAGGTGATGAGAGGATCTCAGCCCCTGGACCCCATCGCACTGGCGCTACGCACCAGACAGGACGGGAAGAGCCTGGAGTACCCTGACTTGATCCGAGTGGTCAGGGAGGAAGAAGCTATGCTGGAGGAGAAGAAGAGGAGCCTACCAGTTGAGTCTGTAAATTCTCCTCCAGTGATGGTCAGGACGGCCATGACCCTGGAAAGAGACTCAGAGGTGGATACCTTGAAGTCACAGATGTCCCAAGTGTTGGGGATGCTGACCTCCCTGATGGAAAAGAAGTCAAGGGAACCAGAGAGGGAAAGTCCAAGGAAGGAGCTGTTTCCCAACACCTCAGCGCCTGCATCCCTGGAAGATTGGGGGGATGTGATTTGTTTCAATTGCGGAGGAGCTGGCCATTTCGCCAAAGTGTGTGCCAGCCCGAAGAAAAAAAAAATGAATAACCGCAAGCCGCCGGAAAACTTCAGCGGGCCCCGGTGAAGGAGTCAACCGGGTGCCCATCATCTCCAGTGAGCTCCAAACTGAATGAGAAGCACATGAAAAGGGTGGAGAAGACCCCTCAGAAGAAACGCAAAGTTCCTCAGAAGGAACGCACCCCAAAGAAAGAGAGTAGTGTCCCTCAGTGGGTAGTTACACCCACCAAAAGGAGGGAGATCAATGCATACCAGGCCCAAGAGAGGCTTAAGTCCAAAGAAAAATGGAAGAAAGAAAGCCAAAAGGGACAATGCAAAGAGACCCCTACGAAACGATATCCAGAGAAGCTGATGGGTCCCTCCCCGATAGTACCAGTTCAAGTGGAGGGAGTCTACACAAGAGCCATATTGGATACTGGGGCGCAAGTGACCCTGTTGTACCGGGACTTTTATGACAAGCATTTAAGTCACCTACCCATCCAGAAGATTGAAGAGTTGGAGATATGGAGGATTGGGACAGAGAGTTTCCCTTATGATGGCTATCTGCCTATAAAACTGACTTTTGACCCGTCCATAGCCGGAAAGGCTGAAGTGTTCGACACCTTAGCTGTGGTGTGCCCCCGACCGCCTGGAGCTAGCAAGAGTTCCTTGATAATAGGGACGAACACGGATCTGGTCCGAAGACTTCTGGCCCCTTTGACAAGAAGGAAAGACCCCACAGCCACTGAGGTCCACCCAATGTTGAAGACAGCCTACAAACGGCTGATCCTGGAACAGCAGGCCCCGGAGGAGGGGGTAGGGAAGGTCTGGAGGCTTGGAAGAAGGGGAATAGTGCTACAGCCCGGTGAAGTAACCTGCTTGAAAGCCACAGTGAAACTCACTTGGGAGCAGCCTGGCCCTTTTGTCATGTTGGAACCCGACCCAAGGGAAGAACATTCGGGCCTAGAAGTAGTCCCAGAAGTGGTCCCAGTGAGGGCCCTGAAGAAGGCTCATTGTAAAGTGCCTGTGAGCGTCAGAAATACCACGGATGGTCCCATGGAAATCCCAGCTAGGCTGTTACTGGGCCGAGTGAGCCCAGCTACCCCAGTTGCTTCGCCAGATGTGGAGAAGACAGATGGAGAAAGTACTTTATGGGAGAAAATTTCCATGGAGAATCCAAATCTGCCCAGGGCTTGGAAGGAGAGAGCCAAGGCCCAGTTGGCCAGGTGGGAAAGGATCTTTTCCCAGGACGAGTTCGATGTGGGGTGTGCTAGGAGTGCCACCCATCGGATCCGCCTCCAGGAAGACAAACCCTTCAGGGAAAGGGTTAGGCGGGTTCCGTTAGCAGACCTCGAAGACTTGAGGGAACAGCTCGCCGAGCTCAAGCGAACAGGGGTGATTCAAGAATCTAGAAGTCCCTATGCCTCCCCTATAGTGGTGGTCCAGAAGAAGAATGGATCACTGAGGCTGTGCATAGACTATAGGACCCTCAACAGGAGAACCATACCGGACCAGTATACCACTCCAAGGATAGAGGATGCCCTACAGAGCTTGTCTGGAGCCAAGTGGTTCAGTGTTATGGACCTCAAAAGCGGGTACTATCAGATCCCGATGTATCCAGAAGACAAAGAGAAGACGGCTTTCATAACCCCAGTGGGGTTCTTTGAATTTAACCGGATGCATCAAGGTCTGTCTGGAGCTCCAGCCACCTTCCAACGTCTTATGGAGAAGACTGTGGGAGACATGAACCTCATCGAAGTCCTCGTATACTTGGATGACATCATTGTCTTCGGAAGAACCTTGGAAGAGCATGAGGAGAGACTGGAGAAAGTTTTGAAGAGACTGAGTGAGGAAGGACTCAAGCTCTCACCTGAAAAGTGCCAATTCTATCAGTCATCCGTCAACTATCTGGGACATATAGTGTCTTAAGATGGGGTAGCCATAGACCCCGAAAAATTGGAGGCAGTCACCTCCTGGCCCAGGCCCACCACGGTGACGGAGCTCAGATCCTTTCTGGGGTCCTGTTCCTATTACAGGAGGTTTGTGGAGGGATTTGCTCGGATAGCCTTGCCTCTGAATGAGCTGCTAAAGACGGAGGGGGAGGAGGATGACACAGGCCCCAGAAAGCCAGGGGAGTCAGTCAAGGACCAGGAACGAGAAGTGTGAGAATGCCTTTCAGATGTTGAAGAAGACATTAACCACTGCCCCTGTCCTGGCCTACGCAGACCCTAAGAAGCCTTATGAACTTCATGTAGATGCCAGTCATGATGGTTTGGGAGGAGTGCTGTACCAGGAGCATGAAGAGCAACTGAGGCCTGTTGCGTATGTGAGCAGAAGTCTGACTTCCCCCGAAAAGAACTATCCTACCCATAAGTTGGAGTTCCTGGCCCTTAAGTGGGCGGTAGTTGACAAACTCAGAGACTATTTATATGGGGCGGAATTCACAGTGAAAACAGACAACAACCCCCTTACCTATCCCTTCACCACAGCAAAGTTGGATGCCACAGGACATAGGTGGCTGGCGGCGCTGTCCGCCTTCGACTTCGGCCTGAAGTACAGACCTGGGGCTGGAAACCGAGATGCAGACGCTTTGTCTAGAAGATCTCACGTCCCCACTTGCAGTACAGAAGACTGGGCCCAAGTGGCACCCGACGGGGTGCGGGCCCTCTGTCAAGGGGCTGAACTTCAAGCCAGTGGCGGCTCAAGAGCAGAAGAGATAGGGGTTACCATAGTAGGAGTTCCCAAGCAATACTGTGGAGTAACCCAACTGGGGGAAGATAACTTACCAAGACTATCTAAGAAGGAGCTGAGATCCGACCAGTTGGAAGATCCTATGGGGAGATTGGTCCTAGAGGCCCTGGAGAATCAGGACCCGAATAGGCTCTCACGCCACCCCTCAAAGGAAGAGTGGGACAAGTTACAGGTGCATCAGGGAGTGGTCTACCGAAGGGGCCCCTCTGATGACCTAGAAGACAAATGGCAGCTGTTCTTGCCGGAGAAGTACAGAGAGACAGTCCTGGTTGCCCTGCACGACAACCATGGCCACCTAGGGGCGGAAAGGACTTTCCAACTCGTTAGGGACCGTTTCTTTAGGCCCTGCATGAGGGCTGAAGTTGAAGAATACTGCCACTCATGTGCACGATGCATCCAGAGGAAGACGTTACCTCATCAAGCTGCCCCAATGGGCCATCTGCAAAGCCAAAGCCCACTTGACCTGGTATGCATTGATTTCCTCTGCCTCAAACCCGACCTGAGTGGACTAGGAAATGTTCTGGTAGTAACCGACCATTTCACCCGGTATGCCCAAGCCTTTCCAACCAAGGACCAGAAGGCTTCCACCGTGGCCAAAGTGCTGATGGAGAAATACTTTGTACATTATGGGCTACCACAACGGCTCCATTCAGATCAGGGAAGGGATTTTGAAAGTCGATTGATCCGGAAACTCCTGGATTCTTTGGGGATCAAGAAGACAAGGACTACTCCCTATCATCCCCAAGGTGATGCTCAGCCGGAGAGGTTCAACCGAACCCTGCTCAACATGCTGGGGACCCTAAGTAGTAAATAGAAGCAGCATTGGAGCAACCACATAGCGGCAGTTGTGCATGCATACAATAGCACCACCAGTGATGCTACAGGATACTCACCCTATAGACTCATGTTCGGGAGAGAAGCAAGACTACCCGTAGATCTGGCTTTTGGCACTTCCATAGACCATTGTTCTGCTGCTTCCCACAAGGGATATGTCGATAGGCTTAGACACAATTTGAAATTGGCCTATGAACAGGCCCAGGCGGCCTTCGAGCAAAGGGGGGCCCGCAACAAGAAAAATGTTGACTTAAAGGTTAGGATCCAAGATCTACAACCTGGAGATAGAGTGTTGTTGCGAAATTTGGGGATCCCTGGAAAAGACAAGCTTGCAGACAGATGGAGACCTGAACCTTATGTTGTTTGCAAAAGACTGCCGGGCCTACCCGTCTACAGACTTAAACCAGAAGGAAAGGTGGGGCCACTAAAGACCTGGCACCGGAACCACCTACTTCCACTAGCGGAGGCAGTTCGGATACCTCCTGTGGCGGATTCCCCTGAACCAACTTCCATCCTGGATACTCTCAGACCGAACACTCGATCTCAGACCCCTCGAATTGGGGATACAGAGACCTCGGAGATGAATGAAGATGAGGGAGAAGAACTTGACTGGCTTTGGCCTTCACAGGCCCCAGGAACCTCTGCTATTGATCTTCCACCTGAAGAAGACACCATAGATCAGACACTGAATGCAGAAGCCACTGAGTTCATTCCATCCAGTCCTTGGTCGGATTCTTGGGAAAGTGCTTGTGACTTACCGCCTGAAGAAGATCCAAGGGAGTCCCTGTACCTCCCTGCCCCGGAGTCCAGTGCTCCTGAACCAGAAGTAATTCCTGAGTTGGTTCCAGAGGAGGAACCTGTTCTAACAGAAAGCCCAAGAGGACAGAGGAAGCGAAGAGCCATAAAGCCTCCTAGAAGATTAACTTACCCACAGATGGGGAGAAGTGCGGAAGACACTGTGGTTACTGCTAGAAGGAGTATGGAACAGCCTGACCCTCCCACTGTTCATTTGGTGGGGGGCAACCCCAGCTCACTCTCTGGCACAGTTAGGCAGGACACTGATGATAGTGTGGCCTGTGGGCAGGGGAGTTCACCACCTCGGTTTTGGTGGGAATTTCCTCTGCCAACATCATACGAAAGTTTGATTGATGTTGTACGTTCTGTGATTTAAGTTTATGTTATCTTTGGGGACCAAAGAGTTTAAGTGGGGTGAGTGTGTAGCGGGGTCTCCTTTAAGGCCCCGAGACTACGTCACCCAGAACCCTGTTCGGCACCCAGAGTGCAGTTAGCCACCGCAGAGACTCATGGGAGGGGTTATTTAAGGAGGAGGCGAGGCGGAGCTCGGCCTCTTTGGACACCGCGCTGAAAGCAACCAGTCTTCCTGTGCGGATCTGCTGCAGTGCAAGGCCCGAAGCCTGGGGCCTTGCGTGACTTCCGAAGAGCCTTCCACCCCACTGCGGAGCCTGGGTGGATCCTGTCTTGTCGAGTGAGGACATCAGTTAGGTCGGGGACCCGATCGTGGCAGATGCTGTGTGCGGATACACAGCAGGTGGAAGTCCCGGACTGGGATCGCAACCGGAGTGGTGAGCGGGCACCTGCCCAGACCAATAGACTGTGTCGTGTTCAGGCCTATAGAACTGCATAGGCCCACAGTTCGTTATCTGCTGTTCCACGGGGGGGGGGGGGCGGTAGCAGGACAGAGTTGAAGTGTCCCCTCCCCAGTATAGTGTTTCAAGTTACTGTCTGTTGTGGATTACAAACTAAAATTTTATCAAGTGCACCACCGAAAGCTGGCATGCGAAGAAATTCTTTTAGGAAGTGACTGAGATTTACTCCATGTCAGGCCTGACTCGGGTGGGGAGATAATATGTTGTTTAATGCGCCATAGGGCGCGCACACCATAATAGCTACGCATGGTGTAGTACCGCGCAGCGCCATTATAGTGTGCTGAATTGATGGCTGCAGGGCTCTGCAAGCCAGTTGCATGTGTGATGTTATACCTATGCTATTTACTATAAGAGTAAAACCGTTATAATCAATCTCTCGCCTTAGTGTGTTGTCTTACTGCTTAGAGATTAATTCATGCAATACAATTGAATGTGGTATAAGTATAGCCCTAGACTAACTGTGCCAGCGGGGGTCGAGTAAGATTGCCGGGGGTTGGCGGTACTGAACACAGGGCCCGAAAACAAACCAGCGGCTCTCTTAACTGGGGGTAGCGCTACATATAGTTTAAAGATGTACTATTGCGGACCCTTTGTGTAGAAATGTATCACGCAACCTCTATATTTTGAGCAGCACTATGCATTTTTTTATTTTATTTTTGTCATATAATATAGCATGTGCGCAAATTCTTGTGGTCATTGTTTACAATATATTATTATCATTGCTAGGCTACACAGCATAATGCGACCACTCTCCCTTGAACCAAAATAATAGTATCCAGCTACACTGATGGGTGACTAAACTAACAATATCCAATGTCACTAAATAGCTTAGTCAGATTACCAGATTGTGGCCAATCCTGCCCCCAACAGGCAAAACAATAAGGTAGACAACCATTTAAAAGACATTGATATAAGTATAAAAAAAAAAAAAAAAAAAGTAACACTTCAAATGGCAAAACATCTGTGAAAACCTGACCATCACACGTATATGTGCTTTTTGTAAAAAAATATGAAGTGACCCACCCCCTTGGCTTTATTCTTCTGGGAAATCCACAAATTTATATTAGGGTTGAGGTCGGGGCTGGCTCTGTGCAGACCACTCAAGTTCATTAACACTTAGCTTTGTGCACAAGGACACAGTCATGTTGGAAAAGAAAAGGACCTTCACCAGACTGCTGTCAGGCCAGAAGTGCACAATTGTCTAAACTGCCTTTGTATACTGTAGCATCAACAGTAATCATTGGAAACACCTGAACCCCAACATTTGAAAGGGTGTCCACTTACTCTACCATATATTGTATTTTAAGGTTCAAACTAAACTGAATTGTAAAAAAAAAAAGGAATAAAGATGATATTTCATTTTACAATTTTACATACAGTATTTCAAGATAGAAGTCATCAGGCGCCTAGGGTGAAGATGCCAAACTGCACTCCCCCCCCCTTTCCCATTACACCAGGCAGAGGAGGGGGGGGGACTGATAGTGGTGCAAATCACGCTCTGCTCTGAAATAGTGCCAGTGGTTGAGGCACACTGCAGCAAATTTAAGAGTTTAGTAGCGATCCACATTCTGTGCCACAGTAAATTATGGGTCTTTCACTGGCAGGAAGGAGAAGAAATGCTCTGGCATCAGTGTAAGGAGAAAATGTCTGTCCATAAGTGGTGTCACTAGAAGGAAAAACATTCCCTGGTATCGGTAGGGTTTTAGGAAAGAAAAAACGCCCCATCATTGGTGGTATTATTGGAAGGAAAAAAATGCCCCTGTATCAGTGATATCACTAAAAGCAAAAGTGAGTGTGAAAAAAAAGACATTCGCTGCTCATTGGTGGGACAAAAAAATGTTGCTATGTCACTGGGTGGACAAACTTTGCTGTATTAGTGGTGTCAGTTTGAGAAGGGTGGAATAAAGGAAGGAAGCTAAGAGGCTGGAAGTGGCAGTTGCTTGTGGAATGCATTAGATTGTATGGCTTTAACATCTTGCCGACCACCCGCCATCATTATACTGCGGCAGGTCGGCTCGTTCCCGCAGACCGTCGTAGCTGTACGTCGGTCCCTGTAACCAGGATAGCGGGCGCTAACGATAGTGGGCACGAGAGGCAGAACAGGGACATGTGTGTGTAAACACACACATATCTGCTCTGTGAGGAGAGGAGGTGCAGATCGTGAGTTTCTACAAGCTGAGAACCACGATCTGTTATTTCCTATAGTGAGTCCCATCCCCCCACAGTTAGAACACACATTAGGGAACACAGTTAACCCCTTGATCCCCCTAGTGTTAACCCCTTCCCTGCCAGTGACATTTACACAGTAATCAGTGCATTTTTATAGCACTAATCGGTGTATAGATGCCAATGGTCCCAAAAATTGGTCAAAAGTGTCCGATATGTCTGCCATAATGTCGCAGTCCCGATAAAAATCGCAGATCGCTACCTGTACTAGTAAAAAAAAAAAAAATGCCATAAATCTATTCCCTATTTTTTAGACACTATAACTTTTGCACAAACCAATCAATATATGCTTTTTGCGATTTTTATTACCAAAAATATGAAGAAGAATACATATCGGCCTAAACTGAGAAAAAAATTTGCTTTTTAAAAACAAAATCGGGGCTATTTATTACAGCAAAAATGACTAAATATTGTGTTTTCTTCAAAATTGTCGCTCTTTTTTTGTTTATAGCGCACAAATTAAAAACCGCAGAGGTGATCAAATACCACCAAAAGAAAGCTCTATTTGTGGGAAAAAAAAGGACGTCAATTTTGTTTGGGTACAGCGTTGCCGTATTGCAAATAATGGCCCGGTCATTGAGCAGCCAATTCTTCCGGGGCTGAAGTGGTTAAGAAAAAAGAGCTGAAGGGTTTTGAGAGAGGTAGGATAAGAGTCTCCAGGCTTTGAGGAGTTCTGGAGCAGAGTTGCTCCTAGCAGCCTCTTTGTACTCACAAACAATATAGACCTCTTTCTCAACGTAGCACCCACCTACTTTGCAGCAGGTGACCATACTGAGAAGGAGGTCCATTCTCAGTGGGAGCACTTTTTCTCCGCACTCTCTCCACCCACAGGTAGGCTGCTATCGATGAAAGGAGAGAAGAAACTTGCCTCAAGCAGTTATCCTGACTCCTACTCTGCCTGACAGGAGTTATACTGCTGTCACTGTCAGTCAGGCAGCTGGAGAATGGAGTGATAGCAAGTTCCCTGGACCCCCCCCCCCCCATCATCATAAAAACACTGCACCTGGGCCAGCTGCCCCTTTTTCAACCCCCCCCCCCAATGAAAAAATTATATATTGTCCTTTGGACAAGTACAGAAAATATGTGCTGATATTGCCAGAAATGCAGTATCCTTGTCACTTCTTGTGAATTTAGCTAAAGTCGCATACAATGTTTTGTTCCTATCAAGCTATATTTTTTAATGGAGATAAAGAGGGGAAAGTGTGTTTGCAGTTTAACTGAATAGGCTGACTGATCAGACAGAGAGTAACTGTAACTTGCAATTTACTAAATAGGTTAAATAGGTAAAATGAAAATAGGTTCAGGATGGCAAGGACATGCATACACTGCAGAATAATGAAAGTTGCAGAAACATGGCCACTTTATAGCAATGTCTCTGTGGCTCCGTCAAGGTAACATTTGGCTGAATAGGATATTCTCTATAAGACCACGGTTATGACATCAATAAGACAAAGTGAGACAGTTTCAAATATAAATGTTCAGCCCTGTGTATGTCCATCCCTGTGTATTTTCAGTCCTCTGGAACTCACAGCCTGCACAATAACAACCAAAGGCACTTTTTGGCCCAGCCACCTGCATCCTATAAACCAATAATTCTGTGCAGTCCCTGCTGCATGATGTCTTTTGTTGCTGGAACGCAAGTGTCCCCTGCCACCCCGGGCATGATCCTGTATACGACCAACTGAAAATCAAGCTGGGAATGATTACTTCCAAAAAAAATGTTCAGAACACAAACAGCTACTGGTGGCTCACAAACAGCATCCCTCTCAATGAAGTCCAAGGTAGCTCTGGTAACACAGGTAAACAGCTATAGGGATCCAAGGCCCAAGGGCAAAAAGCTACTCCACTGGAACTAGAATACTCTGGTACCAATTGGGGGGGGGGGAGGATGTCTCTCCTCACACTAACTGAGTTTTCCTGAAAAAAATGTGTGCTTTTAGGCTTCAGCCCAACTGCTTGCATGTTGGTTCTAACAGTGAAGGGCCTCTCACCTGGCTACAGATCACTCGCCCAGCTAGCTCTACTTCTTTAGCTGTGGCCTCTCTGAGCTCCTGAGGGAGGGAATATGATGAATTTATTCTTCTGGGCTTGTCCAGAAACCAAGGGAATTGTGGGAAATAGAGTTAAAGGGGCCTATGGCTCCATCTGAGTAGGTGAGTCAGTGGACTCTCTGCTACCATATTCCAAATCAAGAAAGCAACCTAGTGACAACTATCGCTCCCATATAGCAACAATGGTGTGAGTGTTGTCATCCAAGGACAAGGAGTGTGTAATTTTCAGAAATACTAAGAAAAACAAGCCTGGAAAAAGAGGGAAAACAAAAGCAGACACCACATCTAATTACTGTTAAGCTGCTATATATTACATTTTTGTTTTTGAGTTTAGATATTCTTTAACTGTGATAAAGACAGACAAATACTGATATCAATGTAGCACACAGACCCTTGCGCTCTATCCATTTTGCAGTAAGGCACACCTGCTACTTGCCCGTTGTCCAACTCCAGATATGGAGAGGCGAGCGGTGTTAGATTTTTGGGCCTTGCAGCAAATTACCTCTCCAGAGTGAATCCCTGGACTTCGTTGTCTAGGCGAAAGTCCTTTTTTCTTGTAATAAAGCCAATGTCCACACAAGTGTAAAACCTAAGCAGCAAGGTTTTATTCTTTTCTTAAGGTAGAACTTGGAAGAGAGAGAGAGTAGAAATGACAAACTAGGGGAAGGTTCAGGCACACAACACTTAGAGAACACTTTCGTTGCCACTCAAGCCTGAGTGGGTATTGCTCACCCGGATAGTCCCTATGAGAGCGGTCCTAGCAGCCGGAGTGGAGCACGGATATCAGAGATGATAGATCCCCCTTTAGGTAGGTCTCCAGGCCTCTCCCCGAGATAGCAGTGCCGTCGCTATCTCTGCCAGGACTGATCTTCCCCTGAAACTCCTTCCCTAAAGATGGGCCCCCTTTAACCGGGCAGCCTGGGATCCCTCTCCGAAACGTAGGAGAGCTGGGCCTACTATACAGCAGTAAAGCCTCGGGCTGAAGGTGCCCGAGACCAATCACACGCGCCCCGTGCCATGAGGGCCACGAGACACACTCACTGGACCAGAAGTCCCCCCAAACTCCTTGGGGTCCCCCTGGAATCGTCCCACGTCTAATGGCGTCTGCCCCTTTTGTACCCTATCCCAGCATGCTCAGCAGGTAGACCACGCCCACTGCATGGCTGCCGGGAGGGGACACCCAATGGTGCTGCGATACCCCCTGCGGTTCAACCTGAGCCGAAGATGACAGCGCCACCTTCAGGCAACAGGGAACTATACTGCCAGGCAGCATCGTACCCAGAGCAGAAGCAATTTGATATATAAACAGGTCTGAGCCAAACTATTAGCTCAGACCACCCCTAAATTTGCACATATAGCGTCCCATGAATTGGGATGGGCGCTACATCAATTTTTAGGATGCTGCCTTTTCCTTATTTTCAAAGAAATCAAAATGAGCATAAGCCACATTATAATTCCACACATGTTCTATTTGTTTAAATAGGTAGTACACAGAGGGACTGGTTCCAAAGTTTTCCATGATCTGTACATTATTAACAGTGCTTTCTATGTTAATGCTTTCTTTTGTAGTGGCTTGCAATATCTTATGCCACAGGAGGGGAAGGTGCTGGTTGTGCATCGCTATCATTTTCACCTCATTACTCTGGAGCCGCTGCTTTCAGAAAGCTGATATCCTCTTTACATTTTTACAGATGCTTCTAGTTTACCAGTTCATGACTGCTCGGTGAAGAAGGACTTCCTGCCACTAAACTGCTTGCTGGCATGGAAGGTGAATTTCAAAAGCCCAGCAGAAAGCAAACCTTTGTGGCAAACATTTGCCTTCTTTCTGAGGACTGAAAAAAAAATAAAAGCTATGTACACACACCATGAACTAACAGTCAGCATATTGAAGTCTGACTAGTGTGGCCAAGAGTAAATGACATAGTAATATTTCCGAGGATGTATGATGCATGAGCCTTCATTATGCAAATGTTCTCACATCCCACAAAAAAGGTGAGAGCTGAAAACTGCTAGCACTACTGAAGACTGTAAGTGAGGCAATATCTGCCAACAATTACAACATAAGGAGCCTTATTTAAGAAAGTTGATGGCAAGGTGCAGCAAGTATTACAACCATTTAACAATCTTCTATTATTGTTCTAAATGACATTTGTTGGTTGCAATGGATTACTGTACATGATTGCTCCTCATAATGCAATAAATAGTTGTATATCCTAATGCGAACATGACCTAGCAAAAATGTTTTTAAGCTAACACTAGTGCTGCAGGGGAGGCACCTTAGCCTTCAGATTCGCTAAGGTGCCTCGAAGACACTCCCAGCTGGGTGGGGTGGGTGTAACGCGCGTTCAGAGCACCCGGAAGTGACATCAACAGTTCCCGAGTTCCCGAGTGTCTCTGAGTGTGTCCGAGTTCTCCAGGAAGTGCTGGGAGTAGGGATGAGCCGAACACCCCCGGTACGAACAGGCAAAAAATTTGTTCGAATACTCAAACACTCAACACTCAAACACTCAAACACCGTTAAAATCTATGGGACACGAACATGAAAGATCCAAAGTGCTAATTTTAAAGGTTAATATGCAAGTTATTGTCATAAAAAGTGTTTGGGGACCCGGGTCCTGCCCCAGGGGACATGTATCAATGCAAAAAAAAAGTTTTAAAAACTGCAGTTTTTTCGGGAGCAGTGATTTTAATAATGCTTAAAGTGAAACAATAAAAGTGAAATATTCCTTTAAATTTTGTACCTAGGGTGTGTGTATAGTATGCCTGTAAAGCAGCGCATGTTTCCCGTGTTTAGAATTGTCCCTGCACAAAATGTATTTTCTGAAGGAAAAAAAGTCATTTAAAACCACTCGCGGCTATAATGAATCCCTGGGTCCCCGGCAATACAGATAAAAGTCAATGAAAAAAACGTCAGCGCCCCCCCCCCAGTACATTACCAGACCCATTGGGTCTGGTATGAATATTAAGGGGAACCCCTGCTGTTTTTTTCAATGACTTTTATCTGTATTGCCAGACCCGATATTTATTAATACCGTAGATGCAGTAGTTTTAAATTACTTTTTTTCCTTCAAAAATGACATTTTGCGCAGGGAACCAAAATTTAAAAAACAAATGCGTGGGGGTCCCCCCAAAATTCCATTACCAGGCCCTTCAGGTCTGGTATGGATATTAAGGGGAACCCCGAACCAAAAAAAAAAAGCGTGGGGGTTATCTATCAAGAATTCACCTATCCGACGAATTACCTCACTGTTATATGGTGAAGGAATATATACAGATCCCAATATAAAATCTATAGAGAATAATTTACACACTAACAAAATATATCTACCCAGTGGATCCAACAACACTTGCCTGCAGGAAAACTGTATTTTAGAAGAAATTTGTATACTTTTACCTCTAGCATATGTGGAGTATACAGCGTGATACTGAGTTGGGTACGTTTTATTTTGCAAAAGATTAACTGTATCTCAAGTTAAGTGTGTCTCCTGCAGGAAAACTATTGATGGTGAGTATTGCCCCAGTGTATCGAACATAGCCCTCTTTTTAGTATGATCTTTCTCCTTCTCACTGCAGTATTTGTGTAATCATCTCCCGGTCCCCCTGTATTTTGTATTGCCGTAATAATTTTTATATGAATAAATGGTTGTGGAACGAATTATCTGAGTTTCCATTATTTCTTATGGGGAAATTTGTTTTGAAATACAAGTGCTTTGGATTACAAGCATGTTTCTGGAACAAATTATGCTTGCAAACCAAGGTATTACCATATATATATATATATATATATATATATATATATAAAATGTTATTTTAAATATGGTAATCTGTAAACCATTTTTGCCAATTTTCAGCAGCACTCTTTCCAAAATTAACAATTTATGTGCAATTGCAGTATCAGTGTAGCATGCTTTAGCGCACTATATAGGTCATTGCTTTTTTTTAAGAAGCCATGTATCCACCTGTTTATTATTTCTCCCCCGAACACAGACGGTCAGTGATATTTTCCCTTAACAAACCCGGTAATACGGAATTACTTTCAGGCAGTTTATTGCTAGGTCACAAGACCTGAAAGAGTTAATAGTAACAGGGAAGGGGACACAGATCCTTTGCTAGAAAAAAACGACATTCCAAACTTTCTCGACCCACTCAAAGCCATAATCCCCTGCAGCTGGAGCACAAGCTCACCACCAGCACATAGCTAATGCATTTTTCAAGAGCTAGTCACTGGTCACAGTTGTAAAGTGGCCCGGTCAGTTCTCTATTCACTGGAAACTGACCATGCTTTGAACTCACAGATGGGCATTTCCAGTCTTTTCAGAACTGCTAAATAAAAACGTGGCCTTTAATCCACCCACCTGCAAATAAAAAAACAAACTTGAGAAGCTAATCAGATATTAAAGCAGAACCCCAGGCACAATTCCTAATCTCAGGATCTCAATTATACGCTCACATTTTGCAGGCATCCATCACATTGATTGTTCAACACCATTTGTCCACTCAAGCCTCGTACACACGGCCGAGATTCTCGTCAAAAAAAACATGTCGTTTTTTTCGACGAGATTCTTGGACAAGAAACTTGTCCCGGCCGAATGTACACACGCTCGATTCAAAGAACCCGCGGTTCTTTGAATGGAGCGAACGCGGTGACATCATCGAATACGACGAGCATGCGCTCATCACATTCGATGCCGTCGCCGCCATCTTGTATACCCTACCTATGCCTAGGAAGCTACCGCGCATGCGTTGAATTAATTTCGAACATGCGCGGGCTTCCCGGAGGACAGGTAAGTGTACACACACTCACTTTTCTCGTCGAGAAACAGGCTGACGAGAATCTCGACGAGAAAATAGAGAGCAGGTTCTCTATTTTCTCGTCGAGATTACTTGTCGGTTTTCTTGACGGGAAACCATACACACGAACGAATTTCTTGGCAAGAAATCTCTGCCAGCAAGTTTCTTGCTGGTTCTTGTCGAGAAACTCGGTCGTGTGTACGAGGCCTAAATCACGGAAATGTTTTTCATTCATCTGGTCAGTGACTATTGTTGAAAAATGTTTGCTGTATTAGGCCAGCTTCACACTGAGCCGCAGTCACGTTAACGCAGTGGTCATCAACCCTGACCACAGGGCCCACTAACAGGCCAGGTTTGCAAGATAACTGAAATACATCACAGGTGATATAATTTGCTGCTCAGTGATTGCAGTATTCTAGTCTGCATCTCCCCAGGGTAATACACAAAACCTGGCCTGTTAGTGGGCCCTGAGGACAGGGTTGATGACCACTGCATTAGCGCTAAATTGCCGCTCGTTTTAGTGGCGCTTTAGCACTGTTTAAGTGGTGCTTTTCGGACGCTAGCGGGGCACTTTTAACCCCCGCTAGTGGCCAAAGAAGGGGTTAAACATGCACGTGTTACGGCACATCTGAAACCCTTTTCAGGCCATTCATTTCAATGGGCAGGGCGTTTTGGGAGTGCTGTATACAGCGCTCCCAAACCGCCCCAAAGATGCTGCTTGCAGAACTTTTCCTAGCGTCCCGCAAGCGCACCGCCCCAGTGTGAAAAGTCACACTGAAAGGAATGGCGTTATTTAGAGGCTATTTCTATCGCTAAAACATACCTCCTAACAATCCCGGTTTGCCCGGGACAGTCCTGCAATTGGCAGCTCTGTGACAGTCCCAGGCACCTTCATTCCGGGACAATACAGTGTCCCAGAATTACCTCCTGGCCCTGGGCCGATCTGATGACCCCTAAAATAGCCCTTGCATCACCGCTGTCATGCACTGTGGTGGGCCCCTGGCTGGCGGAGACCCCTTTTATGTTATTCTCCGGCCCTTGGCTCACTGCCCAAACTGGTTGCTAGCAACCAGTGACATCGCAAGGAGGAGAGAGGCAGAGGGCCCAGCATCCACAGTGGAGTGCACTTGTTGAGCTAGAGCCCTCCACTACCACCCTCAAATCACACTGCCCTCCACTACCACCCCTCCCATTATACTGCCCTCCACTACCTCCTCCCATCATACTTCCCTCCACTACCCGCTACCCACTACCCCCATATTCCATCATAATGCCCTCCACCACCACCCCTCCCACCATACTGCCCTCCACTACCCCCCTCCAATCAAACTGTCCTCCATTAACTCCCCTCCCATCATACTGCCCTCCACTACCACCCCCCCATCATACTGTCCTCCACTTCCACCCCTCCCATCATACTGCCCTTCACTACCACCCCTTCCATCATAATGCCCTCCACTACCCCTCCCATCATACTGCCCTCCACTACCATCCCTCCCATCATATTGCCCTCCACTACCACACCTCCCATCATACTGCCCTCCACTACCACCCCTCCCATCATATTGCCCTCCACTACTACCCCTCCCATCATACTGCCCTCCACTACCATCCCTCCCATCATACTGCCCTCCACTACCACCCCTCCCATCATACTGCCCTCCACTACCCCCCTCCCATCATACTGCCCTCCACTACCCCCCCTCCCATCATACTTCCCTCTACTACCCCCTCCTATCATACTGCTCTCCACTACCCCCCTCCCATTATACTGCCCTCCACTACCCCCCTTTCCATCATACTGCCCTCCACTGCCACCCCTCCCATCATACTGCCCTCTACTAGCCCCCTCCCATCATACTGCCCTCCTCTACCACCCCTCCCATCATACTGCCCTCCACTACCACCCCTCCCATCATACTGCCCTCCACTACCACCCCTTTCATCATATTGCCCTCCACTACCACCCCTCCCATCATACTGCCCTCCACTACCCCCCTTCCATCATACTGCCCTCCACTACCCCCCCTCCCATCATCATACTTCCTTTGACTACCCCCTCCCATCATACTGCCCTCCACTAACACCCCCTTCCATCATACTGCCCTCCACTACCACCCCTCCCATCATACTGCCCTCCACTACCCACTCCCATCGTACTGCCCTCCACTACCCCCTCCCATCTTACTGCCTTCCACTACCCTCCTCCCATCATACTGCCCTCCACTACCACCACTTCCATCATACTGCCCTCCACTACCCCCCTCCCATCATACTTCCCTCCACTACTACTACATAGCTCATCCCAGAACCCTGCACCCAAAACCTTGCACTATGTACGTAATGCACTCCAAAAGCCTGCATTCTTTTATCCTTTTTTTTTATGAATGTGCTAGGGTTTGTATGTATCCATGAGACTCTTGCTTGTGAAACAATAATAAAAGCATATTTTTTAGGTACAAGGAAGCCTGAGTTTTGTTTAATGATGCCCATTAAGCTCCTCCCACTATCAGACGTTTGACCATGCCCACATTTGCCACGGCACGCTATGCAAGGTAACTTCCTTTCTCAAGTGTCCCTCATTCTGAAGTTAAAAGTAAAACACCTGAAAACTGCCTAAATGTGAAGCTGGACTTTTTGTTTCTATAATGGTCACTCCTCCCCTAGTCTGCTGATTGCACAATGATAAGCAGGTCATCCCTTTGTTTTCTCCTCTTGTGATTTTGTTCAGGGTTAGGCCACTTTCACACATGCAGACCGTTCGATTCATCATTAATTTTTTTAAAGAAGAAACAGGTGAAGTTTACATCAGCTTTTTATCTGTTTTTTATCAGTTTTTACATCAGTTTTTTACATCTTCCAGCTAGAGTCCTTAACCACTTGAGTCCCAGAGCCATTTTTTCATGCAAATACTGACTGTTTGTCCATTTACATCCATTTTTCATCTGATTATTTTTTTTAACGGAAGAAAAAATAGGACTTTGATCCGTTCCAAAAAACTTATGTTGACAAAAGTGGATGTAAAGGGATGTAAATGGGTGATCATTCATTTATATCTGCTTTTCCGTAGAGATGCATTGATGTCCATTTTTCATCCATCAACGGATGGATGAAAAGTGGACAAACGGTCCGCATGTGTGAAAGGGGCCTTAGGCTGATGAGCCTTTGACAAGCAATAGAGCTCTGAACAGCTGAGGGTAATGATCCGCCCTTTCCAGCTTAAGTGCTGGTTCACACTGGGGCGACAAACGCTCCGACATTAGGAGCTCATGTCGCATGACGTGTGAAAATCAATGTTTCCCTATGGGAGCCGTCTTAACTGGTCCGACACATGTCGGTCCGACATTAAAAATTCTCCCTGTACTACTTCTGTCCGACTTTGATCCTACTTCAGCCCATTGACTATCATTGAAGTCGGATCAAAGTCGGATCCTTGTCCTAACCATACGACTTTGGCATCCGACATTGTGATTACAGCAGCAGTAAAAGGAATTTATCTCACCCTGGGATTGTTTTGATTGGTCAAAGGACAAGTCAGACTAGCACAATGTCGGATCAAAGTAGTATCCTGTTCATGAATGTCGGATGGATGTCGGACCAATGTCGGACCAATGTCGGACCAATGTCGGACCAATGTAGGACAGATGTCGCAGAGCAAAGTAGGATGAAAGTCGTGTCGTATAGTGTGAACCCTTAATCTATGCACACTGGGCATTTAACCCTGGTACATGAGATTCAGGCATTTAGGGACAGGCAAAAGGTACAGGTGTATCATCCATCATGTAGTCTGTTAAATTCTTCTTAAATGTGAGGGCTGTATTTGTTTCCTTTTTTAGGCTTCCTTTCATCTATTTTCATCCGTTGATCCAGCCAGTAAATAATGTTTTTTTAGAAGCTCAAGCTCTCCAGCAGAATGTATCAGTTTACATGTGTAAGACAAACTTCTTAAAGCGGTTTTAAACCAAGGCAGTTTTTTTTTCTTACCTACAAGGCAAAGGCATAATGTGCTAGTATGCATAGCATACTAGCAAATTATGTGAACCGTACCTTTAAAACAAAGCCTTCCACTGATGCGATCTCATCGCTGCAAACAGCGCCCATCTTCATCTGGTCTTCCTTCCGGGTTCGCAGACTCCGGCTCTGTGACAGGCCAGAGCTGTTTACATCACCCCCGTGCATGCGTGCGGGAACCACCGGTCATGGCACAGGGCTCTGAAGAAATGGCACGGGCGGGCCGTTCCTTCAGAGTGCATATTTATTTAATGTGATTGTAAAGGCATTATATGCTTTAAGATAAAAAGCTTTTTGTGTGCAGCAGCCCCCCTCAGCCCCCCTAAGGCTACTTTCACACTGGAGCGGGGGGTGCGTTAGCGGTAAGGCAACGCTAGTTTTAGCAACGCTTAACCGTCGTTTTAGCGGGACGCTTTTAACCCCCACTAGCGGCCAAAGAAAGGGTTAAAAGCGCCCATGTTGCGGCGCTGCCTAAGCACTTTGCAGGTGCTTTGGCAGCGCTGCCTATTCCTTTCAATGGGCAGAGCGTGTATACACCGCACACTGCAAATCCATAGGACGAAGGTCAGATGATCTTGTTTGCTTGTATGCTGATTCGCTATGAGCTGCACATGCCACGCCATTTTGAGAACCAGGAAGTGATTGCATTATTGCACAACCAATTACCCACAGGTTTGTAGCTGATAATTGGGGTACTATGTCTATATAAATGCAATGGCCACATCATGTCTATACCCCAGATGATGTCTCCTTAGACGAAATGTGTCGGCACGAGCCTGCTGATGCCATTGTGTTAACCTTCAGTCTTTTTACAAGCGCTTTTTATCTGCTCAAATGTGAGTGTTCCTTAAATTTTTATAAATATTCCTTGTTATGCGGATTAACACTATGTGGAACTTTTTGTTTCATTTATGGTTGCATCCTGTAAGCATATGAAAATTATTCGATCTACTTACCTCTTAGTTTCCTTTCCTTGCTGTGAGTTCTCTGAGGGACAGTGTGAACATCATCCAACTGTGCTAACATCCGCAGACGTGGATGTCCCTGCCTATTAGTGTGTTGTCACCACAAGTTTTGACGACTCATTGGGCTTACACCTTGTTGAGTCCACTAGCCCTGGTAAGCCTCTCTTATGTTGGTTGTGGCTTCTCCCATTATCTTCTCCTCACATCTGTCCTCCCATTGATGTCTGAAGTTGATATTCACTCACCTGGATTAACATAATTTTTCATCTGTGGATTATATTCACTCATTTACCATCACAGTGTGGACTTTATTCAATATATTTTTTGTGTTTTTTGTATACGTATCATTTAGAGTGTTCAACACTTATATTTTTCTCGTAACACATACGGTCCTATTCATTACGACCGTCCTTACTTAGCGCTGCACATATACTATTTTCCAATGAATTTAACACTACCCTCCCCTGAGACTGACAATGCTGCTGTCTGCTGTGCCTCCTGTAATCATTGAGCTGTGTCTCACAAATATAGGAGGTGTGTTACTAGAAAGATCACCAGGTGAAAGCAGAGGGGAAAGAAAAAAAGAAAGAAAAACAGATGCAGCCACCACATCTAATGATCGGTAAGCTACAACATAATACATTTTTGGTTTTGGATTTAATACCGCTTTAAGGAAGTATGTGTCCAGGGACATATACTGCCCTAAATGTTAATACTGCTTGGTGTACCGTCCAGTCCTATTAGGTGTAGTAGTGTTCAGTCTTTTTTAGCTAGCTGCGAGCAGTGTTGCTGGATAGCATGCCTGTGTCTTTCACCCGCACCTAAATGCCAGGATCCCATGCATCAAGGCTAAACACCCAGTGTAATACAGTCTAACCCTAGGTTTTCTGGGACTTCAAATATGGTACTTTGTTTGGACCAAGCTCGTCCATTTGCTTCACTAACTAACGCTGGAATTGCTGTATACACTGTATATAACACCAGCTACATATAGTATACAGCGCTGTGTTTTCTGGCTGATAGATACCCTTACCGCTCCCAAAACAAAATCAAATTGGGCTAAATGCTCCTCAGCCATTCACAGGAAACATTGTATTTTATCAATGAATAAAAAGCTTCCTCTGATTGGCTTAGGTGGAGGTTGTGACATCTTGTGAATGGCTGAGAAGTGCTCAGCTTGACTCAATTTTGTTCTAGGAGTGGGACAGAAAGTTCTCATCCTGCTGTCTGAACACATCACAGTATATGGTATGTATGTAGCTGATGCTACATACAGTTATTACAGTGCTCACACCAGGCACATTTGTTGGTGAAGCAAAACGTTCCAAACTTTTTGGTCCAAACAAGCTATTTAAAGTCAGAATAAACCTGGATTTAGGTTTTAAATGCCATTGTGTGGAGAATTACATGTATAGCGATACCCCCCGCAGGGTCAGCTGAAAGTTATGGCCCAACTATCACCATGCCCAGCCCAGCATTCACTTCCCAATCACCTTGGAGACAATGAACAGTCCAGATGTTTGTTTTGTTATTTTATTGAGGGATTTGAACTTGGATAGGGATAGGAGTATATGGGATGCCCAGTGCAACGAACAATTGATTGATTGTATTTTCAATCAGTTGGGACGCTATATACACTTTACAGCTCCAGTCTCTTCCAGCAGAACACTTGCTCGAGACTGTTTCTCTCTCTCTCTCCTACACAACACTCCACTTCCAGGTACAACTAACACATGGTTAGGCCCAACACTGACTCAATCAAGCCCTAGAAATTGCCATTTGATGTAGCAAAAGAATAGGAAGTATTTGTGTGCTAGCTGACCTGCTCCCAGTAATCCCTCTGCAGGCCCTGCCAGCCCTCCTGGCTGCAGCTGCCCGACTCCACTGCCCATGACATTGCAATCCTTACTGGCTCCACACCCAGCTCTGACTGTTTCCTCCCAGTCCCCTCCCGAAAACACATGTCACTCACAAGACCTCCTGGCTGCACACACCAGTGGTTCCCTCCTGAAGACTTGCCTGGCAGTACTAGCTCCAGCTGTCCTTTCTCTGACTCCTATCTGTGCCTCCTGTTCAGATCCTTCATGTGTTCCTGAAGGAATTCATCCTGCACCCAAGTCCCAGGCCCAAGGTCACCCCCCCCGAGTGGTGAGCGCCCTCAAAGGCCCTGACTGCCTAGCACTCCATCCTCAGTTCTTCCACCCGACAACAACTCCCCAGCTAGGCTGACTCTAGGTATTTCAAGGAGGCCTGCCCTCTGCCAATCCTAGTTGGGGATTGGCCAGGGCTCCTTGAGACATCCCAAACAGCTCCACCTCTCTTCCACGCCTCTCTTCTAGAATCCTCTAGAAGGAAAAGGGAGGTGACAGTGAAGTGATGCTGTCTGTGAGTCACCAGCCTACTCTGAGCCACTCCCAGCCCACACAGATCAAAAAATTTAGCTGCACTCACCAAAAATCTCACCTCTAGCACCTACCTAAGTAGATGGTGCTACACATGAAACTGGTTTAAAAATAGATTAGGGTGCAATATCAGTTTTATGTGAAAATTAAAGCTGACTTCCAGGTCAACTAAATATAGTCAGCTAAATATACAATCAAAATAAATATTTTGGAGTTTTTGTGCCTGCCAAGGATTTGTGTTTCTGCCCATCTATCCCTGTGATTTATACTCTGTCAGTCAGCATTGTCAGCTTGAGGACCTGACTTCATGCCTCCCTGCCCTCTGCCTATTATTGGACTAAGAAGGAGCAACAACGGATTGATGAAGTCACCTGTTTGCTCTCTCCTCCTGCCCATATCTTATTTTCAGTGCATGTGAATTGTGGACACTTGACTGGCCCTATGTCCTGAACTTCCTTTTCAGGAAATTAAAAGAAGCTGATAATAAAGTTATTGTAAACCTAAAAAAAGGTTTATACTTGCCCCCTAGTGGCCCCAAAACCTCCTCTTACGGGGTCTCTATTGCCAGCACTTTCCTCTTTCTCTGTGCCTGCCCCCATATTAAACTGCTTGTCATGGGGGCAGACATGAGGGCAAGCTTCTGAGCCAAGCTGTGTGCATCTATTGACACACAAAGTGCAGCACAGCCCCGCCCCCTCTCCCTCCTCACTGGATATGATTGACAGCAGCAGGAGCTAATGGCTCCCACTGTTATCAATCTGCCCTGTGAGACCAGGGTGAAAGAGCAGCACTGCTACAGATGGGCACAGCACTGGATCGAGAAAGGACTCAGGTAAGTATTTAGGGAGTTGCGGGTAGCAAACAACTACTGAAAGGTTTTTACCTTAATACAAGTAATGCATTAGGATAGAAGAAACACTTGTACTTTTAAAATCACTTTATGTCAAATTTATTTTCTTACAATAATTATTGCTTATAGTATATGTAAAGCCACTTTTTTTAATTTTGGATGAAGTTGGGAGCCTCTAACTTTTTTTTGTCTATCTCTGGAACAGAAATGGGGAAAATGCTAAACTTTGAGTTGTCACCACAGCAACTATAGAGGGGAAATGTAAAATTGGTTTAAGATGCTTTAAATCGTTTTTAGATTTGGCGAGAGTTTAGCTTCAACATTTAAAAATGAATCCATACTAAAAATAAATAAGTGCATACAGCATTGGTGAACTAATTCCTGCCTTTTAGAAATGTGTTTATTTAGATAGTACGCACGAACATCTGCACATCAGTATGTAATATTCAATGGTGCAAAGATGACTTGCTGTCATAATAAATAAGACACTAGCAAAGAAAGGGTATGTGTAAAGTATTGCAATTCCTCATCTCTTGGAGACAGTCTTTGAGAGAGTTATAAAGTCCTGAATGCTAGGTCAGACTAAGCAAACTAGTGCATAATTTGCTATTTCACTTTCCAGTTTGTTTCATTTCAAATTCACTCAGCTAAAAAGGTTTGATTATCAAAAAATAAATACACAAAAAGAAAAGTGTGATTCAAGTGGCAGACAGAAAGCAGTTTCAAACTAAAGTGCTGCCAATGCCATATTTAAGTAATTTTTCAGTGCTGATGCAGAATAAATGTGTTTAGGTGGGCACATTTTATCGTCAAAACATTAAGGCAGAACTCTAGCTAAAATAATTTTCTTAGGCCATATTTTTACACCCAGCATTTATTTCCTAACTTCAGGTTATAACGACAAGTATCCTCTATGTCAACAGTTCAGTACCATTCACCCCATAAAAATAAAATTTTAATAATGGTACTCTAGTTACTCCCATTTTATGTGTAACTGCCAGTTTTCCTTTTTTGTTAATTTCCCTGACCGCAGCTAGTTGGAGCAGCACCACGTTGATTATGTCATGTCCTATGCACTCCCTTCCTGTAAGCAAGATCCTGTGTTAGACTCACAATACGCTACCCTGTAATGCAGCTGAACACTTTTGTCCTCTCAGTCTGTCCTGAAATGAAGCTAATATGGATATAGACTTCAGGTATACTAATTTAAAAGATAGATTAAGGCCTGGTTCAAACTAGTGTTATGCGATTTTGATGCGATTTCAGGTACGATGGTGTAGTGTGACTTGTTTGCAATTTGATGTGATTTTTGTACACAATTTTGACACAATTTTATGCCTCTGCATTTCTGGTTTTGGCAAAAACCATATCTACTATGACATAAATCCTCTTCCTTTTTACTTCTTGGTTTGGCGGTGTTGTGGTTAGCAATCATGTTCTCCCTGCACTTGGTTATTGCAGCAGTTGTTATGGCAGGTGCAGCAGTGTTGATTATAGAAGAAGAGGAGGAGCAGAAGAAGAGAAAGCATAGATACTGGATCTATAATTTAAATGAACAACAAGGATACATTGTCCCTGAGCTCACGTTTGGGGATGACTACCTCAATAAAAAAAGTTCTATTCTGCTAATATAGTGCAAATAAGCAACAACACATATACTGTAGCATATATAAGTGTAGCGGGGTGTTCCCCTTTAATGCAGAGAGACAAGAAGTTCCAGGTGAGAGGTGAGTCGGGAGGAAGTAAAGAGACATTATGGAAGTGAAAGCAGAGGAGAGAGAGAGACTACATCTCCCAGTACATCTTGCAGCACCCAGGGTGCATTGCTCCAGAACAGAGACTGCTGGGGCAGACTTTATAAAGGGGAGGCAGAGTTTTGGTCGGCCTCTTTGGACACCCCTCTCCTAGCAAGAGGATCTCTGTGCTGAACTGCTGTGTGCACAAGGCCTGAAGCCTGGGCCGTGTGCTCCTTTCCAAAGAGCCCTCTGCCAGCCTAGCAGAGCCTTAGAGACATCTAATCCTCCTTGCTGCAGTACACCAGAAGGATTGAAGACTTGGATGTTGGTGGATTCCTGTTCCCAGACGAATCGATGGAGGAAACGGATTTGGACTTGTCCGGGTGGTGAGAGCTGTTTAAAGACAGATCCTTTATCTTTACTATTCGTTGGGATTACAAAGTTGTTCTTCAAGTGCACCACCGAAAAGATTGCTAGCGAATATTGTTTCACTGAACTTCCATTTAGATCAGTCAGGCCTGACTGCATAGGTAGACATTGCTGGGTGTTAGTCTACCCATGAGGGGAAGTAGCTGTAAAAGGGCAGCGCTAGAGTTGCATAGCAATACTTTATTATTCTGATTACTCTGTTTATCTTTATTACTGTTTATTGCAGGGATCTGCAACTTGTTATACTGTTGTTTATTACTTGCCCATTAGCCTCAGTAAAATATCTGGGTAAAGTACATTTGGTGTCAGTTCCGCTTACTTTAATAGGAGTTTTAAAGTATATTCTGTGTATGTTTGTTATAGGACTGCGTCACCAACAGTTGCGGTCACGCGGTCCTATCCCTCTATCACCAGCTGTGCCACGGGAGGTTAGAGCCGATTGCCAGGGGTTGACAGCAGTGCACTACAGGGCCCAAATCAATATCAGCGGCTCTCTTAACTGGGGGTAGCGCTACACGTGGGGGCTCGAGTCCGGGATCCTTGTACGTTGCACGCTGCAATCAAGCCGGTCAGAAGTACCAGCATGGACCCGCTAGCAATGTCACAGTGGTGCGCAGCGATTGGCGTCGATCCAACCGCGGCGGTAGTCATTGAACTTCCAGGGAGTGACTGGAGAGAGAAACAAATTAAAGAGGTGGTACAAATATTGTCCCCAGATAGAAAGGCTTACGTGGTCGCAATGAGACCAGACTCAAGGACCAACTGCACCTATGCACTGATAGAGTGGGGACAGGATGTCCCTGAAAACTTCCACGGTGCCAGTATAAAATTGTCCGAAAAGACTGAGTTCCACCTGACACATCCTAGTCAGAAGCAGTTAGAACCCTTGGACAGGAAAGCAGGGGCTGCTGTTAAATCGCAGGCAGAGCAACAGCTGATTGATCTGAAACGACAGTACCGTGACATACAAGAGAGGTTTCAGGAGACTTCCAGTATGATAGCTGAACGCATTAAGGAGTTACGTGTCGCTCCTGAGGATCAGAAAGATGGTCACATAAAGCCCAAACCTGGGAAGGTACCGAAGAAACGAGCTCAGGGTCGCCTGCAGGAAGTAACCATCCGGAAGGATTTCCGCATTGATGGCCAGATAGGAGAAAGAGGGCAGAAGGACAAACTGTCCTACACCAACCTCCTACACCAAATAGAGTTGGGGTTACAGAAAGGATATCAGGAATCTGAAATTAGAGAGGCTGTAATCCATGCCATCAGCCCAGGTTCAAGTGTCAGGGGCATGTTAGAGAGGAAGGGTGGATTGACCCTGAACCAGCTAAAGAGGATACTGAAAAGCTACTATGAGGAGGAAGATGCTGCTGAGTTATTTCATCGACTGATAAATATGACCCAGGAGAGTGGAGAGACTCCTCAGAACTTCCTATTCCGGGCCATTGAGCTTAAGGACCCCCTGTTGTTTGCATCCAAGGATGAAGGAAATGGGGAGCATTTTGGAGTCGAGCTAGTCCAAAAGAAATTTCGGAGATCTGTGACTACGGGATTGAGGAGTGACTACATCAAGCTACAGCTGAAGCAGCATTTGGAAGATCCCTCAACTCCGGATGAGGTCCTCATTGAGAAAATGAATGAAGCAGATAAGATGGAGATTGAGAAGGACCAAAAACAGAGGAAACTTCAATCTCCTAGCACCACAAGTGCCAAAGTACAACAGATAGATGTCCCTTCAGACACTCGGGAGCTTAGTGTACTGACAGCAAGCACTGAACAGGGATCATGGTCTTCACCTATTCACCATTTCCCCACAAGTCAGACTGGACTGGAGGAGCTGTTACAGACCCAGAAAGAAATACTAGAGATGATGACGATGTTGATGACTCGTCTGGTGAAACCCCAGACAGAAGAGGTCTCACCACTCATGGCACCAAAGACCCCTACCACTAACCGCTCTATGAAACCAATACAGAGAGCCTGCTTCAAATGTGGGGGAAAAGGACATCTCAGGCGAGTATGCCCAAGCCTGGTAGTTGAGGAAAAGTCCAAACAGCTGGCGGGAAACTTCAGCGGGCCCCGGTGAAGGAGCCGCCCGGGTG
Source organism: Rana muscosa (assembly GCA_029206835.1). Classification (NCBI taxonomy): domain Eukaryota; kingdom Metazoa; phylum Chordata; class Amphibia; order Anura; family Ranidae; genus Rana; species Rana muscosa. The sequence continues at coordinate 674,564,488 of CM055116.1, forward strand.
CCCATCATTTTCAGTGAGTTCCAAACTGAATGAGAAGCTAAGGAAGAGAAAAGACAAAACTCCTCAGAGGAACTATAGTATCCCTCAGCAGGGGTACACCCCAAAGAGAGAGGGCCAGACCCCTCAGAAGAGGCACAGCATTCCCCAAAGGGAATGCACACCTAAGAAAAACTATAATATCCCTCAGCAGGTCTGTGCGCCCATTAAAAGGAGGGAAATCGATGCATACCAGGCCCAAGAAAGACTAAAGTCAAAAGGGAGATGGACGAGAGAGAGTCCGAAGGGAAAGGACCAGAAGAAGGCGACTCCTGCCAGGCCATATCCGGAGAAACTGGTAGGCCCATCTCCTGTAGTGCCCATTCAAGTGGAGGGAGTCTACACCAGAGCCATCTTGGATACTGGGGAACAAATGACCCTACTATACCGGGATTTCTACGATAAGCACTTGAGTCATCTGCCCATCCAGAACATAGAGGAGCTGGAAATATGGGGAATTGGAACCCAGAGCTTCCCCTATGGTGGCTATCTGCCCATCCGGATGACCTTTGACCCGTCTGTGGCTGGGAAGGCCGAAGTGTTTGACACCCTGGCAGTTGTGTGCCCTCGGCCGCCAGGAGCCAACAAGAGCGCCCTTATAATAGGGACAAACACGGACCTGGTCCGAAGACTCCTGACCCCTTTAGTGGAAGAGAAGGGGCAAGCAGCCACCAAGATCCATCCCATGCTGAGGACGGCTTACCAAAGGCTGGTCCTTGAGCAGAAGACCCCGGTGGAGGGGATAGGGAAGGTGTGGAGACTTGGAAGAAGAGGGGTAGTGTTGCAGCCTGGCGAAGTAACCTGTCTCAGAGCCACTGTGAAGCTTACTTGGGAGCAGCCTGGACCCTTTGTCGTGCTGGAGTCCGACCCAAAAGGAGAGTCCTCAGGTCTGGAAGTGATACCAGAAGTGATTCCGCTGAAGGTTCTGAAGAAGGCCCATTGTAGAGTTCCAGTGAGTGTTAGAAACACTACCAGAGGCCCCATGGAAATCCCTGCCAGAATGCTGCTGGGCCAGGTGAGCCCTGCTGCCCCGGTTACCCTGTCAGAATTAAAGGGGACGGGTGAAAGAGGAGATCTTTGGGAGAAGCTGTCCATGGAGAACTTGAATCTATCCAGGGTTTGGAAAGAGAGAGCCAAGGCCCAGTTGACTAGATGGGAGAAGATATTCTCCAGAGATGAGTTCGATGTGGGGTGTGCAAGGAGTGCCACCCATCGGATCCGCCTCCAGGAAGACAAGCCCTTCCGAGAGAGAGTCAGGCGGGTCCCCCTAGCAGATCTGGAGGATCTAAGGGAACAACTTGCAGAACTCAAGAGGACTGGTGTGATACGGGAGTCCAGGAGCCCCTATGCCTCTCCCATAGTGGTGGTCAGAAAGAAGAATGGGTCATTGAGGCTCTGTATAGACTACAGGACTCTCAACAGGAAAACCATCCCTGACCAATACACCACTCCGAGGATAGAGGATGCCCTACAGAGCTTGTCTGGAGCCAAAAGGTTCAGCGTTATGGACCTCAAGAGCGGGTACTATCAGATCCCTATGCATCCAGAAGACAAGGAAAAGACAGCTTTCATAACCCCAGTGGGGTTCTTTGAATTCAATCGGATGCCCCAAGGTCTGTCTGGAGCCCCAGCTACTTTCCAACGTCTCATGGAGAAGACTGTAGGAGACATGAACCTTATTGAAGTCCTTGTATACCTGGACGATGTCATTGTCATTGGGAGAACCTTGGAAGAACACGAAGAGAGGCTGGAAAAAGTGTTGAGAAGACTAAGTGAGGAAGGACTCAAGCTTTCGCCTGAGAAGTGTCGGTTCTACCAGTCTTCTGTGAACTATCTGGGGCACATAGTGTCTGAAGAGGGGGTGGCCACAGACCCTGAGAAATTGGAGGCAGTTACCTCCTGGCCACGACCCACCACAGTAACAGAACTCAGATCTTTCTTGGGGTTCTGCTCCTATTACAGGAGGTTTGTGGAAGGATTCGCCCGAATTGCTAGACCATTGAATGAACTACTCAAGACCGAGGGGGAAGAGGACGACTCAGGGCCCAGGAAGCCGGGAGAGTCAGTCAGAGATCAGTGGAACCAGAAGTGTGAAGAGGCCTTCCAGGCATTAAAGGAGAGCCTAACCACTGCCCCGGTCTTGGCCTACGCAGACCCAACCAAACCCTATGAACTGCACGTGGATGCTAGTCATGACGGTCTGGGAGGAGTACTTTACCAAGAACATGAAGGGCAACTGCGGCCTGTTGCCTACGTGAGTAGGAGCCTGAACCCCTCGGAGAATAACTACCCCACGCACAAGCTGGAGTTCCTGGCCCTCAAGTGGGCGGTAGTAGACAAGCTCAAAGACTACCTGTATGGAGCGGAGTTCACTGTGAAGACCGACAACAACCCCCTGACCTACCTGTTCACCACGGCCAAGCTGGACGCCACTGGACACAGGTGGCTGGCCGCACTGTCTGGATTCAACTTCAGCCTTAAGTATAGACCAGGAGTGGGGAATCGAGACGCAGACGCTCTGTCCAGGAGATCTCATCTCCCCACCATTGAAATAGAAGATTGGACCCAAGTGGCACCGGACGGGGTGCGGGCCCTTTGTCAAGGAGCTGAATTCCAAGCTCGAGGAGGTTCCAGAGCAGAGGAAATAGGAGTTACCATAGTGGGAGTCCCCAAACACTACTGTGGAGTAGCTCAACTGGGAGAGGACAACCTGCCAAGACTGTCCAAGAAGGAGTTGAGGTGTGACCAATTGGAAGACCCCATGGGGAGATTGGTCCTGGAGGCCCTGGAGAATCAGGATCCAAACAGACTCATGCGTCAACCTTCAAAAGAAGCTCGCCTGCTGAGGAAGGAGTGGGATAGGTTGCAGCTACATCAGGGAGTGGTCTACCGAAGGGGCCCCTCTGATGACTCAGAAGATAAGTGGCAGCTGTTCCTCCCAGAGAAACATCGGGAGACTGTTCTGATTGCCCTGCATGACAATCATGGCCACCTAGGGGCTGAAAGGACCTTTCAACTTGTCAGAAGTCGGTTCTATTGGCCCTGCATGAGGGCAGAGGTAGAGGAGTACTGCCACTTATGTGCCCGATGCATCCAGAGGAAGACTTTGCCCCATCAATGGGCCATCTACAAAGTCAAGGCCCAATGGATCTGGTATGCATTGATTTTCTCTGCCTCGAACCCGACCTGAGTGGACTAGGAAATGTTCTGGTGATAACCGACCATTTCACCCGGTATGCCCAGGCTTTCCCGACCAAAGACCAGAAGGCCTCCACCGTAGCCAAGGTACTTATGGAGAAGTACTTTGTCCATTATGGGCTGCCACAGCGACTCCATTCAGATCAAGGGAGAGACTTCGAGAGTAAACTGATCCGGAAGCTCCTGGATTCTTTGGGAATCAAAAAGACTCGAACTACACCTTACCATCCACAGGGAGATGCTCAGCCGGAAAGGTTCAACCGAACCTTGCTCAACATGTTGGGGACTCTGGAAAGTGAGAAAAAGCAACATTGGAGCAAACACATAGCAGCCATAGTACATGCTTACAACTGCACCATCAGTGATGCTACAGGCTACTCCCCATATCGACTCATGTTTGGGAGAGAGGCGAGACTACCTGTGGACCTGGCCTTTGGCACCTCTCTGGACCATTCCTCAGTCACATCCCACAAAGGGTACGTGGACAGGCTCAGACAAAGCCTGAAAGTAGCTTATGAGCAAGCTCAAGCAGCTTCCGACCAAAGGGGGGCTAGAAATAAGAGAAACTTTGACTTGAAGGTCCGGGTGCAAGACCTACAGCCTGGGGATCGAGTGCTGTTACGCAACCTGGGGATCCCTGGGAAGCACAAACTTGCAGACAGATGGAGATCTGAACCTTATGTCATCTGTAGGAAGTTGCCGGGCCTACCTGTCTATAAGTTGAAACCAGAAGGAAAGGTAGGCCCACTGAAGATGTGGCATCGGAATCACCTGCTCCCACTTGCTGAGGCAGTTAGAATATCTCCTGCGGGAGACTCCCCTGAACGGGCCTCTATCCTGGATACTCCTAGGCCGAACACTCGGTCGCAGACCTCCCGGGCTGAAGAGGGAGAGGCCTCTCAACTTAGTGAAAATGAAGAAGGAGAACTTGATTGGCTGTGGCCTTCCCCAACTCCAGAAACTTCTAATATTGATCTTCCAGCCACTGAAGACACTCAAGATGGAACACTGAACCCAGAAGCCACAGAGTTCATCCCTTCTAGTCCTTCAGCAGAATACTGGGAAGATGCCCAGGATGGTTGTTCAGAGGAAGAGGTACCTGAGGCGCCAGAGCCAGACATCCCAAGAGAGCAAAGGACTCGAAGAGTCATCCGGCCTCCTAAGAAGCTGACCTACCCACAAATGGGGAACAGTTCGGAAGACTCTGTAGTTACTGCTAGAAGGAATGCTGAGAATCCGAATCCTTCCACTGTCCATTTAGTGGAGGGCAACCCCAGCTCACTCTCTGGCACAGTTAGACAGGACAGCTCCCCATCCTATGATGATTGGTGGGAGGCTCCTCTGTCAATCCTATGCAACCGCATTGAAGCTAAAATGTTTTGCAGATCTAAAAATGTTAGATGTCTTTGGGGACCAAAGAGTTCAAGTGGGGGGAGTGTGTAGCGGGTGTTCCCCTTTAATGCAGAGAGACAAGAAGTTCCAGGTGAGAGGTGAGTCGGGAGGAAGTAAAGAGACATTATGGAAGTGAAAGCAGAGGAGAGAGAGAGACTACATCTCCCAGTACATCTTGCAGCACCCAGGGTGCATTGCTCCAGAACAGAGACTGCTGGGGCAGACTTTATAAAGGGGAGGCGGAGTTTTGGTCGGCCTCTTTGGACACCCCTCTCCTAGCAAGAGGATCTCTGTGCTGAACTGCTGTGTGCACAAGGCCTGAAGCCTGGGCCGTGTGCTCCTTTCCAAAGAGCCCTCTGCCAGCCTAGCAGAGCCTTAGAGACATCTAATCCTCCTTGCTGCAGTACACCAGAAGGATTGAAGACTTGGATGTTGGTGGATTCCTGTTCCCAGACGAATCGATGGAGGAAACGGATTTGGACTTGTCCGGGTGGTGAGAGCTGTTTAAAGACAGATCCTTTATCTTTACTATTCGTTGGGATTACAAAGTTGTTCTTCAAGTGCACCACCGAAAAGATTGCTAGCGAATATTGTTTCACTGAACTTCCATTTAGATCAGTCAGGCCTGACTGCATAGGTAGACATTGCTGGGTGTTAGTCTACCCATGAGGGGAAGTAGCTGTAAAAGGGCAGCGCTAGAGTTGCATAGCAATACTTTATTATTCTGATTACTCTGTTTATCTTTATTACTGTTTATTGCAGGGATCTGCAACTTGTTATACTGTTGTTTATTACTTGCCCATTAGCCTCAGTAAAATATCTGGGTAAAGTACATTTGGTGTCAGTTCCGCTTACTTTAATAGGAGTTTTAAAGTATATTCTGTGTATGTTTGTTATAGGACTGCGTCACCAACAGTTGCGGTCACGCGGTCCTATCCCTCTATCACCAGCTGTGCCACGGGAGGTTAGAGCCGATTGCCAGGGGTTGACAGCAGTGCACTACAGGGCCCAAATCAATATCAGCGGCTCTCTTAACTGGGGGTAGCGCTACATAAGCATATAAAAAAATGTATTAAACCTACATTTTGCTGTCCATACTGAGGCTGTGAAAGTATCCCAGTCCTCAAAGTATATGCAGACAATCTCCAGCCAGGCTCTGTTCCGCTTGATGTGATCCTTATAGTTGGGGCCCCTGGTGTCATGACTCTGTGGCTGCTTATGAACAAAGTGCATGACCTCTTTGTTTTCTCTCCTACATCTTGCCTACATCTTTCCTGAACTCTAATAAGCACATGCGGCTGGGAGAAGCAAGGATATGTCTGGGAGGCGAGTTGGGTGAGTAAGGATGTGCCCGAGAGGACTTTCACACTGGAGAGACAGCATTGGTTGTTTCAGGGCGCTTTGCAGGCGCTATTTTTAGCATAATAGCGCCTGCAAAGCGCCCCAGTGTGGAAGGGGTCTTAAAGATCAAGTCTTCATTCACTTTGAACAGCACGAGAGACTTTTTATGTATGTAGCGGCCTCCTCTCTCTCCTCTCTTTATCAGCTTGTCTGTCTCTTGTCTAGGGGTACCTTAGAGGAGAGAGTGCGGGGTCACCACGCCAAGCCTTCACCGCAGATGTTTGTGTGGTGTAAGCAAAGTTCTTATATTACCTTTGGGTCGGTGTTCTGCACCTGGAGCCTCCAAAGAGAGTTACCTTGAACAATGTCTGTCAGGAAATGAGCCCCACACCATTAAAGTCCAACATTCCTTTATTATTCTCTATACACAAGTGAACACAATCAGTTGGACTCCCTTAGAGAACAGAACAGACAAGGAGGTGTGGATGCGAGTAGGCCCAGACACAAATGAACTCTCCACTTTCCTTCCTGAAAGTGGGTTGCGTCTCCGAACGAGGGGTATTTCCTTCCAGGCGGTCTCCGATGAGAGGCCCACCTGTCACTGGCAATATGCTGCACCAGGTCTTCAAGCAAGTATCTCCCACCGGTCCATTACGCCTTCCGGATTCGGGTACCCACTCCCGGGGTTCCCTAGGATCTCCTTCCCTCGCGGAACTCAGTGGTGGGCACTGAGCTCCAGACCTCCATCCGAGTACCTCACCCCAGGCTAAAGGTGCCTGGGAGGGAACACGACCTCCGAACGTCCTCTAGGCCTAGGCCGCCTAGGGGACCGACATGAACCACCGCCCACAGGCTGAAGGTGCCCGGGATTCGACCCCGTGACAAAGATGGCTGGCCCCTTTATACCCTCTCCCAGCAAGCACGGCGGGTTCCCCGCCCCACCATACCGCTGCCGAGGGAGGACAAAAAGGAAGCACAGCAATGGTTCAACCCCAGCCCACGGCGACAGCGCCACCTGTGGGGCTGCAGGGAACTGCACATCACTGGTGTCTCTGCCAGTTTTAACACACAGAAAAGTGTATACCCGCTACACTCTCCCCCTGGTAATTTGACACTGGTCCCCAGTGTCTGGAGTAAACTATGCCCTCAACGGCTGGCATAGCCCAGTCCAGAAACCAACTACAAATTGTACAAAAATAAACTTCTGAAAACTTGGTCAACTGAAGCAATTGTGTCTGAGCCTTACATAAAAGGGAAGGGAAACAACAACATTTAAACCATAACGTTAGAATCACATTCACATACACTTTTTCCCACCCATCCTGACTAAGACCCACCCCATACTCAGTGGTCTTGATGGGATGCTCTCCTGCAGAGGGAAAAAAGAAAATGAACACACATAACCCTGACACATGTATTCGTGTAAGAGGAAAGAAACTTCTTTGAAAAGAAATCCCTTTTCTCCAAAGAGTGAGTGCGTGAAAAGTGTTAACGATGCGCAACACTGCCACCTGGTGTAACTGCACTCGTGGAACTTCTCTTCTTCTCTTGAGCCCTATCTACCCCAGAGTCCATGATCTCTCGTAGAAAATTGAAGAACAAACACAGGAACAGTCCTTCATTTCTCTGTGCAACAGGGACAACAAGCCCCAGAAAGTTCAGCAGCATAAGAAGCAAGAACGGAGTCTCTTTCCTCCTACAGATAGAAATGGGGATGGGGCAAAACAAGTGGTTTCAAGTGCTGATCCATGGTCTCCAGATGGTACTCGACATCATCCCCTTCTTTGCGCCGGATCAGCACCTTGTCCGCGTGGATGTGCCGTCCCAACATCCATTCTGCCTTGCAATTTTTAAAACGCTGAGAGGCCTTGGGGGAGCATGCCAGGTACCTGCGGGCGTGTGGAACCTGAAGGTGGGTCCACACAAAGTCATTGTACCAGCGCTCCCGGCACACTTCCACCTCATACAGCAACTCCTTGGACAAGTATGGATACTTCCATCCGTACTCGGCAGCAACCTTCTGGCCAAATAGGCGTTGTAATCTCACCAGAGGAGGCATAGTGGCTCTGTCCCCTTCGCCAGTCAAAACTATTGAGTCCAGGTGACGAGGGACCTTGATTACATCTGAACTGGGCATAGGTGCCCGCAACAGCAGTCTCTTTTTCCCGGTCCCAGGTGTAGGGGGTACCGGGAATGTAAGGGCAAGTTGAAGACGGGGTGCCTCTTCAGACGCTGGTGCCTCCACCCGGGGTGTACTATCCCCCGTAGACATGGGTGGGTCCCTGGTTCCACGTGACGAGGAAAGAGGTACTTTGTCCCAGCCCTTTTCTGCAAACAGTTCATCAATAGCAACATCGTCTCCCACATCCGAGAGCGACTCCAGGTCAGAGGTGTCACACTCCTCCGCAGGCACGTAGCCCGTAGTGGAGACTGAATTACCACCTCCTCTCACACACCAAATCTCTCCGCCTGGCTTACCTCAGCGTTTACTTGAGGCGGGACGTCCGGAACTCCTGCCGACGGATCCCTCCGGGCCGGGCGTAAGCGGGCGAGATGGTCCACCACAACCGCTGGTTGGGGCTACCATGCCGGTCTTTCTCTTCGGTGGTGGACGCTGCGAGACAGTGGTGACCGAGTCAGCATCCTCGGATTTCTCCCGTTGAGTTGTCGCGATCTCCCCCGCGGTCGCTGCAGTGCGTGCAGGGATGGCTGTCAAAGCAGTGATTCCTCCTCTCTGAGTGGTGCTGCCTGCAACACGGCCGGGGTAGATGGTTCTCGGCTTCTCAACCGCTGGATCTACTTCAAATAGAAACTCCCCACAGGCCTTGCATCGCCCGAATGGCTTCAGTTGGCACACCAGTCCCGAACAACCAGGACAAATCACACCCAGGGCCTCAACGTCCATGCATGAATACAGGGCGAATCGTCCCCTTGGCTTTAGCCGAATCCCTGTATCATTCACCGAAGCAGCAGCAGTCAAAGACGTGGTAGCAGGAAGAAGTGGAACCCACGCTGTTTGTCCAAACATGGTGACTTGCTGTTGGTCCATCGCGCACTGCAAAGTTTTGCGCCAACGTCCCACGTGTAGTCCTTTACACGTATTGGACTCCTCCCCTTTGCTCCAGTTCGCGGGCTTTTCTTCTTTTTCCTTTCTGAGTCACGCCCACGAACTTAGCGGTGGGGGTGTGCCTGGTGGCGCAGTGCAAATAGAAACCCCCATGTGTACTACTTCACACGGCTGGGCTCCCCCCTTCTCCCGCTCTTCTGCGCGGGCCTTTCCCTTCACTGGGTCATGTCCACGACTTCGAGCAGGGATGCACTTTGGCCAATAACGTGGCCCACCTACTCGGAACTCCTCCCGGCAGACACGTTCAATTCCTTGTAGCACGAACACCAATCCCGGACCTGAGCCACCACGTGTAGCGGCCTCCTCTCTCTCCTCTCTTTATCAGCTCGTCTGTCTCTTGTCTAGGGGTACCTTAGAGGATAGAGTGCGGGGTAACCATGCCAAGCCTTCACCGCAGATGTTTGTGTGGTGTAAGCAAAGTTCTTATATTACCTTTGGGTCGGTGTTCTGCACCTGGAGCCTCCAAAGAGAGTTACCTTGAACAATGTCTGTCAGGAAATGAGCCCCACACCATTAAAGTCCAACACTCCTTTATTCTTCTCTATACACAAGTGAACACAATCAGTTGGACTCCCTTAGAGAACAGAACAGACAAGGAGGTGTGGATGCGAGTAGGACCAGACACAAATGAACTCTCCACTTTCCTTCCTGAAAGTGGGTTGCGGTCTCCGATGGAGGGGGGATTTCCTTCCAGGCAGTCTCTGATGAGAGGCCCACCTGTCACTGGCAATATGCTGCACCAGGTCTTCAAGCAAGTATCTCCCACCGGTCCATTATGCCTTCCAGATTCGGGTACGCACTCCCGGGGTTCCCTAGGATCTCCTTCCCTCGCGGAACTCAGTGGTGGGCAATGAGCTCCAGACCTCCATCCGAGTACCTCACCCCAGGCTAAAGGTGCCTGGGATGGAACACGACCTCCGAACGTCCTCTAGGCCTAGGCCGCCTAGGGGACCGACACGAACCACCGCCCACAGGCTGAAGGTGCCCGGGACTCGACCCCGTGACAACGATGGCCGGCCCCTTTATACCCTCTCCCAGCAAGCACGGCGGGTTCCCCGCCCCACCATACCGTTGCCGAGGGAGGACAAAAAGGAAGCACAGCACACAGCAATGGTTCAATCCCAGCCCACGGCGACAGCGCCACCCGTGGGGCTGCAGGGAACTGCACATCACTGGTGTCTCTGCCAGTTTTAACACACAGAAAAGTGTATACCCGCTACATGTATATTTTTCATTTTTTATGATGGACTACTTTTATGAGGTTCACTCACGATCTTCGATTCATTTTGAACATTGTTCCTTTCTTATTCATTATCACACTTTTTTTCTCTCATAATTTTACGTTATTTGTTTGTTTACTCACTATATTCATTTATACCTTGGATCTTCTAGGTTCATATTTACATATGCTTTTTATTTTGTTCACTTTTGGAGCGCTTCATTATTGGTTTACATGTTTTTTGCAATATATGTCTAGTGGAGTGTTGGCAGCCTATCGGTTTCTGTGCGCAATATTTTATTTTTTCCAACAAGTCAACTAAAGACAACATACATACAGACAGCTGCCAAACGGTGTTTGCCCATTTTGATATAAAAATTGAAGACTACAGTACACCATTTATATGAAAATGTGTCACCCACCCCACTTCATCAACATATTAAGAAAACGTTTAAATAAAATCATTCTGTTTTAATGACCTTATTCTAGACCTAGTGATGACATTCCTCTATGCATAGCAGGCAGATTGTGACCGATGTGAGGGACTGGCATAGTGCTGTACATAACCTCCTGTATTAAAGTTACTAGATTTTTCAAATGAAATCTGGGTCACCCCACTGATCATGCCCATTTTTGGACCACTCTTACAAACCCATACCCCTATTTGTGTGCCACACACATAATCATGCCCCCATTTTTTAACATGCCCTCAAACCAGCTATTCTGCTGGTGAGTGCCAACTTCTATCACCGTCCACCCCTTGCTTGTCAGACCTGTAGCACAGAGCCGAAGGAAACGTTCTGAAACACCTCTTCAGTTCTGTGCTGCAGGTCCAACAGATCCAATGGGCAGCAGGCAGAGACCAGATTTAAAATGTCAGCTGGTATGCCCAGGTTTTTGGAAATGTATATTTAGTAAGAGTTTCTTAGTGACTGCATATAGTCAAATTTAAACATGTTTAGTAATGTTTCAGTGAATTCATATTCAAGCTAAATTATCATTCTTACTGTAAAGCTTTTAAGAGTGTTTCTTTAACACATAAATATTCAGGATAAAAGCTGAAGATCTGTGTCAGCTGGGGCAGCTAATCCAGCCTTGATACTAGGGTCTCGTTTTGCATGTATAACTGTTTGCTGCTGCCTATATACATGTCTTCATTGTAATTTAAAAAAATACTGTAAGATTCTATAAAGGACTTGTTTACCAGAATGACCTGGAATATATGCAATAAGAAAGCCAACACTTCCCACCTGCTGCTTGTCAGCTAGCCATAATACTGTTACTAACAAGGAGTCACAAAGTACTTATTAACTCATTACTCAATTCTTAAAAACCTTAAACACATGTCTTTTGCTTTGGGTTTGTGAAATTTGAATAAGTTACTTTAAAATTTGAACTCAATTAATGCGGCATTTTTCACTCATGCTATGCCACTATGCCATTCTGATATTCAAAAAGCAAGTTTAATTTACTTATAATATTATATCTTAATGAAACCCTAACAAATACTGAGATAAGATATCATTAGGCATAATTGCTAAGCTACAGCTGGAAAGAGAGACAGTTCATATAATGTGTCTCTTTTTATTGTAAACTTTTACAGACTGAAAACAAGCAAGACAAGATACAGACACCTGCTTCATTTTAATATTAATGGCACTTGATGTAATACTTATGAAAACTATATTGGATTTTTTATGGTTTGGGATTATTTTGACACTTTCACAATGTCATGGGATCCATGTAAACTTTCCAAAGTAAAGGCAATTTAACTATTTTCTATTATGTAGTTTACTGACATCTGAAACGTACTAGTGTGGTAATGGAAAACATCAGACTTACATTCTCCAGCTTGCGGGTTTGGATTTGTAATGACCAATTTTTGCCATTTCCACCTGTGACTTTGTTGGTTATACACTAATCACACCCAGATCTGAGTTATGGTGTCATCGAAGTTCTCTGCAACTAGAGTTGGACAAGTGTTTAACCTTGAAGTTTGCTGAATAACTGCTAAAGCCTACACAATGGTTGTTTAAAGTAAACCTGTGGACAGGACAAGCATGCTAAATCTGCAACTTATTTTAAAGCAAAGCATCTCCACATGCCTAAATGCCAATCATAATGGGTTTTAGAGTGGCTTGAAAGCCTAAAAATCAAGTGTGCTTTTGTATGCTAATAGAGACCTGCTTCCTAGTCACTGGCACTGGTCCACCCTCTCCAACTCCTCATGCCTAAATATTGCCCCATCACTGGCGACCAACGGTAAAGCATGGGAGGATGGAGAGGGTAGACCAGAATGTTGATCAAGGTGTGGCTATTAATATAGCAACTAGTGTCTCCTTCCACCATGTGTGCTAGTTAAGTGAGTCTACACCAGAGGAAATAGTCATATGGCTGGTTTGCTACATTAAATAACAGATTTGTACAGGACATGTCCTCCCTGCCAATGCCCTAATTATATAATCCATAGGAAATTGTGACTGTTTAAAAGCAGGAAGGAATCAACATATTTACTATACCAATGCTGCACACACTATCTGTCATTAACGCCAGGTAGCTTGGGTAATACTCTACCTTCAGCTAAGTAGCTAAGCTTGCATAACTCTTGCCAATAATATATAAACTTCCTGGGAAGCTGATATACCATTATTTCTCAATGGTTTACCTGCTAAACACAGGATGAGCTGTGCCTAATTTAAAAGTCCTCCCTCTTACCCTATCTGTTTCTTGTCCAGCACTGATAACTTACACAAAGCCAGCACACCCATTATAGCAGACAGCCACCAAAGCCCTGTACACACGATCGGATATCCTATGTATTTTTCGTCCGATGGATTTGTCCATCGGATATCCGATGAAACTGTTTTCCATCAGTCTTGCCCACACACCATTAGTCAAAAAACCGACCGTTCCAAACGCGGTGACGTAAAACACTCCGATGAGCCGAGAAAAATGAAGTTTAATGCTTCTGAGCATGCGTCGACTTGATTCTGAGCATGCGTGGGTTTTTGATCCGATGGACTTGCCCATAGACGATCAGAGTTTTCGATCGTTTTTTTATCCATCGGAAAAATGTAAAACATGTTCTATTTTTAAAAACCGATGGAAAAAAGACCGATGGGTCCCATTCATTTGTCTGATGAAAAGAATCCATCGGACGAAAATCCATAGGATATCCGATCGTGTGTACAGGGCTCAAGTGTTATTTCCAGGCACACACTCTGGTGATCGAACATATTTTTATGAAAAAAAGTTTTTTGAACTCCACCCTGAAGCCCCTAACATCATCACCAGCCAGGATAGATTCCTTTGTGACAGGAAGTCCACTTCAAGCACCTTTTGATTATGTAAGTCTGACTAACTTACAGTTAATATCAACTACCAGTAATGTCATGACACATCTTGTATTTTAAATAAGCATGAGATTATTATAAATATATTTAACTACATAGCTAGGGAGAGAATGAAGGAGTCACACAAATAGATCGCTAGACAGACCTTTCAAATATATTTTAAACGAAAATTTGCTTTTCATTCACAAAAGAACAAAATGTTCAGTAAAAAAATTAAAAAACTTGGCATGTTATATTGCTTTTGGCACTGCTCAAAGTAGAGGTGAAAGCATATCCCTGTGTCCCAGAGCATGGGGTGCAGGCTTCTCCTAATACCAATCCAGAGTGTAAAAAGGAAAGGATAGCTGCTACTCCCGACCAGCCCAGGTGAATAAACTATATGGAGCAACCTCAGCCTACATGTCTCCAGGGCGAGCATGTTAGGATATTTTTTTTTTTTTTTTACTTTCTCATGTTAGGATTTTTAAGCAAGTAAAAAGCACTTAAAAAAGGTAACCATTTGTTTTTGTAAATTATGCTATGCCAGCAGAATCACATGCCAAATATAAAGCAGGATTTACACGATTTAGCTGCAAAAATGGACACTTCAAGATATTATCAGTTGCCATAAGTGATCAGACAATGGTGGTACACAATTTTGAATCAATCCAAATTTTTTTATTATTATTATTTATATTATGCCACAAACCACACTTATCCATAAATTATACATTAGTTCTCATTGATTTTGTTTTTATAGCATGAGCTTTTGACAACAAGAAAATGTGTATTTACAGCTCCCACTCACTGTAAGCTGTCCTTGACACTAAACCATCACTGTACACTTAACCAGCCCCTTATGCCTGTAAAATTTTAAATAATGCCTTAACGCTTAACCCACCCCCAACGTTTAATAAAACCTCTAGTTCATTCCATTGTACTTAAACCTTAACATTAAACCTAACCCCAAACATTAAAGCCTACCCTCTAATTCAGTAGCAAGATCCCCTTATTCAAGTTGCCTCTCAAGCCCCTCCCTAAAACCCTACAATAAAAGTGCCTGGGGGGGGTAGTTAAAAACTGTATATACTTACCTTTTCCTGACTTCCTCTCGCAGTGCCTAGGCCAGACTTTGTTCAGTATTCCAAATCTTGCAAAAAGATTCTACATTGTACTGCAGTTTCTACTCACGAGATTTGGGCTACACAGCATTCCCAAAGATCTTGCCGGCAGGAGGATGGTGTAACCTCCTCTACTATGGAAGCTAGAGAAAGGAGAGCATATTATCTATTTACATTCCTTCCACAGGTATTTTTCTGCAGCATTTTTGGGAAAGGAGGATGCACCTTTCATAAGCGGTTTTGACACTAAGGTGGGAGGTCTGCTTTAAAGTGGAGTTGTAGGATGGGTGGCACATTTGCACATTATGGCAAACTCCAAAACATGTGTGCTGGAGTTACAAAATACTGCAACCTGGCTCCATTGTTAGCACCTTACAGATAATGGTAGTGCATACTCAGATGATGGTAGTATTACTTATGCACCGCAGACATTGTACAAAATAATAATATTGCTAGCAGACAGGTAAAGTCTAGTTTAGGCATAGAGACCCACAACGTCTCTTCTACCCAAAAACCCTACTCATCAAATTTATTTTTGCCACTTTCAATCCACTTTAATCTTCATCCTAATCTAAGCCATGTGAGCCCTTAACAACTGCTGCTATTAAATAGCCTAATACTACTGGGATAAAATAATCAGAACGCTGTCTTCTACATTTTTTCATGTGTGTTGGGTATCCTGCACCCTAAACCATCCTCCTTACATTTTATCTGAGACCTGCACTAAATCGTAATAAGACCTCTAGCATGGAGTCTGAGTTTTCTGGTGCGCTACTGGGACTGGAAACATGGCTGGTAGCCTCTGAACAGGTAAGGGGGAACTCAGTTAAATTCCAGAAGCTCATTTGGGGGTCATCACTGCAATAAAAACAAGCAGTTAACCATTTCATTGTGCAGCTTCACTGCAAGGGAGGACCTTCCGTTTCCCCAGAGTTGGGCTTTAACCCTAACATATGACCCTAACCCCCTAACACCAACCTAACCCCTATACAGTACTACTGTAAGTTTAAACACTAAACAAACCCCTCTTTTGTGTATTTATCCTATCCTGCATTGAGGGCTTCTTTACAAAATCCTCACTTTTGAAGCCGAAGCTTTGTGCAGTAAGAGACTGAAGCTGAACTTTCAGCTGCCACATTTTGTGTCTTGAGTCAAATTGCCATTTTGTAATATAATAAAATTGTTTCCTTTTCATGTTCTTTTGAAAATATATTTATCATCTAAAGTGAAGGTGACTGAACAAATCTGAGCAACAAATCTGTAGCAAAAAGAATCACCTGTGCCATTGTGCTGTGGCATTAGACATCTAATATGCTACAGTTAATAGCATACAGCTTTCACAGCTATAACAGGGCAAAGAAAAATGACTGCAAGTTACATCAATATAAGTCTCTTTATGTGACCTTTTAATGTCCCCAGGATCCCTCCAGAAGGCACGTATTCCAGGCTGCCTTGGTGACAGGTCTCAACAGCAGCTACACAAATGGTATTTGTACAAGAAGGAGACAGAATAGCTTAACCAAGATAAAGCCAATAAATTATTGTAGTGGCTTCAGATGTACATTACTCCAAAGGGAATCACAGTACATTTGAAATACTCACTATACTTCAGTTCTGAAAGGATATTAGCAAACACTGAAGGAACACTAACCCTACAAAACGACCAAAAGAAGACATATAGCTATTGTAAAATGTCTCTATACAGGAATTTTATTGCAAAAACATGTCCCATATTTAACTTACAATAGCTTAAAAAAAAAAAAATTAAATACACACATTTGATGATCTGTAACCACACACACAGGCTAGCCTTCAGCATCATGCAATAAAAGTGTAGGGACATCCTTGTAAGTTGCCGGAAGTGCCTGCTATCATTTGCACTGCAGCATTATTGGAATGTCTCTGCAAAAACTGAACATTTTTTGATTTTTTCTTCTGTAAAAATCTACATGCACAGTGAAATGTTCCTTTCACTGTGCATGTACAAGTGATGTGTCAGCATTACAGATACATACATGGTAAGTGTTTTACGAATGATCCTTGTTCTTTTATTAAGCATAAACACTTAATTCTACAGTCAGTTGCTCTTATATACAGTATGTCACTGTACCACCCTTCATACAGAAACACATATTATATATGCCATCCCTTATCTGTAAAAATTTAAGGTATCTGAAATCTTCCATTTTAAATTTGGGATGAAATAGGGAATGATTAAGGCCCTTGTTAATTGTTTTCTCAATTGGAAGATTCCTTCCCATTATCTATTCTGCTGACAACTCAAAATTTTGCATTTTCTCTCATTTTGAATCCCAGTTTATAATAGAAAGAATGAATCTCCCAAGCAGGCAAACAAACAGCAAAAAAGAAATAAAAAATCATCAGGGATTCTAACCCTTGACCACTAAATCCAATGGGACAGCGCGGCTATACCGCCCGCAATGCGCTGCTTCAGTAGTGCATTGTGGGCGGTTTTAACCCTTTCTCGCCCGCTAGATGGGGGGTTAAAACTGCACTGCTGGCGGCCGAATATCATGGCAAAAACTACAGTATATCGGCCCTAAAAATAGCGCTGCTATACCGCCAGCGCACCTCCCCACCCCAGTGTGAAAGGGGCCTTAATGTTGCCTAACATTCTCTTAACTAATCAAATGTAAAATGGCACTTTTGGTTTAAGTTCACCTATGTTCCATTTTAAATCAAAAATCCAAATTAAGTTGAAAAGTTGAAAGTAAAGTTGTCAAATTTGTCAAATAAAGTGTTCAACTGGAAAATTAGCAACAGCCATTTGATCTAAGAGATGTTTTCCAATTTTTTTGCACACTTAATAGTGTGCATGTTGTATGACAGCTAATGTATAAAAATGTATATACTTAATAAGTATATATACAGTATGTAAACCTATTTGAAAGAGCATAAATAATCTAAGGCTTTATTTACTGGCATTTCAGTGGTTTACTCAAGGCTTGCCTTGAGCTTCATTTTTTTTGTTTGATAAACCTCACAGCAAGCACCGAGGGCTTGACTAAAGCAGATCTTTGCCTGTCCCCCTTTTTTTCCCCCACTTACTGGGTGATACATTGTGCACATTTCTGATACTCACCCACCCAAAGGATCCAGGGTTGTCCTGCTGAGATCCTATTGTATTCTTCCATCTCTCTGTCCTGCGCCGACATGTTGATTGTGACATTATCGAGAGGCCAGGTTCAGCCGGTGGGCCTCCCGATGATGCTGCACTGGGCACGCCACCCCTTCTTTCTGAATGAAGTGCTGTGCGTTCTGGGTTATGTGACGTGCACTCTGCACATCATTCACCTAGGCGAATGACATTCATTCATACTCTTATTTTTATTATTAAACAAGTGTGATTTAACTGTACTTCTGTCTCGGTCTGATTCATGGTTTCTGACAGTAGGCAAAGGCCATGAATTCAGAAGATGCAGCCAATCCACTTGTTGATAATAATTTTTCCAGATTGGATGACCTGGATCACCGCATGGATCAGTTTGCCACGTGATACAGATGCTCCCGAGTCACACGGCTCATCTAGAATCTCCCACTGTGGCCGCTTCGGTAGTCTCTGTGCAGGCACCCACCTCGAGTATTACCTCTATAAGAGGTATGTCTGGTTCCGCTCCGCTTCCCCAGCGATTTGGGGGCGATCCAGTTCAGTGCAGAGGGTTTCTCAACCAGGTTGAGATATACTTTTAGATGCTGCCCCAGACATTTCCCACGGACAGAAGCAAAGTGGGTTTCGTGATATCTTTGCTTTCTGACAGAGCCTTGGCCTGGGCAAACCCTCTATGGGAGACGCAAAAACCCGTGGTCCTGAGTTACCCAGAATTTGTGGCTTCCTTCAAAAGGGTATTTGACATTCCCGCACGCTCCACTTCTGCTGCCAAGTGCCTCATGTCCATCAAACAGAGTACGAGGACGGTTGCCGATTACGCCATTGAATTCCGTACTCTGGCAGCAGAGGTTGCTTGGAACAATGAGGCCCTCGTGGCTGCTTTTTCTCATGGTCTCTCGGATAACATCAAGGGTGAGATAGCAGCCCGAGATATACCCACAGAGCTGGAGAGGTTGATCACATTTGCCATCCTCATTGACTCCAGACTCCGAGAGAGATTCTCTCTTAAGGAGTGCTTGCAGAAGCCTCCTGTACAGTTGCCTTCAAGCTTTGCAGTCCCACCCTTGCCTCCCTCACCTCCCATGCCTCCTAGAACCGAGTCGGTCTGTGAAGATGAACCCATGCACTTGGGCTTCACGTGTCTCTCTGCAGACGAGAGAGCCCTTAGGAGGAGGGAGAGATTGTGCCTTTATTGTGGCCAGGCAGGTCACTTTTTGAAGTCTTGTCCTACCCGTCCAGGGAACGCCCGAACCTTGAGGTCCTGTCACAGACAGACCTTAGGTGCGTTGTCTCGTCTCCAGTTTCCCAGAAGGATAAGCCCCTGGTTTTGGTAGCCCTGTCATGGGCTGAGTCGTCCGTCAGGATATAGGCTCTAATCGACTCCGGGGCTGCAGGCCTGTTCATTGATGCTGCCTTTGTATCAAAGCACTCTATTCCGCTGCAGCTGCGTGACACTCCACTTGCCATTGAGGCTCTTGGCGAGAGACCTCTACAGCCTGCCCATGTGACTCTTGAGACTGTTCCATTGTCCATGGCCGTAGGAGCTCTTCACCATGAGATAATCCAATTCCAAGTTATTTCCTCACCTAAGTTTCCGCTGGTTATTGGTTATCCTTGGTTACAGAGGCACAATCTCTCTTTTGATTGGCTCCGTGCTGAGGTTCTGTCCTGGTCACCACAATGCAGTAAGAGATGCTTTCAAAAGGTAGCCAAGGTCCTGTGCACCTCTTCAATCTCCTCCCTGCTGGAGGAGTATTGCGATTTTAGCGATGTCTTTGATAAGGGTCAAGCTGGTACTTTGCCTCCACACCAGTCATATGATTGCGCAATTGACCTTCAACCTGGTGCCATACCCCCTCGTGGCCGGGATTTACCCTTTGTCGGTCTTGGAGGATAAGGCCATGGAGGACTATGTTGCAGATGCACTCTCTCAAGGTTTCATCCGCAAATCCTCATCTCCTGCTGGTGCTGGTTTCTTTTTTGTGAAGAAGAAGAGTGGTGAAGTGAGACCTTGCCATTAAAATGCCTATCCGATTCCGCTGATTACGGAGTTATTTGAACGCCTCAAGGGAGCAATGGTTTTCACAAAGCTTGATTTGAGAGGGGCATACAATCTCATGGGGATTAAGGAGGGCGACGAGTGGAAAACTGCCTTTAATACCAGAACAGGTCATTATGAGTAACTCGTAATGCCTTTTGGCCTCTGTAACGCTCCGGCAGTTTTCCAAGAGTTTATTAACAATGTCCTCCGAGATTTGTTGCAGTTATGTGTGGTGGTCTATCTTGATGATATCCTCATATTTTCCAAGTGCCTGGAGAGGCACTACACAGATGTCTGTCGAGTGCTACACAAACTAAGAGAGAACAATCTCTATTCTAAACTGGAGAAATGTTAATTCCATCGGGAACAGGTCAAATTCCTGGGTTATGTAATTTCCATGGCTGGTTTTCCGATGGACCCAGAGAAACTTTCTGCTGTCCTACAGTGGCCTCGACCCGTGGGTTTACGTCCTCTGCAGCGTTTTCTTGGCTTTGCCAACTATTATTGGAAGTTTATTCGTAACTTCTCCTCTGGTCAAGCCCTGACTGATATGACCAGAAAGGACGGTAACCCACAGAGTTGGTCTCCAGAGTCCATTAAGGCTTTTGAGAGTCTTAAGACTACCTTTGTTTCTGCTCCTGTGTTGGCACATCCTGATCCTACGTTGCCTTTTATCCTTGAAGTTGATGCTTCTGAAACTGGTGTTGGCGTCCTTCTGTCTCAACGTACTAGCTCTGACAGCGCTATGCATCCGTGTGGCTACTTTTCCAAGAAATTGTCACCTGCGGAGTGCAATTACGAGATTGGTGACAGAGAGCTTTTGGCGATCATTTTAGCCCTGAAAGAATGGAGACATCTCCTAGAAGCTACCACGGTCCTGGTTCTCATTCTTACTGACCATAAAAATCCCACATTCTTGTCTGAGGCTAAGCGCCTCTCTCTCAGAAGGGCACGATGGGCTCTTTTCTTGTTGAGTTTCAATTACATTGTCTCATTCTTACCCGGTACTAAAAATATAAGGGCTGGCGCCTTGCCAAGACAATTTTCCTGCACTTCCAAGATGGAGTCGGTTCCGGTTCCTGTGATTCCTCCTGATCGTATTCTGGCTACGGTTCGTACCAGTCTCACTTCTCCTTTTGGGAGACAAAATTCTTGCTGCTCAGGTTGATGCCCCTCCTGAGAAACCTTGTGACCGCTGCTTTGTTCCCGAGAGTCTCCGTACTGCCGTGCTCCAGACTTACCATTCCCCCAAGGCTGCTGGCCACCCTTGGAAGAATCAACTCTTTTGGGCCATTTCCCAACAATTCTGGTTGCCTAGTCTACGTGCTGATGTACCCGCCTTCGTAGCTGCCTGTTCCGTGTGTGCTCAGAGTAAGACTACACAACACCTTCCAGTGGGCCTCCTACAACCCATACCCAATGGAGAGAGGCCCTGGACCCACCTGTCTATGAATTTCATTGTGGAGTTACCCAACTCAGGGCAACACAGTTATCCTTATGGTGGTAGACCGGTTCTCGAAAATGTCTCACTGTATTCCACTTAAGAAGTTGCCTACGTCTAAGGAACTGGCTTCCATTTTTGCTCGGAAGATCTTTCGCTTACATGGCCTACCCAAGGTCATTGTCTCAGACAGGGGAAGTCAGTTTGTGTCCCGGTTCTGGCGAGCCTATTGTGCACAGTTGGGAATTCAGCTTGCTTTCTCCTCTGCGTATCACCTGCAGTCTAATGGGGCCACAGAACGAGCCAATCAGTCCTTGGAGCAATTCCTGCGTTGCTATATTTCTGACCATCACAACAACTGGTCAGACCTCTTACCATGGGCGGAGATTGCTCAAAATAGCGCTCTGAATTCTGCTTCCCATGTGTCCCCGTTTATGGCGAATTATGGTTTTCAACCTTCCATGTTGCCTGACTCATTTGTTCCTTAGAGTATTCCTGCGTTAGATGAACATCTCCGTGGTCTTCGTTCCACTTGGGTACAAGTCCAGGAGGCTTTGCAACAGGCAAACGAGAGGTACAGACTCCATGATGACCGCAGACGCCTGCCTGCGCCTTTCTACCAGGTCAGGGAAAGGGTCTGGCTGTCATATTGCAACCTCCGACTTCGTGTTCCTTCTCTGAAGTTCACACCTCGGTTTATTGGGCCTTTCCGTATCCTTCGCAGGATAAACCCAGTGGCTTACGCGTTGGACCTTCCTTCCAGTATGCGTATCTCGAATGTGTTTCATGTCTCTTTATTGAAACCTTGGGTCTGCAACCGTTTTACTACCTCTGTGCCACGTCCTCACCCTATACAGGTTGAGAACCATGAGGAGTATGAAGTACAGTCCATTGTTGACTCCCGTATGTTCCATGGGCGCATACAGTACCTGGTGCATTGGAAGGGGTACGGTCCAGAGGATGCTCTTGGGTCCCATCCTCGGACGTACATGCCCCTGTCCTCCTCGTGATTTCCATAGACGTTTTCCCCTCAAGCCCGGTGGTCCTCCGAGGGGGAGGGGTCATTGAGGAGGGGGTACTGTCAGGGCTGAGCTCAGCCCTTCCTTCTCTGTGCTGGCAGCTCAGCTGTCAGCTAATTGCCAGCTCCCATCTCTCCACAGTGATCCACCTGTTGATGATCCTGCTCGTCAGCTCTGCATACTTAAGCCTTCCAGTTCATTTGCTCTCCGCCTTCGCCTGTGTTAACATCATAAGAGACTTTCTCCTGCATTCCTGTATGAAGACCTGCTTGCTGTACTACTACCTTTATCGCTGGCTCTTGGACTTTGGCTTGGCCAACTACCCGATCCGGTTACTGAACTCTGGCTATGTTTTGACTACGCTTACCTTTTTATTTTTATTATTAAACAAGTGTGATTTAACTGTACTTCTGTCTCGGTCTGATTCATGGTTTCCGACACTCACACCCGCTTCTGATTGGCTTGAGGATCAGTGTTTCAACAGTGAATATTCATTTGCTGTTGGAACACACCTGGGTGGGCTCCTTTTGCATGCTCTGCGACCCAGCCTCTGGCTCTAATCAGGTACTTCAAAAAAATCCCCTGCCACTGTAATTCATGCGCCCGGTGCCCTGAAAGGCATGAATAGGGATCAATTATGCATATAGGGGTGGTGTGGAGAGAGGGGGTGGTACCCGGGCACCTCCACTGGTTAAGAGAGCCTTGCTTGTAAGAGCTTGCAATCTAATAGGATCTGCTTTATACTAAAGTGCATAAGGATCAGCTATTGTTTGTTTTTTCTCTCTCTGTATATATCCTGTATATATGCTGTATATATATATCTATCGATCTACAGTATATATATATATATATATATATATATATATATATATATATATGTGTGTGTGTGTAGAAGCACCAATTTCTTTACAAGTTATGAGCATTTATGGTCTTTTCGTATGTAAAATTGCAACCAGTATACATAGTACCAGTTTCTGTTTTTCTTTTTAACCATAAGACTACAATTTTTAGCTATTATCATTCCAGTTACCATTACTGTTTGTGCCCCCCTCATCCCTCTCCCAATAGTGGTCCAGGTTATATTTTGTCATGCAACTTGAAAGTCACTGGAGGGAATAGGATCACCATAACAACTGCTGGAATGATCTTGTGGAATGTGTCTAGTGGCACTAGAATAACCTGAATATGCGCTCCAGATGTGTCCGCTGTCACGGAATAAGTAAACATGTCTGATGGACAACGTATGACTGGATGGCCTCATTGGTGACTCCAGAGAATTGGGATGCTGGAGTCTGAATGGATTGTGGAGGGAGGGTGTGGAAGGCTGGATGAGGACGAAAGAGAAACATAAGAGGATGGAGGTATAGGAAAAACATGGGCCATGCACGAGTCACCCTGAGGACCTGTGCAGCCTGGCAGACTAAGAGTGAGACAGAGGTGATAACTGAGATAGATTGTTCCTTGTGTGTCCCTCCTACATGTGGCCTCTCAGGGACTTCTACAAACCTCTGTGAATTTCTATCTGGCACAGCCTTGAGAGCTCTAGGGAACAGGCTGAAATATGAACTATTACAGTGGAGAGACACAGAGAGCAAAGATATAAAAAAGGAGAAAGTACTGGCGCTGCTGCTGATAGGACATGTGTAACCTATCCTAATTAGTGCTTTCCTTTAACTCATACGCAGCTGGACTAATTTGGTTAAACAGAAGTTCATAAGGGGGTTCATTCGGCTTAGTAGACAAAACTTGTGTTGTGGCTGGTCCTTAAATTAGAATCAAAACAACATGCAATAAAAAGATCAGTGAAATTCTATCTCCCCTCAGACTGTACAAGGAAAGGAAGTTATAGATTTCCACAATGAAACGTAACAGGATAAGAAAGCACATGTTACACAAATAAATAGGATTTAAAGTGAACCTGACATGCTAGAAATAGGTATAGAAGGTCCAGTGCCAGACCAACAAGTTGAGAGTCCAAAACCTTTAACCGCTTCAGCCCCGGAAGAATTTACCCCCTTCCTGACCAGAGCACTTTTTGCGATGCAGCACTGCGTCGCTTTAACTGACAATTGCGCGGTCGTGCGACGTTGAACCTAACCAAAATTGACGTCCTTTTTTTCCCACAAATAGAGCTTTCTTTTGGTGGTATTTGATCACCTCTGCGTTTTTTATTTTTTGCGCTATAAACAAAAGAAGAGCGACATATTTGAAAAAAACGCAATATTTTTTACTTTTTGATTTAATAAATATCTTTTTTTTTTTAAAACAATTTTTTTCAAGTTTAGACCGAAACGTATTCTTCTACATATTTTTGGTAAATTTTTTTTGCAATAAGCGTATATTGAGTGGTTTGCGCAAAAGTTATAGCGTCTACATAATAGGGGATAGATTTATGGCATTTTTATTTTTTTTTATTTTTTTTACTAGTAATGGTGGCGATCTGCGATTTTTATTGTGACCGTGACATTGCGGCGGACACATCGGACACTTTTTGGGACCATTCACATTTATACAGCGATTAGTGCTATAAAACTGCACTGATTACTGTGTAAATGTGACTGGCAGGGAAGGGGTTAACACTAGGGGGCGATCAAGGGGTTAATATGTTCCCTATTGAGTGATTCTAACTGTAGGGGGAGGGGACTCACAAGGTGAGGAGACCGATCTGTGTTCCTCTGTACTGGGAACACACATTGGTCTCCTCACCTCTGACAGGAGGTGGATCTGTGTGTTTACACACACAGATCCACACTCCTGCCGTGATCGCTGGCAATCGCGGGTGCCCGGCGGACATCGCGGCCGCCGGGCACGTGCACCGGGTCACGAGCGGTGCCGCTTGTACGCGCGCGTGCCGCCGGTGGCGCGCGCGCGCCCCATAGACGGCCGGGGAAAAAAGGACGTCATATGACGCCCGCCCGGAGGGAGGGAGGGTTCCTGCCGGCATCATATGACTATGACCCGGTAGGAAGGGGTTAATATTAATGTTGGTTCAGCAAGACAACATAAAACAGCGAATAAAAAAAAAAAATGACATAGTGCACAGTAGCAATATACGCTGATGTTGCTTGGGCACTGTGTCACTTTTTTCATGAAACACTTACAGCATTATTAAACCCATAACCAAAAATTTAATATATTGTAGCTTACCAATCCTTAGAAGTGATGACTGCATTCATTTTTTTTTTTTTTGTCTGTTTTCACTTGGTGATCTGGCCAGTAACACACCTCCTGTATTAGGGTGCTTCCACTCTGGATGAAGGAGCACAGGGGGCATGGCAGACAGCACCATTGTCAGTCTGGGGGGAGTGTTAGATTTAGATACACTAACAAATTGAATCCAAAACCCAGAGAATTTTTTTTGTTTTGGTTTTACATAAATAAATAAAACCATTGTAAGCAGTTCTGTTAGAGGTAAATGGTTTGCCTCAACCCTCTAACTCAGAGGTGTCCAACCTTTGACCTTCCTGTGCCACATTGGAAGAAGAGGAATTGTCCTGGGCCACACATAAAATAGACTAATGCCGCGTACACACGCTCGGAATTTCCGACAACAAATGTTCGATGGAAGCTTTTTGTCGGAAATTCCGACTGTGTATAGGCTCCATCGGACATTTGCTGTCGGAATTTCCGACAACAAAAATTTGAGAGCTAGTTCTCAAATTTTCCAACAACAAAATCCGTTCT
The DNA here is from genome assembly GCA_029206835.1 of Rana muscosa. Classification (NCBI taxonomy): domain Eukaryota; kingdom Metazoa; phylum Chordata; class Amphibia; order Anura; family Ranidae; genus Rana; species Rana muscosa. The sequence goes on from CM055116.1 coordinate 674,590,569, forward strand.
CGTAAATTCAGAGCACAAAATTCCACGCATGCTCTGAATCAAGTACGAGACGGAAGCGCTTGGTCTGGAAAAACTAGCGTTCGTAATGGAGATAGCACATTCGTCACGCTGCCAATTTTTTAATCTTTTAATGCAGCGCTCTCTCTTCTTCTTTATAATGCTAGAATAATGAAGTTGTTTTGCTGCTGATATTCACACAGAGTTCTGACAAACAGAAGAGCAGTAACGGACTGAAAAGCACGAGGCTGAAAGCACAAATCGTCTCTTATCAAACTTCTACTAACACAAGATTAGCAGAAGGAGCCCAAAGGGTGGCGCACTTGGTATTGAACTTCCCTTTTATAGTGCCGTCGTACGTGTTGTACGTGACCGCGTTCTTGGCGATCGGAATGTTCTACAACATTTGTGCGGCCGTGTGTATGCAAGACAAGTTTGAGCCAACATCCGTCGGAAAAAAATCCACGGTTTTGTTGTCGGAATGTCCGAACAAATGTACGCGGCATAACAATAAAGCTGGGTACAGAGAATCTGAATATAGGCTGGTACATTTGGTACGTGTACAGCTGCCTGTCTGACATAAGCTATTCTCGTGACTGCCTTCTGTGGAATGGTCTTGCTGGAAAACCAGCATCTCACCAGCAGCCAATCAGCGATGGCAGCGCTGGTGTTATGGTGGGGGGGCAGTCCCCCTGCCAGAACACAAAGAGCACATCGAGAAAGTTTGTCACACTAACATCATATTTGTTAGCATGGTGATCTGTCCATTTTTTCTATTTGTTTAGTCCGCTGAGTTGAACGAAAAAAACTGAATGTGTGTACCCAGCTTAAAGGCCAAGTTCACTTTTGTTCTCTTTTTTTTTTTCTAAATTCTAGCCCACTATGTACTAATATAGCATTAATGTACTTCTTTTGCAAAAATAAAACAGCTTTCCATTTATTGTACACCCGCTTACCTCAGTGCCCTTATGGCTGTTTAAAAACACTGCTCCATTACTTCTGCCTTACGTCTTGGACAGACTTTAGGTCATGACACAGGAAGGAGTTGACCAGCTGATCTCAATAGCACACACCCTGCATCATTTACCCTCAGTTGGTCAACTCCTTCCTGTGTCATGACCTAAAGTCTGTCAGGAAGTAAGGCAGAAGTAATGGAGCAGTGTTTTCAAACAGCCATGAGGACAGAGAGGTAAGCATGTGTATAATAAATGGAAAGTTTACTTTGCTAGATTCTTATCCTCCACAGGTCCCTCTGCACATACTGCCTGTTGTCATGATCTCTGCACTCCTCTTGCAGCTTCACTTCCTGGTTCCCTACTGCGCATGCGCGAATCACCCTGCTGTCTTCTGGGACCTGTGTGTCTCACAGAAGACAATGGGGGGGGGGAGGAGGCGCCGGACGTGGCGTAGATAGCCACAGGTGGCTCTGCTATTTATGCCCGGATGTGGGAGCAAATACCTGTATTATACAGGTATCTGCTCCCCCCTCCCCCCTGAAAGGTGTCAAATGTGACACCGGAGGGGGGGGGAGGATTCCGAAAAACGGAAGTTCCATTTTTGGGTTGAACTCCGCTTTAAATTCAATTGTGTATGCTCACCCTTTGCAATGAAGTAAGAACAACAGTATGAAAGCCAGAATGCTATAAACTGAAAAAGACCCTAATACCACTGCATTTTTTTTTTTTTATAAAGTATAAATACATATGGGTGTAAAAAATAAAATCATGATAACCCCTGTAAAGTTAATAGAAATAGAACAGTTCGGCATCCATCTAAGTCCTGATTCACACCTATGCATTTTTAATTCTCTTTTTCAGTCACAATTGGCGGGCTCTCCAGGTGTCGTCATCGGATGGCCATGCCCCATGGCTATATAAGAGATGTCAGACAGCGGGGGACAGCACAATGGAGGAAGACAGCCTCAGGACAAGAGCAGCCTTTTTTGTTTTTAGCGGGTAAAGGAGGAAGAAGACAGTGGCGGCGAGTAAGAAGACAGCTCTGGGAGAAGATGGCAGAAGGAGAAGACGGCACTGGGAGAGACGGCGGTGGGAGAAGATGGCTCGGGGATAAGGCAGCTCGGATCTATTTTTTTTTAATAAAGGACTTGTCAAAAACCGACTTTTACATTTTAGTGTTTTTTTGGTAAAAAAAGGTATGACTACCACAGCGCTGACAGCCTGAATGAAACCAATAAAGTGCAACTGTAGTGGATACAAAATTATTTGATGACAAGGTCTTTAACAACACCCTGTGGGAAGGCGCAGACGTCAGACGCAGTCAGACGCAGCTTTCCGCACCGCAGTGACATCATGTCAGATGCCCGTTTGATTGGAGTTAAGTTGTGAGAGAACCTATTGATCAATGGACTGTTAATTGATGTTCATCCATTTGCCCTCCACTTTAGAACCTTGTAAAAATTGATTTTATGATTGGAACTCTGTAAAGATTGATTTTATGATTGGAACTCTGAAAAGATTGATTTTAATGAATGAACAAGACGTATTTTACTATGCGGGCTCTAACTCCATACGTTTGTGCCTGAAAACACCCCAGGAAGGATCGCACCCAGGAGTTGCCATTTTCATCACCCCGTTCACCATACTAAGCCTACTTGACCCGCAACGCAATACTGCTTGGGGGTCCATTGGATCTGGTGAGTTCAACCATAAGGGGGGGGAGGGGGGTGGATCCTGTATGCACCTGTTTACAGCATCATATGTTTTTTAGCACAGCAGCACTTTTGAAAGGAACTTGGGAAAGGAACTTATCAACTGAGAATTGCTATATGCTTATTTGCACGTCATTTTGGACTTTCACTGGTCACATGCTTAATATTGATTTGCACTATTTCTAGCACAGCAGTACCCGTGCACCTGTGAAAGGAACTTTCCAACCAGAAGTTTATGCTTATTTGCATGTGTTTTTTTACGTTTTCACTGGCTACATGCAGGGCCGCCATCAGGGGGGTACAGGCAGTACACCTGTAAGGGGCCCGGAGGTCCCCAGGGGCCTGGATGGCCCCCCCTTTTTTTTATCATTTTTTTTTTTGTAAGGGGCCCAGGGTTCCCCAGAGCCCCGAATGTCAACCCCCCTTTTTTAATTATTTTTTTTTATATATTTTTATTATTATTCATTTTTTTATTTAATTTGTTTTTTTTATTTAACTAATTTTTATTAATTTTTTTGTAAGGGGCCCGGAGGTCCCCAGGGCCCTGGATGGAAACCTCCCTTTTTTCCTGGAGCCGAGAAGCGGGGGGGCTGCCGGCAAATTGAGAAGCAGGGGGTTTGGGTGCATGCCTGAAGCTGTGTAAAGGGCCCCAAAATTCCTGATGGCTGCCCTGGCTACATGCTTGATATATTTTTTGCATTGCTGGATAAATTTTGCACTTAATTATGTATGCACTACAGTTTCACTTTATTGTATTCATTCAGGCTGTCAGCGCTGTAGTATTCATACCCTTTTTTCCATGTTTTGACCTATGTCATGTACAGCAGCGGTAGACCCAATCACTAATTAGTACCTTTAGCACGGGGAATTGATTTTTATACAGTGTTTTTTTGGTGAATGGGTAAGGGTACGATGTACCCGCTACCCATTCACATAGAGGGAGGGGCGGGATCTGGGGGTCCCCTTGTTAAAGGTGGCTTCCAAATTTCGATAAGCCCCCGCCTGCAGACCCCGACAACCACCTGCCAGGGTTGTTGGGAACAGGCCCTTGTCCCCATCAACAAAGCACCCACCCCGTGTTGAGGGCACGTGGCCTGGTATGGTTCAGAAGGGGGGGTGTTCCCTCATCCCTCCCTTTCCTGACCTACTGGGCTGCATGCTCGGATAAGGGTCTGGAATGGATTTTTGGGGGTGACCCAAGCCATTTTTTTCGTGATTTTTTTTAGCCGGCAATTTTTTTTTACATTTAGCTGACAGTCGGTTGTTAAGGACATCTGTGTCACAATTTTATGGCTGTGTTCTTGTGCTGTGGTAGCAATGCAGGTTTAATGGGTAAAAGTGAATACCTTGTGCAGGTCTTTTAACTGAAGGTGCAGATATTTTCCCATGGTAAGGGATAGTGTGGTGTAGAGGACTAAGTGTTATGGAATACAATGTTGTATAATTGTTTTATCAGGTGTGTAGCTGGCATATCTTGTAATCAAAGACTTTGAAGAGGGTCAAGTCCCTAGAGATCTGACCCTTGCTTTTTAAGTAGCTTACAAGACATAGTAGTTGAAAATATTGAAGCCAGCATTCCAGAGTGGGTTATAGGCTGGAGCTGAGGGTGGAAAAATGCTGGAGATTGTCAGGTAAGTGGCTCTAATGCCTCGTACACACGGCCGGGATTTCCGTGAATCCAGATGGGAAAAAAGAGAGCTGGTTCTCTTTTTTTTGCTGCCGGTTTTGCCAGTTTTCCTGTTTGGAAAAACTGTGAGGGAGAATACACACGGCCGGGATTCCCGGCCAAAGGCTCTCATCGATCGCAGTTTTCCCGTTGGAAAACTCGGTCTTGTGTACGAGGCATAAGGATCAGAAAAATGTGTTTACCTGTCTATTTAAGAAAATTGGGATGGTAAAATTCTGAAGTCAGGGTTACCCAAGATGTGAGTGAGTAAGTGAGTGGTACAACATATGTTAATGTTTCAGAAGTCCCAGGCCTTTAGGAGGAAAGGGATCCCAAATGGAGGAAATAGAAAGTAAGGACAATATGGGAATGATACCACTTGAAGATAAGTCAATAAGATCGCCGACAAGTGGTTCTCAATTGTGACCCATAGTTTGTATTTGTAATGGTGTATTCAGTTAAAGAGGAACTGCAGTCTACTCACATAATTTGTAATAAAAACATCTTTGTCATTCTGAAGCTTCCCTCCAATTACTTTGCATGTACTTGCCAAATATGCATAAATCTCCCTCCACTGAGTCTGTCTGCAACCATTTTAACTGTGGGCAGCTGAAGCTGCTGCCTGTTCACTTCCTGGATCTACACAGACACACCTCCAGCTCTGCAGCTCTTATTGACCCTCTTATGACTAACCCCCCCCCCCTCCCTTCCAGACGAACTCTCACAAGATGTGCATGATGTCATAAGCCTAAGCTTTTTACCAGACAAGAAATAGGAAGTCTGCTGTATAAGGTATTTACTGGCAGAAAAAAAAAATTACTACCTAAAGATAGAACAACAAGGGCAGAGGATTTAATAGATGGAAATATTAAAAAATGACCGAAGTTCCGCTTTAAGTATGTGAGTTAGAAGAGCTATAAATTGTAGGTGGAGAAATACCACACCACTGGCTCGCTTTCGTCTGACCAAGATATCGAAATGCAGTTGGGAGATGACCGGAACCAAAGTATTTCAGTAATACAGTTTTCAGTATGTGAAAGAAGCATTTTTGAGTCAGAAATGGCATTGTTTGGAAAGTGAAGAATATACAAATAGGATATCCATAATGAAAAGTGTCATACGGCCAAAGTCTAGAAAGGAGAAAAGGAATAAACTGTACAGTTTATTCAAGGAGATAAGCACAGAAACCATTGTGAGGCCTCGGTGGAAGGGAAAATCCCCTCTATATGAATAATGCACATGATAGGTGGGCAAGATTCAAATGCAGAGGGATTGTGCTCACCTTTTTTAAAACTGGAATTTCTCTGCTCCTATTGTACCGGAAAAAGTCTTGCTCCTCCTGCTGCACTCTTCATTGCATAAGAATCCAATGGGGGATTGATAGCTATTTATACTGGAACTCTATGACTAATAAATATGAGGAGCCTACGCAGTAGTGAGTCTGTTGGCAAGCAATAAATATAAATTTTAAGTTGACTGAGCCCCAGTGATTTTGCATGGGTGTTGGCTAGGTGCTATCAATTGATAATTATGTACATAAACCTAAAAAATATATTGTATTCAAGAAAATAGGCCCATAAACAACTGCAAAGTATTTCAGCAACATTGTCCTTTAATATGAATTTATACACCTCGAAGAAACTCAGGCATAATTATATCTGATATTTATTTGGAACAATCCATTTAAATGTTGTTTTAGCTAAATAGCACTAATATTTAAAAAAAAATGTAATTACAAGATGTGACTCTTCTGGTCCACACATAACCATTCAAAGCTTATTACCTGTAACATCTAGGAGAGCATGCTGGGAAAAGATTGTGTAGCATATTACAGCTACATTAGATTTTTGCTTTAAAATAATCATTAATTTCACATTTAATTAGAGCTAATTATACTTAGAAATTTACTTAATTGCATGCCATTAGGATGATTGTCATTTTAACAAGTAAATTATGCAACTAAACAGCCTAAACTGCCATTAATATTGGAGCAACTTATTAATATCCGCTCCTGTGAGAAGGATGGATGACTGTAAAGATAACAAGGCATGTGTACAAGGCACAGAATAATTGAAGTTTTTGCACCTGGGTGAGGATGCTTTAGAAAGTTATCTTTATAGGTGTTACACATGTTAGTAGGTTTGGTATCCTCTTTTCTGAGCACTGTAATTTAAATGTTCATTTCACCTAATCATTCCCACACATTTCCTTTCCCTTACATGTTTTTATGTTCTTTCGCACCAAATCTATACTCTTTCTCACTTCCAAGATGCAGTAATCTATTAAATTCCTGATCCACATAATCCTTTCTCTGCACAACATTTCAAGTTCCATTCCTAAAATAATTATATGTGATTTTAACATTCTCATACCTCGTTTGCTACTCCTTTGACCTTTCACAAAGGGCCTTAGCTCTCACTCATTGTGATAGTCACATGTTTGCCCCATATCTTTACCCATCTCTGCTTCATGTCATACTTTTCAAATGCTCTGGATTATAATCTGTTAACCTTTACCCCCCTTCTCATCCAATCATTCAAGAACCTTGTACAGAAGCACACAGAATGGTGTGCTTTTTTTCATTTCTTTTCTGACTCATGGTAACTTGTTTTCCTTCCCTGACCCTAAGACAATGGGCACTTAACACAACAACACAGTAACCTACTCTATGGGCTCAGTTGTTACTCTTGCTGCATTAGTCAGCAACATGGATGCACCAAAATTACACCAAACCCACCAAAATTACACCAAAATTACACCAAACCCTCTCCATTAAGGGCACATGGGCGCCACCCCCTCTATTGATGCCACCCCCCATATAGTTAATGGATAGATTCATGCAAAGCATGAATCTATCCACGGCCACCACAGCCACCCCCTATTCATGCATCTGGCCCTTTTCAGGACGCCGGGAGCATGAATTACAGCGGCAGGGGTGTTTTTTTGAAGCACCTGATTAGAGCCATAGGTTTTAATAGGCTTCAAGATAGGGTGGAGCATTGCGCTCGGAGCCCACCCAGGTGTGTTAGAAAAGCAAATGAATATTCGCTTTTCTAACACTGAATCACCTCTCTGCCAATCACAAAGCCCGGGTCTATCATCCATTTGCAATTGGCTGAAAGGTCAGGCGATCCTATTGGATGCATAGGAGGAGGAGGGGGATGCACGGCAGAAGGTGCCGTAAAAAACACCACAGGAGGAGGAAGAAAGCCGCCAGACACGCTGTCTGTCTGCATCATAGGGGGTAAGTGTGGGGCTTGACCGGGGGTCTGTTTGTCGCTTCCCCCAAAGAAAGAACCACCAGCTGCCACTGACCAAACCATATCTAAACCAAAAGCAAAAATGTAATATAAAGCACAGTACCAGCCCAAAGATGTGACTGCTACATTAGCTTTTCCTTTATTTTAACCAGATGATCCTGGCTGGAACTCTCTTCCTGGCCTAGGGTGACAACACTCACTTTTTTTAATGTATCTATAGGGGATGAGTGTCGTCATCCTAGAACAGGAAGTGTTTTAAGACTCCAGAACACCTCCCACTATTCTCTTCTTTATAACATAGGGAAGGTGTCTTTTAGTCCACTGAGATTGCTGGGAACAAATCAGAGCCGGCAATAGGCTCCGATTTGACATGTCAAATCGCACCAATGTGAATGGGGGGCTCAATGTTGAAGAGATATTCCAGAGTGGCTAAATAATGCTGAAGAAAAAATCTACAACAGAGGATTTTACAGCCTGCATTAAACCCAGCAACGCTCTCCTATCTGATAAACTATTTTTTCTTTTCCTTTTTCAATTCTAAAAAGTTAGGTTAGCCAACCAATAATTCAAAACCAAAGACCAGGCTTTTGATGTGTTTTAAATAATGTGATTTGATATAATGAGATATGCTCTACATGATAAATATGAGGAAAATACTAATTTGGCCAGGTATGTGTCTACTACCTTAGACAATGTTGCACTGCATGTGACATAGTTAAGCATAGTACACACAGGCCAAATGTTGGGCGGCATCAGCCGGGTCAATAAAAACTGACCGACATTCGGCCCAGGTGTGCTGCAGCCAGTTAGACAGAAGCTGGCCATTCGAGCGAGGGAGCAACATCCTACTGGCCAGTGGCCTGTCTAGCAAAAAAGTTTTTGTTTTTTTTAGAGGAAAAGGTAAATGTCCTCTTACAGACTCTATCCCTGGAACAATTTCATCTGACCTGGCCTAAGGATAAGTTCACCTTTTTGGGCAGAATTTCAGTTTTCATAATAAATAGAAGCGTTTTCAAATGTCATTTCTGGCCCAGCCATACCAATGTGCTTTTATCTCACTTACCTTATCCACAGAGGTTTAAAAACTTGTCAGTTTATTTGTATTTTTGAAAAGATTTTCAGATTGCATCACTTCCTCAGCTTTCACTTTCTGTTATTATTATTATTATACACGATTTATATAGCGCCAACAGTTTACGTAGCGCTTTACAATGTATAGGGGGGACAACACAATTACAGTACAGTTCAATGCAAAAGGTACAGGAGGGCCCTGCTCGTAGAGCTTACATTCTAAAGGGAGAGGCTGGTGGTACAAAAGGTAATAGCTGCAGAGAATTTGATGGGGGTTGCTCTGGGACAGTTGTTAGGTGGGTGTGGGATAGGCTTCCCTGAATAAATGAGTTTTCAGGGATCTCCTAAAGGTGGACAGGGTAGGGGCTGATCGGACATACTGGAGCAGGGAGTTCCAGAGTATAGGAGAGGCTCTGGAGAAGTCCTGAATGCGAGCATGGGAGGATGTAACAAGGGAGCTAGAGAGCAGGAGGTCCTGGGAGGAGCAGACGGGACGATTTGGACGATATCTGCAGGTGAGGTTGGTGATGTAGATGGGGGCGATATTGTGAATGGCCTTGTATGTTATGGTTAGCATTTTGAAATTTACTGTTAGGTCATCTCCCAAAAGCCTTCACTTCCGTGTTGCATCACAAAAGAGGGCGTGATAGGGTGTGTTCACCACTCTGGACCACACCTCCCTCATTACATTACTACCTTCCACCCACTTCCTATACAATCTGATTGTACAATCTCCTTTAGATCCACCATCAGCTATGTAGTACAAGGGCCTGTCTGGTTTGATACAAATTGAATGCAATTGTCAGGTGTGTCCTCCTATTTCATAGTTCTGGTAATTCTAAAGGCAATTGTACAGAGATTGTACAATCAGATTGCATAGTGTATGGTCATCTTTATACAAGTACATAGGAGGGAGTGGACGGAGACACTCAGTTGTCATTCCTCGTTCACATCACCACAACTCACTTTTCCACGTGCGTCTGTTTTGGGTGTTTTGGAGCATTTTCACTCATCGCGCATAGCACAGTCCATTCACTTGAATGGGATGCACTACACGAAACAATCGCCCCAGAGAAGCTCCAGAACTTTTGTTTGGATCGGAGCATGGTGCGTTACTGCAGATTTTGGTTCATTGTGCTACACGTGGGGAGCCTTTAACATGTAATGACAACACCAGCATGAAACATATTTGCAGTGTTTCTGAATTGCATGGCAAAGTGCACATTTTCTGTGCAGATTATCATACTTTTTGAAACACACAGATATGAATGGAGCACCAATTTCACTTTCAGGCCCCCATTCACACCTAGAGTAGTGGGAGTGCATGTTTTTTGGCTTGTTTATTCAGTGGCACACATAGGGCAGCCCATTGACTGGAATGGGCTGGGCTACATGTGGCAAAGTAGCTCATGAGACATTTTGGCATTGAGTGAGTTGCACGTTTTTTACTGCATTTGTCACCTGTTTTTTCATGTGGCAAAATGTATGTTTGCGTCTGTGTTTGGTGTGCCATTAACAATTAATGACACTGAAAGTGAAACTAGGTAAGTTTAGGTATATAAATGTGGCCATACACTATATAATCTGACTGTAAAATCTCTGTACAATCTCCGTTAGATTTAAACTATATAATAGGAGGACACACCATCTATCCAATCACTCTGAATCCAATCAGGCAGGCCCTTGCACTATGTGTCAAGGTGAATTACTGCAGTAATTCACCTTGACACATACACTTATTAGATACTCATTTACAGCAGCAGTCGGACACCCTCATAGTGTCAATGTAGTATATCCGCACAGGATTAATTATTATTATTTTTTACGTATAAATCACTTTATACCATATACACTTATATCTAACATTTTGGTTTATATCATACATCTTAATTTATCATGGACATTTTTGAATACAGGGCATCCAAAGTAGTCAATACGGATGTGGTATTCCAAATGTATAGTGATAATGATGGAGATCTAAGTGGACTATTTGTTAGACTCAAGAATCTAACCATCTCAGAGATCCACACACAGTGGGATGTGGCGTTCTTGGAAACCTATATCAAATTGAATATGGTTCAGAGGAGCCTGAGATTGGAAGTTTGCCCACAAAAGGGACAACTGGAATTTGAAGAATGGTTTTGGTACTTTAATGAGGCCGGGGTCAGCTTCTTACGTTTTTTGGTAGCCAGAAAAAATAGTAAGTGAGCTAGACTCGACGGTGAAATTAAAACTCTCAAAGACAGTTTACTTCCCCATAAAGAAAGTGAGGAATATAGAGATAGAACCATGAATTTATTAAAAGTTTAAGACAAAGAGGAAAAGGAACAGAAGGCCAAAAAGAGAAAAAAATATAATAGGGATTACAGTGATTACCAGGCAAATAGTGTCTTGACTGGCAAAAGAAACTAGCGGCAGAACAACTGACTAGGCCGGATTCCAAAATGGATGCGATAACTCAAGGGGAGGATGCTCCATTAGGACCAGAGGGGGAGATACAGCATCTACCAGTTAGGAACGAACCTCAGAAAACCCCTAAGAATCCCCAGAGAAGTAACAAACACGGGAAGAAGGGGAGACGAGTGTCACACCAATCACCACAGAGAGTCTCAGGACCTGCTAAAGGTGGACAATATGGGAGACACCCGGGGTGGAATCATTAACCTTCATTCCGACAGGGGGCCAATCAGGATCGTAGTTATGGACAACAGCCTAATCAGGGACAACATCAATCTTATAGAGAATCCCTCTGGAGAATGAGGGGTCCTGATAGAGGCTCTTTCAACAACCAAGGATATGACATGCGGTCCAACCAGGGTTTGAATCATGATAATCGACCATATCCAGATAGAGAGAGGGATGATTATGATTTTGAGTATGAGGTGGATACCCGGAATAGTTTTTTTCCTTTGAGAGATAGAGATGGTCCTGCTAATTATAGTCAGAATGATTATGACCATATTAGTACAGTCCAGGAACTCTACATGTCTGGGCCATCTAGAGGTTACCCTAGTGGGCAAGGCGAGAGAAATCATGAAGAACAATACTGGGGTTTTCCCAAACCCAATCAAGGGGTGAAAAGGCCAGTAGAAAACAAAGAGGAGTCAGAGGGGGAGGAGAGCACAGTCTAAAAAGGAAAAATACTTAAATGGTGATGGCATTTTCAACCTTAGTTCCCAGACTTTGACAAAATCCGAAATAGCTTTACTCAATAAAGGCCTTAAGTTTGCACCCCCAAAGAAATTAAATAAGTTTCAAACTTATATGGACATCCACAAATATGTACGTAGAATTAATATCAAACAACATTTTGCTAGTATCCCAATTAGAGAAAGTGGACCGGTCCAACAAACATATCAACATTCTGGATTATCAAACGTGTCCACATTTAATCCATCTGGAGTTCTGGCTCCTTCACTAAGGGTCTTCAGGGACGTTGTGTTGAGAGATTTGGAATCCATCAAAAACACTGATTGTATGATGAACAATAATTTGGAAAAGGGATTAGACTCACTTTGTAACAATAAGGAGCTGGTTATCTGCCCAGCGGATAAGGGTGCTGGAATAGTTGTCCTCGATCACAAAGATTATCTTCAGGAAATGTATAAAATCGTGAATGATCGTGACGCCTATATTCCCCTACCTGGAAATCCGGTTATCCAATATAAGAGTACGTTACAAGCACTGGTGCACAAAAGTTCGGAATTGGGTATACTCAATGAGAAGGAACAAATTTTTCTCATACCCAAGGCCCCAAGGGTTCCAGTGCTATATTGTTTACTCAAAGTCCATAAGAGTCTGACTTGCCCCCCGGGATGCCTGATTGTGAGTGGCATTGACTCCATCACGTCCCGGGTGGGTAAGTATATAGACCACTTCCTTCAACCTTTGGTGCAACAATTACCATCTTACCTGAAGGATACCAGGCATGTTATCAATTTGCTGTCTCAATTAAAACCCAGTGGTCACACTTGGATGGTGACAGCGGATGTTACATCATTGTATACCATAATTTCGCATAACCTGGGGATATCAGCAGTTAACTATTATTTGGATTTGTTTTCAAAAATAGCCAAACAACAACAATCTTTCATCATGGATTTGCTTGAATTTGCATCAAACCATAATTACTTTTGGTTTGACCATCAGTATTACAGACAGCAATGTGGTGTGGCTATGGGGGCTAAGTATGCACCCAGCCTTGCAAATTTATTCATGGGTAAGTGGGAGGAGGATGTCTTCTATATGAACCGGAGCCCACATTTGACCTTTTGGTCCAAGTACATTGATGACGTTCTCCTCCTGTGGGAAGGCACCAGCTCAGAATTGGATGAGTTTTTTTCCTCCTTGAATAATAACGATTGAGGCATAAGGTTTGTCCATGAGGCGAGTCAAGATCAAATTCATTTTTTGGACCTCACAATAACGAGAGGTGATGACTGCTTCAAGACAAAATCGTATTTCAAACAGACCGATCGTAACTCGTTTACACCTCTAGGGAGTTGTCACAATGAATCTTGGCTAAAGTCAGTCCCCAAGAGCCAGTTCATCAGAATGCGACGGAACTGCATGGCTTTGGAGGAGTACAAATCCCATACTAAAAAAGAGGCTGCAGGAGAAGGGCTATGATTTAGACTCTTTGGAGGCCACCATTGAAGAAGTAGCGAGGATTGATAGATCAATCTTATTAGATGTTGGTCCTAAGAAAGCTAGGGACAGATCCCTTATACCGTTTATTACAACTTTCTCGACCCAACATTATTTGATCAAAAAGATCATACGTAAACACTGGCACCTACTGGGAAATGACAGGATAGTTAAAACTTTTTTACCAGTCAACCCACAGGTGATTTTCAGAGGGGTTCCCTCCCTTCGAGATAGGGTGCCACCAAATGTAGTGGATCCAGCTGTAAAAAAGGTATCCTTTTTTCAGAACCTTTCGGGCTATCACCAGTGCCGTAGGTGTCAAGTGTGTACACTGAATAAGAGCAGAAGTAAGAAAACGGAGACCTTCTTTTCCACCAGTACATCTAAAAAACATACTATCAAGCCTTTTATTACTTGTAGCTCAACAGGTGTTGTATATTGGTTACAATGCCCCTGTGGGCTTCAGTATATAGGCCGAACCAAACGATCCATGCAGGTCCGGTTGGGAGAACACATCACTAACATCAAAATAGGTTTCAAGTATCACTCGGTATCCAAACATTATGACACTCACCACAATCGTAATCCAGCCAACACACTATTCTTGGGGATTGACAAATTTAGTGCTCATTGGAGGGGTAGCTCGTTTGTCAGGGAGCTCTCTAGACTTGAGATGGCATGGATTTATAGGGTGCAATTTTATATACCCCTCACGGCCTGAACATAGACACTGATGTTAACGCCTTTATAGATAATTGCTAACTAGTGTTGACATGAATCAGCCTCAATTGATGATTTTTGTGAACTAGCTCTGAGTTCCGGGTAGACACTCCTGTTTTTAGTATTTTGACCATCTTCCTCCAATCATATTGGAGGATAGACACAGGCCTTTCCACCTTAAGTCTTAATCTGGAACCACTTAAGTTAACCTTTTGTTGCCATGTAGTTACAGGGGACGATTGGTATGTTTCCATGAGGCGAACATATCTAGATAGGTATGGGACCACCCAATATCATTTACTCCAAATCTATATTTGTTTTCAGTTCGTCCATTTTCTATTTATGAATCTTAGATTAAATTTTTGGGGTTCCCAGAGGGTTTACTGCTACCCACTCTGTGGAAGAGTGTGGGACAGTATACTTTTGGCTCATTGTTCCCTTTTTTGATTATACCCCTCCCTCCCCCTTCTTTTCTTTTTTTTCTCTTTTTTTATTTAGAATATAAATTTTTAAATAATTTTGTCTTTTTTTGGTATACTGATGCCTCCAATGTTGGGTGATCAACACCAGCATGGGGGTGTCAATGCAGCTTAGGTATAATCATGGGACCCATTAAGAATTATGGGGATTTCCTCCCTTTTCCCTTTTTCCTCCCCAGTGGGGAGAGGACCCACTTAAAGGGTATCATCATTAGGCACCGGCTCCATATTGTGATGATCATGTTTCACAATTATTCTAGCCTATAATTTGAAGCTGTGTTGAGCTTGTTTTAACTCAGCTTCATTTTAAATTTATTAACATTTTGCCCCTATACATATTTTTATCTGGTCAGTGGGGCGACCATTTAAATATTATTGGAAAGGTTTTGAGAACATCCAGCACAAACGCCGGTGTATTTTCTCCAAGGATTCAATGTTACAGCATATGATATCACAAATATGGTTTCAGGTCACATTGAAGAGATGGGACAATTGTCTGTTTAAATATTATTAGACAGACCTCAATAAGGCAATGGGATAGTCAGCATCGCTCTGGTTCCCTTCATTTAAAATGCTTTTTTACTAACCATTTTTACTGTAATACACCCGGCATCACCATTTTGGGTTGATGTAATTTTCCCTCAAATCTAAATATACATTGATTTAAATACGGCTTTTGTGTGTACTGTTTGGCTTCGCCAAACGGTCACACACTGCTGGAGCTTGCCCAGTTTAAAGATGGTGGCTTTGACATCATGGTTTCCCAGAGTTCAGAGCCGGGTGAACATGGATACAGTACTGGCAACTGCCCTGTGGCAAAATGGTGGCGTTGCGTCTTGAACTTCCGGACCTCAGAGCTGGGCGTTCCCCTTAGATTGTAGAGGACACAAATAGCGGTGAGTCAGCACGCAGCTCGTGCCCCTGGACGACGTCATCTGTGACAAAACGGCGTAGGGAGGAGCGGCGTGCTTACATCACCGCAATACAATGCATCAGTCCCGGAAGGAACGAGCGGAGAGAAAGAACCGGCCAGCTTGAATTTTATCACATGCTTTTAATCTACTACATAATTGTAAGTGTACATCCTTGTGTTTTATAATAAAATCCATACAGTATCACGCTATGGTAGCCTTTGTATTTACATGGGGAATCACTAACCTCAAGGAAAACTGAGGTTTTCAGGTGCAGAGGACTCAGGAGTGTCTGCAGTATTCCAATAAGAGACCCAGGGCTGGGTTAATTAGCCACAAGCGGTTACGATCTCCTGACAAGAGATCTATACAGCTGGTAAGCAGCTTTGATATTAAAGGTGGAGGATCCTTTTCTGTGCTTTTCTGTTCGGAGTCACCAGTGATGAACACATTGAAGAACTGTGTTTTTTTGGAACTGTATCCCATCACTTCCAGTGTGGGACCCACTGTTTGTGTTAATATAGTCTTCAGTGATATGGACATTTGGAAGGGTATTCATTTTGGTTTCATGTGACATACATGCACCATCTGGGTTCATTAGTGTCTTGTCACATCACTTTGGATTTCAAGGACCCATTTGTTTTTTTCTTTTTACACATCACTTTTTTCACGATTTTGATGTCACATTATTTACAATTATCAATTTTATGGTGTTAGTTTATTTTTTAGTATCCATATAAGATTTACATGATTTTTGTACTTGTAATATGCAGCGCAGCTCGGTTTGTTTATATAGGCCCTTGCACTACATCAGGGGTGTCCTGTGGGCTACATGCGGCCCCAGGGAGTTTATTATGCAGCCTAAGCCTATCTGAAGGGACGCTGGGAAAGCCAGGCAAATGCACGCATGGGGGAATGCCAGAGACGCTGTGAAAACATAGTTGATGGGTGAAGGTGTGCTAATGAGGTCAGCTGGTAAACTCCTTCCTGTGTCTTACTGGTTTCTCTATCTCTATCTGTAAACCAGGAAGTTTCTGAAACATTCTAAGAAAAATAGCAAGGGCTAAGGTAAGGCCTTGTATCCAAATTTAAAGAAAGCTTTTATTTTTCTGCAACTGAAGCACATTAATGGTATATTGGTACATAGGGGAGCTGGATTTTAGAAAAAAAAAAAGGTATACTTAGCCTATAAATCAATGGGGAAATATGAAGTGATGCGAAGAGTGTAGAATGTATACATGTGCACTAAACCATTGGCAATGAACACTGTCTGACCAGCAGATTAGAGGGTTGCATGGCATCAGAATTTTTTTTCACAAATATGACATTTTCATAAATAGGTGGTCAAACTAACAATTCACATTTACATTAAATATTTAAGAGTAGTATAAAGGTAGGATTTAAAGTTAGAAGACAAAAAAACTACTGGGATGGTATCTCAACAATGTACTTCCCCTCATACACTGATTGTAGAAAAGCTGCTATTTAGCAGTGGAGAGCGTGGACATAAAAAAGCTCAGTGACAAGTCAGAAGCTACAAGAGACTGCATATTAGTAAATAAACACCCAGCTGGTGACAGGTGCTTATGCTCTGTCACATTATAAATATGACTTTCACTTATCCCGCAGAGGGAAAAAGGCCCCACAAAGTGCAAGGCTACAACCTCCTCTTGTTTGTCTAAGCTTACCCATAGGTTTTCCAGAGTGTGCGTTGACAGCGCTATGAAAATCAGAGCTACAGTTTAAACAGGAGAAATTATGTTTGCAGGAAGTGTCTTTTTTAAGTCAATCAGGTTATTTTTTTCCATAGGAAAAAAGTAGAAAGTTAATACTCTCAATATCACCTTCATCTATCATATTTTAACTCTTGCCAGGGCAACTTGTTTTACCATATTCACCAACTAAACTGTGCTACACATTAAAAATATACAAAAAATTATTTCAGAATTGAATGGAAAGGTTAAAAAAAATGCAAAGCCTACAATTTCCTTAATGTTTTGGAATCTTAGCATTGAAGGCCAACTTTGAATGGACCCTATCTCATATTTCATCAAGAGATAATTGGGTTAATCTACGAAAGGAATACAGACGATTTACTTGGCAAACTTAAATTGTATGTACACCCTAGCAATGTATTTTGATTGCTCGCTCTCTTTTGATCTTTTAAATATACCATTAAAACTGGGTTTGTGCAAAAAATACCAGTTGATCCTTCCAAAAATCTAGTGAGCTAATAAGTTCCAGCAAACTCTCCTTCTGCTGCACTCTTAGCAGTTAGCATCATTCCCAGCAAAGTATATGTGCTAGAGAATACCTCCCGGGTACAGATCAGAGGTAAGAGAGTAATAAAAAAATGCAACAAAAAATGCAACATATCCCTAAAGCTGGCTATACACTAGTATATTTTTTAATGAACGTTCGTATGAACATTGGTACGAAACATGTTTTGTACATTCAATGACTAGATTGCTTTTAACATTCAATTTTGGAATGAATGTAAGTTACCGAACAAAATGCACATACACTGTTAAAAATATGTTTGTTCCATCCTGCTCATTCGAGTTTTCTCATTACTGTGGTTGAAAATTAAAATTAATGTTGACTTGACCCCATTAACAATTAGAAAATTCAACAAACATTCTTAAAATGAAACATTTTGAACAAACTTCTGCCGGTGAATAACCAGCTTAAGCATAGATGATTATTTAAAAAGTATGAATCTGCAAATTAAATGCAAGGGGAGAAACAGAAAGTACACTAGACAGAAAATCTTAGCAATAAACTGTACTTAGTGTAGCCGGGTGCAGCCCGCTGTGCGTGAGGAGTGGGCTGTATTCCCTCCCTGCTCTCCTCTTCTTTCCCCGCTGCCGCTGGGATGCCTGTTTGTGTGAACGGCTGCGGGCTTTCTCCTCTTCCCCCTTTGCCACTGCAGAAGGAGATAGAGTGGCACTGTGTGAAGATCCCCCACTCACCACTTCCCCAGCAGTGGCTTGAGCCATTCTGTGCCCAGAATGACTTGTGATGTGGCAGCAATGGGACCTGGGGTTTGTAGCTCTTAAAGGGGTGTTGACAGTACAAATGGATGGGGGCTTGGACTTCTTTCCCAATATTCCTGGCACATGAACACAGAAGCAGAAAAGCTGAGGGCGGGTCCTGGGCAATTTGGAATGGAGGTTGGAGAGAGAGAGCACTGTGTGGGTAGAGAGTGCAAGGATCTGCTGCAGCGCACTGTGCCTATACCTAGGAATCAGATTACAGAGGGACTGAGCTGCTGGGAAGCCATTGCTGTGCTGAGGACCAGGAAGTACAGAGCTGTGACCTGTGTGCTGAGGAACTAAACAACTGCCAGGATACAGTCTCTGCTGTGCTGAGGACCAAAGTTGCCACTGGCAACCCAGAGGGATCAGATATCTAACCAGAGAGACCACTGCTGCTGGGTCGCTGGGTCTGATAAGAGGGCCTTGTGGCTATGACTTGTTGCTACCACTAGATGCTGAGCCCCTAGGAACTGACTACACAACTGTTTATAACCCTATTACTGCCTCCGGGTCTTATTGACTGTCCTCAAGTGCACCAACGGTATTATTGGGCCCCAACGCTAGCAGGCTGAAGAGTCAGGACTAAAGACTTTTCTTACAGTTGCCTACCCAGAGACCTTTGCCCCTTTCTCCGTTAGGAGGTAGCTCTCAGTGAATGCTACTTCATATTACAATACAAATGACGGCGCAAGAAAAAGAAACAAAAACCTAACTAGTGAATAAATCAGATAAAAATCTGATAAAAATCAATGGGATAAATTCTCTCTATTAGAATGTCCATATGATGAGAATGCTAAAAAATGCAAGTCCTTTGAAACATATGCACTGTTGGCAGCAATTGTAGAGCGAAGAGAACTCTGTATAAAGTAAAGAAAAGAAAAGAAAAACAATGCGCCTACTAAGTGCAGTATGTTAGTAATTTATTTTAAAAAAAGTTAAAATAACAGCCAAATGGCTACTCACAAGATGGAAGTGGAGTACAGGCATAGGTATATTCCTCTCTGTAAGTTGTCTACGGAGGGCATGAGTCAGTCCGTGCATCTGTGGTCTTCCAGTTATGGAATGCTGCCAAGGTGTGGAAGTGCACTATAGTAATGCTGCAGCGATGGGGAGGTTGCAGTGAAGAGATGGATGTGAGGCACTGTCGCTCTGTGACAGTGTGAACGTTCAATTCGCTGCAGCATACCGCGTGCGGTTCACGCTGGAGCGCAGTCTGCTTCGGCGAACGGACGTGACGTCAATGGCAGGCGATGACTGATGACGCGTTTCAATGCTTCCGCATTTTCCTCGGATCCCTTGTGATCCGAGGAAAATGCGGAAGCATTGAAACGCGTCATCAGTCATCGCCTGCCATTGACGTCACGTCCGGTCGCCGAAACAGACTGCGCTCCAGCGTGAACCGCACGCGGTATGCTGCAGCGAATTGAACGTTCACACTGTCACAGAGCGACAGTGCCTCACATCCATCTCTTCACTGCAACCTCCCCATCGCTGCAGCATTACTATAGTGCACTTCCACACCTTGGCAGCATTCCATAACTGGGAGACGACAGATGCACGGACTGACTCATGCCCTCCGCAGACAACTTACAGCGAGGAATATACCTATGCCTGTACTCCACTTCCATCTTGTGAGTAGCCATTTGGCTGTTATTTTAACTTTTTTTAAAATAAATTACTAACATACTGCACTTAGTAGGCGCATTGTTTTTCTTTTCAATGCTACTTCATATCCTAGCCATTCCATCAGAGTGCACTCTAACCCAGTTGTAGATTATTCATATTGCAGTTAACATTTTTATGCACTGTTTATTGTTAAGTTACTTTGGCAAAGTTATTACTCTGTCTAACAGACTGTGTTCAAATTTACCTGCTGTGTGCTCATTTATATTCAACCTTTTACTCATTCTAACCTGTATCAATATATTGTGTATTTTCTGGTAGTAACCCACGGCCAGTTTAAAGGTATCTATACTTGTGTCCTTAAATGTGCTGCAGTAGTTTTCATTCAACCAGGTGTGTCAGAGGTGCTAAAGTTGTTCTTGCAGTCAGGGCGCACAGGGAACCTAAAATTAGCAATCAGCTCCTTTGGGGGTAGTGCTACATTAGTAAGAAAGCTATACCAAACTAAGATGATGAAACGCCAGCACACCCAGGTACCAAAGATGTACCGTACAAATGGTGGAAGACCTGTGAGCTATAGGAGAAGAAATAAAAGACTTTCAGAAGAATCTGCACTAAGAACCAGTAATATACAGTATGAAACACATGGATTTTTTTTGTGCAAAGACAGGTCACTTTGGTCCCATTCACACCTGTAAATGGGGTTATTAGCAATTGCATGCTGGAGCCCGGGTGGCAGTTCTCTGAAAAAAGCTGTGGGAGGAAGCCCACTGAAATGAATGGGAAGCTAACAGCTCCTGCAGCTAATAGCAGACACTTGCATGTTTTCACTCATGCAGGGATTGCTTGCAAATGATTGGCCCTAGACGCAGACTGCCTAGATCTGTGTCCAAAGCCAATCATTTGCAGGTAATTGCTCCATTAAGGTTTATATGCGACTGACTGTTTTTAATAGGTCCTCCACCTGTACCTGCAGCTAGGGTCCCTTGCATGTAATCGCTGATGTCCCCATTTGCAAGTGTGAATGTGGCTTTAAAGGCAACCTGCAGAATTTGGAAAACTTGAATGAATCAGCAAAAGAGACAAGTTAGACAACAATTGGTCAAAAGAGTTTAAAAAAGAAATAGACCGTTTTTACATATGCCCTGATGATAGGCATAAATGGTGCGATAAAACTGAATTAATGATGTCAGATTCAACAAATCAGTCATATCAGACATTGATCAAGTGAGACAAAAAAGGTATGGATTAGTGGTGAGAGACAGGTAGTGAAAAAAATATAGATCACACATGGTCTATTGATGACGTTTTTCATGCCCCAAATGATTTCCATGGTCCACAATTTCCAAATGCTCGGGGACACAAAAGCAATTCTGTACTTTAGTCGAATTGACTTGATACAAACTGTTTATGTATGGAATCTACAAAATACCTTAGAGCAGGGTATTTTAAACCTAAGTGGTCCATGGATGGGTTTCAGGGGTCTGTGAGAGTCAAATAAAAAAGTACATTTACATTCACTATACAGTCTTGCCCTTGTCCCAATCAATGGTTTCCCATTGAAAAAAATTAAGAAAACACACCCTGCCACTGCTTATAGCGCTAACCGCTAAGCAACTCTTGACTTGTTGTTGCTCTACATTTACCATTTAAATTTGTATCATTCTCTGCACAACCTCCATCTTGTGCCACTCCATAATAGCAAGTCCTAATTCTCATTTTCTAGTAGTAGTAGTAGTACTAGATTTGAGCAGAATTGAAATTGCTTTGTTTAATTTGAACAAAATGATTGTATTTCATTTTTGTATGTCATATATGTATGTAGCAATACCCTCTTTAGGTTTGGGCTTTGCACGTTACCTCTTTCAGCTGCGTTGTAGGAAAGTCTGTAGTAATGGCAATGTCCACACAGATGTAAAACCTCAAACAGTTAGGCTTTATTTCCTTTCCAATTCAGATGCTTCCTCCCCATTTGGATGGACAGCTTGGGATTCCTTGTTCTAGTTGTAGGCCCCAACCAGGTTAGCTGGACCTACTAGACAGTGATGCAGCCTCGGGCCAGAGTGGCCCCAAGGCCAAAACTACACGCACACCTCGAGCCCTGAGGGCCACGAGGCGAAGAAGGACCCCAATCAATGGCGTCTTCCCCTTAAGTATCCCTTCTCAGCAGGCACAGCGGGTTCACCACTCCCACTGGACCGGTGACGAGAAGGGCCACTCAATGCACCATGACTTGCCCGTGTTCCAACAGGTGCCTGAGGTGGTAACGCCACCTACAGGCAATAAGGAAAAACTACTATCGGGCAAGCCACAGCTAAAACAGAGGCAAAACAAGTTGTAATTCAAACGTCTGAGCCCAACTACTGGCTCAGACATCCCTTTAAATTTAAATAGCGTCCCAACCATTCGGGATGGGCGCTACATACACCCCTCTCTCAAAAATACACTGTCCCCAGTGGCTGGAAAAACACAAAATGAAACCTCAAGCCTGAGATTTTTTTTTTTTAAGTACCTGAACCAAAAAAAACTGGGACGGGGAAGAAAAGGAAAGAAGAACAATACACAATATACAACAAGGAAATAGTATGACTCTACACATATAACATCTAAATATATTTCACATCATGTATATTTACACTACCACCCATCACTATCTGTCTAATCCCACCCCATTCTCCGATGGTCTTTACAGCAGATCCGGTACCTAAAGAGGAGACAAAAAGGAACATACATAGCAACACATAATTCTACTTTATCAAATAACTGTACACAGAAGTAAAACTGTATCCCCGAGAGGATGCAGCTTCCTTCTCTAAGTTGGAAGTGCTGTAAAATCAATGAAAGTGTTTCCCTGATCTAGCAAACCACTGCCACCTAGTGTTAAAGGCATTGAAATGTCCATTTTAAACAGAGGTTGAATTATATACACAGAGAACCAATGTTGAACACAATGTCTTTCTGCAGCCCTTACTCTATCTGGCTAAGCTCCCAAAGTTCAGTTAGAGGAAAAAAAGACTGTCCTTCAGAGAAAAAAAAAGTTCTCTGTCCTTTCTTTTAGAAACAACCATTGGTTAAGGGTGGAGAACAAAGTCACCTTTTCAGAGCATTCTCCACTGGTAATAAAGTTCACAGTAAACGACAAAGTCACGTTTCTATTTTAGAATGTCACAGGTAAAAACGGAGATCAGGCAAAGTCACAGATTTCCATTTTTGTCAAGGGTAGTAATGGAATATACTGCATCCTCCCTATTTGGACAGCAGAGAACAATCCGATTAGAGTGGATGTGCCGGCCATAGCTCCAGTCCAATCTGCACCCTTTAAACTGATCGGTCATAGTAAAAGAGTGTTCAAAGTTCCTGTACGGCTTGGGTACATTAAGATAGTTCCAAATGGCGTCCCCATACCATTGCTCATGACGAGCTTCAATCTCTAGCATAATGTCTTTGGGTACATAGGGAAACTCCAAGCCATACTCGGAAGCCACCCGCTTCATCAAAATTCGCTGCAGACGGGTGAGCATGGGTAAGGTGCCAGGGTCTCCCGTTCCGGGTAACACATGAGTCCGGCGATCTCCGGACCAAAGCCGTAGCAAACTGAGTCCAGGGCAAATCATTGGGTACAGCCTCCTTCTTTACATCAGGGGTAGGGGTTTTCACCCAGGGTGTAGTGTCCCCAGAACTCATGGGTGAACCCTCTCGAAGGCTGTGGAGCGGAGTAATGCATCTGCGATTGTCCCAGCCCTTCTCCAGAAATATGGCCTTGATTATCTCATCATCCCCAACATCCGAGGAGGATCCCAATTCCGAGGAATCCAACTCCTCGGCAGGTAAGTAATTCCTGGCAACAACAGTCACTTTCCCCCCAGCCTCCTTACCGGTCCCTGTCGTGGACTTCCCGGAGACTTCACCGCTATCGAAGTCCGGTCCCGGCAGGGGCTGGGGCAGGCTTCGACCGTGGCCGCGGGAGGCCTTCACGTAGCCCACCTTCTGTTTTGCGGGTGGGATGGAGACACCAGTAGAGGCGGTGGCAGCGTCCACTGCGAGATCCGCCGGAGGTACCGTGGTTGTGGCGACATCCACTCCGGACTCACTTGCCGTAGCATCCGCAGTGCGCCGGGGTGGGCCGCAGAGGCGAAGGCCGCCTCCTCGGGAGTGACGGTGCCTGTAATCCAGTTAACACGATAAGCACGGGGTGTTGAGGTGGGTTGTTCCACTTCATAAAGAACTTCCCCACAGGATAGGCATCGTCCAAAGGGGCGCAACTGCACGGCCAGTCGTTTACACCCAGGGCAGAGCATGCCCAGGGCCTCCACATCTCGACTCCTGTGCAGCGTAAAATGGCCCCGGGGCTTTAGTCGGATCCCCATATGAGTAAGCGGGGCTCCAATCTGAGCAGTGTCCATGGTTGCAGGTACATGAAATATCCTGGGTCCCGTTATAGCTGGGGCCCATAGAACCGACCACATACTGCTCTTCTTGCTCAGCCCACAATCTCTGCCCTGGCGCCAAATGTACCCAAATGTACCCATGTGTAGCTCCTCCCACTTAGTTATTTTTCACATAGCTCGCGGGATTTCTTCTTTTCGGTCCCGCCCACGAACTACGCAGCTCACAAAGCAATCCGAGCCCCTTGACCCCTTCTTCTCTCATAAAAGCAAAGTCCAACACTTTTCTCAATGGCAGACTTTCCAAATAGCAAAAGAACAGTAATCCGGTTGTTAGAGGCAACGGCAAATATCCCGGACGAGCCTCCCCATGTAGCAATACCCTATTTAGGGCCGCTGATTAGTTTTGGGTTTTGCACGTTACCTCTTTCAGCTGCATTGTCCGGGTGGGAAAGTCTGTAGTAATGGCAATGTCCACACAGATGTAAAACCTCAAACATTTAGGCTTTATTTCTTTTGCAATTAACGTTGAGAAAGCAGAAGGTATAGAAGAGCAGGGGAAGGTTCAGGCACGCTCCACGAAATGTCACAGTGTCAGTACAAAAGTCACTCACCACTCTCAATGCTAGAGCGGGTATTGGCCACCTGGATAGTCCTCTCTCACAGGGCCTAGCAGCCGGGATGACAGACGAATCAACAGTGGGACAACCTCTGCCTTAGGCCTTTAGAATTAGATGAAGGATCTAATGAAAGGATAGTCCAGGAACCCTCTACCACAGGATTTCCCCACCCCAGACTTCCAGCCGTACAGTCAATGAGCCTTTAAGCCGTATCCGTGAACTGCAGGGCTTGTAAAATAGTGAATCCCTCCTTATTGAAGTTTCCAGGCCTCTCCCGAGACAGCGGTAAGTTGCCGGTCTCCTCCGGGTAGATACTCCCCTGGTCTCCTTCACTAAGATGCTTCCTCCCCATTTGGATGGACAGCTTGTGATTCCTTGTCCTAGATGTAGGCCCCAACCAGGTTAGCTGGGCCTACTAGACAGCGATGCAGCCTCGGGCCAGAGTGGCCCCGAGGCCAAAACCACACGCACAACTCGAGCCCTGAGGGCCACAAGGCGAAGAAGGACCCCAATCAATGGCATCTGCCCCTTAAGTATCCCTTCCCAGCAGGCACAGCGGGTTCACCACTCCCCCTGGACCGGTGCCGAGAAGGGCCACTCAATGCACCATGACTTGCCCGTGTTCCAACAGGTGTCTGATGTGGTAACGCCACCTACAGGCAATAAGGGAAACTACTATTGGGCAAGCCACAGCTAAAACAGAGGCAAAACAAGTTGTAATTCAAATGTCTGAGCCCAACTACTGGCTCAGACATCCCTTTAAATTTAAATAGCGTCCCAACCATTTGGGATGGGCGCTACATGTATGTGGCAATCAAATTTTTATAAAATAAAGTATATATATTCATTGCATGGAAAGTTGTGTTTATATGAATAGTTTTGGTGAAAAGGTCTATAGATTTTATAAGTTTCTTAAAAGTATCTGTGAATCAAAAAGGGTTAAAGCCAAAAGCAAACATTTATTATATTACAGCTTACCAATTCTTAGATGTGATTGCTGCATTTGTTTTCTTTTTTAGGCTTTCTTTTTTTTATTTTCACCTAGTTAAGAGTGTTTTGCGACAAACCATTCACCGCTGACTGGGGTGCTTACAATGATCAGCTTTTGTTTATTTATGTAAAACCTTTATCGCAAAAGAAAAAAACATTTTGCTGTAAAAACATTTTGTTGTAACTGCTTGTATAACTGCAGCGGGATCAGGAGTTCAACTGCAATTTGTTATTGTAACTAAATCTGCTAGTCCAGTCTAAACCTGTAGTCCTATCCGCTAACACTCCTCTCCTACCAGGCTGACAATGCTGCCGGCTGCTGGGCCACCTGTGCTCCTTCATCAAGACTGTAGGCACTCTAATGCAGGAGGTGTGTTACTGACCAGATCACCAGGTAAAAACAGAGGGAAAAAAGCCTAAACAATAAATTGAATGCAGCCATTGCATCTATTAATTGGTAAGCTGCAATATATTGCATTTTGGGTTTAATATCACTTTAGCAACCACTGCCAAATGCCCTGTACACACAATAGGAATTTCCTATGGGCTAAAATCTGATGGAATTTTCTGTCAGAATTCCGTTCAAGTTGTCTTCTATCAGTCTTGCATACACACTGTCAGGCTAAATTCCGACTGTCCAAAACGCAGTGACGTAAAACACTACGATGAGCCGAGAAAAATTAAGTTCAATGCTTCTGAGCATGCGTCGACTTGATTCTGAGCATGCGTGTTTTTTTCTCCATCTGAGTTCCACACAGACGATCGGAATATCCCATAGGATTTTTTTCCATCAGAAAAAAATAAAACATGTTCTATTTCCAAACACCGACGGAAAAAAATCGTATGGAGCCCACACACGATAGGAATTTGTGATGAAAAAATTCCATCAGACTTTTTTCATCAGAAATTCCTATCGTGTGTACAAGGCATTAGAGAGTAGCCATACATGTTTCGAATACTTATGGGCAAAGAAAATGATGCTACTTTATAACAGTGATTTGCCTGTGACACACCATGTACATTATAATTTACATTACAGTTTACATAAATGAAATGCCTCACTACTCTACCAACGTTGGAATATATTTTAAATGTGACTTTTGCTTTATTGTTGCCATGCTCCCTCTAGAAAGAGCTTTTACCAGCAAATACAGGGTGTAGGCTTTAAGTGGGAAAAAAAGATGCAGCAATTGTTTTGCGGTCAATGCGATGCTGTGCAGATTGTAATTTTGGTAAACACAAGAAGTCAGCAGTGGCCAAATAAAATAGTGGTGTGTGTTGCGCAGCATGTTATTGGGTGTTAAGAACAAGACTCTGCTCATACATCCACACATATCTTAAAGTGTGTTCTTAAAGGGAACTGATAGCATAGTTTTAGTGAGTTAAAAAAATCTATCTGTTTATCTATCTACCTGTCTAACTGTCTGTCTATCTGTCTATCTACTGTATCTATCTATCTATCTATCTATCTATCTACCGTAAACACTCGAGTATAAGCAGAGTTTTTCAGCACTTTTTTTGTGCTGAAAATGCCCCCTCGGCTTATACTCGAGTCACCTTTTTCCGCCTGATCTTCCGGAATTTGGGGACCCGGTACCAGCCGGCCGTAGGTCCTCTGGACCGCAAACTTGGCACACATGTAGCCCCACTCTTCCTCTACAAGTGTGTAAAGTTTGTTGTCCGAGGGACCTACGGCCAGGGAGCACCAATTTTTCAAATCCGTGCACCCCTTCCATAGACTCCCATGTTATACGTCAGTCTAGTTATGGACACAGTGAGGCATGCATGCTGAAAATGCCCCCGTCGGCTTATACTCGAGTCACCTTTTTCCGCCTGATTTCCCGGACTTTGGGGACCCGGTACTGGCCAACCTTGCCACACATGTAGCCCCACTCTTTCTCTACAAGTGTGCAAAGTTTGTTGTCCGGGGGACCTACAGCCGGGGAGCACCGATTTTTCAAAGCCGGGCACCCCTTCCATAGACTCCCATGTTAAACGGTCATTTCTCCTGTGATTATGGGGACCCGGTACCAGCCAGTTGTAGGTTTTCTGGACCCGAAACTTGGCACACAGGTAGCCCCATTTCTCCTCTATAAGTGTGCAAAGTTTTTTGTCTCGGGGACCTACGGCCGGGGAGCACTGATTTTTTTAAGCCGGGAACCCCTTCCATAGACTCCCATGTTAAACGTCAGTCTAGTCATGGAAACAGTGAGGCATGGGGACAGTGAGGCATGGGCACAGTGAGGCATGGACACAGTGAGGCACAGTAAGGCATGCACATGGACACAGTGAGGCAAAGTGAGGCATGCAGATGGACACCCTAGGCTTATACTCGAGTCAATACATTTTCCCATTTTTTTGTGGTAAAATTAGGTGCCTCGGCTAATATTCGAGTATATACAGTATCGATCTATCCTGCTGAACCGGCTGAGATTTGAGGCGTCTATGGCCAGCCTAAGAGAAGCTCTCATATATAAATGATAAGACCACAGAATACCCTTTAGTAAACCATTGTTTTAAAGCATTTATCAGCCTTTTTTACACTTCTGCATCTGATATAATCAAATCCAAAGTGCCCATCAAATATCATATGTTCGCAGCCAATGTTCTTCAATGACAGGTATTGATATCTGCAAATATACAATATATAATAAAATGATACTCTATCATTTTTTTTCAAACTATGGGGTTTATTTAGGTTAAAAACTGATTGGTTTCTCTGCAGAAGTGAGACTGATTTTGCACTCTCCAGCTTTTGTAAATAAAACCCTGACTGACAGGTCCACTTTATGCCTGACTTCAAATCGCAGAATTGCTAATTATCCTTTTTTAGTAACATAGTAAATGTGTAAACATAAACCAACTGAGGTGAGGAATACCAGCTAGTCACATAAAGAAAATTGGTGTTTTTCTTTTCCCTTTTTTTTAAATTAGGTCTCAAACAGTGTGTCCCAAAGAAAAGATTTAACATCTCTCCAAGTAGTAATAAAGTCACACATTTTCTATTATTACACACAGCTGCATTGCCATAAAAATACTATAACTGTTCTTCAAGAAATTGCGGTACTAAATGTTTGTATTTAACTCTTTCAGGACAACTATTACTGTAAGTAAACAATTATAACATTGCTGGAACAAATACACATTTCAACTGTGTATATTACATAATACGTAAGGCTGAAATGACATATTTATGGGCACCTACAAGAAGCTTAAACTGATTCAGAATGCTGATTTTGAATTCAAAGCTAGAAAGTTGCCTTGAGGCACAATACACGAATAAGGATTTTATAACAAAATCTTACCACAATCACACCCAAAAAGAAAAACATTTTATTTTTATATTAGGCAGTTGTAGCTTACGAGCTGGCCATAAATGGGAAAATGTTTTCCTGAGAATGATGGATTGGGAAAAATCAATGCTTCAAAAATGGCCAAGCCCGTATGCCTAGCTCCCTAACCCTAAATAAGCTAGACTCCATGTCACACATGCTCAGGTGCTTACTTACCTTTATGATACTGGCCGTAATTTCACCATCATCAGAAAAAATGTAAGTAACACATGGGCATGGGTTCTAGCTTAGATAGGTAAGAATGCTAGGCATGGTGGGCTGTTTTTTGTTTTTTTATGAGTCTGTTGCTTAAATAAACTTGCTATAATAAAAAAAAAAAAAAGTGCCTGCAAGGGAGAAAATAAGTACCTCTTTTCTGCTCTAATAAAGAAATCCTCTGAGGAAGCCTCCCCAGAAACCGACACTTGCAGGACTGTCAACCTGCTGTGTTTCCCACTGTGGTTCCTCCTACTGACCCACATGCACTTTAGGAATAGTTTCAGGAAGAGTAGAGAACATTTATTGCTGTCTGTGAACTTGTCAGGGAGATTTCTCCTAATTTCCTGAGTCAGGGAATTGTTATGAGCCTAACTTCCCATTTCTTCTCTTTTTAGGGCATTCTCTGTATCTTCCCTTTGAGAATCCAATAGGCGCTTATGAAAATATCTTTGGCTCCCTTAGATCCACTGGTGTGCAGATGATTGCTGAAATTCTTTTATCAGGCTTTTATTTCTTAGAACAATGCAATACAAAATGGCAAGCACATTTACCAACTAGTCAGAAAAAAAAAACAATTATATACTGTTTCAGCTGTTGTAGTTGCATACATTTACAAATATATGTTGAAGCCCTACTGACACATCAAGACCCCTTTTTGAAGTGTGGTCCCTAAAGCCGAGTGCACACTACAGTTTTTTTTATGCAACCCTGCCGGTTGCACAAAACAAAACTGAATGCTCCGGTCAGAGCCACTGTACTAACCATGCAAGGTTAGTCCAGCGATCTCCCCCGCTGAGCTGTTGTGTGCTAACAGGGGGACGGCACCCCTGCCAGAACACTCCTATTAGCGCTCTCTGGCATTGCCTGAAAGTGCAGAACGGGAGTGGGTCGGCTGCTGGTTTTCCAGCATGCACATCCGACAGACCGACATTTACATGGGTCGAATCCCGGCTGTTTTTTTTTTTAACTGCCCATTGTCTTCCGAGATTTGGCCCATGTGTACAGGGCTTAACTCTAGTCTAACAGAGCCCCTATCCTGGTACGTACAATGGGAATGTTTATATTGTATTGTTCTAAATGTCCTGTCCATGTGCAACTTACCTAAAAAGCTGCTAATTAATATATTGAAATGGTTCTCATTTTTGATATTCCTTGCTGGCTTTTAATTTTGGTCTGTGACCACCCATTGAGGGAATTTCCCCTCACTTTTTCTATCTTTGTATTAATTGTTTGGTCTTTCATATTTTATTTGTTTATTAGTTGTGAAGGTGTCTGATGAATAATGTTTTGCATGATGCCTTTAAATGACAACCTCAGGCCATCCCCTATTTAGGTACGAAGATCTCAAAAGACTTCAGATCTCTGCTGTCCCTACATTTAAATTTTCAAGACCTAGTAGACTTTCTTGTCTCTGATATACAGTATCTATGGCATCCCCTCTTGCTCTTATGGTTTGGATGGGGGAATGTCCTTAAAATGGACATCCTCCTCCGCCTTCTGCTAATTTACAAGGAATCCTGATATTCCTCCATATGGCTGATAATTTTGTCTGGGATCACAAAACTCCCAGGGTTAGTGCTAAGATCCTATCAAGAGTAAAGCGCAATGGCAGAGTGGGCCTCCCAAACGTTGCACTGTACAATAAGGTTGCACTCCTTACTTGTCTCCTTGATTCATTTCATGCCACTGGCACTAAGTTTGGAATAGCCCTGGAGAGGGATATATACCCTAAAGCCATTCAAAGTTTACCCTGGATATATTCCTTTCATAGGCCAGTAAAAGGAGTTGCTGGTTAAGTGAATCACCTGGTATGATTTACTGTGAACATAGAGTGAGATCCTACAGTGAATGGGAATGGGGAACAAAGTGTAAAATGTCATGTTAACCTCCTGGGTGAAAATAAAGGAGGAGCGACCAGTTCAAGAGTGGAGGCGGTTGTAATGTGTGACGGAGGTTCTGTCACAAGTGTGGATTCGTGGTTGTATGGTCTACTC
Organism: Rana muscosa; assembly: GCA_029206835.1. NCBI lineage: Eukaryota > Metazoa > Chordata > Amphibia > Anura > Ranidae > Rana > Rana muscosa. Next base: position 674,622,189 of record CM055116.1, read on the forward strand.
TTCTACGTGGCAGGGAACCTATTTTAGAGACCACTGCATAACGGAACCCTGCTATGGACTGGGCCTGGACCACAGGTGTGTGAAGCCTTTTGAAGTAGATAGCAGCTTCTCTCCATGCCTTTGGGCGTAAGAGTAAAAGTTTAAAGTGTAACGTGTAAAGAACTGGTGGAGGAAAATCAGTGCTCAACACTATTTCCCTCAAATTGAGGGAATAATCAGTGCTGGGACAGGTGTCACTGGCAGGTGAAAAGACGTTACCCTTCCGGTATAGGGTCCAGTGCAGCAGTTTGGCCTCTGGCCATGAGCAGCACTAGCCTTTCACCCATGACAATAATGTACAAGTTGGCAGACTGTAGATTGTAGGTATTCAAAGATAAAAATACCTATCCACTTGCCAACCTTAATACGTAAATATACATTGCGGCTTTAAAGTGGTTTATTAAGGTTGTGGCTAAAGCCATCAACCATAACCCTGCTATTTTTTTTTTCAGCCAGTGATTCTGTTCTCATAAAAGTGATCCAAGCAGCTGATTAGCCACTGGATTGCTTTTAGAAGCAACGGGAGGGGATGTCCCCCCTCCTGCCGCTCACCACTGTTTCTCTGGCTTTACGCCCTTACTGGCGAGTCTAGGAAACGATACAATGGTTCCCGCTGCTGGCCATAGAGCTGAACAGAGGCCAGATTGTCGCTGATAAATTCTATGTAAGCACTTCCATCCCTCCATGCTGGCGCACAGAAGCGAACGCGTAAGTAAGTCACGCATGCATATGTAAAGTTTGTTCACACCACACATGTGAGGTATTGTCATGAACGTTGGAGTAAGAGCATTAATTCTAGTGCTAGACTTCCTCTGTAACTCTAAATAGGTAACTTGTTAAAAAATTTAAAGCGTCACCTATTGAGATTTTTAAGTATCGTAATTTGCTGTCTATCCACGAGCGTGCACAATTTTAAAGTGTGACATGTTAGGTATCTATTTACAGTGTATAACATCATTTTTTATATTTTACAAAAAAATGTGGTTATATATTGTGGTTTTTTTTTTGCATTAAAATTGATTAAAGTGTATTCTGTTCCCAAAAAAATGTGTTTAAAGAAATGCTGCGCAAATACCACTAAATACTGCTAAAAAAAAATGTATATGATGTATTTATAATGTTTAAGTAATTGTAGTCACCCTGGTTGTATGATTATGTCAGATTTTTGCGTCTCAAAGTGGTACAATTGTTTTGCATAGAAATTTGGCGTTTTATATTTTAGGCCTGTAATTCTTCTTAGTAATAACACACTTAAATCTGTCCAAACAAGAGTCTAGTAGACATCCTGGGTATGATAAAGTTTGAAACACAAAATCATAAATTATAACATAATAACTATAAATAATTATAAAAAATAATAATATAATAATTATAATAACATTAATTTCCCCACTATCCCTCAATTCTGCAAGTGTTCTTATTTACCGTATTTATCGGCGTATAACACGCACCGGCGTATAACATGCACCCCAAGTTTAGGAGGGAATTTTAGGGAAAAAAACTTTTAGGAGGGAAGTTTAAGGAAAAAAAAAAAAAAACTTACATTTAAATGCAGCCTTACCAGTGTCCGTTGCAGCCTTGTCAGCAGTGTCCATTGCAGCCTTGCCCCAGTGTCCAGTGCAGCCTTTGCCCAGTGTCCAGTGCAGCCTTTGCCCAGTGTCCAGTGCAGCCTTTGCCCAGTGTCCAGTGCAGCTTTACCCAGTGTCCAGTGCAGCCTTTGCCCAGTGCAGCCTTTGCCTAGTGTCCAGTGCAGCTTTGCCCAGTGTCCAGTGCAGCCTTTGCCCAGTGCAGCTTTACCCAGTGTCCAGTGCAGCCTTTGCCCAGTGTAGCTTTGCCCAGTGTCCAGTGCAGCTTTGCCCAGTGTCCAGTGCAGCCTTTGCTAAGTGCAGCCTTGCCCCAGTTTTCAAAATTGGCGCCGCCGAGATCGCCGCAGAGACTGGGCGGAGCGGGGCGAACGCCGCCGAGAACGCAGGGAACGCAGGGACGCAGAGACGCAGGGACTGGGCGGAGCCGCCGCCGAGATACACATAGCAGAGTGTACTCGGCTATACTCGGCTTTTCTCGGCTCCGCTCACAGTCACGCCGAGTCCCGCCCTATGATGGACATATCACAGGTCCAATGGCGGGACTGGGCGTGACTGTGAGCAGAGCCGAGAAAAGCCGAGTATAGCCGAGTACACTCGGCTATGTGTATCTCGGCGGCGATCGCTGCGCTCCGCTCAGTCAGCGGAGATCGCCGGGATCAGTGGGTATCGGCGTATAACACGCACCCACGATTTTCCCCTGATTTTAAGGGGAAAAAAGTGCGTGTTATACGCCGATAAATACGGTACTATCGCTGTTTTCTAGCTGGTCTCAAACCACTTTTGACATAAAGGGACACTTTTTGGTTGCTATGGACAATCTCAAGTTTCCAGGCAGAAAGAACCGTTTTTATAATATAAAAGTGCATGCAGGGCACTGGACAAAACACTAGGGACAAATGGGATATGAAATAATTTCCTACAGTAATGTAATCTGTAAAATTACAGTGTACTGTATGTTTTATGAATTTTGTCATTTTTGAATTTGCCGCCAGGCTCCGCCCCGTGCATCGCGATGCTCGCTGGGAACGGAGCCTGGCACACAGAGGCATTGGGCAGAGGACACAGCCCGCAGACACATCGGGGGACATCGCAGGATACTGGGGACAAAGTGAGTATACTGCACCAGGATCCTGCAATGCAATCCCGAGTGTGGCTCGGGGTTACCAATAATGGTACTGAAATTTAACCCAGAGCCACGCTCTGGAATACCGCTAGGGAGGTTAAGAAAATATACAGATTTTTTACATGTAAACAAAAAGTGCCAGAAAAGGCTTGGTCCTTAAGTGGCTATAGAAAACTGGATCTGTGAGATGATCATAAACATGGTGACATCCCATCGGCCACACCACAGACCTGGTGATTGGCCAAATAATTTCTGTCAATACCCCCCCCTCAAGGTCCGGGAAAATAAGACTGCAACCACACTTGACAACTCTCCTTTAACATCAAAACAAGGAACACCTGTCACTTCGTATGAGAGACACTTTACCATCTTGCTTGTTTATTGGACTCTGAACCAGGACTGATAAGTATTTCTCAATCTTCAACCCTTTTTTGGTTATCTGTTGCATTGTTATCTCTTTTTCCCTTGTAATACCTTTTTCTGTAAATATTTTGTTTGCACCATTTTTTAACTGTCTTGTTTTACTAAACGATATTTCAAAATTGTTTATTTTGCCTCTAATGCGCTAACGCAGAACTTAAAGAGTTCCTGTCTCTTGAAGAGAGCTACTACATGGTAAATCTTTGGATATACCTGTCTGTGGTGACAGTGTGTGTACAGGTGTTTAGTTCAAGTCATAAATTGCTATTGCTAGAATTGTGAATGGGTAATAGGCCAACCCCCTGTCTGGTAGCAAAGTAAATGGTGAATTGCTCAGTTAACCAAACCCAGTGACAATCGCTCTCAGTCTGTTGACACATAAATTGTGGTGCAGCGAGCTGGAAAATCTTTGTGCAGGGTGGGGCTGAGAGAGTCATTGCCAAGTATCAGTGACAGCGTGGTGTGAGTTCGACCAGCCATTTGTCACAAGTTGGTGAAGAGGGCAGTGGTCTGAGGATGTGCCCGTCACATGTACCTTCTGTTTCTCTTGTATGTTTTTAAATATTAATATTTATATGTGTTTAACTAAAAATGTGTTTTTGCCTGTTTGTGTCCCTGTTGGAGACATTCCCCATCATTTGTTGGTCACCCAACATGCACAATTATGATTGTGTGCAATCTTTCCCTGTCTGCCTATTGGGTAGTCTCTGCGGTGCCAGATCTGCAGCGAGAAATCAGTAATTAATTGAATCTGTGGGTTGAGTTACGGTTGAGCCAGTTAATCAGCTCTAAGTATAATTAGGAATTGATTTGCCATAAGGCACTTGTGGTCCTTTAAAGCCTAACTGAAGTCACAGAAAAAAATGTAGCCAGACAGACCTTGTAATAACATGCTTGTGAGATATCATTTGGACCCTTTTATAAACCTTATGCCAAATGTTCATAAAATCCAGCATTACACATGTATGGTAGTAATAAACTCATCAGAAAGTACACATCCTTTTGACATAATTAGCTAAGTTACTAACATATTTTACTACTTTTACATTCTATGCAAAATTAGAAAAAGACATGCAGACATATTGAGGACAGATGAGAATCAATGACACAGTACAGTATCATGTGGACAAGTTAAGATGCACCCAATATGGAAGAGATCAGCATAGATCCTCTACACGAGTTTATGAGACAGATGCTATTGTCAGGGGTGTATCGTCAGCCAAAGTTATCATGATATGGGCAGCATGTGTTATTATACATCTCAGCAAAACTTTATAAACCTTTACAGCAACTCACAATCACATTTGAAGCACGATCCCGTTGTTGCAAGGCAGTCTAAAACAATATAAATTGCTTCTACTTTTTAAATGTATATGGAGAATTATTAAAAAGTGTCTGAGACAAACTTTGTTTCAACTTTGTTTCAGCTGGAGCGCAGCCAATCAGCTTTTACATTTTTATTTTCTAAGCTGTGTGGAAAGAAATGAAGGATAGAAGCTGATTGTTTGCAATGGGCAACACACCAGTTGAGACAGAATTTTCTTCTAGACACTCTTTATAATAGGATAAGTTTACTGTTACAAAAAATAAATAAATAAATGCATATTTTATTTGCCAAGATCAGCAGATTGTGGGTGTAATGCCATGGTCCTGCAGACTGTTAGTGTATCTGACTTTCTGTACCTCTAAAACAGGCAGGTGTTCCGTCAGTCATGGTGACCCATCAGAATTGGTAACGGAAGTGACGTTCCGTCGCTGCCATCTTGCTACACCTCGCACTCCTCCACAGTAAGGATACACCGAGAAGGCGGCAAGCAGACATCTTGTTACACCCACTGGAATTTTGCATTTCACACTTATTTTTAACAGTAAACAGAGCTTATAAGGTGAAATACAGTATTTAGAAATCCAACAGACTGTTTAGATGTTGAATTTTAAAAGCAGCGGCAAACCTGCTGATCTCAGAGGTTTGGTAATCTGACAGAACACCGCTACTTTTATAATTCAACATGTAAACAGTCCGATGGATTTCCAAATACTGTATTTCACCATATAAGCTTTGTTTCCTGTTAAAAATAAGTGTGAAATGCAAAACTCCGGTGGGTGTAACAAGATGTCCACTTGCTCCCTTCTCGGTGTATCGTTACTGTGGAGGAGTGCGGGGTGTAGCAAGATGGTGGCGACGGAACGTTACTTCCATTACCAATTCTGACGGGTCACCTAATCTGACGAAACACATGCAGTAATACTGTGCCAGGAAGCTCAATGAATTACCTAGAGCGATCAACAGCCCTATGATAGTTAATTGAGAAATACAAGCAGACAGATGAAAAGGCTCTCAAACCTTGCAGTTTTCTCATTCACAGGACATTGTGAATAGATGAATGGGTGGGTGGAGCCCAGCACGGCCATGTCTTTTTTAGATTGTGACAGCTAGCGGGGGGATTATGGGTGTAACATTTTACAAAAGGTGAACTTATCCTTAAATCTAGGTTTACACTAGCACGATATCAGAGATTGCATTTGATTCGCACCCGCACCGCAGGTGCCAATCACATGCGATCTCTGAGCAATGCGAGTTCAGCCATACAGTTGCAGGGACTTGTTTTTCCCTGCACTAGAATCAGATCACATGGGTGTTCTCACCCATGCGATCCAATTCCTATGCGAGTTCACAGCACTGCAATCTGTGAACCGATCTGGGGGTGTCATTAACAATGTGATGACACCCGCAGCGGTTCGCAGAGGGCAGTGTGAAGTGCCTGCGGGACAGGAGCGATGACAACCGGCACTGGAATCGCGCTGGTTCCTGCATTGTATCAGGTTGAACCTAGGCTTAATTCCCCTATTTTTTTCATTGCTGAGTATGCAGCAGGGAAAATTTAATAGATTTTGTCTTCCTTTAAGCAGTCAACACTTTTACAGAAAACTCCACAGAAGCTGTAATAGAATAATGAGTTCTCAAGATTTTTCTGAGTTGGGAACACTGCAAATATTAAGTAGAAATCTGCATGGACTTAATCGAGAAAAAAGAAGCCCACCAAGGTCCTTAATGTGTATCCATGGTTAAACTTTAAAAATGATTTTCCACATTGTATTCCAATTATGTTTAACCTACTCCTATTAATCTGAATGATCCTGAAGATTATAAACTTGCTTTTTGAAGATCCCCACACATTTACTCATATAATTCTGTGACACATAACTATTATCTGTGAGTAGGCACTGCTGTGTCTCACATTTCACAGAGCCTGTCTTCTGAACTACAGGAGGTGTTGTTGCAGGATGCAGAGTCATTACAGGAATCACAGCTTGCAGACAGCAAGTCACCATGGGATATGTAGTCTTTTAAAATGGAAAGTAAACAGCCGCAAAGCATGCATGGAATCCAGGAAGTTGTGGAAAGAGATGACCAGCAGACAGACAGAAATCAAACATGAAATAAAATTTTTCAAAAAGTATATACTGGTTGGTCAAAAATATAAATAAATAATATATAAATAAATTAAAATTTCCTTTAAATTATCATGACAAACTAAAGCAGGCAGAAGATGCTTTTTTCTGATTGCAGATGGTCACCTGTCAAAGTTAGAAGTGTAAACATTACAATATGTGTGGACCACTTTACATCCCCCCATACCAATCATAGCATATTTTAGGTATGTCATTACACACGAGCATTGGCTTGAAATGTAGTGTTTAATTTGCGAATTGGATGTCATGGAATGTATAGTAAAACTTTCCACCAGCTGAGCTCAAACAAATGGATCTCAAATGCAAACCCATGTTTTCTGGGTTTGACTAGTTTCTGAAGCCCTCAGACACTAGTCTTTAGATTCAGTGGTGAACTAAGGGGGTACAGGCTAGAAATGTGTCCTGTTTTTTTTTATTTTGTACTGATACCAATAGTACTGAAGATCTGTTTCTGTCACAGCAGCAATTCAGAGCCAGGAAAGGCTCCACCTTGGCTCCTGTCACATGACACAGCCAAGGAGAAGATTTCACTCACTCTGTACTGAGGTGGGGGGGTCTGTACTGAGGGGGGGCTGTACTAAGGACCTGACCTTAATCTTTCCATTCTTATATGTGCTCCTACTATGGAGCCTCTGGAACTTTAGAGTTAGGACAACAGTATATATGGAGGTCCCTTGGTGTGGGTACCGTGGCTTACGCATATAATTGCAAGTGTGTGCAAAACAAAACCCTCTGTTTTTATTGTAAACAATTACACAAGGTCAATTTGGTTGTTTTGCAGGTTGGCTGGTAAGTGCGCTGGGAAATCTTTTGTTTGTTTGTAATGTGCATTGCCCTTCCATGTGCACTTTACTGCAAGGGCCAGTTATAGGTTTGGGTTTTCGCCACTTTCTTGTACAGTTTGTTGAATTGGGTGCAGGGACGCGCTGGATGCCTTTGCTGCCATTGTGCTTTTGCTGGGCGTTACATGCATCCTTGTGCCTTTAAGGAGGGGTGTGGTCCCTCCAGACATACCTTCCCTTAATCTATCCATTCTTATATATGTGCTCCTACTATGAAGACTCTATGGGACCACACAGCATGGCTCTGGAGTGCGCCTGCATGGATTACCTCTCAGCACACGACTTGTTAAAGGAACACCCGCAGGAAAAGGGGAGCAGAGAGCGCAGGTGGAGGACTTCAGAAGAGGAGGTAGGGGACTACTCTGTGCAGTACACACACAAACAAAGCAGGTAAGTATAATATCTTTTTTTATTTTAATTTAAAAAATAATCTTTAATATCATTTTAGCTATCTTCTTGGCACTGTAACTCACCATCTACCCTGCACATCTCACCTAGTACCTCTGAGACTTTGGCTTTGGATTTTCTAAAGTGTGAAACAAAGTGAAGTGCAGTAAAATGAAGCAGGTAGAAGTGCACCTGGGTTCAGCTAAAGTATCCACTCATGAAATGGTGATTTTTTTTTTTAATTCCCTTGCACAAATGGATTTTGGAAGAACATACTGTAGCTTCCTTTTACTCCACTTCTTTGCACTTCTATATGCAGACCTTAGTATATCAGTTACATTGACTGCAAGTAAGTATTTGAAATAAAAGGTAGAATTCAAGACACCAATAAAAATAATAGCTACTGATAAAACTGGCTTTGGATTGAAGGGGGTGACTTGGCCAGGGGGGGGGGGGGTTCTTGTCAGAAAAACCCCAAGTGTTTTGCATGGAGGCCTCCTATTTAACCGTACCATATTTATGGCTGTTATATGTCTCCTTGATAATCATAATAAATAATAGGGGAAAAATATATATTTTGTAGACTGTATCTTGATATACTGTAGTGTATGTATTTTAAGTTAGGGAAATCAGTGTTATTTTACACTGTGCTGAAAGTGACAGAATTATGTGTGGTTTTCCAAGACAAAGTTCCATTTGTATCTGTAACACAGCGTTATGTGACTGTATGACCGGTGGAAATCCCTGCTGACGCAGACTAGACATCTGACACTCACAGATCCAAGAGTAGCTATTTAACATTATCAACATATGACTGCAATGACTAATGTGGTCTGTCTCAGTATTTTTTGCAATTGCTAGAGTCACTACTTAGTATTATGAATGCCCCAAGTACATTTCTCTATATTTTCTGTCACTAACTACTTAAATAAAATATACCTGCAAGTGGATTATTATGTGCATTATGTATTTTCTATATGTATATACTAGTTTGTATATATACAACTTGCTGGATAGGAGCTACAACCAGCGCCATATCCTATAATACGAAACTTATACCGGAGCACTATTATTGGTCCATATGGACTAACCTCGAAGGAAAATTGTCTGCAGAGAAAATATTATAAGAGAACATTGTAGTAAAGTTTGCCTTTAGTCTATCTTCTGTTTCACTGTCCAAAATATATGTGGCTCCTATGTTAAGATTTTGTACTTCAGGGAAGCTCACACCAACTGCTGGTGATACTAACCTGTAGCATTATTATTTTTATTTTTTTTGCAGGGTCCAGTTTTAGGTGTATGTTAAAAGTTCCAAAAATACTAACCTATAACTAAGTTCATATCTCTACTGTGCCATCTAGCTAGTTTTTTCCTTTGCATTTCCTCATCACAGCACTGATTCCGGGTGGGGTCCATATGAGGCAGAATCAATGACTGGCTTCCTCTGCCTGAGTAGCCATTGAGTGTCTCTACTTCATTTCATTTGGAAATCACATGAACATGCACAATAAAAGTTTGAATAAAACAATTCAGTGGTAGTGCCTCATTAAGGCCTCTTGCACACTTGAACTCAAAAACGCTTCTTTTGTTAGGCATTTGAGTTTTTTTTTTTCTGCCTCTAAACGCTACTCTGTGTTAGTCTATGGGGGTTATTTACGAAAGGCAAATCCACTTTGCACTACAAGTGCAAACTACAAGTGCAAATTGCACTTTGCACTTGTAGTGCAAAGTGGATTTGCCTTTCGTAAATAACCCCCTATGTGTTCATGCACAATTTAGGCATTTGCAGGAGTACAGAGGCAGGGGCATTTAGAAGCAGAAAAAAACCCACCAGTCATCTTCAGGAGAGGAGCTTTTGAGCTTAAATAAATGCCTAGTCGTGTTTAGGCACATTAAGCACTTGAGCATTTTTTAATTTCGAAGGCCAGAATGAATTAATATTCTGGCGAATGAAATAAACACCCAAGGGCTTGACGCACCTCATCACAGCTAACCGCATTTACAAAAATGTAGCCTAGGCCTATAGTATAGGAAATCTTCACATTCAGGTGTCAAAAGTTTCTGTTAGTGTTCAAACATGAGGCATGTGACATGGCACTGCACATATTAATGTATGACCTCTGTCTGTAGTCTGAGAACTGAAACTTCCTGTGAATAAACTACATATGCCCCAATCCTGGCTCTCCCCGTTTAGTGTTGGTGTGGGTAAACTAATTAGATAAAAATAAAACAGACGCAAGCAGGCAGAGCAATGAAGGGAAGAGATCTGTTTTCATCACATTAGCACTCCAACATTTGTGATGCAACACAGAGGAAATGGTGAGTCATGGACTGGATGCTGTGTGACCCAGAACAAGAATTTTCCTATCCCTTTAGAGAATAGAATAGGTGAATGAATACATGGGCATAGGGGAATCTATCTGCCATAACACTACAAATTGTAGCCACAAAATGTGAGCCCATCATTACAGGGTAAGACAAACAATCGACGCTAATACCTAGTTATAACAATAAAAACATTTGAAAGTGTACAATGCCTTTTAAGATTACTAAACAATTAGGAAGACATGATGTTACAGAAAAGAAGATGATACTTCTGAAGTGTATATCCAGGTTGGTGGTAGATATTTAAAAGTAAAAATTTTGTTTGTTGGTAAAGCCGACTGACTACATGCACATTATATCAGAACAACAGAAACACGCAGAGAGAAGGCACTCAACAACCTCCTCTAGATGTACAGAAGGTTATATTTCACAGAATCAATATGTCAAACAAGCCGAGATTAATTGAGCAAGTGAGGTTCTGCCAGTGTATGAAATCTATATTTATTTTTAATTTGAAGCCCAGATTTCTTTAGATTTTATTTTCACCTAGGAAGTTTTGCATGTAGAATTTGCAGTAGTAACTTACTGTGAAGATTTGTACCCAGTTTTGGTTATAACCCCTGACAGTTTTTTTTACCATATGTGTCCCTCTGAGGAGATTCACCTTCACTTCCTGTCTCAAAGCCAAAAAAGGAAGTGAGAGGAAATCCCTGCAAACTAAGGGAATCCCTTGGGGCCCCCAGTTAACCAGAACTAATGTCCCCATTGGAAGATTTCCCCTCTATTACTTTTCTGGGGACAAAACAAAATGTGGGATTTTTTTACTTACACTATCAATGATAATGGTAAACAGGGCAAAGAGAGAGGGTGAATCTTCCTAACAGGGGCATAGACAGCAATACAAACCTAAGAGGTGTTATAATCCTTCTCCACTCTATCCAAAACTAACAAAACAGTTTTACCTTTAGTTATACTTTGAGTCTTGCATCTGCTTGAGAACGCTATGTATTGTACATCTTCAAAGGAAGATTTGCATGACAGCTAAATGTTGGTATTGTTGAATTTAAATTCTGATTGGCTTTGACAAAAAAAAGAAAAACAACGTAAGATAGCAAACTGGCATGAAAACAAGAATATATGCCGAAAGAAGGGGACATTTTAAGGTTAACCACTTAAGGACCGCCGCACGCCTATTTACGTCGACAGAATGGCACGGACAGGCATAAGGGCGTACAGGTACGTCCCCTTTAAGATGCCATCGTGTGGTCGACCCTGCCGTGAGCTCCATGAGCCCGACCGCGGGTCCCGCGGACTCGATCGCCGCGGGGATACCCGCAATCGTCTCACGGAGAGATAGAGCGGGGAGATGCTAATGTAAACAAGCATCTCCCCGCTCTGCCTAGTGACAATGACACTGATCTCCGCTCCGTGTAATCGGAGCGGAGATCAGTGTCATGTCACACACAGCCCATTCCCCCTACAGTAAGAATCACTCACTAGGGCACACTTAACCCCCACAGCGCCACCTAGTGGTTAACCCCTTCACTGCCATTTTCACAGTAATCAGTGCATTTTTATAGCACTGATCGCTGTAAAAATGACAATGGTCCCAAAAATGTGTCAAAAGTGTCCGATGTGTCCACCATAATGTCGCAGTCATGATAAAAATCGCTGATCGCCGCCATTACTAGTAAAAAAATAATTTATTAATAAAAATGCCATAAAACTATCCCCTATTTTGTAGACGCTATAACTTTTGCGCAAACCAATCAATAAACGCTTATTGTGATTTTTTTTTACCAAAAATATGTAGAAGAATACATATCAGCCTAAATTGAGGGAAAAAAACTTTTTTTTATATATTTTTGGGGATATTTATTTTGTCAAAAAGTAAAAAATATTGTATTTTTTTCAAAAATTCGCTCTATTTTTGTTTATAGCGCAAAAAATAAAAACCGCAAAGGTGATCAAATACCACAAAAAGAAAGCTCTATTTGTGGGAAAAAAGGATGTCAATTTTGTTTGGGAGTGACGTCGCACGACCGCGCAATTGTCAGTTAAAGCAACGCAGTGCCGAATCGCAAAAAGTGGCCTGGTTATTAACCTGCCTAATGGTCCGGGGCTTAAGTGGTTAAGAGGTGCAGAAGTGGTGAGTTTGCAAAATGAAGATGCAAGGTTAGTCTAAACATGGGACATTGAATACAGAACAAATCTAAGAGAAAAAAGTATCATTACAATTCATCAAGATTTTTACCTTGATAGTTGAACCTTGGTCTCACTATTGCATAGCTATAATATTATTATTACACAGGATTTATATAGCGCCAACAGTTTGCGCAGCGCTTTACAACATAAGGCCAGACAGTACAGTTACAATACAATTCAATACAGGAGGAATCAGAGGGCCCTACTCATTAGAGCTTACAATCTAGAAGCTATATGCTCATATTCTCTTTTTTACTACTTTATCAAAACAAAAACAAAAAAATTGCTTTACATCTTACATTTACACCTTAAAGTGGTTGTAAACCCTTACAACACACTTTATGCTACAGGTACGCCTATATTAAGGCTTATCTGTAGCTACCCAGGATATCTCCTAAACCTGCACGGTTTAGGAGCTATCTCCCTGTGCCTGCATGTGCCAAAGTCATCAGTACATGCGCACTGAAGCTGTTGCTTCAGTTAGACGTGCCGCTACCGGCGGCTCCCGCGCGCACGTGTGGGAATGGCGTTATCGCGGCTCCGGCCAATCACAGCGCCGGAGCCACGATACCCGGAAGTAAGCTCCGGGAGAGATGTCCGCGGCCGGAGGGGGGGGGTTGAGGACCGCTGCGGGGGCTTCGATATGAGGTAAGTAATACATAATGAGCTAGTATGCTATGCATACTAGCGCATTATGCCTTTCTCTTGCAGGGTTTTGTTTTTTCTTTTTTTTCTTTAGGGTTTACAACCACTTTAAATGTCACTATTAAGAGATTATATCTTACATAAAAAAGAAAAAAAACTCTCTCTCTCTTTCTCTCTCCCATCCTGTCTCTCATTGGTTGTCTCTCTCTCTCTCTTTCTCTCTCTCTCATTTTCTCTCTCTGTCTCTCTCTCTCTCTTATCCTCTCTCTTATCCTCTCTCTCTCTCATACTCTCTCTCTCTCTCTCTTATATCCTGTCTCTCTCTCTCTCTTATCCTCTCTCTCTCTCTTTGGTTGCCTCTCTCTTATCCCCTCTCTCTCTTATCCTCTCTTTCATTGGTTGTCTCTCTCTCTCTTATCCTGTCTCTCTCTCTCTCTCATCCTGTCTCTCATTGTCTCTCTCTCTCTCATCCTGTCTCTCATTGGTTGTCTCTCTATCTCTCTCTCTCTCTCCCTCTCTCTGTCTGTCTGTCTCTATGTCTCTCTCTCTCTGTATGTCTCTCTCTGTCTGTCTCTCTGTCTCTCTCTCTGTCTGTCTGTCTCTCTTTCTGTCTGTCTCTCTCTCGGTCTGTCTCTCTCTCTCTGCCTTCTGTCTCGCTGTCTCTGTTTCTGTCTCTTTCTCTCTGTCTCTCTCTCTCTTTCTCTCTGTCTGTCTCTCTCTCTCCCCTCTCTCTCATTGGTTGTCTTTCTCTTTCCCTCTCTCTCATTGGTTGTCTCTTTCTCTCCCTCTCTGTCATTGGTTGTCTCTCTCCCTCCCTAATTGGTTGTCTCTTTCCCCCCCTCTCTCATTGGTAGTCTCTCTCTCTCTCCCTGTCTTGCAGGAAAAAAAACTAGCTGAATGAATTAGTAGATAATTAGCCTGAACTAATGTTTAATCCACCAAGATTATTTGTACCTAATTACCTAATAGTAATACTGTGGTGTTGATATACTAAAGGCAAATGGACTGTTCTGTTTGCAAGGGAATTTGCACCTTGCAAGGGAATTTCCCCAGGGCTTATTAAATGAAGTAAAGCTCTGCTGACTTCTATCATCCAATCATGTGCAAGAAAAAAATGCTGTTTCTTTTTTTTTTTTTTTCTTGCACGTGATTGGGCTCAGTAAGTTCTGGGGAAAATTCCCCTCTTTTGCAAAGTGATCAGCTTATTTGCCTTTAATAAATTAACCACAGTGTCTTCTTCAAATCATAGGGCAGCACACCAGATAGGGATTCAACCTGATCTTTTGAATTGAACCTATTTATTCTTTGCAGCTCCTCTTCAAATAATGTTTCCTAGTAACTACGCTAGCCAACAGTTTTGCAACACCATGAGAATGACCAGTACTTCACAAAGTACTCTCCCCATATATAGATAACATAAGTCGTGAATTAATATGAATGCAGTGATGCTCTCTTAGGAAATGCTAGGAAATGCTAGACCACACAATGCTCTTCAGACAATATATCAAACAGCACAAGCTATTGAAGTCAAGCTAAAGACATCAATTTGCAATTTTATTTTATTTAAAAGAAATACAGAGTAAGAAATAAACCAGACAATGTAAAGATATTTCCCCGGGAATTGTATCCTTCCAAACATTTTACTTTTACACACATAAAATTCAATAGTTGACTACTTGACAATTCTGCCTCCAGAATCAACACTGTAAAATGTGTTTGTTTTAGGCTGACTTCAGCAAGACTAAAAACGTGAGGCGAAGTTTACGGAAAACGGTTCCTCTTTAACTGTGACATATTTCTTGTTTCTTTTTTGTGTGCTCAATATTTAATGGCACCTACCTTTCACCGCCAGTACGGAATTCAAAGAAGGGACTATATTCTGATGCTATTGACATTAAAAGTACATTTTAGAAAACTGCTGACGTGCTTTCCATTTCAATCAATAAATATGCTGTTTCTGAAGACTCAGAACAAACATGTATCATGTCAAGTGGTAGCAGCGAGTCAAGTTTAACTTATGTACCTCACAAATAAATATCTTTCTCTTTCGGTGCTAGGTGGGGTTTTTTTTTTTTTTTTTAATGTGTATACTATGCTGCCAGAAATACAGAGAGTAGCTGTATTTATTGTATGATTTGTTTTTTTCAAATGCTATCTGCCATTATGTACAATACATTCTTTATTGCATTTATATTTTACATTACAGAAACATAAATTCTGTGTACCATTTTCTAATGTACTGTTTGTAAAGGTTATTTGTACTTTCCTATAAAATAAACACCTTTCCTGACAAGGGTCACATAAAGTAGTTTTTTTTCCATATAAAAATTCACAATATATACCTAATAGTGCGGAGGCAGGAGTAAGCTTGGCAAGGTTCCCCGTAATGTCTGCGATAAAGGAAGAAATAGAGTACCCCACAATGTACAGAACCATAGTGTTACATATATTGATAGCCTCAAGACTTACAGTAGCCTCTTTATGGAAATCCACAGAAGCCCCAAATCTATCTATGGTCATCACCAGGTTGAACACTCAAGCCCGACTAGAACTAATGTTAGCCTACAAGAATCACTTCATAACCTCCTTTGACAGAAAATTGAAAATGTGGTTATCTCACCATAGAGCTTCCAAATATTTAAAAGATAGCATACTATAATATCTTCCCTACGGATTGAATTATTACGGTCTACAATATAGAAAATTCGGTGTGGAAAACTACTTATGGCAGCCTTTATTTTTGTTTACTCCCCTCCCTTACCCCTCCTTTACAAGTATTTACCCCAGTTGTATAGGTTATAACAAGGAATATCTAGGTGACCTCCCAGTCCTACAGTATGTTCCAATTAGGGGTAGGCTGGCCTAGTTCATCAAGTACTAAACACTTTCTTTTTTGGTTTTCTTGTTTACCCGTACAAGGTGATTGTATTATATATGATGTTTAATGAATGCAACAATCTCATTTGTTATATTCTATTAAACTCAATAAAATATATTGATAGATAAAAATTCACAATCTGGCACAGCCATTTAAAGTTTACATGGAAACAACCTGCAGTGGCATAAAACGTATTATCTTCCACTTACAAACAATAGAAACAATAGAAGATACATTCTAGAACAGTGTTTCTCAACCTTTATTCAGTCAAGGCACCCTTTTAAAATTACAAGTAAAATTGTCTTTTTTCAATGATTTGTATGTATATTGCCGGGATCCGCGACCCACGACCAGTTTTAAATGAAATAGTTTTCCTTTAGAAATATCATTTTGCTGCTCTCATTCATTACACTATGTATGGCCACTATGTAAGCAGCCTTACATAGTGTGGGGCTTGGATTCTCGCAGTGCATTGACGGTCTTGCAGTGCATTATGGGGCATTCCGTGGGCACTTGAATTTCTCGTGAACGCCCCATAATGTTCTAAATTCGGCAAACAGGCAAACACCCGATGTTCGAGTCAAACTTACGTTCGACTCGAACATTGGGCTCATCCCTAGTGTTAAGCATGCTGCTAGCAGAGGGTATTTTTACCCTTTGATGCAACAAATAGAAAGTATACAAATTAAAAGGATGCCAAATTTTATTACTGTGTATGCAGCATTACTGTATCACAGTAATAAAATTGGAGGGTTCAAGTAGGCTTTAAATATTAAGTACATACCTGCAGCTATTTAACCTATGGTTTTCTACTTATTCTTTATGGGGAGCTTTCCTTAAATGAGTTGTAAAGGCAGAAGGTTTTTTATCTTAATGCATTAGGATAAAAAAAAACATTTTTGTGTAGCAGCCACCCCAGCACCCCCCTAATTACTTTCCTGAGCGCCATCTTTCTCCAGCGATGTCCATGAATGTCTAAGCCATCCAGGACACACTTCCTGATTGGCTGAGACACAGCAGCGGCGCCATTGGCTCCCACGGCTGTCAATCAAAGTCAGTCAGCCAATCAGGGCCGGGTCGGGGCTCCGTGTCTGAATGATTCAGCTCCAGTGCCCCCATAGGAAGCTGCTGACTGTGGGAGCACTCAATAGGAGGGAGGGGCCAGTAAGAGGAAAGAGGACTACCAAGCCTGGGAAAGCTTGGTTCTACACTGGAACTAGACAGATCAGTAGAGTGAATATTTTGAGATTGCATGTATTGACTGCTCTTTAAGACCCACTCATGTTACAGGAATGTCAGAAAATTATGTTCTGGAAAGAGCCAGGAGCTGAGCTGGGACATTGAACCAAGGTGTCTAGTTAGCATTGTTTTAACCCAAGATACATACAACTTTCACCCAATATTCGATAATTTTTCTGATTTGATGTTATGTTAAAAAAAGCTGAATTTTGGGTGACAGTTGAGTAACCTTTAGGTGAAAATACTGAATTATAGACCCCAGCGTGTTCTATGTGCACGTGTCATGTGTGGAATCTTCATGAAATTTGCTGGACAGCACCACTTGTAAATTAGCTGCCTGTCTTACCTCCACATATGATGTAAGAATGACTTTTAAAAGGTTAACAGCATTTACACGCTTGGTTGTCAATGTGTTTGATTACAAATTGACAGAACACCAGCTAAAGATAGTGTAATGTGTAGTCCTCTTACCATAGTGCTGTATTTACAGATCTTTGCTCTAGCAGCTCTCTATTATTTTTATTTGCTAAGACAATGTGCTTCTCCGTGGATGCCTTCCACTGCAAAAAAATGTTAAAAGCAAATAAACATATCTTATTTCATCAAGTGAATGCTTAAGAAGGCAAACAAGGAGTTATACTGGTGAGTGCTTTGGTTTTATTGCAAGCCCTCTACAACTTGTTAAGCGGCGCTTATGCTTTATGCTCATAATAAAGAAAACATTTAGGTGGTAATGTTAGCAGTGCATTGTACATAAAAAAGCACAATGGCGTAAAGGACAAGCCAGACAATAATGGTTGTGGGACAGCTGTATAAATGATAAATGCAACATATATTTGGTGTGATTTTTAAGGAGGAAAATGCTTTTTGTTTTTTATCTCCACAGCTTTACTTCCTAATGGCTCAACTGAGGCTAGGGCTCTTATTTTTTTCACCCTCTTCTAACCTTATGGAACAGCAGCGTTCCTTTATGTAATGCACACTGCAAAGTATCTTTCCACCAACTTTCTCAGAAATAAAATAGGTAGACTTTTTTTAAATGACGTACAAAGACAAAGCATTATATTAGGCAATAGTACCCAGACATGATATTTTAATGCATTCATAACTGATGTTTTAGACATTTTCCCTGTGATTAGTACAGATATTAAATATATATTTTTTAGTAAATGATAAAAGTTTTATTGTAATAGAATCATGTGCTTTTAATTTATTTGAATATATATATATAGATATTCAAATAAATTAAATTAATTAAAAGCACACTATTCTTTTACAAGAAAACTTTTATCATTTACATTTTTTTTTTTTTATAAATGCAAAATACATCAATGACCCATTCCTACCATATTTCACTACACTAGAATGCACACACCTTTATGCATTGAGGTGCACTGCACTAGGCAGCCCTTTCAAATTGAATGGACTGCAATGTACCTTCAAGTAAAAAAAATGTGTAGTTTGGTGAGTTTTGCTTTTTTTTTTCGCAGTGTAGCACATCACAATGCACATGGTGTTTTGCAACACATGTGCTTTGTTGAAGTATATTGAAACAACGTTAAAAAAAAAATGGCACTGCGACACACCAATGAATGCACAGTGTTTTACTGTGCTTTGTTGTAAGCTGTGCATTTTTACTGATATCATTCTGCGGCCCTTTGGACGTGTTAGGGCCCTTTTTGAGGCCCTTTATATTTACCAAAATGATGGCCACAGGGCTAGGCAAAACCTTAATTACAGTTGCTGGATCTTTAAAGTGTATGTAAATTCCAAACAATTTCCTTCTCCCTTTGCTCCCATTGGTCTGTTAAATATACAATTGAAAGCAATTTGATATATCTGTTTTATAAGTGAAAAACAATATTTGTCGATCATGTTTTGTGAGCTGATAATATCCTGTGCTCTCTGCCTCTGTTGACAGTTGTAAATGAGCAAAAATATAATAAAAGGGAGCGGCGCTATAACAAAATATAACATGTGTAAAATGGCCTAAATATAGATAAAGTGCCCCGTGGCACTTTCCTTGTGCCTGTGAAACAACACCATGCAACTTTAAATAACACACATTGTGATCAACTGTGCTTGTGTTCCAGCTTTACATGAGTCCATTTTAACCTTTGCTCTATTAATATAACTAGTCAATATTTCTTCCCCTAGTGTGTCCATTCTTCAACACCACTGTGATTCAGTGAGAGAGTGCTCACTCACCAGATGCCTCTGACCTCTTTTATTGAATGAGCAGTTCAATGTGCACTTAAAAAGGATCTCAAATTCTCCTCTAGCTAGAGCCGTCTTTTCACATGGGCACTGCACAGGGGCCCCAGATGCATGGGGGGCTCCTGCAGTTCCTCCCTCTCTGGGGGATTAGTGTGGCAGGTGGGGAAAATTACTGGAACCAATCTATTGGTGGCTCAACCTGCAGCAGCTGAAGGCCATCATCTCCTTCTCCCTCCCACCAGCTTTCAGTTGCTGTAGGACGAGCCACAAAAAGTTGCAATAATATCCCCACCCACTGCACTGATCACAACTGGATTTCCCTGGCTGTCTGGGCACCCCATAAACCAAAGAGAAGCTGAATTTAGCTTAGTATCAGCCTCTTAAAATCATTTGCATAGAAACATCCAAACTGAAATAAGCATGCAGATCCCTACATTCAGATTTTTTAATTTTGCTACTTGGTTTTTAGTTGATTTAAAGTATTTATTTCAGTAGTATTCAGGTGACAGATTATTTGCCTGGTCAATCATTACTTTGTGTTTACACATATTTGCCCTTGTGTTCTTTTTACAATCTTGCAACTACATATAATGTGTATAGATATAGATAGATAGATAGATATATATCTACCGTATATACTCGAGTATAAGCCGACCCGAATATAAGCCGAGGCACCTAATTTTACCACAAAAACCGGGAAAGCTTATTGACTCGAGTATAAGCCTAGGGTGTGCCTCACTTTGCCTCATTGTGTCCATGCCTCACTGTGTCCATGACTAGACTGACGTTTAACATGGGAGTCTATGGAAGGGGTGCCCGGCTTTGAAAAATCGGTGCTCCCCGGCCATAAGTCCCCCAGACAAGAAACTTTGCAAACTTGTAGAGGAAGAGTGGGAATATATGTGTGCTAAGTTTGGGGTCCAGAGGACCTACGACCGGCCAGTACTGGGTCCCCAAAGTAACCAGAGAAATGACCGTTTAACATGGGAGTCTATGGAAGGGGTGCCCGGTTTTGAAAATTCGGTGCTCCCCGGCCGTAGGTCTCCCGGACAAGAAACACTTGTAGAGGAAGAGTGGGGCTATATGTGTGCCAGGTTTGGCCGCTAACGGCTCTCCAAAGTCCGGGAGTTTAGGCGCAAAAAGGTGACTCGAGTATAAGCCGAGGGGGGCATTTTCTGCACAAAAAATTGTGCTTAAAAACTCGGCTTATACTCGAGTATATATATCTATATATATATATATATATATATATATATATATATATATATATATATATATATATATATATAGATATATTTATATATCTATATATATATATATATAGCTATACTGTATATCTATATATATCTATCTATATATATATATATAGATATATAGATATATATACACACATAAACACACACACACTATATTACCAAAAGTATTGGGATACCTGCCTTTACACGCACATGAACTTTAATAGCCTCACAGTCTTCGTTAGTAGGATTCACTATTGAGTTGACCCACCCTTTGCAGCTGTAACAGCTTCAACTCGTCTAGGAAGGCTGTCCACAAGGTTTAGGAGTGTGTCTATGGGATTTTTTGACCATTCTTCCAAAATAGCATGTGTGAGGTCAGACGCAGGCGTGGATGAGAAGGCCTGGCTCTAATTCATCCCAAAGGTGTTCTATTGGGTTGAGGTCAGGACTCTGTGCAGGCTTGTCAAGTTCCTCCATCTCAAACTTGCTCATCCACGTCTTTATGGACCTTGTTCTGTGCACTGGTCCAAATCATTTGGTGGAGGGGGTGATTATGGTGTGGGGTTGTTTTTCAGAGGTTGGGCTTGGCCCCTTAGTTCCAGTGAAGCAAATTCTTAAGGCATACCAAGACATTTTGGACAATTTCATGCTCCCAACTTTGTGGGAACAGCTTGGGGATGGCCCCTTCCTGTTTCAACATGACTGCGCACCAGTGCAGAAAAGCAAGGTCCATAAAGACCTGGATGAGCGATTTTGGGGTGGAGGAACATGACTGGCCTGCACAGAGTCCGGATCTCAACCCCATAGATCACATTTGAGACAAAGTAGAGTGGAGACTGCGAGCTAGGCCTTCTTGTCCAACCTCAGTGCCTGACCACACAAATGCACTTCTGGAAGAATGGAAGAACTTCTACATTCAGGAGAGGGAGGTTGAAGCTCACCAAACAAAGCTCCTAAACTGTGCTAAAAGCCTATGTGTACATTGACACATAGGCTTTTATGGAGTTTAGTTTAGGAGCTTTGACAAAAAAAAACAACAAAAGGTCCTAAACTCAAGTTTAGAAGCTGTCAGAGTAGGCTACTGTATATGAAGCCTAAGCCTTATACACACTACTCGTTTTTTTTTTTCCAGCCATTGGATTGGGAGCTGGTCAGCAGACCTTTTTTTGTCAAGACCCTTCAACAGAAGCAGGCCGAATGTCGGCAAGTTTCTATTGAACCGGCTGACACGCCCGACTTTCGGCCCGTGTGTACTAGACTTTAGAGCGGTACTTAGGTTTAGAGGTAATATGCACAATCCCCTAAATGGCCCCACAATATACACGCAACAAGTATGTAACAGAGTGTACAGGACAATCTTATATTGCTATGTTAAATATAAAACATTGTATCCTCAGGACTTACTGGTGATAAGCAGCCTATGCAAACGTCTGCCTTCCAGATGCATCTTGGGGGGTTGATTTCATTAAACATTATAATTATACCCCTAATGTGTCCAGCCCTCCTTCTCTGCTTCACAGGAAATAATCGCCGATAAAACTCAGAATGTTCACTTTATTATCATCTTCTACTTCTTAGGTAAAACTATACACCTATAGCTGTATATACAAACATGCATAATGTGTCTGGCAAAAAAACTTCACAAAAGTTAGAGGTAAACAAGACAAAATTCCTTTGCATCACAGATCCACTTATTTCAATTAGAAAAACACAGCTTCATGGCATTTATGGCATACTTAATGTTACTATATTAGCAGTTTTACAGTTCAGGCTACCTCTTAACAAGTATCAAAAATTATGGCCAGAAAATGGTTAGTATATGACACACAGAGCGTTTAACTAACTATAAGGCTAAGTTGTAAAGGTCTCTTTTATAAGCTCTTTATACTGAATAAGAAACTTTAGTATGTTAGTGGAAAATCTTTTAACATATGCTACAATACAAAGAACAGTACAAAAAATCTTTCAACATATGCAGAGTACAGTCTGGGTATGAAACAAGATATTACCTTTTTGTAAAATTTGCTAAATATTTAAGAACCTTTTTAGGAGCCTAGAAAAGTAAAAAGCAAACTTATTACAATTTACTGTATATATTATTATAAGCAGCATGGTGGGCTCAAATTCGTTTTATAGTCATTTTTGTTATGTAACAGGTGAAAGGTTCAATTTTAGTGTCATTTGAAAATGTTTGTGAAGTATGCACGCAGACATAAGATACATTTATCCTAAAAAAAATAGGATAGAGCACAAAGCATTCTTATGAATCCTTACAGATGCATCACTTGACATCCTCATGACGTGTATTGAGCAAAATACTTCCGTGGACCAGAAATGTTCTTTCAGAAAACCCGGACATTTTGTGATCATGTGATCCTTTATTAAGGGTCACATGACCTAAATGGTAACATATATACATATATGTATGTATATATATATATATATATATATATATGTAGCGGGTATATACTTTTCAAAGTGTTTAATTCTGGTGAAGACATCAGTGATGTCTAGTTCCCTGCGGCCCAGCAGGTGGCGCTGTCACTTTGGGCCAGGGTTGAACCATCGCTGCAGTGCCGTACCCTTTGTGACCTCTCGCAGCAGTTGTACGGTGGGGCGGGGAACCCGCTGTGCTTGCTGGGGGAGGGTATAAAGGGGCGGACATCTTCGCCACAAGGTTCGAGTCCCAGGCACCTTCAGCCTGAGGGCTGCTGTCCGCGGTCGGTGTCCAGGCGGCCTAGGCCTGGACACTTGGAGTTCATGTTCCATCCCAGACACCTTCAGTCTGGGGTGAGGTACTCAGCCGGAGGCCTGGGGCCCAGTACCTTCCGCTGGGTCCCGCAAGGGAGGGATTGTCCTAGGGTGCCCCGGGCGTGGGGCACCCGAATCCAGAGGCGTAAGGGACCGGAGGAGGGATTCATCCAAAGATCTGGTGCAGCAGATTGCCAGTGCAGGGTGAACCTCTGGAGACCGCCCGGATGGATATCTTTCCCCAACAGAGGCCAAGTTCATAGAGGAGGGTGGTTCATGTTCTATGACCGGTGGCAGCGGTCCAACTAGTCAACTCCGGTCAGTGGCAGAGACCTGCTATTAAGCCTATGGCAGGGGCCTCAACAGTTCACCCGGTCGGTGGCAGCGACCAATCTCACGGTCGGTGGCAGAGACCGTGTGCGCCAGGCCTATTCGCTTGCAAAGGAATAGGAGAGTTTATTTGTGCCTGGGCCTACTCGTATCCACACCCCTGTCTGTCTGTTACTGAAAGTTCAACTATTATGTTCACCCTGGCAATGGAGAAATAAAAGAGTGTTGGACTTTTAATTGGTGTGGGGCTCTATTACTGCCATTTCCTCTCCCAGGTACCCCTAGACAAAACCAGCCAACCAGGCGATAGAAATGGAGAGGGAGAGTGAGGCCGCTACATATATATATATATATATATATATATATATATATATATATATATGATATATAACATGTATATTATTATTTTTATTATAATTGTTGTTATTTTTATTTAATCATCATTCTTACTATCCACTTGACCTCCGGAAGATTTAGCCCCCTTCATGTCCAGGCAATTGTTCACAATACGGCACTGCATTACTTTAAATGACAATTGTGCAATCATGCAACACTGTACCCATTTATGTCCTTTTTTTCCCACAAATAGAGCTTTATTTTGGTGGTATTTGATCACCTTGGGGTTTTATCTTTTTTTCCGCTAAAAACATACAGTTTTGAAAAAATATATATATATTTTTTACTTTCTGATATAAAACATATCCAATATTTTTTTTTTTTAAAGTCACATTTCTTCATAGATTTAGGCCAATATGTATTCTGCTACATATTTTTAGTAAAAAGAAAAATCCCAATAATGATTGGTTTGCAAAAAAAGTTATAGCGTCTACAATCTATGGGATATATACTGGAATTTTTTTTTTATACTAGTAATGGCGACCATCAGCGACTTATTGTGGGACTGTGATATTGCAGTGGACAATCTGATACTAACTGACACTTTGTGGGAACCACTTACACTAATACAGTGCTAAAAATATGCACTGTCACTGTACTAATGACACTGGCTGGGAAAGGGTTAAACGTCTAGGGCGAGCAAAGGGTGCCTTACCAGTGTTTTCATACTCTGTTTTTACAAAGGGATCTAATGGATTTTATTCCTTGCATTGCAGGGGGGGAAAATCCATCATATCCCTGCTGATAGAACAGAGCTTTGCCTTGTTTACATAGGCAGAGCTCTGTTCTGTGTTTCTCTTCACCGATCAAATCAGAGGGTGCTGGCAGACATCCATTGGCTGGCACCCGCTGATCAGCTTGTGCTGTGTCTAATCACAGCAGTAAAAGTATGTGGGGCAATCGGCAAGCAGCTATACACAATAACCAGCTCTGCTTGTATGCTGAAGCCTGATCATGGGCTTGCCTTATCACCTTAAATTGGAGCTCCACCCTAAAGTTGAACTTCCGCTCAGGTATTTGCACCCACTTCCGGGCATAGACTCTGCGGGGACCTGCGGGCAGTACGCCACTGCTCCCAGAACACAGTGGGGAACAGTGAGGACGGCGCAGCGCGACTCGCAGTAGGGAATTGGGCAGTGAATCCGCAAAACTTCACTTCCTGATTCCCTCACCGATGATGGCGTCGCTGGACTCCATCACAGGTAAGTGTCCATTTATTAAAAGTCAGCAGCTGCAGTATTTGTAGCTGCTGGCTTTTAATTTTTTTTTTTTTTTTTTTTACGGCGGAGCTCTGTTTTAACATCTTTAGGCTAAAATTTTGAATTGCCTATGTACTGTACCAGGGATTTGTTTAATACAGACATAGGGATCGATTTATTAAAATGGGAATGTGCAAAATCTGGTGTAGCTCTAGAAACCAATCAGCTTCCAGGCTTGATTGTCAAAGCTTAATTGAACAAGCTGAAGTTAGAAGCTGACTGGCTACCATGCACAGCTACACCTGATTTTGCACTCTCCAGCTTTAGTAAATCAGCCCCATATACTCAGTGATTCACAGTGCAGCTTCCTTCAATTTAGCTCTGGAGGTGAGCTTGTCGTTTGTGCACAAGCATGGGTGCACCTTAGTTCAATATGGCCTACAGGTCAGCTGAGCTGTGGCAATATTTATGTAAAGAAAGTTGAACATGCTGGCATGCTGTTTGTGAGGACAATAGTGTGTACTGCAGTGGGGATGTGTGTCCTAGGGAACAAGGCTGTGTTTCAAAATATTAACAGTAAGGTAGTGTTGCCACCCTACAACAGGAAGTTACAAAGATGGCAGCATGCTTATTTTTTAAGCAGATAACCTTACAAGGTCCCGCTAAAAAGGAAGGAAGGTTGGAAGAAAAATATAAATAATACAAATGTTACTGTAAAAATATAAAGTTACCCTGCCATTTTAACTTCAGTGAGAAACATGACATTCACTTCCATTCCCAAGTTTGTTAAAGTGATACTAAAGCTTTTTTTTATATACATATAATAAACATGTTATACTTAAAGTGGATATAACAAGTCTACACATCCCTGTTAAAATGACAGGTTTCTGTGATGTAAAAAAATGAGACAAAGATAAATAATTTCAGAACTTTTTCCACCTTTAATGTGACCTATAAACTGTACAACTCAGGTGAACAACAAACTGATGGAGGGAATCAAAAAAAAAATAAAAATAATAATAATATGGTTGCATAAGTGTGCACACCCTTAAACTAACACTTTGTTGAAGCGCCTTTTGATTTTATTACAGCACTCAGTCTTTTTGGATATGAGTCTATCAGCATGGCACATCTTGACTTGGCAATATTTGCCCACTCTTCTTTGCAAAAACACTCCAAATCTGTCAGATTGTGAGGGCATCTCCTGTGCACAGCCCTCTTCAGATCACCCCACAGATTTCCAATCAGATTCTCTGGCTGGGCCTTTCCAAAACTTTAATCTTTTTCTGTTAAAGCCATTTCTTTGTTAATTTGGATATATGCTTTGGGTCGTTGTCATGCTGAAAGATGAAGTCCCTCTTCATGTTCAGCTTTATAGGCCTAAATGGTTTGTGCCAATATCGACTGGTATTTGGAACTGTTCATAATT
Organism: Rana muscosa; assembly: GCA_029206835.1. Lineage (NCBI taxonomy): Eukaryota > Metazoa > Chordata > Amphibia > Anura > Ranidae > Rana > Rana muscosa. The sequence continues at coordinate 674,648,912 of CM055116.1, forward strand.
TCCTCTACCTTGACTAAGGCCCCTGTTCCAGCTGAAGAAAAACAGCCCCAAAGCATGATACTGCCACCACCATGCTTCACTGTGGGTATGGTGTTCTTTTGTGATGTGCAGTGTTGTTTTTGCACCAAACATTTTTGGAATTATGACTAAAAAGTTCAACCTTGTTTTCATCAGACACAATTTCCCACATGTTTTTGGGAGACTTCAGATGTGTTTTTGATAAATTTAGCCAGGCTTGGATGTTTTTCTTTGTATGAAAAGACTTCCGTTGTGCCATTCTACCCCATAGCCCAGACATATGAAGATTACGGGAGATTGTTGTCACATGTACTACACAGCCAGGAATTGACAGATATTCTTGCAGCTCCTTGAATGTTGCTGTAGGCCTCTTGGCAGCCTTGCTGACCAGTTTTATTCTCGTCTTTTCATCAATTTTGGAGGGACGTCCAGTTCTTGGTAATGCCACTGTTGTGCCATATTTTCTCCACTTGATAATGACTGTGTTCCATGGAATATATAATGTCTTGGAAATTCTTTTGTACCCTTTTCCTGACTGATACCTTTTCACAATGAGATCCCTCTAATGCTTTGGAAGCTCTCTGCGGACCATGGCTTTTGCTGTAGGATGTGACTAAGAAAATGTAAGGAAAGACCTACTAGAACAGCTGAACTTTATATTTTGACTCCCCCCCCTAAAATATTTCAGTTTATTTCTCAATTGAGTTATACAGTTTATAGGTCACATTAAAGGTGGAAAAAGTTCTAAAAATTTATTTATCTTTGTCTCATTTTTTTACATCACAGAAACCTGACATTTTAACAGGGGTGTATAGACTTTTTATATCCACTGTACCTGCTCTGTGCAATGGTATTGAACAGAGCAGCCCCAATTCTGCTCATCTAGGGTCCCCTTCTGGCACCCCTAGCTTCAGCTCTTCAGCGAGTGCCCCCCGTAGAAAGCCACTTTCTATTGGGACATTCATGCAGGCTTGCTTGGCTGGCCCCCACTCCCTTATCACAGAATTTAATTGAGAGCAGTGGGAGCCAATGGCTTCCAATCTGCCCAGTGAGAAGGGATAATAGAGCAAGGAGAGCCACTGCTCTCGGGCACATCAGTGGATGGAGATCAGGCTCAAGTAAGTATAATTCGATCCTCTGTTACAGAAGATTTTTTTACTTTCATACATAGAAATTGTTAAGGTAAGAAAACCTTTAGCCTTTACAAACACTTTAAGTCCAGGTTCACACTGGGCAGCAGGAATAAAGCCGTGTGAGTTCAGCTGAACTCGCACGATCTCACACCCACATGTCAGTCCCATTTTCGGCCGTGATTTCAGAGACATCTGTGCAGAATCGCAAAAAGTAGTACAGAAACTACTTTTTGAAATTGGTGCAGCGCCACAGAAGCGGCGTCGCACCAATTAAGACGGTGCCATTTCCGGCAAATGCTGCCGATTTGACATGCGATTTGACATGTCAAATCGCATGTCAAAACGCACCAGTGTGAACCAGGGATGAGCTAGGTTTGGACCTGGATTGGCTGGGCTGCGTTCTGGCCTAGCTGACTGGCTGGCTGTGCTCAGTTCTGACCTGGCTGGCTGGTTTGAGTTCTGGACTGGCTGGCTAGTTGGCTGGATTGTGTTCTGGCCTGGCTGGCTGGTATAAGTTCTGGCCTGTCTGGCTGAACTGAGTTGTTGGCTGTCTGGTTTGGGTTTTGGCCTGGCTGACTGGTTTTAGTTCTTGCCTGTATGGCTGGAATAATTGCTGGCCTGGCTGGACTGAGTCCTGGCCTGGCTGACTGGTTGGGCTGGATTCTGGCTCAGGTGGCTGTATGGTATGTATTTGGCCCAGCCAGCTTGCTGGCATGAGTTAAGACCTGGTTAGCTGGTTTGCTTTCTTGCTTGGCTTAATAGTTTAAGTTCTGGCCTTGCTGACTGGTTTGAGTTCTTGCATGGCTGACTCATTTGAGATCTGGCCTGGCTGGGCTGAGTTCTGGTCTGGCTGGCTGGGCTGGGTTCTTGGCTGGATGGCTTGGTTTGGCTTTGCAGGCTGGACTGGGTTTGGCCTGTTATAGCAGTGTACATTTTGGCAAGGACAGTTGCATGTAATGCAACATGCAGGAGTCAGTAGTATGTAACACTAGGTGAAGCAATCAGTAGGAAGTAACACAAAGCACAGAGGACAGTAGTAAGTAATGCTGAGTGAAGGGGGTCAGGAGTGAGTAACAAAGAGGTCAACAGTAAGTATTATACAGCACATTGGTCAGGAGTAAATAAGATAAAGTATAGAGGTCAGTATTATGTAAAACAGAGTAAAGAAGTTAGGAGTAGGTTGCACAGACTGTGGGGTTCAGTAGCATGTAATGCAGTGCTCATCAACCCTGTCCTCAGGGCCCACTAACAAGCCAGGTTTGCAAGATAACTGAAATACATCACAGATGATATAATTTGCTGCTCAGAGATTGCAGTATTCTAGTCTGCATCTCCCCAAAGGTAATACATAAAATCTGGCCTGTTAGTGGGCCCTGAGGACAGGGTTGATGACCACTGATGTAATACAGATTTCAAACAGTGTCCACTTATGTGTATGACGTTGAATAGACCTAGGTGTACCCCAACATGTCTCCTGTGCCCAGCTGCAAGAACTCCCCTGTACACAGAAGGTCCTCATTGCACTGGGTAGGTTCTCCGCCAGTGCCTTCCTGTTCCCTTTGTGCCACCAATATATCCCCCCCCAGTGCCACCCTTATGTTCCCCTTCTTCCTCCCTCCATATGCAGAGTGTTGCAAGTAGCTGCAAGACCTAGCTACTTTTTCTGCCACGCTGGTTCCTCATCTCTTGCTTCTTCCAAGTGCTTGATAAAGAAACAAGGTGGTCTGGTCTGCATTTCTGTATTCTGTGAGTGCTCTCCTGATGTGGGAACAATTTAATGAACTGGACTGCATTGTCAAATTGTATGATCCCATTTTCATGCTTGTGGACCTAAATGTCTAATTTATCTAACTGCAATCATTCATACTTATTTCATTCCTCTGTTTTAACCTCCCTGGCGGTATTCCCGAACATGACTCGGGGTTGGTTTTTTCTACTAGGAGCGGTAACCCAGAGTCAAGCTCGGGGTAACATTGCAGAGTTGGCAGCGGAGTCCCCTTACCTTCTCCCGGCGATCCATGATGATGTCCTCCGCTGTGATCGCCGGCGACTCGAGAGTGCCCACCGTCACCTGACTTCCTGGCTTCCATTCCCTGCGAGCAGCAGCGGTGCATGGGAGCGGAACTGGGCGGGTAATTTAAAAATGCAAAAAAGTGACACACACATAAAAGAGGTGATACATTGTAATCTTGAGAGGTTTGCACTGTATTATCTCTGATCTGACAGATGATCACTGTACAGTGCCCCTTGCCTGCCATTGTACTGACATTTGTGCCCATAAAACATTTATAACATGGCATCAAAAAAGCGGCACTTTACTACAAAGGCGCTTTTGGACCAGTTGAGTGACAGCGGAAGCAACACGGAGTTGCTCACAGAACTGAGCGATAGTGAGTCGTGGGGAGAATTGTCGTCCGACACTGACACTGACACTGATCTGGCAAGTGACGACGGCGATGACCCTGCACCTGATCTCAGCGATGTGCGCACTTGGTGCCCTATAGACTGCGATATGGACCAGGTAGCGCCCCCAAGATTTCCGTTCACTGGATCACCTGGGATGAAGGTAGATGTTGAGTGTGACAACCCTCTGGCATACCTGCAATTATTCCTCACTGAGAAGGTAATTTAAAAAATTATCACAGAGACAAATCGCTACCAAGATCAGCAATCCGCTACGATGCATGCCAGGTTTTCCAGAAGCAGAAAGTGGGAACCGGTGACCAAAGAGGACATGTGGCAGTTTCTGGGACTCATCATTCTTCAGGGGGTGGTGGGGAAACCACTCCAGAAATGGTACTGGACCACCAATAAGTTACTGGTCACTCCGTTTTTTGGCACCGTGATGTCAGAATACCGGTTTTCCCTCATCATGAAGTATTTCCACTTCACGAACAATGAAGAATTTGATGAGGCCACGCATCCTGCGCCCAAACTAAAAAAAATCTGGGAGGTATGCCAAATGATTGTGACCAATTTCCAGCGGACCTACGTGCCAGAAAGGGACGTCAGCGTGGATGAAAGTTTGATGGCCTACAAGGGACGCCTAGGCTGGATACAGTTTATTGCATCCAAAAGAGCGTGGTTTGGCATCAAATTCTATATGCTCTGCGAGTCATCCACCGGGTACATCTGGAATTCGGTCATTTACACCGGTAAAGGCACGAAGTTCAACCCCAGGTACAGTGGCTATGGGATGGCCACATAATCTGTCCTTACACTGCTGGAGCCATTGCTGAACCAAGGATATTGTGTGACCACGGATCATTTCTACACATCTCCGAAACTGTATGAGGTTTTGCTACAAAACAAGACTGATGGTATGGTACCGTTAGGCCTAACCGACGTGACATGCCATTTTTGTTTGCCAAGAAAAAACTCAAAACCGGAGAAATGGTTGCCTAGCAGAAGGGTAAGATGATGGCAATGCGATGGCGAGACAAGAAGGACGTGTGTCTCATGAGTACTGTGCACAATACCTCTACTGCCATGGTCCACACAAAAGGTGGGAAAGATCTGCTGAAGCCGCAAGTCGTGATGGACTATAATAACACAATGGGAGGTGTCGACAGAGCCGATCAGGCAATGACATTTTACCCGGCTATGCGCAAACAGCAAAAAAAATATTATAAGAAAATTTTCAGGCATATATGCTGTACAAAGCAAAGTGTGACATGCCTCTTGTTCATTCTGATTTTGTCTGAAAGGTGGCTGAGCAGATTTTTGTCAACCACTAGACGCCATCCGTAGCTATGAACAGACCCGGACGACGGGCTGTTGGCGCTGTCAACCCAGAACGCCTGACTGGTCGTCACTTTATGGACTACATACCGCCAACCGCAAAAAAGGCAGCACCTACCAGGATGTGCGTGGTTTGCTGTTCAAAAAATGATGGCAATGGAAAGAAAGTCCGAAAAGAAACAAGGTTCCATTGTCCAGATTGTGACGTCGGACTTTGTCCAGTTCCATGCTTCAAAAATTTTCACACTCAGGATGTTTATTTAATTTTCTTTGTTTGACAAATTTCATTATTTTTTATTACATTATTGAATAAAATTATATTATTTATTAGATTATAATTTATGATTTTGTGTTTCAAACTTATCACATCTGGGATGTCTACTAGACTCTTGTTTGGTCAGGTTTAAGTAAGTAATTACTAAGAATTGCAGGCCTACAATACATAACACCAAATTTCCATGCAAAATAATTGTACCGCATTTGGTACAAAATTCCAGACAGAATTATACCGCCAGGGAGGTTAATGATTACTAAATATTCAATGTTAAAATGTTAAATGTTAAATTAAAAATCTGCACTTGAAGTAAGATAAGTTGTAAGAGAACTGGGCATGTGTGGTAGAAGTCTGTTTTGCTTAAAAAATTCAAGAAGATATAAAAGATAAAAGCAAAAAATAGATTTTGTAAAATAGTTGAACACGTGTAAAGAAAAAAGTCTGTGATGAAACATGGGACTGTTTATTTAACCACTTCCCTACCCGCCTATAGTCAAATGACGTCCACAGATGGGATCTCCCATCCTGGGTGGACGTCATATGACGTCCTCAGCTTTGAGGGGGAATATCTGAATGATGCCTGCAGCTAGAGGCATCATTCAGATACCCTTTTCTTGGGCCAGCGATTCTGTGCACCATAAGAACGATCATAGCGGCGGTTCAGCCGCTTGAGCGTTCTTATAGGCGGCGGGAGGGGACATCCCCCCCTCCCGCCGCCATCCGGTGCTTCTCCGGGCTCCCCCAGGCGATCAGGGACCCGGAGCGAATCTTCCGGCGTCGTTGGTGGGTCACGTGATGAGCATAGAGATGACTGGTGACCAGATGGTCACCAGTCATCTCTATGATCGTCGGAGGCCAGGGCGCGATGTGATGACGTCCCGTCCGGGCCTCAAATGTAAACAAAGCCGCCATTGCGGCTGTAAGTATGAGATCGGTGAAATTTTTTTTACTGATCTCATGCTTTCCAGCCTGAAGGAGAGATGTGGGGTCTTATTGACCCCGCATCTCTCAATAAAGAGAACCTGTCACACACATTCCTATTACAAGGGATGTTTACATTCCTTGTAATAGGAATAAAAGTGATAAAAAAAAGTAAAAAAAAGTAAAATAATTGTAAAAAAAAAATAAAAAAAAGTAAAAAAAATAAATAAATAATAATAAAAAAAAATTAAAACGCCCCTGTCCCCGGTAGCTCGCGATCAGAAGCGAATGCACATGTAAGTCGCCCACATATGTAAACGCCGTTCAAACCACGCATGTGAGGTGTCGCCGTGTGCGTTAGAGCACGTGCAACAATTCTAGCACTAGATCTCCTCTGTAATTCTAACCTGGTAACCTGTAAAAAAAATTAAAGCGTCGCCTATGGAGATTTTTAAGTACCGAAGTTTGGCGCCATTCCATGAGTGTGCGCAATTTTAAAGCGTGACATGTTAGGTATCTATTTACTCGGTGTAACATCATCTTTCATATTTTCCCAAAAAATTGGGCTAACTTTACTGTTTTGTTATTTTTTAATTCATGAAACCATTTATTTTTTTTAAAAAAGGCGTTTGAAAAATTATTGCGCAAATATCGTGCAAGAAAAAATGTTGCAATGACCGTCATTTTATTCCCTAGGGTGTCTGCTAAAAAAACATATATAATGTTGGGGGTTCTGAGTAATTTTCTTGCAAAAGAATGATGATTTGTACATGTAGGAGAGAAGTGCCAGAATAGGCCCGGTATTGAATAGGTACAAAAAGCCCTGTATTGAAGTGGTTAAACAGACATTACAGCTTAATCTTTAACGTGGGACTCCTAATATAATTTTTCTTCATTTTTGGGCTTACCCAGCATCCTGTAAAGTGCTCAAGCTTTTCATGCTTGCCACATACTCCAGTACTGTCCCCAGCCTTATCATTGGTCCAGTGCTGCCTGTCCCACTTAGGCAGAACGACATTTAGTGTCATTCTACCCATTTACTGTGAGCCCAGTCTGTTACTGACTCACCCCTTGGGGGTGCATCATCACCCATTTTCGGTCTTACGAGTGCACAGTGTATTAGTAAAAAAAGTGCTCAAGCTTTTCATGCTTGCAAGATACTCCAGTACTGTCCCCAGGCTTGTCCTTGGTCCAGTGCTGCTGGACATTTAATGTCATCCTACCAATTTAGTGTGAGCCCAGTCTGTTGCTGACTCACCCTTTGGGGGTTCATCATCAAACAGCCTGGGCTCACAGTACTTCAGGGCTGAGCAGCGTCAAATTGCATTAAATTAGCATTTTCCGGTCGAGGAAAAAGGCCTGCCACTGCAGAGAAAGAAGTAGAAGGACCTGGCTAAGAGACCACAGGAAACAGCAGAAGGTATGCATAGGGGTTTTTTTTTTTTTTTTTTAAAGAAAATATGAAGGAGCTTCAGGTGGTGGCCACTTTTATTCCAGATAGCTGAATTTCCACCTTAACAATACTTCCACTTTCAAAGTCTATGGTAGAGAAGCGAGTCATCAGTGGGCCATTGTAGAACAAAGCAGTTGATCACAAAAAGTCCCATTCTAAAGAAAACTCCAACATTTGATGTCTCTTTGCTAAAATGATTAACCTGATCTTTATTCCATTGTTCTCTAAATGTCAGAATATTGAAATTGTTGGTCACAGTCTTTCAAAGACAACACATCATAACACAGAAACTTCTTGACTATGAATCCTCTAATAATAAAGGGCTTATCTACACTGGAATACCTTGAATATAAATTTAGGATTTAGGTGTACAACATTTTTTCTAGGATGTTGATGAGTTTATAGTACATATTTTTAAGTAGGGCAATTTTCATGACAACTTCCCTTTTTCATTTTATGAAGAATTGTGTGTATAACAGTGTTTTTTAAATATGCCACTCCTACCGTCCAGCTGTCACTGCACTGGTTGTGTGGCAGAAATTAAGGGGCAATTTCCCCAGTCGATACAAAAATAGAAGTACGTCTAATTAAAAACATGATGATGTTTTAAATTGATAGGCTGTTAAAACTTCTATAAATAAGCAATTAACACATTTTCCCTTCCTTGAATAGAAAAAAGCAACTTAGCATGTGTCATGTACATGACGTTCATACAGTATGGGACTGGTATATGAATAGTAAGCTTGTCACATTTGTGACCAATTTAAACAAACCATTGCATAAAAAATTGCATGCACAGAGGTTACTCTTCATAAAAACTGCATGTCACAATGCCCAGTAGATGCAGAGGAAAAGGGAGCTTATTATCTTAAGAACATTAAAGGACCAATAGGGAGGCTTGAGAAACAGGAGGGGCACAGTCAAGCTGCAAACATATGGGAAAAGTGACTGTAAAGATTACATTTTTATTTTTTATTTTTAACATGTTATACTTACCTGCTCTGTGCATTTGTTTTGCACAAACCAGCTCTGAACCTCCTCTTCTAGGGTTCCCCGACAGCGCGTCTGGCTCCTCCTCTCTTCCAAGTACCCCCATATCAAGTTGCTTACTTTGGGGGCACTCATGCAGGCTGGATCTTGAGCATCTATTGACACACACAGAGCATCTTAGACTGCCCCGCCCCACTGCTCGCTCCCCATTGGATTTGATTGACAGCAGCAAGAGCCAATAGCTCCCGCTATTGCCTCTGTGTCTAGTGAGGAGAGCAGCACCACTACTCTCAAGCACAGCGCTGGATCAAGATTGGGCTCAGGTAGGTATTTAGGGAGGGTTGAGGGGGGATGATCATAGAAGGCTGATCATGATCATAAAAAAACCTTGTGCCTTTACAACCATTTTAAGATTTTAATATAATTTCTGCTGCCTATGTCTCTGGCTTTATTGAACGCATTGATATGCAGTTGGTAATTTCTGCCCAGTGGCGTATCATCCATTGTTATAATGTGCACGGTGCACACGGGCCTTGAGGCAGGTGGGACCCACTGTGCCCTTACACACTGCACACATGGAGGATCTGCTGCTGCTCCACCTGTCCTCCAAGATGTCATCCTCCGCTTATGTGCACCCCAACCCACCCCTGTAGCACGGATGCCCTGTGGCTTCCCTGCTGCTACCGGCTTCTGCTTTTCTCTTCTCCAGCCAGCTCTGGGTGCTTCAACGCTCCCCCCAAACCACCCCCCGTTCTGGGCCCTCCCTCCTTGATCCCCACACCACTCCTGCAGGGCTGCTGGCTGGCTTCCCCTCCTCAACACTTTCTCCCACTTCAGCTGCTGCTGGAGACAGAGAGTGGTGTCAGGATGGAGAGTAGGGGGAGGGGGGCTGGTAAAAAGCACATGAATGAACACATTCAGCAATTAGTACTGATCACTCTTGTATTCATTTATTACTGAAGCGTAGTAAATGGTGTTTATTATGCTTCCAGATGTGAATGAATAGGAACCTTTGTACAAAGACATCTATCACTGAGGCTGCAAATAAAGGGAATGAGCACTCTGTGTCTGTACTCAGTTCCTTTCCCTGTTTAGACACCTGATGTTTTACCAACCACCCCCAACAAGTAGGGAAAAAAAACTGGAAAAATAACATTGTAAAAAAAAATATTAAAAACAAAAAACATAGGTAGGCCTTGTTCACATAGGGCTTACTAGAGCGTACACCCATGCAAGGCCATGTTTACCCACACAAGGATGCACAAGTGTTTTGTTTATACCTGTGCATAAAGTCCCATTGAGGTAAATTAATTCCACATTTGTGTGGGTGCATGTCCCTGAACTCACACTGTCTACATTCGAGCTGTGCACCTGCACCCACACCGATGTCAGATTGGAAGCAGCAACTGTGACCATGCAGTCACTGCATCCTAACAGATATGAATGGGACTACCCACACAAGGGTGCATGGAACACCTGTGCATTCCTGGGCTTGTAAACACAGTCCTCACAGGGGTGTACACTTTAGTGTGAACAAGGTCTTAGTAGGAATTTAGCAGGAATTTTGGAAGTTATGTTGTGTTTATGTGTGTGAATAATGACATTATTGTATTTTTTGTGAAAATAATGATTTGATAAACATTTGCACAACTATTGCAGAATATAAAAAAAAAAAAAAAGGCGCATGCGCGGCAGCCCCATGGACGGTCGCAAGTCCTGAGAGCTCCGCTCCACTCCGGCCTGATCTGCCCATCATACCGCCTTACAGAAGAGGATTTCATAGCCTTGCCACTCTACCTGTAGCTGGGGACTCGGGCAACCCGCCCGCTGGTTCGGGATCACGGCGAGACGCAATCTGAGCCGACAGCTCATTCCGGATCTCTCGACTGAGGCCTCCGCCATGATGGCGGCTGCTCATCCACCGCACGGCCTACAGCAAGAACCAGCTGAATCCATCGCGGATCAGTCTCCATCTCGCCCTCACAGCGCTGAACAGATTCTTCCCGCAGTGAGTAACCTCCAGATTCCCCTTCTATCCCCCACATCCACAGAGTCGCTGCTGGGGCGAATGCATGGGGGTTCTCCCCTCACCCCTATGGAGGATTTCATTAATTCTCCTATCCATCATAGACCTCCCTTGGGTTCTCTTCCCTCCGCCCCCATAGACTTTGCCTCCCTCATGGACACTTTCTCCACAATGCTATCTAAAGGCCTAGCCCAGAATGCCTCTCACATTACTTCCACTATACAAGCTGACTTGCAGCACCTGGGGGCCAGAATAGAGGCTATTGAGGCCAAAACTGACCAGACGGTAGCAATGGCTTTACAGAATACTGACAGGATCTCTGAGCTCCATGAACAACTGGATATTGCTTACTACAAGCTGGATGACCTTGAAAACAGGAATAGGAGATATAACTTTAGACTCAGAGGCCTCCCTGAATCCTTTAAGGACACAGATACTGTGGTGCCTGCTTTTATCTCCTCCTTAATCCCTGATCTTCCAGACCACCGTCTAGAGTTGGACCGCGCTCACAGAGCTCTCCAGCCTCCACGTCAGGATGGTCTTCCCAGGGATATCGTGGTCAAACCCCATTATTTTAAAGTGAAAGAGGAGGTCATGCGCAGGGCCCGGGAGGCGGAAAACATCTCTTTCCAGGGGCATCCAATTCAAATTTTCTCTGACCTCTCCCCGTACACGATCCAGATGAGAAGATCCTTGAAGCCTCTCCTGCTAGTCCTTACTCAGAATTCAATCACGTATCGCTGGGCCTTCCCGTTTCGCCTGACCTTCACATTTTCCAACAAGTCATACAGCTTCGCAAATTTCGCTGACGGGGAACGCCTCCTGCTACAACTGGGGTTAATCTCCCATTCTCCGGGACCTTCCCTGGATCCCAAGACACCTGTCTCCACGAAGAGGCCCCCTCCCGCAAGCCCCACCAAACCGTTATGGCAAAGGAAACAAGCGAAGAGACCCAAGGACGGTCATCCACCATGAGAGGACCTATTCTTCCCTTTTGTTTGCTCTTCCTCCCCCTAATTATAGTGGGGCTTTTGCATTGCCTAGATCTTGATCTCAGGAGCTCCGTGCTTCTCATCGGCATCCATCTTGCGTCAGATGTACCCCCCCCCCTTTTTTTTTTTTTTTTTTTTTGTGGGTACATCTGAACTTAGTTACATTTGAATCCTTCCTCTGTTTGGCTATTTCTGTTTGCTTATTTGTTTTATACTTATATATGGTGTGCGGTTAGGTTGGAGTGGTGTGCACTGCACCTCCACCTGTCTCGGAGTGGCGCTTTCCCTCCACTCGGAGACTCCTAAATACCCCCTTTGGTTGGGGACTTTTTTATTTGGTCATTTTCTATTTTTACTAGGGAAAACCTGCTGGGGAACGATGGCGGCTTCCTTCCCCTGTAGGGATTCTTTATTCCTATATTGGCTGCCTTTATTTTTTTATTTTTCTCCTTATTTTTGGTCTGTTGCTCCAAGATTTGTGCTTCAGTCTAACTTTTATACCTTTCTCTTTCAGGATCAGTTTTCTCTTTCTTTTCTTCTCTCTCTCCTCTTCCCCCTTTTTTTCTGGGTCACCCCGGGGATCGTTTTATCACCTCAGATACCGTTTCAATCTCTGAAGCCGACTATGGCAGGAATTCTGCAGTACTCCCGGGAGGTTATGGTAAGATATTTACTTTTGATGCGTTTTTTCCCTCTTCTGGTCCGTGATGTCTGACACCAAAGCGCCCCCTGTCCTCTGTGTTGCTACGCACAATGTTCAGGGCCTGAACTCCCCGGTTAAAAGGAGGAAACTCTTCAAATGTTACCAGTCACAGAAAATAGATGTCTTATTATTACAGGAAACACATTTTCCATCCTCTTACAACCCTTCCTTTCTCCATGGGCAATTCCCCCAGTTTTTCCTCTCCAACGCCCCCAATAAAACGAAAGGGGTGGCCATTTGTCTCTCCAAGTCGCTGAATTTCTCACCGTCTGCCGTTGTTAGAGATGAGGAGGGTAGATTCCTTCTAGTAAAGGGTTCCATAGACGGGACACAATACTCCTTTCTTTCTTACTACGCCCCTAACAAAGGCCAAGCCTCGTTCTTTTCCTCCATGATGTCCACTCTGGGTCCATTATTTGAAGGTAAGGTTATACTGGGAGGGGATACTAATCTCCCTTTTGATCATTCCCTGGACAAGACGGGGAAGGGCATCCCACGCTCAAGGAAGCCTCCGAAACATAGTACTAAAATAGCAATGACGCTCCACTCGTTGGGCCTGGTGGACATCTGGAGGGAAATGAACCCCAAATCTAAAGATTACACTCATTTCTCGGCCCCCCACCAAGTCTATACTAGAATTGACCACATCTTCGTCCAATCCAACTCCATACCCTCAGTTTCACAGGCACTTATTAGGGACACTGCGATTTCGGACCATTCTATGGTCCTTTTATATATGCGACGATCCCACAATCCCTGCAGGCAATTTACGTGGCGTCTTAACGAAGGTCTCCTAAGTGACCCGGTCCAATGTACAATTCTCTCAAGGGACATTCAAGAATATTTTGTACTGAACAAAACTGACACAATTTCCCCAGTATCTCTCTGGGCTGCGCACAAGGCGGTTATCAGGGGGAGGATTATTCAGATTTCCTCCCAGCTTAAGAAAGAACGTAAGGCAGACATAGATAAGCTCACCACGGAATTCCAATTTTTGAGCAAAAAACACAAGCGCAATCCGACCTTGGATTCTTTGAACTCCCTTGAAATAGCTAGAACGTCTCTGAACTTGGCTCTTACCACTGAGGCCGAGAAGCATTTACGATGGTTAGGAGCGCGCTTTTACTCTCAAAAAGACAAAATCGGAGCCAAGCTCGCGGCTAAGCTCTCTTCTAAGCCTCGGTCCTTCGCGTTTCCCAAGATCAGAGACTCTGCGGGTGATCTGACACAAAATCCCCTGCGCATTATGAAAACGTTTCACAAATTCTACGCTTCCCTTTATAAACATGATCAGGCGGCCCCTCCGACTTGCATAGACGAGTTCCTAAATGCCACCCCACTCCCGAAATTATCTGCAGACCATGCTGGTCTCCTGGACGAGCCGATCTCGGTTTCGGAGGTACTGGAGGTTATCAAACGGCTTAAGCCTAATTCTGCCCCTAGCCCAGATGGCTTTTCAGTGGGATATTATAAGAAATTTGCGACGACCCTCGCCCCACACATGGTCTCCTTCTTAAACTCTATCCGCTCTGGTTCTCCCCTCGACAAAGCCCTAAATTTAGCTTTTATTTTGGTCATTTCTAAACCTGGGAAGGATGGGTCCCTAGTTTCTAACTATCGTCCGATATCACTCATTAATAATGACCTCAAAATTCTAACAAAGGTTTTAGCCAATAGACTCTCCTCATTTATTGCAGTTTATGTACACAAGGATCAAGTGGGATTTATCCCGAGGAGACAGGGCCCAGGGGAGAAAAAGAAACCCTGGACTGCCGCACTCTGTATAGACAGTTATTTATTCCAAAATTTCAGGTAAAAAATCCAAATTCAAAATAAATCCATAAATCCAAAACAACAAATGCAGATGGTGTGCATGCAGGGAAGGGTGGCTAACGCGTTTCACGTCACGAATTGACGCTTACTCATAGCTATGAGTAAGCGTCAATTCGTGACGTGAAACGCGTTAGCCACCCTTCCCTGCATGCACACCATCTGCATTTGTTGTTTTGGATTTATGGATTTATTTTGAATTTGGATTTTTTACCTGAAATTTTGGAATAAATAACTGTCTATACAGAGTGCGGCAGTCCAGGGTTTCTTTTTCTCCCATGCATCAGTGCAGAGCCAGCACCTGTGTGAGTGACCGGGCGGAAGCAGCTATTTGGTGAATTCTCAAGCTTTTGAGCGGTACGTTTTTCCTTTCCTCTGAGACAGGGCCCAGACCAGATAAGGAGGGCGGTTTATGTCATCTCCCTCCTTAAATCCCGTTGGGATGGGGGTCCTTCCCAGGAAGGTTATCTTTTGTCAATTGACCTCCAAAAGGCCTTTGACACGATTTCGTGGCCCTATCTATTTAATGTCCTAGAGAGATGGGGCTTTGGCCCTCGCTTTCTAGGGACGCTACGTGCTTTATACTCTAATCCCAGCGCGCAGGTCCGATTACAGGGATGCTACTCGGACATCTTTACAATAGAAAGAGGCACTAGACAGGGTTGCCCACTCTCTCCCCTTCTCTTTGCTATCGCGATTGAGACCCTGGCCATAGCCATCAGAGCTCACCCCGATATCAAAGGAGTCCTCTGCGGCCAGCAGGAACATAGATGCGCCTTGTTCGCTGACGATTTGCTTCTATTTGTCACTTCCCCATTGATTTCGACGCCCAACCTATTCTCCCTACTTGATAAATTTGGCACAGTTTCTGGCCTGAAGGTGAATACTTCAAAATCCTTAGCATTAAATATCACAGTTCCCCCCAACATCTTAGGCTCCTTACAAAGTCACTTCCCATTTACTTGGTGTTCCTCAACATTACCATACCTGGGGATTAACCTTACTTCTAGTATCGATTCGCTCTACTCTACTAACTATCCGGCCATGTTTAATAAATTGGCGGCGGACCTAGTGTTCTGGTCTAAACTTGGTTTATCCTGGTTAGGTCGCATATATGCGATCAAGATGACCTTTCTCCCTCGCCTCCTCTACCTCTTCAGATCTCTCCCTATCCCTGTTAGGAAATTGCAGGTCAAAACCCTTCAGTCTAAAATCCTGAAATTTATCTGGGGCCCGAAAGGATGTAGGGGCTCAAAACACCTCCTGTATAGACTGAAAACCCAGGGGGGCTTAGCACTTCCGAATATATGGTGGTACTACCAGGCAGCACAGTTAGCTCAGATTTCCATAGTATATTCTCGGGGACCCAAACCTGATTGGGTCTACATGGAGAGACAGGCAATTCCTCTTCACACCATCGACTTCCTGATTTGGTCTCCCCCTAAATCTAGACCCCCTATTATGGCTCCCACCCTTTCTCACTCGCTAGCCCTGTGTGATCAATTACACAAAAACCCCTCACTGGTCTCGGCTCTCCGCCCTTTAACACATGTTTTTCACAATCCAAACTTCCCTCCAGGTATGAATATCCTAGCGTTTAGCTGGTGGCTCAATAAAGGATTATTCAGAATTGGAAATTTTTTTAACTCCTCAGGCCCCATCTCTATTGCTTATTGCACTAGCAAATTTGAGATGCCCCAATCGGAAAGGTTCAGGTATTCCCAACTATTACATTTCCTCCATTCCATTTGGCCCAATAAACCCGACCCCCCGGTAGTCTCACGGTATGAGTCTTGGTGTGCTGACGTCACGGATCAGAGGGGCGGGATATCGGTCATATACTCCTCCCTGGCCACGACACATTGTAAACCTCCCTATGCCCTCTCCTGGGAAAACGACCTGGGCATATCTTGGGACCGGGAAAAATGGTCCTCCTGCTTTCAACGCTCCTTTAAAGGCATTCTTAACGTTTCTCTGATTGAAGCGAGTCTTAAAATAATAATCCGCTGGTACAGGGTTCCAGCTGTCCTGGCCAAGATTTATCCTGATGCGTCTCCGCTGTGTTTTCGTGGCTGTAGTCACGTAGGCTCTTTACTCCACATATGGTGGTCTTGCCCACGCATAAGGGGCCTCTGGAACAAGGTTTTTGCTCTGGTTCACAAGTTACTATCTGTTCAGGTGCCCCAATCTCCAGAGGTAGCTCTACTTAATCTTAAAGTGGACAAGGTGGATAAATTTTCTCAGGCCCTGATTTTTTTTATCTTCCTGGGCACCAAAATCACCATAGCGGCTCATTGGAAAAAGGCCTCGGTCCCTTTCGCTGCGGTAAAACGCAAAATCTCTTGGATAATGGCACAAGAGAAAATTGTCGGTATCATCCAGGATAAATCGCGCACATTTGAAAATATTTGGGAACCCTGGGCCACATCCCAGAACATACCCCTTTTCCCGGGACTATAAGCCCACTTCACAAGTTCCCCGCCGGATGACCTCACTCTTCTCCCCTCTCCTCTTCTCTGTTCCTCTCCCTTCTCTTTCCTTCTTTCCTCCTCGCTCCTATCTTCTTTCTTACCTCTATCTCCTCCTGGACGCTGCATTCTTATGCAAATATTGACTGATCCTGGATATATCCTTGTTTCGTTTCTTTTGTTGGTTAGCCTTTAGGGCTACAATATAGAGCAAGCTTCTGCACAATATGAGTGTTTTTTTTTTTTTTTTTTCTTCTGGTCACCGCTTTTATGCGCTGATGGAGCCGGGGACCCCCGTACTTTCTAGGCCCCGGAGGTCTGTGTCTCTTTCACTGTTAAATCTATACTGCAGGTTATAAGTCAGTCTTCCGTTATGGTTTTGCAAGTTTTTTTGACCACTGAACCTGGTTTTCTTAAATGATAATTGTCTTATAAAAATATAGGGCTGGTGTCTGGGGGGGGGGGGGTGGGGGGTATCCCCTGTCGCAGCCGGATCCTTAACGGGGCGGCGGGGGGTGTCCCTGTTCACCCTCTCCTTCACATATAATAGAGAGTGGGTGGGTGGTACTCCTGGTAGTGCCTTTGACCCGCTCGTTATAAAGTTTTGGTTGCCCTAGGCCGTAGTCCAAGAGACTGTTGTCTGCAACCTGGTCTTTTTTTTTTTTACCCCTCCTGGGGGGATTGTTATTTCTCTTTTTCCCCCTTTTTTTTTTTTTTTTTTGTCTTTCTTATTTTTTTTTTTTTTTTTTTTGAAGGCCTCCCTATGGCTCCATTGGTTTAAGCATTAGTTTCGGTTGGTGCACCAGGATGTTTTGATTCTTGAGAATGCTCTGTTAAGTGTCTAATAACCTACTGTGATTTACACAACCAGGCTTCAATTATCCTGCTGTCATATGTATGTCCCGTCTGTATACTTATGCGTTTCTCAACAGTGTTTTTTATATATTGTAACATGTTTTCTTATGTCAAAACTAATAAAAAGTATTGAAAGTAAAAAAAAATAAAAAAATCAACTATTGCAGGGATTGTACTGAGGGTCAGTGTGTGCCCAAGTACAATCCCCCCTAGGGGAATTATATTGGAGGATAGACTGACCTGGGGGCTTATACTGAGGGACAGATTGGTCTAGGTGGAAAGGATTATAATGGGGGACAGACTGACCTGGGGGGGGGGTTTACTGGGGGACTGATTTACCTGGGGAGGGGGAAGGATTATACTGGGGAACAGACTTACCTTGGGAGGGGTATTATAATAGGGGAAGATTTACCTGGGTGGGATTATACTAGGAACAGATTAACCTGGAAGGAGTGAAGGATTATATTGGGGGGATTGTTTTATTTAACCACGCCCCTTAAGCCACTCCCACTATTACTTTTCCACTTGGTGTGCTCAAAGGTGCCCCAGGTTTTACAGTCCTAGCAACACCCCTGGCGCAATGAAAACAATGCCCACTCTTCACTGTGATATACTACAACAAGTACACAGGTTGCACTGGATGGAGTAGTGACTTTATTCAACCTTACCAACTAAAACTATGAAACTACTAAGCACACCACTTTGAAAAAATGGGTCTCACCATATGATCTTTCATAAAGTATTTTTTATCATGTGTTTAGTTTGAAAATTGGCCAGGTTGTGATCAGTCTGCTTTCAGAAGTTTTTGGAACCCTAGGTCAAGTGGCGGCCTGTCCATTAGGAGCGCACAGGCGCCACCCCCCCCCCCCCATACATGCGTGCAGCCCCCCTAATCTACATGCAGGGCGCTAGACGCATGGATTCCAATGTTTTTTTTTTGAAGCATGTGATTAGAGCCAAAGGCTCTAATAGGCTTTAAAGAAATGGTGGGCTCGGGGTGCAGAGTACTGCGCCCTGAGTCCACCCAGTTGTGTGACAATAGCGAATAAATATTCGCTATTGTCACACTGATTCTCCTCCCGGCCAATCAGGAAGTGGGTCCTGAGACCCGTGTCCCAATTGGTTGAAAGGAGAAGCGAGCCCATTGGCCTAAGAGGAGGAAGGAGGAGTAGGGATGGTATGGCGGCGGGATCTGAAGCTGCTGGAGAGTTTTGCAGCCATAGAGCTGTACGGTGGAGGAGCTGCTGATTAGAGCCGAGTATGGGCAGAGAGGAGTGACAGTCTCCAGTGTGAGTACTGTACTGAGCCTGACCTAACAGCTGTGTGACCGACTGACCGACCAGGGGGGTGGCTGTGGGTGCATTTTTTGCCCCCCCAAAATATACCACCAACCGCCACTACCTAGGTCAATGTCTATTTCAAGCATCCAATCACACAAATTTATTGACACACATAGTTTCTAGACATCTGTGGCAATTGAAAATAGATCAGGGAATCACATTCACAATCTCAACCTAATCATTGCATACATGTTTTGTCACAATTTGAAACATAAAAATGCTTTGTTTAGTTTTTAAAATATCTTGTAGGTGTAGAAAAAAATTATATCTTGACACAATAAAACATGGGTATATTTTATGGTAATATAGTTTAAAATACAATTACAAATGTGTTATACCTTGCTATAAAGTGGTTTGTCTCTGCAGGATGACATTTTAGTAAAAATTCCTGTCTCCTCAAATGTACTTATTTAGAGGAATATTTAATAAAAGCCATTTGCACTGTAAAGTATTATCCTTGATTTTTTTATTCAGAAGTAATTCCCTACCTTGAGGTTCTTAAAACTTTTGAGAACTGCTAAATAATAGACATAAAAGTTTTTCTTTGATTATTTTGAAAAATAAAAATCTATTGAACGAAAAGTTTTTCTTAATGTTTTTTTTTTTTTTTTTTTAATAAGGCAGTGAAAATATTTGCTGTCTGTGCATCTGATTGACAAATTTAGTTTATTTCATTCAGAAATTTTAGCAAAAAAATAAATGAAAAATCTCCTCCAGTTTCTAGATTGTCTTTGAAACTGAAAACTGCCATTCTGTTTTCAGCGAAATCTGCCGCTAAACTACATACTTTTAACTCTTTAGATATGTAGTGCATACATTTTTATTAAAAGAAAAAAGCAATGTCATTGGCAAATACAGTGATACAATTTAAATAACCAATGTACGGGAAGTTTAATATCTTTCTGACCATTTAAAATATACAGTATTTTTTTATAATCAAATTAGAGAACATGTACAGACACCATCAGATAACTCTTACATGTAAAGAATATGTATAAGTAAAATAAAGGGAGTGCAAGGAAAATGAAAAAAATGGAAATATCTCAAAAGTATGAAAAAAATGGTTTTGCTATGTCCATGATCAAATTGGTGAATATGGGAATGCAATACTGTGTCCTCAATGTTCTATTATTATTCCCCTAGACCCAAACAAGCAATTAAAGTGTTTGTTACCCCAACACTTCATATTCCTGATATGTGTCTGCTGTACCATGTACTTGTATGTTCTCTTTGTATTGCTGCTTTTGTGTGAAATCCCTGGTGTCCCTGCTAGTCCCCTTGCTTTCCTATTAAAAACTGACCACACTAAGCAGGAGAACACATCGTGGTCAGTTCTCTAGCTATGCCGGGGAAAAAGTGTACCCTCTTCCAATGATCAGACTTGTCCTGACACGCCCCTTCTGTACAGCCATTCACTGGCAAGCTCGTGTGCTGCTGCTTCTTTACCCCCAGCTCTTATGCAGCTGAGAACAGAGGGAATGTGATCATTTATTAAAAAGTAAAAAAGGTATTTATAATGTTTTTTTTGGTTTTTTTAATCTATACAAAAACGTTTTGCCTTTCATTTCTATTTGAACTAGAATGGCTTGTTTTACAAGGTGATCGTTTACAATCGCTCTAACCCCTGCAGTGCAGGCACAGCCCCACTGCAAGGGATTCTTTTTTAGCTGCCTGAGGTTGAGCTTTCAGGACTGAATAGGAACTTTAGGCAAAATACAAAATGCAGTAGTACTTTACACATCAGAAAACCTGATTTGATGTCTCTGCGTGTTTTTATTACAGTATGCCAGGAATACTAAAAATAAACCAGATCATATAATAGCCTTTTACAACCCAAAGGCCTACTTGCAAAATAAGAATTTTTACACCTGTTTGCAACATGTATTTTGGGCTTGTATGCCCAAAATAAGGCTGAAACAATGAACTGTTTAAAAAAAAAAAAAAAAAACTTTATCTTTTATTAATTAAAAAGCATTCCATGAGTCTCAGTACATTGACTTTCTCTAGAGATGATGTCACCAGTCTGCTGCAGGCAGGAAGAAGCATTTTATCAGTCTCTTCTCTCCACGTGATCAGACTGCAACTTTGTAACTGTAGCAATTTGTAGGTAAGAGGCAGCAACATCGGCCAGTCTTTTGGCTCATACACACGATCCCAAATTCGGACGAAAAGTACAGTTTTCGAATCGATCGTACGATAATCAGATCGTTAGTACAGGGCTTTTGAAAGCCGATCACGACAGCCGATCTGGTATGTTGTTTAATCAGTACAGTTGTCGTCCGAAAATACAATACAAATACACTACAACACATTACAGTACATCACTTTCAAATTTTTATTCTATCGTATGATAGTTTTCCTAACTTTAGAAACCCGCAAAAAAAACGGACAATCTGTCGCCCGATTTTCGTAACGTGTGTAAGTCAGACATGGGAATACAGCCAAGAACCACACAAGCAGCAGCATTCTCCTGTGAGCCCAGGGAGGTGTGATGATTTGTCCCAGGGAGCAGGTCCCTGACAGCCGGGGCTAACAGAAAGGAGGGTAAATGAAATTGGGCATCATGCAACTGGTAAGACAAATTATTTTAGACCTCAGTGAGGATTTTTAATAAACAAAAAGGCAATTTAATTTTATTTATTTTTTTACCTAAATTATGGTGCTGATTTTTTAAATTACATCTGATGCTGTCTGCTTTAGCAAAAGGACTTCTAAAGCCCACATTACACAAGTTATTATAACCTGTCCTTATGAATATTTATGGATTATTTTTCTTAATACTAAAGGTATGGAAAGTTACAATTAGTTCAACTAGACCACCAGACAGACAAAGTGTATATATATATAGTTATATGCAAAAGTTTAGGCACCACTGGTAAAAATTAAATTTTGCTCATTTCCTTTTTTTTATTTTTTATTTTTATATTCATTAAAATTGTAGAGAAAAAAAAATTCTATGCAAAAGAACTTTCCAAAATACACCAAATAGTTGCATCTTTTATTCTCTGGAAAATTAAACAAGAAATAAATAGGGGGTGATTTACTAAAACTGGAGAGTGTAAAATCTGGCGCAGCTGTGCATGGTAGCCAATCAGCTTCCAGATTATAATTTTTTTGGTCAAAGCTTAATTGAACAAGCTTCTAACTTCAGCTTGTTCAATTAAGCTTAGACTAAAAAACCTGCAAGCTGATTGGTTACTATGCAGAGCTGCACCGTATTTTGCACTCTCCCATTTTAGTAAATCAACCCCACAGTCTTCAATAAATGTCGGTGTGGCCAAACTGCATATTAATAGTAAATACGTCCCTTTTAACAACACAAAGCGGGCAATTTACTAAAACAGGTGAGTGCAAAATCTGGTGCATCTGTGTAGAGAAACCAGTTAGCTTCCAGGTTTTAGGCCTGGTTCACACCTATGCAGGTTGCAGTTGATGCATATTCCAGCTGCATTTTGTGTTTTTCAATACATGTTTTTGCTCCATTGATGTCTATGGAACTAAAAACACAACCTGCTGGTCCCTGGTCCTTTCCATGAAAAGCATGGTGACCCATGTTAAATGGACTGTCATGTGTTTATGCAAAACTGAAAATGCACTAAAAAATGCATAGGTGTGAACCAGGCCTTATGCCGCGTACACACGACCGTTTTTAATGTCATTGAAAAAAACAGCATTTTTCTCAGCGTGATTTTTCGTGTTTCTTCTCAAGCCTGCTTTGCCTACACACTATCGTGGAAAAAAATGCTTGAGTAAAGCGTGGTGACAAACAACATGTACGACGCCACTATAAAGGGGAAGTTCCATTCGGATGGCGCCACCCTTTATGTTAGTAAAGTTTGTTGAGCGACGATTCGCGCTTTTCAGCCTCGTGCTTTTCAGTCCGTTACAGCGTGACGAATGCGCTATCTCCATTACAAACACTAGTTTTACCAGAACGAGCGCTCCCATCTCATACTTGATTCTGAGCATGCGCATTTTTTTTCACGTCGTTAAAGCCCACACACGGCCGTCTTTCATGACGAGAAAAACGACGATGTAAAAAACGACGTGAAAAATTAGAGCATGTTCCAATTTTTTCATGGCCGTTTTTCACGTCGTGAAAAATGCCCTGAAGCCCACACACGATCATTTTTAATGACCATTTTAAAAAATTTAATTTTTCTCGTCATTAAAAACGGTCGTGTGTACACGGCATTAGGCTGGATTCACACCTATGCATTTTTAGTGCTTTTTGCAGATTTCCACTACAGTCCATTTAACTTGGTTTCCTATGGAACACGTTCTGTAGTGCAAATCTGCAAAATGCAAAAAGCACAAAAAATGCATACAGTAGGTGTGAATCCAGCCTTATGCCCTGTACACACGATCCGAAAATCGGACGACAGATCGTCCGACTTTTTTCGTTTTCTAGTCGCAAGTAGAATTTGAATAGGTTACTAAAGTCACGAAAATTCTCGTACGACGATGTCATGTGTTGTAATGTATTTGAGTTGTATTTTTGGACGACAACTGTACTGACTAAACTAAAATCTAACGATTAGGTATCGTATGAGGAATATTTTCGTGCATGTCCGATAAAATAATATCGGATGAACTGTCATGATCGGCTCACGGAAGCTCTGTACTAACGATCTGATTATCGTACGATTCTTCCTCGGAAGACATTTTTCGTACGATATACGGATCATGTGTACGGGCCATAATTGTCAAAGTTTATTTGAACAAGCTGAAGTTAGAAGCTGATTGGCTATCATGCACAGCTGCATCAGATTTTTCACTCTTCGGTTTTAGTAAATCAACCACAGAGTATCCAGTTTTTTTTACAGTCATAATTAATAATCTGTTTTAGAAATTCAGCTGCGAAGGCAAAATGAAGCAGCAGGCCCATGCAACTGGGTATGTTAGCTTTTAGGTTCAAATCAGTACAGCAAAAATGACAGCTGGAATTGAATTGTTAGTTGTAAGAAATAAACTCACTTTCTTTTCCCCCACTTTTAAGTCAATCCCACAGACTAGACATGTCAAGGGCATTTTAGGATAGTGGGGCAAACTATTTTTCCCCCTCAGTGTAAATGAGCACAGTGATAACAATATATTTTATATTAATTGTATTATAAAAAATAAAACCACTATTTTTTATTAGTTCTGTACCTTTGAAAAGTTATAAAGAATGCTTTACAGCATGGCCAACAAAAAAAAAATATAAAGGATTTATAGGGGCTATATATTATAGCAAAATGGGGTTTCCTGACACATCGCCAAAAAAGTGTGCCTACATCTTTTAATCCTTTTTGCTTATTTTAAAACACGCTTCCAAATATGTTATCCATAATACAGTACAAGACAGAGCACGTAGCTGGCACTTAACACGTCACCTCATCTCCACAAAAGCTTCATTGTTGATAAAACAGCGACTGTAAAAGAGCGCACACCTCAGAAAAATGTATGTTATTGTTTAACCCTTACCCTGGCGCTTTATTGCCGATCTGTGAAGTCTTAATTTATTTGAGGATGCTTAAGCCAATAGGTACGCAATTCCTACAGTATGTTAACATATCTACCTTCGAACAGATTCCCAAGTCAATATGGTCATCTGTGTCCCTTAAGGGCTGAGTTGGAAGTAAAAAAAAAAAAGAAAATTCACGGAAGGGAAAAAAAAAAAGATCAATTCACTATTCACTAGAAGAGATCAAATAAGAAAACTGCAGGGGCATCACCAGGTCAGAGTATGGGGAACTCTGCAGACCTGGTCTTCATTAAGCAGTCTCTCCAGGGATGTTACATTGTACCTGTCCATAGGCTTATTGAACTACATAACCCTCTTCTGTTCCATCTCTCTAGGCCCAAGTGAATCATACCCTGCTGCTGACAACTTAAAGAGGGAGTGATGCTGCAACATGAAAGTACTTTTTTCTCTCTCTCTTGTCTTTAAGCAGGCAGTTTTTTTTTTTTTCTTTCTTGAAAACAGGACACAGCATTGACTCGTGACATGGAAAGATGAAATGAGAGGTCTGGGATGGACTTGGAGCAGAGCAGATAAAAGTAATCAAATGACACTCCTGGAATGCAAATTGGCATTCTTCACCACAGCAATTGCACAACCATGAAACATCTCTGACAGCAAGCAGGATTAGTACAGAATGTTATGTAAAGCACAGAGGAGAAGAAAAGAAAAAAAAATCCAACCCTCCAAAACAGGCTGTAAAAATTATATTTCTATCCTTAGGTGTATTGCAAACTGGATTGTACAGCTAGCTTCTTCATAAAATATTCTCAAAAATATTTTCTAAATGCACACACCTCTCAAATGCAATTATGCTAAATAAATGCTGCTTTCTATTTTTTATATTTTCTATCTTCATGACATTAAAAAAAAAAAAAATTATGTCACTGCCCTAAAATATAAAAAATGTAATTACAACTTTTTTTTAGGGTGTCTTGGTGCAGTGGATTAACATCATAGGGTTTGTCACACTAAGCAATCAATATTCCTAAAGATATTATTAAAGATTATACCTTATTAGTTGAAAATAATTATCATTCCGCCTGAATTATAAAGCAAACAAAATAAAATATTATTTTTTTCTCTCTTTATTTTTTTTTTTTCTGAGCCAAAACACTGTTTCATTATAATGCAGTTTTTTTCCCTCTTTGCAGTGGACATAACGGTGCCCTGGCTAATGTTTTCTAGTTAAATTAAACATCCATCTCTGATATAACATTCCTTAACTAAATAAAGAATGGGCCCTGGCATAACAGACTTGCTGAGCTATGTAAACTCTGAAAAACACTAGCCAGCGCTGTAGCTACAACTGCTTCTAGCGGAACGTGTCACAGTTTGTGTTCTTAGTGACATGGATATGTTTTATAACTGCAGCATTTTTACAGGCAATTATTTAAGCATGCTGTAGTTCTCACCCCTAAATTGCCGGAGTGTAAATAGGTCATCCTTTAGTTCCATGCAGTTTTAGTAAGTCAGACTTTGCACATGTTATTCTATGGTCACAATGTGAACTCCAACTGCAAATGTGTAATTAAAAGACATTGTGGTTGATTTACTAAAACTGGAGAGTGCAAAATTTGGTGCAGTTCTGCATAGAAACCAATCAGGTCCCATTTTTTTTTTTTTTTTGTCAAAGCTTAATTGAAGAAGCTGAAGTTAGAAGCTGATTGGCTACCATACCAAATTTTGTACCCTCCAGTTTTAGTAAATCAAACCCACTATGCTTATTCAGCTATTTAGAGTAAAACTGCACACTAAATGTGTTGATCAAATAAATTAAAAAAAATGTCAAGACATCGAATTAACATTTGCAGTTTCGTAAAATACACACGCAATGTTAACACATATGGACCTAGACATATATTACTTAGCATGTCTACAGTCTCACTCAAAGTCCCAAACTTCCATTTATATATATTACTTAGCAAGTTCAGATGTATGCAATGCTTACTTTCCAGGTTCCCAATTTTACGCAAACCAATGCAGACATTTACTGAAATATTACTTAAATTTTTACATAAATTTTATCAAGTGTTCTGTGCACACCCCTTTGACATTTTATAAAAATGTTCCAACTTATTTGGGTTTTGACTTATTTTGTGTTCTTGTATCCCGCTGCTGCAGTTGATTATTTTAGAACGCCTATTGTCCAACAAGTGTTACAAGTGGCAGATTTAAATGCAAACTATCATAAATCTCATGCTGCTTTCAAACCCACTTTAATTTCTGTCAGCATTGTTGCCACCACTGTGCTTGGGCAGCTCCTAGGTCCCCCCCCCCCCCACCATGTTTTGTTGCTTGCGTTTTTTTGACAGGCCTATCTCCCACACTCCGCCAGGGCCTTTGATCACTGGAACAAGACATGTCACATTAAGGAAAGAAGAGAGACACACACAACAAAAAAAAAAAAAAATCCAAAGCCTCCATATCTGGCCTTTGGCACTCAATAGAGGTGAGAGCAGTGCCCATCCTCCATCCCGGTCTTGAGTAAAAGTAAAGGATGGAGAAGGAGGGGTGATTGTGTAAACAGGGCACCTAACTCTAACTAAACACTAGCTGTGATAATCACTGGACAGCAGCAAAAGGGATTTCAGCAAACTGCAAGTGATAAACACAGAACTAAGCCAAAACTGGTAGGGACAATCAGCTTCACTTCCTAAAATGTGCTGCCACTTGCCGGCTTGTAGAAGAAAATTTTGCTAGCAAGAGAAAGAATGCGCAGCCCATCACTGCAAACAAGCAGACTATTAATCTGTATGTCTAACGCAATCGGTACGCAAAATTCAGCTTCGTAGCTAATATGGCAGTCGTTAAATACAATTATTCAGGTTGTTTGCAAACTTAAGACAACAATTTCTAAATATTGAAAACTTTTAGCTTTATAGTATAGTACAGATCAATACACAGTTAGCAGTGATAATGTCAGTGCAGTTTGTATGTGCGCATGTACATTGCGGTTGCAAAAAGTCATCATTCAAAAATATATATCAAGTGTGTCATTTTTTTTTTACTGTTTAGCTGTTGGGTAATGTTGGAGCTCATGTATGTTGTATGTATATATCTATATAGGTATATATATATATATATATATAAAATTTGGAGCTCATCTATTTTTTTGTTTATAAAAATATATATATATATATATATATATATATATATATATATATATATATATATATAAATAATACTCATATGGCACACATTGTATATAAATAGTTAAAAAGCAAAGGGTAAAGCAAATGGTTACTGCATCGCCCGCATTACCCATGTTACGTGGAGGCAGTAGCTTACCATGACTGCATGCTCCTTGTTAATTCCACAGAACTCCTGTGTTTGCTTTCTCCCCAGTAGCTGAAGCAGGAAGGGTTTGTCAGTGTCTATCCCAACTTTTTCTCCTGTCAGTAAACTTTCAGGTCCTTCCTTCCTTTTTTTTTTTTTTTCTTTCCCAGGCAAAACTTGTCACTAATCTTCAGGTATTCTTTTTCATTTAACAGATATCTTTATGCCAAGAATATTGGTCATGAAGGCAGGGTTCTCCCGCCTGCCAAAAAAATAAAAAAGTTCAAGAAAGGCTGAAGACATCCAACTGCATCAGGGCTGAAGAGTGAGGGAGAGGGAGAGAGGGGAGTATGAAGTTGAGGATGGGAGGGAAGCACTGCGATCCCCTCTCACTCAATGTGTATTTACTCTACCTAGAGTGACTTCAAAAAAAAGATCTGAAGGAGCTGTGCTGGATGTTACATATTTTCATGACATTACACTGGAAAAAAAAAAAAAAGTTTATGCTATGTGACACTCAGATAGGATCTGCTTTTCTGATTCAGTGGAAGTGTTCGGGGAGATTTGAGAAGTTTTTTTGAATAGTTTTGGTTATTTCAGTTTAGGATTGAAAGGGGGGGGGAGTGGGGAAGGGGCCACAGAGAGCAGTAAAATCCTGAAGTCTTCAGTCTGTCTCTAGGCTACACAGACAGACAGATACTTTTGCTGAGCAGTTGTGTCTTCCTTATCAGCACAGCTAGTCCAGACACTGCTCCCCTACACAAGGAGGTGGGAGGGAAAGCAGTGCAAAGAAAGAAATGTTAGAGCTGAAAACTTGGCTACTCTAGAAGTTTTGCCCCAAGACTAGTTGTGCCGTCTGTGGCTTCTCCTCAGCTCCTGTGTCTGTGTGTGAATGTGGGTTTGGAAGAATTTGTTTCTTTTTTTTTTTTTGCTTTTCCTTTCCTCCTCCTTAGCCGTCACGGTGTAAGTTTGCAGGGTAAAGAGTCACATCTGTGTGTGACATTGAGCCAACCCAACTAACCCTGCCCTGGAGACACAAGAAAATACAGAGCAGACTGCATCGCAATCTCATAACATATACACCCTGAGCACATGTATTTGCAGTGCACACATAAACATTAAAAAACACACCCTACGCTGACACTATACACAGATAAAAGCAATTATAACTACTGAAAATAATGATCTAATGCGGGGGCTTAACGTGTGCAAACATCAGCACCAAACTGAATAATCACTAGTTAACACTGTACAAGGAAGGTAAATTGTATATGGCTATTTTATAATCCATAAAATATAATTTCGTTGTTTTTTTTTTGAAGGGGGGGGGGGGAGGAAACATATAATAAATGTCTACAATAAAATTTGACTCCAATCAAAACTTAAATGGAAACCTTGCGATGCATCGGACTTCTTTTGTCAGTATTTTTATTATACAGGATTTATATAGCGCCGACAGTTTGCGCAGCACTTTAAAACAGTAGGGCAGACAGTACAGTTACAATAGAATTCAATACAGGAGGAATCAGAGGGCCCTGCTCATTAGAGCTTACAATCTAGGAGGGAGGGTCAAGTCATACAAAAGGTAATAACTGTGAGGGGGTGAGCTGATGAAGAAAATAAAAGAACAGTTGTTAGGTGTGTAGCGGACCCCCCAAAATTGGAGTTGCTCTGCTCTAAATTTAAGGGTAGCCTGAGCAATAGTTTGGCTCAGGTTCTCCAATTCTGTTAGTTTTGGACTCTGCTCTGCTGTAATGTTGCCTGGAATATGGTTCCCCTTGACCTGTGGGTGACACTGTTGCCCAGGTCTTGGGTTGAACCACAGATGGCGTTGTGTTGTGATTGGGTGTCCTCTCTCGGCTACCGTGCGGTGGGCAGGTTTTTGCCTGCTGTGCATGCCGGGAGAGGGTACATAAAGGGCAGACGCCATGAATTGGGGTGGTGTGCCGGGGGGATTCCAAGGAGGACCCCTGGTGGTGAAGTTGCACCCTTTGGCCCTGCTAGCCGGAGGGTGCGTGAACTGGTCGAGAAGTCTCGGGCACCTTTAGCCCAAGGCTACAGAGTTCCAGGTAGGCCCAGTACCTTCAACTGGGTCTACAACCAACCACTAGAGTCCCAGGGAGCCCAGGTGAGGGTGGCCCACTCTGAAACGGAGGAAACTGGGGGAGGACCTGTCCGATGGAACGGTGAAGGAAGTCACGGTCTCGGGAGGCCTGGTTGCCTATCAGAGGGAAGGATTTGTGAGTTGCAAGATAGCTCCTGTAGTGTGCCCCATTGGCACCTATGGTCTCTAATAATCTACAGGCGTTAGGAAGTTCTAAATTCAGGAACTAAAGGATTCTGTGGCAGAGGATCTCCTGAACTTGTCTTTGAAGGGGACTAAATCTGAAATGAATGTTCGTGCTTCACTCCGGCTGCTAGAACTGTGAGAGGGATCTATCCGGGTGAGCAATACCCACTCAGGCTTGATTGGAGAATAGGGTGACTGGGTGCCGCGTGCCTGAACCTATTTCCCTACCTAATCCTATTGCTGTCTTCAACGTTTTTCACAATTTGTTTCAAGCAAGGAAAATAAACTCATCTGTTGGAGTTTAAATACTATCTGGACATTGGCCTTCTTTCCAGGGAAATAATAGAATTTTCCCTATATTCTAGGGACGAGAACCAATGGAAGGGAGGTAACTCGCTGCAGGACCCAAAATTGTAAGAACACCACTCAACCTCTTATACCAGGAGGATATGGGCATGTGGCATGGTGTGCCTTTATCCCTGCAGGTGAAGGTAGGCAGGAAAAAGGGTCTGTGTGCTACACGTGGGGGCTCAAGTCCGGGATGTTTTGCAGCTACCCCCCTGGAAGTTGGACTATTTTTCCCTGTGTATGATGTGGTTCTGTGAAAATCGGTCATTTGGAAAAAATTTAACTGCATCATTTGTGTGAAAAATGGAGGTAAAGGCCTGTACTGGACTTTTCTAACTGCGTAGTTCATGGGCGTGCCTCAAACTTAGAAAAGCCCGCGAGCTGCGTGCAGCAAAAGATAAGGGGGAGGAGCCCCCACCAATTGTGAGTTGCACATGTGCAACTGGCACCAAAGGGCCAGAACGAGCTGGATCAGTGAGAGAGAAGTAAGATGGCTGCTGCTCCATGGACTTCTGTTACATCGGGACCTCGGATGTTCCAAACCACCTCAACCGTGGACATTGCTCCCCTCACTGCCCCCCCTGACGGACACAGGGATCCGGCTAAAGCCTAGGAGCCGCTTCACTCTCTATGTCTGCCGAGATGCGGAGGCCCTGGGCATGCTCTGTCCCAGATGTCAAGGACTAGCGGTGCAACTATGGCCTTTTGGAAGGTGTGCAACCTGTGGAGAGTTTCTCTCCGAAGTAGACCAACCCACCGAGAAACCCCGGGTCTACCGGATCAACTGCCTTACGGGTACCATCACTTCTGAGGAGGAAACCTATACTCCCACAGTTGAGCCCATGCGCACCGCGTTGGCTTCCACGGATGCGGCCAATGGAGATGACTCAGCTGCTGCAGAGCCATCGGCAGATACCGGAGCGGATGCTGCCTCCGGCACAACCGAGACCTCCATTTCGCCCGCCAAACGAAAGATAGGCTATGTTAAGGCCTCCCGCGGCTGCGGTCGAAGCCTGCCCTAGCGCCTGCCTGAACCGGAACTTCAAGCCGGAGGGACCTCCAGGAGATCCACGTCAGGGGACGGTAAGGAGGCTGGAGGAACTGTGACATTGAGTTTGCCGGGGAAGGGAAAGAAGCTCATACCCCACACTACTGGGGATGCATGGACAGCCAGCCCACGGAAACCTTCTATTTTTGGGGACAATGTGTCTGTGTCCACCACGAATTACCTGCCGGCAGAGGAGTATGACACCTCCGATCTGGAATCATCGTCAGATGTGGGGGATGATTACGAGATTGATGAGGTTTACATTAAAAAGGGATGGGATAAAGTTCCAGTGATTTCACCCTGCAGCCTTAGGGAGATCTCGCCAATGGACTCTTGGGAAACTACACCTAGAGTAGAAGCCCCTGCCTTAAAGGAAGAAGTCATACCCACACCCGCTCTGCCTGCACCTGCATTATCCATGCCTACTGCTACGGAGAGACGTCCGCCATTGCGGCCACCTTTGCCACAGTTAGAGCCAGCTCAAATAACAAGGTCCCCAGATGCTATCGTTCTTCCTGGAGCAGGAGATCAGGCGACCATGCCACCTTTAGCCCGGTTGCAGCGGCTCCTAAACAGAAAAATTGCTGCGGAGTACGGTTGGGAATACCCCTACATTCCCAAAGAGTTACTCTTTGAAATTGAGGCCTACAGGGAACGGTGGTATGCGGACTTCATTTGGAATGATTTGAAAGTGCACAGAGGCCGCAGGTATCTAAAGTGTTCTGCTACCATGGCAGATCGTTACAAGGGGTGCCGTAAAGAGTGGAATTATGGTCGGCACATCCATGCGGATCGTGTGGTAATTTGCTGCAAGGAGAAAGAGGATACTGTGTACTCTATAGAGACCCTAGATAAACAATGGAAGACTCTTGTTCTCCCGGATCCTCAATATTACTTGTGAAATGGAACTTGTGTGCTGTTATTATTCCGTTTCACAGGAATAGCCTGCCCTGAACTCACTCATGACTTGCCCTCTGCTGCAGGGGAATCTACTCAACTGAGGAATTGGAGAGTTGTTGTTTTTTTTCTCTCTCTCTCCTCAGCTCCACAAGGGAAATAAATATTTTTTTTATTTCCTCTTTTTCTGCTGAACAATGGGTAGGTTAGTCAGGGCCAAAGTGAGAAACCGTTGTGGTCAAGATGAAGAGTTCATGTGAAATACATGTATGCCCACGCGCAGCATTGAAGTGTATTGACTTGAGTTGCCACTAGGTGGTGGTGTTTTGCAGAAATTTCAGTGGGGCTAGGCTTAGCAATGCAAACTGAATAAATATATATCCGAGGATTATCCTCTCTCTCCGGGGAGGTGGTTTTCTTCTGCATATTTTAGATGTAGAATTGTATATTGTGTTTTTCCTTTTCTCTCCCTCTGCAGGTGATCTGCAATCAACTCTGCCAGAGAATGGGTGGGGTAGATATGTTAGGAGGGGTGGGATTGTAAATTGTAATACTGTGTGTTTTATACAAACTGTAATGTATATTTTTTTTTTTACATGCTCTCCTTCTTTCTTTTCCTCTGCTATTCCCAATTTGTTGATTCAGGCACCATAAAAAAAAATATTTTGCTGTACATAGTTGGAAAAGACCGGAACCCACTCAGGATTGAGGGGTCTTTCTAAACTCTTCCAGACACTGGGGACAGTTGCTTTTCAAGGTGGGGGTACGTGTAGCCGACCCCCCAAAATTGGGGTCGCTATGCTCTAAATTTAAGGGTAGCCTGAGCTATAGTTTGTCTCAGGTTCTCCAATTCTTTTAGTTTTGGACTCTGCTCTGCTGTAATGTTGCCTGGAATATGGTTCCCGTTGACCTGTGGGTGGCGCTGTTGCCCAGGTCTTGGGTTGAACCACAGGTGGCGTTGTGGTGTGATTGGGTGTCCTCTCTCGGCTACCGTGTGGTGGGCAGGTTTTAGCCTGCTGTGCATGCCAGGAGAGGGTACATAAAGGGCAGACGCCATGATTTGGGGTGGTGAGGGAAGGATTCGTGAGTTGCAAGATAGCTCCTGTAGTGTGCCCCATTGGCACCTATGGTCTCTAATATCTACAGGCGTTAGGAAGTTCTAAATTTAGGAACTAAAGGATTCTGTGGCAGAGGATCTCCTGAACTTGTCTTTGAAGGGGACTAAATCTGAAATGACTGTTCGTGCTTCCCTCCGGCTGCTAGAACTGTGAGAGGGATCTATCCGGGTGAGCAATACTCACTTAGGCTTGAGTGGAGAATAGGGTGACTGGGTGCCGCGTGCCTGAACCTATTTCCCTACCTAATCCTATTGCTCTCTTCAACCTTTTCCCCAATTTGTTTCAAGCAAGGAAAATAAACTCATCTGTTGGAGTTTAAATACTGTCTGGACATTGGCCTTCTTTCGGGGGAAAGAATAGACTTTTCCCTATATTCTAGGGACGAGAACCAATGGAGGGGAGGTAACTCGCTGCAGGACCCAAAATTGTAAGAACACCGCTCAACATCTTATACCAGGAGGATACGGGCATGTGGCATGGTGTGCCTTTATCCCTGCAGGTGAAGGTAGGCAGGAAAAAGGGTCTGTGTGCTACAGGTGGAGGCAGGGTAGGCTTCTCCGAAGGGAAAAGTTTTTAGGGATCGCCTAAAAGTAGATAGATTTGGATATAATCTGACAGATTGGGGTAGGGTATTCCAGAGGATAGGAGAGGCTCGGGAGAAGTCCTGGAGGTGAATATGGGAGGAGGTGATGAGAAAGCTGGAGAGCAGGAGGTCTTGGGAGGACCGAAGAGGCCGATTAGGTTGGTATTTTGAGACTAGGCTAGTGATGCAGCTGCAGGCAGAATTGTGGATGGCTTCGTAACTTATTGCTAGTATTTCAAATTTAATTTGTTGGGTGAGAGGCAGCCAATGGAGGGATTGGCGGAGAGGGGTAGCAGACGCTGAGCGGTTTGTATGGTGGATGAGTCTGGCAGCAGTATTCATGATGGAGTGAATGGGGAATAGTCTATTTAAGGCTGGGTTCACACTATCTGCGCATGTGGCTCACAGCTGGGGTTCAATCCAATTCGCAATAGTGTGAACCCAACCTAAAGGTAAGCCAATGAGGACCGAGTTGCAGTAGTCGAGGTGAGAGATAATTGCACAAAATATGGAAATGGTATGGGAGTCCCACCTATTAGTTAAACTGCAGTACTTACCGATATAATATCGGGGGGGGGGGTGTAATCAAAATTAATTATATCTACAAATAGAAAAAAGAAAACAGACCAATACACTCCCTAAAGAGTTAACGGCAAAATGTATTAATGCTTGAAGCATGTATCAAAAATAGTCAATAAGCATAAAAAGTGGTCCCCCAAAGGTAATTGGGGAACCCTAAATCAGAACATTTCCCATAAGTATATCCAACAATGACAAAAACAGGTAACTAAATTGGAACCAGTTCCCCCTAATGAGGAACACAGATAATACAGAATGCACAGAATGTTTTCTTTTTTCTTTTTTTCTATTTGTAGAGGTGATAGATAACCAGAGAGTGAATCAGGAGCTTTGTAGTTTCATTGGTTAGGAAGGGACGTAGTTTGGAGATGTTGCGGGGGTTGAGGCGACAAGCTTTGGAAAGAGATTTGATGTGGGGCAGAAAGAAGAGTTCAGAGGATAACACCTAGCACCTTGGCATGTGGGGATGGGTGGATGGTTGTGCCATTGCTCTTGGCAGAGAAGTCAGGGGAAGAGGCACGTGGGGGAGGAAATAATATGAGCTTTGTTTTGAACAAGTTGAGTAGATTGTTAAGATTGGTAGGGTCCAAGGATGGTTTTCTAAGTATGGGGGTGACCAGTGCATGTTGGGGAAGATGCCAGAAGAGAGGGAGAGATTGAAGATGTGGGTTAGAGAGTGTAGGATAGATTCAGAGGGATGACCATAGTATTTGAGAGGGAATAGGGTCCAGGGGACAGGTGGTTAAGTGGGCATTAGAAAGGAGTTTAGCAACTTTGTCTATAGTAGAAGGTTTGAATAAGGGGAGTGTCAATTGTACCTGTTGATATGCAGTGATATCTGGGGGAGATACAAATTGTCTCAATCTTATTTTTGAAGTGATTAGCAATCTCCTGGGCAGTGAGTGAGTTAGTGGAAGGAGGCAGTGGAGGACGAAGTAGAGTGTTTAAGGTAGAGAAGTGTTCACGGGGACTGGATGAGAAGGTGTTAAAGGAGAGGTATGGGTTTGTTTGTTTTTCCCCCATTATACTTATCTAGGTGGATGCAGCATCGGTCCGATACTGCATCTGTCCCCCCGCGTCTCTGCAATGAGAACCGAGCAATCGAACACTGCCGATGGCTCGTTCTCTCAGCTCCCTGAGAGGAGATCTGCTGCCTGTCAATCAGCAGCTCTCCCGCTCTGCTCTTCTATGTTCATTGAAGTGCTGGGCTGTGGAGGGGTGGGGAGCGGCCGTCTCAGCCTCTCAGCGGCTCGCTGAGAGGCTGAGACAGCCATCAGTCCAGGCACCTGGTCAATCCAGACTTCCAGAGTCGGGATGACACGGTGCCTGGAATGATCTGTGTGACATCAGCAGAGAGCGGACTTCAGATCGCTCTCTGCTGAAAAAGGGTCACAGGAGTGCAAAACTAATTACACTCCTGTTGCCCATAGGAGAAGTCCAGCCAAACGAGCTCAGGCTAGACTTCTCCTTTAATAAGAGTGGTAATATAGGTCTGCTTGGCAGTGTGGAGGCAAGTATTGTATTTCTGGAGGGCAGATTTGTATTGGTTGAAGTCTTTGAGAGACTTAGTCTTATGCCACAGATGCTCAAGAGCACGTCTACATTTTTTTGAGATTTCTGGTGTCATCTGTTTGCCAGGGTTGTAGAGGTTGAGGCCTGATTCTGTGTGTAGTGAGGGAAGCAAGCTCATCCAGGGTTGAGGACAGAGATTTATTGTAGACAGAAGTGGCTTGGTTGGGGCAGGACAGGGGTGAGATTTTGTCATAGAGGTGGTCAGTAGCAGAATAGAGGAGAGAAGAGTTGAAGTGGCAAAGGTTTCTACGGGTGATGGTTAGATGATTGGAGGGAAAGGTGGTGGAAGACAGGGAGAGAGAAAAACTAATAAGGTGGTGATCAGAGAGCGGAAAAGGATTGTTGGAGAGGTTGCATGGAGTGCATAGGTAGGAGAATACAAGGTCAAGGGTGTTGCCATCAGTAATATGGTTACCTAAGAACCCCTGCTTATGATAGAAAAAAGGAGCTCTTTTTTTTTGTCCAAAAACAGAATTTTTTATTTAGAAATAAACACATACAGTCCAAAGAACCACAGTCATGACAAAGATAGCAAACAAGTACAATTTCAAATACAATAAAAGCAATGCGTTTATACTCTAGTCACCAGCATGAATGATCATGCAGCCTCGGTCAGATACCACAGCACCCCCTGTTCATAATCTGTGACAGGTCATCTCGCCCACCATAATCCAGAGTTGACACTAAATGAGTAGTGTGTCTAACCCACATTGAGTCTCAAAAGTCTATCCATGATTAGGTCATCCGGGGGAAATCCCGGGGTTCCCAACCAAGGGTCCCATAGTTTTTCAAATTTTCTAGAGCATCCCCTATGTTGGTATATAACTTTTTCCATTCTCATTGTGTTACCCAGTGCAATGATCCATTCCCTGACTGTGGGGGTTGTTCAGACTTCCAATGTAGCATTATCAGCTTGCGAGCCATAAAAAGGGCCCTAGTGAGGGCTTCCTTGGTATGGGGCTCCCATTCCAGCTCATCGAGCAGATTCAGTATACATTGTTTAGGATCTAATGGGACAGACACCTGAAATACTAGAGTGTCTGTCACCCCCTTTCAATAGGCGTGCAGTTTGGGGCAGCGCCAGAGCATATGTATCAAACCCCCATGGTCCCTTTTACATTTGGTGCACGTCAGTGTGGGTAGCAGTCCCATACTGTGCAATCTGTGAGGCGTATAGTATACTCTCAGGAGTGTGTATAGTTGTGTCAACCTTTGTGTCACATTAAGGGAACGTATGGTAACTGACTGTAGGGCCTCATCCCTCTGGTCCTCATCCAGGGGTCCTACATCTGTTTCCCATTTTAGAAAAGGAGCTCTTTAGCCCTGTACACACGATCGGATAACCTATGGATTTTCGTCCGATGGATTTGACCATCGGAAATCCGATGAAACTGTTTTTCATCAGTCTTGGCCACACACCATCAGTCAAAAAACCGACCGTTCCAAACGTGGTGACGTAAAACACTCAGATGAGCCGAGAAAAATGAAGTTTAATGCTTCTGAGCATGCGTCGACTTGATTCTGAGCATGCATGGGTTTTTTAACCGATGGACTTGCCCATAGACGATCGCAAATTACCATCGGTTCTTGATCCATCGGAAAATTTTAAAACAAGTTCTATTTTTTCCATCCGATGGAAAAAAGACCGATGGGTACCATACACGATCGGTTTGTCTGATGAAAACCATCCATCGGACGGTTTTCATCAGTTAAACCGATCGTGTGTACGGGGCTTTAAAGTGACACTAAACTCACATTTTTTACATTAATAGTTCTAAAAAATCAGGTATACTTTGGCTCAGTTTTTTTTAAAGAGAAGTGTGGTAATGCAGCTGCAGCTGCCCCCCCCCCCACCAGTTTTAAGACCGAGAACTGAGCAATCACATGACAGCTGATCTCTCAGTTCTTGGTCTGCTCTAAACGGAGATCAGTGACTGTCAGTCACCGCTCTCTGCTCTACCA
Organism: Rana muscosa; assembly: GCA_029206835.1. Taxonomy (NCBI): domain Eukaryota; kingdom Metazoa; phylum Chordata; class Amphibia; order Anura; family Ranidae; genus Rana; species Rana muscosa. The sequence continues at coordinate 674,686,835 of CM055116.1, forward strand.
CACTAGCGCTCACTGGAGGGCCAGGCTGGGGAGGGGGTGAGAACGGCTGGCTTAGGCTCTCAGCCACATGCCAAGAGGCTGAGCCAGCTGCCGATCAGGCATCTGGGTGGATGCCAACATTATTTTTAGGCTCCTTCCAAAGCCTGGAGCGTATCTGTGATAGCAGCCGACAGCGAACTGATTCTGAGTCACAAGAGAACACTAGTGCACTCCTGTGACCCAGAAGACAAGTAACAGTATGGTCAAATAAGCTACTTCTCTTTAAAAGTCTCACTGTTTTACGGCTTCTTTTTTATTTTATATATATATATATATATATACGTATATATATATATATATATATAGATATATATATATCTATATATATGTAGCTCCCTCTAGTGTACAGTTTAGTTAGGAACATTTAGCTAACTCACAGTAGCTTATGTGAGCCTGGATAATTGCTGTGGGTTCAGCTAAAGCTCAGGCTGGAAGGCTCTGCAGGTCAGGCCTCTATCACCTCCCCCTGGTTCTGGAGGTCGATGGAAACTAGTGGGTGAAGAAATAGAGCAAGGATCTAAATATTTATTGGAGTTTGACCAATCCCCAGGCAGGAGGCTTGGCATGGTTGTAAGATTGGCCCATAAATATTGGAGAGCCTGGCCAGTTGGGCGTTGTTTTTGTCAGGTGGAAGATTGAGTGCTAAGGATTGTGAGGCCTGGGAGGGGACCCCAGGGCTGGAGGGCTCTGCCTCCAGGCTGGAGCTGAGGAAGGAAGAAGACTAAGTTGAAGGGAGGAATCTTTACCACCCTTCAATCTCATCCAGCAGACACCCTGTCTAGCATTGGAAGACCTGTACAGCAGGAGACATGAACAGCAGTCTTAACCAAGGCAGCAGGAGTCAAGGGACAGTGTGAGTGCCTCTACTTGATCACCCCCAGGGCCAATAAGGGAGAAGGCTGCCAGATGCAATATTTAGCAAGCTTTCAATGGGACAGTATCACAGCTAAACTAAATCCCTTGCATTGGGACACTTTTCAAGGCATATCTCCCTGCGACACCATAAATTTATAGTGTTGGGAGTAGGGGGGGCATCAGAGGATGGAAGTATTCAACTAAAGCACCAGCCATTGGCACAAGGGACACATCACATTTATTGTAGGTAATAATCCTTGTGCTGATTGTTTTTTTTTTTGTAATTTTGATTAAACTTAGGTTTTAATTACACCCACTGCAGGCTTCTTTCTGTCTCCGACATACACAAAGGACACTACATAGCAAATACTTCATTAAGTATACTCTCAGTGACCCTATCAGAAATTTGAAGTAAGGGGATAAGTTATAGTAGACTGGGTGAACCTTCTGACTTGGGTGCATTGTTTGCTGGACAGCATTATCAGCTCAGTGACTAACTTCACTAATGCCGCGTACACACGATCGTGATTCACGGCGGTGAAAACACCGCCGTGAATCACGACAGGAAAAACGAGGAAACGGCTTGTTCCCCCACACACGGGCATTTTTCCCGTCATTTTTTCTCTTGACGAGAAAAACGACCGTGTGTAGGCTCCGCGGCAGTGTTTCCCTATGGGAAAACTGCCACGGAAAAAAATGACAGGAATCACAACGAGAAAAATTAGAGCATGTTCTAATTTTTCTCGTCGTGATTAATGCCGTTTTTCCCGTCAGGAAAAACATCAAAAAGCCCACAAACGATCGTTTTTCTCGTCCAAAGGAAAAAATTTAATTTTTCCCGACGGGAAAAATGATCGTGTGTACGTGGCATTAGAATTGTGCTATACATATTTTTTGGTTACATAAAAATATGTTTATTAATATATTTGTAATAACCATTTAATACAATGTATTTCCATACTTCAGTGTGTACAGTGCATACTGGGGTGTTTTAAACAACCCAGTACTAGTTCCTGCACATCAAAATACATGTGTTCATATGCACTGTGAGGGGGTTAGCTCGGCAGCGGGTGTGTGTGACCCCCGGGATGGGCTCCCCACACAAAAACAGGCCCAGCAAACGGAGGTTGTGGTTTTCAAAATCAAAAAGGTGCGGTTTATTTTCTATTTACAGTGACAAAACACAGCAAAGCAAAAGAAACATAAACAAAATAAATCCTGGTCAACTTGACCTCTGACTAAACATACAGGTTTCCTAACTAACAACTGGGATCAGCCTAGTGCTGTCCTAGTCCCTAAGTCCCTGGTTTTAAATGTCCAAGCAAATAGCCACACAGGCTTTGTCTCACCGCACAGGGGTTCACTCTCCCTAGACAGTCCACACAGGTCTGGGTCCAGGCATGAGCAAACACCTAATGAATCTGGGAGTTCTTATAGAGGCCTAAATGAGCTGACAAGCTTCAGCTGGTCTCATCAACTCCCTGTCTGCACGACGCCCCACACTCTCCCTAGAGGTATGAGTCATCCATGAGCCCACTAGCCTCAGCTGGGCTTATACAACTCTCCACCTAGTTGTATAAGTCGGCGTAAAGCCTGAATCTGGGCGAAATATATCTACCCCCCTGGATGCAACCAGGTGACTTTACCTTCCTGCTGTCACATACCCCCCCCCTCTTGTTTTAACCTCGGGGTTGGAACACCAGCAATCAGGCATTCATGTACTCGAGACAAAGCATCCACATTCCCCATTTGAACGCCAGGGCGATGCTTTACTGTGAAGTTGAATTCCTGGAGGGCCAGGAACCACCTATTCACTCTTCTATTTGTTTCCTTGTTTTGAGCCATCCACTTTAACGGAGCGTGATCCGTAACCATGTCAAAGTGCCTACCTAGCAGGTAGTACCGAAGGGAATCTAGAGCCCACTTCACCGCTAAACACTCCTTTTCAACGGTGGCGTAATTTACCTCATGGGACTTCAACTTCCTGCTGAGGTAAATGACTGGGTGCTCTTCCCCGTTCCAGACCTGGGACAATACTGCTCCTAACCCCACATCTGACGCATCACTTTGTACGACAAAGTCTTTAGAGAAGTCGGGTGAGTACAACACTGGCTGGCTACATAAGGCTTGTTTCAAGAATTGGAATGCTGCCTCAGCCTCGGGGGTCCATTTAATCATGACCGACCCTTTCCCCTTCGTCAGGTTGGTTAGGGGCACAGCCTTAGAAGCAAAGTGGGGAATGAATCGCCGATAATACCCAGCGATTCCCAGAAAGGCTCGTACCTGCTTCTTGCTGTTGGGACGTGGCCAACTCTGGATGGCCTCGATTTTGTTGAGTTGGGGTTTTATTACTCCCCTCCCAATGGTGTACCCAAGATATTTGGCCTCCTCCTGCCCAATGGTACACTTCTTGGGGTTAGCCGTAAACCCCGCTTCCCGAACAGAGTCCAGGACTGCTTGCACTTTTGGCAGATGTGAGGCCCAATCTGTGCTATGGACAATTACGTCATCCAGGTAAGCCGCAGCATACTTCCGATGGGGCCTCAGCATCTGGTCCATTTTCCGCTGGAATGTGGCCGGCGCATTCTGTAACCCGAACGGCATTCTTTTATATTGGAACGCCCCGTCTGGGGTTACAAATGCGGTTTTCTCTTTGGCCGACTTGGCCAGGGGGATTTGCCAATACCCTTTTGTGAGGTCAAGAGTCGTCATGTATCGGGCTGTTCCCAGCCGGTCGATCAACTCATCAATACGTGGCATGGGGTAGGTGTCAAATTTTGTAACTTTGTTCAACTGACGAAAATCGTTACAAAATCGCCAGCTCCCATCCGGTTTAGGCACCAACACAATGGGACTAGACCAATCACTTTGGGACTCCTCTATCACCCCTAAGTTCAGCATTTTCTGTACTTCCTCCCGTATTGCCTCCCGTCGGGCCTCTGGGATCCGATAGGGTTTTAACTTCACCCTTTCACCGGGCGGGGTAATGATGTCATGCTCTACCCCAGATGTTTGTCCCGGCAGCTCAGAGAATACCTCCTTGTTGCGAAGCACAAACTCCTTAACCTCCTGTTGTTGGGGTTGTGATAAGGTGGCTGCTATTCCAACCTCAGGAATCACGCAACCAGTTTGAGCTGGTGACCAAGTGTCTGTGACTAGGGACTCTCTATCCCTCCAGGCTTTCAACAGATTAACGTGATAGATCTGTTCGGGCTTTCGCCTTCCTGGTTGTCTGACCTTGTAATTCACTTCGCTCACTTTTTCCATTATCTCATAGGGGCCTTGCCATTTGGCAAGGAATTTACTTTCAACCGTAGGGACAAGTACCAGTATCCTATCCCCCGGGGAAAAGGTACGGGTCTTGGCTCCACGGTTGTACACTCTCTGCTGTGCTAACTGCGCTTGGGCCAAATGTTCCTTCACGATGGGCATTACCTGTGCAATTCGGTCTTGCATCAGGGCGACATGCTCAATCACACTCCTGTGGGGAGAACTCTCACTTTCCCAAGTTTCCTTGGCAATATCCAACAGCCCTCTTGGGTGTCTCCCATACAGTAACTCAAAGGGGGAGAATCCCGTAGAGGATTGGGGCACCTCCCTAATAGCAAACATCAGATAAGGAAGTAGACAGTCCCAATCCTTTCCATCTCTATCCACCACTTTCTTCAACATTTGTTTTAGGGTTTTGTTGAATCTTTCAACCAGCCCATCGGTTTGGGGGTGATACACAGATGTACGTAATTGCGTCACTTTGAACAATTTACACAGCTCCTTCATAACCCGGGACATAAAGGGTGTACCTTGGTCCGTAAGCAGTTCTTTACAAATACCCACCCGGCTAAACACAAGAGATAGCTCTTTGGCTATGGTTTTGGCCGAGGTATTTCGGAGAGGGATCGCTTCTGGATAACGGGTGGCATAGTCCATTATAACTAATATGTACTGGTGCCCCCTAGCGGACTTGATTATAGGACCTACCAAATCCATGGCGATCCTCTCAAACGGGACCTCAATGATGGGTAGAGGGGACCAGCGGGCTACGGAAATGTGGCATCGGGGCCGACCTCTGACACACAGGGCAGGAGGAACAATAATTTTCTATGCCCTTCATCACCCCCGGCCAATAGAATCTCTGTAATACCCTCTCTCGGGTTTTCTCTGTCCCCAGATGACCTCCAAGAATGTGCCCATGGGCCAACTCCAACACCAACTTCCTGTAAGGTTTGGGCACCACAAGCTGCTCAACGGTTTCTTCTGCCCTTTTTGCCACCCGATACAGTAGGTCCTTCTCTACGCTGAAGTATGGGTAAGTGCAGGTATTATCTGGGTTCACTAACTCGCCATCTATTTTCACTACGTTTTCCTGTGCCTTTATTAGGGCGGGGTCTCTCAACTGTTCTGTGGCAAAGTTTTCCCTGTGAACCTCAAGATCAGAAAACTCCACAGACGGTAGGTTTTCGTCTGAGGAGGTGGGCTCCTCTCCAGTTTCTTGAGTCTCCCCTGCCAATACTGATAAGGGAAATTCCGGAGAGTCCTCACCACTCTCAGGGGAGTTCTGGCTATCACATTCCTGGTACATAGGGGCACCAGTGGGGGGCTCAGGATCATCCCACAGTTCCCAGAACTTCGGAAAATCCCTTCCCACAATGGCGTCATGCGGTAACTGAGATACTAAGCCCACTGGATGAGAGAGGGTACCTTTGGGGGTCTCGAAACACACTGTAGTCACTGGATACTCTCGGGTGTCCCCATGCACACAAATAACAGCTACCTTGCTATTCCCAGAGACCTCTGTTTTAACTAACTCAGCCTTTATCAGGGTCACAAGGCTACCTGAATCCAGCAATACCACAACATTTCTACCATTAACACACATTTTGCATAAATGTTTCTCAGTTCCTCGAATGGCAGTGCATGCGACTGTCGCACACAGCGACTGACGTCTGCCCGTCAGAAAGTCACACTGCATGGGTTCCTCCACAACCGGGCAATTGGCTGCAATATGTCCCGCTTGCCGGCAGCGGTAGCAAACGATCCTTCTTGCGGCCTCTTGAGCCGCTGATTTCCCAGGCTGTTCTCGCCAAACTTGGGGTAGAGCTCCCACCCTCTCACTCTCTCCACCCTCACCCCTTGGAATCCTCTTATCCGCCCCTGGGGATGGTCTGGTCTTAGGGTGGAAAGTCTGAGTGTCTCTGGAAGAGGCCGTCAGGTTCTCTGTAGCCAAGTATTTCTCCACACGATCCACAAGACCATCGGCCGTCTCTGGGTCTCCATGGCTTACCCACTTTTGGATGGCAGTAGGAAGAGCTCTCAAAAACCGATCCATTACAACACGTTCCACAATCTTTGGTGCGGACAAAGTCTCTGGCTGTAGCCACTTTCTGCTCAGGTGAATGAGATCATACATTTGAGACCTGGGGGGTTTTCCAAGCTGGAAAGTCCAGTTATGCACACGCTGAGCCCGGACAGCCTGGGTGACACCCAGCCTTGCCAATATTTCAGCTTTTAGCATCACATAGTCTTTTGCTTGGTTAGGCTCTAGGTCATAGTAAGCTTTCTGCGATTCACCAGTTAACAGAGGAGCCACCAGTCCAGCCCACTGCTCCTCAGGCCACTTTTCTCTTTCAGCGGTCCTTTCAAATGTGGTCAAAAATACCTCTGGATCATCCTCTCCAGTCATTTTTGTCAATAAACGACTCACCCCAAAGGACGCGGTATTAGTGGGACGGCTTTCCTCACTGGTCTGCGGACGTTGCTGCATTACTGCTTCCATCTGTTGTTGTAGTCTCTGCTCTTGCTTCTGCAACAGGTCTATGAAGCGGGCCTCAGATTGCTGCTGGGCTTGTTGCTGAGCCTCCAGACTCTGTTGCAAAGTTGCGTTTGTCTGCTGCTGGGCTGCAAGGCTCTGTTGATGAGCTTGCTGCTGGGCTGCGAAGTTCTGTTGTTGAGCTGCAAGGCTCTGTTGATGAGCTGCAAGGCTCTTTTGCAAACCTGCATTTGTCTGCTGTTGATTGGCATTTGCTAGAGCCAGCTGCTTCAGTATCTCCTCCATGCTGGCTTAAAAAAAAACTGCCACTGGTTCTCCACCAACTGTGAGGGGGTTAGCTCGGCAGCGGGTGTGTGTGACCCCCGGGATGGGCTCCCCACACAAAAACAGGCCCAGCAAACGGAGGTTGTGGTTTTCAAAATCAAAAAGGTGCGGTTTATTTTCTATTTACAGTGACAAAACACAGCAAAGCAAAAGAAACATAAACAAAATAAATCCTGGTCAACTTGACCTCTGACTAAACATACAGGTTTCCTAACTAACAACTGGGATCAGCCTAGTGCTGTCCTAGTCCCTAAGTCCCTGGTTTTAAATGTCCAAGCAAATAGCCACACAGGCTTTGTCTCACCGCACAGGGGTTCACTCTCCCTAGACAGTCCACACAGGTCTGGGTCCAGGCATGAGCAAACACCTAATGAATCTGGGAGTTCTTATAGAGGCCTAAATGAGCTGACAAGCTTCAGCTGGTCTCATCAACTCCCTGTCTGCACGACGCCCCACACTCTCCCTAGAGGTATGAGTCATCCATGAGCCCACTAGCCTCAGCTGGGCTTATACAACTCTCCACCTAGTTGTATAAGTCGGCGTAAAGCCTGAATCTGGGCGAAATATATCTACCCCCCTGGATGCAACCAGGTGACTTTACCTTCCTGCTGTCACAGCACATAGATACACTTTCTTCTCAAATTCATCTCAAAGCAGGTAATACTTCCCAGTTACTGAATTCACACTTAGACATTCAGCAACATCTAGCTACATTTACACAAAGAAGAAATGTATGCGTTTAGGACCGTTTAGCCTGGTTTCCAGACGCTAAACATGTGTAAATGCATTTAATAGCATATAAACGCATGAAAACTCAAGTACATCTAGCAGCAGGGGACATTAATCTAAGAAATATAATGTATATTTATACTCCCCAGATAAATTTCACCTGCTAAATACAGGTGGCCCATGTGCACAAAGCCCGAAGAATAAGACAGCGGCATCTCTTCTTGATGCATTTTGCTGAGATTGTGCCCTGGCCTCAGGGCCGGCCCTACCATGGGACCTGATGGGACCATGGTCCCAGGCGGCACTTTAAGAGGGGCGGCAACAGGGGCGCACTGCCTGAGGACCTGGGTTTCCCTCCATCTAGTGTGCAGTGTCATACTGTACTGCATCGCCGGCGCTGCTGTCACTGGCCGCAGTGGCAAGACCCACTTCAAGGGTCTCTCCAGCGGCCCCTGCTTCACTGCCCAAACTGGTTGCTAGCCGCGGACCGCTTTGTGTCTAGCAACCAGTGACGTAAGGAGAGAGAGGCCCATCATACATTGCAGAGAGTATTTCACTTCCTCCTCCGCTAGCTCCACCCACCTCCTCCCTGTATGTAACAGCATGAGATCAGAGCAGCTGTGTGTGTGGAGAGAGAGCAGCTGCGGGCTCTTCTCCCCCCTCCTTCTCCTCCTCATGCTGCTGTTCCTTGGACAGCCACCGCTATGTTTCTTCCCCCTTTTCCTCCCATTGGCCAGGGAAAACAACTTAAAAAGAGAAAAGAGGATTATGGGATATGTAGTGCAAATGGCTGGCCCATTGCAATTCTAGGGGGGAAACTGCAGCCCCCAGCATGCCCATCTGAAGGGGAGGGAGAGAGAGCCAGGCTGAGTGACAGGCTGCATCTGGTGACAGGCATCAGTGACAAGTGACAGGCTGCATCTGGTGACAGGCATCGGTGACAAGTGACAGGCTGCATCTGGTGACAGGCATCGGTGACAAGTGACAGGCTGCATCTGGTGACAGGCATCGGTGACAAGTGACAGGCTGCATCTGGTGACAGGCATCGGTGACAAGTGACACGCTGCATCTGGTGACAGGCAATGGTAACAAGTGACAGTCTGCTTCTGGTGACAGGCATCGGTGACAAGTGACAGGCTGCATCTGGTGACAGGCATCGGTGACAAGTGACAGGCTGCATCTGGTGACAGGCAATGGTAACAAGTGACAGGCTGCATCTGGTGACAAGTGACAGGCTGCATCTGGTGACAGGCAATGGTGACAAGTGACAGGCTGCATCTGGTGACAGGCAATGGTGACAAGTGACAGGCTGCATCTGGTGACAGTCAATGGTGACAAGTGACAGGCTGCATCTGGTGACAGTCAATGGTGACAAGTGACAGGCTGCATCTGGTGACAGGCATTGGTGACAAGTGACACGCTGCATCTGGTGACAGACATTGGTGACAAGTGACAGGCTGCATCTGGTGACAGTCAATGGTGACAAGTGACAGGCTGCATCTGGTGACAGGCATTGGTGACAAGTGACACGCTGCATCTGGTGACAGACATTGGTGACAAGTGACAGGCTGCATCTGTTGACAGGCATCAGTGACAAGTGACAGGCTGCATCTGGTGACAGGCAATGGTGACAAGTGACAGGCTGCATCTGGTGACAGGCAATGGTGACAAGTGACAGGCTGCATCTGTTGACAGGCATCAGTGACAAGTGACAGGCTGCATCTGGTGACAGGCAATGGTGACAAGTGACAGGCTGCATCTGGTGACAGGCATCGGTGACAAGTGACAGGCTGCATCTGGTGACAGGCAATGGTGACAAGTGACAGGCTGCATCTGTTGACAGGCATCAGTGACAAGTGACAAGCTGCATCTGGTGACAGGCATCGGTGACAAGTGACAGGCTGCATCTGGTGACAGGCATTGGTGACAAGTGACAGGCTGCATCTGTTGACAGGCATCAGTGACAAGTGACAGGCTGCATCTGGTGACAGGCAATGGTGACAAGTGACAGGCTGCATCTGGTGACAGGCAATGGTGACAAGTGACAGGCTGCATCTGGTGACAGGCAATGGTGACAAGTGACAGGCTGCATCTGGTGACAGGCATCAGTGACAAGTGACAGGCTGCATCTGGTGACAGGCAATGGTGACAAGTGACAGGCTGCATCTGGTGACAAGTGACAGGCTGCATCTGTTGACAGGCATCAGTGACAAGTGACAGGCTGCATCTGGTGACAGGCAATGGTGACAAGTGACAGGCTGCATCTGTTGACAGGCATCAGTGACAAGTGACAGGCTGCATCTGGTGACAGGCATCGGGGACAAGTGACAGGCTGCATCTGGTGACAGGCTGCATCTGGTGACAGGCATCAGTGACAAGTGACAGGCATTGGTGACAAGTAACAGGCTTCATCTGGTGACAGGCATTGGTAACAAGTGACAGGCTGCATCTGGTGACAGTCAATGGTGACAAGTGAAAGGCTGCATCTGGTGACAGGCATTGGTGACAAGTGACAGGCTGCATCTGGTGACAGGCATTGGTGACAAGTGACAGGCTGCATCTGGTGACAAGCAATGGTGACAAGTGACATGCTGCATCTGGTGACAGTCAATGGTGACAAGTGACAGGCTGCATCTGGTGACAGTCAATGGTGACAAGTGACAGGCTGCATCTGGTGACAGGCATTGGTGACAAGTGACAGGCTGCATCTGGTGACAGTCAATGGTGACAAGTGACAGGCTGCATCTGGTGACAGGCATTGGTGACAAGTGACACGCTGCATCTGGTGACAGACATTGGTGACAAGTGACAGGCTGCATCTGTTGACAGGCATCAGTGACAAGTGACAGGCTGCATCTGGTGACAGGCAATGGTGACAAGTGACAGGCTGCATCTGGTGACAGGCAATGGTGACAAGTGACAGGCTGCATCTGTTGACAGGCATCAGTGACAATGACAGGCTGCATCTGGTGACAGGCAATGCAGACAAGTGTAAAACTGGTAATATTAAGTTGCGCCCTTCCCATATATACCACCACCGCGCTTAAGGGTTAAAACTAAACCTATACCAAATATGCAGCAGCCACTTTTAATAAAAATATGAACAAAATAGTGTAAAATCAAAAATAACCTCACACAGCGGCGCTAAAAAAAACGATACCCTCCCCCTCCTGTGTCCGTGTGATTGGACTGGGAGAAGGTTACTGTTAATCAATTAAATATATACACCCTGTGACATAAGTGAATAATGTGCACAAGTAAACTAAATAAAGTCCACACAAATTCAATCCAAATGTGAGACAATCTTCTTCCAAATTCTCCACCACACACAGTGTTTAGTGTTTTCGTGATCCCGCTCCCATCAGATGGACACTCACCACAGCAAGTTGCCTCACACTTTCGTGTTTGGCTTAAAGACGTGTGCAAAGATCTTATACAGCTTTGCGGGCGATCCTCCCAATTCAAATCAAGTGTTTTTAAAGTTGTAATCCATATGCAAATGTAAAAGAAAGCTCCAAATAGTGTGATAACGTAAAATCAGTTTAATTACACACCAAACACGCACTTAAATACTGCAATTACCTAAAACACAATTTAAATAAGCGTATAAAACCACTGCAACTCCAAAGGCAAAAGTGCACCGAACAGCGAGTGTACAGGTCGCGGCGGACCCTCAATAAACCAGTCAGATCTCACCACCTTCCCGCTGCCACTCACTACTCCTTCGCTGCTCAATTCGATCCTGTGACGTCGAATAATCCGTCAGACGGTTACCGCATAGCCACGCCCCGACATGTTTCGTCGAATAGAATCCCATGAATAAGTCTATTCGACGAAACATGTCGGGGCGTGGCTATGCGGTAACCGTCAGTGGTTTTATACGCTTATTTAAATTGTGTTTTAGGTAATTGCAGTATTTAAGTGCGTGTTTGGTGTGTAATTAAACTGATTTTACGTTATCACACTATTTGGAGCTTTCTTTTACATTTGCATATGGATTACAACTTTAAAAACACTTGATTTGAATTGGGAGGATCGCCCGCAAAGCTGTATAAGATCTTTGCACACGTCTTTAAGCCAAACACGAAAGTGTGAGGCAACTTGCTGTGGTGAGTGTCCATCTGATGGGAGCGGGATCACGAAAACACTAAACACTGTGTGTGGTGGAGAATTTGGAAGAAGATTGTCTCACATTTGGATTGAATTTGTGTGGACTTTATTTAGTTTACTTGTGCACATTATTCACTTATGTCACAGGGTGTATATATTTAATTGATTAACAGTAACCTTCTCCCAGTCCAATCACACGGACACAGGAGGGGGAGGGTATCGTTTTTTTTAGCGCCGCTGTGTGAGGTTATTTTTGATTTTACACTATTTTGTTCAATGCAGACAAGTGACAGGCTGCATCTGGTGACAGGCATCGGTGACAAGTGACAGGCTGCATCTTGTGACAGGCATCGGTGACAAGTGACAGGCTGCATCTGGTGACAGGCAATGGTGACAAGTGACAGGCTGCATCTGTTGACAGGCATCAGTGACAAGTGACAGGCTGCATCTGGTGACAGGCATCGGTGACAAGTGACAGGCTGCATCTGGTGACAGGCATCGGTGACAAGTGACAGGCTGCATCTGGTGACAGGCATTGGTGACAAGTGACAGGCTGCATCTGGTGACAGGCATTGGTAACAAGTGACAGGCTGCATCTGGTGACAGGCATTGGTAACAAGTGACAGGCTGCATCTGGTGACAGGCATTGGTGACAAGTGACAGGCTGCATCTGGTGACAGGCAATGGTGACAAGTGACAGGCTGCATCTGGTGACAGGCATTGGTGACAAGTGACAGGCTGCATCTGGTGACAGGCATTGGTAACAAGTGACAGGCTGCATCTGGTGACAGGCATTGGTGACAAGTGACAGGCTGCATCTGGTGACAGGCATTGGTGACAAGTGACAGGCTGCATCTGGTGACAGGCATTGGTGGCAAGTGACAGGCTGCATCTGGTGACAGGCATTGGTGACAAGTGACAGGCTGCATCTGGTGACAGGCATTGGTGACAAGTGACAGGCTGCATCTGGTGACAGGCATTGGTAACAAGTGACAGGCTGCATCTGGTGACAGGCATTGGTGACAAGTGACAGGCTGCATGTTGTGGCAGGCTATGGGTGGCAAGTGGCACAGCTGCATCTGGTGGCAGGCAACGGTGGCAAACGACAAGCTCAGGGTTCCCACTGATTCTGCATTATGGTGAGTTAAACTATTTCATTATATATTACAATGTAGTAATAGAAATAATGTGATTTGATCATCCTGACACCATATCAATCATAATGTTAGGATGATTTAAGTGCTAACACCAGCCATTCGCCCGACAAATCACCCGCTGCCAAATTCCCTGTCAGCGAGACTACACCCCCCCCCCCCCTCATCTTTTTTTGGGAAGGAAGGGCGGTATCCCTGAATGGCAGTTTGGAAATGTGGTCAATGCAGTGCTGTTGCATGCAGCATGTTGCATTACTGAGCTGGGATCAGAGTGTAGCTGGTCGGTGGCAGTGGAGAGAAAGGGGGGAGCTTTCGTGGTGCTACACAATACTCTTTGCAGGAAGGAGCTAGGGTGACCACATTTTTAAACTACTATTCACGGACACCCCTCCTTCCCAAACATCAGCTTGTTCTGTAACGAATCACAGCACAGTGATTGGACACAAGAGGTGGGATTTATGATTTCTCCAATCACATGCAGGGGGCGGGGATTGTGCTCCTCCAGGCATTCCCGGCCAGGACAAGTACTGTCAGTGAGTAAAGAGGTGATGTGGCAGCCTTTTTTGGGGGCATCAGATTGGCCTAGGGGGGTGGCTGTGTCAGTTTCATTCCGGGACACTGTTTTGTCCTGGAATGAATGTGCACGGGACAGACCTGCAAAATGCGTGGTCACCCTAGAAGGGGCATGTCTCTTTGCTGAATATATGGGATGTCTCTTGCTGAATATATTGGGCTGTCTCTTTGCTTTATGGAAACGTCTCTTTGCTGGATGGGCATAGGATTTTTTTTTTGGGGGGGGGGCAGCATTTCATTCTTGGGCCCAGGCAGCACAATGTCTTGGGCCAGCCCTGGTTATGATACCGTCCATTATGTCAGGGAGACAGACAAAGTGCAATGTAGTCTATTCTCAGACACCCCCAAAGTACACCTGTGTTGAAGCCTTGAAGGCACTGGCAGCCCCACCATCGGATCCTCTTCCCCTCTGTTCCTGCTGCTGGACACCGTCAGCTGAGATCAGCTGCCTCTCTGCCCATCACCACCGCCGCCCGCATCACAGCCTCTCAAGTCTCACTCTCCGGGCCCCGGCTACTACTGGGTGAAGACCGGAGGAAAATCACTCTGCCGGGGAAGGCAAGGAGATAAGCAGGCAGGCGGCTGGCTGGGATTTGAGCCAAGGCAAAAGAACCTCCGAGCGGAGCTGAATGGGCATGCGTCCGAAACTTAAGAAATATTCGACCAGCACATGATCAATCAGAAAGGGAAACAGATAATGGAAACAATACACCCCCCCTAAACTAGTAGGAGCAGGGGTTTGTAATTCAGATTTTTTTTTTTTTATTCTGCACTGACTGTCTTTGAAAATTGCCCCAGCTCCTGTTGAAATCAAATCCGGGGACACAACCGGGGACAGACTTGGTCCGGGGACAGTGTCCTCAATCCGGGGACTGTCCCCTGAAACTGGGGACATCTGGTCACCCTAACTTAGTAGGCCCAGCTAGTCTGGCTGGGGCCTATATCCAAAGAAGGGATCCCAAGCTGTCCATCTAAATGGGGAGAAAGCATCTTAATGAAGGAGACCAGGGGAGGACCTACCCTGGAGGAGACCGCACAACACCGCTGTCTCGGGTGAGGTCTGGCAACTTTATTAAGGAGGGATCCATTACACTACAAGCCCTGCAGTTCGCCGGATTGGCTTAAAGGCTCTTTAAACTGTAAGGCTGGAAGTTTGGGACTTTGAATTCCTGTGGCAGAGGATTCCTGGACTATCCATTGCTCAACTTCAAACAGGTCTGTGGCTGAGACTTTGTACATTTAAACAGGTCTGTGGCAGAGACCGTCTTCACCTTGAGCAGTCTGTGGCAGAGACTGCCCTCTTGCTGATTCGTGCGTCATCCCGGCTGCTAGGCCATGTGAGAGGGGACTATCTGGGTGACCAATACCCACTCTAACATTGAGAGAGCTTTGAACTTGTACCTTTGTCAACTTTTTGTGGCGAGTGCCTGAACCTTCCCCTACTCTTCTGTACCTTCTAATTCTCAAAGTTATACTGCATAAGAAAAATAAAGCCTAACTGTTTGAGGTTTTACATCTGTGTGGACATTGCATTACTACAGACTTTCCTACCCGGACAACGCAGCTGAAGAGGTAGCGTGCAAAACCCAAAACTAATCAGCGACCCTGAAGAGGGTATTGCTAAATATCTATATATATATTAGGGCTGTGGAAATTAACTATTAATTCCTCGATTAATCAATTAATTTTTTTGATCAATCAAAATTCTTTTGATCAGTACTCACCTCTCTGCTGGCTTCCGGGTCTTCAGGGAGTTCTGTCGGAGATCCGTTGACTTCACGGACACCGGCGGGGCTTGCCGTGTCCATCTGAAGGGCTCCTTTGCTGTGCCTTCATATCTGCATGCCGGCGGGACCTTACTATCTGCCACAGGAAAGGGCTGTTACACTTCCCTCTATCAACCTGGGATTCTACAGCCATCCACTGGGAGTTGTCATAGTTCCCTTCACGGGACATCTACATGCCGATGGACTGATGTCAACCCCTCCTCATCTGGATTCAGCAGTGGTATCGTTGTACACATTTTTATACCAGTATCATACTTAGCTACATGTTTTTACGACTGCTTTTGCTACCGTTTGGTAGTACTCGCACCATTTTTACAGTTTATGTAGCTACATTGATTTTATCTCAAGTGCAATATTTATTTTGTTACCTACTTGAAGACTATAAAGGTTTTAATGCTATTCCCATCGAGCGCTACCTTTGTGTGTTTTTTGTATCCTGCTATCCATTTTTCCAGTGGTTGGTAGCTGCACTGGGAATCGGCCTGCAAGGAGATCAGCTAAAAGTAGTTGGATCTGTATGTGCGTTATAATTAATCGAAATTAGTTAATGAAAAAAAAAATTGATTAATCGAACATGAAAATTTTAATCAGTAACAGCCCTAATATATATATATATACACACACACACACATACACACACACTATATTGTCAATAGTATTGGGGCACCTGCATGCACATGAACTTTATTGTTAAGCATCTGTTCAACATATGGAAAACCTACCTTAGAGTCACTAACAGCCGTTCTTCCGCACTAATGCTTCGTCTCTTGTTGGTCCTGCTTCGGCTCAGACGTCTTCTTATAAGTTCTAATAGCTCAT
The DNA here is from genome assembly GCA_029206835.1 of Rana muscosa. Classification (NCBI taxonomy): domain Eukaryota; kingdom Metazoa; phylum Chordata; class Amphibia; order Anura; family Ranidae; genus Rana; species Rana muscosa. Next base: position 674,702,992 of record CM055116.1, read on the forward strand.
CAAAGGTTGCCATCGACATCCTTGTAAAATTGTAGAACTTGTCTTGGTGAGTCCGCAGTTCTCCAAACATGAGGGCAAAGTAGCTGATAGACGCTGGTAGGTCAAGGGATGCACCCAGTAACGACAAAGATGTCTCCTACGCTGGATTAGATCCATCTGTCTTCTCCTTTTCATCCTCATAAGCACCAATAGGAGCATTTCAATCAGATTGCTGATATAAGAATTCATATTCAATGATCACAGGTCGATGTCCTCTCACTGAACACAGACACAGTAAATAACTGGTTTGAAATGCAGTGGACCGAAATGCATCATGGGTAGAGTCAAGGGACCAAAAAATAAATAAAAATAGTTGCTATGGGAATGACAAAAATGTTCAACCGAGGCTAAACGCAGCTGCACGTAAACGCAGCTAATCGCAATGTACAAATGCAGGTGATCGCTGGGCATGAAGTCTTGAATTTCGAAAGAACGAAACATACTTTTAACTGCGGCAGAACAGCCGCCTGTGTGAAAGAGGGCTAAAGAGTTATTCTTTTTTTTTAACTTCATATCTTTATTAATCCATTTTCCATTATACAGCTTGACATTCATTCCCCCATCCCACCCTCCCCTGGAAGAAACATTACAATAATCACAATATTTCTTTAAGACCACAGGAAGATTCCCCATCCCTGGTAGTTTGGTCTATTCCTTCCGGCCACCCCACCTTTCTCTTCACTCTATCTGGGCTTCCCTCCACTATCAAACCCATTCATCCCACTCTCTCATCCATCATCCATCTACCATTCACTCTTGGTCTTTACTTCCTTAAATCATCTCTTCCCTTCTTCCCCATTTCTTCTCTAACAGCTCTTTATTAAATTTGGATGCTGCTTTTCTCCTGCCACAGTCTCAAGATCTTATCAAATTTTTTAAGGGCGCCTTGTCTAATAGAAATGTCTCTTTCCTTCAAGATCGTTATGTTCATGCTTTGTTCCCATTCTTTACTAGATGGTGGGAGAACTGATTGCCATCTCTGAGCTATCAGCTTCCTTGCCTGAAATAGACATCTCAAAACTGCAAGCTGGTTGTTACCAATTTTTCCCCCTCCCTCTGCCCAGCCGGGTACACATTGTAAGGGTTCCATTTCCATGGGTACTTCAAAGACCTGCTCAATGATTCCCACTATTAGGGATGAGCGCGGTGTTCGAGTCGAACATAGGTTCGACTCGAACATCGGCTGTTCGTGCGTTCGATGAACAATGAACGATTTGGGCCGTTCGCGCCAAATTCGAGTGACGCGAACGGCCCACAATACACTGCGCCATCGCAGTGTAATCCCGGCGCTGTGATTGGCCAAGCATGCACTGTGACCCTGCATGCTTGGCCAATCACAGCGCCGGCAGCGAGGAGAGCAATGGTTGGCCACAGGCAGGATGCCTGTGGCCAATTATAGCTGAGGGGGTTTAGTACACGCCCCACACTATAAAAGGCCGCCAGCGCGGCGGCCTTGTGTAGTGTGTTCCGGAGCAGGGAAAGTGAAGGATAGGCAGGGACAGTGTCAAATCTTGTCAAATCTATTCTTTGCTAAACCTTGTGTGTAGGGACAGAGAAGGATAGGCAGGGAGAGTGTCAGTGTCATATTCTTTGCTAAACCTTGTGTGTAGGGAGAGAGAAGGATAGGCAGGGAGAGTGTCAGTGTCATATACTTTGATAAACCTTGTGTGCAGGGGGAGAGAGAAGGATAGGCAGGGGACAGTGTCAGTGTCATATTCTTTGCTAAACCTTGTGTGCAGGGAGAGAGAAGGATAGGCAGGGAGAGTGTCAGTGTCATATACTTTGATAAACCTTGTGTGCAGGGAGAGAGAAGGATAGGCAGGGGACAGTGTCATTGTTGCTAAGCCTCCTGCACATTATACACCTGAAGTTAGCCCGTATTGCTGCTTTTTCCTGGTGTGTTACACCAACAGGATTTTGCGGCACTTACAGCGGGCGGAGTGTGCCTCCTGACCATATTACACCTTAACTTAGCCTGTATTGCTGCTTTTTCCTGGTGTGTTACACCAACAGGATTTTGCGGCACTTACAGCGGGCGGAGTGTGCCTCCTGACCATATTACACCTTAACTTAGCCTGTATTGGTGCTTTTTCCTGGTGTGTTACACCAACAGGATTTTGCGGCACTTACAGCAGGCGGAGTGTACCTCCTGACCATATTACACCTTAACTTAGCCTGTATTGCTGCTTTTTCCTGGTGTGTTACACCAACAGGATTTTGCGGCACCTACAGCGGGCGGAGTGTGCCTCCTGACCATATTACACCTGAACTTAGCCTGTATTGCTGCTTTTTCCTGGTGTGTTACACCAACAGGATTTTGCGGCACTTACAGCGGGCGGAGTGTGCCTCCTGACCATATTACACCTTAACTTAGCCTGTATTGCTGCTTTTCCCATTTCCCTGCAGGCCATTAGAATGTCTGGAAGGCAAACAAGGAGAGGCAGACAGTCAGGAGCCAATAAAAGAGGGCAAGCAGGCTCTGTGTCTAGAGACAACAGTGCTGGTCGTGGACGCGGTGCATCGCCATCAGCACGTGGCCATGGGACACGCTTGTCCTTTTCGGCAGCTGGATGTGTTGAGCCGCATCATGCCGAAGACTTGGTAGAGTGGATGACCAAGCCCTCCTCATCCTCCTAATCCTCTCTCACCCAGGCTCAGGGCAGGGCCGGCCCTATGATGGGACCGGGTGGTACCATGGTACCAGGCGGCACTTTTAGGGGGCGGCAAACTGACGCCCGCCAGCCAGCCTGTTCCGCCCGCTCCGCTGCCTGTGAGGACAGTCGCAGCCCGGGGCGGGGGGGCAGTCAGTGAGTGAGCAGGCAGGCGCCGCTGCCTGTGTGAGGACACTCGCAGCCGGGGGGGCTGTCAGTGAGTGAGCAGGCAGGCGCCGCTGCCTGTGTGAGGACACTCGCAGCCGGGGGGGGGGCTGTCAGTGAGTGAGCAGGCAGGCGCCGCTGCCTGTGTGAGGACACTCGCAGCCGGGGGGGGCCGTCAGTGAGTGAGCAGGCAGGCGCCGCTGCCTGTGTGAGGACACTCGCAGCCGGGGGGGGGGCTGTCAGTGAGTGAGCAGGCAGGCGCCGCTGCCTGTGTGAGGACACTCGCAGCCGGGGGGGGGCTGTCAGTGAGTGAGCAGGCAGGCGCCGCTGCCTGTGAGGAGCCCAGCGCCGCTGCTGTTAGTGGTGACAGGGGCGGCCGTGGGCAGAACACTCGCAGCGTGGGGCGGGGGGCTGGAGCAGTCAGTGAGTGAGCACGCAGCGGAGCAGAGAGATGATGTCATCTCTCACCGCCCGCCCTGAATCACCACAATTCCACCCTCACTGTGCAGCCGTGTGCACTCTGGGACACAGCAAGTGACAACGCGCAACGTGTGGCAGGTGACGTTGTGAGAATCCGCAACGTGTGGCAAGTGACGTCACGTGGCAAGTGACAATACGCAACGTGTGTCACGTGACTATCTGCAACGTGTGGCAGGTGATGTCGTGGCAAGTGACAATCCGCAACGTGTGGCATGTGACGTGGCAAGTGACAACCCGCAACGTGTGGCAGGTGACGTGGCAAGTGACAACCCGCAACGTGTGGCAGGTGACGTAAGTGACCATGCGCAACGTGTGGCAAGTGACAATCCGCAACGTGTGGCAGGTGACAATCCGCAACGTGTGGCAGGTGACAACCCGCAGCTGGTGGTGGAGTCAAAAGCAAAACTGTAAGTACAAACACACATCACAAGTTGTATGAGACATGAGAGCCTGAGAGGGACTTGCCTTGCCCAGCCCTGATTAACCACCGGAAGGATTCGCCCACTTAAAGCGATTGTATGGCTTTGTTTTTTTTAATAAAAAACATGTTATACTTACCTCCACTGTGCAGTTAGTTTGGAAAAGAGTGGCCCCGATCCTCTTGTTCTCGGGTCCCTCGGCGGCTGTCTCGGCTCCTCCCTGCATCAGATAACCCCCTTCTGGGAAGCGCTCTCCCAAGGAGGTTAGCTTGCGGGCGCGCTCCCTGTCATACACACTGCGTCCATAGAAACAGCGTGTACGACTCATTCCCGCCCCCCCACGAGCCGCGTCATTGGATGTGATTGACAGCAGCGCGAGCTAATGGCTGCGCTGCTATTAATCTATCCAATCTAGCCAATAAACGGCCAGCCTCCGTGGAGAAGAGGACGCCGGGGGACGCGCACAGCAGGTGAACGGGCTCAGGTAAGTAAAACGGGGGGCCTGGGGGGCAGTAATTGCCAGGTGTTTTTTCACCTTAATGCATAAAGGTGAAAAAACACGAATCTTTACAACCCCTTTAATGACCAGGCCATTTTATGCGATACGGCACTGTGTCGCTTTAACTGACAATTGCCCGGTCATGCGACACTGTACCCAAAAAAATTGATGTTCTTTTTTTCCCACAAATAGAGATTTCTTTTGGTGATATTTGACAATATGTTTTACTTTTTGCTATAATAAATATCCAAAAAATTTCTAAAAAAATTAATATATTTCTTCATCAGTTTAGGCCAATATGTATTCTTCTACATATTTTTGGTACGAAAAAAAAACACAATTAGCGTACATTGATTAGTTTGCGCAAAAGACATTGCGGCCGCCCGCCATGCACAGGTCCCTTCATACTCCTATATACACGTATAGAGTCATGACAGGTTCTCTTTTTACTCCTATACATGTATAGAGCCATGACAGGTCCTCTTTATACTCCTGTTGACATGTATAGAGCATGACGGGTCCCCTTTAGTTATCATGATATAAAATTATGAATGTGGGGGCCTTTTGGTGGGCGTGATTTTTTTTGGGGGGGGGGGGGGGCAGCATTTCATTTTTGGTCCCAGGCAGCACAATGTCTTGGGCCGGCCCTGCCTGGCCTGTGTTCTCAGATCATCTGTATACCAGCTTTCTGAAATCCTAAAGTACCAGTCTCACGTTCGCCACCTGTTGGCTACAAATTTATAAATATACAATTTTTCACGTTTACCTGATCAAAATAAAATATAAAAAAACAAAAAACAAACAAAATGCATGATTTCCATCCAGCCAAAAATCATAAGATAAAAAAAGCATTAAAAAAATAACAAAATCAGCTTAAACTTCTATATTCACTTTCAATTCAGATATTTTCCTTGCAATACATTTTCTCTCTAACTAAATGTTCTCAGTCTGGTGGTCAGTATCATTCAACCCACTTCCTTTGAGCCCAGGTTGTCCCAGCCTGCACCAGCCTGTAAGGGGACAGTGAAAGGAGAGGTCAAACAGGGATAGGCCTATTTCTTTGTCACTCTGCTTTCTCCTATTACCCCTGCTTTCCTATTACCACATGAACTGATTGGCTATTTGTGCTGGTTTTTGCTGTCACACTCCTGCCTCGCTCTACAGCGGCGGTCAGCAACCCGTTGATCCCGATCGACCCATCGACTGAGCAGGTGATGAGTAGATCACATTCCCACCTTGCTAACCCTCCAACATTCCTAGTGTACTGTGCTGAACCCCACTGGCCCTTTTTTCCTGTCTATCCCAGGTTCTTTTATGTCCCTCATATGGGAGGGTTGAGAAAGAGGGCCAGTGCTGATCAGTGCGCCCGAAGAGCAAATAGCAGTGTGCCACTTGCCACTTCCTGCATATGGGGGAAATCACTGCCATACTACCCCCTATACACTCCACTGCGAACCTCTATACACTGCCCTGTTGACTGTTGTCCTGTTTTCTGCTTGGGAGGGGGGTTTAGGGAAGGGAACTGGTGTCAGAAAGACAAAGGACGGGGGTCAGCAAAGCAGAGGATGAGGGGTCAGTTGAGCAGAGGACAGGAGTCAGCAGGGTGGAGAACAGGAGTCAGTAGGGCAGTCCTTTGCCCTGCTGACCACTGTTCTCTGCCCTGCTGACCCCTGGCCTCTGCCCTATTAACCCCTGTACACTACCCTGCTGACCCCTGTCCTAAGCACTTCTGAACCTTTGCACACTGCCCTGCTGACCCCTGTCTTCCTCCCTGCTGACCTCCAATAAACTTCCCTGCTGACCTTCCATTCTCTTCCCCGTCCTATGCCCTATTGACCCCTCAATACACTGCCCTACTGTCTCCTGCAGACTGCCCTGCTGACCTACTGTCCTCTGCCCTGCTGGCCCCTGTTCTTTACCCTACTGACCCCCTGTACACTGTCCTGCTGACCCCTGTCCTCTCTCTGTTGACCTCCAATACACTTCCCTGCTGACATACCATCCTCTTCCCTGCTGACCTCCCACTCTCTGCCCTGCTGACCTTCCATCTTCTCCCCCCTGTCCTCTGCCCTACTGACCCCTCAATACACTTCCCCCACAGACTCCCGTACACTGCCCTGCTGACCTTTCTGTCCTCTGTCCTGCTGACCAAAGGGGCTCTACTCTCCTGTCTCCCTGTACACTACCCTACTGACCCCCTGTCCTCTACCCTGCTGACCACTGTCCTCCATCTTGCTGACCCCTGTCCTCCCCCTTGTGGGGAAGAGGCCCTTGTCCCCATCAATATGGTGACAAGGTGCTTGGGGGGAGGGGGGCGCTTGCTCGTCCCCCCCCTTTCCTGGCCTGCTGGGCTGCATGCTCGCATAAGGGTTTGGTAGGGATTTTGGGGGGACCCCAAATGTATTTTTTTTTTTACATTCTGGCGTGGGGTTCCCTTTAAAATCCATACCAGACTCGTATGGATTGGGAGGGATCACGCGCTGTTTTTTTTTTTTTTTTTGGAACTTCTGTTTACATTTAGCTGTCAGCAGTAAAAAAAAAAATATATATATATATATATATATATATATATATTGTATATATATGTGGCCATGTCCCCGTAGGGGTTGCTGAATATAGTGGTTCACCTGTCACCCTGCCCAGCCAGACATCCATCTCTCAGTCACTCAGAGACATAGCACAGTCCATAGCTTTGTTTTGTTTTTGTTCTTTTATTGAGGGGATTGAACTTGGATGGGAAAAGGGTAATTATGGGATGCCCAGGAATATTCAGTGCATACTTGCTCAGGAACTCTATATACTCTCCCGTATATACACCTCAATCTCCTCTCCAGCACAAACACTTGCTGCACACCGTTTCTCCTCTAGCACTTCACTTGCTGCAGACTGTTACTCCACCAGCACTTCCCTTGCTACAGACTGTTACTCCTCCAGACAAGCTAGCACCGCATGGGTAGGCCTGACACACTTCAGCCAGGCTTCAATGAACTGCTTTTTGCGGGCAGGGACCTCTAGCCCCTGTAGTGCTGAAATAGTACAGGTGCAAACTGTCCACTATTCAGCTACCACTTCCAGTCGCTCTCTACAGGCCCTGCGAACCAGTATGGCTGCAAAGACCTCTTTCCACTGCCCTTCCCATAGTCCTCTCTCCTGGTTCTGCACCCATATCAAACTGCAATCTCACAGTTCTCTCAGGCGTGCCTCGCCAGTTTTCCAGACTGTGCTCACTCACCAGCCCTCCTGGCTGCAACCAGCGGTCCTTCCTGGAGACTTTTAGTTTTCCCGCTGTCCTCTACTTGCTCTCTCATGTGCCTCTCCTTCCAGGATCTCTTCACTCTTCCTGGATGGACCCGTGGCTGGCCCATGATCACCCCCCCCCCAGACTGGGCCCCGACAGCCTCCACACTCTCTCACTCCAGCTCTTCCACCCGACAACTCCTCCCCAGCTGGGCTGACCCCAGGTTTTTCAGGAGGCCTGTCCCCTGCTAAAATGTCTCTTACTAAATACCTTGGACTGTAGACTTTCCAAAAAGGCATCATTTGGGGGTAATTGTACTGTCCTGGCATTTTAGCACCTCAAGAAATTAGATACGTCGTCAGTACATCAGGATCTTTCAATTTTCAAATATACTGTATATACCATCGTTTGTGGACTCTATAACTTTCACACAAACCAATTAACATACACTTATTGGGATTTTGTTTTAGCAAAAACATGTAGTAAATAACATTTTGGCCTAAATTTATGAAGAATTTTGATTTTATTAGAAAGAAGAAAATATAATTATTTGTTCAAAATGTTCGGTCTTTTTTGGTTTATATAATAAAACAAAATAAAAAACCCAAATACCACCAAAACTAAGCTCTAGTACTGTGAAAATAATGTATACAGTAAATCTTTCAGTGCCACCAATGTATGTCATATATCAGCAACAATGTGTGTGTATGTGGGGGGTGGTCACACACACTGTATGTAGATATTAAAGTTGACTGTTAGCTTTCAGATAAAAAGCAATTCAGAATGTGCACTTTGCACCCCCCCCCCCCCGCCATGTATCCTGGGCTCCACTATCCTACCTGTGGGACCTGCATGGTGGGTATCACTGGGTAGAGGGGAGGGAGACCAGTTAATTGTTACATATTGCAATGCATGCTCGAGTGCGAACAATAATTCCAGGGTCATTATTCATAATTCTGAAAACTGATGACTTGTAAGAGCTTTTAAAGTGTTGCCTTTGGACATTTTTGGTTACCAAAATTGATTAATTGATTGTCTTTCATGGGCACCTGTAAATTTAAGGCTTGACATCTATTTACTCAGTGCAACCTCGTCATTTTTATTTTACTGGTTACTTTATTGTACTGGTTAATTTAGTGCACACTAAAAGTGTATTTTCCTTAAAAATACACTTTATAAAAGTGATAAAATTGCTGCCCAGATATCACATGCCATAATTTGTTTTTTAACTACCACCACTTTATTTTCCAGGGTCTCTGCTTTCAGAAAATGTATAGTGTTTGGGGTTTTAAAGCAGAACTTTACTGTCTCAGTCGACATTAACTATTTTTAATCATTATGCTGCTAGTCTTAGTAAATAGATAGGAAGGTATATTATAGTTACTTGTTTTAAAGGAGTTGTCTTTGATAACGCCCTTTGGGAGGGACGAAACGCGTCAACGTAGATTCTGGTTCCTTAGTGACGTCCGGCTACCGGTGGAAAGCATTCGAGGTTGCACGAGTCAGCCGAATGCCTTGCACGATTTTTATGTATAAAGCGTATATTCTCTGGAACACTGTAAGTGTGATTTTAAACTTTTTACAATAAACAAGAACGTACTACACTATACGGATTCTCTTTCCTCTATGACTGAGTGGTGACAATATTGGAAGAAACGGAGGACCGATAGTTACATCTCCCCGCTCACCAGTTTAAGCCTGATAGACCCACCTGCAGTATTGCTAAGGTGTCCATACTATCTGGTGAGTAAAAGCACAAAGGGTTTGTGTGGAGCACAGTTCACCGTGTGACAGTTTTGGAGCACATCAGCATTTTGGAAGACAGCATTTTGGGGACTTTTTTTCTTTTGGACTTTAGAAATACCGTATTTATTGGCATATAACACGCACAGGCGTATAACACGCACCCTAACTTTAAGAGGGAAGTTTCGGGAAATTCCAGGAAGCCCCGGAATCATTTACCCCCTTCCTGACAAGAGCACTTTTTGCGTTACGGCACTGGGTCGTTTTAACTGATAATTGTGCAGTCGTGCGACGTTGCACACAAACAAAGATGACGTCCTTTTTTTCCCACAAATAGAGCTTCATTTTGGTGGTATTTGATCACCTCTGCAGTTTTTATTCTTTGCGCTATAAACAAAAAAAGAGTGACAATTTTGAAAAAAAAGCAATATTTTTTTATTTTTTGCTATAATAAATATCCCCAAAAATTTATAAAAAAACAAATTTCTTTCTCAGTTTAGGCCAATATGTATTCTTCTACATATTTTTGACAGCGTCTAAAAAATAGGGGATAGATTTGTGGCATTTTCATTATAATTTTTTTTTTATTAGTAATGGCAGCGATCTACGATATTTATCGAGACTGCGACATTGCGGCGGACACATTGGATACTTTTGACACTATTTTGGGACCATTGTCATCTATACAGCGATGAGTGCTATAAAAATGCACTGATTACTGTGTAAATGGCACTGGCAGGGAAGGGGTTAAACACTAGGGGTTAAATGTGTTCCCTCACTGATTTCTAACTGTAGGGGGGATTGTCTCACTAGAACATGACAGCGATCACTGCTCCCGATGACAGGGAGCAGTAGATTCCTGTCATGTTGCTAGGCAGAACAGGGAAATGCCGTGTCACGATCACGGCCCCCGGCGGACATCGAGTCTGTGGGACCCCCAGTCACGCTCACGGAGTACGCCGCGATCGGGCGCGCGTGCGCCCGGCCGGCGGTGCGTGTGCGCTCAATAAGCTGTGATTTAAAGGGGACGTACAGGAACGCCCATTTGTCCAGCTGTGCCATTGTGCCAACGTATATCGTCGTGCACTGGTCAGCAAGGGGTTAACATATTTGAAAAACGCAACAGTGACTCTTCCAGCCAAACGGTTAAAGTGCATCATTGTCCAGCAACGGAAACCTTCTGGGCCGTGGGCAGCAGCAGAGGTAAAAATAGTAATTTGGTTATACAGGTGATACTCGAAAAATTTGAATATCGTGCAAAAGTTCATTTATTTCACTGATGCAACTTAAAAGGTGAAACTAATATATGAGATAGACTCATTACATGCAAAGCAAGATAGTTCAAGCCGTGATTTGTCATAATTGTGATGATTATGGCTTACAGCTCATGAAAACCCCAAATCCACAATCTCAGAAAAATTGAATATTGTGAAAAGGTGCAATATTCTAGGCTCAAAGTGTCCCACTCTAATCAGCTGATTAAACCATAACACCTGCAAAGGGTTCCTGAGCATTTAAATGGTCTCTCAGTCTGGTTCAGTAGGAATCACAATCATGGGAAAGACTGCTGACCTGACAGTTGTGCAGAAAACCATCATTGACACCCTCCATGAGGAGGGAAAGCTTCAAAAGGTATTTGCAAAATAAGTTGGATGTTCCCAAAGTGCTGTATCAAAGCACTTTAATAGAAAGTTATGTGGAAGGGAAAAGTGTGGAAGAAAAAGGTGCACAAGCAGCAGGGATGACCGCACCCTGGAGAGGATTGTCAGGAAAAGGCCATTCAAAAGTGTTGGGGACTTTCACAAGGAGTGGACTGAGGCTGGAGTCAGTGCATCAAGAGCCACCACACACAGACGGATCTTGGACATGGGCTTCAAATGTCGTATTCCTCTTGTCAAGCCACTCCTGAACAACAAACAACGTCAGAAGCATCTTACCTGGGCTAAAGAAAAACAGACCTGGTCTGTTGCTCAGTGGTCCAAAGTCCTCTTTTCTGATGAGAGCAAATTTTGCATCTCATTTGGAAACCAAGGACCCAGAGTATGGAGGAAGAATGAAGAGGCACACACTGCAAGATGCTTGAAGCCCAGTGTGAAGTTTCCACAGTCTGTGTTGATTTGGGGAGCTGTGTCATCTGCTGGTGTTGGTCCACTGTGCTTCATTAAGTCCATGGTCATCGCAGCCGTCTACCAGGAGATTTTGGAGCACTTCATGCTTCCTTCCGCAGACGAGCTCTATGGGGATGCTGACTTCATTTTCCAGCAGGACTTGGCACCTGCCCACACTGCCAAAAGCACCAAAACCTGGTTCAATGACCGTGAGATTACTGTGCTTGATTGGCCAGCAAACTCGCCTGACCTGAACCCCATAGAGAATCTATGGGGCATTGCCAAGAGAAAGATGAGAGACATGAGACGAACAATGCAGAAGAGCTGAAGGCTGCTATTGAAGCATCTTGGTCTTCCATAACACCTCAGCAGTGCCACAGGCTGATAGCTTCCATGCCACGCCGCATTGAGGCTGTAATTGCTGCAAAAGGGGCCCAAACCAGCATATGCATGCTTATACTTTTCAGAGGTCCGATATTGTTCTATGTACAATCCTTGTTTTATTGATTGCATGTAATATTCAAATTTTCTGAGATTGTGGATTTGGGGTTTTCATGAACTGTAAGCCAAATTCATCACAATTATGACAAATCACGGCTTGAACTATCTTGCTTTGCATGTAATGAGTCTATCTCATATATTAGTTTCACCTTTTAAGTTGTATTAGTGAAATAAATGAACTTTTGCACGATATTCTAATTTTTCGAGTATCACCTGTAAGCTAGGCACGGCTCCTTCTACATTGTTGAGTGGAATGGGTGCCAGCCTCCCAGCCTAGGTTTACAGTTAACCAGATTAACTCTTCTACTTCTGCCATTGAGGGTTTCAGCGGCTGGACACTTAAGCTTGCTTTAAAGCACTACCCTCTCTGCGCATAAGCAAACGCAATATTTTTAAATCTAAAAAATGTACCATTCGTTTTACCTGAGGTTCGTGCGCACTTTTATTGGCACTTCTTCACTAAGCACTAACGCGCTTTTCCACAGAGCACCAAAGTACAATGGGACTTACTTATCCACTGACCACCAATATAAAGGGTCACTAACCACCATTGTAAGGTGACACCTCTCCACTGAGCACCAATAAAAGGAGTGCTACTCCACTGACCAGCAATGTAAGGGCTCACTACATAACCACACTGCACACCCCAGACATACACCTAATTGCTGAAGGCTGTAGGCTCTGCTGTGCATTCCATACAAAGTAGTCATTGTTTCAACAGTTGCTGGATATCAATTACTGGTAATCCTACAAATATTTAAATTAAGTTCTCCTCTATGGCAGGTTTAGATAAAGTAATAAATCTAAAGCCTTGTACACACGGGCCAAATATCAGGTGGCATCGGCTGGTTCAATAGAAACCGGCCAACATTCAGCCTGTGTGTGTGGCAGCCGGTCCGTCAGAAGCCGGTCGAACGGGCATGGCAGAAAAAGGTCTGCCGATCGGCATCCGATCAGCGCTTTCAGCCAATGGCTAAGAGAGCTGACCAGGGTGTTCTGGCGGGGGGCCGTCCCGCTGTCAGAACACAGTGGCTCAGCGGGGGGAGATCACTGTGCTAACATTGCATACTTAATACATTATGTTAGTACACTGCTTTTCCTGAGCTCTTGGGTTTTTTCTTTGTTCAGCCCGCTGGGTTGAATGAAAAAAAAACTGTTAGTTTGTACCAGGCTTACATCTTTGTTCTTTGCAGAAAAACATGTACAATTGAAAATTGTAAGTCTTTTGTCCTAAGGTTTATGGGTGTCTGAGCGAGACTTCTGGCACAATAAATAAGGATCATTTTGTAGGTACAAGGACTTTGACATACAAGGGCAGCATATACAATGATTATGCTTAGGTTTTATTTAAAGTATATGTAAATCCTTACAGTAAACGTTTATTATTTGCTCCCTTTTGATCTGTTAAAGTCCTTTCCAGATAATCTTCAATATCTTTTTTATTAGAGCAACAAACATGGTGATCCTGCCAGAAATCCAGGGCTGTCCCATGTGTGTGTTGTGTTTTATCTGAAGTACTGCTATTAGCCTTGCCCGGTCGTAGCTCTCTGAACCACAGTGCATCACTTCCTTTTGTTATAGGGGTAAGGAGAAATGGAGATTTCCTGTGGTTCTAAATTATATATAAACCCTCAACTTGTAAAACAACCCATTCAGTTTAAAATAGAAATTAAAGGCAAAACATTTGTGTGTAGATATTTAAAAAAAAAATTATAAATACAATTTTTCCCTTTTTTATAAGTGATCACATACCCTCTGTTCTTAGCGTACGTTACTTTGCTCAGGCAGGAGAAACAGCAGCACACTGATCTTCCCAGTAAATTGCTGTGCAAAAGGGGGGGGGGTGGTCATGTCAGCAGAAGTCTGTTCATTGACGGAGAGCAGGCTGAGTTCCCAGCACAACCAGAGAACTAACCACACTGTACTCTTATGCCTAGTGTGGTCAGTTTTTAATAGGAAGGCAGATGGACTAGCAGGAACATCAGGGATTTCACACAAAGTAAGCAATACAAACAGAACAGGATACTTTTTTCATACATGATACACAAGCACATATCAAGAATATGAAATGTTGAATTTAAATATTCATTACAGGGCCGCTGATAAGGCAGTGCAGCTGGCCCTGTTGTACCAGGCCCAAGCCCCATAAGCTCAACAGGGGGGCCTAGGCAGCTTTACAGTTAATTTCTAGCTAAAAAAAATAGGACTTTATAACCCACAGCCCCACACCCACTGGATTACTAGGGGGTATAGTAATTTCCTGGGCTCCCTCAGGTCAACAGTGGGGCCCAGGAGGTGAGAGCAGAGGAGAGATTTTCTCTCAATTTTCAGGTGCTGCACCGCATGCTGATTGGCACCAGTGCGCCTACACAGGTTATAGTTCCGGCCACCCACTGTATGCCTTCCCTGGCAGATGGGTTTTATTTTGGAGCTGCTCCCCTCCCTCAGTAAGTGCCAGTGCTGTAGCCTGAGGGAGAGGCCAATCACTGAAGTGGCTGTGAGCGCAGCAGGAGTACTTGGCAGCGGTACACAGGAAAGCAGCCCCCTGCAGATACAGTGACATGTCACACAGGCTACCATGGAAGTGCAGTTCCCATAATCCCTGTTGTGTGCTTATGATCATCATCATTATGTTGATCACAGCACAGCAGGTGCTCTATGGCTCTCTCAGTGTCACATGGCTGTTGGATGCTGACGCTGTAACACCCAATACAGCTATAAGTTAACAAAGTCAGTACCCTGTCAGGCAGTGTTAGTTTTTTCAACAAAAACATTTTCGTCAAAGGTTTCGTCAGCAAGATGAGGGGAAAAAAAAGATTTTGTCAGCGGCATTTTTACAGTGATGAAAACAAAACAGAAAGGACTGCACATTTTTGTCCACTGACGAAAACTATGATGAAAATCAGATCTGTTTTCGCTAACGAACAAAAACGGAATGAAAATGTGAGGCAGGGATGTTTACCCTCGTGAACTAACTTCCGTTTTTCACAGGAGCTCCGCATGCTTCCGCAATTCACTCCCAGCAAGCAAGCGCACTGTGACGAGATGACTGCCAGAGACCTGAGAGTGAGAGTGACAGCAGCACTGTGCATTACAGGCCAGCCAGGCCTCCCGCGTCTCGTCTCCTGACGAGACGACTGCACCGCCAGGCAGCCAGAGCAGAACAGACTGTGAGTGTACAGTACTAACAGCTGTGGTACATTACAATTACAGCAGGCCTGAGGCCTCCCCTCATGTAAGAAAAAAACAGGGAGGGGGAGGTGCCGATCTGAGTGTAGTATTAAAATTATGACTTTAATAGGATAAGATTAAAAACACTTTACAAGATGATGGAAGATGTATGCTCGTCAAAGTAAAGTGCAGTCCTGGCATTCCACATGGCTCTGTGGGTCCCACCACTGTTCCAGATAGCTGGAAAGGATTGAGCAGTAGGCTGGAATGGATCACAGCGTTTCATCAGGAGCAAGGAACCAGGAAGCTCCACACTGACCAACATGGGCCGTGGAACAGGAAGTGATGTCACTGGCATCTGATTGGACCAAGGCAGGGCTGGAATCTTGTCAATCAGGGCTGCAGTGGTGAAAGGCTATACGCTCTGAGCTGGCTGCTCCTTCTATTGGCCTCCTCAGACTGTCCTGCAGCATTACAGGCATCCTCAGACCGTCCAGGGCAGCTAAATCTGTATCTGTGAGTTTGTTCAAACCTTAATACCATAAATAATAACAAAGTATTTGATTTTTTTATTCCACGAGTATATTATGAGTTTGGAAATTCTAGAGAAACGCTTAAATAATGCATTACAATTTAACTAAACACATTCGATTTTAGTTGACTAAAATGATTTTATTTGGCTTAAATGTACTGGAGATTTTAGTCGACTAAAATATGATGACTAAAATGGAACTAAAATGGCATTTTAGTCAACGACTAAAACTAAATCGAAATTTGCTGCCAAAATTAACACTGCTGGGACTAAATGGGACTAAAACTAAAATGGCATTTTAGTCAAAGACTATGAATAAAACGAAAACACTTGCAGAAGACTAAAATGGGACTAAAACTAAAATGCCATTTTAGTCCTAATGCCCCATACACACGATCGTTTTTCATGCCGTTAAAAATGCCATTTTAAAAAATGGCCATTAAAAATGATCGTGTGTAGGCTCCAGAGCATTTTTAACGACGTGAAAAACGGCCATTAAAAATTCCGGACATGCTCTCTTTTTTCACGTCATTTTTCATGTCGTTTTTTTTAACGACGTGAAAAACGATAGTGTGTATGCTTTAACGACGTGAAAAAAAATGCGCATGCTCAGAATCAAGTATGAGACGGGAGCGCTCGTTCTGGTAAAACTAGCGTTCGTAATGGAGATAGCACATTCGTCATGCTGTAACGGACTGAAAAGCACTAGACTGAAAAGAGCGAATCGTCTCTCAACAAACTTTACTAACATGAAGGGTGGCGCCATTCGAATGGAACTTCCCCTTTATAGTGCCGTCGTACGTGGTGTACGTCACTGCGCTTTTCTTGAACATTTTTTAAAATGATGGTGTGTACGCAAGACAGGCTTGAGAGGAAACAAGAAAAAAAATGACGAGAAAAACGTCAGTTTTAAAAATGACATTAAAAATGATCGTGTGTATGGGGCATTAGACTAAAACAAAATCGAAATTTGCTGCCAAAATTAACACTGCTGTCAGATAGGTCCCATGATTTCTAACAGTGGTCCTGATTCTTTAGCATGTTTCTTGTTCTAGGGTGATAATACCTTTCCTCCCTAAATATTTCACACTGAATTGGTATTGTCCCCCTAATGCCACGTACACACAGTCGGAATTTCCGATGGAAAAAGTCCGATGGGAGCTTTTGGTCGGATATTCCGACCGTGTGTATGCTCCATCTGACTTTTTCCGTCGGAATTTCCGACAGACTTAGATAGAGAGCAGGTTCTCTATTTTTCCGTCGGAAATTCCGACTGAGGTTTTTCCGGTGGCAAGTCCAGCCGTGTGTACGCGGCATTAGAGAGGAAGTGTATTACTAGTAGTATTAGTAGGCGTAAATAAAATAAAAAAAGCCACTACCTCTAAGTTCTGCTAGGCTGTAATATATTACATTTTGCTCATTGATTTCAATATGCATTAAGCATTCCCTTAAGGCCATGTCCACTTTTCAGCATGATATGGCCATAAACACTGTCCATCTTGGCCCACTGGAAGCTGCTGATTTTTTCTCTTGAGTGTTCATAAGGATGCATCGGATCTTTAAATTTCTAGTAATGACCATGGAGAGAAGGGAATAAAACAAAAGGTATCTCATGCAATCCAAAATGTAAGAATGCTCATAAAATTTCTAAGGAAAATGTAGTTATCAGCAAATAATAAGCTGGCACATAGACAAAATGTGGTTGACTCTGCTTCCTACACTGTACAATAATACATCCTGGCATTGCAGTTTGCAACCTGTGATCTGCTTGTGTGTATTTTTTTAGTCACATCAACTTTTACCATGTTTTACAGCCAAGTTTAGACCATTAAAAATGCCTTTATACTATGTGAAAACCTTGTAAATATAAATAATAAAACACCTAAAACATTTAAAAAAAGGTTGTAGTGGAGAGTACCTTGAATGGAATTTATCTGCAGTTTTGAACATGTATCAAATTTTTTAACAAAAATGATTAAATATTCTAACACGCTTCAGACAGAGATGAAAACATTTCATATAAAGGTATTAATCAATGATCAGTAAACATAAGTCAGCATGTCTCTAGAGGTTACTATAGTTCTACAAATAATATCTGGAATACATTTGTGTATCTCACGCTTCCAAACTGATAAGAAACAGATTGTATTTAGGAAAAGCTAAATTCATAGCACATACAACAATGAAATATGTGTATATACTAGTACTTTTAAATATGATTCACACCTTGCCTAAATACTTAAAGTGGTTCTAAAGGCAGAAGGTTTTTTACCTTATTGCATTCTTTGCATTGAGATAAAAAAAACTTCTGTGTACAGCAGCCACCCAAGCCCCGCCCCCTTCTAATACTTATCTAAGCCCCATCGCTATCCATCGATGTGCTCTCCGGGGACTCTCCCTCCTCATTGGCTGAGACAGCAGCAGGTGCCATTGGCTCCCCCTGCTGTCCATCACAGCCAGTGAGCCAATGAGGAGAGAGAGAGAGGACAGGGCCGAGCTGCGGCTCTTTGTATGAATGGACACACAGAGCAGGAGCTCAGGATCAAGCCTGCTCGGGTGCCCACATAGTAAGCTGCCTGCTCTGGAGGCACTCGGCAAAAGGGAGGGGCCAGGAGCGCTAGCGGGGGGACCCAAGAAGAGGAGGATCGGGGCTGCTCTGTGCAAAACCACTGCACAGAACATGTAAGTATAAAATGTTTGTTATTTTATTTTTAAAAAAAACAAGCCTTTAATATCATTTTACAGAGTCATAAATGACCTAAGAAATATGGCAGACAGTTTCTCATGATTAGTTATACAAGTAAAGAGGAACTGTATAAAAGTAAAGAGGAACTGTATTTCAGGCAAGCATAGGGCAAAGAATTGGTATGGTATGTCCTGTGGTCTCCCCCAACTTTATCTTTTCTCTATGACTGACTTAACATTCTGTGTACTCCACCGTGTCACTGTGTGGAGGAGGCCACCTTGGTAGAGCCAGAGCTTTACTTTCTTATTAGAGGGAGAAAAATTGCGCTAATAATAGTCCAAAATAAATAAATACAATTCGTATTGAGGTGGAGTCCCAAAAATTATGCGTAAATAGAACTAATGTAGTATGTCACTAATGTTGGTTATAGAAGTTGGATTAGAACCTGATGAAAGGCATGCTTACCAGATGGCACGCCACTAAAGCAGGTGGCTATAACCCAGCCCGGGCCTTTGGTTAGTGAGATACCACTAACTAATCCAATGGTGTTAATCTCTCCAGATGGGTAGGAAGTAAACTCCACACACATTGATCAGTAATTGACCCAAAAGAGAAAAGAATACACCATAGCGCAATCCTGTCACAACTATTAACCTTATATAGGACTACTACACTTATGTAGCGGGGTCTTCAAAGTTAGTGGGATACACCTGGGGGTAGAGAGACCCAGGTGTGTAATTATGTCAGGGATTAGACCCCTTTTTCTTATTTGTGGAGGATTGGGTGGTGTAATATTCTCTTTGACCAGTGGGTGTCAGTGTACCTACTGGCTCGAGGTAGAATCACTACCACAGTGCTACCCTTCTTTGTCCCTTCCTGGAGATGGTACGGCTGGGGCGGGGAACCCGCCGTGGTGTCGATGGCAGGAGATAAAAGGGGGAGACGCCCTCACCACGAGGTTCTTTTTTGGGAGAGATCATCTCTTCACGCACCCAGGCACCTTAGGCCTGGGTGCGGGCGGTTCAAGGTTCCGGCCTAGGCGCCCAAGGCCTGGCCGGAACGAAGATGGAGTCCATCCCGGGCACCTTCAGCCCGGGGTGAGGTACTATTAAGGAGGCCTGGGACCCGGTGACTCCGACTGGGTCCCGCGAGGGTGAAGTTGCTCCAGGGCGCCCCTTGCGAGGGGACCCGCATCTGAGGTGAGGAGGCTGGGGGGGGTCACCCGTCCGAAGACCCGGTGTAGCGTCAACCCGGTGACGGATGGGCCTTCAGTAACTCCCTCGGAGGACATCTTCCCCTGATATGGGCTACAGCGCAGCGGAGGAGCTTTCATCAAGATTCCTGCAACCCCTGGTAATAGCACAGGGAGTGTAGGGACTAGGAACCTGTACAGTGCCTCGACCTGCTTCCCCATCGTATCATGCCGTTGCATTTGACTGTATGTGGAGATACGCAATAAACCTGAGTTTGGACTTTGATGGGTGTATGGACTCTGTTGATGGGAACAAAGAGAGATTCCGGCACGGAAGGACTGACCCTCATAACCAGCACACATTTGGCCCGCGGAAAAAGATTGATACTGGCCTTCACCTCTCCCACATGCACGGGGAGGACATGGGCCGTAGCGCACCTCACTCTGTCGCTCGACATACCCCTAGCTAAAGAGGTCGGGGTGAGGCCGCTACACGTGGGGGCTCGTCCGGGATGAAATGTGTGTTGACCCTGAGGTTTGGAACGGCTGTGTTTGAACTTTGCTGCCCGGAGGAGGTCCGAGCAGGTCGGCCATGTGATTGGCCAAAGTGCATCCCTGTGCTCGAAGTCGTGGAAATTTCCCTGAAAAACCGGGAGAAGCCCATGCAGAAAGAGCGGGAAGAGGGAGGAGTCCAGCCGTGTGACGAACTACATGTGGGGACTTTTGCTGCACTGCGCCACGAGGCACCCCATGACTGCGCAATTCGTGGGAGGAGACTGAAGGAAGCCCGCGAAAACGTGCAAGTCGTGGGAAGAGTCTGGCCACGTGTGGAGATACACGTGGAGACTCCGGCGCGAGGTCAGCGCGTGATGGAGCAGCAAGTGGTCGGAGTGAACTCAGGCTCCCCGTGGATGCCGGTACCTTATCCTTTCAAGATGACTGCATTTGCTGCACCCATTACAGACACGGGGATAAGGCTCAGGCCCCGAGGACAGTTGGCTCTGTATTCATGCAGAGACACGGAGGCCCTCGGTGTGATCTGTCCCGGATGCTCGGGACTGGTGGTCCAACTAAAGCCATTCGGGCGATGCGAAGCATGCAAGGAGTTTCTTTTTGAGGTTGAACCACACACGGAAAGGCCCCGGGCCCTACGCCTCAACTGCATCACAGGAACCGCCACTCCGGAGGGAGAGATCAAAGCCTTTGCGGAGTTTCCCGTGCGCGCTGACCAGGGCGAAGTGACTGCCCAACCAGAGACTGAGAGAGAAAAATCCGAGGACACTGCTTCGGTCACTACAGACTCCCTGCTCCCACCTCCGAAGAGGAAAGTCTGCCTGGTACAGGCATCCTATGATCGTGGTCGAGTTTCACCCCGCCGCTTGCCTGGCCTGGATGGCGCCGGTAGAGAAGAGAGTCCCGGACATCCCAGTTCTTCAGAAGGTCCAGGTGAGCCAGGGGCTGGGACTGTGGTGTTGGTTGGAGGTGTCGGGGGTCCACAGTCGGTGGAGCCCGCAAGGGAGGGTAGCCTTCCGTCTACTAGAGACTACCTTCCCGCTGAGATGTATGACACCTCCGACTTAGAGTCATTGTCAGACTGTGGGGATGACAGAGAGATAGACGAACTGTTTCACCGGAAGGGCTGGGACAGATGCCCACTACCTGTGCTGAGTAAACCGCAGGATTCCCCCATGTTCATAGAAGACAGTACGCTCCGGGTGAAGGCCCCGGAGTTCCCGAGGAAATCTAGTCCTCCGACCAACTTCCCGCATTCAACTACATCACCCGCTCTGATGTTGGGGATGCAGCGTGCTTCGTTGTGGGCACCAAAGACAAAGAAACCCGAGATGGTGAAGGTACCTCCGCACCCGGAGGCCATTGTACAGCCAGGAGAAGGTGAGCGAGATGTGATGCCACCTCTAGCCAGGTTGCAGAGACTTTTCTCCCAGAGAGTCGCCCGTGAATATGGGTGGGAGTACCCCTACTTACCTCGGGACTTATTGTATGAAGTCGAGGTCCTGCGACCAAGGTGGTATGACGAGTTTGTATGGGAAAAACTTAAAGTACCCCATGCCAGGCGATACCTGTCATGTTCGCCGCCTGTGTCTAAAAAGTTCAAGGACTGCAGAGCTGATTGGAGACTTGGGCACCATATTCATGCCGATAAGGTGCTCATCTGCCGGAAAGAAGGAGAGGATGTCGAGTATTCGGTGGAAGTGTTTGACGGGCACCTGAAGCCCCTGTTTCTGCCGGATCCAAGGTTCTATTTATAGGAGAAGTGAGCTCCTATCTTGTTGCTGTATAAACTTTCTGGAAGAGACATTCCCAGACACCTAGAACTGTGCCCTACTTTTTTTTTGATTTGGGCTTTTCTTTTACTCACTGGAGATTTGGGAGCTGTTGTTTTTTTCTCCCTTTTCTTCATGTGCCAAAGGCAGAGACTTTTTGGGGTAGAGTTAGAGTAGGAAAGCAGGAAGAATGAAGATCTCACCAAGTGTCATTACCGCAGCGCTGTCACCAGGTGGCAGTGTTGTGCAACGAATGTTTGAAAATGTTACACATGCATTACTTACTTATTGGAGTGAGTGGGTCTCTCGGCTGACGGACTCACTCATGCCAAGTTAACACAGAGTGTTAGGATGTGTTTTTTTTTGTTTGTTTCCCTTCTGCAGGAGATTCGTCGGTCAAGACTACTGAGTATGGGGTGGTTCTTAGACAGTGACGGGAGGGATTGTATATGTGTACATGACAGATGTTTTATACAAAAGTTTTAATGTTTTATAGTTCCTTTTTCTGTTGAGCAGGTCTTGGCACATACAGTATCCAAAATTTGAGGGATAGCCTCTGGGGCCCACTTCATGTCACCACTCCTTGGGAGACATGGGTGTGCACCTGACGCTGGGGACCAGCGTCAAATCACCAGGGGGAGTGTGTAGCGGGGTCTTCAAAGTTAGTGGGATACACCTGGGGGTAGAGAGACCCAGGTGTGTAATTATGTCAGGGATTAGACCCCTTTTTCTTATTCGTGGAGGATTGGGTGGTGTAATATTCTCTTTGACCAGTGGGTGTCAGTGTACCTACTGGCTCGAGGTAGAATCACTACCACAGTGCTACCCTTCTTTGTCCCTTCCTGGAGATGGTACGGCTGGGGCGGGGAACCCGCCGTGGTGTCGATGGCAGGAGATAAAAGGGGGAGACGCCCTCACCACGAGGTTCTTTTTTGGGAGAGATCATCTCTTCACGCACCCAGGCACCTTAGGCCTGGGTGCGGGCGGTTCAAGGTTCCGGCCTAGGCGCCCAAGGCCTGGCCGGAACGAAGATGGAGTCCATCCCGGGCACCTTCAGCCCGGGGTGAGGTACTATTAAGGAGGCCTGGGACCCGGTGACTCCGACTGGGTCCCGCGAGGGTGAAGTTGCTCCAGGGCGCCCCTTGCGAGGGGACCCGCATCTGAGGTGAGGAGGCTGGGGGGGGTCACCCGTCCGAAGACCCGGTGTAGCGTCAACCCGGTGACGAATGGGCCTTCAGTAACTCCCTCGGAGGACATCTTCCCCTGATATGGGCTACAGCGGAGGAGCTTTCATCAAGATTCCTGCAACCCCTGGTAATAGCACAGGGAGTGTAGGGACTAGGAACCTGTACAGTGCCTCGACCTGCTTCCCCATCGTATCATGCCGTTGCATTTGACTGTATGTGGAGATACGCAATAAACCTGAGTTTGGACTTTGATGGGTGTATGGACTCTGTTGATGGGAACAAAGAGAGATTCCGGCACGGAAGGACTGACCCTCATAACCAGCACACATTTGGCCCGCGGAAAAAGATTGATACTGGCCTTCACCTCTCCCACATGCACGGGGAGGACATGGGCCGTAGCGCACCTCACTCTGTCGCTCGACATACCCCTAGCTAAAGAGGTCGGGGTGAGGCCGCTACACTTACAATGTGCAATGATTGGTATACATCAAATACACCCAGTGATCATGTCTCACACAAGTGAATCACCACCGTATAACCACCACCGCATGAAAGGCCTCCTTACCAAACGGCAGATATTGAATGCAAATGATCCTGGTAATTGATCACCAAAGATACCCAGTATTCCACCGCAGTGTGCACCACCACCGAAAAAGATGCCTCCTTACCAGACAGCAAGCATTGAAGGCAAAACAGACGTTGGTAGGTAACTTGATCCGTGTGCTCCGTAGATGTCGTGGCAATGTATATTTAACTCGAAAAAAGATAATAGACCATAGTGCAGTACCACACAGATATATTTAATAAAATAAACGGTTGGCCTTTGGCTTCTGATGACGCCCAGTGGGAGGGGTGAAATGCATTAAGCTATCTGTGAAGGCTGTGTGGACGCCAAGGCGGGAATCTCTGCATGATTTTATCTTTTTTGATCTTTGACTGTGACTAAATGCGTCTGAGGAGGTACGTGCTGACGTCACCACGCCATCTCGTCGAGGACGGGAGCTTTGCACTGCAGCCGGCCGGCTGGATACTACATGGGATCTTTTATCGTTCTTTTATCGTTCTTTCTGTAAGTGTAACCATTTATTTTATTAAATCTATCTGTATGGTACTACACTATGGTCTATTATCTTTTTTGTCTTTGGTGATTAATTACCAGGATCATTTGCATTCAATATCTGCCGTTTGGTAAGGAGGCCTTTCATGCGGTGGTGGTCATACGGTGGTGATTCACTTATGTGAGACATGATCACTGGGTGTATTTGATGTATACCAATCATTGCACATTGTAAGTGTAGTAGTCCTATATAAGGTTAATAGTTGTGACAGGATTACGCTATGGTGTATTCTTTTCTCTTTTGGGTCAATTACTGATCAACCTGTGTGGAGTTTACTTCCTACCCATCTGGAGAGATTAACACCATTGGATTAGTTAATGGTATCTCACTAACCAAAGGCCCAGGCTGCTTTAGTGGCGTGCCATCTGGTAAGCATGCCTTTCATCAGGTTCTAATCCAACTTCTATAACCAACATTAGTGACATACTGCATTAGTTCTATCTACGCATATGTTTTGTGACTCCACCTCAATACCAATTTTTTGTTTTTTTATCTTGGACTATTATTAGCGCAATTTTTCTCCCTCTAATTTTGTTTGTGTTATATCCCATATTATTGCTGCTTTTGGACTGGTTCATCCATTAGACGTTCATATTTTTTATTTTTATCAAGCGCAGTTTTTTTACCCTTTTTTACTTTCTTATGTCAGAACCTCCAGCAAGGAAAAAGTGAGCAGTACATAAGTAATATGTAATCCCACTCCAAATCTTCTGAGATTATCAGTCAGAGGCTGCAGTGTTTTTACAGATAGACAGCTGTGGGTGTATGCTGTAGGTACAGAAGTGCTTAGACACCCTCACTTATCGGGATGTTCACTGCTATTTTTTTGTAATTCCCCACAAATGGTAAATTTTTCATGGTACTGCTGAGGCTCAATCAACACTAGATTCTAGATTCTCCCTACAACAAGACAAATCTTCACTTTAGGTCTAAAATTTCCAAAGAATTAGGTATTCGCTTATCTTTTATTACTCTCACATATGCCCCACATTTCACCAATGGACCGCAATTTTGGTAAATGTACAAGTACAAGCAAGCAGCACTCTGATGCTATATTTTGTGAGCATTTGAATTTACAAAGGAAGGTGATACTAAAGCCTAGTACACACAATCAGTTTTTTTTTTCGTTCAACCCAGCGGGCTGAACGAAAAAAAAAAAAAACTCAAGTTCGGGCGGTTTCTGTCCTACCGACTGTCGTACACATGGGAGGAAGGTCCATCCAGCCCGTGTGCACGGGGCTTAAGGCTATGAAACATTTGTAGGCAATTCCTTAACTTTTTAAGAGATTAAATAAATTTATTTTTATCAACCCTTTTGACTGGAATAAAACTGGTGTTTGGTGTGGTAGAGATAGAAGGCCATAAACGTGAATGAAACATAAAAAAAGCCTTGAAAATATGCATTTAGGTAAGTGTATAAGTGTATTTATGGTTGAATGGATATGCGTAAATTGTTAAGATTAAATAGTCAAGGAAGTGGCAGGGTACTAAAAAAAGTTAGCATGACACACTGACATTTGTGGCAATGTTCAAACCGTCTTAATGTCTGGACTATTTCCAAGTGACCCCAGCATTAGACCCTTAGAAATCGTAGTCATTAAACATCTTTTTGTTTATTTTTGTAGGTAAAACAAGTTTTCCTGGCTTTGTTACATATATGTATGTGCTTGCACACACAAATAATCTATATAACGAGACCCAGGTGTGTCGCGAAAAAATTGCAATGGTTTTAATAAAAGAAAAATTATTGTATTCAATTTAAAATGCAATTTAATTTTAGACTTCCCGCTGCTGTCTTTCATTCCAAATTTTGTAAAAGTAATGGATAAAATGTATGATAAAAATAAAAGGTAAAATTGGCATAATTCAAATGGCACATTGCATCATATCTGTTTTATTTACAATTATATCTACTATGGGGTTGGCAGTTTTTTTTTTTTTTATTACGTGCACAATAAACATACTTATGTCTTAATGCATGCAAAAGTGGAAACATTTGCATTGTCCAAGGACAACCTATCAAACTTTTGTTCTTCAATAGTTTTTTTCAATGCAGATTTGAATTTGGTTGCTGTGAAATAATGGAAAAAGGATGCAGATTCTGCAAAATCTGGCCCTAAACAAACTGGAAGGTAGGTGGGCATAAATGGACACAATTCCATTTACATCCACCTGTCCAAAGGGCTGCATGGAGCTTCCAACTGTTCTGTCTGAAAAAAAGTGAGAGGTGATCCTGATTGGGATTCCCATGTGAAAGAGCACTATGAAGGAGCAGGCGATTTACTCCCACTGTCCCATGTGACAGCCCTACGTGTCTCCTCATTGTACTGTTACATAGGACTGGGGAAGAAGGCCATGGCCTTGTATAAGCTCCAACAAGTTGGTTTGAAGCTTATACATAATTCACTTGCCAGGCAACAAACATAGCTGCAATTCAGTTTAAATGTAAGAGTGGCAGAAGGGATTTAAGCATGTTATATTGGCCATTTGAATCCTCGTGTATGAACTGTTGGGACATTTAACACAGACTTCAAATAGAACAGTAAATGCCCTGTGTAAGCTCCAAACAGATATGTTAAAGAATAGACAGGGCATTATTTACCCCCTTCTGATGGCTGAATGGAGCCACAGTGAAGAAAGGTTTGTGCATGTTCCTGGGGAGGAGGATGGTAAGATTACGTGAATCTTTTATTTTGCTCTGCATGGGCAAAGCAAAGGTTTTCTTAAACTGTTTAACAAAAAACAAAATATGCCTGCATGAACTCTCATGCTGCGTACACACGATCGGAATTTCCTACAACAAATGTTCGATGTGAGCTTTTGGTCGAAAATTCTGACCGTGTGTAGGCCCCATCGGACATTTTCTGTCGGAATTTCCGACAACTAAAATTTGAGAGCTGGTTCTCAAATTTCCGACAACAAAATCTGTTCTAGTAAATTCCGAGCGTGCGTAGACAATTCCGACGCACAAAATTCCACGCATACTCTGAATCAAGTACGAGACGGAAGCACTCGGTCTGGTAAAACTAGCATTCTTAATGGAGATAGCACATTCGTCACGCTGCAAACACATAACGGACTGAAAAGCACGAGGCTGAAAAGCGCAAATCGTCTCTCACCAAACTTCTACTAACACGAGATTAGCAGAAGGAGCCCAAAGGGTGCCGCACTTGGTATTGAACTTCCCTGTTATTGTGCCGTCGTACGTGCTGTACGTGACAGCGTTTTTGATGTTCGCAATTTCCGACAACATTTGTGCGACCGTGTGTATGCAAGACAAGTTTGAGCCAACATCCGTCGGAAAAATATCAACGGTTTTGATCGTGTGTACGCGGCATAAGCCTTACTTTATGTGTGCAAAAAATTACATATATTCTACACTACATTGGAGGTTTGATTTTTTTTAATCAAGTCATGATACAGTGAGGACAAGGGTAGGCTTAAATTGGAAGTAGTACATTCACAGCAGAACTCCAGCATACAATTAAAATGTAGCCCGACATTTCATACATTCCTGGAAGTCAAGTTTCCAAAAAATAGCCTAGGATACTGTGTAGGGGCTGTGCAGTGAACCTGACATTAAACAAATGCTGTAGGACCAGGACCTCAAGCAGTGCCTTATTCGGTCACGTGGGAGGTAGTAGCCAGAGTGACGTGTTGGCAGTGCAGTATGCTTGCTTGCCACCCCCTTTATTAGTACAGATGAGCTGAATGCTGACACTGACCTGCTGGCATGATAGTAGTCTTCTGGCTTTAAAGTCTTGCATTGCATGCTATTGTTGAGTCTATGGCCTACAAAGATTTTTTTCTGTCTCCGATTCCCCCAGTTCAGTACTAATGAGTAGGCTTGCTTGCATATTTTTAGCTCCCGAGTGTGAAACTTAAAATTTTTCAGTCTAGTACCTTATTTGCCATGTTGCTGCCCACCCCTAGATTTTTTCAAGGTTTTCTTGTAAAGATTATATAACCTGCTGTATCAATTATAAGTAAGATTAAAAAAAAGGTTTGAAACTAGGATCAAGCCCTGGAGCACTCTGCTGACTACCTTAGACCATTTTCAATTTGAACCATTTATCACTACCCTGTGGACGCATTCCTGTAACCAGAATTCTGTCCATGTACATACAATTCATTCCATGTCCAGTAGGCCTTAATTTGTAAATGAAGCGTTTGTGGGGAATATACTACATCCTCAGACCTCCCTTTATTTAAATTACTACTCACTTCCTCATAGAATAATAGGTCTGAATAGAATGGACATTTAAAAATCCATGCTGGTTGTTACCTACAATAAGCAAACAAATATTTTTCCAGCACATTTGCCAGCTAGCCAGCAAAAAAAAAAAAGGGGTTTTGTTTGTTCTGTGCAAAGCCCTTCCATGTGCATCATATTCTAAAAGCTAGTTATAACTGGATGCATTGAGCTGCTCTTATGCTTTGCTGTGATTCTGATGTGTCTCTGTCCCTTTAAGGAGGAATGTGATGTGCCCAGGTATTACCTGCCCTTATTTTATCAATTGCTATATATGCTGCAATATGCAGGCTCTCATAGACTAAAGCTAGGACCACAGTATAAAGACAGGCCTTGACGAGGCTGTGCGTCTTCCACATACCATATTTATCGGCGTATAACACGCACAGGCGTATAACACGCACCTTCAATTTAAGAGGGACGATTCAGGAAAAAAATATATTTTTAAATAAACCACTTTGAAACCAGGTGTCGGACAGCCCCCACAACCCAAGGTCTAATTTCCCTATTATACTCTTCCATCCAAAGTAATCTGAATTTGCATACTCCATCATACTGCACCAACTGGGAGAGGGACTTTAGCACCACGCAAATCCCAGAGACTTGGAATAAAATCTGGTAGGCACTATTCCGCTCTTCCCGTAACATCATAACTCTAGAAAACTCTTTCAAAGTACTGTCCTGGTGGTACTTTACTCTGGCTAGAATTGCTAAATGTCGGGAATGCTCAGACCTAGGTGATATGAAGCATATATGGTGGACATGCCCAAAGGTCAAACAATTGGGGATAAGGGTCGACAACATGGTCAATTTGGTACTACACTAAAATGTCCAAAAAGATCCTTGGAAAGCACTTATACACAAACTGGTAGAAGGCACTGCCAAACGTGAACGCGCTCTTGTGACCCATATATTTTCACCCGCGAAACTTATTCGAAGTGAAAAATCAAGTACACGTTACCATAGAGAATGAGAAATTGAAAGTGATCTTAACTGATACCCATGATACATTTCTACTTACCTGGCAGCCCTGGTTAGAATACTTTCCATCAGCACAACCTCCTATGTGCTTCCTGGAACTGTAATCTGTAACGGTGCGCTAATATTTTTGTAGTGAGCCTCTGGGACAGGGATGGCCTCCCTCTTTCCGTTCCCCATTGCCCATTTTTTTTTCGGGCTGCTGGTTTTGTTTTGGGTCATGCAAACTACCTTCAAGGCTTCCGTTGTCAGGGTATAGAAAGTCTTTTTGAAAAGCCGATGTCCACACAGACGTAAAACCCAAACAGTCAGGCTTTATTTACTTTGCTGAGGGAACTTGAGAGGAAAGCAGGACTAAAATCACAACGTCGCCACTCAAGCCTGAGTGAGTATTGCTCACCCATATAGTCCCGTTCACTGGTCCTAGCAGCCGGGATGATGCACGGATCAACTTTATCTAAGAATTTAGGGATGCGATCAGGAATCCTCTGCCACAGGATTATCAAAGTCCCGAACCTCCCAGCCTAGCAATAGAGAGAACCTTTATGCCAGATCGGCATATTGCAAGGCTTGTAGTAATGGATCCCTTCTTAGGTGAGTCTCCAGGCCTCCTCCCGAGACAACAGTACCGTCGCCAGTCTCCTCTGGGGCAGATCCTCCCCGGGCCTCCTTTCCTAAGAGTGGGCTTCCCGCAAGTGGGCAGCTTGGGATCCCATCCAAAGGCATAGGCCCCAGCCAGCAGAGCTGGGCCTACCAGGCAGCGATGTGCCCCCCCATGCCATGTGGGCCACGAGGCGCTCATACAGGAATGAACCCACGATGGGCCCCCAGGAACGAACCCAAAATAATGGCGTCTGCCCCTTATGTACCGTCTCCTAGCATGAACAGCGGGCCAACCACGTCCACAGCACGGCTGCCGAGAGAAGACACCCAAGGTGTTGTGATACCCCAGTAGTTCAACCTGGGCCAGTGGTGACAGTGCCACCTACAGGCGAATAGGGAACATTACTGCCAGGCAGTATCACACCCAGAGCAGAAGCGAATTTAGAACAATCAATTGGTCTGAACCCAACTACTAGCTCAAACTACCCTTAAATTTATGCATAGTGTCCCAAATATTTGGGAGGGGCGCTACACTCCTCTATCTCTTATTTCTGACCCTCCTCCTCACTACCTATCACAGTTTTGAAGGCCATAAAATGCCAAAATAGCACAAAACCCCCCCAAATGACCCAATTTTGGAAAGTAGACACCCCAAGCTGTTTGCTGAGAGGCATGGTGAGTATTTTACAGCTCTCATTTGTTTTGTTTTTTATTTTCAAAACTTTGTGACAAAAAGCGAGATCTGCAAAATACTCACAATACCTCTCAGCAAATAGCTTGGGGTGTCTACTTTCCAAAATGGGGTCATTTGGGGGGGTTTTGTGCCATCTGGGCATTCCATGGCCTACGAAACTGTGATAGGCAGTGAGAAGTGAAATCAAAAATTTACACCCTTAGAAAGCCTGAAGGCGGTGATTGGTTTTTGGGGTCCCGTACGCGGCTAGGCTCCCAAAAAGTCTCACACATGTGGTATCCCCGTACTCAGGAGAAGCAACAGAATGTATTTTGGGGTGTAATTCCACATATGCCCATGGCATGTTTGAGCAATATATCATTTAGTGACAACTTTGTGCAAAAAAAAAAAAATTTTCTTTTTTCCGCAACTTGTGTCAACATATAAAATATTCCATGGGCTCGACATGCCTCTCAGTATATAGCTTGGGATGTCTACTTTCCAAAATTGGGTCATTTGGGGGGGTTTTGAACTGTTCTGGCATTTTATACACAACATTAGGAAGCTTACATCCACTCTTCTAACCACTTGAAGACAAAGCCCTTTTTGACACTTTTTGTTTACATGAAAAAATTTTTTTTGCAAGAAAATTATTTTGAACCCCCAAACATTATATATATTTTTAAATCAAAGGCCCTACAGAATAAAATGGTGGGTGTTGCATTTTTTTTTTCTACACAGTATTTGCGCAGCGATTTTTCAAACGCATTTTTTGGGGAAAAAATACACTTTTTTAATTTTAATACACTAAAACACACTATATTGCCCAAATGTTTGATGAAATAAAAAAGATGATCTTAGGCCGAGTACATAGATACCAAACACGACATTATTAATTTTGCTTTTTTATTTTATTTTTAAATTATTCCTTCCATATTTATTTATTTTTTATCATTTTTATTGTTATCTCAGGGAATGTAAATATCCCCTATGATAGCAATAGGTAGTGACAGGTACTCTTTTTTTGAAAAAACTGGGGTCTAGACCTTAGATCTTTCCTCTGCCCTCAAAGCATCTGACCACACCAAGATCGGTGTGATAAAATGCTTTCCCAATTTCCCAATGACGCTTTTTATATCCGGGGGGGGACATTCCCTCCCACTGCTTGTAAAAGCAGTCCAGAGGCTAATTAGCCACTAGGATTGCTTTTACATGAAAGCCGGCCGCTGGCTGAAAAGAATGATACCAAGATGATACCTAAACCCGCAGGCATCAATCTGGTATAACCATTCAAAGTCCAGCAACATACCAGTACGTTGCTGGTCCTTGTTGGACATGTATTGTAATCTTTTTTTTTCATGCAGCCAGTTGGCTGAATGAAAAAAGAGATTGATCGGTGGGTATGCCCACTATTAGAATACCGCCCTTCATCCACCCACTTCTAATGATGGGCATACATGCACCATTTAAATATGACGAAGCATGGGGGCATCCTCCCGCAAAAAAGTTATGCCGCACACACATGGTCGGACTTTTCCACGGGCAAGCCTCCGTCGGAATTTCGACCGTATGTACGCGGCATTAGGAGCAAAATCACTCCTCCGCCCCTGCTGCCCCAATGCTTTGGCATATTTGCTTTTTTTTTTAACTGTGGTGGTGAAATCACCTCCTACAGCACTGGAGTCGCAGGGATCAGGCCTGTCTCTGCGAACACTGCAGTTATGTGTGTTGTGTTTTGTAAGTGACAGTGATCTATCGATACTGCACTTGGGTGGCCTGGGCTGGACGGAGGGGCAAAACGCAGGTGCTAGCAGGTATCTGGGCTGATCCCGCTAACACTGCGTTTTTGGGAACCCTAAACTGCTGGGGACGCTAGTATAGATCTGATCAGATCAGATATTGATCTGTTCAGATACTATACCACTAAGGGAGGTGTATGCTTCACGCGTGGGTGTTAGCGTTACTGGCACTAACCTGACGCTGCCTGGGGTGTGACGCAGACCCTCTCTGACGCTAAAACCTAATTGATATCAGCCGCCGGGCGATCAGGGGGTTAAACCTTTATTGGGTTATATACGGCGGCTGCCCTGACACTATAAAAAGCAAACTAACTAACCAGCGTCACCCGTAACACTTATATGATGATCACTGGTGAAAGGGTTAACTAGGGGCAATTAGGGGGTTAAAACCTTTATTAGATAATATATGGGGGTACCTGACGCTATAAAAACCTGCGGCGAACCTAAAAAAAATTACTGGCTACCGATCTGCATCACCGACGCTAAGACAGCGATCAGAAAAATGATCGCTTAGCGACAGTGGTGATAGGGGGTGAAAGGGTTACCTGGGGGGCGATCAAGGGGGTTAAACCTTTATTAGATAATTTATGGGGGTACCTGACGCTATAAAAACCTGCGGCGAACCTAAAAAAAATTACTGGCTACCGATCTGCATCACCGACGCTAAGACAGCGATCAGAAAAATGATCGCTTAGCGACAGTGGTGATAGGGGGTGAAAGGGTTACCTGGGGGGGCGATCAATGGGGTTAAACCTTTATTAGATAATTTATGGGGGTACCTGACGCTATAAAAACCTGCGGCAAACCTAAAAAAAAAATACTGGCTACCGATCTGCATCACCGACGCTAAGACAGCGATCAGAAAAATGATCGCTTAGCGACAGTGGTGATAGGGGGTGAAAGGGTTACCTGGGGGGCGATCAAGGGGGCTAAACCTTTATTAGATAATTTATGGGGGTACCTGACGCTATAAAAACCTGCGGCGAACCTGAAAAAAATTACTGGCTACCGATCTGCATCACCAACGCTAAGACAGCGATCAGAAAAATTATCGCTTAGCGACAGTGGTGATAGGGGGTGAAAGGGTTACCTGGGGGGCGATCAAGGGGGTTAAACCTTTATTAGATAATTTATGGGGGTACCTGACGCTATAAAAACCTGCGGCGAACCTAAAAAAAAAATACTGGCTACCGATCTGCATCACCGACGCTAAGACAGCGATCAGAAAAATGATCGCTTAGCGACAGTGGTGATAGGGGGTGAAAGGGTTACCTGGGGGGCGATCAAGGGGGTTAAACCTTTATTAGATAATTTATGGGGGTACCTGACGCTATAAAAACCTGCGGCGAACCTAAAAAAAATTACTGGCTACCGATCTGCATCACCGACGCTAAGACAGCGATCAGAAAAATGATCGCTTAGCGATGGCGGTGCTAGGGGGTGAAAGGGTTATCTGGGGGGTGATCAAGGGGTTAAACCTTTATTAGGGGGGGTTAGGGGGCTACACTGGACCTAAAACTAAACTGTAGTGACACTTTTACAGTCACAAATGTCACTGATTGCAGTGATCAGTAAATAAATGGTCACTGCTATCAGTGACACTGTGACTGGGGGCTGGGGGGTGATCTGGGGGGGGCCTGGGGGGGCGATTTATGTGCCTATGTGTGCTGGTGTTAGTGTAGTGTTTGTGCACTAACCTTGATGTCTTCTCTTGTACGGCGCTCGGTATATGTGAGCGCCGCACAAGAGATGACATCACTTCCTCCTGCTTCCTCTGCCTGTGTGTACATTACACAGACAGAGGGGGCATTTCCATTCGCCGGGAGCGATCGCGGGGGGGTGGCCGGAATCGAACGGCCGTCCCCTCATGTTGGATCGCTCCCAGACGAATTCCGACCGCTCACTGTACAGAAGGGGGGTCCGATTGGACCCCCCAACTGTACAAAGGCAATCACGTACACTCTAGGTGATTGTGCCTGTCGGTGCCATTGTGCCGACGTATATATACAGTGAGCGGTCGTTAAGTGGTTAACTCTGCTGTTATTAACATTATTGTTGTGATTAATAAACCTGTATTTTTCATATGTTTAACTAGAAGAGAAGAACATATTTAGTACATCTCCCTTCTCCTTATCACTTGTAACCTTCTTCCCCTGTTCATGTGTGCATGGCTTCTTCTTATGCGCTATTGTCTTAAAGGCCCCCACACATTGATATGTGCAAAGGTTTGCTTCACTTCCCTTCATTCAGCACTTTAGCCAATTAGGCCCATAGCATTTACAATCAAAAATATTGTCTAAGGTTGGGTTCACACTATAGCGATGTCACCACATTGCAGATCACATGCGATGTCTGTGCGATGCAAATTCAGCCATACAGATTGTGAGGCTGAATTTACATCGCATTCAGGCCAAAATGTTGTAGGGCCCTTTTTTTGGTTCGCACTGGAATCAGATCGCAATAGTGTTCACACCTATGCAATCCGATTTCTGCACCATTTGACAGTTCGCACTGCAATCTGCAAACTGATCTGGTGGTGTCATTAACTTTGTATTGACACCCGCAGCGGTTTGCCTAGGGCAGTGTGAACTGCCGGCGAAGGATATGCGATGCAAGAACTGGCACTGGAGTCATGCTGGTTTTTGCATCGCAATAGTTTAAACATAGCCTAAAAGCTGAGAGAAGCATTGCAGGCACTTAAATTCTCTGTCTGTAACTTCGCACATTTCCCACCTCAATTTATTTAAGATATTTACTTTTAAACTCAACTGCACAATAATACAATTTTTAGCAGGTTTACTCTGAACAAGGAGCAACTTAATTCAAAGGCAGGCTCAACATATAAAAGCAATTACATACTGAATACCTTTCTTAGGTGCTATAACACTCTATTCATTTTAATTCTTTAGCATTAAATAACCCCAGGGGACGCTGTTTATCAATGCTATCCCTGGTAGGTTTTGTCAGCATATTGTTCCACAAAGATAATTAATGTTTTTGAGAGTGATATACATTGTAATAGTCAGCCTTGATGTCATGAAGCAGGAGTTATGTCTATGGTTCACAAGAGTAAAAGGTGAATTACTGTCAAGATACAATTCACCAGTAATATATTAAAATAACACACGTCCACTTGGACACTTGGTATTTCAAAAATCTTACTGGTTTGGATCAAAAAAAAATCTCATCACTATAGATCTAAAATTAAACACACTGCATGAGCAGATAATATTGTCTGCACTGGTTTGCTGACCCCAAAGTTCACACAGGCAAGCTGTTAATCAGAGGCTTTTTGACCTGTTACAGACATACAGTAAACAGTATGGAACATTACTTTTTTTCTGCCAGGCTGTACTCCCAGAACAAAAAGCAGACACAGGTGACTACAAAGTCACACGTCATAATTACTACTGACATTTCTGTTTTCACTGGCATTCTTGGGTTATTCTCTACAGAGAACGTCTCTCCTAAATCCAGCTTTGAGAATCTTCTCATTAATAATGCACTGCATTAACTGATTTTTAACAATAAATTCTGTTTTTATCAGGAGCAGGGGATCAAGACAGCAAGGTTCAGTTCAGAAATTATAAATGATAAAATATAATTTATACTTGTCTTGGCACACAGAATGGACAGAAAGAACTAATGTGTGATGATTAGTGCCATGCATTCAAAATCGAATTTACTAGAGCAATCACCTTCGATATTCGGCTTGGACATGGATACTGACAGCAAGCTCTACCATCTCATAATGTTCAACAATATTTAGAATGTCAGCGATAATAATAAAAATAGTAAACCCTGTTTCTCCCCAGAGGACTCATAAAGTTTTTATAGACAAATCTATATAGAGAAATAGTTAACCATGAATGCCATTGTCTTTTCCTTTAGCTGTTAGCTTTCTTCCTAAGCATGTGTCTTTGCTGTCTGCTAGTTGGAATATGGTGCTACAGAGCCGAAAAACACTCCAGTGCCACTATGAAACAATATAATGGCAAATATAGTTTCTTCTTATGTACTGTTACTTGAGAAATATGTTACTGGTGATCCTTGTAAGTGTTAGAGACCTTCTCTACAAATTTTGACTTCTATTCTCGCATCACCCATAGCACGTTTGTCCATTTGCTGTATACCAAGCCTATTTGCCAACTATAAGGTTGTACCTCAAAGCTTTCCCTTAATCTCTGCCTGTTTATAGACTACACTCTTGTCTGATAATTTGATACTTCACCTCAGTAGCCTCTTAGCGATGCATCTAGCAAAGATTGGGCATCCCAGTCACATCTCCATATTAAAATAAAATTAGAAAATATTATTTGAATTTAATTTAATGTATTGGACACTGGTGTTTTATTTATTGATAATAATTACTCACTTGGATTGATCATTCATCTTATGCTAATAGTGTTTATTAATATTGATATATTATTTTATTTACACATTTTGCAACCATATTCATTTATTTTGGTGGTAGGAACCCCTTTATAAGGGGTTTTTTCACTTGAGTTGTGTCACCTGTGTATATTCAATTAATTAATTTTCATTATTTATTTCATGTATTTTGGGCGCGATATTTTCTAATTTTATATTGTTTGTATATGGTTTCACATATTTTATTTGTCGCAGCCTTGGTGTGATTAGCACAATTATTTTTCATATTTTTCTTTTTCACATTAGCGCAGTATATACCCCCAATTTTACATCTCCATATTAGTTTGTTCAAACAATGAATCTGTCTCTGTCTGGGGTGTGCTTTCTTTTTCTAGCCATATGAACACCCATTGTTCTGAGGAGGGCTGCAAGATTATAGACTTTGCCTCTAGACAGAACCACGCCACCTATGTTTTGACGATACACCGAGAGCGCAGGAGAATTTTTGTTTTGGGGTGTGCAATCCCCACCTCAATTGGTGAGGACACAATAATCAAGGTACAATAACATAATTCCAGCACTTCTGAGCATGTTTGTCTAAATCAGCTTCAGATCGTACTAAGAATTTTTGTAGTATTCTATCTGCATTTTTCCAGCTCCTGCAGTAATCCCTGCTATGGTTTCAACAAAGCTTTTATGACCTAAAAAAAAGGCCACATTTTTATGAAAACTTGACTGTGCATCCTCTGCTGTTTCTCAACTATGCTGTATTATCAGGCCTGTACCCTTTGTGGGCCAGTATGTTGTATGTTTCCATATTACAATGGAAATCCATTTCCAGAAATAACTCTGAAATGCAGGTACTTGAAATGTAACTTTCACCCAACCCTAAGATTCCAGAAGTTCCTGCTACTGCCACCTTTAAAAGCCAAATAAGGATTTGATTTTCTGAAGAACAATATAACTTCTTTCAGGAAGAGGCTGTGATGATTACACTTTCAGATCTCACCGCTACAACCAGAATGTGACATTTGGCTGATCGAGTTGTGGTGAGATAGCTTAACTTACAGTGTCAGTAGCCTGTCTGACAGTGATTCGATCCAATCAGATTGTAGAAAGCTTTAATCCAAACGTGCTCAGAACAGGAAAAAAGAAAGACTGAAAAGAGGGTGGGACTAGTGATACAGAGCATCTTCTTTCTATGGAGGAGGGAAGGGATAACATTGTTTAAAGACAAACAAACAACAATGCATGTGCAACTTGATAATTCCCATTAAAGCGGAAGTAAACCCATCGATTTAACAGTTTAAAAAAGCAGTTACATTCCTGGCATGCCGGGAATGCCAACTGTCACATTGGTTGTGCTCTCAACTAAACTGTCAAACCATCCAATGGCTGGTGTCATAACTGATCACATGTGCAGCACCATGTCAGTTAAAGATTAAACAGAGGCCAAGATGGCAGCTTCCTTGCCTGAAAACGATAGGAGGGTTTACTTCCACTTTAAACTCTATAATTTCAATGATTAAATAATTGAGAATTAAGTCCAAACATTAGATGAAGATTGTATTCCAGAAACACCTGAAAGAGAAGAAAGGGGAGAATAAGAGAATAATAATGCAAACATTAACATACTGTAAAACTTGAAAGTCACTGCCCGTGTCTGTAAGATGGAGCAGAAGACATGCACCGGTTCATCTTACTTCCCTTTGAATCAACTTCTTTACTTGAGGTGATTGTCATATACATTGATTTGCATATGTTTGTTTTTCTTTTTTTTCCTTTCCCTCAGAGATTGTAGTTTTCTTCTTTTTTTTTCTTTTTTAAAATTTTTACATTCTGCTAAAACTTTTGTGAATCAGTACGGCTTGGACCTTAAAGAAGGGGACATACCCTGAAAGCTTGCCCTGAAAAATTGTATGTTAGTGCAAATATAAAAAGTATCACGGACAGTACTCAATTGTCTCAATCAACTTCTTACCTCCCTTTGAATCAAGTTCTTCAGAGGGGAAGGCAGAAACATAGATAAGTTGTACAATAGCTCATACAACAGAAGACCACTTTAAAACTGTGAGAACTCTGCGTTGTCTTTGACTTCACAGAGGTGTAGAGGGTAAAGGTATTAGAAATGATTTCCTTGTCAGAGTCAGGATAACCCAGTTCAAATGTAGAATCTGTGTGAATTGTGATGGAGTCATTATCCAAGAAGTCAGGTAGTGATAACCATAAAATGTTCAGAAGAGCAGTGGCTGGTATTGCATGAATAAGCAGGGTTGAGGTCCATGGGCACATAGTGCCATTGATAGGGATTGGAAAATTTTATGATACATTCTACCCTGTTACTGTTACTGACATAGAACGGTTTTGTTTGTTTGTGTATGTAACTCAACACTATGTTGCTGTCTCTGTAAAAGTGAAACAAGTCTATTTCAAAGTCTATTTTATGTTTTATAAACTCAGCAATTTCAACAGCTAACATGGTTGCACAAAGTTCAAGCCTTGGAATAGTATGTGCTGGTTTTGGGGTCAGCTTGGCCTTACCAAGGACAAAACCCACACTTAAGCCCTGTATACACGGGCGAGAATCCCAGCGGAAAAAAAAAACGGCGGTTTTCTCGACGGGATTCCTGGCAAGCTTTTCTTGCCAAGCCCTGTGTACACACGCACATTCAAAAGAACTGCCATTCTTTTGAATGGCAAGAATGCGGTGACTACGCCGTCATCTTGCTTCACCCTACACTACCCTTGTAAGCTACCGCGCATGCGTCAAAGTCTCATCGAGCATGCGCAGGCTTACCTGAGGACAGGTAAGCATGTAGCCTCGTACACACGCACGGTTTTCTCATCGGGAAACAGGCCGACGAGAATCCCGACGAGAAATAGAGAGCTGGTTCTCTATTTTTCTCATCGAGATTCCTGGCAGTTTTCCTGACGAGAAACCATACACACGAACGTTTTTCTCTGCAAAAAAGCTCTCCCAGCAGTTTTCTTGCAGGGAAAACCGGTCATGTGTACGAGGCTTAACTTTGTCTCTTGAATATAAAACTTTGAGGTAGGCTGACACAGCTATTGTTTTCAGTGGAAGCTGCAAAGAAAACATTGATCTCTCTTCTGGTGACATTCGTTAGGGATGCAGAAATGTATGGGTGTGGTATTTGAAGATGTTCTAGTGTTTTCAGGGACTTTTTTCATGTTTCCCATCTTTGTTGTTTCTCCCCCTGGGTAATGAGGTTTCCCAATCTGTGGAGTAAGCTGTCTTAGAAGTATCTTACCTTGAACAGTAAAGGGTGCTATAAAACCCAAAAAATCCTAAATGCTGACAAAACTCCTAGTTTCATGAAGGGTATTGTCACAAGTCGATACTTGAAACGTGAATGTGTCTTGTTTGACATCCCAAAGCAACCCAAGGCTGCCTTGCGAAAGGGAAAGATCAGTTTCTAATTCAAATGCCTTTATACTAACAGCATGGTCGTCACATAGAAAGGCCTTCATTACCTTGTCACTGTTAGGGACAATTTTTTTGCAGCCTGAGGTTAGCAGTGGCAAGCATATCTTGAGTTTTCTTGAGAACATTAATTGCTTCTTCTGTAGGCAGAGATTTAAGCCTGGCTTCTACATAGAAATTCCTTTCCACAAATTCACGTGCATCCAATCCAAGTTCTTATTCACCTTCTTGAGCTATTCCTCTCAACACATAAATAGCTACAGCAGAAGAAGGGCTGTTATCAAAAAAATCTACTTTCATTCGAGAATCTATGAATTTGTTACTGACGTTGTTGTAATATAATCTGAACCTGAGGAAGTTTCTTTTGTCTTCTGGAATAATGAAACAGTGGAACAAATGCTGGTTGTCAATCATAATGGTAACTGGCTCTTGTCTGAAGCAAAGCAAAACTCCTATAAGGTTGTTGTTCAGATTAGGCACCATGAGAAGGACATTGTTTAGAGAAACTCCTTCATATCGAGTACTTGAGTCGAAGACCATCCTGATATAATCTGGCTTGTGAGGATGGTACACACCAAAGCATAGGAGTTACCAACATTTCTTTTATTCCCTAAAGCTCTGTACACACGATCGGATTTCCTATGGATTCTAATCCGATGGATTTTTCCATCGGAAATCCGATGAAGCTGACTTCCATCAGTCTTGCCTACACACCATCAGTCAAAAATTCGACCGTCCCAAACGCTGTGACGTAAAACACTCCGACAAGCCGAGAAAAATGAAGTTCAATACTTCTGAGCATGCAGCGACTTGATTCTGAGCATGCGTGGGTTTTTTGTCCGATGGAGTTCCACACAGACGATCGGAATTTGCTATCGCTTTTTTTCCCATCGGGTAAATTTAAAACATGTTCTATTTTTTCTCACCGATGGAAAAAAGACCGGTGGGGCCCATACACGATCGGTTTGTCCGATGAGAAAAGTCCATCGGATTGTTTTCATCGGTAAAACCGATTGT
Source organism: Rana muscosa (assembly GCA_029206835.1). NCBI lineage: Eukaryota > Metazoa > Chordata > Amphibia > Anura > Ranidae > Rana > Rana muscosa. The sequence continues at coordinate 674,744,144 of CM055116.1, forward strand.
GTGTACACAGCATAAGAGGTACTGCAGGCTCAGCATGATTTCTCCTAAACACCTGCTGCATAAAGTCAACAAAGTGTATTTTCATCTCAGGTTTTCTGTTCAGAGTGCATTTTAAAGAAGTAAACTGTGCTCTGCATACTGACTATTATTTTGTAGTTTCTTTTTGGAGGATAGGTAGTAGTGCTACCCAGTTATTGGAATTGTCCCAATAGAACCCCTTACTCATAGTTTTTTGCAACTCCTTGTCTTCCATGGTGGCTGCAAACTCATTGTCTTTAGTTGTTACATCAAACACTGTGGTGCCAACATTATCATCTCAAAAATGAAGGGCCTTGTTATTGCCTTATGTGAAGAATTATTACATGCCTTTACTGCAAAATATTTCTTTGACATGGTAGTGATGTGGGCACTGTTCAAAACAGATGATGCAACCATATGGCAGGGCATGTGTTTGGAAAGAAGAAACTGTGGAAACCCTCCTGACATTATCCAGACAGATGTTGCCTATGATGACCCAGCCTAGGTCAAGGTGTTGGGCATATGGTGTGTCATGTGGCCCATTGATTTTTTGGTGAGCCTTGCGTACCCTTGGGATGTCTCTGCCAAGAAGCAGGAGAATATCAGCATTTCTTTCGAGAGCTGGTAAGTGGTCTGCTATGCCCCTCAATTGAGAGTGATGGGGAGCAGCTGCATGAGTAGGGATCTCCTCTTTTTTGTTTGGAATCTGGTTGCACTAGATGAGAGTGTGCAATGGTATTTCTACCCTTCCATTCAAGGCGGCTACCTCAATACCAGTGGCTCTCTAGCCTGAAACTTCTGTAATGCCAGCACAGGTGCCCAGGTAGTATGGTAATCTTCCTGCTATATTTAACAGGTCAAAAAGCTTGGATCTTGCAGGAGACCTGCTACTCTGGTCATCTAGAATAATATACGGAGAGAAAAAGTTTCCCGTGGGACTTTTTAGCAGCAAGAAATAATTGAAATCATTATTTAATAAAAAAGTTTTATTTGATGAAAAGGCGCTTGGCCTTCGTAGATTAAAAATTAGTACATAAATTTATGAGCTCCGGTATTTACAAAGCCAGACATAGTGTATACAAAGACGGTTCAAGTCATGTACGAAGGTGGACAAGATGAATAATAAGATCATACGTCTTGAATGCATATGGTGAACAGAAGAGAGCCCCGATGCATTTCGACCAATTAAGGTCTTTCTCAAGGGGGTCTTATATTCTATGGAATGTCAAAAAACAATATATTAGGATTAAAGCATACTTTAAAGGGGTTGTAAAGGTTCGTTTTTTATTTTCTAAATAGGTTCCTTTAAGCTAGTGCATTGTTGGTTCACTTATTTTTTCCTTTGATTTACCTTCTAAATTTTTTTTTTCTTTGGCTGAATTTCTCACTTCCTGTTTCTCCTCACTAAACTTCACACCATCATCCAAGTGGTGTTGAGTCAGCCAGAACAGCTTACTGAACAGCTTACTGAGGAGGAACAGGAAGTGAGAAATTCAGACAAAGAAAACAAAGAAAAAAAACATTTAGGCCTCATGCCCACTGGCGTTTTTACAGCTGCGTTTTTTGCAGCTTAAAAACGCCTGTCCATGTTATTGTAAATAATTTTTTTTTTTTTTTGAAAAAAAAAAAAAAAAAAAACGTCGGAGCTAAAAACGCGACCGCGCGTTAGTGCGCGTTTTTTGCGCGTTAGTGCGCGTTAGTGCGCATTTTTGCGCGTTTTTTGACGCTCGCGTTTTTTTCTGCCTAATTCTGACGCTGAGGAACGCACTGGCCCTGGGTTTTTTTTTACAGCTTACAAACGCCTATGCTCTTTACAGCTCAAAAATGCCTAGGTGGACATGAAGCTATAGACTAACATGGACAGGCGTTTTTAAGCTGTAAAAAACGCTCAAAAACGCGGCTGAAAAAACGCCCGTGGGCATGAGGCCTAAGAAGGCAAATCAAAGGAAAAGGTAAGTGAACCAACAATGCACTAGCTTAAAGGAACCTATTTAGAAAATAAAAAACGAACCTTTACAACCCCTTTAAGCGTCTCCCATTGGTTACAGCAAGTCATAAAGTTAATACATAATATCTTTCCTAGTAGTCAATATCAGTTAATGGGAGGACAGCCGAATAAAAGGAATGCTATACATATATATATTTCTAGAGAAATTTGCCTATTTACCTTCCTTGCCACATTTATGTACTAATTTTTAATCTATGAGGGCCAAGCGCCTTTTCATCAAATAAAACTTTTTTATTAAATAATGATTTCAATTATTTCTTGCTGCTAAAAAGTCCCACGGGTAACTTTTTCTCTCCATGTCCAGCACTCAAATCGGGATGCGCAGCCCTCTCACATATCCCATATGTGTCTAACCAAGCCAAGTTTTTTCTTTTGGGTGGTTAAACACCCCTTTCCCATTGACACATGAGAGGTTTTTTATGAGCTGTGGTATATATTTTGGTTGAAAATAGATGTGATTTGGAGCCTACATTGAAGCAATGCAGAAGATATTGTGCAAAATCTAGTTAGTTAACCACACGATCTGGGATTTGTCTCGGGTAAAACTAGTTAGGGGTAACAGGGATCCCTTGAGTCGCCTCCCCCCTCCTACTTAGGGGGGTAACATCCACATAGACGTTTATATATATATATATATTAGCAAGATCTGATTGTTATCAATTACCTTAAGAGCATACAATAATTCTTCCAAGACATAAAAATAAAAATAAAGATTTTACTTATTGATCAAAAAGGGTTAAATTGTGTATACATTCGGTATATGACCCCGATTTCACCTCTTTCAGTTTCCCTAGAGAAATCAAATCCCAAGACAAAAATGCTTGTAAGATATTGACCCTTTCCCCTTTCATTCCATCTATCCCTAATCTTTCCTATTTCCATACCATTACCTTTTTAAGGTACAGCTCTTTTTACTCTAAGTTATAATTATGATGTAATAACAACAAGATGAAATGGCTGCTACAATGATGTACCCTAATAACCTGTATAATAACGCATGACAACCTGCATTTCTAAATTGAATTATATGCTCTGATTCCCTTATTCTCCTCATTTCTTTCCCATGACCATGGGGCCATTCGATCCGCCGGGCCTCCGTCCCCCTGCTCTTTGTGGGCATCCTGTCATGCACGCGGTCTGCTCTCTGGCACTGGGGGAGGGATGTGATCTGCATCCCTTCCAATAGCGCTTACGGTGGATGCTTGCACCACTAGATGGCGCTTTTCCAGTGCCGTGCCATCCCATGTTCACCGCCGGGCATTCGCGGGAGGTGCGTCGTGCATGCGCGAGGACGGATGGCGCCATCCAGGTGCCGTCGCGGTCCCACGCATGCACGCCTGGCCTTCGGGGATGCCATGGGTTTCATTCAGCGGGACTTTGTCCACTGGAATGATGAGGGGGCCACTCACAGGGAACCCCAAGCGGACGGCAGGGGGGAGAAGCATAGCACCTGCTTACTATCAGGAAGGATCTGCAAATCAGCAGACAGGTAGGATGGGTATTTAAATCACACACCACAATGGGAAGTGTCTGATGACCTCCTGTGAAGCACACCACACCCGAATTCTGATTTCCTGAGAGGTAAGCTTGCAGCCGGCAGGCTATTGCTCTAAGCTAGTATAATTTCTAATACCCCAAAAAACCCAATACCTCTACTTGATTTTTTAACTGTTATAATATACCATTTCTTTTGAAGGGTCCCCAACCTTAATGTTTCTATCAAGACTTATAGACTCACAGGCTCTGTGACGTGAATATAGTTTTTTTATAGCCTACATTTTTCAGAATACCAAATTAGTATGACTCCTATGTATACCTTTATATTTATTGCCACATTATTATCATCTAATATACTACATGATATTTGCTTTTTTAATAAATAAATATAAGTAATTTAGACCCACTCTACCATTTACACTCTCTTATCACATCACTTCAATAAGCTGCCAGCTTTTTCTTCCTTCACAATCACAATTTTTTAGTAATATACATTTTCTCATTAATTGTCACCTATAGGTCACCAATGCCCCACTTTGCACTCTTATTTTATTTCCCATCACTTCACTCACACATACTGTATATTACTCTTTATTTAATTCTTTATATAATAATCATTTATTTAAATTTCTTAAACAAAACATTACTTTAACATAAGTACAATGACAAACATTTGCCAGCATCTGTTATTTTATCGATGCTGGTGTCTTGGGGCATACCTTTGACATAATAGTAAATAATAATAGGACAGCCCCAGCAACGCCTGCAAGGATCATATACACCTCTCAAGTGAATCAGTTAAGAGCTCTAGCCTCACCTGTTTGAAGCTAATATAAACTAATAAAAAGTGCAACATATATGCAACATTGAAATTGATTATCATTGCAAATTCTAGGAGCTCGGCACAGGGTACATAGCTACCCACTCACCCTACCTGCTTTCTTGCCCGCAATTGGGGCGCCAATCCTAAGTGCGTGACCCCCTGTGAGCAGAGTTGCCTGTGGGGCGGACCCACCTTGGAGCGGGAGGCGGACGCTTTGGCGGCATGGACCTCTCTTGGGAAACTTGGGGAGACCATACGGAATCTAGCTTTTTAAATCTCCGGTTCAGCCATACTCTGTGGCAAGGAAGGTAAATAGGCAAATTTCTCTAGAAATAGATTTATGTATAGCATTCCTTTTTTTTGGCTGTCCCTCCATTAACTGATATTGACTACTATGAAAGATATTATGTATTAACTTTATGACTTGCTGTAACCAATGGGAGACGCTTAAAGTATGCTTTAATCCTAATATATTGTTTTTTGACATTCCATAGAATATAAGACCCCCTTGAGGAAGACCTTAATGGGTCGAAATGCATCGGGGCTCTCTTCTGTTCACCATATGCATTCAAGACGTATGATCTTATTCATCTTGTCCACCTTTGTACATGACTTGAACCGTCTTTGTATACACTATGTCTGGCTTTGTAAATACCGGAGCTCATAAATTTATGTACTAATTTTTAATCTACGAGGGCCAAGCGCCTTTTCATCAAATAAAACTTTTTTATTAAATAATGATTTCAATTATTTCTTGCTGCTAAAAAGTCCCACGGGAAACTTTTTCTCTCCATGTCCAGCACTCAAATCGGGATGCGCAGCCCTCTCACATATCCCATATGTGTCTAACCAAGCCAAGTTCCATCTAGAATAATATACAGTCTTACAACTTTTTCAGGTTGGCCCTTGGGATATACACAAACTAAGCATAATTGGGCACAGGATTTGTCACAGAGTCCTTCTCCACAGACATCTATATATGTAAAAAAAAAAAAAACTGGTGTATGAGGTGCTGTTTGATCTGCATTCTGTCTGCCATGCTTTGCCTCGGGAGAATTTCTTGAAGACAGAGTGGAACGGTCTTGAAATGGATTAAGCACTTGTAATTGATCATCTCTGTTGCATTCTATGCACTGTAGAGAGTCAGCCTGGGGCAGGATTAAGAAGGGGTTAATCAAAGAGGGCAGGTACTTCCCCTTCAGACCTGGTTATTACTCAGCTGGGCTGAAAGTGTCAGTGGAACTGTTTGTTAGGAGTGAGAGACATCAGCACGCTGGGAGAAAAGCTCTATTGCTGGACGGCGATCTGCTTGGGTGAGCTAAACTGTATAAAGGACTGTAGCTCTGGCTAGAGCCGTGAACTTTGCAGATCAGCCTGCCTGTTGCAGAACTTGAACTGTACCTATGTGTGCAATTGTGTTACAAGACAAGCCTATTGTTTCTTCTGTTTGTTTTGCCACTTTTCCTGAATAAAGCCTATCTATTCTACTGGACTGTCTCTGAGCTGGCTGTTCAACCCTCTGATCCCTTACAACACTTAATAGTAGGCTTATAGTCTTTATAATGATGTTCTGTGAAAGCACAGCATTTGAAACAAACACTAAATTTCTTTTAAGCACTTTACATTCATTTCCTAAGTGGGTGTGGTTTGTTATGTATGGGGCATTGGTGATTTGGGTTCTCAGCCTTTTCAGGAACTGGAATAGGTTCAGGAAGAACATCAGTCCTATTCACAGATACTGGACCTCTGTGGTCTCTATGGGAAATGCATAAGCTTGCAGGCCTAAGATGAGGTGGACCAAGGGGTTTGGACTGCCCAATGGAGAAACTTGGATCATTCTTAGTATCTGCAATTCTTCTAATCAACTCACAGAAGTAGGAAAAGGCAGTAAAGGAAACTTATTTCTTCCTTGTACCTTGATCCAATTAAAGCCCATTTTTCCTGTATGCCATAAAGTACCTAGGAGACTATTGGGTTGACCCTTCAAGTGATATCTATGTAACTGAGGCTGGGTAGGTGGATATCAGCTTTGGCCAGTTGGAGCTCCAAGAGAAGGTCACTGAGCTCTTGAAACGTTAGAATGTCTATGCCAGTCTGTCTCAAGCAGAGTTAAGACCTGCAGCAAGGTTGTCAATGTGATACATTCAGCAGATTAGCCACCTGGTAAGCAGATCTAGTTCTTCTGTAGTTGTGACATCTAGTTTACTGACTGTCTTTGAAAGTGGTTTCCAGCTTTTTCATGGTTTTCCAGTTTGTCATCAAACTTACAATAGTGAGACCTGTCTTGGTGAGCTCTTTGAGAAGTATGTATTTAGCGAACCTTTACAAGTCTGTGTTTTCAGACTTTGGATGCACAGCTGCATGTGGAACAAAGTCAGTTATGTTGTCTGGTGTGCTGAGATTGAAAGACTTTTGGAGGTATGGTCGTGCAAAGACATTCATACCTGGTGTTATCTAATGCCTTGAACACACAATAGGAATTTCCGATGGAAAAAGTCTGACAAACTTTTTCCATCGGAAATTCCTACCGTGTGTGTGCCCCATCGGAGTAATTCCAAAGAATTCTATCCGAGTTTAAAAATAGAACATGTTCTATTTTTCTCCGATGGAATTCTGTCAGAATTCCGATGTGCTTTTGGCCGGAGAATACTCCAACTGTGTGTACGGGGCATTAGAGTTGATTGCCGTGTTGGGTTGTGGCTGTGGAGCAGAATACTTGGTAGGAGGGAACTGACTAGCCTTATGGCGAGATGTACTGCCTATTATCTGCTAACCAGTTTGCTGTGGTGAAAAAACCTGGTGTACTGAGGAATGAGTAGGCAGACTGTCTTGAGAGGTAGTAGGCACATGGTGCTGACCTTGGTTGAATGATGTGGCTGGGAGTTTTGTGAAAGATTGTAATAAATATGATGCATATGATTTTATAAGTCCTCCACTTTCACTAGCAGCTTCCTCTAAAACCAGATTTCATCTGTGCCCTCTTGCATGCATCTTTTGCCTTCACCTCTGCTTCCATCAGTGCTTTCTTGCTTGCAGCTTCTGTTTCCATCTCTGCTTTCTTTTAGGCACAGGATGCCTGAATTTTAGAAGCTTCAGCATCAGCACAGGCTTTAATAATTTGTTGACTGAGAGTGGAAGATCTTGACTGTAGAGACTTGGTAGATTTAGAGGAGTGTCTCATAGATACAGAGCGATGAGATTTAGATTATGAAGTCATGTGATTCTTACTTCTGCCTTTGTCGTTGTTTGTAGTACTAAATCATCTCTCTCTAGATTAAGCTCATCAAACCCCTTTAATTCTTTCTATGACTCTTCAGTGTTACACCACTTTAGCAGGTTAATCTATTTAAGGAACAGTTTTTTTTTTTTAACTCTCATAGGTAGCAGTCCATATCCCATTTCACAGTATATTCCAGAGCTGTAAATTACTTTTTGGTTGGAGCTAAATGATTTTTTGACTGCTCTGCTTCTGCAATCTGAGCACTGAAAGTATAATCTCTATAACCGATCCAGTTGTGGTGAGATAGCTTAAAATTATTTTAAAGTGATATTAAAGTCTCATTAGTTTGTTTAAAAATAACAATAACGTATTATACTTACCTGCTTTGTGCAGTGGTTTTACACAGAGCAACCAAGATCCTCCTCTTCTCAGGTTCCCCGCTGGTGCTCCTGGCACCTCCCGAGTGCCCCCACAGCAAGCATCTTGCCATGGTCTGGTCATGAAGGGGGATAAATCTTCCGGAGGTCAAGTGGTTAATGCAAAGAAAAAATCTACATAAAAGTTTTTAACAGAAAAAGACATTAAAAAAACAGAAAATGTTACTAAAAGTGAAAAGTAATAAGTTCTCCTGGTCTCTGAGTTTGTGCAGAGTCCAATTTGCTTGCAAAATATGTTCCATCTAATGCTTATGTAGCACACAGACCCCCTTTTACCTGCCTTGTTCTTCGGCTCTTCGCAGGAAGAAGGGGCACACCATGCCACAAGCCCGTACCCTCCTGTATTAAGAGGTTGAGCTGTGTTGTTGGTGGGTCATTTCACAGTTGAGCCAGAGAATGTTTTTCTCACCTCTGTGGATAACAGATTTGAGTACTTGCTTCCCCCAGTGAATAGAATGTCCACACTTGCTATAACTCCAGCAGAGAGTTTATTTCTTCTTTCAGCAAATAACAGTCTCTTGATAGAAACAAAGGTTGGAGCAAGAAAAGGATAGCACAAGATGTGGGGAAAGGTCCAGGCACAATCTTAGTCACCTCACTGTCCAGCTTCTTGAACAGACTCGGCCTCAAATGGATAGTCTACTTAGAACAAGACTAACAGCCAATATGACACTCACGCTTTACTCAAGGTCTCTGCCACAGACCTGGTGAAATTGGTCTCTGCCACAGACCTGGTGAAATTGGTCTCTGCCACAGACCTGGTGAAATTGGTCTCTGCCACAGACCTGGTGAAATTGGTCTCTGCCACAGACCTGGTGAAATTGGTCTCTGCCACAGACCTGGTGAAATTGGTCTCTGCCACAGACCTGGTGAAATTGGTCTCTGCCACAGACCTGGTGAAATTGGTCTCTGCCACAGACCTGGTGAAATTGGTCTCTGCCACAGACCTGGTGAAATTGGTCTCTGCCACAGACCTGGTGAAATTGGTCTCTGCCACAGACCTGGTGAAATTGGTCTCTGCCACAGACCTGGTGAAATTGGTCTCTGCCACAGACCTGGTGAAATTGACCTTGGCCTAGGGAGAAGACATCCCTCCGGAGAGTTACCGGGACCCTTTCCTTCACCGTGATTACCGCATCAGTCCTTCAGAACGGTTCCTCACCCAGCCTTCTCTACTCAGATATGGGTCCCCTCGCAAGGCGGCACCTTGAGACTCCTCGATCCTCGATGGGCCCCAGCCAAAGGTGCTGGGCCCAGACCTTTGCTGCAATTCCCGAGTCCTCGCATCCAGGACGGTCAGGAACAGCAGAGTAGTACCTCACCCTGGGACTAAAGGTGCCCAGGATGGAACCGGAACAGAGAACACCCGCCCTTGGGCCTAGGGCGCCCAGGATGGACTGGAACCAGAACCAGGGGTAGGACCCCACCGACTAACACCGAACAGGCAGCGTCTGCCCCTTTTATCTCCTCTCCCAGCGTGCACAGCAGGTTAACCCCGCCCACCGTACGTTTGCCGAGAGGGGACACAAAAAGCACAGCCCTGTACTAGTGGTTCAACCCTAGCCTACCATGGCAGCGCCACCCATAGGCCACAGGGAACTGTACACCAATACTCTACCTGTGGATAAAATGGTTGTAAACCCTGACAAATCAAGGTGTTTGGGCATACTACCTCCCAAACACTTCCCTTAAATTGAGGACCCCGCTACACTTACAAGAATCATTGTCCCTCAGAAAAAGTGACTTTCAATATCGGTGTTAGATTCAATGTCAAAAGACAGTTCAGAGCTGCAAATGCATCCTTTCTTGTCCAATGAGAGACTGTTGCATAGCCAACTCCACCTAATCAACGGCATATCAACTTCACTCAATATTAGGGAAGTGCTGTAGGGGCTAGAGTGTATTTCATTATGTCCAGCGGATACACACACAAACTTAAAGTGGAGCTCCACCCTAATTTTTCACTTCTGCGGATCGGATTCCTCCCCCCCTCCGGTGTCACAATTGACACCTTTCAGGGGGGAGGGGGGTGAAGATACCTGTCTAAGACAGGTATTTTCACCCACATCCGGGAGTCCTCTCTCCGGGAATCTGCGGGAGTTACGTCACTTCCCGCAGACTTCCCTTGGTGTTCTGGGAGACACTCGGCTTCCAGAACACAGGAGCACCAATCAGAACGGTGCAGCGCGACTCGCGCATGCGCCGTAGGGAACCGGGCATGAAGCCGCAGGGCTTCACTTCCTGGTTCCCTCAGCGAGGATGGCGGAGGGAGCAGCAGAGCGACGAGCGGTCGCTCGTCCTCTGCTGCGGACGTCGCTGGACTCCAGGACAGGTAAGTGTCCATATATTAAAAGCCAGCAGCTGCTGTAGCTGTAGCTGCTGGCTTTTAATATTTTTTTTCCGGCGGAGCTCCGCTTTAATTCCAATAATATCTATTTTTCACAATCCTACAACCAGCATATTATTTCACAGAATAAAAGTACAATTCATTAGAGAACAATAATGATATAAATGTTATGCATATTCTTCATAGGAGATCTAATGTGTTTTATGGGCCTCCTGCACCGTAAGATAATTGTGTTTGGTGCCTACCTGACCAACATCTTCTTTTATATTTGTGCTAGTGTCAACTGAAGAGCCTAAGTCAGTCAATGTACAGAGAACTCTCATATCTTCTCTCCACTAGTGATGAGCCGAACACCCCCGGGTTCGGTTCGCACCAGAACCCGCGAACGGACCGAAAGTTCGCACGAACATTAGAACCCTATTAAATACAATGGATGCGAACGTTCGGATTCTAAAGTGCTAATTATAACGACTATTATCCATGTTATTGTCCGAAACAGAGTTTGGGAACCCGGGTTCTGCACCAGGGGACATCTATCAATGCAAAAAGAAGTTTCTTTCTCGTACATCACGGGACACAGAGCGACATAGTCATTACTAATGGGTTATATAGATACCGTCAGGTGCTGGCACTGGCAACTTCCAAAACCGGAAGTACCCTCCCCTATATAAGCCCCTCCCATCCGGGAGCACCTCAGTTTTTTGCCAGTGTCTAAGGTGTTGGCCAAGAAGAAACATGTGTTTTTCACTGAGCTTGCGTACAGGTTCTTTTGGGCCTCAGTAAGCTATTCCGGATCCGACCAAAAAAAGCTTCATAGCTAAACGGTCGGTACCCGGGCCTTGCAGAGAAGAGCAAGGTTTTGCCTGTAATGCTTCTCTTAGGAGAGCTGGACCCTGGGATCCAGAGCTCTGTTCATACCCACGACCAAGATGTTTTCTGTGCAGGGTGCTATACAGGTCCAGGGGAGTGGAATCCTTGGGAACCCGGTCCCTGAAGGTTTGATTACAATGCCTGCCGTGATAGGTGAAGTTTGGGCTTTTGTGGACCAAACAAAGTCCTGCGGCGGGGAACAGGTAAGTGGGGGCCCCCAGGAACTTGGGTCTATTGGGGGACCCCCAAGCCTAATTTGTCTTTCTGTCTGTTACCTAATGGTATTCCCGCAAAATTCTGTGCATGCCTGTAACTACTAAAAAAATGTAATAATTTTTAATGGTGGTCAAGAAAAAAAAAAAAAAAAAAAAATTTTATATATATTTAAGATATTAGACTGCGGTACCTGTGTTTGTCCACTAGAGGCCGCTGTGGAATGTTTTCTTGTCATGTGGACTAGTTTCTTCTCAGCAGAGCAAGTCCAGGCAGATGGTGAGTTCTCTTATGGGAAACTGCTTCCTCTGCCATGTTGCAATGCTCGTCCATCCCCCGGCCTGCGGCAAAGAGGGGCCCTGGCTCTTGTCCCTAGTCTCCATTTTTTCAAAATTAGCGCCGAAGGCGCACGTGGTATATATAGAGGTGAGCCAGGAAAGGGGGCGGAGCCTGGGGGATGACGCTCTGTGTGCGCCGCAGCGCTTCTGCGCATGTGCGGGCGTCCCAGCATGTAAAAACCACAGTTTTGTGTGGTGAGCTGGCTATGAAGTACAGAGACAGAGCTGGCAACATTTAAAAAAGGGCATACAGCAAGCGGTTGATACAGGCATCCCCTAGAAAGGATCATTATTAGACACCAACTGTGATATAGCAGCAATTGTGCTAGACTATTCTCAGTAAAAGTGGTGTATTACGGCTGGAATACCTCAGCTTTAGGCTTAGGAATATGCCGTCCAGAAGCTCCGGAACTGAATCTTCCAGGAAGCGAAGGGGGTCTCATCGGGCTCGGAGGATCTTGGGCATACTTCTGCTGCACCAGTCTCCCCTGAAGTTCAGAGGTAAGTGACCGTAGAGACCCCGCAGGGGTACTTGGTACTGTGGCTGTCCTCAGTTCACCTGCTCCTGTGTATGTAACAGAGGAGGTTTTTTCCTCAGCTCTGGGAGGATTAGAGAGAGATTGTCAACATTTATCGCTGCCTCCCTGTCAGGGAAAGCACGCCCGATCTCCGTCTCCTCCTTCAGAGTGCCTGTTAGCAGAGCAACAGTCCCATACAGGGATCGACCTGCCTGAAGGGGATCAGGATGAGGTTGATTCTGTTATAGAGGAGTCAACAGTGGGGGAACCTTTTCTCAGCATCTCAAGCTGAAAGATTATGGGTTCAGTCTCTGACTAACATGGTCCGATCAGCATTTAAAAATGCACCTTGCGGAACCATCAACCACTACTGTATCCTCGTTGGGGTCGCTAGAAGCCCCCAGACTGTCTGTTCTTTTCCACTTCACCCTTTACTGAAAGGGCTCATTTACCAGGATTGGGAACGTCCTGAGAAAATATTTATTCCCCCAAGAGATTTCCGGTGGTCTATCCCATGGAGGATAAGTTCATCAAAAAAAAAAAAAAATGGAAGGTCCCTACAGTGGACGCAGCCATCTCTTGTATGTATAAATCACTGACATGTCCAGTGGATAAATGTTCAAGAACCCAATAGATAAAAGATTGGAGTCCTTATGAAAATCTGCTTCTTTCTACAGCAAGCTTGGTGACACAACCAGCAGTAGCAGCTATTGGGGTCTGCTAAGCAGTGAAGGATCAGTTGAAACAGGTCTTGAGGGACTTGACAGATCAGCAGGCTTTGCCCTAGCTGATCTACCTAGAGCCTTAGGCTTTGCGGTTGACGCCATAAAGGATTCAGTCCATCAGGCCTCCCGCCTTACGCTGTCTATAGTACATATGCGTAGGCTCCTATGGCTCAAAAACTGGTCTGCTGAAGCTCCCTGTAAAGAATGGCTGGTTAGCGTCCCATTTCATGGTGAACGCTTATTCAGGGAAAACCTGGACAAATATATCCAGAAAATTTCCAGCGGTAAAAATACGCTCTTGCCGGTTAAAAACAGAGTTAGAGGTCCCTCTTTAAGAGGCCTGCTTCTCCAGTCCCTGGGGCATCGGCTGTGTAACAGTTCCGACGGCCTCCTCGGTCAATTCCCGGGGGTAAAAAACAGGGACAATAGCAGGGTAATGAGAAACCCTGGGTCAGGGGAGGTACAAAACCTCCCCCAAAGTTAAATTCATTGAAGCCCCCACTCAGTCGGGTGGGGGGGAGGACTCCAGTTGTTCGCAAGAGACCTGGCGGGACACGATCAAGACAGATAGATGCTCTCCGCAGTATGTTTGGGATACAATTTGGAGTTAAAAGACTCTCCTCCTTCCTATTTTTGAGGTCAAACGTGCCAAGGGATCCCCGGAAGAGAGAGTCCCTCCTGTTGGCACTAGAACAACTATTGCTCCAAGGAGTAATTATGGAGGTTCCCCTGGAAGAATGAGGGTTCGGGTTTTACTCAAACCTCTTTACAGTCCCGAAGCAAACGCGGACGGGAGGCCCATATTAATTCTAAAAGGGCTATACAAATTCCTGTATATCAGGACTTTCCAATGGAGTCAATCCGATCGGTGGCCACTGCCCTACAAGGGGAGGATTGGTTAGCCGCGATCGACATCAAAGATGCTTATTTGCGCATTCCCATCTTTCCAGTCCACCAAAAATTTCTACGCTTTGCAGTAGAAGGGCGCCATTTTCAGTTCAGAGCCTTACCCTTCGGTTCGGCCACAGCACCACGAGTGTTTACAAAAATTCTGGCCCTTTATTGGCCAATCTAAGAACACAAGGTGTAATGATAATGGCATATCTAGATGACTTGTTGCTGATAGACCACTCAGTGAAAAAACTAGACGTGGTCGTTCACAAGACAATCAAGTATCTGGAATCTCACGGTTGGATTATCAACCGAGACAAGTCACCCCTAAAAACCAGTCAAAAGTCTGGAATACTTGGGGCTAAGGTTGGATTCAGGCCAGAGAAAAATATTCTTGCCTCGAGGAAAGGTGTTGTCTTTGAAAGATTTGATCCACTTAGTGGGTACAAAAAAGACAGCCGTCCATACGCCTGTATATGAGGCTGCTGGGAAAGATGGTGGCATCATTCGAAGCAGTACCCTACGGTCAATTCCATTCAAGGAATTTGCAAGGGGCCATACTGTCAGCCTGGAACAAAAAAGTTCAGGCCCTAGACTTACAATGTCCTTGTCCCCTTCCGTTCGCAAGAGCCTCCGTTGGTGGTTGGTTCCCCAGAATCTGGAAAAAAGGAGATCCTTCAGTCCGATTTCTTGGAAGGTGGTCACTACAGATGCCAGCCTTATAGGCTGGGGAGCAGTACTGGAGCAATGGTCTCTCCAGGGCAGATGGTCGGATGCAGAAAAGGCCCTGCCCATCAATCTCTTAGAGATACGAGCAGCCCGGTATGCCCTAGTAGCATGGACATCCAAACTCCAAGGGTCCCCTGTCAGAATTCAATCATCAGGGGGGCACCAGGAGTCATGCAGCCCAGAGGGAAGTAAATTACATCCTGAAATGGGCAGAAAAATATGTCCCAGCCATATCTGCGGTATTCATTCCAGGAGTGGAGAATTGGAAGGCGGACTTTCTAAGTCGCCAGCAATTAGGCCCAGAGGAAGGGTCCCTTCACCCCGAGGTTTTCTGGACAATATGTCAGCGGTGGGGAACATCGGATGTAGATCTTCTAGTATCCAGATTCAACGCAAAGAGGGACAGGTTTGTCTCTCGGACAAGGGATCCCCTAGCTTGCGGCTCGGATGCCCTAGTGTTCCCTTGGGATCAGTTCAAGCTGATATATGCATTCACACCGCCACAATGGTTACCTCGATTACTCCGCAGAATCAGGGTAGAAAAGAAACCAGTGATTCCGGTGGCTCCAGCGTGGCCCCGAAGAGCGTGGTACGCGGAGATTGTAAAATTTCAGTGGGGAGTCCTTGGACTCTCCCACGTCGTCCGGACCTGCTTTCGCAAGGACCGATATACCACCCTTCCTTACCAGCCCTAGGTTTGACGGCCTGGCCATTGAAGCCCACATTCTAAAAAAGAGAGGGCTCTCTAATGCTGTGGTATCTACCATGATCAATGCCAGGAAGCCGGTATCCAGGCAGATCTACTATAGAATCTGGAAGGCGTACATCGCGTGGTGTGAGGCCAAGAAATGGCATCCACATAAGTACGTAATAGGTAGGATTCTGGACTTCCTACAGTGGGCTGTAGATAGGAAGCTTGCCTTGAGTACTATCAAGGGTCAGATTTCGGCCTTGTCAATATTTTTTCAAAGGCCCTTGGCTTCGCATTCACTAGTCAAAGCCTTTATACAAGGAGTGATGCGTATTAGTCCTCCGGTTAATATTCCCATATGTCCATGGGATCTAAACTTGGTTCTGTCGGTTCTACAGAAACAACCATTTGAACCATTACAGCATATTTCCTTGGTGCTTCTCACCAGGAAATTGATTTTTCTAGTAGCCATTTGTTCGGCTAAAAGAGTATCGGAATTAGCAGCTATGTCCTGTAAGGAGCCATATCTGGTTATCCATAAGGACAGAGTAGTGTTACGTCCTCATCCAGCCTTTCTTCCTAAGGTGGTATCGAGGTTTCATTTGAACCGAGATGTGGTTCTTCCTTCTTTTTTCCCCAAACCTACTTTGGTAGAGGAAAAGTTATTGCATTCTTTGGATGTAGTAAGAGCAGTTAAAGCTTATCTAAAAGCCACTGCTCAGATTCGCAGAACGGATACTTTGTTTATTCTGCCGGAAGGCCCCAGAAAGGGTCAGGCAGCGTCAAAATCTACTTTAGCCAAGTGGATTCGACAGGTCATTATGCAAGCTTATGGCTTGAGAAGGAGACCGCCTCCGTTCAAAGTTAGAGCGCACTCCACGAGAGCAGTTGGAACTTCATGGGCAGTGCATCACCAGGCCTCCCTGGCTCAAATCTGTAAGGCCGCAACATGGTCTTCAGTTCACACGTTTACTAGGTTCTACCAGGTGGACGTTAGAAGTCAGGAGGATGTCGCCTTTGGGCGCAGTGTGTTGCAGGCCGCAAAAGATCCTCATGTCTGATAGCGCTCAGCTTATATATGGTGTATCCCCCCCCCTCATTTGGCATTGCTTTAGGACATCCCATTAGTAATGACTATGTCGCTCTGTGTCCCGTGATGTACGAGAAAGAAAATAGGATTTTTATAACAGCTTACCTGTAAAATCCTTTTCTTGGAGTACATCACGGGACACAGAGCTCCCGCCCCTCTTTGGGGACACTTATTGCTTTGCTACAAAACTGAGGTGCTCCCGGATGGGAGGGGCTTATATAGGGGAGGGTACTTCCGGTTTTGGAAGTTGCCAGTGCCAGCACCTGACGGTATCTATATAACCCATTAGTAATGACTATGTCGCTCTGTGTCCCGTGATGTACTCCAAGAAAAGGATTTTACAGGTAAGCTGTTATAAAAATCCTATTTTTAAAAACGGACGTTTTCCGGGAGCAGTCATTTTAATGATGCATAAAGTGAAAAAAAAGAGTCAAATATTCCTTTAAATATTGTACCTGGGGGGTGTCTAAAGTATGCCTGTGAAGTGCCACATGTTTCCCGTGTTTAGAACTGTCCTTGCACAAAATAACATTTCTAAAGGAAAAAAAGCCATTTAAAACTGCTTGCGGCTTTAATGCAATGTCTGGTCCCGGTAATATGGATGAAAATCTTTAGGAAAAATGGCATAGCTACCCCATCAACCCCCCCCCCCCTACCCCAGCCCATTACCAGCCCCTTTGGGTCTTGTATGGATATTAAGGGGAACCCCGCACACAAAATAAAAAAGGACCTATATACTCTGAACTGCCGTATACAGGCGGTGCATACAAGACAGGGACTGTAGGTTTGTTCTTATGTAGAATCTGTTTGTAATTTTGAACAGCTGCATTGTTTAAGTGTAGCTCCATGCCAAATTCCTTTTTTTTAGCTTTTTGTAAAACATAGGGAACGGTTATCACCCCTGTCACATTTTTTTTGCTGTCTGTGCCCCTGTTCAGAACATTTCACCTCACTTTGCGTCCCAATGACAACTGTTTTTGAAATGTGGTGTTTTTATTGAAACAAGGATTGGTGATAAAGCATCAGTAGAGAGGAGACACCTTTCTCCCATATTAATTCTTACAGGAGAGAATTTTCCTTCCAAGGGGTAGATTTCCTCTCACTTCCTGTTGTCTTCTTCCGTTTGCAAGTAGTAGTAGTTTGTAAGTTGGATGTTTGAAAGTAGGGACCTGCCGTATATACTCAGCAGAAATTGGCCCCTTAGGTGTTGGTGTTGGCACAACACTGAAAGCACTCACAGTTATTCTTGGTGGGTGCTGGAACGCCCTGCTGTCAACTATTATATCAGGAATTGTAATAACATATAATTGTTGATCAGTGGTAGTAAAAATTGGGCCTTTGATGGTGGTGCTGGTGCCACAACACTGTAAGGCCTGACAGTTACTCTTGGTGGGCGCAGCAATGGGCCCTGCTGTGAATTATTAGATCAATAATTATAATTGCATGCCCCTGTTGAACAGGGGCTGAAAAATTGGGCCTTTGGTGGTGGTGGTGGTGGTGATGGTGGTGCTGGTGCCACAACACTGTAAGGCCTGACAGTTACTCTTGGTGGGCGCAGCAATGGGCCCTGCTGTGAATTATTAGATCAATAATTATAATTGCATGCCCCTGTTGAACAGGGGCTGAAAAATTGGGCCTTAGGCACTGGTGGCACAACACTGCAACCCCTCACAGATACTGTACTTGGAGCACAGCAATGAGGCCTGTTGCAAAGTATTGCATCAAAAATTTTAATTACACGCCCCTGTTAAACAGGGGCTGAAAAATTGGGCCTTAGCCACTGGTGGCGTCACCCATAAACCAAAATGATCTTCCAAGCTATCATCATTAATCGTATCATTGAGGAGGAGGAGGAGGATAGCCAGTCAACATAACAGCACAGGCACTCAGCATCAGCATCAGTCTTGAAGGGATGTGACATTTTAAAATCAATTAGTCTGTTATATCAGCATCTGGTGTGTGGTAGCTGGTGGTGATCCAAGACTGGTTCATCTTGATGAAAGTCAGTCGATCAACCGAGTCGGTGGACAGGCGCACCCTGTGATCCGTGACAAATCCTCCAGCAGCACTGAATGTGCGTTCTGAAAGAACGCTGGATGCAGGACAGGCCAGTAGCTCAATTGCATACTGTGCAAGCTCTGGCCAGTGATCCATCCTCAAGACCCAGTAAGCCAGAGGATTTTCGGTGGGGAAGGTGTCCAAGTCTGACCTTGCCCCTAGGTATTCCTGGACCATGTATATCAGACGCTGGCGATGGTTGCTGGAACCGATCATACTTTGGGGCTGCGGAATAAAGAATTGTCTGAACGCATCGGTCAGACGGCCACCTTCCCCACCGCTCCTTCTTTGACTGCCCGAAGCCTCAGCAACTCGTTGTCCAGGACCAGGAGTTTGTAACCTCCCAGTCTCTGGGAACGCGTTGCACAGACCTTTCTGCAAGGCCTCCCGGAGTTGTCTCATCCTCTGCTCCCTCTGCGATGGTACGATAAGGTCCGCAACCTTACCCTTGTACCGTGGATCAAGGAGAGTGGCCAGCCAGTAATGGTCCCTCTCCTTGATCCGAAGAATACGAGGATCCTTCCGCAGACTTTGCAGGATCAGGGAGGCCATGCAGCGTAGGTTAGCTGAGGCATTCAGTCCGGAGTCCACTGGGTCACTAAGGACGACATGATCCGCAGCCACCTCCTCCCAGCCACGTACAAGTCCACTGGTTTCTTGGGACTGTAAATCATCCCTAAAAGACTGCTGCTGATGATGCTGAGTGCCAGCCTCCACCTCCATGCTGACACAATCCTCCTCCTCCTCCTCCTCCTCCTCCTCTTCCTGTGCGATGGGTGGGACAGAAAGAACACTGTCTGGGTAAAGGGGGCCTTGAGAGGCAAGGAAGTCCTCCTCTTCCTGCCTCTGTTCTGCCTCAAGTGCCCTGTCCATTATTCCACGCAGCGTGTGCTCCAACAGGTGGACAAGAGGTACAGTGTCACTGATGCATGCACTGTCACTGCTCACCATCCTCGTGGCCTCCTCAAATGGTGCCAGGACAGTGCATGCATCCCTGATCATGCCCCACTGGCGTGGTGAAAAAAACCCGAGCTCCCCTGACCCTGTCCTGGTGCCGTAGTCGCACAGGTACTCATTGATGGCCCTCTGCTGCGTGTGCAGCCGCTGCAGCATGGCCAACGTTGAGTTCCACCTGGTGGGCATGTCACATATAAGGCGGTTCTTGAGCAGGTTCAACTCCTTTTGCAGCTCAGCCAGGCAAGCACTGGCATTATAAGATCTGCAGAAATGCACACAGACTTTCCTGGCCTGCCTCAGGACATCCTGTAAGCCCGGGTTCCTGCCCAAGAACCGCTGCACCACCAGGTTAAGGACGTGAGCCATACAGGGCACATGGGTCAGTTGTCCCTGTCGGAGGGCGGAGAGGAGGTTGGTGCCATTGTCGCAAACCACCATTCCTGGCTTAAGCTGGCGTGGCGTCAACCACCTCTCGGCCTGGCCCTGCAGAGCAGACAGGACTTCTGCCCCAGTGTGGCTCCTGTCCCCCAAACACACCAGCGCAAGCACGGCATGGCATCTTTTTGCCTGCGTACTTGCGTAGCCCCTTGAACGCCTACGGAGCACCGCTGGTTCCGAGGACAAACCACAGGAAGAGGCCATGGAGGAAGAAGAAGAGGAGGGGGTGGAGGAGAGAGGTGTGTCACAACCAGTAGTAGCATTTTGGAGGCGTGGCGGTGGACCAACCTCCAACACTACTGCACCTTGTCCTGCATCCTTCCCAGCTGCCAAAAGAGTGACCCAATGGGCCGTGAAAGAAAGGTAACGTCCCTGTCCATGCCTGCTGGACCATGAGTCAGCGGTAATATGCACCTTACCACTGACCGCCCTGTCCAGCGAGGCCAAGACATTGCCTTCCACATGCCTGTAGAGAGCCGGAATCGCCTTCCGTGCGAAAAAGTGGCGTTTGGGAACCTGCCACTGAGGAACCGCACATTGCACAAACTCACGGAAGGGGGCCGAGTCTACCAACTGAAAAGGCAGCAGTTGAAGCGCTAGCAATTTAGCCAAGCTAGCATTCAACCGCTGGGCATGTGGATGGCTGGGAGTGAACTTCTTTTGACGGTCCAGCAGCTGGGGCAGGGAAATTTGCCTGCTAGAATCGGACGTTGGTGTACTGCTAGCAGAGTGCCCACAAGTACTTGCCTGTGACACACCTAATTCTACACCTTCATTCCTCTCAGAGCAGGTTTCAGAGAGGAGTGAAGGTATAGTGGGGTTGGAGATCCCAGCTGATGCGGTGCAAGAAGAGGTCAGCTTTGTTCTTTGGTGTGGGTCTTTAAGGTAGGCTTGCCAACGAGCTGCATGGCAGGTCAACATATGTCTGATCAAGCATGTGGTGCCCAAGCGGCTGATGTTTTGGCCACGCGATATACGCTTGAGACATATGTTGCAAACAGCAGCTGTGCGATCTGATGCACTCGCCTCAAAAAAGGCCCAC
This sequence comes from Rana muscosa, assembly GCA_029206835.1. Lineage (NCBI taxonomy): Eukaryota > Metazoa > Chordata > Amphibia > Anura > Ranidae > Rana > Rana muscosa. Next base: position 674,765,054 of record CM055116.1, read on the forward strand.
ACCAAAGAACTTTTTGAATGACGGGCAGAGGCAGCGCCCTGCACAGGCGGAGCTCTGCGGTGTGATTCCGTCGGTGTGCTGCCCATACGCTGGCCACTCAAGGGCATCCTGCCTCGTTGGAGATGTGCCTCCTCCTCATCCTCCTCCTCCTCCTCCTCTCTCCTATTAGGCACCCACGTGGAGTCAGTGACCTCATCATCCCCTCCCTCCTCATCACTGGAGCCAATCTGGCAGTATGCTGCAGCTGCTGGAGCATGACTGCCAGATTGGTGTCCTTCTTGAGCATCCCCTCTCTCTGCTCTCACGCTGCTGCCTTCCTCTAGCTGGGTATCATCATCAGATCCTTCCAAACGCTGGGCATCCTCCTGGAGCATGTACCCAACACTGTGCTCAAACAGTTCGGGGGACTCCTCAGGAGGAGGACATGGTGGGTCTAGGGAAGGATTGACTAATGAAGATAATGATACCAGAGAAGAGGACGCTTTGGCAGCTGCTTTGCCAGTACCCTGAGCCTGGGTGAGAGAGGATGAGGAGGATGAGGTGGGCTTGGTCATCCACTCTACCAAGTCTTCGGCATGATGTGGCTCAACATGTCCAGCTGCCGAAAAGAAGGACAAGTGTGTCCCATGGCCATGTGCTGATGACAATGCACCGCGTCCACGACCAGCACTGTTGCCCCCAGACAAAGAGCCTGCTTGCCCTCTTTTTTTGCCTCCTGACTGTCTGCCTCTCCTTGTTTGCCTTCCAGACATTTTAATGGCTGGCCTGCAGGGAGATGGGAAAAAGAGCAATAAGGGCTACCTTCAGGTGTATACTGTGCAGGAGGCTTAGCAACAATGACACTGACACTGTCCCCTGCCTATCCTTCTCTGTCCCTAAACACAAGGATTGAAAATATGGTTCAGCAAAATTGGTTTAGAACAGAATAACACACTGACACTTTCCCTCACTGTCCTACTCTGTCCCTCCCTACAAACAAGATTTAGCACAGAATAGCACACTGATAATTTCCACGAGTGTCCTTCTCTGTCCCTAAACTCAAGGATTTCAAATATGGAACAGCAAAATTGGTTTAGAACAGAATAGCACACTGACACTTTCCCTCACTGTCCTACTCTGTCCCTCCCTACAAACAAGATTTAGCACAGAATAGCACACTGATAATTTCCATGAGTGTCCTTCTCTGTCCCTAAACTCAAGGATTTCAAATATGGAACAGCAAAATTGGTTTAGAACAGAATAGCACACTGACACTTTCCCTCACTGTCCTACTCTGTCCCTCCCTACAAACAAGATTTAGCACAGAATAGCACACTGATAATTTCCACGAGTGTCCTTCTCTGTCCCTAAACTCAAGGATTTCAAATATGGAACAGCAAAATTGGTTTAGAACAGAATAGCACACTGACACTTTCCCTCACTGTCCTACTCTGTCCCTCCCTACAAACAAGATTTAGCACAGAATAGCACACTGACACTTTCCCTCACTGTACCTCTCTGTCCCTAAACTCAAGGATTGAAAATATGGTTCAGCAAGATTGGTTTAGAACAGAATAGCACACTGACACTTTCCCTCACTGTACCTCTCTGTCCCTACAAACAAGGATTAGCACAGAATAGCACACTGACACTTTCCCTCACTGTACCTCTCTGTCCCTACAAACAAGGTTTAGCACAGACTAACACACTGACACTCTCCCTACCTATCCTTATTTGTCCCTAAACACAAGGAATCCAGGATTAGTAAAGGAAAAAAAATGACACTGTCCCTGCCTATGCTTCTCTTTCCCTGCTCCGGAACACACTACACAAGGCCGCCGCGCTGGCGGCCTTTTATAGTGTGGGGCGTGTACTAAACCCCCTCAGCAATAATTGGCCACAGGCATCCTGCCTGTGGCCAATCATTGCTCTCCTCGCTGCCGGCGCTGTGATTGGCCAAGCATGCGGGGTCACAGTGCATGCTTGGCCAATCACAGCGCCTGGATGACACTGCGATGGCGTAGTGCATTGTGGGCCGTTCGCGTCACTCGAATTTGGCGCGAACGGCCCAAATCGTTCGATCTTCGTCGAACGATCGAACAGCCGATGTTCGAGTCGAACGTATGTTCGACTCGAACACGAAGCTCATCCCTACTCTCCACCCAAGCAACTCACCTTTGAAGGCATACTTTTGACTTACTTACTACTGACTTATGATATGTTTTGACTAAAGAATTAGTTCGGTTCTGCTATTGCTTTTAAGCTATTACCACAAAATACCAGAAACTTGCTTTTGCAAACACTCCTGATGCTTTTTTTAAATTCTCATCCCTGTGGCCATCCATTATCCTACTGAATCTTTTACTATGCCTTTTAGAGATTTTCACTTATATATTTCACTTAAATATATATTTTCTTGTAATCCTGAAGTCCACAAACCTAGTTCTGTAGGGGCTTTCTTGGTTTCAAATAGCTTCCAGAGATATAAGCATTCCTGCCTAATATTTTTTAAATGGCTGAAAACATGTTACTTTTAACACTACTATTGCCATATTAAGACTTCTCTGATATGTTTAGTAGATGCTAAGTACATGACTGTGCTGTCATGCTGCTCCCTAACACTTTGGTTCCCTGGGATCAAGTGTATCTTCTCTCTGGAAACTTTGGGTATATCTGAGTGCATCAGGTGGTATTTGTAAAGGGTTTTATCTAAAAGTCCATATGCTGGTTGCTTCATGCATGATAATGTTCTTCGACCAAAAGCTTCATGGTCTAAAAACATATAATATGTTGTGACAGTGAACAACAAATACCTTTTTATTTTTTCACTATCTACAGTAAGTATCAGTTTTTCAAGGACAGGCTTCCAGGGAACCTGTAAGCCTTTACATATTGGAGAGGGGGTGTGTAGAACATGTAATTCAGCACTCAAGGCAGACAATATAAGTTTGGGTTATATTGGGTTGTCGCTTTGCAACAGACATTTTCCAAGATATCCTTATAAATATGTACTTACCTTAAAAATTACTTAATCAAAATAGAATGTGTAAACTGGGAATGTTAGGCGATGCTTTTTGGAAAATGGGTGCAAAAAATATTTTCTAAATCAAAAAAGGGCATCTGAGTAGTGACATTTTTACATGGCCAGGCTTTAAAGCGTAACTCCACTTTTGTTGAGAAAAAAAACATTCCCCTCTGGGTGATCTATGTACATTGTAAGGATTATAACAACCTTTGTTGCAGATTCCTACCTTTTGTTATTCTGAAGAATTCACAGTTTGTTCCTCTGCCTCTGGTCTCAGTCGGTCTTATGGGAGTGGTTTCTTTTTTTTTCATAAATCTTTTTATTTATTTTCCTCAACAGACAAACAAACAAGACAAAACACAACTAAACATCATACACATTGAACCTAAAATATATGAATACAGTAAAACCTTGGTTTGAGAGTAACTTGGTTTGAGAGCGTTTTGCAAGACAAGCAAACTTTTTCATAATAATTGACTTGATATACAAGCGATGTCTTGATATACAAGTAGCATCATGTCACAACTGAGTATAAAAGAGACGACAGGCTCCTCTAAGTGTAGCAATATGGTTACATTTAATGAAATTAATTAAAAAGGAAAGGTCATTTTTAATAACATTCAATTACAGTATGACTTGTGTCACAATTGTTTACGCTATTGTTCCATGAAAGTGGAGTTACCCTTTAACCACTTAAGGACTGGAAAGGATTTGCCTCCTTAATGACCAGGCCATTTTTTTGCGATACGACAAATTTCTTCATCAGTTTAGGCCAATATGTATTCTTCTACATATTTTTGCAAAAAAAAATCTCAATAAACGTATATTGATTGATTTGCGCAAAAGTTATAGCGTCTACAATGTAGGGGATATATATATAGCATTTTTATTATGATTTATTTTTTTTACTAGTTATGGCGGTGATCCGTGATTTTTAGTGGGACTGCGACATTGTGGCAGACAGATCAGACACTTTTGACACTTTTTTGGGACCATTGACATTTATACAGCAATCAGAGCTAAAAAATAGCCACTGATTACTGTATAAATGTCACTAGCAGAGAAGGGGTTAACACTAGGGGCGATCAATGGGTTAAGTGTGTCCTAGGGAGGTATTTCTAGCTGTATGGGCTGCCTGGGAGTAGAGAGATATCTCTGTTCCTGATCACTAGGAACAGCAGATCTCTCTCTACTTCCCTGTCAATACGGGGATGTGTCTGTTTACATTGACGGATACCCGTTCTGGCTCTCTGTGGAGTGATCGTGGGTGGCCGGCAGACATTGCGGCCGCCGGCCGTGGGCGCTCAAAGACCCGACGTACAATGGCGGTGATTCGCGCAGCCGTGCCAACCTGCCACACTACAACTGAAGAAGGTGGTCGGCAAGTACTTAAGTAAGTGTCCCACCTTATGGATGTTTAAAGCATTACATGGCCTTTGCTAAACAAAATACCCTTGTTACGCAGTCAAGTGGAGACCTTAAGCAAGATCTTGCATCCTGTACACAGAAGAAGATAGAAGATCCCGGACAGGAATGTGACATGTTTCCAAAAAATAAGTTGCGCTAATCATCTAAAAATATGAATGAAATCAGTGAGAAATTACAACAAATAAAGTCCATCCAATGTAGTGACATCAGCGTGGCAATAACAAATATTACACCCAAGAAATGTGATGTGAGAAAACTGCTGCTTACCGACTCCCTATGATCTCCTATTACAGGAGATCACAAGCGCTTTCAGCTTAATACCAAGCCAGGGCCTTTAGTGGACACAGCAACAATTACAGCCACAGCGTCTTCATAAGCTTCCATCACCCATATAGAACGCAATGACACAGGATCCTCATGAAGGAATAAAAATCTTCTTCAGTGTAAAATCTTAGGGTGTTTTAATAATAAAAAAGCTGTAATGCACTTACAATTATGTAGATAAAACAGAGCATAGAAAACGAGCTGGCCGGCTCAAAATTGCAGCTCGTCACTCCGGGACCTGCGCGAACGTGGTGACGTCAGCACGTCGCTCCTCCCTATGTGTTTCGTGCCCCTGGACGTCATTTGTGACGAAATGCGTAGGGAGGAGCGATGTGCTGACATCACCCCATTCGCGCAGGTCCCTGAGTGACGGGCTGCAATTTGAGCCGGCCAGCTTGTTTTCTATGCTCTATTTTATCTACATAATTGTAAGTGCATCTCTTTTTCTCACATCACATTTTTTGGATGCAATATTCGTTATTGCCACACTGATGTCACTACATTGGATGGACTTTATTTGTTGTCATTTCTCACTGATTTCATTAATATTTTTAGATGATTAGCACAACTTATTATTTGGAAAGGTGTTTCTTACTGTGTGTATCTCACAGGAAGTTGCTGCTTTTTTGCACATATTCATAATTTTTTATCTATTTTTTATACCGCAGTAATTACTTTTTGCTTTAGGAACGTGACATTACTACAGATATATGTAAATAATATGGTCATTTAGGTAGATTTTTTTATTTTCCAAGGGTGCAATTAGTTAGGGAAGGGGATAGGGGTAGTCTTGAGAGGAGCTTTAAATCATTACTTCAAATTGTATTACTTATATTTGCATTCCAGGCCAGTGACTTAGAAAGTTTTGAAGCCATGCTAGCATTACAGCCAGGCAATTATAATTTTTGGAAGGAGGTCAGCAATAACTAAATCCAAACCCTGAAATTGATTTTTACAGATAGTTATCATTACCTGATAGCTGGAGTTAGTTTTGCTTATGTCATGACTGTTTAGTCCAACAGATGCCATCGTATTTCTCCTTACCTATGTCATTCAACTTATAGCCAGAAAATGCTCCATTGGTTTATCTGTAAAGCCTAATTTATTCAGCACATCACCTTAGTCCAGTCATGTTTAGTGAACCATTCAACTGTTGGTGTGACTGTCCTGACAGCTTTTATACTTCTACCCCAGAGTGTATATTTCTTGCTGATATTCACCAGCTGGTTGCAACTCTCTCAAGCATAGCGAGATCCTTTTCAACAACTCAGGAACAAATAGTTTCAATAAATATGAAGGCGAAGAGCATACTGCGATAAAGAACTCCTCTTAACCACTATTTATCCTAGTCTTCAGCTCTAGGCACTGGCTTGATTATCTGAATCCACGCAGGTATTGGTGGAAGAGTCTGCAAAGATGTAACAGCTTTCCTGGGTGTACATACAATAGAAGGACCTTAAAGTGGTTGTTAAGCCACTCTAACCTGTATACACCATCAACACTGCCTCCTATTGTAGTATCCCCCTCTGTGTGTGATTTTTTTAAAATAAATGCTGCAAATACTTAATTTCACTGCCGAGATTGCGATCACATGACCAGCCAGCTTTTTCCTTTTCTCCTCTGAGAGACGCAGTGGGTGCGGCTGAGATTTCCCTGCTGATGATGTCAGTCTGGAGGGGAGGAGGAGGAGAGGAGGAGAGACCTGGCTGGTCATGTGATCGTAATCTCCACTAGTCGCTGTGTGATTGTTCATGTTTTAATTAAGTAGTAGAAGGACCAATTTAGTTTTATAAAATGGCAGGATTATAGTTTTATCTCTGGAATAAATTCCCTTTTGTATGCAAGCTAATAGTCTGCTGGCTTTGCTAGCTGCAGCATTATAGTGCATGCTTTTGCTCAGTCTGTCTTCTACCGGGACCACCAGATCTTTCTCCATCCTTGATTCCCACAGAGGTTCTCCCCCTAGTGAGTAGTTTGCATTTATGTTTTTAGCCCCCAAGTGCATCACTTTGCATTTCTCAACATTGAACCTCATTTGCCATGTGGTTGCCCACCCCATTATTTTACTCCACTAAAGGTTTACTTTATTTAAAAAAATCTGATCAAATCATTTAAGTTTTAAAATCCTTGCTTTCATGATTAGCGTACAATTATTTGTTTATATAGAGGTAGCCATATTTGTGTAGCACCCCTTACCTCTGAGCAGTGGTAGCTGAACCACAGGTGGTTCAGGGCTAGCATTTTGGTTCTCGGGTTCAGGGCCTTGGTGAATGGTGGAGTGGAAAATAAGTTGAATGCCAGTCATGTAAAGCCCTGTACACACAATCGGATATCCTATGGATTCTAATCCGATGGTTTTTTCCATCGGACATCCGATGAAACTGTCTTCCATCAGTCATGCCCACACACCATCAGTCAAAAAACCGACCGTTCCAAACACGGTGACGTAAAACACTCCGATGAGCCGAGAAAAATTAAGTTCAATGCTTCTGAGCATGCGTCGACTTGATTCTGAGCATGCGTGGGTTTTTTATCCGATGGAGTTCCCCACAGACGATATTAATTTGCTATCGGTTTTTTAACCATCGGATAAATTTAAAACATGTTCTATTTTTAAACACCGATGGAAAAAAGACCGATGGGGCCCATACACGATTGGTTTGTCCGATGAAAACAGTCCATCAGACTGTTTTCATTGGTAAAACCTATCGTGTGTACAGGACTTTAGTCTTTGGTTTACCTTTTATCTCTGAGCTGAAAGGAAAGAGGGTTTAGGTGTACAAAAGATGCCTGCAAATAGTACAAAATCAGAGCCTGATATTATGGCAACAGATCTTCTTATACACATAATAGTGCAATGTTTAAGCAATGAACATTGTTTCTCAAATTGCAGAATTTTTCCAGTTACTTCAAAAGTAGAAAATAGAAGCAACAAACAGGTATCAAACACTTTTTCCCAAATCTTGAAGCCCCATTGCCTCAGGAATGACACTGCACAGAATTTACACTGCATCACATGTTTTGGCATTGGAAGTTTTCTAGAATCCAATTCTGTACTTAGAAGTTTTCCACCACCTAGTAGTGAAAAAGAAATAGTGCATCAAACATGAAGTCAACACATTTAACATTACAGTTAATAAATGCTGTTAGTTTTGACACAGGGACATCCTCTTCTGTCCTAAATGTAAGGTAGAAAGAGCAAATCCTATCTAAACTAAAAATGCAACTAGCAGAACAGAGTAATCGGTCTCTTATTTTTCAAATAGATAAAGCCCAGCTGGTTTCCCCTTCCAATACAAATCCCCTCCCACCTGAACTCCTTATGGCACCCTCCCACCTCACATAAAACCACAGTGCCCAGGGCAGCCGTCCCTCCTGCCCACCTCTTGTACCGGTCCTAGTTTGAGTTTAGTTATAATATAAAATGACTGTAAAGTCTTGTTTTTTTTCTCTATAAAAATAACAAACATGTTATACTTACCTGCTCTGTGAACAACCGAGATCTTCCTCTTCTCAGGTCCCTCTTTGGTGCTCCTGGCCCTACCTCCTGTTGAGTGCCCCCACAGCAAGCAGCTTGCTATGGGGGGTACCCAAGCTGAGCCACAGCTCCCTGTGTCCATTCAGACATGGAGCCGTGGCCCGGCCTGCCCCCTTTCTCTTCTCATTGGCTGACTGACTTTGATTGACAGCAGCGGGAGCCAATGGTGCCACGCTGCTATCTCAGCCAATGAGAAGGGGAATCCCGGCCAGCCGAGACACTCCTGCAGCATCGCTGGATACAGATGGGGCTCAGGTAAGTATTAGGGGGGCTGAGGGGGGCTGCTGCATGCAAAAGGATTTTTATCTTAATGCATAGAATGCATTAAGATAAAAATCCTTCTGTCTTTACAATCACTTTAAAGCGGAGTTCCGACAAAAATAAATAAATAAATAAAAGTCACTAGCTAAAAACACTGCAGCTGCTGACTTTTAATAATCAGACACTCACCTGTCCCACGGTCCAGCGAGCCCTGCTTGTCTCCCCCTCCTCTCTGCGACGCCGGCATTGTCACTGTGCGCGTCCGGCTGCGGCTTCACAGCCAGGCACACACTGCGCATGCGCAAGCCGCGATGAGCACGGTGACTGGCCAGGCAATCATCTGGGACCTGTGACGTGTCCCAGATGATTGCAGAAAGGGAGGAGGGAGACGTAAACTTTATTCAGGAGCGGTGCCCCGGAAGGAAGTGGGAGCTGAAACCCTCTAAAAAGAGGGTTTCCGCTCTCCCCCCCAAAAAATGACATGCCAAATGTGGCATGTCAGGGGGTCACTTTCCCTTAAAGCGGAAGTTCCATTTTTGGGTGGAACTCCGCTTTAAGGAAAAAGTACATTTCCTTACACCATTCACCCTACCATGAGAAAGGGTACTGTATGTACTTTGTCCCATCTTTCTAGGTGCTCTATAACACTACCAGCCTCCTTACACAACAGCTAGTGCATTGCTAATTTTTTTCAGTGCAATGATTTTTTCAATGGCTTTCCAACGCAGTTTTACATTTTTAAAATATTGGAATGTACAGGACTGATAATCCTAAGGGCTCAAGCACACTGCAGCTTTAAAGAAGCTCAAAGAAGCTGCACCTACAGGCTTTTGAAAACTCCAATGTATACATGCACACTATCACTTTTTCAGGAGTTTACAGGGCTGTCCCTACAGACAGAAAAAAAAAATCGCAAAAAAGCACAAATGAGCTTAAAAAAGCTCTAAGAAGCTTGAAAACACACAAACAAATAGGAAAATGAGCTGAGGGGAGGGTTTGTGAAAAAAAAAAAAAAACACTTAAGACTTATGCACACTGCATCTCAAAGAAGAGGCTCCTACAGGCTTTTGAGCTTTTTTGAGTTCTCATTTTTTCCACCTGGAAACTTGCCTTCATGTTAGCCAATGTGTCCATGCACACTATGGCTTATCAGGAGTTTACAGGCATATGCTCTCACAGGCAGGAAACCACCCCCCCCTCACCAAACTCGCGTTTTTGAGAGGAGCTTTTGAGCAGAAAAGATGCCTGAAGCCTTGTACACACGACCGAGAATCTCGTCGCAAAAAAAACGTAGTTTTTCTCAACAGGTTTCTTGTCAAGCTTGACGAGATTCTTGTCAAGCTTTCCTTGCATACACTGTCAATCCAAAATCTCGTAGTTGAAAAGCGCGGTCACGTACAACACGTACGACGGCAGTATAAAGGGGAAGTTCAATTCTCATGGCGCCACCCTTGGGCTTCTTTTGCTGATCTCGTGTTACTGCGTGTTAGTAAAAGTTGGGAAGAGACGATTAACGCTTTTCAGTCTTCGTGCTTTCAGTTCGTTATAGTGTGGCGAATGTGCTATCCCCATTACGAACGCTAGTTTTACAAGAAGGTGCGCTCCCGTCTCATATTTGATTCTGAGCATGCGCGGTTTTTGAAGACTTGGAAAAGCATACACATGAACGGTTTTCTCGTCCAAATACAGTCTGACAAGAATCACAACGAGAAAAATGAGACTCCCGACGACAAAAAATAAAGCAGGTCTTCTTTTTTTCTCATCGAGATTCTGGGCAGTTTTCTTGACGAGAAACCTGAAAGCCTTGTACACACGCACGGTTTTCTCGGCAAGAAAGCTCTCCCAACAGTTTTCTTGTCGTTTCTTGCTGAGAAAACCGGTCGTGTGTACGAGGCTTAAGTGTCCAAAAACATGTGAAAAAGCACAAAAGAGCATGAAAAAGCTCAAAGAAGCGCAAAAACACTCAAACAAAATAGGAAAAATTTGCTATGGGGAGGCTTTGTGAAAAAAAAAAACGCTTATGCTCAAAGAAGCTCAATAAAACCTTGCAAAAGAGCCCAAAAAAGTACAAGCTTCTTTAAGCTGAAATGAAAGCTCAAATGCCTGTAAAAGCAGCTTTTTTTTTTTGAGCTGCAGTGTGCATGAGTCCTAATCCTGCAATAATACATCTGTAGTATGGGAAGCTGAATAACACTGAAGTTTGATGAGTATGAGTTTGTATAATGCATCAATACAGTACCTAGCTGACATCCCAAGGACCATGTGCAACTCTCACAGCACTTCATTTGAACAAGTGCACTCTAATGCCCCATACACACGATCGTTTTTCATGCCGTTAAAAATGCCATTTTAAAAAATGGCCATTAAAAATGATCGTGTGTAGGCTCCAGAGCATTTTTAACGACGTGAAAAACGGCCATTAAAAATTCCGGACATGCTCTCTTTTTTCACGTCGTTTTTCATGTCGTTTTTTTTAACGACGTGAAAAACGATAGTGTGTATGCTTTCACGACGTGAAAAAAAACGCGCATGCTCAGAATCAAGTATGAGACGGGAGCGCTCGTTCTGGTAAAACTAGCGTTCGTAATGGAGATAGCACATTCATTACACAGTAACGGACTGAAAAGCGCGAATCGTCGCTCAACAAACTTTACTAACATGAAGGGTGGCGCCATTCGAACAGAACTTCCCCTTTATAGTGCCGTCGTACGTGTTGAACGTCACTGCGCTTTGCTTGATCGTTTTTTTTAATGATAGTGTGTACGCAAGGCAGGCTTGAGAGGAAACATGAAAAAAAACGAGGAGAAAAACGTTGGTTTAAAAAATGACATTAAAAACGATCGTGTGTACGGGGCATTACTCTAGCAGCACTGAGAACAAAATAGTTTAGAAAGTACCGGTATATTTTGTTTGTTTTTTCTTCCAGAGTTAGTAAGGTATACCAATAGTCAAAACTTTTTTTTTTTCATTTTGGATAGGATGGGGAAGGATTCGAACCTCTGATAGGTTTTTATTACTGTCTGTGTTCCCGCTGCGTAGATTTACCATTTCTGTATTGAGTGCCTCTGTCACTAGGACTTACAGTGGGAACAACTGTCAAAAATTACATTTCCCTTATGTAGCGGGGTCTCTAAATTTAGGTAGAACACTCAGGTGTGTAAGTATGGGAATAATGGACCATTTGTGTTCGTGGAGGATTGGACGGTGTAATAATCTCCTTGGCCTCTGGGTGGCGGGGTACCCGTAGGCTCAAGGTAGATTGGCCGTCACAGTGCTATCCTTTTTGTCCCTTTCCGGAGATGGTACGGTGAGGGCGGGGAACCTGCCGTGGTGTCGATGGGAGGAGATAAAAGGGGGAGACGCCCTTACCACGAGGTCTTTTGGAGGATCTTCTTGACGCGCCCAGGCACCTCAGGAATGGAGTTGGAGTCCATCCCAGGCACCTTCAGCCTGGGGTGAGGTACTAAACCAGGAGGCCTGGGGCCCAGTGACTTCGACTGGGTCCAGCGAGGGTGGAGAAGTCCGAGGGTCCCTGAAGTGGATGGGGCCCATGTCTGAGGTGAGGAGGCCGGGGAGGTTACCCATTCGGAGAGTCTGGAGCAGCATCAACCCAGTGACGGATGGGCCTCTGGTAACCCCCTTGGAGGGACATCTTCCCCTGACAGGGGCCGCAGCGCAGCGAAGGTACTCCTATCTATGTTCTCTTGAGTCGCTGGTAGAGACTCTCAAGTTCTAAGTCCTTCCTAGCTAATGCTATAGTAACCGCTGGCGAGATCGCAGTGGTTTAGCTGACAATCAGGATAGTGCCTCGACCTGCTCACCCCCCGTATCAAAATGTTATCAAATCGCAACCAGTTGGCTACTGAAGCACTGTTTATTGTGAGATATGCAATAAAACAAGAGTTGGACTGTGATCGGTGTGTGGAACTCTGGTTAATGGGAGCAGAGGGAAGTGTTGGCACAGCAGGACTTGGTTCTAGACAAAAGCACACAGGCCCAAGGAAATATCTGGTACTGGCCTTCACCTCACCCACAGCTATGGGGAGGACATGGGCCGAAGCGCATCTCAGCCTGTCGTGTGACATACCCTTAGACAAAAGAGATGGGGTGAGGCCGCTACACGTGGGGGCTCGTGAGTCCGGGATGATGTGTGTTTTGACTTTGGAAGTAAGAATGGCTGTGTCTGGACTTTGCTGTCCGGAGGAGTTCCGAGCAGGTCGGCCATGTGATTGGCCAAAGTGCATCCCTGCTCAAAGTCGTGGAAATGACCCTAGGACGGGAAAGGCCCATGCAGAGGAGCGAGAAGAGGGAAGAGTCCAGCCGTGTGAAGTACTACATGTGGGGGCTTTTATTGCACTGCGCCACGAGGCACCCCGTGACTGCACAGTTCGTGGGCGGAGCCTGATGGAAGCCCGCGAAAACGTGCAAGTCATGGGAGGAGTCTGGCCATGTGGAGGAACTCACGTGGAGACTTCGGCGCGTGGTCAGTGCGTGATGGAGCAGCAGACAGTCGGGATGGCCTCAAGCTCCCAGTGGATTCCGGTTCCCTACCCCACGAAGATGACTACGTTCGCTGCTCCCCTCACAGACACGGTGATAAGACTCAGGCCCCCGAGGACAGTTGGCTTTGTACTCATGCAGAGACACGGAGGCCCTCGGCGTGATCTGTCCCGGATGCTCGGGACTGGTGGTCCACCTGAAGCCATTCGGGCGTTGCGAAGCATGCAAAGAGTTCTTGTTCAAGGTGGAGACATCCACAGTAAGGCCCCTTCGCCTCAACAGCCTCACAGGTACCGCTACTCCGGAAGGAGAGATCCAGGCCTTTGCGGAGGTTCCCGTACGCACTGACCAGGGCGATGTGACTGCCCAATCAGAGACTGAGAGAGAAAAATCCGAGGATGCTGCTTCGGTCACCACAGATTCTCTGCTCCCACCTCCGAAGAGGAAAGTCGGCCTGGTGCAGGCCTCCTGTGGTCGTGGAAGAGCTTCACCCCTTCGCTTGCCTGGCCTGGATGGATCCGGTTGGAGGAGTCCTGGACATCCCCTTTCTACAAAAGGTCAAGGTGAGCCAGGGGCTGGGACTGTGGTGGTGGTTGGAGGTGTCGGGGGTCCACAGTCGGTGGAACCCGCAAGGGAGGGTAGTACCACGTCTACCAGAGACTACCTTCCCGCCGAGATGTATGACACTTCCGACCTGGAGTCACTGTCGGATTGTGGAGATGATGGTGAGATCGATGAACTGTTTCACCAGAAGGGCTGGGACAAACGCCCGTTACCTATGTTACGTGCACCGCAGGATTCCCCTATGTCAATAGGAGACAGCACGCCCCAGGTACAAGCCCCGGAGTCTACGAGGAAGCCTAGTCCTCAAATTACCTTCTCACAATCTACAACATCGCCCGTCTTGGTGGCGGGGATGCAACGCGCATCACTACGAGTACCGAGAGAAAAGCCATCAGAGGTAGTGAAAGTACCTCGGCACCCGGAGGCCATCGTTCAACCCGGAGAAGGTGAGCGGGATGCCATGCCTCCTTTGGCCAGATTACAACGACTTTTCTCACAGAGAGTCGCCCGTGAGTATGGGTGGGAATATCCCTACTTGCCTCGGGACTTACTTTTTGAAGTTGAGGTCATACGCCAGAGATGGTATGACGAATTTGTTTGTGAAAAACTCAAAGTACCCCATGCACGAAGATATTTGTCCTGTTCGCTACCCGTGCCGAAAAAGTTTAGAGATTGCAGAGCAGACTAGATGTGGGGCCGCCATATCCACGCAGACAAGGTGCGCATCTGCAGGAAAGATGGAGAGGACGCTGACTATTCGATTGAGGTTTCGATAAACATCTGAAACCTTTGTTCTTGCCTGACCCGAAGTTCTATTTGTGAGAAGAGACTCACTTGTTTGTTTTTCTTTCCTACAACCTTCTAGAAGTGTTCCTGCCGAAGCATCCGAACTGTGCCCTAGTTTTTTATTTGGGTTTTTATTTTCTACTCTTTGGAGGAATGAGAGCAGTTTTTGTTTGTTCTCTCTCACAGTTCAAAGACAGACTTTGGGGGTAGAATCAGTGTAGGGACGCAGGAAGGATGAAGATTGCACCAAGTGTCATTACCGCGGCACTGTCACCAGGTGGCAGTGTTGTGCAATGGCTGTTTGTTTTTTTTTTACACGCGCATCACTTTACTCATTGGAGCGAATGGGTCTATTGGCTGATGGACCCATTCATTCCAAATTAACACAAAATGTTAGGATGTTGTGTTTTCTTTTTGTTTCCCTTCTGCAGGAGATTCGTCTGTCAAGACTACTGAGTATGGGGTGGTTCTTAGACAGTGGAGGGAGGAATTGTATATGTGTACATGTTAGATGGTTTTAGGGAAAGGTTTTATTGTTTTATGTTCCCTTCCCCTTTGAGCAGGTCTTGGTATGGTTGAGGTTAAAAATTTTAGGGATAGCCTCTGGGGCTAGGCTTATGTCATCACTCCATGGGAGACATGGGTTTGCACCAGACGCTGGGGACCAGCGTCAAATCACAGGGGGGAGTATGTAGCGTGGTCTCTAAATTTAGGTAGAACACTCAGGTGTGTAAGTATGGGAATAATGGACCATTTGTGTTCGTGGAGGATTGGACGGTGTAATAATCTCCTTGGCCTCTGGGTGGCGGGGTACCCGTAGGCTCAAGGTAGATTGGCCGTCACAGTGCTACCCTTTTTGTCCCTTTCCGCTAGATGGTACGGCGAGGGCGGGGAACCTGCCTTGGTGTCGATGGAAGGTGATAAAAGGGGGAGACGCCCTTACCACGAGGTCTTTTGGAGGATCTTCTTCACGTGCCCAGGCACCTCATGCCTGGGTGTGGGCGGTTCCGGATTCCGACCCAGGCGCCCTAGGCCTGACCGGAATGGAGTTGGAGTCCATCCCAGGCACCTTCAGCCTGGGGTGAGGTACTAAACCAGGAGGCCTGGGGCCCAGTGACTTTGACTGGGTCCCGCGAGAGTGGAGAAGTCCGAGGGTCCCTGAAGTGGATGGGGCCTATGTCTGAGGTGAGGAGGCTGGGGAGGTTACCCATTTGGAGAGTCTGGAGCAGCATCAACCCAGTGACGGGTGGGCCTCTGGTAACTCCCTTGGAGGGACATCTTCCCCTGACAGGGGCCGCAGCGCAGCGAAGGTACTCCTATCTATGTTCTCTCGAGTCGCTGGTAGAGACTCTCAAGTTCTAAGTCCTTCCTAGCTAATGCTATAGTATCCGCTGGCGAGATCGCAGTGGTTTAGCTGACAATCAGGATAGTGCCTCGACCTGCTCACCCCCGTATCAAAATGTTATCAAGTCGCAACCAGTTGGCTACTGAAGCACTGTTTATTGTGAGATATGCAATAAAACAAGAGTTGGACTGTGATCGGTGTGTGGAACTCTGGTTAATGGGAGCAGAGGGAAGTGTTGGCACAGCAGGACTTGGTTTTAGACAAAAGCACACAGGCCCGAGGAAATATCTGGTACTGGCCTTCACCTCACCCACAGCTATGGGGAGGACGTGTGACATACCCTTAGACAAAAGAGATGGGGTGAGGCCGCTACACTTATTTTGAAGAAATGTAATTAATTGTTATTGTTGCGAAGGAAGCAAAGTGGAACATAGATGAAAAAAACAGGGGGTTTAACCATTCCCCACTCGTTTTAAAGTATTTTTTTTTTATTTAGATACAGTGTAAAGGCATAATAAACAATAATGTAATCTACTGCAGCTAAAAGTCCAGTTCACAGTTAAATGTGGTGTCTGCCTTAGTTTTATTTTCATGTGTTCATTTTCAACTGGTAATCCTGCAGATAACACACTTCCTGCCTCTGGTGAGTAATGCTCTTTTCCGTACTTTCTAAAAAAAAAATCATAGCCTGCAGAAAAGAAAACAAATGCAGCCACAACATCTAAGAACTGCTATATACACTTGTAGCGGGGTCTCCTTTAAAGCCCCGGGACTACAGTACCGAGAGCCCCATTCGGCCTCAGGGCGGAGGTTCCGCCTCAGAGACTCATGGGGGAGGTTACTTAAGAGGGAGGCGGGGGGAAGCTCGCTCTCTTGGGACAACGCGCTTCAAGCAACAAGTCCTCCTGCGCGGATCTGCTGTGGGGTAAGGCCTGAAGCCTGAGGCCTTACCCGAAGTCCGAAGAGCCTTTCACCGTCCTGCGGAGCCTGGGTGGATCCTGGATCGTCAGTGTAGGACTCCAGTTGGATCGGGGACCCGATCGGTTGCAGACCCTGTGTGCGACGGACACACGCGGTGGAAGACCCAGGCTGGGATCGCGCCTGGAACGGTGAGCGGGCACCTGCCCATATCCATAGACTGAGTTATATTCAGGCCTATAGACTGCCTAGGCCCACTGTTCGCTCACCAGTGTTCTTTGGGGGTCCGGTAGTTGGGACAGAGTTGAAGTGCCTACCCCCCCCCTGTTTGCATACTGCTGCCACAAGTTACCACCTTTTTGGATTACAATTGGTTCATTTCTTCAAGTGCACCAACGAAAGCTGGCCGGTGAAGAAAATCTTACTCCCTTAGGGAAAAGGGACTCTTTCATACACTGTCAGGCCTGACAAAGGTGGGGAAAGTTATAAAGTTTGTGTTGCTGTGTCTTAGGGCGCGCACGCCATAATAGCTCCGCGTGGAGGATACTGCGCGGCGCCATATTATAGTGCTGCCTCTGTAGCATTGGTTGATACAGGGTTCTGCAGACCCATGTAAGTGTTGCATGCCATGTTTTATGCCACCATTTTATAGTAAAGCTATTACTTATTCATATTCCTGCCTCAGAGTGTTGTTTGTCTATTTTGGAACTGTTAAGTATCATACACCTGAGAGTGATAGGAAGCTATCCCTAGACTAACTGTGCCAGAGTGGGTCAAGTCAGATTGCCGGGGGTTGGCGGTGCTGTATAAAGGGCCCGAGAAAACAAACCAGCGGCTCTCTTAACTGGGGGTAGAGCTACACGTGGGGGCTCTTGAGTCCGGGATTCTGTTGCAGCAAATAGCAGCCAAAAGGTACCAGCATGGACCCACTAGAAATAGCTAAGTGGTGCGCAGTAGTAAAAACAGATCCACATGAAGTAGTGATCATAGAACTTGCAGGGACCTGGCAAGATGATGCAGTGAAAAAGTTAGTGGTGTCACTGTCCCCGCAACAAAAAGCATACATAGTGGATGTCAGATCAGAACCTCCCATGACATATGTACTGGTGAAGTGGAAGGATGGAGTCCCAGAAGACTTCAAGAAGCCGAGCATAGAAACGGCGGATAAACAAATCTTTAAGTTAATACGCGCTCCACCCGACTTAAAAGATGTCAAGACAGAGATGAATCCTGGGTCGCCACAGGGCGCTCTCAGCACAGAATTATGCGCGGTCCTAGGGGAAATCAAGAAAGATCCTACGGATTACCAAACGTCAGGATACCGGAAGCTTAGAATGTTTTCAGGAAGGAAGCCTGTACCTTCAGGAGAGGAAGGATTTGAGGAGTGGTTAGATGGCGCTACTCAGGCATTAGAGGAGTGGGAAGTCCCAGACCACAGAAAGAAGCAGAGAATTGCTGAGAGCTTAAAGGGGCCTGTCCTAGAGGCCATACGCAACCTTAAGATGAGCAAGAAAGACTGTGTTGCGCAAGACTATCTAGACATTCTGCAGAATGTGTTTGGAGGAACAGAAAAGATCACTGAGCTTACCTACCAACTAGAGCACTGCTACCAGAAGGCAGGGGAGAAGCTATCAGAGTTTATGATGTGCCTAGATAAAATACTGCACAAGATGATCCTAAAGAAGGGGATTGACCCGAAGAAGGTGGATGAGGCCCGGGTCCAGCAGGTCATGAGAGGATCTCAACCCCTGGATCCCATTGCACTGGCGCTACGTACAAGACAGGACGGGAAGAGCCTGGAGTACCCTGACTTGATCCGAGTAGTCAGAGAAGAAGAAGCTATGCTGGAGGAGAAGAAAAGGAGCCAACCAGTTGATCTGGTGCAGCCCCCTCCAGTGATGGTCAGGGCCGCCACGACCTTAGAAAGAGACGCAGAGGTGGATACCTTAAAGTCACAGATGTCCCAAGTGCTGGGAATGTTGACCTCCCTGATGGAAAAGGAGTCAAGGGTACCTGAGAGGAACAGCCCGAGGAAGGAGTTGTTTCCACATACTTCAGCACCCGCATCCCTGGAAGATAGGGGGGATATGATCTGTTTCAACTGTGGAGGAGTTGGTCACGCGGCCAGAGTGTGTTCCAGTCCCAAAAAGAGGAAGATGAACAACCGCAAGCCACCGGAAAACTTCAGCGGGCCCCGGTGAAGGAGTCAACCGGGTGCCCATCATCCTTACGAAACTCCATACTGAATAAGAAGCACATGAGAGAAGGGGCCAGGACCCCCATAAGAAACCAAGGGTTCCTCAGAAGGAACGCACTCCAAAGAAGCATAGTAGTGTCCCCCAGCGGGTAGCTACACCCAGACAGAGGAGGGAGATCAGTACATACCAGGCCCAGGAGAGACTTAGGTCTAGGGACAAACGGAAGAAGGAAAGTCAGAAAGGGAAATGCAAAGATCAGAAGAAGGAGACCCCTTCGAAGCAGTACCCAGAGAAGCTAGTGGGCCCCTCTCCAATCGTATCCATTCAAGTGGAGGGGGTCTACGCAAGAGCCCTGTTGGATACTGGAGCACAGGTGACTCTGTTGTACCGAGACTTCTACGACAGACACCTGAGTCACCTGCCCATCCGAAAGCTTGAAGACTTGGAGATATGGGGAATCGGAACGGAAAAGTTTCCTTATGACGGATATCTGCCCATCAAATTGACTTTTGACCCATCCATAGCAGGGAAGGGGGAAGTGTTTGACACCTTGGCTGTGGTGTGCCCCCGACCGCCTTGAACCAACAGGAGCTCCTTGATAGTAGGGACCAACACGGATCTGGTCAGGAGACTTTTGGTCCCACTAACAAAAAGGGAGAACCCCACAGTCACTGAGATCCACCCAATGTTGAAGACTGCCTTCCAACGGTTGATCTTAGAACAAAAGGCCCCGGAAGAGGGGGTAGGGAAGGTCTGGAGACTGGGAAGAAAAGGGATAGTACTGCAACCCGGTGAAGTAACCTGTTTGAAGGCCACAGTGAAACTCACTTGGGAGCAGCCAGGCCCCTTTGTGATGTTGGAACCCGATCCAAGGGAAGAACCCTCGGGCCTGGAAGTAATCCCGGAAGTGGTCCCGGTGAGGGTCCTGAAGAAGGCCCATTGCAGGGTGCCAGTGAGTGTCAGAAATATCACGGATAGTCCAATGGAAATCCCAGCCAGACTGTTGCTGGGTCGAGTGAGCTCAGCCACACCAGTTGCCTCCTCAGATGTAGTGAAGACAGATGGAGAAGGTACTGTGTGGGAAAAGTTCTCTATGGAGAATCCAAACCTGCCCAGGGCTTGGAGAGAGAGAGCCCGGAACCAGTTGACTCGGTGGAAGAGGATCTTCTCCCATGATGAGTTTGATGTGGGGTGTGCTAGGAGTGCCACCCATCGAATCCGCCTCCAGGAAGACAAGCCCTTCAGGTAAAGGGTGAGGCGGGTTCCATTGGCAGACCTCGAAGATTTAAGGGAACAGCTTGCCGAGCTCAAGCGAACAGGGGTAATCCAAGAATCCAGAAGTCCGTATGCCTCCCCCATAGTGATGGTACGAAAGAAGAACGGGTCGCTAAGGTTGTGTATCGACTATAGGACCCTCAACAGGAGAACCACTCCGGATCAGTATACCACTCCAAGGATAGAAGACGCCTTGCAGAGCTTGTCCGGAGCCAAAAGGGTCAGTGTGATGGACCTGAAGAGCGGGTATTATCAGATCCCGATGCACCCAGAGGACAAAGAGAAGACGGCTTTCATAACCCCAGTGGGGTTCTTTGAATTCAACCGTATGCCTCAAGGTCTGTCTGGAGCCCCAGCCACATTCCAAAGACTTATGGAGAAGACTGTGGGAGACATGAACCTCATCGAGGTCCTTGTATACTTGGATGACATCATAGTCTTCGGAAGAACTTTGGAGGAACATGAAGAGAGGCTGGAGAAGGTCTTGAAGAGACTGAGTGAGGAAGGACTCAAGCTCTCCCCTGAAAAATGTCAATTTTACCAATCCTCAGTCAACTATCTGGGACACATAGTGTCTGAAGATGGGGTGTCTACGGACCCTGAAAAACTGGAGGCTGTCACCTCCTGGCCAAGACCCACCACCGTAACAGAACTTAGGTCCTTCTTGGGGTTCTGTTCTTATTACAGAAGGTTTGTGGAGGGGTTTGCTAGAATAGCAAGGCCCCTGAATGAGTTGCTGAAGACAGAGGGGGAGGAGGATGACTCGGGCCCCAGGAGGCCGGGAGAGTCAGTCAAGGACCAGTGGAACGAGAAATGTCAAGATGCCTTCCAGATGCTGAAAAAGAGCTTGACCACTGCTCCTGTCCTGGCCTATGCAGACCCGAAGAAGCCTTACGAACTCCATGTGGATGCCAGCCATGATGGACTGGGAGGAGCGCTCTACCAGGAGCATGAAGGACAGCAGAGACTTGTTGCATATGTGAGCAGAAGCCTGACCCCCTCCGAAAAAAAACTATTCTACCCATAAGCTGGAGTTCCTGGCTCTCAAGTGGGCCGTAGTCGACAAACTTAGAGATTACTTGTATGGGGCAGACTTTACGGTCAAGACGGATAACAATCTTCTCACCTACCTGTTCACCACAGCCAAGCTGGACGCCACCGGACATAGATGGTTGGCGGCACTGTCTACTTTCAATTTCAGCTTGAAATACAGACCTGGGGTGGGAAACCGAGATGCGGACGCCCTGTCCAGAAGGTCTCATGTCCCTACATACAGTGCCGAAGACTGGACCCAAGTAGCACCTGACGGGGTACTGCCAAGGGGCTGAACTCCAGGCCAGGGGACGCTCAAAAGCGGAAGAGATAGGGGTCACTATCGTAGGAGTCCCCAAGCAGTACTGTGAAGTAGCCCAACTGGGAGACGACAACTTACCCAGACTAACGAAGAAGGAGTTGAGATCCGACCAATTGGAAGACCCTGTGGGGAGGTTGGTCCTAGAAGCATTGGAGAATCAGGATCCAAATGTACTCCTACGTCATTCCTCAAAGGAAGCTCGCCTACTTAAGAAAGAGTGGGACAGACTGCTGGTGCGTCAGGGGGTGGTCTACCGAAGGGGCCCCTCTGATGAACAAGAAGACAAGTGGCAGTTGTTCCTGCCGGAGAAACACAGAGAAACTGTCATGATTGCTCTGCACGACAACCATGGACACCTAGGAGTGGAAAGGACTTTCCAACTTGTTAGAGACCGTTTCTATTGGCCTTGCATGAGGGCTGAAGTTGAGGAATACTGCCATTCCTGTGCAGGGTGCATAAAGAGAAAGACACTACCTCATCAAGCGGCCCCAATGGGCCATTTACAAAGTGAAGGTCCGCTTGACCTGGTATGTATTGATTTCCTCTGCCTCGAACCCGACCTGAGCGGACAAGGAAATGTTCTGGTGATAACCGACCATTTCACCCGATATGCACAAGCCTTTCCTACCAAAGACCAGAAGGCCTCCACTGTGGCCAAAACACTCGTGGAGAAATACTTTATACATTACGGATTGCCAAAAAGGCTTCATTCAGATCAGGGAAGGGACTTTGAGAGTAAACTCATACGGAAGCTCCTGGATGCCTTGGGCATCAAGAAAACCAGGACTACCCCTTATCACCCACAAGGTGATGCTCAACCGGAGAGGTTCAATCGAACCCTGCTCAACATGCTGGGAACTTTAAGTAGCGAAAGGAAGCAACATTGGAGTAATAACATAGCGGCCCTTGTGCATGCTTACAACAGCACTGTCAGCGACGCTACAGGGTATTCCCCTTACAGACTTATGTTCGGGAGGGAAGCTAGATTGCCAGTGGATCTTGCCTTTGGCACTTCCATAGACCGTTGTTCTGCTGCTTCCCACAAGGGATATGTGGATAGACTTAGGCACAATCTGAGAATGGCCTATGAGCAAGCCCAGGCCGCATCGGATCAACGGGGGGCTCGTAATAAGAGAAATTTTGACCTAAAAGTTAGGATCCAAGATTTGCAACCAGGAGACAGAGTGTTGCTGCAGAACCTGGGAGTCCCTGGAAAACATAAGCTTGCGGATAGATGGAGACCCGAACCTTATGTCATTTGCAAAAAACTACCGGGCCTACCCGTTTACAAACTTAAACCTGAGGGGAAGTTGGGGCCATTGAAGACTTGGCATCGGAACCACCTACTTCCTCTGGCTGAAGCGGTTCGGTTACCTCCTAGCATGGATTCCCCTGAACCCATGTCCATTCTAGACACCCCTAGACCCAACACTCGGTCTCAGACCCCTCGGATAGAGGATACAGAGGATTCAGAAATGAGTGAAGGTGAGGGAGAGGAAATTGGCTGGCTTTGGCCTTCCCAGGGACCAATGACTTCTGCTATTGATCTTCCGCCTGACGAAGACACCGAGGATCATACACTGAATGCAGAAGCAACAGAGTTTATCCCTTCCTGTCCTTGGTTGGGTGCTTGGGAAAGTGCCAGTGAACCAACTGTAAAGGAAGATCCAAGAGAAGCCATGTACCTTCCTGCTCCGGAGCCGGATGTTCCCGAAGAAGGGGGAAGTCCTGAGTTAGAAACAGAAGAAGAGTCTGCTCCAACAGAAAGCCCAAGAGGACAGAGGAAGCGGAGGGCAATAAAACCTCCTAGGAGACTAACCTACCCATAGAGGGGTGAAAGTGCGGAAGACACTGTAGTCACTGCTAGAAGGAGTATGGAAGACCATGACCCTCCCGCTGTTTATTCGGTGGGAGGCAGCCCCAGCTCACTCTCTGGCACAGTTAGGCAGGATACTAATGTTAATGTATCCTGTGGGCAGAGGAGTTCACTGCCTCGTTTTTGGTGGGAATTTCCTCTGCCGACATCATATGAAGGATTGATGGATGTTGTGAGTTCTGTAGTTGGAGATTATGTTATCTTTGGGGACCAAAGAGTTCAAGTGGGGGGAGTGTGTAGCGGGGTCTCCTTTAAGGCCCCGGGACTACAGTACCCAGAGCCCCATTCGGCCTCAGGGCGGAGGTTCCGCCGCAGAGACTCATGGTGGAGGTTACTTAAGAGGGAGGCGGGGGGAAGCTCACTCACTTGGGACAACGCGCTTCAAGCAACAAGTCATCCTGCGCGGATCTGCTGTGGGGTAAGGCCTGAAGCCTGAGGCCTTACCCGAAGTCCGAAGAGCCTTTCACCGTCCTGCGGAGCCTGGGTGGATCCTGGATCGTCAGTGTAGGACTCCAGTTGGATCGGGGACCCGATCGGTTGCAGACGCTGTGTGCGACGGACACACGCGGTGGAAGACCCAGGCTGGGATTGCGCCTGGAACGGTGAGCGGGCACCTGCCCATATCCATAGACTGAGTTATATTCAGGCCTATAGACTGCCTAGGCCCACTGTTAGCTCACCAGTGTTCTTTGGGGGTCCGGTAGTTGGGACAGAGTTGAAGTGCCTACCCCCCCCCCCCCTGTTTGCATACTGCTGCCACAAGTTACCACCTTTTTGGATTACAATTGGTTCATTTCTTCAAGTGCACCAACGAAAGCTGGCCGGTGAAGAAAATCTTACTCCCTTAGGGAAAAGGGACTCTTTCATACACTGTCAGGCCTGACATAGGTGGGAAAAGTTATAAAGTTTGTGTTGCTGTGTCTTAGGGCGCGCACGCCATAATAGCTCCGCGTGGTGGATACTGCGCGGCGCCATATTATAGTGCTGCCTCTGTAGCATTGGTTGATACAGGGTTCTGCAGACCCATATAAGTGTTGCATGCCATGTTTTATGCCACCATTTTATAGTAAAGCTATTACTTATTCATATTCCTGCCTCAGAGTGTTGTTTGTCTATTTAGGAACTGTTAAGTATCATACACCTGAGAGTGATAGGAAGCTATCCCTAGACTAACTGTGCCAGAGTGGGTCGAGTCAGATTGCCGGGGGTTGGCGGTGCTGTATACAGGGCCCGAGAAAACAAACCAGCGGCTCTCTTAACTGGGGGTAGCGCTACACACTATTACATTTTTGTTCTTGGGTTTAATTATTCTTTACAATGCATGTAAGCTCTAACAATGTACTCCCCTTGTTTGATCCATTTTGTTCTTTTGAACACACAATTGCAAGAATTTTGTTATATCTGTTTTTTTATTGAAAAAAAAACAGTTGATCTTGTCAGTAATTCAGAGGCCTTTTCTCTATACTCAGGGCTGGAGCACGGATTTTTAACACCCTAGGTGAAACCTCATTTTGCTGCCCCCACCTAGCTCCACTCCTGACTCCACCCCCTTTTCCCAGCCCATGTATACCTCGCCTTTATAATGAAGTGCCCATCAAATGCAGTCCACCAGTGCCCATCAAATGCAGCCTCACCACCGCCCATCAATGCAGCCTCACCAGCGCCCATCAATGCAGCCTACCAGTGCCCATCAATGAATGTTTGCTTGCTTCCATTCATTCGGGAGTCGGGACACAGACACAGTCCTCCGCCGCCACTTCACCTCTGACAATATGTGCGAACGGAGCGGCAGCTGCCTGCTGATGCTGAGACTTAGTTGCTTGCTGCACAGAGAAGAGAGTAGGAACACCAGTGGCCGGGTGCCCTAGGCAGTAGTGCGTCCTAGGCAGCTGCCTAGTTTGCCTAGTGGTAGCATCAGCCCTTACCATACTGTATTAGCTCAAATAGCCCTCCTAGTTCTTATCTTAGATTACATAATAATTAGCCTTTATGTTGCAGAGATATGAGAATAGGTGAGGTTGAGTAGTCAATCAGAGATACTTGGCAGAGTTGTTGACAGCCCACAACAAGGCTTAGATGGTAGGTGCATTTCGTGCAGATCAACAGGTATTTTTCTGTACTTGGTCTTTAAAGCAATAAATCATGGGGAAATGTGCATGTATTGCAGAGGTTTACTGCATATGTTTATTTTATTTTTTGGGGGGGTTCTTCACAGACTAAGCAACAGCATGCAATGCCAATCTTCAGCTAACAAAGCTAGCAGAATACTCCCTTTAATAATGGACATATTATTTAGATTCATTCATGATTCTGTCCCTTTATAAAACAATGGTTCAGGCTCATCTTCAATATGCAGTTTCGATTTTAGTCACCAATTCACAGATATGATGGCCTTGGTAGGCAACAAAATTAATTAGGCAGTTGGAAGATCTCAGTTATCAGGAACAATTACAAAGTTTATATTTATTCACTCTAGAGACGAGACGTTTAAGAGTGGGTATGATAACAATGTACAAATATATCAAAATTGATTATATATGTAGCACCCATCCACACTCCCCTCTTTTTCTTCAGCTCGTCTGTCTCTTGTCTAGGGGTACCTCCAGAGGGGAAGGGAGCGGGGACACCACGCCTGGCCTTCACCACAGGTGTCAATGTGGTGTAAGCAAAGTTCTTTCACCTTCGGGTCAGTGCTGTGCACCTGGAGCCTCCACCGAGAGTTACCTTGAACAATGTCTATCAGGAAATGAGCCCCACACCATTAAAGTTCAACACTCCTTTATTCTTCTCGAATGAACACAATCAGTTGAACTCCCTTGTAGAAACAGAACAGAAAAGGAGGTGTGGATGTGAGTAGGCCCAGACACAATGTAGTTCTCCACTTTCCTTCCTGAAAGTGAGTTGCGGTCTCCGAGCGAGGGGGGATTTCCTTCCAGGCGGTCTCCGACGAGAGACTCACCCGTCACTGGCAATATGCTGCACCAGGTCTTCGAGTGAGGAGCTCCCCCCGGTCCATTACGCCTTCCGGATTCGGGTACCCAATCCCTGGGTACCCTAGGATCTCCTTCCCTTGCGGAACTCAGTGTTGGGCGCTGAGCTCCAGACCTCCATCCGAGTACCTCACCCCAGGCTAAAGGTGCCTGGGATGGAACACGACCTCCGGCTGTCCTCTAGGCCTAGGCCACCTAGAGGACCGACACGAACCACCGTCCACAGGCTGAAGGTGAATGGGACTCGACCCCGTGACAAAGATGGCAGGCCCCTTTATACCCTCTCCCAGCAAGCACGGCGGGTTCCCCGCCCCACCATACCGCTGCCGAGGGAGGACAAAAAGGAGGCACGGCACACAGCAATGATTCAACCCCAGCCCAGGGCAACAGCGCCACCTACTGGGCTGCAGGGAATTACACATCACTGATGTCTATGCCAAGTTCAAATTTACACCCGGGAAAGTACATACCCGCTACATATAAATGTTTACTCTACGGTTTCTAGGGAAAACATGTGGCCACTATTTTAGAGTGGATACAATCTTAAACTTAGAAATGGGTTCTTTACAGTTAGAGCAGCAAAAAGGAGGAAAACTCTCTTCCCAATTAAATGGTTTTAGCTGAGAGTGTTGACGAATTTGATAAACCTTTAGACATCTTCCCCAGTCAGAATAATATACAGGGCTATAGCATAGAAGGATGCTCCAGGAATTTATCTGATTGCCTATATGGGGTCATGGGAGGGAGAAAAATAAAAAATAAAGATTTTAATTTTTTTTCCCTCTTACAGCAAATTGGTTCACGCTTGTAGGGGTTGTTTTTCAAACACATAAAACTCATGCACACGCATAAAAGTTGAAACATTATCTACTATGTAACTAAATATGCTGAGTGTTATTGCTGAAACTAAAACTGTGCCTTGTACCATATTTACATGACTTATATACATAGAATGTTTTTTTTCATTTAATGTTAGCAATTCATTGTACATTCTGGTAAAATTGCAAATTGCAGATCTTTTAAAGAGTTGAAGGCTGAAATTGAGACACCCTCAGGAACTAGTTCTGGCCAGCTCAATAGAGTGTTTTAAAAAAAGGCTAGATGCAATTTCTAAGGTTATGTTCACACTAGTGCGATTTCAGATGGCACAGAATGGCATGACAATGGAAAATCACATTGTTTTCAATGATGCCCGTGTAGCGGGGTATTCCCCTTTAATACAGAGAGACTACATCTCCCAGTACATCTTGCAGCACCCAGGGTGCATTGCTCCGGAACAGAGACTGCTGGGGCAGACTTTATAAAGGGGAGGTGGAGTTTGTTCTGCCTCTTTTGGACACCCCTCTCCTAGCAAGAGGATCTCTGTGCTGAGCTGCTGTATGCACGGGGCCTAAAGCCTGGGCCTTGTGCTCTTTTCCAAGGAGCCCCTCTGCCAGCCTAGCAGAGCCTTAGAGACATCTTCTCCTCCTTGCTGCAGTACACCAGAAGGATTGAAGACTCGGATGTTGGTGGATTCCTGTTCCTAGACGAATCGGCGGAGGAAACGGACTTGGACTTGTCCGGGTGGTGAGAGCTGTTTAAAGACAGATACTTTATCTTTACTATTCGTTGGGATTACAAAGTTGTTCTTCAAGTGCACCACCGAAAGATTACTAGCGAATACTGTTTCACTGAACTTCCATTTAGATCAGTCAGGCCTGACTGCATAGGTAGACATTGCTGGGTGTTAGTCTACCCATGAGGGGAAGTAGCTGTAAAAGAGCAGCGCTAGAGTTGCATAGCAATACTTTATTATTCTGATTACTCTGTTTATCTTTATTACTGTTTATTGCAGGGATCTGCAACTTGTTATACTGTTGTTTATTACTTGCCCATTAGCCTCAGTAAAATATCTGGGTCAAGTACATTGGTGTCAGTTTCACTTACTTTAATAGAAGTTTTAAAGTATATCACTGTGTGTGTTTGCCATAGGACTGCGTCACCTAGAGTTGCGGTCCTATCTCCCCTTACTAGCTGTGCCACGGGAGGTTAGAGCCGATTGCCAGGGTTTGACAGCGGTGCACTACAAGGCCCAAAACAAAACCAGCGGCTCTCTTAACTGGGGGTAGCGCTACACCCGTTTACATCAATGCAACTTAGCATGATAGGATTTTGGAAAAAGTTACTTTGGTGTGATGCCAGCGAGATTTTGGCCCCATAGAATATGCAAACCACATCCAAGTTACATTCAAGTTGTATCCAAGTTGCACTACATAATCACACTGAAAATCAGATCAAAATTGGATTGCAGCAGTGTGAGGCTGGGCTCACACTATTCAAATTGGATACCGGATCTCCGCATCCAATTCGCAATAGCAGGAGATTGTGACCGGCCCTCTATGGAGCTGGTTCACATATCTCCGATGCGTCTCCAGTGCGAATTTTCACAGGAGCCCTGTGCGTTTTTTGGTCCATTTCAGGTCTGAATTCAGCCCAAAATTCGGGCTGAAATTGGACCTGAAACAGTGAACCAGAACGCACAGGACCTTTGCTGTGAGCCGCATCAGCATGCAGTGTGAACCGAGCCTGAACCTAACCTAAATGCACAAAATATAACTGGATATTAACATATATAGGTTAGCACCAGAGATTGTTGATCCAGGGAATATTTGGGTGCCTGCTGGAGGATCAGGAAGGAGAATTGGACCATGATTCAGATTTTTTTTTGTGCCTTCCTCTAGATCAACTGTGGGTATAGAATAGTGTTTATGGAGTTTTTTTTTTTCTTTTGCTTGAACTAGATGGACTTGTGTTTTTTCAACCGGACAAACCATTGCAGAGCGGGGTGGACATCAGACAGGGAGGAATCTATCTCAGCAAGGAAGAGATATTGACAAGTGACCCAGAGTGCGCTATACATGGAGAAGAAGCCATAATGAGGCTTTGGATAGCTTCACTCCTCAACCTATAAATATTGTAGACTACAACTTCTTCGTAGCATACGTTTCCCTGTGATCACCCGGCAAACAAAAAGCTTTCTCTATTGTTTAAATAATTTTACGATATGGGATGTTGTTGGTGGGCACCTATCGACACCACCGTTGGTAGTGCTTCATCTTTTTTCAAGTTGCATAGTAGAACATATTGCATGTAGACAAATTTATGACTGCACATACTCTTGTCTAATACCCCTGACGAAGGTGCTTGAACCAGAAACGCGTCGGGTACCAGAGATATTACTTAAATACCGGAGAGTATTTTTATACTACTTCATGCTTACTATGTAATCTGTCATGTTTTTTGTCTATTTTTTCTTTTTTTGATATGTCTTTTTGATATGTCTTTTTAACGATCATCTCATGCTTGAATGATCGAACATTTTATGTATAACAATAAATATATTTTCTAATCTACTCATGTGTGGTTGTTGCCTATAAAGTCCCAATGAAGGGGGGTCCTCTTTTTTCCATTCAACCGCACAAACTATGTACTTATGAAATTAAGCCCCCAAAAAACTAGCAGGTTGACCACAACTGCTGCTACACATACAAGTGTACGCAGGGCCAATCCAACATGTGCATAACATTTCTTTCCCAGGTTCCACCAACAGGCCTCTTGCCCTAATTCACATTAGTGTGAGTCTGATCCCAGAGAAAGCCAAGTAGCATACATTACCATGCCCAGCACTTCATCGCACAACCTTCCCAGCTGAACTAGGTACAATTTTCCATGATAGGCAATTGATAGAAAGAAGAGGCGAATCCAATACATTTTTAAAACTTCACTTTCACAACTTCAAGGTAGACAACTTCAGGGCATACTCCTTCTCATCAATTATGGTAGCAGTCATTGGCTCTTTTCCAGGTTGAGCACTCTCTCTATCCTGTCCCCAATTTCATCCTA
Source organism: Rana muscosa (assembly GCA_029206835.1). Lineage (NCBI taxonomy): Eukaryota > Metazoa > Chordata > Amphibia > Anura > Ranidae > Rana > Rana muscosa. The sequence goes on from CM055116.1 coordinate 674,795,297, forward strand.
TCTAGGGTACCAGGACCTCTTGAGGTATTCCCTAGCTAAGGAATACCAACACTGGAAGCACTACATCTCTGTAGAATAGGCCCCACTGTGTCCCATGGGGGCGAGCTCCGGAGTCTCACTCCCATCCTCTTAGACAAATTATTTATAGGGGTGCTGTCTAGTGGTCGAAGTGGAAAACGGTATCAACACCCCCTTACACACCTACATTTAGGCCTGTTTCATACTAGTGTGATTTCAGATGCAACTTGGATTGCAAAGAGCCACATGACAATGGAAATCACATTATTCTCAATGGTCCCCATTCGCATTAATGCAGCACAGTAGGGCACGTTTTTGGAGTACTTCGGTGTGATTGCAGTTTGATTTTGGCCCTGTAGACTTCAATGGAAACATGTTGGTGTGTTTTGTCATGTTTTTGCAGGTTGTTAAGGCTTCTTAACAACCAGCATCCAGTCTCCTTTCCCTACTTTAAAATGCAGTAGTGTTAAAAACCTGTCAAAAGGGCAACCAAGTCGCACTACATAATCGCAATGAAAATCAGATCAAATCGCAGCTGTACTACTGTAAACCTAGCCTAATGCCATGTACACACGATCGGAAATTCCGACCCGAAAACTGTGGATTTTTTTCCGACGGAATGTTGGCTCAAACTTGTGTTGCATACACACGGTCACACAAATGTTGTCGGAAATTTCGAACGTCAAGAACGCGGTGACGTACGATGAGCCGAGATCAATGAAGTTCAATAGGCAGTTCGGCTCATCTGTTTGATTCTGAGCATGTGTGTTTTTTTGTGCGTCGGAATTGCATACAGACGGTCGGAATTTCCGACCAAAAGCTCACATCAAACTTTTCTTGTCGGAATTTCTGATCGTGTGTACGCAGCATTAGGGATGTTGCATGTCAGATTCATCTTTTGCTAATATACGACAAGACTGACCAAAAATCACCCCAGTTTCATTTCTTGAAGTCACACGCACACATTTGGATGTTCCTTTATTATTTGTCATGACTGTTTACTTACTGACACTTGAAGACAAGCATGCCTTAACATAGCAAAGTTAGTTGCAAAGTTTCTTTGGTTCCCATGGTTAAACTTTCCCCTTTGCTTTCAATTAGTTTTGATTCATCAGGGACACTCTGTTAATACAAATGCCTTTGGGCTTAAATGTTTTATTAAAATTAATGTGAAAAAAGCAGCACAAGACAATTGCTGCAAAGCATCTTTATAGATTATGATAGATAACTCATCTAACGGGGCTTATTTTTAATTTAGACAAAGAAATAAACCTGGCATTCTGGCTCTTTGAGTAGTCAGTGACTATTTGTTACCATTTTAAAAAATGACAGCCTAAATATTTACACTAAAATATTTAGATTCTGTTAGTACTGCAGTTATGGATTCCAGAAAATGCATTGCAAAGACAAATAAGGACAGTTCCAAAGAACTTTTGGAATACACTTAGTCAGATCTCTCATTGAGTTTACTTGGCAAAAAGCATTTAGAGAAAATGACTGCATGTACAGTAAATGAATGTGTGTCTTTGAATTGGCATATAAAATAAATATGTGTGGTTGGTTAGTACATATTAAACTTCACTCATCTCAGTGAATTCCCAGGACAATGCAGGCAACCCCCAGAATTTCCATGCTTACTTTGTTTAATTTCAGAGCGTTCTGATACTGCCTAAATCCTGGCACTCTATTAGGTAAACACGGGGCTTTTTTTCTCAGAAAATAGGTGCAGGAACTCAACCACAACCCCCCCAAAAAAAAACTCCTCCCAGGGTTGTGCTACGTGCAGAGTTCCGGTGTGCGCTTGGTACATAGTACAAAGTTCAAGGATGTGCTACATGCAGAGGTCGAGGCTGTGCTATGTACATGCAGAGTGCAGAGTTTGGGGGGTCGCTGCATACAGAGTGCAGAGTTCAGGCTTCTTCCACAGCTCCCCCTTCACTTCACCCATCCCCCCTCCACCATCTTCCACATATCTTACTTTTGTTGCTGTATTAGGCTGAAGCAGTCGGCTCTAGTACCTCTCCGCATGCTATAGGTCAGGGATATGCAATTAGCGGACCTCCAGCTGTTGCAAAACTACAAGTCCCATCATGCCTCTGCCTCTGGGTGTCATGCTTGCTGCTGTCAGAGTTTCGCTATGCCTCATGGGACTTGTAGTTTGGCAACAGCTGGAGGTCCGCTAATTGCATATCCCTGTTATAGGTGATGCCTCCTCTCTCCCTTGCAGGGAGATCATCTAGTGGGGGTGTCGGCATCCGCAATGCACCCCAGGCACCTGCATCTCCCTTGTTCCCATCCTGCACTCATTGGGAGCTGCTGAGCAAATCAGATCTGTGGGAGCCATTGGGAGACAAGCTATCCCTGGTAAACACAGAAGCCAGACTTCTGTGTTTACCAGTGATAGTGGTAAGCAGGGAGCAGAGGACCTGAGCCAGAGGTGGTGGAACTGAGTTCCACCAAGTTCCAGCGGAAAAAAAGCCCTGGGTAAACATATACACTAGGGTTGATTTACTAAAGGCAAAAATATTTTGTTCACTTTGAAAGGGAAATTGCCCCTTGAATGGGAATGGCCCCAGAGCTTACATAATTAGAGGAGACTTTACTGACTTCCATCATCCAATCATGTGCAAGCAAAAATGCTGTTTTTTATTTTCCTTGCATTTGATTGGGCAATATTTGCAAAGCACTAAGCTCTGAGGAAGATGAATTTGCTAAATGCAACTTCTCTTGCAAAGTAAGGACCATATTTGCATTTAGTAAATCAACCCCATTGCCTCTTGCTGCAATTCTCAATTACATAGTGGCAGCAAATTGTGGTGGGCCATCTCACTGACCAATAGGACACCAGAAAGAGCAGAAATGGGATTTGCAGTGCTCTTAAAGAAACAAAGTGCTATTTTTGATAATATCGGAGTATTAGGGCTTGTATCGACAGGTTTTGGGCTTGTGTTGGGGCCTCAGTTTGAAATGCTTCTGAGATCATTCAGAATTTGTTGACAGTTGCACCTAATCAGCAGTTGACCTCCTTCTGATCTATATTTAACCTTATTTAAGATGTTTTTTTTGCTCATGTAGGCTAATGGTTAGCCGCTTGATCATTCTTACAGGTGGCAGGAGAGGACTTGCCCCCCTCCCGCCGACCTCCAGTGCTTCTCCCGAGTCGCCTATTTGATCAGCGACCCGGAGAAAGAATCCGCCGTTAGCAGAAGTTAGCCATAGAGATTTCTGGGAGACAGATGGTCCCTGGCAATCTCTATGACTCTCGTAGGCCCGGGTGCGAAGTTATGACGTCACGACCAGGCCGGCGTAGGTAAACAATGCCGGGGACTCGGCAGAAAAGCATGATCATTCTTTTTTTTTTATCTGATGGTTTCCAGCCTAGAGGAGAGATGTGGGGCCTTATTGACCCCACATCTCTCCAGAAAGAGGACCTGTCACGGACCATTACTATTACAAGGGATGTTTACATCCCTTGTTATAGGAATAAAAGTGATCAAAATTTTTATTTTTAAGGGAGAATAAAATAAATAAATAAAATAAACAGTAAAAAAAAATATTAAAGCGCCTCTGTCCCCGCGAGCTCGCACGTAGAAGCGAACGCATACGTAAGTCACGCCCGCATATGTAAACAACATTCAAACCACACGTGAGGTATTGCTGTGAACGTTATAGCAAGAGCAACAATTCCAGCACAAGGCCTTCTCTGTAACCTGTAAAAAAAAAAAAAATGTCACCTATGGAGATTTTTAAGTACTGAAGTTTGGCGCCATACCACAAGTGTGTGCAATTTTAAAGCGTGACATGTGAGGTATCTACCGGTATTTACTTGGCATAACAGCATCTTTCATATTATACAAAAAATGGGGCTAACTTTATTGTTTTTTTTATTAATGAAAGTTTTTTTTTTCCCAAAAAAATCACGTTTGAAAAATTCCTGCGCAAATGCAATTTTTTTCCACAGAGTGTCTGCTAAAAATATATATATAATGTTTGGGGGTTCTGAGTAATTTTCTAGCAAAACAATTATGGTTTTTACATGTAAGAGAGGAGTGCTGGAATTCGCCTGGTGGGTAAGTGGTTAAAAAATTTGCATTGCATCCCGGTGATCTATGATCTCTTCATTGTTGTTCAGGTTGATCTCTAACTTTCCAGGAATGCCTACCCTCAACTTAGGTGCCCTAAGGTGGCCGTTGACAATCTGTAGTAGTGGCAGCGGTATCGTGGGTACTGAAACACTCTCTGTGTTCCAGCACCTAGCATTGAAGGAAGCCAGAGCTGTCAAGAGAAGTAATCTCTGTGCGACAGGTGAACTATAGTCATGGCTCGACTGGGAGAAGAAACTTGGAGCAGGAGCGTGAGTTCAGGTAAGTAAACACTAAACAGCAATGTTGTGCAGTGTGACTCCTTTTGTAATTTTATTTTTGTTATTATTATTATTATAAATGATATTTATATAGTGGAAAATACCTTATTTACAGCACCGTTGGGCTCTCACATGACCCGCCAGAGATGTTAATCTCTCCTTCTGGCTGTCAGCAGCCCATCCTACTGCTGTGCTCGGAGCGGGGAAGAAGAGCTCTGGCGAGTTAAGTAAGTGCCGAGCGGCGCTGTAAATAAGGTATTGTCCCCAATAAAGTTACAAAAGGAGACACACTGCACATTATATAATCTTTTTAGTAAATTGACTACACAATTTTACAATGATGTTAACCAAGGTTTGTTTTTGGGATTACAGAATGTCATAATGCTGACTCCTGAGCTGACAGGGGGAGAGGGGAAGAGAAGACAGGGGAATATTTTATTGTTTTATTCCACGGTTTTTAGAACATTGAGAGGGGTAAATAACACAGCACAAGCACTGTGCTTTAACCACTTGCCGACCAGGCCATAGCTGAATGATGGCTACAGCGCGGTCGGATAACTCTGGGAGGGCGTACAATGACGTCCTTCCAGAATCGCGATCCCACGCGCCCCCTGGGGAGCGTACCCAGGAATGTCCGTGACGGTCACGTCACGGATCGGGGTAAAGGGCCAATCCCAGTGGCTCTTTACCACGTGATTGCTCCGTCCAATTGGATGGAGCAATCACTGTCAACAAACCGGTGTCATGTCCGGTTCTCTCCCTCCTCACACCGATCGTGTGAGGAGAAGAGGGTGAAGCTGCAGCATGAGGCTGCTTAAGTGCTGAGTGCAGTGCAAAGCAGGGCCCAGGAGTGCCCCATTAGTGCCAAGGAGTGCCCCATCAGTGCCCATCAGAGCCCAGCAGTGCCAAGGAGTGCCCCATCAGAGTCCAGCAGTGCCTATTGGAGTCCAGCAGTGCCCCATCAGTGCTCAGAAGTGCCCCATCAGTGTCAAGGCATGCCCCAGGAGTGCCCCAGCAGTGCCACATCAGTGCCAAGCAGTGCTACATCAGTGGCAAGGAGTGCCCCAGCACTGCCACATCAGTGCCCGGGAGTGCCACATCTGTGCCCAGCCGTGCCACATCAGTGCCCAAGAGTGCCACATCTGTGCCCCGGCAGTGCCACAGCAGTGCTCTACAGTGCCACTAAAGTGCCCATTAGTGCCAATACAGTGCCCATCAGTAAGTGCTCATCAGTGCTACCCTATCAGTGGATCCTCATCAGCGCCTGTCAGCGCTGTAAAATTGTGTAAAAAAAAATGCGTAGAAAAATGCATTTTAATTTTCTTTCCACATTTTACACATTTTCCAAAAACGTGGGGAAAAAATTACATGTTCAAAAGACTAATTATGCCTCCTAGAATATACGTTGGGGTGTTTTTTTTCCAAAATATGGTTGATTTAGTGGGTGTTTCCATTGTCCTGGTGCTCCAGGGCCCTCAAAATAATAATAGTAATAGGTTGTCAGGAAATTATATGTTTAACTTATGTCCCTAGAACACCTCACGGTGCTCGCTACATGTTGTGCCTCTGTATGTGGCCAGGCTGTTTAAAAGTTTCACACATGTGGTATCATCATACTCAAGAGGAGCAGCAGACTGTATTTTGGGGTGTAATTTGTGGTATGCATATGCCATGTGAGAGAAACACCTGTTAATATGACAATTTTGTGGAAAAAAAATCTTAATTTTGCAAAGAATTGTGGGGAAAAAATTACAGAGTTAAAAAAATCGCCATGCCTTTTACTAAATACCTTGCAATGTTTACTTTCCAAAAAGGAGTAATTTGGGGGGGGGGGTATTTGTACTTTTCTGGCTTGTTAGACCCCTTTCACACTGAGGAGTTTTTCAGGCGGTTTAGAGCTAAAAATAGTGCCTAAATACCGCCTCAAATCTCCTGCCCCTGCAGTCTCAATGTGAAAGCCCGAGGGCTTTCACACTGAGGTGGTGCACTAGCGGGACCGCTCCAAAAGTCCAGCTAGCAGCATCTTTGGAGCGGTGAGATTAGCGGTGTGTTTACCACTCCTTCACCGCTCCTTCCCATTGAATGTAATGGGAAACCGCGGTAATACCGCCGGCAATGCGCCTCTGCAGAGGCGCATTGCGGACGGTATTAACCCTTTTTCGGCCGCTAGCAGGGATTAATACCGCACCGCTAGCGGCCGAATACCGCTGCAATTCCGCGGCAATTCCAACTGTATAGCGCCGCTAAAAATTGCGGCGCTATACCGCCACCGCACCCACCGCCCCAGGGTGAAAGGGGCCTTAGTGTCTCACGAAATGAAATCGTCAGTACATCAGATGTGATCAATTTTCAGTGATTGGCACTATAGCTTGTAGACCCTATAACCTTCACACAGACCAAATGAAATACACTGATTTTGGTTATTTTTACCAAAGATATGTAGCAGTATACATTTTGTCAAAAATGTATGAAGAAAAATTACTAATTGACAAAAATTTATAACAGAAACAAAGAAAAATGCTTTTTTTCTACAAAACTTTTGGTCTTTTTTTTTTTTTATAGTGCAAAAAATTCTAATTCCAGAGGTGATTAAATACCACCAAAAGAAAGCTCTATTTGTGTGAAAAAAGGACAAAAAAATCATATGGGTACAGTGTTGCATGACTGAGTAATTGCCATTCACAATGTGACATCACTGAAAGCTGGAAATTGGCGTGGTTAGGAAGAGAGTTTAAGTGCCCAGTGGGCAAGTAGTTAAAGAATCAGGATATATATATATATATATATATATATATATATATATATTTTGTTACAACCACTTTAAATTTGCTATGATGACATGACTGTATTTTAATAAATGTATATTATTGTACATACAGTAAATAAATAAGACATCCCCTGAAAATAAGCCCTAGTGTGTTTTTTGTAACCAAAATGAATATAGGACCCGGTCTTATTTTCGGGGAAACACAGTGATAAATGTTTTCTTTTGGGTTTAATATTGCTTTAAGTCATGTCCCTTGTGCTGATTTTTGTGTTTATTTTGACCACACTTATGCCACAAACACACGGTCGGAATTTCCGACAACAAATGTTCGCTGGGAGCTTGTTGTTGGAAAATCCGACCATGTGTGTGCTCCATCGGACATTTGCTGTCGGAATTTCCGACAACAAAAATTTGAGAGCTGGTTCTCAAATTTTCCGACAACAAAAGTTGTTGTCGGAAATTCCGACCATGTGTACACAATTCAACGCACAAAAATTCTACGCATGCTCGGAATCAATTTGACGCATGCTCGGAATCATTGAACTTCATTTTTCTCGGCTCGTCGTAGTGTTGTACGTCACTGCGTTCTTGACGTTCGCAATTTCCGACAACATTTGTGTGACCGTTTGTATGCAAGACAAGTTTGAGCGAACATGCGTCGGAAAAAAATCCACGGTTTTGTTGTCGGAATGTCCGATCGTGTGTGTACGTGACATAACTGTTGCTAAGTGAAACATCTTGTATCCAGTAGCAGAACTCATCAGCTCAGATATCTGGTGCAACTGTGTGCTTTATATTTCCAACATCACAGTAGAGTACTGTGTATACTGTATAGGAGAGGGGCAGTTTACATTTAAAAAAAACATGGAACAAGGCAATAAAAATTTTTTTTTTCACAAAACAAGGCCAGCATACAAAAAAAAAAGAAGAATATCCACTGGCCTTTGGCTCTACAAAGCAGCTAGCATATATTGCTGGTGACAATAAAAGAGATAAAGGGGGAAAAATGCAGCGCTTAAAAAACATATATGTGTACACAAACACCATAACACAAAACAACGAAAATATATTCATAAAAGTGAAAGTCCATGAGTCCTAGGATACACCCAGGGTGCATAGCCAAATGAACTGTAGGTCAACTAAAAGTCCTCCACCGATACACTAGCACACCGGGCTTCTTACCCCATAGGTGGTCATACAAGCATTACAATAATTCTCTGGCTTGTCTCTACAGGTCACGTGTATCAGAATGAGAACAGACAATGCCTCATGGTGCAGTATATCAAAACATTCAAAGGCTTTTTTTGTAGATACAGTTGCAAAAAAAAGTATGTGAACCCTTTTGGAATGATATGGATTTCTGCACAAATTGGTCATAAAATGTGATCTGATATTCATCTAAGTCACAACAATAGACAATCACAGTCTGCTTAAACTAAAAACACACAAAGAATTGAATGTTACCATGTTTTTTATTGAACACACCATGAAAACATTCATAGCGCAGGTGGAAAAGTATGTGAACCCCTAGACTAATGAGATCTCCAAGAGCTAATTGGAGTGAGGTGTCAGCCAACTGGAGTCCAATCAATAAGATGAGATTGAAGGTGTTGGTTACAGCTGCCCTGCTCTATAAAAAACACACACCAGTTCTGGGTTTTCTTTTCACAAGAAGCATTGCCTGATGTGAAAGATGCCTCGCAAAAAAGAGCTCTCAGAAGACCTACGATTAAGAATTGTTGACTTGCATAAAGCTGGAAAGGGTTATAAAAGTATCTCCAAAAGCCTTGCTGTTCATCAGTCCACGGTAAGACAAATTGTCTATAAATGGAGAAAGTTCAGCACTGCTGCTACTCTCCCTAGGATTGGGCGTCCTGTAAAGATGACTGCAAGAGCACAGCACAGACTGCTCAATGAGGTGAAGAAGAATCCTAGAGTGTCAGCTAAAGACTTACAAAAGTCTCTGGCATATGCTAACATCCCTGTTAGCGAATCTACGATACGTAAAACACTAAACAAGAAGGGATTTCATGGGAGGATACCACAGAGGAAGCCACTGCTGTCCAAAAAAAAATATTGCTGCACGTTTACAGTTTGCACAAGAGCACCTGGATGTTCCACAGCAGTACTGGGAAAATATTCTGTGGACAGATGAAACCAAAGTTGAGTTGTTTGGAAGAAAAACACAACACTATGTGTGGAGAAAAAGAGGCACAGCACACCAACATTAAAACCTGATCCCAACTGTGAAGTATGGTGGTGGGGGCATCATGTTTTGGGGCTGCTTTGCTGCGTCAGGGCCTGGACGGATTGCTATCATCGCAGGAAAAATGAATTCCCAAGTTTATCAAGACATTTTGCAGGAGAAAACTTAAGGCTATCTGTCCACCAGCTGAAGCTCAACAGAAGATGGGTGTTGCAACAGGACAATGACCCAAAGCATAGATGTAAATCAACAACAGAATGGCTTAAACAGAAGAAAATACACCTTCCGGAGTGGCCCAGTCAGAGTCCTGACCTCACCCGGATTGAGATGCTGTGGCATGACCTCAAGAAAGCGATTCACACCAGACATCCCAAGAATATTGCTGAACTGAAACAGTTCTGTAAAGAGGAATGGTCAAGAATTACTCCTGACCGTTGTGCACGTCTGATCTGCAAGTACAGGAAACGTTTGTTTGAAGTTATTGCTGCCAAAGGAGGTTATTAAATCCACGGGTTCACATACTTTTTCCACCTGCACTGTGAATGTTTACATGGTGTGTTCAATAAAAACATGGTAACATTTAATTCTTTGTGTGTTATTAGTTTAACCACTTGCCGACCGCGCTATGGACGAAAGACGTCTACAGCGCGGTCGAGTTATCCAGGGTGGACGTCCCAGGGATGTCCTCCCAGAATCTTGCTCCCGCGCGCCCCCTGGGGCGCGCTCCAGGAAATGTCCGTGACCGCCGGGTCCGGAAGACCTGGCGCATCACGGATCACGGTAGATGGCCGATAATCGCGGCCGTTTACCACGTGATCGCTCCGTCAAATGACGGAGCGATCACTTGTAAACAGACTGGCGTCATGTGATGACGCCGGTTTCCTCTCTCCCCTCTGTGTACCGATCGGTACAGTGTGAGAGGAGAGGGGAGGGAGCGGATCATGTCAGCTCCCTCCCCCATGTCAGATCATGTCAGCTGTGGGCTGGATCTGTGACAATTGCAGTCACAGATCCAGCCATCCATCCATCCCTGCTCAACCATCCCTGTACAATACCCTGTGCAATACTCTGCAATACCCTGTGCAATACTCTGCAATACCCTGTGCAATACTCTGTGCAATACCCTGTGCAATACTCTGCAATACCCTGTGCAATACTCTGCAATACCCTGCCAATACTCTGCAATACCCTGCCAATACTCTGCAATGCCCTGTGCAATACTCTGCAATACCCTGCCAATACTCTGCAATACCCTGCCCATACTGTGCAATACTCTGCCCATACTGTGCAATACCCTGCCATACTGTGCAATACTCTGCCATATTCCGCAATACCCTGCCATACTCCTCAATACTCCGCAATACTCCTCAATACCCGGCATATACTCCTCAATACCCGGCAATACCCTGCAATACTCTGCAATACCCGGCAATACTCTGCAATACCCGGCAATACTCCGCAATACCCGGCCATACTCCGCAATACCCGGCCATACTCCGCAATACCCTGCAATACTCCGCAATACCCTGCAATACTCCGCAATACCCGGCAATACTCCGCAATACCCGGCAATACTCTGCAATAACCACTTCCCGCCCGCCGGCCGTCATATGACGTCCTTAACTTTATGCGGGGATATCTGAATGATGGGTGCAGCTACAGGCATCATTCAGATATTCGCTTTTTCAGCCGGCGACTCCCTGCACCATAAGAATGATCATAGCGGCTGTTCCACCGCTTGATCGCTCTTATGGAGGTTGAGAGGGGATGCCCCCCCATTCCGGTTCCCTCCGGTGCTTCTACCGACTCACCGCTACGATCAAAGCCAAGATTGGTTTTTTTTTTGGTTTTTTTTCAGGCTTCCCAGCCTAGAGGTGAGATGTGGGGTCTTATTGACCCCATATCTCACTGTAAAGAGGACCTGTCATGCCATATTCCTATTACAAGGGATGTTTACGTTCCTTGTAATAGGAATAAAAGTGATCAAAAAAAATTTGGGGCGGAAAAACATGTCAAACTAAAATAAATAAAGTAAAATGAACAATAAAATATATATTTTTTTTTTTAAAGTGCCCCTGCCCCCGCGAGCTCGCATGCAGAAGTGAACGCATATGTAAGCCCCACCCACATATGAAAACGGTGTTCAAACCACACATGTGAGGTATCTCTGCGAACGTTAGAGCGAGAGCAATAATTTTGGCCCTAGACCTCCTCTGTAACTCAAAACATGTAACCAGTAAAAATATTTAAAGCGTCGCCTATGGGGATTTTTAAGTAGCAAAGTTTGGCGCAATTCCACGAGCGTGTGCAATTTTGAAGGGTGACATGTTAGGTATCTATTTACTCGGCGTAACTTCATCTTTCACATTATGCAAAACATTGGGCTAATTTTACTGTTTTTTTTCTTTTAAGCACAAAACTGTTTTTTTCCGTAAAAAATGCGTTAGAAAAATTTCTGCGCAAATACCGTGCAAGATAAAAAGTTGCAACAACCACCATTATATTCTTTAAGGTCTTTGCTAAAAAAACATATATAATATTTTGGGGTTCTATGTAATTTTCTAGCAAACAAATGATGATTTTTACATGTAGGAGAGAAATGTCAGAATTGGCCTCGGTGCTCCAGAACGCCTGAAGATGCTCCCTGCATGTTGGGCCTCTGTATGTGGCCACGCTGTGTAAAAGTCTCACACATGTGGTATCGCCATACTCAGGAGGAATAGCAGAACGTGTTTTGGGGTGTAATTTGTGGTATGCATATGCTGTGTGTGAGAAATAACCTGCTAATATCGACAATTTTGTGAAAAAAAGAATAAGAAAAAAAAAATCTTGATTTTGCAAAGAATTGTGGGAAAAAATGACAACTTCAAAAAGCTCACAATGCCTCTTTCTAAATACCTTGGAATGTCTTCTTTCCAAAAAGGGGTAATTTGGGGGGTGTTTGTACTTTTCTGGCATGTTAGGGTCTCAAGAAATGAGATAGGCCGTCAGTACTTCAGGTGTGATCAATTTTCAGGTATTGGCACCATAGCTTGTGGACTCTATAACTTTCACAAAGACCAAAAAATATGCACCAATTTGTACTTATTTTTACCAAAGATATGTAGCAGTATAAATTTTGGCCAAAATTTATGAAGAAAAAAATACTAATTTGCAAAATTTTATAACGGAAACAAAGAAAAATTCATTTTTTTACAAAATTTTCAGTCTTTTTTCTCTTATAGCACAAAAAATAAAAAAAAACAACAGTGATTAAATACCACCAAAAGAAAGCTCTATTTGTGTGAAAAAAAGGACAAAAATGTCATATGGGTACAGTGTTGTATGACTGAGTAATTGTCATTCAAAATGTGAGAGCACCGAAAGCTGAAAATTCGTCTGGTTAGGAAGGGGGTTTAAGTGCCCAGTTGTCAAGTGGTTAAGCAGACTGTGATTGTCTATTGTTGTGACTTAGATGAATATCAGATCACATTTTATGACCAATTTGTGCAGAAATCCATATCATTTCAAAAGGGTTCACATACTTTTTTTTGCAACTGTATGTACAGAATAATCACATTAAGAAGCATAAAAACAAGTGTGTCATAAAATATGAAATCAGATGTTTTCCAACCAATAAAATGGCTGCGGTCCACGCGTGTTGCGACATGACGTATGGTAACCAGGCACCACCCTACACGTTTCATCAAATGAGAACGTCGTCAAGGTCGTGGTTTCCTACTTATGGGGGCACTAGTTTGTGCTTGCTCCCCTGTGATAGAAACAGAGCCAGCCAGGCCTTCCTTATGACTGATGTACCTAGGTGTTAATACATATACAGTATCTCACAAAAGTGAGTACACCCCTCACATTTTTGTAAATATTTTTTCATGTGGCAACACTGAAGAAATTACACTTTGCTACAATGTAAAGGAGTGAGTGTACAGCTTATATAACAGTGGAAATTTTATATCCCCTCAAAATAACTCAACACACAGCCATTAATGTTTAAACCGCTGGCAACAAAATTGAGTACACCCCTAAGTAAAAATGTCCAAATTGGGCCCAATCAGCCATTTTCCCTCCCCGGTGTCATATGACTCATAATGCCGCATACCCACGGTTGGAATTTCAGATGAAAAAAGTCAGACAGAATTTTTTCATCGGATATTCCGACCATGTGTGTGCCCCATCGGACTTTTTCCATCGGAAATTCCTATTGGAAATTCTGTTCTTCTGTATGGAACTCCGCCGGAGAAAAAAACACGCATGCTCAGAATCAAGTCGACGCATGCTCGGAAGCATTGAACTTAATTTTTCTCGGCTCGTCGTAGTGTTGTACGTCACCGCGTTCTTGACGGTCGGAATTTGGTGTGACAGTGTGTATGCAAGACAGCTTGAATGGAATTCCGTCGGAAAAATCAGTCGGAGTTTATCCCGACGGCATTAGTGTTACAAGGTCTCATGTGTGAATGGAAGCAGGTGTGTTAAATTTGGTGGTTTAGACATTAATGGCTGTGTTGAGTTATTTTGAGGGGACAGAAAATGTACACTGTTATACAAGCTGTACACTCACTACTTTACATTGTAGGAAAGTGTAATTTCTTCAGTGTTGTCACATGAAAAGATATAATAAAATATTGACAAAAATGTGAGGTGTGTACTCACTTATGTGAGATACTGTATATATATTGTGACGGTATGCAAGGTGAGATACACGACAATAGGTACATTTCACCTGGCATTCGTTCCATTGTAAGGGACTGAATCCGGCCCGGGTTTTACAGCCTCTGGGGCTGGCTGGGTTCCGGTCCAGATGTTTGGGTCCACTGGAGTACAGGACAGCTCTGGTTTTGGAGACTCAGGAGGGAAACTGAGTGTGAGGAGTTTAGTTTAGCGCCGGACGGCAAGGATTTAATTTACTGTTATGTTTATTTTTTACCTGCAAACCTCTTGTAAATAAAACCTGGCATCCGCCAGACTTTTAAGAATGTGCCTGTTTATGGACTGTGATTCAGAAAAGGTGATCCCCACGAGCTACCGTATTTTTCGCACCATAAGACGCACCTGACCATAAGACGCACCTAGGTTTTAGAGGAGGAAAACAAGAAAAAGAATATTCTGAACCAAATGGTGTACTAAAATATTTTCCAGTGCCCATGAAATGCAGCCTGACCATTGCCATAGTAAACGCAGAGGGACCATGCCACAGTAAACGCAGAGTGACCATGCCACAGTAAACGCAGAGTGACCATTGCCATAGTAAACACAGAGTGACCATGCCATCAGTGGTGTATTTAGGTTTTGTGCTGCCCTAGGCCTGACTAAACTTGCGCACCCCCTAATTTAAATATGACCCACCCCTTCCTGTCAAGGCCCGCCCTGCCATCTTCATGGTAAGAGGACAGAGGGGACGCTGTGGGAAGAGGACAGAGGGTTGCCGTGGGTGAAGGACAAAGGGACACTGTCAGGGCCCGGACTGGTGGCTAGTGAGGACACAGGAGGTGGATCCTCTGTGCCAGAGAGACGAAGGCACGGGTCGCACTGGAGGACCGGTTCTAAGCAGCTACCGGTTTTCACCAGAGCCCGCCGCAAAGCGGGATGGACTTGCTGCGGCGGTAGCAACCAGGTCGTGTCCCCCAGTAGCGGCTCGACTTCTCTGGCAGCTGAGATAGGCACGGTACACAGGGACTAGGCAGAGGCAAGGTCAGACGTAGCGGAAGGTCAGGGCAGGCGGCAATGGTTCGTAGTCAGGGGCAACGGCAGAAGGTCAGATACACTGGCAAGGCAACTACAAAACGCTTTCTCAGGGCACTAAGGCAACAAGATCCGGCAAGGACAGGAAGGGGGAGTGGGTTTTTAAGTGTTTTGGGTGTGTACACAGTAATTGGACCAGGCACCAATCAATGGTGCACTGGCCCTTTAAATTTAAGAAGACCGGCGCGCGCGCCCTGGAGAGCAGCAGGACCGCGCGCGCTGGGACGGAGCAGGAGGAGGAGGCCGGTGAGCAGGATGGGATGCGATCCGCGGGCGGACAGGTGCCGCCGCATGGATCACATCCCCGCCAGCATCAGAGCAGCGCTCACGGTCAGAGGGGCCGACCGGAGCGCTGCAGGGGGACAGACGTCGCGGGCACTCCGGGATGGATGGGACACCCGGAGCGCTCGGCATTACAGTACCCCCCCTTAGGTCTCCCCCTCTTCTTGGAACCCAAGAATCTACGGATGAGCTCTTTATCTAAAATGTTGGCCTCAGGTTCCCAGGATCTTTCCTCAGGACCACAGTTCTCCCAATCAACTAAAAAACATATTTTACCTCTGATGACCTTGGAGGTGAGGATCTCTTTCACCGAGAAGACATCAGAAAAACCAGAGACAGGAGCAGGAGCAGTGACCTTAGGGGAAAATCGGTTAAGAATGAGCGGTTAAAGAAGAGACACATGAAAAGAGTTGGGAATACGAAGAGAAGGAGGAAGGTGGAGCTTGTAAGAAACAGAATTGATTTGGTTTTTGATTTTAAATGGCCCGAGGTAACGAGGGCCCAGCTTGTAGCTAGGTACCCGAAACCGAACATATTTGGAGGAGAGCCACACTTTGTCACCAGGGGCATAGACAGGAGGGATTCTTCTTTTTTTATCTGCATGTCTCTTCATGCGGGCAGAGGCCAGTGAGAGCGACTTTTGAGTCTCTTTCCAGATAGAGGCAAAGTCCTGAGTTAATTCATCCACGGCCGGAACTCCAGAAGACGTGGGAATGGGGAGGGGGGGCAATGGGTGACGGCCGTAGACCACAAAGAAAGGCGACTTGGAGGAAGATTCAGAGTTCTTGAAATTGTATGAGAATTCTGCCCAGGGCAATAGGTCGACCCAATCGTCTTGACGGGCGGAGACAAAATGTCATAGGTAGTCGCCAAGGACCTGGTTAACTCTCTCCACCTGTCCATTGGACTGCGGGTGATAAGCGGAAGAAAAATTCAACTTAATCTTTAGTTGAGTACAGAGAGCTCTCCAAAATTTTGAGATGAATTGAACGCCTCTATCCGAGACGATATGTGAGGGCAGCCCATGGAGGTGGAAAATTTGAAGAAAAAAATGCTTTGCCAACTGAGGTGTAGTAGGCAGACCAGGGAGCGGGACAAAATGAGCCATTTTAGAAAAGCGGTCAACGACCACCCAGATGACAGTGTTACTACGAGACAAAGGCAGGTCCGTGATGAAATCCATGGCGATGTGGGACCATGGTTGTTCAGGCACAGGTAGGGGAAGGAGAAGACCTGCAGGCTTCTGGCGAGGAGTCTTGTCACGTGCACAGATAGTGCAGGCCCGTACAATGTCAGTCACATCTTTCTCCTGGGTAGGCCACCAATAGTGTCTGGCAATCAATTGTATGGATTTTTTGATCCCAGCGTGACCGGCTAGATGGGAGGAATGGCCCCACTTGAGTATCTGAAGCCGAAGGCGTGGAGGAACGAAAGTCTTTCCTGGAGGAATTGGCACGAGAGAAGCGGGAGCAGAGGAAATCAGACACTCAGGGGGTACGATGTGTTGAGGAGGAGTCTCGGTTTCAGAGGTATCGGAGAAACGGGACAAGGCATCAGCCCTGACATTTTTGTCTGCGGGCCGAAAATGGATCTGGAAGTTGAAGTGGGCAAAGAACAATGACCACCTGGCCTGGCGAGGATTTAGGCGCTGAGCGGACTGAAGGTAGGACAAATTTTTATGGTCAGTGTAGATGGAAATAGGGTGAAGGGATCCTTCCAGGAGATGTCTCCACTAGTGATGAGCCGAACACCCCCGGGTTCGGTTCGCACCAGAACCCGCGAACGGACCGAAAGTTCGTACGAACATTAGAACCCTATTAAATACAATGGATGCGAACGTTCGAATTCTAAAGTGCTAATTATAACGACTATTATGCATGTTATTGTCCTAAAAAGGGTTTGGGAACCCGGGTTCTGCACCAGGGGACATGTATCAATGCAAAAATAAGTTTTAAAAACGGTCGTTTTTCGGGAGCAGTCATTTTAATGATGCATAAAGTGAAAAAAAAAAGTCAAACATTCCTTTAAATATCGTACCTGGGGGGTGTCTAAAGTATGCCTGTGAAGTGCCACGTGTTTCCCGTGTTTAGAACTGTCCCTGCACAAAATGACACTTCTAAAGGAAAAAAAAGCCATTTAAAACTGCTTGCGGCTTTAATGAAATGTCTGGTCCCGGTAATATGGATGAAAATCTTTAAGAAAAATGGCATAGCTACCCCATGACCCCCCCCCCCCTACCCCAGCCCATTACCAGCCCCTTTGGGTCTTGTATGGATATTAAGGAGAACACCGCACACAAAATAAAAAAGGCCCTATATACTCTGAACAGCCGTATACAGGCGGTGCATACAAGACAGGGACTGTAGGTTTGTTCTTATGTAGAATGTGTTTGTAATTTTGAACAGGTACATTGTTTAAGTGTAGCTCCAGCCCAAAAATCTATTTTTAAACTTTTTGGAAAACATAGGTAAGGGTTATCACCCCTGTAACATTTGTTTTGCTGTCTGTGCCCCTGTTCAGAACATTTCACCTCACTTTCCGTCCCAATGACAACTGTTTTTGAAATGTGGTGTTTTTCTTGAAACAAGGATTGGTGATAAAGCATCAGTACAGAGGAGACACCTTTCTCCCATATTAATTCTTACAGGAGAGAATTTTCCTTCCTAGGGGTAGATTTCCTCTCACTTCCTGTTGTCTTCTTGCGTTTGCAAGTAGGAGTCGTTTGTAAGTTGGATGTTTGAAAGTAGGGACCTGCCGTATATACTCTGCAGAAATAGGCCCCTTAGTTGTTGGTGTTGGCACAACACTGTAAGCACTCACAGTTACTCTTGGTTGGTGCTGGAACGCCCTGCTGTCAACTATTATATCAGGAATTGTAATTACATATAATTGTTGAACAGTGGTAGTAAAAATTGGGCCTTTGATGGTGGTGCTGGTGCCACAACACTGTAAGCCCTGACAGTTACTCTTGGTGGGTGCAGCAATGGGCCCTGCTGTGAATTATTAGATCAAGAATTGTAATTGCATGCCCCTGTTGAACAGGGGCTGAAAAATTGGGCCTTTCGTGGTGGTGGTGGTGGTGGTGGTGTTGCCACAACACTGTAAGCCCTCAGAGTTACTCTTGGTGGGTGCAGGAATGGGCCCTGCTGTGAATTATTAGATCAAGAATTGTAATTACATGCCCCTTTTGAACAGGGGCTGAAAAATTGGGCCTTTCGTGGTGGTGGTGGTGGTGGTGGTGGTGGCGTTGCCACAACACTGTAAGCCCTCAGAGTTACTCTTGGTGGGTGCAGCAATGGGCCCTGCTGTGAATTATTAGATCAAGAATTGTAATTACATGCCCCTGTTGAACAGGGGCTGAAAAATTGGGCCTTAGGCACTGGTGGCACAACACTGCAACCCCTCACAGATACTGTACTTGGAGCACAGCAATGAGCCCTGTTGCAAAGTATTGCTTCAAAAATTGTAATGACACGCCCCTGTTAAACAGGGGCTGAAAAATTGGGCCTTAGGCACTGGTGGCACAACACTCCAACCCCTCACAGATACTGTACTTGGAGCACAGCAATGAGCCCTGTTGCAAAGTATTGCTTCAAAAATTGTAATTACACGCCCCTGTTAAACAGGGGCTGAAAAATTGGGCCTTAGCCACTGGTGGCGGCACCCATAAACAAAAATGATCTTCCAAGCTATCATCATCAATCGTATCATTGAGGACTCGGAGGAGGAGGATAGCCAGTCAACATAACAGCACAGGCACTCAGCATCAGCATCAGTCTTGAAGGGATGTGACATGTTAAAATCAATTAGTCTGTTATATCAGCATCAGGTGTGTGGTAGCTGGTGGTGATCCAAGACTGGTTCATCTTGATGAAAGTCAGTTGATCAACCGAGTCGGTGGACAGGCGCACCCTGTGATCCGTGACAAATCCTCCAGCAGCACTGAATGTGCGTTCCGAAAGAACGCTGGATGCAGGACAGGCCAGTAGCTCAATTGCATACTGTGCAAGCTCTGGCCAGTGATCCATCCTCAAGACCCAGTAAGCCAGAGGATTTTCGGTGGGGAAGGTGTCCAAGTCTGACCTTGCCCCTAGATATTCCTGCACCATGTTTATCAGACGCTGGCGATGGTTGCTGGAACCGATCATACTTTGGGGCTGCGGACTAAAGAATTGTCTGAACGCATCGGTCAGACGGCCACCTTCCCCACCGCTCCTTCTTTGACTGGCCGAAGCCTCAGCAACTCGTTGTCCAGGACCAGGAGTTTGTAACCTCCCAGTCTCTGGGAACGCATTGCACAGACCTTTCTGCAAGGCCTCCCGGAGTTGTCTCATCCTCTGCTCCCTCTGCGATGGTAACATAAGGTCCGCAACCTTACCCTTGTACCGTGGATCAAGGAGAGTGGCCAGCCAGTAATGGTCCCTCTCCTTGATCCGAAGAATACGAGGATCCTTCCGCAGACTTTGCAGGATCAGGGAGGCCATGCAGCGTAGGTTTGCTGAGGCATTCGGTCCGGAGTCCTCTGGGTCACTAAGGATGACATGATCCGCAGCCACCTCCTCCCAGCCACGTACAAGTCCACTGGTTTCTTGGGACTGTAAATCATCCCTAAAAGACTGCTGCTGATGATGCTGAGTGCCAGCCTCCACCTCCATGCTGACACAATCCTCCTCCTCCTCCTCCTCCTCCTCCTCCTCCTCCTCCTGTGCGATGGGTGGGACAGAAGGAACACTGTCTGGGTAAAGGGGGCCTTGAGAGGCAAGTAAGTCCTCCTCTTCCTGCCTCTGTTCTGCCTCAAGTGCCCTGTCCATTATTTCACGCAGCGTGTGCTCCAACAGGTGGACAAGAGGTACAGTGTCACTGATGCATGCACTGTCACTGCTCACCATCCTCGTGGCCTCCTCAAATGGTGCCAGGACAGTGCATGCATCCCTGATCATGCCCCACTGGCGTGGAGAAAAAAAAACAAGCTCCCCTGACCCTGTCCTGGTGCCGTAGTCGCACAGGTACTCATTGATGGCCCTCTGCTGCGTGTGCAGCCGCTGCAGTATGGCCAACGTTGAGTTCCACCTGGTGGGCATGTCACATATAAGGCGGTTCTTGGGCAGGTTCAACTCCTTTTGCAGCTCAGCCAGGCGAGCACTGGCATTATAAGATCTGCGGAAATGCACACAGACTTTCCTGGCCTGCCTCAGGACATCCTGTAAGCCCGGGTACCTGCCCAAGAACCGCTGCACCACCAGGTTAAGGACGTGAGCCACACAGGGCACATGGGTCAGTTGTCCCTGTCGGAGGGCGGAGAGGAGGTTGGTGCCATTGTCGCAAACCACCATTCCTGGCTTAAGCTGGCGTGGCGTCAACCACCTCTCGGCCTGGCCCTGCAGAGCAGACAGGACCTCTGCCCCAGTGTGGCTTCTGTCCCCCAAACACACCAGCGCAAGCACGGCATGGCATCTTTTTGCCTGCGTACTTGCGTAGCCCCTTGAACGGCTACGGAGCACCGCTGGTTCAGAGGACAAAGCACAGGAAGAGGCCATGGAGGAAGAAATAAGAGGAGGGGGTGGAGGAGAGAGGTGTGTCACAACCAGTAGTAGCATTTTGGAGGCGTGGCGGTGGAACAACCTCCAACACTACTGCACCTTGTCCTGCATCCTTCCCAGCTGCCAAAAGAGTGACCCAATGGGCCGTGAAAGAAAGGTAACGTCCCTGTCCATGCGCGCTGGACCATGAGTCAGCGGTAATATGCACCTTACCGCTGACCGCCCTGTCCAGCGAGGCCAAGACATTGCCTTCCACATGCCGGTAGAGAGCCGGAATAGCCTTCCGTGAGAAAAAGTGGCGTTTGGGAACCTGCCACTGAGGAACCGCACATTGCACAAACTCACGGAAGGGGGCCGAGTCTACCAACTGAAAAGGCAGCAGTTGAAGCGCTAGCAATTTAGCCAAGCTAGCATTCAACCGCTGGGCATGTGGATGGCTGGGAGTGAACTTCTTTCGACGGTCCAGCAGCTGGGGCAGGGAAATTTGCCTGCTAGAATCGGACGTCGGTGTACTGCTAGCAGAGTGGCCGCAAGTACTTGGCTGTGACACACCTAATTCTACACCTTCATTCCTCTCAGTGCATGTTTCAGAGAGGACTGAAGTTATAGTGGGGTTGGAGATCCCAGCTGATGCGGTGCAAGGAGAGGTCCGCTTTGTTCTTTGGTGTGGGTCTTTGAGGTAGGCTTGCCAACGAGCTGCATGGCAGGTCAACATATGTCTGGTCAGGCATGTGGTACCCAAGCGGCTGATGTTTTGGCCACGCGATATATGCTTGAGACATATGTTGCAAACAGCAGCTGTGCGATCTGATGCACTAGCCTCAAAAAAGGCCCACACCAAAGAACTTTTTGAATGACGGGCAGAGGCAGCGCCCTGCACAGGCGGAGCTCTGCGGTGTGATTCCGTCGGTGTACTGCCCTTACGCTGGCCACCAAAGGGCATCCTGCCTCATTGGAGATGTGCCTCCTCCTCATCCTCCTCCTCCTCCTCTCTCCTATTAGGCACCCACGTGGAGTCAGTGACCTCATCATCCCCTCCCTCCTCATCACTGGAGCCAATCTGGCAGTATGCTGCAGCTGCTGGAACATGACTGCCAGATTGGTGTCCTTCTTGAGCATCCCCTCTGTCTGCTCTCACGCTACTGCCTTCCTGTAGCTGGGTTTCATCATCAGATCCTTCGAAACGCTGGGCATCCTCCTGGAGCATGTACCCAACACTGTGCTCAAACAGTTCGGGGGACTCCTCAGGAGGAGGACATGGTGGGTCTAGGGAAGGAGTGACTGATGATGAGTCTGACATTGATACCAGGGAAGAGGACGCTTTGGCAGCTGCTTTGCCAGTACCCTGAGCCTGGGTGAGAGAGGATGAGGAGGAGGAGGAGGGCTTGGTCATCCACTCTACCAAGTCTTCGGCATGATGTGGCTCAACATGTCCAGCTGCCGAAAAGAAGGACAAGCGTGTCCCATGGCCATGTGCTGATGACAATGCACCGCGTCCACGACCAGCACTGTTGCCCCCAGACACAGAGCCTGCTTGCCCTCTTTTATTGCCTCCTGACTGTCTGCCTCTCCTTGTTTGCCTTCCAGACATTCTAATAGATGGCCTGCAGGGAGATGGGAAAAAAGCAATAAGGGCTACCTTCAGGTGTCCTTCTCTGTCCCTTTACTTAAGGATTTCTAAATATGGTTGAGGATGATTGCTTTCGCACAGAATAGCACAACGACAATTTCCCTGACTGTCCAAAAAACAAGGATTTCAAAGATGGTTGATGAGGAATGCTTTAGCACAGTATAGCACAAGGAGAATTTCCCTCACTGTCCTTCCCTGTCCCTAGAAACAAGGATTATCACAGTGAAAGAAACTGACACTCTCCCTACCTATAGTTTTCTGTCCCTAGAAAAAATGTTTTTTTAAAGATGGTTGATGATCAATGCTTTAGCACAGTATAGCACAAGGAGAATTTCCCTCACTGTCCTTCCCTGTCCCTAGAAACAAGGATTATCACAGTAAAACACACTGACACTCTCCCTACCTATAGTTTTCTGTCCCTAGAAAAAATGATTTTTTAAAGATGGTTGATGATCAATGCTTTAGCACACTATAGCACAAGGAGAATTTCCCTCACTGTCCTTCCCTGTCCCTAGAAACAAGGATTAGCACAGTAAAACACACTGACACTCTCCCTACCTATAGTTTTCTGTCCCTAGAAAAAATGATTTTTTAAAGATGGTTGATGATCAATGCTTTAGCACACTATAGCACAAGGAGAATTTCCCTCACTGTCCTTCCCTGTCCCTAGAAACAAGGATTAGCACAGTGAAAGAAACTGACACTCTCCCTACCTATAGTTTTCTGTCCCTAGAAAAAATGTTTTTTTAAAGATGGTTGATGATCAATGCTTTAGCACACTATAGCACAAGGAGAATTTCCCTCACTGTCCTTCCCTGTCCCTAGAAACAAGGATTATCACAGTGAAATAAACTGACACTCTTCCTACCTATAGTTTTCTGTCCCTAGAAAAAATGTTTTTTTAAAGATGGTTGATGATCAATGCTTTAGCACAGTATAGCACAAGGAGAATTTCCCTCACTGTCCTTCCCTGTCCCTAGAAACAAGGATTATCACAGTGAAAGAAACTGACACTCTCCCTACCTATAGTTTTCTGTCCCTAGAAAAAATGTTTTTTTAAAGATGGTTGATGATCAATGCTTTAGCACACTATAGCACAAGGAGAATTTCCCTCACTGTCCTTCCCTGTCCCTAGAAACAAGGATTATCACAGTGAAAGAAACTATCACTCTTCCTACCTATAGTTTTCTGTCCCTAGAAAAAATGTTTTTTTAAAGATGGTTGATGATCAATGCTTTAGCACAGTATAGCACAAGGAGAATTTCCCTCACTGTCCTTCCCTGTCCCTAGAAACAAGGATTATCACAGTGAAAGAAACTGACACTCTCCCTACCTATAGTTTTCTGTCCCTAGAAAAAATGTTTTTTTAAAGATGGTTGATGATCAATGCTTTAGCACAGTATAGCACAAGGAGAATTTCCCTCACTGTCCTTCCCTGTCCCTAGAAACAAGGATTATCACAGTGAAAGAAACTGACACTCTCCCTACCTATAGTTTTCTGTCCCTAGAAAAAATGTTTTTTTAAAGATGGTTGATGATCAATGCTTTAGCACACTATAGCACAAGGAGAATTTCCCTCACTGTCCTTCCCTGTCCCTAGAAACAAGGATTATCACGGTGAAAGAAACTGACACTCTTCCTACCTATAGTTTTCTGTCCCTAGAAAAAATGTTTTTTTAAAGATGGTTGATGATCAATGCTTTAGCACACTATAGCACAAGGAGAATTTCCCTCACTGTCCTTCCCTGTCCCTAGAAACAAGGATTATCACAGTAAAACACACTGACACTCTCCCTACCTATAGTTTTCTGTCCCTAGAAAAAATGATTTTTTAAAGATGGTTGATGATCAATGCTTTAGCACACTATAGCACAAGGAGAATTTCCCTCACTGTCCTTCCCTGTCCCTAGAAACAAGGATTCGCACAGTAAAACACACTGACACTCTCCCTACCTATCCTTCTCTTTCCCTAAACTAAAGGAATCCAGGTTAAGCAAGAAAAAAAAATGTCACTGTCCCTGCCTATGCTTCTCTTTCCCTGCTCCGGAACACACTACACTAGGCCGCCGTGCTGGCGGCCTTTTATAGTGTGGGGCGTGTACTAAACACCCTCAGCAATAATTGGCCACAGGCATCCTGCCTGTGGCCAATCATTGCTCTCCTCGCTGCCGGCGCTGTGATTGGCCAAGCATGCGGGGTCACAGTGCATGCTTGGCCAATCACAGCGCCTGGATGACACTGCGATGGCGTAGTGCATTGTGGGCCATTCGCGTCACTCGAATTAGGCGCGAACGGCCCAAATCGTTCGATCTTCGTCGAACGATCGAACAGCCGATGTTCGAGTCGAACGTATGTTCGACTCGAACACCGAGCTCATCCCTAGTCTCCACTCTTCTAATGCCAACTTGATGGCCAACAGTTCACGGTCACCTATGGAATAGTTTTTTTCCGGAGGGGAGAAAGTTTTAGAGAAAAAACCACAAGTGACGTTTTTCCCTTTAGCGTTTTTTTGAAGAAGCACAGCTCCGGCTCCTACCGAGGAGGTGTCAACTTCAAGGAAGAACGGCTTTAGAGGATCTGGTCGAGACAGGACAGGTGCAGAGGAGAAGGCGGTCTTAAGGCGAGTAAAGGCTTCCTCCGCTTGAGGCGGCCAGGACCTAGGATTCGCGTCTTTTTTGGTCAGTGCCCCTATAGGAGCAACGATGGTAGAGAAGTGGGGTATGAACTGACGATAGTAGTTGGCGAATCCAAGGAAGCGTTGGATAGCACGAAGTCCAGAGGGGCATGGCCAACCCAAGACTGCGGAGAGTTTGTCAGGGTCCATTTGAAGACCTTGTCCAGAGACCAGATAACCTAGGAAAGGAAGACTGCTGCGCTCAAAAAGGCATTTTTCTAATTTAGCGTAAAGATGATTTACGCGGAGGCGCTGGAGCACTTGACGGACATGGAGCCGATGTTCCTCAAGGTTGGCAGAGAAGATTAGGATGTCGTCAAGATAGACAACCACACAGGTATACAGTAGGTCCCGGAAGATTTCGTTGACAAAATCTTGAAAGACTGCAGGGGCGTTGCAAAGTCCGAACGGCATGACGAGATATTCAAAGTGACCATCTCTGGTGTTAAATGCGGTTTTCCATTCATCTCCTTTACGGATTCTGATGAGGTTATAGGCGCCCCTGAGGTCCAATTTAGAAAAAACTTTTGCTCCGCGCAGACGGTCAAAGAGCTCCGAGATGAGAGGCAGAGGGTAGCGGTTTTTAATAGTGATTTTATTGAGACCACGATAGTCTATGCAAGGGCGTAGAGATCCGTCCTTCTTGGCCACGAAGAAGAACCCCGCTCCGGCTGGAGAAGATGATTTCCTAATAAAACCTCTCTTGAGGTTCTCCTGAATGTATTCAGTCATGGCCTTGGTTTCGGGAGAGGAGAGAGGGTAAATTCTGCCACGGGGTGGTGTAGTACCTGGGAGCAAGTCAATGGGGCAGTCGTAGGGTCTATGTGGTGGTAAGACCTCCGCCTGTTTTTTGCAAAAGACATCAGAAAAGTCCTGATAGGCCTTTGGAAGGCCAGGCAAAGGAGTAGTGATGGGGACTTGACAGGTCGGTACAGACTTAAGGCAATGCTTGTGACAGGAGTCACCCCAGGATTTGATGTCCCCAGTGGTCCAGTCGAGGGTAGGAGTGTGACGCTGTAGCCATGGTAGGCCAAAAAGGATGTCAGAAGTACAGTTCGGCAAAACAAAGAATTCAATCTTTTCGTGGTGAAGAACACCAACGGACATGAGCAGGGGTTCGGTGCAGTAACGCACGGTACAATCCAAATTCTCTCCATTTACAGAGGAAATGAAGAAGGGTTTGATGAGACGGGTAACAGGAATGTTGAACCTGTTGATAAAAGAGGCTTCAATAAAGTTTCCTGCAGAACCAGAGTCCAGGAAGGCCACCACAGGGAAGAGGGAGCCAGCAGAAGGAGAAATCCGCACAGGAATAGTCAGACGTGGAGAGGAAGAATTTACACCTAGTAACGCCTCTCCCACGTTCACTAGGTGCGAGCGTTTCCCTGATGCGGAGGACGAATAGGGCAGTCTTTTAGGAAGTGTTCAGAGCTCGCACAATAAAGGCATAAGTTCTCGTTCCTACGGCGAGACCTCTCTTGTAGGGTCAGGCGAGACCGGTCCACTTGCATGGCCTCCTCGGCGGGAGGCACGGTAACAGGATGCATTGGATTCAGAAAGAGAGGAGCCAGGCGCGGATAACGCCTGGTGCGAACGAGATCTTTCTCCTGGCGAAGCTCTTGTCGTCCTTCGACGTAGCGCATATCGATGCGGTTAGCTAAATGGATGAGTTCCGTCAAGGAAGAGGGTATCTCTCGTGCGGCCAGACAATCCTTGATGTGGCCGGATAAACCCTTCTTGAAGGTCGCGCAGAGAGCCTCATTATTCCAGGCTAGCTCTGAGGCCAGTGTGCGGAACTGTATGGCATATTCGCCCACAGAGGAGTTTCCTTGGACAAGGTTAAGCAGGGCGGTTTCAGCGGATGAGGCTCGGGCTGGTTCCTCAAAAACGCTGCGAACCTCAGCAAAGAAGGACTGAACGGTGGCTGTAGCAGGGTCGTTGCGGTCCCAGAGTGGCGTGGCCCAGGCCAAGGCCTTTCCAGACAACAGAGAGACCACGAATGCCACTTTAGACCGTTCTGTGAAAAACTGGTCAGACATCATCTCAAGATGCAGGGAACATTGGGACAAGAATCCCCGGCACATCCTAGAATCCCCATCAAATTTCTCCAGAAGAGACAGGCGAATTCTCGAGGTAGTAGCGGCAGCTCGGAGAGGGGAAGATGCTGGAGGCTGTGGCGGCAGAAGCTGCTGGACCATGGCGGTCAACTGCGACAGCTGCTGTCCTTGTTGGACGATCTGTTGCGACTGCTGGGCAACCACGGTAGTGAGGTCAGCGAGATTTGGCAGCGGTACCTCAGCGGGATCCATGGCCGGATCTACTGTCAGGGCCCGGACTGGTGGCTAGTGAGGACACAGGAGGTGGATCCTCTGTGCCAGAGAGGCGAAGGCACGGGTCGCACTGGAGGACCGGTTCTAAGCAGCTACCGGTTTTCACCAGAGCCCGCCGCAAAGCGGGATGGACTTGCTGCGGCGGTAGCAACCAGGTCGTGTCCCCCAGTAGCGGCTCGACTTCTCTGGCAGCTGAGATAGGCACGGTACACAGGGACTAGGCAGAGGCAAGGTCAGACGTAGCGGAAGGTCAGGGCAGGCGGCAATGGTTCGTAGTCAGGGGCAACGGCAGAAGGTCAGATACACTGGCAAGGCAACTACAAAACGCTTTCTCAGGGCACTAAGGCAACAAGATCCGGCAAGGACAGGAAGGGGGAGTGGGTTTTTAAGTGTTTTGGGTGTGTACACAGTAATTGGACCAGGCACCAATCAATGGTGCACTGGCCCTTTAAATTTAAGAGGACCGGCGCGCGCGCGCCCTGGAGAGCAGCGGGACCGCGTGCGCCGGGACGGAGCAGGAGGAGGAGGCCGGTGAGCAGGATGGGATGCGATCCACGGGCGGACAGGTGCCGCCGCATGGATCGCATCCCCGCCAGCATCAGAGCAGCGCTCACGGTCAGAGGGGCCGACCGGAGCGCCGCAGGGGGACAGACGCCGCAGGCGCTCCAGGATGGATGGGACACCCGGAGCGCTCGGCGTTACAGACACCCTGGGAAGAGGACAGAGTAATGCCCTGGGAAGAGGACAGAGTAACGCCCTGGGAAGAGGACAGAGTAACGCCCTGGTAGAAGGACGCCGTGGGAAGAGGACAGAGGGGACGCCGTGGGAAGAGGACAGAGGGGACGCCGTGGGAACAGGACAGAGAGGGACGTTGTGGCGGTCAATAAGGCCTAGAGGATATCAGGTTAGGCACTTCCTAATGGCTTAGTCCCTGGGAATAGTAATGGATAATGGCCAACAGGCCCTCTTACCAGACCCAGCGAAATCGCAACAGTGATCCCTCTGGCTGGACGTTCGCTCACTCTGGGTTGCCCGGGGTGACTCTAGTCAGTAGTGTAGCATGTCTGTATCCTGGCAGTGGCTCGGTCTTTCTCCCTCTCTGGTGGTGCGGGTACAATGTGGCTCCCTCTCTGGTGGTGCGGGTACAGCGGTTAAAGTGTGGCTCCCTCTCTGGTGGTGCGGGAACAGTGTGGCTCCTTCTCTGGCGGTGTGGGTACAGCGTGGCTCCCTGGTGGTGCGGGTACAGCGTGGCTCCCTGGTGGTGCGGGTACAGCGTGGCTCTCTGGTGGTGCGGGGTACAGCGGGGCTCTCTGGTGGTGCGGGGTACAGCGTGGCTCTCTGGTGGTGCGGGGTACAGCGTGGCTCTCTGGTGGTGCGGGGTACAGCGTGGCTCTCTGGTGGTGCGGGGTACAGCGTGGCTCTCTGGTGGCGCGGGGTACGGCGTGGCTCTCTGGTGGCGTGGGGTACAGCGTGGCTCTCTGGTGGTGTCCCCCAGCAGAGTATTCTCTTTTGCTCCTCTTCAAGTTCTAACACCCCCTCCCTCCCCTCCAGTAGAGTGCTTGCATGCTGGGGGAACTGGTGCCAGAACTCTGCAGGGACTTCATTTCCCATGATGCCCCCGGTGTCTTCTGATTGGCCCTCTGCTGTGGCCAATCATGGGGGGGGAAACAGTGGGTAGGAAGCTGGGTGGCGACCCAGCAAATCCAATTAGAGCCGCTCTCTCTCTCTCTTCTCCTTACAGAAAGGGAGGAGGGGGGCGGCGGGGGATATACAGACAGCCCGCAACTCTCCTCTCCCTGTCACAGCGCCGCTGCTCTATTTGCCAGAGAACTCGGCAGCGGCGCTGTGACAGGGAGAGGAGAGCTGCGGGCTGTCTGTATATCCCCCGCCGCCCCCCTCCTCCCTTTCTGTAAGCCAAAGAGAAAGAGAGAGCGGCTCTAACTGGATTCGCAAAGCCCCTGACACTGCGGCGGGGGGGGCGAAGCTAGTGGCGGCGGTCGGGGATTCCAGAGGCTGTGAGCGGATGGCAGGGGCGGTGCCAGCGATGGCGGGGGGCGGGGCCCCTGTTATGTATTCGGACTATAAGACGCAGGGACATTTTCCGCCATATTTCTGGGGGAAAAAAGTGCGTCTTATAGTCCGAAAAATATGGTAATTCTACCACACGTGGTGGATTCAGCGGGCATATTTCTGAAGATGGAGGAAGTGTTAAAGGCCCTGCTACAGGCCAATGCAGCCCAGCGTGAAACCAACCACCAGGTCGCAGAGGCCGCTACAGGACAATGGGAGGTCACTGCAGCACAACAGGCGGCCCAGCAGGAGATGAACTGGCAGTTTGCAGAGTACCTGCTGGAATTGAAAAAGGGGGTTACACCTACTGTGTCAGCGGAACCAAAGATGGTACGTGCCTCCTACCGCCTGCAAAAAATGACACCCGCGGATGATGTTGAGGCCTACATTACGACTTTTGAGAGAGGCCTATTTTGACCTAGAACCCGATAAGGCCCAGGACTATGAGACTCTAAAAACAGAGATACTTGCATGCCTGGGTGTCACCATGGCAGTCCGAGCCCAGCGCATGCATCAGTGGTCCTTCTTCAGCAACCAGCCACCCCGTTCCCAAATGTTTGACCTGGTCCACCTCACCAGAATGTGATTGCAACCAGAGACTTTGACAGGCCCGCAGATTGTGAAGCGTATGGTAATGGACCGATACCTGCGTGCACTCCCTGCTGAGGAAGTGGGTCGGACAGGGGGACCCCAAAACTACAGCCCAACTGGTGGACCTAGTGGAGAGGTACAGTGCTACTGAGGACTTGGTGAATTCATCTACGCCCCACTTTGGAGTGTCTAGGGGTGCAAGATCCCCCAGCAGTTCTGGTAAGACTGTTCCGGGGTTCAAGAGCTTGGGGAAAACTGATAAGACTGTTGTTACGGCTGATGAGACTGTGGGTCCTAGACCTGGAGACTGGCCAAAGAAGCCAGGAAGGTCTTTGGGACCGTTAAGAGGACTGGCGGCAGAGCATACTGTATACAATGTTTTCGTTGCCATGCCTTAGGGCATATTGCTGCAAACTGTCCTATAAATGATGAACCTATGCAATGCCATTATGCTTATATGAAAAGACGCATTTCTTTGTTTGCACAGGTCGCATGTACTGCATCATGTCAGAATCAAATTGAAAAACAGATGTGTGTTATTTCAGTGGATGGGAAGCCACTGACAGCCCTGCTAGACTCTGGTAGTGTGGTGACCCTAGTCAGGAATGATTGTATAAACCTCACAAAACTACACCCCAGTACTATTAGGGTAATTTGCATCCATGGGGACACTCGAGACTACCAGACAGTCGTGGTTGAGGTTAATACCCCCTGGGGCAGTGTAACACATTCAGTGGGGGTGGTACCTTCACTGCTTCATGAAGCTTTAGTGGGAAGAGATTTTCTCCATTTCTGGAATTTATGGGAGAGCAAAGGGAGGCTGGGAGATAGAGCTCCCCCTGCTGGGAAAGCACGGGAGCTCTCACCAGACCCTTTTTGCCAAAGGGAAGGGGATGCTGTTGGTGGGATCGAGGAAGCCGGAGATCCTCTTCCTTTCCCTGTCATGGCTGGGGAGCCGGTAGGACCTGGAAGCTAGCTCCCAACCTGAGGGTAACGAACAGGAGAACCCCTCTGACCCTGACTTTGAGAGTAGCCAAAATGTGGTACCCGATTTAGAGGTCAGGAGAGAGGATTTCTGAACTGAGCAACTGCGAGAGGCCACCCTCATGAGAGCCAGGGAAAACGTTAAGATGCTGGATGGGGAACTGGTGGATCCTAATTGGGTGGTGTCTTTCCCCTACATGGCAATTAAACAATTTATTGTATCGAGTGATAAAACATGGAGAGGACGAGGTAGAACAACTACTAGTTCCCAAACCCATCCACAGGGTGGTGCTGGACCTGGCCCATGGTCATGTAATGGGGGGGAGGCATCTCAGTGTTGAGAAAACCAGGGAGAGAATCGCCCAGAGATTTTTCTGGCCCGAGTTGCATGCAGGTGTCAAGGAGTACTGCGAATCGTGACCCGAGCCCCCTTGTCCCTCTACCAATAATCGAGGTCCCCTTTGAGAGGATTGGCATGGACCTGGTGGGGCCGGTTGTGAAATCCGCCCGGGGTCACCAGCATATTCTGGTGATCCTAGACTATACAACACGCTATCCTGAGGCCATACCCTTGCGCAACACCTCCGCCAAGGAGTTGGTCCAGGTGTTTCGCCGAGTGGGGATCCCAAAAGAGATCTTAACCGATCAGGGCACCCCATTTATGTCCAGGGTTACCAAGGAACTGTGTAGATTATATGTCGTTTAAGCTGGTCACCGACCATGCTCCCCTAAAGTGGATGTGTGACAACAGGGAGAAAAATGGCCGCGTGACAAGGTGGTTCCTGGCTTTACAGCCCTTTAAGTTTACGGTGGAGCACAGGCCGGAAAAGTTCCTAAATAACGCAGATGCCCTCTCCCGCGTGCACTGTATGGTTGGGTCAAGTGCTCAGCCACGAGGATGTGAGGACGTGACACGTGCTATGAGGGAGGGGCCTGATCGTGCTGCCGAAGGAGGTGTGTGAGGAGGGCCGGTGAGAGCCGTGGATTTCGGGCAGCGTGAGAGGCTGCGCATCCACAGATGATGCCCTTGCTCTCCCCCTCCTCCCCCCCGATGACGAGTCAGTAAGCGAACGCAGTAGATGCTGCAGGAAGGACCCCCGGGTCATGGTGTGATTGTGGTGAAGGCTTGTATCATCCCATGTGATCCCCCCGCTGATACCCCCCTTCCCCCGGAACCTCGGCAGCAGTAGCTGCAGATTCTTGAAGCAACAGGAGAGATCATAAGCCAGAGGATTTAGCGCGGGGACAGGTGAGAGCTCTCCCCGAATGGCAAAAACAGGAAGACAAGGTAAAGCTGCTTTAAAATATTTAAAATGCTTGGAGGTAAGTGAAAGGATTGTGAAGTAAAACGGACAAAAAGTGAGAATACCAACATATGTGTTGAAAGACGCACTAATGTACTAATGTATGCACGGATGGAATATGCTGGAGTCAACAAAAAATACGGAATAATTATCATTGGCTTGTTAATGGTGCACTTGGTATAAACTGAACTGAAGTGGGATTGCATTGGGAGCATTGTAAAGGGAAGCCCGCCTGCCCCTCCACTGATAGCAGTTTTTATCGCTGCTAACCTGCCCTAACTGCAAAGCTCCACACAGGAGACATAAGGCCTCTTAGATATAAGGCTAAAGCTTTCTTAAGCAGACGGGGACGGAGGAGAAGAGGAGTAGAGGTCACCCCCCTCCCCTAAAAGCTAACGGACTGTCTGGAGGGGAGAAGGTAAGGGAGCAGAAGAGGGGGATCAAAGTAAAGCTATGCAGGAATGAAGCTAATGTAAGTAAGCTTGTTCCTGTATCAAGAGTCCATTCAGAGGTATACTCTTGGCATTCTAAACTAAGAAGCTCCCGGTACAGTGAATCCAGCACCTAGAGCTGTGTAAGAAGGGAGAGCAAAGTCAGGCATATATCCTGGACACCTGCAGTTCCTCACTACTGATATATTTACATGTGCAACAGGTGAAATAAAAGAAGAGACACTTTGAATAACACAAAGTGGCCGGACTATTTGTATGATGGCCCACAACAGCACATATGGATGCTGAGAAACGGAGGGACACACAAAGGTCAGAATATAAACAGGCCAGATTGCAAATATAGTGCATATTGGTGCATACCTAGTACATATTGGGAGGCCGCAGTCCTCTCTATTTTTTTTTTCTCTCTCTCTTTTTCCCTTCTCGATATTGAATCGCATAGAATCGCAGTAAAATTCTTAGGCACTTATCTGGCTTCTCCCCTATCACCCCTAAATTAGGGGAAGAAGAAGGCTTTGCTCTCTCTTTATTTGTCGTCCCTTGGGGAATATCTTTTTTTTTTCTCTTTCTCTTTATCCCTCCTCCCTTTTCTCACTAGACATTTCTCTGCCTTTCTGCCTAGATGCCTAGCTGAGGCGGGTCTATAGCACTTGGGGGAATATCATAATTACAACAAATACGTGCAGGGTTGGTGGAATATATCCCCCCCTTTTTTTTTTACTTCACTCTGCTCGGCTCTATTCACAGATTCGGGTATAATTATCCGAATCCAGTGGGAAAAACAGCCCTGCTGCCAAAGAAACGCCAAAGAAATGCAGTGGACTGAAAAGAAGCAGTCCCAGTGTCTGTAGCTGCAACTGGAGGGGGGAATACCCTAGACTTGCCTAGATCAACCTATATAAGGAGGACACTTAAAGAAGCTCGGGAAAAAATCAATAAAGGATTGTAGACTGATTGACAGACTTAAGTGACCAATCAGACAACCAGACAACAAAACTGGGGAAACGAATAAGACCTGTAAATAAAAATACAATGAGTAAGTCTACGAGCAAAATCACGAAGGGCACGGCCCCCAAAACCCCCAGGAATAGTGCAGCAAGTAGTACCATCAAACAATATATGACACAGGAGGCAAACCTAAAAAGCCCAGGAGCTGGAGCACAACAGCAAGATAAAAGAGACAAAACAACGGAGAAAAGGATAAAGAGTACGGAAAAGAAAGGAGGAGGGGCATCAGATCGATCCAAAATCGATCAAACATTAGAAAGTGAAGCAGAAATAAGTAGAGCAGAGGAACAATGGGCGGATGCACAGATCCCCACAAAGGGAGAAATTAATGAGATGTTAATGAGACTGGAAAACGCAATAAAGGCAGAAATCAATACATTAAGTGCCGACTTCGGTCACCTCCTGGTAAGAGTGGAAGTGGTGGAAGAAAGAGTGGAAAAACAGGATCAGGAACTAAGAAAATTAAAGGAGCAAGTCAAAACACAACAAAACCAGAGAAATATACTATACCGGTTAAAAGATCAAGAGAACCGAAACAGAAGACAAAACCTAAGAATCCGCTCTCTCCCAGAGGAAAAACGAGAAGATCTGAGGAAGATTATGAACATAATATTCAATCCCCTGCTAGACATAGGAGTAGAAGACTCCCTCAAAATCAAGCGAGTACATCGCGTGGGTAAACTTAGAAATGGGGAGACTGATTGGCCGAGGGACACTATTCTCAGGTTCAGGTACTATGAAGTCAAAGCGGACATCCAAACGAAACTAAGAGGTAAACCCCGCATTCAATTCCAAGGAAATGAACTACAGATATTCACAGACTTAGCACCTGAGACATTGGCAAGGCGGAGAGTTTTGAAGCCCCTATTGGAGCAAATGAAGAGACATAATGTAAAATACACCTGGGGGTTCCCGGCCAGAAAGAAGGAAGATCAGCAAGATTAAGGTTCCCGGAAGAATTGGCGGGATTCTGTAATAAACTAGACTTGCAGGTGCCAGATTTACCTGGGTGGACTGAGAGAGAGAACTGAGACACAAAGGGGAATAGAGGAGACATTTAAACTTAAGTATTTGGAAGAGGTTAAGGGGGTCTTGAGGTGGGGGGATCCCCTTGGGAGGATGGGGGGGTGGGATGGAGGGGCGGAGAAGGGTCGACCGGGTCTCCAACCGGCACCTCCGGGCTACCTTGCACCCCCAATACTCAAAGGGGAGGTGGGGTTGGCCTGAGCGGCAGGGTCAGAGTCGCACCTCTAAGTTGAGAGAACCAAGTGGAAAGAATAGAACCACTAATAGTTCTAAGGCCAAAAATGGGCCAAAGAGGGGGAGGGAGGAGGACAGAGGGGGAGGGAGGGGGTGGGAGGGGGAGACTTGAAGGAAAGGGAGAGGGGTTCTCTAAAAGGGGAGGGAAAGGGAGGAGGGAGGGAAAGAGGGAGGGACCTGAGGGGGAGGGAAGGTGGTTTCGTAAAGGGGGGGAAAGAGGAGATTCTACCTTTTTGATTCTACAAGAAAGAAAAGTTATAGGTGAGGAAAGACAGACAAAACGTAAACAGTCTAGGAAAAAAAAAAAAGAAGAGATGTCAACAATAAATTTCCTGACCTACAATGTCCGAGGCTTAAACATACCTACCAAAAGGCATAAGATCCTAAGAGAGCTTAAACATCATAGAGCAGACATAGTCTTCCTACAGGAGACCCATATGACCCTAGAATCAAATATTAAACTACACTCATCTAATAACCCGAAGTGGTTCTACGGAGACATTATCTCCAAGAGAGCAAGGGGGTCGCGATAGGGTTTGCTAGAGAAATGAGGTTCACATTTGAGGATAGAATGGTGGATAGAGACGGTAGATATATTTTCCTGAATTGGAAATTAGGAGAAACAAAATGTACCCTGGCAAACATCTATGCTCCCAATGTGAACCCCATTAAATATCTCAACGAAATCTTGGGAAAACTGAAAGACTTCGGGACAGGATACATAGTTTTGATGGGAGATATGAACTTTTGTATGGATCCGGCAGTAGATAGTACGTCCCGGGTACAGGGGACAAATAACTTACAACTGACAAAAATAAAACAAAAAATGTATAGTAGTCAGATGGTTGACATATGGAGGATTATGCATCCAAAATCACGGGATTATACGTTTTTCTCCCCTGTACACGGGACGTACTCAAGGATAGATTATATAATGGTCGAACATAGAATGCTAGATATGGTTATGGAAACAAACATAGAAACTGCCTCTCTCTCGGATCATGCCCCAGTAGGCATGAAATTAAGACTGCCCGACAACCAAAGGCAACCCTATACTTGGAGACTAAATGAAGAACTGCTTTCGGGATGAAGGATTAGAAAGAGTGAAAAAGGAATTAGAACAATATTTTCTTATAAATGATACGGAAGGGATC
This sequence comes from Rana muscosa, assembly GCA_029206835.1. Lineage (NCBI taxonomy): Eukaryota > Metazoa > Chordata > Amphibia > Anura > Ranidae > Rana > Rana muscosa. The sequence goes on from CM055116.1 coordinate 674,831,666, forward strand.
TCAGGGGCAACTTTATGGGAGGCACACAAAGTCTATATTAGGGGGATTTTTATTTCGGAAGGGGCAAGGAAGAAAAGAGAGAGAAGTAGAAAACGCAATTTGTTGATTGGAGAAATATTTAAAGTCGAGCAACAACATAAAAAACAACAGGGGCAACAACAAGAGTTATACCACAAATTAGTGATGAAAAGGGATGAACTTAAAGAATTAATAGAACAAGAGACTAAAATGACACTAAATCGCATAGCAAAAAAGGGATTTTTATAACAGCTTACCTGTAAAATCCTTTTCTTGGAGTACATCACGGGACACAGAGCGACTTAGTCATTACTAAAGGGTTATATAGATTACCTTCAGGTGTTGGCACTGGCCAATTCCAAACCGGAAGTACCCTCCCCTATATAAGCCCCTCCCATCCGGGAGCACCTCAGTTTTGTAGCCAAGCAATAAGTGTCCCAAAAAGAGGGGTGGGAGCTCTGTGTCCCGTGATGTACTCCAAGAAAAGGATTTTACAGGTAAGCTGTTATAAAAATCCCTTTTTCTTTTTCGTACATCACGGGACACAGAGCGACTTAGTCATTACTAAAGGGACATCCCAAAGCAATGCCAAATGAGGGGAGGGATACATAAGCTGGGCGCCATCAGGCATGAGGATCTTTTGCGGCCTGCAACGCACTGCGCCCAAAGGCGACATCCTCCTGACTTCTAACGTCTACCTGGTAGAATCTAGTAAACGTGTGTACCGAAGACCATGTTGCGGCCTTACATACTTGAGCCAGGGAGGCCTGGTGATGCACTGCCCATGAAGTTCCAACTGCTCTTGTGGAGTGCGCCCTAACTTTGAACGGAGGCGGTCTCTTTCTCAAGCCATAGGCTTGTATTATGACCTGTCGAATCCACTTGGCTAAAGTGGATTTTGATGCTGCCTGACCCTTTTTAGGGCCTTCCGGCAGAATAAACAAAGTATCCGTTCTGCGAATCTGAGCAGTGGCTTTTAGATAAGCTTTAACTGCTCTTACTACATCCAAGGAATGTAATAACTTTTCCTCTACCGAGCTAGGTTTGGGGAAAAAAGAAGGAAGAACCACATCTTGGTTCAAATGAAACCTCGATACCACCTTAGGAAGAAAGGCTGGATGAGGACGTAATACTACTCTGTCCTTATGGACAACCAGATATGGCTCCTTACAGGACAAGGCGGCTAATTCCGATACTCTTTTAGCCGAACAAACGGCTACTAAGAAAATCAATTTCCTGGTGAGAAGAACCAAGGAAATATGTTGCAATGGTTCAAACGGTTGTTTCTGTAGAACTGACAGAACCAGGTTTAAGTCCCAAGGACATATGGGAATACTAACCGGAGGGCTAATATGCATCACTCCTTGTATGAAAGCTTTGACTAGTGAATGCGAAGCCAAGGGCCTTTGAAAAAATATTGACAAGGCCGAAATCTGACCCTTGATAGTACCCAAGGCCAGCTTCCTATCTACAGCCCACTGTAGGAAGTCCAAAATCCTCCCTATCACGTACTTACGTGGATGCCATCTCTTGGCCTCACACCACGTAATGTACGCTTTCCAGATCCTATAATAGATCTGCCTGGATACCGGCTTCCTGGCATTGATCATGGTAGATACCACAGAATTAGAGAGCCCTCTCTTTTTCAGAATGTGGGCTTCAATAGCCAGGCCGTCAAACCTAGGGCTGGTAAGGAAGGGTGGTATATCGGTCCTTGCGACAGCAGGTCCGGACGATGTGGGAGGGTCCAAGGACTCCTCACTGACATTTTTACAATCTCCGCGTACCATGCCCTTCGGGGCCACGCTGGAGCCACCAGAATCACTGGTTTCTTTTCTACCCTGATTCTGCGGAGTAATCGCGGTAACAATTGTGGCGGTGGGAATGCATATATCAGCTTGAACTGATCCCAAGGGAACACTAGGGCATCCAAGCCGCAAGCTAGAGGATCCCTTGTGCGAGACACAAATCTGTCCACCTTTGCGTTGAATCTGGATGCTAGCAGATCTACGTCCGGTGTTCCCCACCGCTGGCATATTGCCTGGAAAACCTCGGGGTGAAGAGACCATTCCCCCGGGCATAATTGTTGGCGACTTAAAAAGTCCGCTCTCCAATTTTCCACTCCTGGGATGAAAACCGCGGATATGGCTGGGACATATTTTTCTGCCCACTCCAGGATGCAATTTGCTTCCCTCTGGGCTGCACGACTCCTGGTGCCACCCTGGTGATTGATATATGCCACTGCTGTGGCATTGTCTGATTGAATTCTGACAGGGGACCCTTGGAGTTTGGATGTCCATGCTACTAGGGCATACCGGGCTGCTCGTATCTCTAAGAGATTGATGGGCAGGGCCTTTTCTGCTTCTGACCACTTGCCCTGGAGAGACCATTGCTCCAGTACTGCCCCCCAGCCTATGAGGCTGGCATCTGTAGTGACTACCTTCCAAGAAACCGGACTGAAGGGTTTCCCTTTTTCCAGATTCTGGGGCACCAACCACCAATGGAGGCTCTTGCGAACGGAAGGGGACAGGGACATTGGTAAGTCTAAAGCCTGAACTTTTTTGTTCCAGGCTGACAGTATGGCCCTTTGCAAATTCCTTGAATGGAATTGACCGTAGGGTACCGCTTCGAATGAAGCCACCATTTTTCCCAGCAGCCTCATGCAGAGGCGTATGGATGGTTTTCTTTTTGTACCCACTAAGTGGGTCAAATCTTTTAAAGACGACACCTTCTCTGGAGGTAAGAAAATCTTTCTCTGATTTGAATCCAGCCTTAGCCCTAAGTATTCCAGACTTTTGACTGGTCTTAGAGCTGACTTGTCCCGGTTGATAATCCAACCGTGATATTCCAGATACTTGATTGTCTTGTGAATAGCTACTTCCAGCTTTTCCACTGAGTGGTCTATTAGTAGCAGGTCGTCTAGATATGCCATTATCGTTACACCCTGTGTTCTTAGATTGGCCAATAATGGGGCCAGAATTTTTGTGAACACTCGTGGTGCTGTGGCCAGACCGAAAGGTAAGGCTCTGAACTGAAATTGGCGCCCTTCTACTGCAAAGCGTAGAAATTTCTGGTGGGCCGGAAAGATGGGAATATGCAGATAAGCATCCTTTATGTCGATCGAGGCTAACCATTCCTGCCCTTGTAGGGCGGTGGCCACCGATCGGATCGACTCCATCCGAAAAGTCCTGATATTTAGGAACTTGTTTAGCCCTTTTAGATTTAATATGGGCCTCACGTCCCCATTTGGTTTGGGGACTGTGAAAAGGTTCGAGTAAAACCCGAATCCGCTTTCTTCCAGGGGAACCTTCATGATTACACCTTGGAGCAATAGTTGTTCTAGTGCCAGAAGGAGGGATCCTCTCTTCTGGGGATCTCTTGTCACGTTTGACCTCATAAATTGGGCAGGAGGAGTGCCTTTTAACTCCAGCATGTATCCCAGACTTACTGCGGAGAGCACCCATCTGTCTCTGATGGTGTCCCGCCAGGTCTCTGTGAACAACTGAAGTCTTCCCCCCACCCGATTGAGTGGGGGCAACCCTTCATGCCTTGGGGGGAGGTTTTGTACCTCTCTTGATCCAGGGTTTCTTGTTACCCTGTGATTGTCCCTGATTTCTGCCCCCTGAATTTGACCGCGGAGGCCGTCGGAACTGCTTCACAGCCGATGTGCCCGGGACTGGAGAAGTAGGCCTCTTAAAAGAAGGACTTCTACCCTTGTTCTTAACCGGTAAGAGTGAACTTTTACCGGCAGAAATTTTCTGGATATATTTGTCCAGATCTTCTCCAAATAAGCGTTCTCCATGAAATGGGAAGCTAACCAGCAGTTTTTTACAGGGAGCTTCAGCAGACCAGTTTTTGAGCCACAGAAGCCTACGCATATGTACTATAGACAGCGTAAAGCGGGAGGCCTGTTGGATTGTATCCTTTATGGCGTCCACCGCAAAACACAAGGCTCTAGGCAGGTCAGCTAGGGCAAGAGCCTGCTGATCTGGTAAGTCCCTTAAGACTTGTTTCAACTGATCTTTCACTGCTTGGCAGACTCCAATCGCTGCTACCGCAGGTTGTGTCACCATGCTTGCTGTAGAGAAAGCAGATTTTAGTAAAGACTCCAATTTTTTATCTATTGGGTCTTTGAACATTGGAACATTATCTACTGGACATGTCAGTGATTTGTTAACAGAAGAGATGGCTGCGTCCACTGTAGGGACCCTCCATTTTTTTTTTATGAACTTATCCTCCATGGGATAGATCACCGGAAATCTCTTGGGGGGAGCAAATATTTTATCAGGATGCTCCCAATCCTGGTAAATAAGCCCTTCTAATAAAGGGTGGATTGGGAAGGAACAGACAGCCTGGGGAGCTTTTAGCGACCCCAGCGAGGAAACCGTAGTGGTTGGTGGTTCCGCCAGAGGCATTTTAAATGCTGATCGGACCATGTTAGTCAGAGACTGAACCCATAACTGTTGATTCCTCCATAACTGAATCAACCTCATCCTGATCTCCTTCAGGTAGGTCGATCTCTGTGTGGGGCTGTTCCTCCACTAACAGGCACTCTGAAGGAGGAGACGGAGATCGGACGCGCTTTTCCTGTGACAGGGAAGCAGCGATCAATGCTGTTAATCTCTCTTCCAATCCTCCCAGAGTTGAGGATAAAACCTCCTCTGTTATATATACAGGAGCAGGTGGACTGGGGACAGCCGCAGCACCAGGCACTCCTGCGGGGTTTCTACGGCTACTGACCTCTGAATTCTCAGGGGAGATTGGTGCAGTACAAGCATGCCCAATATCCTCAGAGCCCGATGGAGACCCCTTTGGCTTCCTGGAAGACCTATTTCCGGAGCGTCTGGACGACATATCCTTTAAGCACAAAGCTGAGGTATTCCCGTCGTCATACACCAATTTTTGCTGGTAATAGTCTAACACAGTTGCTGCTATATACCAGCTGATGTCCACTAAAGTGCCTTTCTATGGGGATGCCTGCATCAACCGCCTCTGTGTGCCACTGTTTGTTGCTAGCTCTGTTTGCATCCAGCTGACACTTGCACTGTGTCTTTTATCCATGCTGGGACGCCTGCACATGCGCAGAAGCGCCGCGGCACGCATCGAGCGTCATCCACCCGCCCCGCCCCTTTTTTTTCATAGGAGGCGCGTGCACGCGCCCGCGCGCGTGCCCGTGCGCCATTGGCGCCCTTTTCGAAAGCAAACAGGGACTAGGAGCCAGGGCCCTTTTTGCCGGAGGGCCTGTGCGGTGGATGAGCGCAGCAACAGGGCAGAGGAAGTGGATTCCCACAGAGAAACTTACCAACTGCCTGGATCTTTTGATTTGAGAAAACCAAAGATCCACATGACAAGAAAAATGGACTACAGCGGCCTCTAGTGGTTTAACACAGGTACCGCGGTCCCTTTTTTTTTTTTTTTCCTTGACTACTATTAAAATTTTACATTTTCAGTAGTTACAGGCATACACAGATATTAGCGGGAATACCGTTAGGTAACAGACAGAAAGACAAATTAGGCTTGGGGGTCCCCCAATAGAACCAAGTTCCTGGGGGCCCCCACTTACCTGATCCCCGCCGCAGGACTTTGTTTGGTCCACAGAAGTCCAAACTTCACCTATCACCTATCACGGCAGGCATTGTAATTAAACCTTCAGGGACCGGGTTCCCAAGGATTCCACTCCCCTGGACCTGTATAGCACCCTGCACAGACAACATCTTGGTTGTGGGTATGAGAAGAGAGGCATTACAGGCAAAACCTTGCTCTTCTGCTGCAAGGCCCGGGTACCGACCGTTTAGCTATGAAGCTTTTTTGGTGGGATCTGGAACAGCTTACTAAGGCCCAAAAGAACCTGTACGCAAGCCCAGTGAAAACACATGTTACTCTTTGGCCAACACCTTAGACACTGGCAAAAAACTGAGGTGCTCCCGGATGGGAGGGGCTTATATAGGGGAGGGTACTTCCGGTTTGGAATTGGCCAGTGCCAACACCTGAAGGTAATCTATATAACCCTTTAGTAATGACTAAGTCGCTCTGTGTCCCGTGATGTACGAAAAAGAAAGAAAGATATAAGTGGGGGAATAAGTCTAGAAAACATCTAGCACAAATGGTACAAAAAAAAGGACCAGAAATTTTATAGAAAAGATCAAAAAAAGAACGGAGAGGTAGTACATACAACAAAGGATATAGCAGATGCATTTAAAAACTACTATGAGGGGTTGTATTCAGTTGAGCAGAAGGGATGGCGGATAGGAGAGAGACAACTCAAAATAAAGGAATTTCTAGGAAAAGCGAGACTGCCTAAGATCAACGAGGACGAAAGATTGGCACTAGATAAACCCATAACGGAAGAAGAAATAAGTAAAGCACTGAGGGACTCAGCTCCAGGGAAAAGCCCCGGCCCTGACGGGTTCACAGCACTATATTTTAAAAAATGTAGGGAGATTCTGATACCCAGGCTATGTACTTATATGAACAGATTAGGAACGGACTATGAAATGGGCAGGGAGGCTTCAGTAGCCACAATAACGGTAATTCCGAAGGAGGGAAAAGATGAAATGCTATGCTCCGGATACAGGCCGATCTCGCTATTAAATGCGGATATAAAACTATACGCGAAAGTCCTGGCAGAAAGAATGAAATGACTGATGCCCACACTGGTCCATCCAGACCAGGTGGGATTTATCCCAGGAAGGTAGGGGAGGAACAATGGGGTGAGAGCATTGTTCCTTCTCCAGGAGATAAAAGAAACTGGGTCCCCAGGTCTACTCCTGTCAGTGGATGCGGAAAAGGCATTTGACAGGGTAGACTGGGGACTCATGATACAAACCCTGGAAACTATGGGATTTGGAGCCAGGATGATACAGTGGGTTAAAACACTGTGTCGGCATCCTATGGGTAGGATCAAAATAAACGGCACACTATCCCCTGCTTTCGAGATGAAAAATGGGACAAGACAGGGCTGCCCCCTGTCCCCTCTCCTGTTCATGCTCTCCCTAGAACCCCTACTTGCGACAGTCCGAAATAACTCAGATGTTAAAGGGATTAAAGTAGAGGGAGATGAACATAAACTCTCAGCCTTTGCGGACGATGTCCTGTTCTTTATTAGTAACCCTAGGACCACACTGCGGAACTTACTTAAAATTCTGAAACAATACGGCGAAATATCAAACTTTAAAATTAACATAGCTAAAACTGAGATTCTAAACGTTAATATTGGAAAGGTAGAAGAACAGAGTTTAAGAGAAGAGTTCAAATTTCCCTGGCAGAAGGAACTCAAGTACTTAGGAGCAAAACTTGCTAACTCAATAAAGAAAATATATAAGATAAACTATATCCCCCTATTAGACTAAATAAAAATTTAAATTAGAAAGATGACAAACCGTCCAATATCATGGATAGGAAGAATCAACATTCTGAAGATGGTTCTTATGCCAAAGATCCTATATAAATTCCAGATGCTACCAGTGGCAATACCTCAACCATACTTTAGAGTGTTAAAAACCATGCTAATGAATTTTGTATGGAAGAATAAAAAACATAGAATCTCCTTCTCGGTATTAAAACAGGAAAAAAAACATGGGGGACGAGCCGTGCCAGACATTAAAAAATATTATGATGCGGTGGTCTTGTCCCGGGTAGTTGAGTGGGCCAAAGATAGACACGAAAAAAGGTGAGTTAAACTTGAAAAAGCACTGGCAAAGACACAATTGGGAAGCATAATATGGAACCCCCCTCAGTTTAGAGCACTAGGTGAAAACACTCATGTTCTGACGAGAATTGCACTTAAAATATGGGATAGGTTACATAAACAAATAGATAGGGACTACAATTCTCCCCTCACAGAATTAAAAGAAAATGAATACTTTGCACCTGAAAAAAAAATTGTGGGAGGAAACTGGATTAAAAAAGATAAAGCACAGTTAAGAGATATAATAAAAAAAGGAAAAATTACACCATTTCATGAGTTAAGACACAATAGGGAACTAATGATACTAGATGAATGGAGGTACCAACAGTAGGCCCATTTTGTACAAAGCCTGCCCCAGCCAATTAGGTCGGGGGAGGAGCTCACGGGGCTGGAAAGTCTTTGTACAGCCGACAATCCAAAAGGAATCATATCAAAATTGAACAAACTGCTGCTGACAGTGGACGAACTGGAGATACCCCCATTTATAAAGAAATGGGAAAGGGAATTAGGAACAAATAGGGACAAAAGAACTATAGATAAAATAATAAAACTGACCCATCTGCTATGGACAACAGGACCGCAGAAATGAATTATAAGTGTATCACAGGCTGGTATGCTACACCAGACAAATTAAGTAAATTTCTAGTGGGCCAGAACGCAGAATGTTGGAGGGGATGTAGGAAAACAGGAACAATGGCCCACCTGTGGTGGCAGTGCCCTAAAATAAAAAAATACTGGGAAAAAATCCTGGACCTGATAAAATTAATTATCGAGAAGGAGATTAAAAAAGATCCATGGATAGTCTTATTCCATGGAGGAGAAGGAGGACTGAAACTGTATAAAGAGTCACTGATCCCACACTTGCTAAACGCGGCCAAAAGGCTGATTCCAAGAAAATGGAGAGAAGTGGAAATCCCATCAGTATGGGAGTGGATTGACTCTGTAGAAGAAACATACAGGATGGAGGGGTTGAAGTATGATGTAGAGGAAGAAAAAATAGGGTTTAAAAATAAGTGGGATTGCTGGAAAGAATTTAAGAAAACATGGAGCTATGCTGAAAACCTGAGATGTCAGAGGTAAAATTCATGGAAAATAAGAGGTAGAAGGAGAGAGGGGGGGTAGGTAATGGGAAGGGGGGGACAGGAGGGTGAAATAGAAATTTTACAAAGGTGATATAAGGATCAAGAGCTGAGAGTCTCTTAGTATTTCAATTATTTTTATAAGGGATTTTTTCAGCTTTGATGTATGGAAACATTTTTTTGATGTAACATAACTGGAAGCTTGACAAAACAAAACAGAGAAATAAAAAAATAAAAAAAACTTGGAGTACCACAAATGATGTGAATCTAAAGCAGAGACGATATTAGGGAATAAAACCATGAGCAAGTCTCTTGTTATGATTAAGTCTGAGTGGTCTAAAAAAAAAAAAAAAGTGCTCGGCCGCAGGGGCTTGAGCAGAGGGGGAGGATATGTGATGGTATGCAAGGTGAGATACACGACAATAGGTACATTTCACGTGGCATTCGTTCCATTGTAAGGGACTGAACCCGAATCCGGCCTGGGTTTTACAGCCTCTGGGGCTGGCTGGGTTCCGGTCAGGATGTTTGTGTCCACTGCAGTCCACAGTCAGCTGGACATTAAAAGATCCAGGAAGAGAGCAGGTAGAGCTTTGGACAGCAATAAAGGACTATCATAAAACTGTACAATGGATGCCAGAAAAAACAGTACATTTATTGGGAATCACACAACCTCACCCTGCCGGCCGCGTCCCTTGTTCATCTCCGGACTGTCCACGGTGCAGTGCGCATGCGCGGGATTCCCCCGGCGTGCGCACTGCGCCGTGCCATCACGCAGTTTGCGGCGGAGATGACGGTGGATACCAAGGCTTTCCAGCCTTCCGGGACGCCGAGGGAGCCGCACTAGGGTCGCTCGTTCTGAGCGGCCTGGTCGCATTATCTCTGAGGGGAGGGGAGAGGGAGGTTTCACCTGCATCCACTCACCCTAATTGTCATCTCTTGGCATATATCTATGACCACCGCGGATGAGTCACAATTTGGTTCTAAGCGGAATAGGATGGACAGCATTACACACAGGATCTCTCGGTCTCTCAGGTCTAATTTTCCTGTCTACCTGCAGTTAGAAATTTACGACATACAACCACCATTTATACTACTTATTACATTCCCTAAGGTAAATATTTTACACTACACTATTTTGACTCATTCCTCACTTTATTAGTTTGTTTTGGGGCTTATTAACACCATTAATTAATTCTCACTTGTTCTAAATTCTCACGTTTTTGTTTGACACGGTCAATCTCATCACTTTCACACTTGCTATGGGTTTTATAACCCAGCTTGTACTCTATTTTATCGTTTTAACCTCCCATTTAATTGGTACCCCTAATATTTCACCGCTTCACAGGCTGTGCTTACCACTTGTATATTCATCACCAATATTACCCACACACTACAATTCAACTTGATTAATTTTTTAATGTAATTAATCAATTTAATTAATTCTTGTAAATAACCATTTTTCTTTTATTTCAATTCCACACTCATTTGTGGGGTTAATATTATACATATGGAACTAAATAACTTAAAATCCAAGTTACTGCTAGGTACACCGTGAGAAACACACCTGTCTGTAATAAGCCCATATTCCTATATCACACATACATATACATTATTACTTACACTCTTGCCAGTGTGTTAAGAGATAATTTATCTATAATCCCTGCATTTTTCATATGGTCACTGATTGGGTGTTTATTGCCGGTGCCAACCCTTCCGTCCCCTGGAGTGCGTCATTTTTGCGGCTCCTTGCAATCCCTTTGGATTGGACCCCTCCCCTTCAGGATAGGCAGGGGTGGCTACCCCCCGGGGTGGGCCCCTAAACTGCTCTACAGCCCGCATCTCTCCTGGCCCTGGGATCACTCCTTCCACTTTTTTAGCGGTAAATATGTCAGCATTTAGAACCTAATTGGGATTCATGAATGTGATGATATGTTTTATAAGTCTGATGATATGCAATGTGTCTTCTAGAGCTAATTGTCCCCCTGATGATGACCACATACAGGTCGAAACGCGTTGGAGATTCTGCACTTTAGCATCTCGACATGCAACTACATGCTCCAATCTCTGTACTATTTGAATACACGCTCTGTTGTGGAATGTAGATTGTACCATTGTGCCAGTTCTCTTTTTATACAATTTTACTCATGTATGATCCATGCTTATATGCTGCATTATAATTATTATACTACCATTGTGTGATTTCCAATAAATGTACTGTTTTTTCTGGCATCCATTGTACAGTTTTATGATAGTCCTTTATTGCTGTCCAAAGCCCCATTGGGGAAACTGTCCCTTTTCCTTTTTGTTTACCGGGGTTCGCAGCACCTTCATCTCTCCCATATGTGTTTCTTCTCTATTGAGAGCAGGAAGAGATCACAGGAGAGTTCTGGTTTTGGAGACTCAGGAGGGAAACTGAGTGTGAGGAGCTCTGTTAAAGTGGATTAAAAATAAAAAGATTTGCTTTATCACATGTTTTTGTGGGTGACGGGGACAAGCCCCGCAGTGTATAGAGAGGAGACCATTTGTTCAGTTTAGCACCAGACGGCAAGGATTTAATTTACTGTTTTGTTTATTTTTCACCTGCAAACCTCTTGTAAATAAAATCTGGCATCCACCAGACTTTTAAGAAAGTACCTGTTTATGGACTGTGATTCAGAAAAGGTGATCCCCACAAGATAATTCTCCCACTATATATATATAAGACGACCCCCTAATTTTCCAGCTAAAAGGTTGGTTTTGGGATATACTCGCTGTATAAGATGACCCCCTTCCGACACACCTCACTGTGCTCATTGCATACCTCACTGTGCCCATTGCATACCTCACTGTGCCCATTGCATACCTCACTGTGCTCATTGCCTACCTCACTGTGCCGATCTCTAGATCTCCAGATCTCCAAACCTTATCGTTGTATGCAGAGTCAGACTGCGGGCGTCCATTATTCAAAAGACGCGCCTCCTCCTCGTCCTGTTCCGTGATAGGCGGAACACTCGGTTTTCCCAGCAGAGCCTGTGTTCGGTGTTCCGCCTATCACGGAGGTCCTCTCGTCCGAAGGCCACGATAGGCGGAACACTGAACAGAGGCTTACCGGCCAGGTACCGGCGTATAAGACGACACCCGACTTTTGGGGGATATTTTTAAGTACAAAAGATCGTCTTGTATGCCGGAAAATACGGTATACTGATATGGACTGGGTAATGTGTTAGGAATATAAGGATGGCATATCATTTGATAGAAATGAAAATGATCCACCTACAGAGGGCTGAATTCAAAGACACCCCGAAAATCAAAGTGAAAAAATTATGCAGCAAGCTAGTCCATTTTGCTGAAATTTCATTGCAACAACTTAAAATGGTCCTCAGTAGTTTTGCATTTGGCTAGGGTCAGTGTCACTACTGGTAGCACGAGGCGATACTTGGACCCTATAAAGGTTGCACAGGCAGTCCAACTCCTACAGGATGGCACATCAATATGTGTCATTGCCAGAAGGTTTGCCGTGTCTCCCAGCACAGTCTCAAGAGCGTGGAGGAGATTCCAAGAGACAGGCAGTTACTCTAGGTGAGCTGGACAGAGCCGTAGAAGGTCCTTAACCCATCAGCAGGACCGGTATCTACAGCCCTACAAAATGACCTCCAGCAGGTCACTGGTGTGAAAATCTCTGACCAAACAATCAGAAAACAGACTTCATGGGGGTGGCCTGAGGGCCCGACGTCCTCTAGTGTGCTCTGTGCTCACTGCCGGACACTGTGGAGCTCGATTGGCATTTTCCATTGAACACCAGAATTGGCAGGTCCGCCACTGGTGCCCCATGCTTTTCACAGATGAGAGCAGGTTCACCCTGAGCATATGTGACAGACGTGAAAGGGTCTGGAGAAGCCGCAGAGAACTTTATGCTGCCTGTAACATCGTTCAGCATGAACGGTTTGGTGGTGGGTCAGTGATGGTCTGGTGAGGCATATCCATGGATGGACGCACAGACCTCTACAGGCTACACAATGTCACCCTGACTGCCATTAGGTATCGGGATGAAATCCTTAGACCCATTGTCAGACCCTACGTTGGTGCAGTGGGTCCTGGGTTCCTCCTGGTGCCCGACAATGCCCGGCCTCATGTGGCGAGAGCATGCAGCCAGTTCCTGGAGGATGAAGAAATTGATACCATTAAATGGCCCCCACGCTCACCTGACCTAAATCCAAAAGAACACCTCTGGGACATTATGTTTTGTCCATGCGGTGCCGCCAGGTTGCACCTCAGTCTGTTCAGGAGGTCAGTGATGCTCTGGTCCAGATCTGGGAGGAAATACCCCAGGACACCATCTGTCGTCTCATTAGGAGCATGACCTGATGTTGTCAGGCATGCATAAAAGCACTTGGGGCCATACAAACTACTGAGGACCATTTTGAGTTGTTGCAATGAAATTTCAGCAAAATGGACTAGCTTGCTGCATCATTTTTTCACTTTGATTTTCGGGGTGTCTTTGAATTCAGCCCTCTGTAGGTGGATCATTTTAATTTCCATCAAATGATGTGCCATCCTTTCATTTCTAACACATTACCCAGTCCATATCAGTATAGATATCCAGCATGATATTTTGCACCATTGAGATCTGATGTGTTTTCAAAGTGTTCCTTTAATTTTTTTGAGCAGTGTATATATACTTGTAACGGCACCCCAAATACGCAAGGGGGGAACGCCGTTTAGATCTCTTCCCTCTCCTAGACACAAATTCACTGCCGATCCTCCGCAGCCAGACGACCACTTCCCATAGGAATTAATCCTTCTGAAAGAACGAGACGCACTCTGTATCTTTCAGGGATAGACTGACTTTATTGCCAAAAACATTGAAACCTTTATACACATCCAATACTGCATTAATCTAAAATGAACAATGGTCCAGCTCCACCCACAACATAACAAGACCCAATACACATTTGACAGTAGGCTAGATTTTGCCTCCCACTACCCATCTCTTAGAAGGTAAAAGCTAATCCCTTTATGTTTAAATAACTATGCATGACCTTTATATTCACCAGACTGTCTGTTACTTTACAATACGCACAAGGACAGACTTAATTTCCCCAATCCACATCACCTCAAACAATGAACAGGTCTTTTAGAAGCTGGGATTAGCATTACACTAGGCAGACAGGTGATTGAGGCTGAACACCTCAAAATCTCTCAACTAACCTGTTGATTCAGTAAATAGTCCTTTACAGATATCCTTGGGAATATAGTGGATAAATATTACAGACCCATTTTAGGTAGTCCAAGATATATTTCTTAATGTCCATTATTTCCTGGCTCACCCTGTGTCCAAAGTGACCCCCTGTCACACATCTCCCCTTTCGGCAGGAGACTAACACAGGAGGTGACCCCAGACAGGTTGACTCCAAAGTTAGTCCATAGGTCCATTCTTCTAATGCTGGTATCCACACAGTACCCCAAATAAATTGCTCCAAACAGAGCATTACTTACCCAGCCAACCTCTGCCTCTCTCAGAGAACATTCCCACCGCTGAGGAGAAGGCAGGATGACTGGGCTCAGTCTTTCATGCTGTTGGGGATCTGGGCCGACTGCCCATCATCCCTGAGGTATACAAGTGGAGACTGAAGTCCCATCCACTTGTGGTAGGTGAAAATCCCCCAGTGCTTGCAAAGCAAGGCTGACATCCTCCTGTCCCAGTGTCGCACCATTTTCTGGGGTTGTGTCAGTGAGGACCGAAGTCCCATCCAGTCCCACAGGAACTCCCTCTTCTGTTAGTTGAGAGCAGAGGCCCGCGGCACTTTGCTCTGTTGCCAGCTCTTCTGCTGGGTTGCTGTGAGTGGAGACCGTAGTCCCATCCAGTCCCACAGGAACTCCCTCTTCTGTTGGTTGAGAGCAGAGGCCTGCGGCACTCTGCTCTGTTGCCAGCTCTTCCGCTGGGTTGCTGTGAGTGGAGACCGTAGTCCCATCCACTGACATCAGCTCAAGTTGCAGTTGTGTGCAGCGGCCAGTAGTATTCTGCCCTGCTGCCAGTGATTCAGCTGGGGGTAAAAGCTTTACCACCTCAGCTTGTTGCTGGAGAGATGGGCCAACTGCCCCGGCTCCCTGAAACTCCACAGTTGTTTCCGGTGCTGGGCAGAGGTTGCTATCATTCTGCCCTGTTGCCAGCACTTCTGCTGGGGACTCCACACCATCTGCTCTGGCTAATTGTTGGGGAGGGAAAAGGGCTGCTTCTCCCCCTGCATCTCTGAAATCCCCTGGACAAGAGGAACCATCACCTTCTCACCTCGGGCCTCCAAAACTGCCACGGGTGTAGAGCAGGGGTCTGCAGGACTCTGTCCTGCTGCCAGTACTTGGGCAGGCGATGCATAATCCATAACATCCTCTGAACAGTCCCTAAAGTCCATACCTTCTGTAATCTGTGGATGGGGAGATGAGCCAACTGCCCTAGCTCCCTGGAACTCCATATCATCCACTTCGGCTTTAGGGATGGCAATCTTCAGATTTTCCACTGCCGATTCTTCAGCCAGGCTAGCTCCCTGGAACTCCATATCATCCACTTCGGCTTTAGGGATGGAAATCTTCAGATTTTCCACTGCCGATTCTTCAGCCAGGCTAGCTCCCTGGAACTCCCTATCATCCACTTCGGCTTTAGGGATGGCAATCTTCAGATTTTCCACTGCCGATTCTTCAGCCAGGATTTCATAGTTGTCAACTGGTATTTCCTGATAGTCCCAGGCAAAGGTAGCCCCACCCTGCTGCTGAGCAGATTCTAGCAGCTGTCTATAGGCGATCTCCGATTGCCGTATCTCCGCCGGTCTCCGCTCATGTTGCCGCTCTAGTTCTCTCTTTTGTCGCTCTCGTTCTCTCTCTTGTCGCTGTCATTCTCTCTCTTGTCGCTGTCGTTCTCTCTCTTGTCGTGTATCCTGCAGCTGGATGCCTTTAATGGCTTCCTGTATGGCGGTCTCTGATGGGTTAGCACCATATAATGCCAACCGCTCTCGAACTCGTTGCTGAAACAAGTCTTCAACTGACCGGGGTCCTGCATCACAATCCTTCGGCTGCATAGCTGGTCATTCACTGTGGCGGTTTGGAGTGTCCCAGGAACTGGAGGGAAAATCCCACAGCTGCCAACCAATGTAACGGCACCCCAAATACGAAAGGGGGAACGCCGTTTAGATCTCTTCCCTCTCCTAGACACAAATTCACTGCCGATCCTCCACAGCCAGACGACCACTTCCCATAGGAATTAATCCTTCTGAAAGAACGAGACGCACTCTGTATCTTTCAGGGATAGACTGACTTTATTGCCAAAAACATTGAAACCTTTATACACATCCAATACTGCATTAATCTAAAATGAACAATGGTCCAGCTCCACCCACAACATAACAAGACCCAATACACATTTGACAGTAGGCTAGCTTTTGCCTCCCACTACCCATCTCTTAGAAGGCAAAAACTAATCCCTTTATGTTTAAATAACTATGCATGACCTTTATATTCACCAGACTGTCTGTTACTTTACAATACGCACAAGGACAGACTTAATTTCCCCAATCCACATCACCACAAACAATGAAACAGTCTTTTAGAAGCTGGGATTTGCATTACACTAGTTAGACAGGTGATTGAGGCTGAACACCTCAGTATCTTTCAATTAACCTGTTGAGTGCAGAGTCAGTAAATAGTCCTTTACAGATATCCTTGGGAATATGGTGGATAAATATTACAGACCCATTTTAGGTAGTCCAAGATATATTTCTTAATGTCCATTATTTCCTGGCTCACCCTGTGTGCAAAGTGACCCCCCTGTCACAATACTGTATAACTTATTTTTACAATATGTAGTAGAATACTATTATTATTATTATTATTATAAAAAAAATTCAAAATTAGCTTTTTTCGTTTTTTTTGTGCAAAAAATTAAAAGAAAAAAACAGTGGTGATCAAATATCACCAAAAGAAAGCTCTATTTGTGGGAAAAACAATTACATGAATTTCATTTATGTACAACGTTGCATGACCCTGCAATTGTCCGTTAAAGTAACGCAGTGCTGTATCGTAAAAAATGGCCTGGTCATGAAGGGGGTAAATCTTCCGGAGGTCAAGAGGTTATGTAGCGGGTATGTACTTTCCCGGGTGTAATTTTGAATTTGGCAGAGACATCAGTGATGTGTAATTCCCTGCAGCCCAGTGGGTGGCGCTTTCGCCCTGGGCTGGGGTTGAATCATTGCTGTGTGCCGTCCTCCTTTTTGTCCTCCCTCGGCAGCGGCATGGTGGGGCGGGGAACCCGCCGTGCTTGCTGGGGGAGGGTATAAAGGGGACCGGCCATCTTTGTCACGGGGTGGACGTCCCAGGCACCTTCAGCTTGCGGACGGTGGGTCGTGTCGCTCCTCTGGGTGGCTTAGGCCTAGGGGACAGCGGAGGTCGAGTTCCATCCCAGGCACCTTTAGCCCGGGGGTGAGGTACTCGGATGGAGGTCCGGAGCTCAGTGCCCAACACTGAGTTCCGCGAGGGAAGGAGATCCTAGGGTGCCCAGGGATTGGGTACCCGAATCCGGAAGGCGCCATGGACCGGGGGGAGCTCCTCATTTGAAGACCCGGTGCAGCATATCGCCGGTGACAAGTGAGTCTCTCATCGGAGATGGCCTGGAAGGAAATCTACCCTCGTGCGGAGACCAGGACACACTTCTAGGAAGGGAAGTGGCAGCTTACATTGTGTCTGGGCCTGTTCGCATCCACACCTCCTTTTCTGTTCTGTTCTATCAAGGGAGTTCAACTGTTTGTGTTCAGACAAGAAGAATAAAGGAGTGTTGAACTTTAATGGTGTGGAGCTCATTTTCTGACAGACATGGTTCGCGGTGACTCTTGGAGGGAGGATCCAGGTGCACAACACTGACCCGAAGGTAATACTGAACTGTTGCTTATACCGCACTATCATCTGTGGTGGAAGCTAGGCGTAGTGTACCCGCTCCCTCCCCTCTAAGATACCCCTAGACAAGAGAAAGACGAGACCAAGAGGGGAGTGTGAGGAGCAGCCGCTACAGTTAAATGAAGTTTAACCGCTTGACTTTGACGGAAAAAAAAACTATTGCAAGGTACATACAGAAAGACTGTATAAACAAAGAAAAGATAAAATGACCAATATTTACAAATTTACTAGGATTAGGCTTCTTTCAAAGTAAACCAGTTGTCATACAAATGAAATGTGATTGGTTTGATGTTTCTGTATTGGCACTGGTCAGTGTATGAACTAGTGAACTAGCTGGAATATTTTATTAAAGCTCTAATATAAGACATAAAAATGTGTTTATCTATATTGATATAAATTATAACTTGTCACTCACTGAGCAAACTATGATATTTGAAAATCATTTGTAATATTATTTTAACACTGTTCACATCAAATACTTAAATGTGAAATGATGATCATACAATCCATATTTTACCACAAGAGGGTGGCCTTCTTTTACCGTCTTCCTGCTCTGTATTCATATCAATATTATCTGCCAGTCTAATGCCGCGTACACACGGCCGTTTTCCCGTCGAAAAAAACGTCATTTTTCCCATTCGACGAGAAAAACGATAGTCTGTGGGCTTTCTGTCGTTTTTTTCGACGAGAAAAACGGCATTAAAAACGACGAGAAAAATTAGAACATGTTCTAATTTTTCTCGTCGTTTTTTTCGACATGTTTTCCGCGGCAGTGTTTCCCATAGGGAAACACTGCCGCGGAGCCCACACACGGTCATTTTTTTCGACCAAAAAAAAAATGACATTTAAAACGGCCGTGTGTGAGGGGAACAAGCTGCTCCTCGTTTTTAACGTCGATTTTCTCGACGGTGTTTTCACCGTCGAAAAAATCGATCGTGTGTACGCGGCATTAGTGTTGTTTTAGATAAGTATGCTGAAATGATAATTTGGTGAATAATACACATTCAATGATCACTGTCATAAACAAACATATTAAACACGTTCCTACTTATGAATCAAAAAAATTCTTATTATTGTCTATTTGTTGTTGGTTTATATATGAAGATTAAAGGGTTATGTACTCTACATAGTGCTGTATTATGGCTGTGCGGTATGAATCCTGGATATACATATTTATATAATAAAAATGATCTGTGAAAATTATGATTATATTTGGCATCACTAGTCATTAGACAGCATATATCCCCCACTATTTGATGAGTGAAACAGTCTTAATAAATAATTCATTTATTTTATTTATTATTATTTATAATTTATTTATAATTTATTATTATTATTTCTGACCTAGAATCAGAAATGTTTGTTCATGTTACACACATGTGCTGGGCAACATGTAAAGCAGGGGTGGCCAACAAGTGGCCCGGGGGCCACATGTGGCCCGCGGAGCCCTCTGATGTGGCCCGTGACCTCCCACTCTGAAATGGCGGGTTGGCAAGCCCAGATCGCAGGTTGCCGACCCGTTATACCACAGCATCAGTGTTGTGAATGAAGCTGGTGGTAGAGGAAGAAAACAGCCCCATAAGCCGATGCTTCCTCTACAGCGTCGGCTTTTGCCACAGGTGGAGTCTATGGCAAAGTTTATCTAACCTGCAGGATAGACATAGGTGCACTACGCTGCACCCGCGGTATGGGTAAACCGCAGCACATCAGTGTGAAAACAGTCTTAGGCCCTTTTCACACGAACAGCCCTACCCAATCGGACCCTAAATTCACCTCTACAGAGCGGCAGATGTAAACAGACTTTTGTCCGTTTCAGCCCGCCTACCTCCAATCTGATCCTCTAAAAAAAAAAAAAAATAGAAGGGAATTCGTCCCCTTCCATATGGGCGGATCGGATCGGAGGGCCTATAGAATAGCCGTGACCTGTCATCTGCCTGCTCCGATCATTGTGGCCCACGACTGGTTACCAAGTTGCTTAAGTGGCCCTCGCTCTTCAAAAGGTTGGGCACCCCTGATGTAAAGCCTTGTTGACATGGAAACCACAGAGTAGTAAAACAGGCAGATAAGCTGCGGTGATTGCCAACCTAAGGCTCCATGCGCACTGAAGCTCATAAACTGCAGTTTATTGGAACGCTAATAAACGCTCAAAAACGCAGCTCGCCAGCGTTTTTTTGTGTTTTTTGGTCCATTGAAAAAAATAATCGAATAAACGCTAACACTGAAAAACGCTAATAAACGCTATTGCAAAAATGCTAAAAAAAATTTGAAAGGCTCCCTGCAAAGCTACTGCTGTTTTTTATAGCTTTTTTTAGCGTCCAATGTGCATGGAGCCTCAAGCAGAACATGTAGCTGCTCAGGGCTGTACATATGCCACAACAAAAATGAAACCCTCTGTCACCTTCACCGAGCAGTACCACTGTCAAATGCAGCCCATTGCCGCGCCTCAACCGCCCTGCAACTACAGTATGTGAAACTATGTTCAGTGGTGCAGCCTTTTCAAAGTTAATACAGTTGGTGAGGAAGCAACATATCGCCTTCCAGCCACCTGTTAACAGTCCTCAAAAAAACAATCTACAACACATCACTTTTCAGAGAGGTGGCAGGGGCTACAATGTTGCAGGCTGATCATTGGGGTGGAGTGGAGACTAAGGACATGCTTTCTCTTTCCAGCAACAGCAACATCTCAGCCTAGACAAAGTCACTGGACTGGAGCCTATGAATGTTTTGTAATGCTAAAAGGTGGAGCTTTGATACGGTACCCTCTTCCTAACCATTTCAAGCCTCCAGAGACTATATTTCTACCACTAGTTTTGGAGTGGTCTGTGCAAAAAACTCTGCATCCTAAATTACAGCCCAGTAATAATAATATGTGACACCAGGCTTTCTAGCACTGGATGTGCTAAGAAACGTTAATGGGGACCTGTATTGTGGAAACTATACCCAAAAAGGCAAGAAGAGGTCAAAGAACTAGTCCCTAATATTGCCTGTAGACTTCCTGCTGCTGATATTTCCCGCTGTACTGATTTACGAAGCGTTGTTCCATACTGTATCTCTATGTGGAGGTTGCCATCTTTGTAGAGAAGCAGGCCTTTGTTTCCTCATGTCAGAACTGTCCCCTTAATGTCTGGTCATCTGATGACTGGAATGAATGAAGTAGAAGCAGGGAGATCCATGCAATACAGGTCATCAAGCACAGATTCCTCTCCAGCAAGCCCTTACAAGAACAGTTCATAGCACAGTAGTGGCATCAAATCTCACTCCAAAACTTATGTGACTAGTAATCAGAGACCGCAGTGCCTGAGATGATCTCATACTACAGATATAAAGCTTGAAGGTATGAGGCACATAAATGCCTATGGACAGGCAGTGCACTGCTATTTTTCAGGAGGAATTAAACATAAAGGGCACATTTTTGGGGTACTACCCAGGCAAATTTAACATTTTTAGATTTTAGGATATCAATTTTGCACTTCTTACGCCTAGGTCAGCTATCTTCTTTTTTTTTTTTTTTTTTTTTTTTTAGTTTTGGATAAAGTGGAGACTGGCAAAACCCCTGCCAGAGTTTTCTGCTTTCCTTGGCTCCATTATTTAAAATTGTTCTTACTTCCTGTCCCAAACAAGAAGTTAAGGTTAATCTCCAATATCAACACAGACTTTTGTTGGAAGAGTAGGGGAAGTTTAAGACCCGTACACATGATAAGAAAATCATAGCACGATGAACAATCAGCCTGCTATCTGATGCTTTCAACATCCGATTCGGACAACAAAAAATGAAGGGCAGGCTAGAAAACTATTATCGTATGTGAACACAACGTCCGATTTTTGTTTAGTTAGTACAGTTTTCATCTGAAAAATATCAGAAGAGCAAGACCACGCATGCTCAGAAACGAAAGAATACATTAGAACACAATTCAACACATTACATCACTTCCGAAGTTGTATTCTGTCATACAAGACTTTTCGTAAGTTGAGTAACCTCTTAATTTCGATATGAGACTAGCATGCAAAAAAATGGGACGATCATTTGTCTGATATCATCGTGTGTATGAGGTTTTAGCGTCCTTATCAATTTTGACAATTTAGAAAGTGCAGGGTAGGGTTAGGCCCCTTTCACACTGGCAGGCAGATGACAGGCCCGTCTCTGTTCACTTTGCAGAGACGGACCTGTAAGAGTCCCGCTGTCCTCTATAGGAGATCGGATGAAAACAGATCCGCCTGTCCATTTTCATCAGATTCCATCTGATCCACCAGACGGTTGGAAAATAGGGTTTCCATCCATCTGGATTTGGCGGACCGGATCGGATAGCGGCGGATGTCAGTGGACATGTCACAGCTGACATCCATCGCTCCATAGAAGTGAATGGAGCGTCCTATCAGGTCTGCCTGAAAAACAGACAAGCGTATCTGATTGGGCAGCGTGTGTGAAAGGGGCCTTAGACTGTTGTCAAAGTTATCAAAATTATCAATAACAAATTATTTTATTAGTAGTGTTGTGTACAAGGTGATAGGATTTGGTCCACTCTTTTACTGTAGAGTGTTATTCTCCAGAATCAGTGTTGCAAGGTTTATTTTCATCCAAAATTACAGGATGAACCCTGTAAATACTGTAAAAAAATTAGTTGTATGCCAGAACCACAAAAGGTTAATATTTATAATAATATATTAGCAATTTTAGTTTTCTGATAGACTATAAATAATACACTTTTCATGCAATGTTTTCCAAACAAACTGCACACTGCATATTGCACCCACTAAACTTAGCCTAGAGCAGTGATGGCGAACCTTGGCACCCCAGATGTTTTGGAACTACATTTCCCATGATGCTCAAATACAACTGCAGAGTGCATGAGCATCATGGGAAATGTAGTTCTAAAACATCTGGGGTGCCAAGGTTGGCCATCACTGGCCTAGAGCAACATGCAACCTATTTCATGTTGCACACCAATGCATGCACCCCATTTCATATAGCACTCCACACCATATATCTCAAAACATTAAGCACACCATGAACCCTGTTACACTTAGCTCCTTGCATATTGTTAAACGCGGTATGCAGCACCATACATCCTATTACATTCAGCATACTGTCATGTGTCCCATTATATTCAGCACACCACACTATATACCCTAGTATATTACCCCACTGTGTACCCCAGTATACTCAGCTAATTACCTTACCATGCACACAAACATTCAGCTTGGCCCTCCATGTACCCTTATACATATAGCACATACCCACTTTACCCTTCATGTTTACCTTAGAGTTCCAATGTGGGTCAGCAGACTGTCACTTGCCGGCCAAGATGTCCCTAGAAGCACCTTTTTAATGTAACTCCCAGAGACAGCTTGGCTGAAAAGTTATCTCAGCGACAAAAAAAACCCCAAAAAAACAACACACTAACCATATGGGTTTAGGGACAGAGTCCCCTAGATATACAAGGATTTATTTCATGAGCTAGGATAAAATCCAGGAGGACAGAGGCTGGAGGTCAGGGCAGAAGACAGGCAAACATTATTTGAAAACAGACAAAAAGTCCAGTCACGCGGCAAGCAGAAGCAGAATCCATGGGTAGTCCAAGCCATGTTCCCAAAAAATAATGAAGCATACACTAGCCCTCTAAATATCCAAATATCCAACTAACACCATTGTTTTGCAGATGGTGGGAATGAGCTTGCAATGTGATCAAGCCTCAGTCCAGAAGAATGACCAACAGATGGTAGATGTGCAGATCCAGGAGGTCTTAGCATCCCACAAATAAAAAGACAAATAGAAAGACAAAGAAGGCAACTAGCCTTCTGGGAGCTGCAACTAATCTGCAGCTGCAGATGGATTATTACATATGCACTGGTGTTCAGTGGGTTTCCAGAACACCAGATTCATATATAAGGCTTTAATAAGGGAGCACTATCAAATAATTACATATAAAATGTGTACAGCAACTAGCAAGCTGATTAGTTTAAAATACTTAAAAGTGAAATCCGACCGGATCAAACAAGGATGGGAAGGGGCTCTGGGATGAGGGGGTTTATTTTGCCTAAAGATACTTTAAGTGTTCTGGATTCCACATCAAGGTATTAGTAAATAAATCTAGGCAAACACAGTTCTAATGCTTACAACATTTAAAGCACGCCAAAAGGTAACTGTTGCTTTGCCCAACAATTGCCGCTCAATCTGCAATGTAAGTGTTCCAATGATAAATATATTAAATATGTGAACAAACCGTCTTATGGCTAAGATCAAGTGTAGTATCTGTTCTTATCAGTTTTAAAGAGGGAGAATGTTAGTGCCCTATGGAGATATGGGGTGCTGGCTGTTATCCCTTTCTGATGTAATTGGTAAGGAATGGTGATAGCAGTGGGAGGCCTTTTTCCTCCTAGGTTGATTGTGGCCCTGTGCACAGGGATTGTCCCCAGTTATGGGTAAGGCTCTCCCTAAGCTGTCTAAATTCCGATGCCTCCTGGTAGGGATGGAGAGGCACTGGTCTGGCGGACGGCCGGGCTGTGAAAGAAGCCTGTGGTGTATGTGTTCCTGGGGTGGCAGTCCAGGGGTGCCATAATTCTCACAGTGTAGGAGTACACAGTGTAGGGGTACACTTTGAGTTTATTGGCACCAAGGCCACTGCACCATGTCACTCTTTTTTTGCACCTGCCTCTAGGCCCGGGCCTTTTGGCTGGGACCAAAGGAATGTTTGTTTCCTGGCCAAAGGTCCTGCCATGTTATTGCACTATGGCACTACTGCACTTCTCCACTTCCCTTTCCCCACTTTTATATGTGTTTTTTTGTCACTTGCACTATGCACTTTACTCACTGTGATTACTAGGGTGTTGGTCCTCGAGCCTTCCCTGAAAGTCTTGGGAGGGGGTGGACATGGCCTTCTGGTCTGGTTCACCCTCTCTCATGGGGTCTCCCTTCGAGGGAGCCCCACATAGTACTTTGGGTTGGTCTGTTTTGGCAGACCTCCCAGAGACCAGGGTCCACCTGGTTTTAGCTAGGTGGGCCAGTGAGTACTTCAGTCCCTGTCAGGAGCCTTGTGCCCAGGTGAATCAGGGTAAGGGTCCTTCGTCTTTGGAGGAGGTCCATGTGTACACCTTGTGCACTTTTTTGTCTTCCCACTTTTGTGTGTGCACTTTTTTTCTTGCACGGATGTTAGTTTGAGTGTGTTTCACACACCACGGGCTTTAAAAAAAAAAGGCTTTAGTATATAAAGTGATAATAAAGTCTATTTTTTTAATTTAAAAATAACAAACATGTTATACTTACCTGCTCTGTACAGTGGTTTTTGAACAGAACAGACCAGATCCTCCTCTTCTTGGGTCCCTCACCAGCTCTCCTGGCCCTTCCCTCTTGCCAAGTGCCCCCACAGCAAGCAGCTTGCTATGGGGGCACCCGAGCCGAGCCACTGCTCTGTGTCCATTCAGACACGGAGCTGCGGTTCGGCCCCCTCTCTCACCTCATTGGCTCACTGACTTTGATTCACAGCAGCGAGAGCCAATGGTGCTCTGCTGCTGTCTCAGCCAATGAGGAGGGGAGTCCCAGACAGCCAAGACTCTCATGCAACATCACTGGATTGAGATGGGGCTCAGGTAAGTATTAGGGGGGTTGAGGGGGGCTGCTGCACACAGAAGGTTTTTTATCTTAAAGGGGTTGTAAAGGTTTGTTTTTTTATTTTCTAAATAGGTTCCTTTAAGCTAGTGCTTTGTTGGTTCACTTACCTTTTCCTTTGGATTCCCTTCTAAATGTTTTTTTCTTTGTCTGAATTTCTCACTTCCTGTTCCTCCTCAGTAAGCTTGCCCCCATCATCCAAGCCGTTCTGGCTGGGGGTTAGTCAGCGTGCTCGCCCCCTCCCTTGGGACTACATCCCTGTGTCTCCCCGCAGGGATGTAGTCCCAAGGGAGGTGGCGAGCACGCTGACTAACCCCCAGCCAGAACGGTTCCAACCAAAAATGGAACTTCCGCTTTAAGTGTAGGCGACCCCCTGACATGCCACATTTGGCATGTCATTTTTTGGGGGGAGGAACAAGTACCCTGTTTTTACAGGCACCCAGCTCCCACTTCCTCCCTGGCGCGGTGGCGCTGGAAGGAAGATCACCCCCCTGCAATCTTCTGGGACACGTCACAGCCGGGCGCCCACAGTAACAACGCCGGCACCATGGAGAGGAGGGGGAGAGGAGCAGGGCTTCATGTGCCCGCATCGCTGGACCGTGGGACAGGTGAGTGTCTGATTATTAAAAGTCAGCAGCTACACAGCTATTAAGATAAAAAATCTTCTAACGTTACAAGCACTTTTAAAAATATTACTATTCAATTTAAAATTGTCAGCAACAACTTTTGAACTGAATGTCTTGACACATGGACAAAGTTGAAACACTTACAAATCCAGTGTCCACACCTATACCTTTACATACATACACTTAAAAGACGGATTTTGGCACTGATGATTTATTGCAATAAAAAAGGAAAAAAAAAAAATCTTTACATCTCTTATATATTACAGTTGTTTTTTAGAGGGCAAATTTGATAATTTGGGCTCAAGGTTGGCTTTATGTCACTATGATCTATATGATATTTTGAATGATGTCCCCACCAGAGCCAAAATCAGTTATAAGCTTGGAAGGAGAACTAGTTAAAGCATTTCTCTAGTTTGTGATTAAATACATGTAGAAAGCAGTGCAGCGCTTAAAGTTAAAACTAAAAGTAGTATCACAAAACAGTCCAAAAACAATATGTAGCAAGTTGAGGCCAGAAAATGTTGAGAAGGCAATGGAGATATAAAACTTCTTAGATGGAAACTGGGGTGCTGTAGTCAATCACTATACATCCCGACATGAACGTCTCCTCCCCCTTGAAGCACAAACCGCTCACCTGAATGAATGGACCTCTGAGTGAACAGAAAGTCAATCAAGCTGTCCCTTCTCAAGGGTAATGGTAAGGTGATGTCTTCACGTGAAGTCCTTCTCCAGACTCCTCAATCAGTAAATGGTCTCCAAAAACTCTCTCATAAAGGGTGGATCATGTCAAATAAAGGAAACACATAGTGCTCTCCATATATAAAAGCGACACATTTATTCCAATAAGTAAAATACTCACAAACACGGCACTAAGACCTAGTGCACGGTATGAAGTACATATAGATATAAAACCAGGTGGGTGGCTGTTCTGACATCACTATAAGCCCTCCGCACGCGTATCGTCCGTAGTGCAGGACTTCCTCAGTGGATATAACAAGGGCTAGTGTGTCAGTGCTAAATTTATAGCATCGAATACTGGATTAATCAATTAGCATGTCCCACCCACTTTGATCAATAGGACAGCCCATCACAGGTGATTCAAGTGAATTAATCACACACATCACCAAAACAGCAACGTTCATAAAGATGCAGCAATCTCCTCAATATTATAATAATAAATCATAATAGCAATCCACACTTAACCACAGCCTATAAACCGGACAACATGCAGTATCCTGCACAGACAGTATAAAGGCAGGCAGTGTGTACATTATGCACATAGAGGGAGAGCAGATCAGATCCCTTACTACATTATTGCTACTCTAACTCACCGTACATGAGGTAGCCTGCTTCCTCACCGCCGTGTCTGTATTGGGGAACAGATGAGGCGATCCCCATTAGTGCCGCCGCCGTCCTCCACAACGCTCGTCACTGGGGGCGGTACCATCAGCATATCACATGACCGCATAACATACGGTCACATGGTGTGTCACCAAGGAGACCGTCAACAACGCTTACCTCCCGCACATAGATGCCGTCCTCCACACCGTTCATCAGAGGGGGCGGGACGTGCGGTCACATGACCAGTCACCATGGAGATAAAACAACAAAGCTGCCCTCACATACACAGCGGAGGTAACAATTAAAAGCCAGTAAGAGGAGCAATATATTTAGCTGGCAATACTAACACTACTTAAAAAGTAAAGTTAAAAAATAGCACCAGAAGCAAAAAAAGAGTTACTAACAAACAGACTGCACATGCAGTCAATTAATACCATAAGGGAAATGGGGAGACATAAAAAGCTAATAATAAAATATGAAAATGTCAGAATAATAGAACGAATTGTTCATACTGACAATACAAAAATAAAATACATTGATATGGCCACAAACTGATTGTTGCAAAAAATGGACACAATAAGCAACAACCAGTGAGTGAGCATAAATCACCATACACAGAGATAAAATCCTCATAAATGGCAAATAATGGGGCAGAGGCCTAATGTAAGCCTAACCCTCACTAAATGGATAACTAAGACATCAGAGCAGCCACCCAACCTGTCTACAATAAATACATACACGAAAAAGAGAAATCAACAAATTAACGATCTGAAATAAAACAATTGAGGTCAAACTCAACGTTCAACCCCAATGGGACCCCAACTTTAAGCTCATAAACCCAAAACGATTCACGTTGGCTCAGATGCCTAATGAAATTGGCACCTCGCCAATGGCTCGCGACCTTCTCGATCGCCCAGAACTGCAACCCAGCAGGGTTACGGTTATGGAAGAGCCTGAAGTGTCTTGAGACATTATGCGTGACGAGGCCCTTTTTAATGTTTGTGACATGTTCACCTATCCTCACATGTAGAGGTCTAGATGTCCTCCCAATGTACTGGAGCCCACACTCACACTGTAATGCATAAACCACCCCCGTGGTATGGCAAGTAATAAGATCCTTAATTTTATAGCTATTACCAGTGGCCGTGGCAACGAATTCTTTACGTTTTTTAATATTCTTTTTAGTTTTCCTGCATGCCGGACACCCACCTCATGCATGAAAACCAGTCAAAAAATTAAAGACTCTATTCTCAACATTGACAGGTGGGTCGATCACTCCTGGGGCCAGTTTATCCCTGAGCGAAGGCGCTCTTTTGTAGACAAACTGTGGACGGTCAGGTAATAATGGACCCAAAATCCTATCATGTTTGAGAATAGGCTAATGCTTCTGCACTATCCTTTCGAATTTACGATATTGGATGTTGTACTCGATAAGGGTTTGAAATTTGCTCCCACTCTCAACCTAAATAAATTCCAAACCTATGTGAACCTTAAGAAATTAATTCGGACTCTAAGCCCTGGTTCACACTGGTGCGATTTGACATGCGATTTGACATGTCAAATCGCATGTCAAATCGGGGAAATTTGCCGCAAATTGCGGCCAATGGCACCGTTCTAATCGGTGCGACGCCGCATCTGCGGCGCTGCACCGATTACAAAAAGTAGTTTTTGTACTACTTTTTGCGATTTCAGCCGCGATTTACATTGACATCTGTTTCAGATGTCTTTGAAATCGCGGCCGAAATCGGGACTGCCAGCGGGAGTGAAATCGTGCGAGTTCAGCTGAACTCGCAGGCTTCACTCCCGCAGCCCCAGTGTGAACGTGGGCTAAATATCAAAAATATTTTTTGAATACCCCATCTGTAAGAACAGTGAGTGCGCCGGTTCCTCCGGGTGGGCAACATTCTAACTTGCGAAACAAATCTGTCTTTAATCCTCCAAATACTGATGCTAAACATCTTGAGGTTTTCAGCAACATGGTTTCTAAAGACTTGGATTTGCTTAAAGTACGTAAGGTGAATGACCCCACTTATATCCAAAATGGTATTCAATCATTGGTAGATAGGAAAGACCTGGTCATTAGACCTGCCGATAAGGGAGGGGGGCTGGTGGTACTCAGTAAAGCATATTATAAGAATGAAATTGAGAACTTGCTTTGTGATACTAACACCTACAGTATAATGACTAAGGACCCCATGCTTGAGTACAAGGGAGATCTTCATTATCTAGTTGAAAGGGGAAAACATATAGGGGTACTTGGCCCTAAAGAGGCACTTTACCTAGACCCTCTCTTCTGTAGGACACCTATCATTTATTTTCTCCCGAAGGTCCACAAAGACAGTGTAAATCCACCTGGGAGGCCTATAGTAAACGGCATCGATTCAGTCATGTCCAGATTGGCCCAGTACATAGATTCCTTTCTTCAGCCGTTAGTAATGAAAACTAAGGCATTCCTTAAGGACACTAAGCATGTCATACAAATTTTGGAAGCTCTAAATATTTCATCTTCATGCCTTCTGATCACGGCTGACGTTAGCTTGCTCTATACGATTATTAGCCATGAGGATGCGTTAACATCGGCAAAGTGGGCATTGGAGTCCTCAGGCTTATCCAGAAGGCATTGGAATTTTTTGACTGATTGTTTGACATTTTGTTTATCAAGAAATTATTTTTGGTATGTTAAACAATTCTTTCTCCAGACCAGAGGAGTTGCGATGGGGGCACACTTCGCTCCCAGTGTAGCCAATCTATTTATGGCACACTGGGAGGAGGAGGCTGTGTTTAAGAACAAACCCCCTGAACTAATTTGCTATCAAAGGTATATAGATGACCTTGTCATGATCTGGGATGGAGATAGAGCCAGTTTGGTTGTTTTTGCATCCAAACTGAATGCGAATAACAACAACATTGTCCTTACGTGGAACATCAGTTTGGATCGCTTGGTCTTTCTTGACCTGGACCTAACCATGGTGGGGGATCAGGTCAAGATGACTACCCATTTCAAGGCCACAGACCGCAATTCCTATATCCCTACTGAGAGTTGTCACCACACCAAATGGTTGTGCAATATACCGAGGGGGCAGTTTGTGCGCCTGAGGCGCAATTGCACCCAAGAAAGTGACTTTATCTCTCAATCACAGACCTTATCATCTAGGTTTGTGGAGAAGGGATACTATAGGAATTTGTTGGATAGAGAAGTTGAAAGAGTACGTGTTCTGGACAGAGGGACATTGATTTCTGATGCGCCTAAAACGAATCGGAAAGACTGTTCAGGGATACGGATGGTACTCGATTACAACATCCAATATTGTAAATTCGAAAGGATAGTGCAGAAGCATTGGCCTATTCTCAAACATGATAGGATTTTGGGTCCATTATTACCTGACCGTCCACAGTTTGTCTACAAAAGAGCGCCTTCGCTCAGGGATAAACTGGCGCCAGGAGTGATCGACCCACCTGTCAATGTTGAGAATAGAGTCTTTAATTTTTTGACTGATTTTCATGCATGCGGTGGGTGTCCGGCATGCAGGAAAACTAAAAAGAATATTCAAAAACATAAAGAATTCGTTGCCACGGCCACTGGTAATAGCTATAAAATTAAGGATCTTATTACTTGCCATACCACGGGGGTGGTTTATGCATTACAGTGTGAGTGTGGGCTCCAGTACATTGGGAGGACATCTAGACCTCTACATGTGAGGATATGTGAACATGTCACAAACATTAAAAAGGGCCTCGTCACGCATAATGTCTCGAGACACTTCAGGCTCTTCCATAACCGTAACCCTGCTGGGTTACAGTTCTGGGCGATCGAGAAGGTCGCGAGCCATTGGCGAGGTGGCAATTTCATTAGGCATCTGAGCCAATGTGAATCGTTTTGGGTTTATGAGCTTAAAGTTGGGGTCCCATTGGGGTTAAACGTTGAGTTTGACCTCAATTGTTTTATTTCAGATCGTTAATTTGTTGATTTCTCTTTTTCGTGTATGTATTTATTGTAGACAGGTTGGGTGGCTGCTCTGATGTCTTAGTTATCCATTTAGTGAGGGTTAGGCTTACATTAGGCCTCTGCCCCATTATTTGCCATTTATGAGGATTTTATCTCTGTGTATGGTGATTTATGCTCACTCACTGGTTGTTGCTTATTGTGTCCATTTTTTGCAACAATCAGTTTGTGGCCGTATCTATGTATTTTATTTTTGTATTGTCAGCATGAACAATTCATTCTATTATTCTGACATTTTCATATTTTATTATTAGCTTTTTATGTCTCAACATTTCCCTTATGGTATTAATTGACTGCATGTGCAGTCTGTTAGTTAGTAACTCTTTTTTCGCTTCTGGTGCTATTTTTTAACTTTACTTTTTAAGTAGTGTTAGTATTGCCAGCTAAATATATTGCTCCTCTTACTGGCTTTTAATTGTTACCTCCGCTGTGTATGTGAGGGCAGCTTTGTTGTTTTATCTCCATGGTGACTGGTCATGTGACCGCACGTCCCGCCCCCTCTGATGAGCGGTGTGGAGGACGGCATCTATGTGCGGGAGGTAAGCGTTGTTGACGGTCTCCTTGGTGACGCACCATGTGACCATATGTTATGCGGTCATGTGATATGCTGATGGTACCGCCCCCAGTGACGAGCGTTGTGGAGGACGGCGGGCGGCACTAATGGGGGTCGCCTCATCTGTTCCCTAATACAGACATGGCGGTGAGGAAGCAGGCTACCTCATGTACGGTGAGTTAGAATAGCAATAATGTAGTAAGGGATCTGATCTGCTCTCCCTCTATGTGCATAATGTACACACTGCCTGCCTTTATACTGTCTGTGCAGGATACTGCATGTTGTCTGGTTTATAGGCTGTGGTTAAGTGTGGATTGCTATTATGATTTATTATTATAATATTGAGGAGATTGCTGCATCTTTATGAACGTTGCTGTTTTGGTGATGTGTGTGATTAATTCACTTGAATCACCTGTGATGGGCTGTCCTATTGATCAAAGTGGGTGGGACATGCTAATTGACTAATCCAGTATTCGATGCTATAAATTTAGCACTGACACACTAGCCCTTGTTATATCCGCTGAGGAAGTCCTGCACTACGAACGATACGCGTGCGGAGGGCTTATAGTGATGTCAGAACAGCCATCTACCTGGTTTGTATATTTATATATACTTCATACCGTGTACTAGGTCTTAGTGCCGTGTTTGTGAGTATTTTACTTATTGGAATAAATGTGTCTCTTTTATATATGGAGAGTACTATGTGTTTCCTTTATTTTACATGATCCACCCTTTATGAGAGAGTTTTTGGAGACCATTTACTGATTGAGGAGTCTGGAGAAGGACTTCACGTGAAGACATCACCTTACCATTACCCTTGAGAAGAGACAGCTTGATTGACCTTCTGTTCACTCAGAGGTCCATTCATTCAGGTGAGCGGTTTCTGCTTCAGGGGGAGGAGACGTTCATGTCGGGATGTATAGTGATTGACTACAGCACCCCAGTTTCCGTCTAAGAAGTTTTATATCTCCATTGCCTTCTCAACATTTTCTGGCCTCAACTTGCTACATATTGTTTTTGGACTGTTTTGTGATACTACTTTTAGTTTTAATTTTAAGCGCTGCACTGCTTTCTACATGTACTCTGCTTAAGGACTTTTATATTGACCTTTCAGTGTTCAGCTGCTTTCATTGGGTTTTTTTTTTTTGGGTTTGTTTTTGCGCTGTCTGATTTTTCGTTTATATGTGATTAAATACAAACTTATTTCAATATTGAGTACCGTCTGATAAACAGGTTTTAGAGGTGTTCAATATATGGAACATTCTTATATTTTTTCATATTTCATATTATTTTAAATGTAAATCTGACCAGAATGATAAGTAAGTAGAACAGTGGTGGCCCATCCATTAGGGGTGCTGGGGCGCCGCCACCTCTATCCACGTCACCCCCTATATGAATAATGGATACATTCATGCATAGCATGAATCTATCCATGGCAGCTGAAGCCACCCCCCTATTCATGCGTCTGGCCCCTTTCAGGTTCCCTGGGCGCCTGAAAACCAGCGGCGGGGTGTTTGTTTGAAGCACCTGATTAGAGCCAAAGGCTCTAATAGGCTTCAAAATAGGGTGAGCTCAGGGCACAGAGCATTGCGGCATGAGCCCACCCAGATGTTACAACAGCGAATGAAAATTCACTGTTGTAACACTGATCCTCAATCCGGCCAATCCGAAGCAGGTCTGAGACCCGTTTTCCGATTGGCCGAAAAGAGAAGACTCCCAATTGGCCGCCCAGGAGGAGGAGGAAGCAGGTGATTCTAGGAAAAAGAAGAGGATGCGAAAGCTTTCGCCACTGTCGCAAGGAAGGCCGCGGGTGAAGCGCTGCATAGATAAGGCAAGTGCACCAGACCCGCCCGCCGAACAACCGATGGGGGCGGTGTTACTGTTTGTCACCCCCCCAAAAAAATTAACACTGGCCGCCACTGAAGTAGAATGTTTGTAATTGTAGTAAATCCAAAAGCTGTGCTCTGATTTCAACAATAAACTCAAAAATCGAATTTGGTAATGTTCTACCTTTAAAGTGATTTTAAAAGTAAATGTATTAGTAAATTATCAGTTAGTTTGAACCATATTAGCGTTAATGCTGGATAAGCATCAACTGTTTTTTCTTTAATCATAGGGGACTTTCTAATATGAAATAAAGCAACAAATTGATCTTTTTTGTCTTTTACAAAAAAAAGAGGTGGATGTTTAGACAAGTGATTCATTTCCTTTGTTTACCTTGGGATTTCTTTAATGGATACCTAATTGATCTGTTAAACACCTTTGTAAATTGACTCTGTGCAAATATTACTGGTCTGATGATTTTGATGGCACATGTGATAACACAGTAGACTATTTTTCTATTAACACAGTTCACAATGTTTGTTTTTTTGATTACACAGCTCGGCCATGTCTATGTTTATTGATTTATGTGCTCATGGCACATTTAATGGTTATGGGGATTTAAATGTTGGGCTTACCACCTTTAAGCCATCCTCAGTGTTTTAATTTGTGTATGGAAAAATATACTGAAAAATTCCATGCTCCTTTGAAAGATGTAATACTTTATATGAGCAACAAAATGTTTTTAAGGGACATTATTTGTCAAAAGGAACATTCGTTTTTAGATAACTCTTAGTAAATAGAGTTTTGAAATGGAACTTAGTAAGTTGAATTTAATTGTGGATGCAATACTTTACTTAGATAAGCCTAAATAGAATTGTTTTTTTTTAATTTTTTGTAAACTCTATAGTTTTCATGAATATAGAACAATACCTTTCAAATCTGACCACGAAAAATTCCCATTGTTTTGGAATGAGGCCAATGTTGGACGGGGTAATTATACATCATACATTTGATGAGTTGCCCTGAGCTTTAAAAATTAGCAGAGGTGCTCCAGACTTTAACGGAATCACCTATTCCCCTTCCTGATCACCTTATTATTTCCACTGCAGGTTTCGTCTTAAAACTTTAAAAGGACTATGGTACATGAAACAGGTTTGGATCTCAGATGCCGATTCCAACCTCTCTGTCATTTAAGAAGGATTTCAAATAAATGTACTAAGATGACTGTATATGAGTCCAAGTTCTTTGTAAAGATGAACTTGTTTGTACTCTGGTGGTTCATTTTTGTGGATTTTGAGCGATCAAGTTAATTACACTGCCTGCTTCATGATTTATCACTGATGATGATGTGGTGCTTCCAAATCCCTGGCAACATATTATATTTTATGCAATATATAATATATTATATGCAACATATTATATATTATGAATCCTATTATTTTCTTTTTCGCTACAATGTTCATTCCATGGATTAAAGTCCATTACTAATGATTCTATCACTTCTGTGGAAAAAAATCTCTTTTTATAAAGGATCTGTTCTATTTTTTATTTTTAGCTGCCCTGCCTGCTCCATCAGTTAAGGTCCACAGTGTGAATGCTTTGGTCTTTCTTTCCACATAGGAAACATATGTGTATAAAATAAAACTTGAAGCTTTTTGAGTTAATTTGTCATTTGAATCCTTTTTCCTTTTTGAGGATGCCCATGTATGGTGGGGATGGTGGGCGGGCACTGCCATTTCATTAATGTTGCGACTGAATTCTGTAAAAAATATTCTTGTTATTGATGCAGAAAACTCTAAAACGTACCAAAAAGGTGTTTACAACATTGTCGTTTTTTATTGTAAAATAAATAATTTTTGCTTGAAAATAAACCTCGCCAGTTATTATTTTAGGGACAATTTAAGCACCTGTCCGGCAGGCGTAATAAGGACTGAATTCTGCAGGACCAGGTAAAACAATGTTAATTAAAACTGATATTTCTGTGGGAACTGTAGCTGTCCTAAGGTACAGATATTGTTTTGGGACATATGGAGCCATGGGAAAAACTGACAAAGGCCTAAAGGAGGATTTATCATAATTAGAAATAAGCATAAGTCGGACTAACAGAAAAAAATACACTAAGCTTGAGGGCCCAGCATGAGTTGAAGTGTCATGGATGGATAAGAAGGGCTATGTATGCTATATGCAAGGCTGTGCTTTTAATGAGCTGAAAGGAGATTCATGAAATAAGCCTAAAGGGAAAGAATATAATAGATATATTAAGCACTAAAGGATGAAAAACTAGAATGATAGGGCACTAAAGAGTTCATGGACTTAGTGAGCTGGGAATAAATTAGATGGCCTTTAGAAGATAAGATTCACAGACATAGCATATATCTGTTCCGTGATATAAGCATGTGGAATCACATTGACTTGGTCTATGCATTTGGTGTTCATTATTGTCTAACTGATTGGGCAACATGTTAAGTACGTGTATGTGATACCCACACACGTTTTACATTTACTCACTGCAGGTGTACTCCAACTCCATAGACCCAGAGACAAGTCTTCCTTAGCCCAGGTTCACACTGGGGCTGCGGGAGTGAAGCCGTGCGAGTTCAGCTGAACTCCCACGATTTCACTTCTGCCTGTCAGTCCCGATTTCAGCTCGATCACAGAGACATCTGACACAGATGTCAATGTAAATCGCGGCTGAAATCGCAAAAAGTAGTACAGAAACTACTTTTTGAAATCGGTGCAGCGCCGCAGATGCGGCGTCGCACCGATTAGGATGGTGCCATTGCCCACAATTTGCGGCAAATTTCGACGATTTGACATGCGGTTTGACATGTCAAATCTCATGTAAAATCGCACCAGTGTGAACCAGGGCTTAGAGACAATTGGAAGACAATTCCAAAAATTCCATATAATCAAGTCTCTCCAATTACTGTCACAATTACTGTCACAATTTTTTGGAAAATTAAGAAATTAAATAAAATCTGGGGTTTCTTTCTCAATTTTTATTTTTTTTTACATACTGTAATCAGTGTAGCACATCATCATCATATGACTGGTGTGGCAGTGATCAGGGATACTGACTGGTGACAGTATGTATAAAAACATTAAAGCGGTTGTATACCGCAAAACTTTTTTTTTTTTTTTTAAACCTGCAAGGCAAAGGCATAATGAGCTAGTATGACTAGCATACTAGCTCATTATCAATTACTTACCTTAGATCGAAGCCCCCGCAGCGGTCCTCGGACACGTCCTCCGTCGTCGCCATGATACCCAGAGTGACTTCCGGGTATCGCCGCTCTGGCGCTGTGACTGGCCGGAGCAGGGATGACGTCACTCCAGCGCATGCACGAGGAACAGCACGATCCCCGCACATGCGTGAGTTTTGGCAGTGTCCGGCGGGCTCCCATTCAAGAGCCTCCGCGCTCAGTGCGCCTGCGCCGTAGATATTTGTATAGTCTTTTTTGCAAATATCTCCGAGACCGTGTAGGTCTCGGAGATATTGCAAGAACCTACAGGTAAGCCTTAATGTAGGCTTACCTGTAGGTGCATGTAGTATTTGAGGGTATACAACCACTTTAACAAAATAATTTTTCATTCAATTTCTTTTTTTTTAATGTTTTTTTATCTTTTTTTTATTACAACTTTTATTTTTATTTTTACATACTGTCACCAGAGTAGCTCAGTGTCACCATAGTGATCAGTTCATTCATGACAGCTTGCTTGCTATTGTAATCTGTGATTGGCTACAGCTAATCACATGGTGCAGGGTGCCAGGTGACGTGTGATAGCTGTGAATCAAACACAGCATAAGGCTGGTTTCACACTGGGGCGATGGGTGCGGTGGTGGTATAGCGCCCCTATTTTTAGCAGCGCTATACCGTCGGAATTGCGGCGGTATTCGGCCGCTAGCGGTGCGGTTTTAGCCCCCGCTAGCGGCCGAAAAAAGGGTTAATACCGCCGACAATGCGTCTCTGCAGAGGCGCATTGCCGGCGGTATTACCGCGGTTTCCCATTGCTTTCAATGGGAAGGAGGGGTGTAGTAGCGGTAAACACATCGCTCCTCTCATCGTTCCGAAGATGCGGTTAGCAGGACTTTTTTTCACGTCCTGCTAGCGCACCGCTCCAGTGTGAAAGCCCTCGGGCTTTCACACTGGAGAAACAGCAGCCGCTGTTTAGGGTGGGTTTGCAGGCGCTATTTTTAGTGCAATAGCGCCTGCAAACCACCCCAGTGTGAAAGGGGCCTAACAACAGTATGCAAGCTGTCATGAATAGATGCCAATCATAACAATCTTGCATACATTGTCATCATGTGATTGCTATGATTGGTCATAGAGAGTCACATAAGAGTGGCTGGGGTACTGAGCAGTGGGGCCGCGCCAGTGCGCATGTGTGCTGCAACGTACGAGTATGTTGCAGTGCCTGCAGCTGCCGCTCACTCCCAGTAGATGTATTGTGGGTGGACAGCAAGTGGTTAAGTGGTACCTTTTATTGACTAACTTAAACTCAATGGGAGATCTGACATCCGCAAGCTTTGTCCCTGGTGCTCACATCTTCCACATTCGATATCTCCAGCCATCTTAAGTTGTCCGTATGGGTTTACTTTACACCTAGAAATGTACATGGTAACTAGTTCATCCCAAAATCAAGGCATACCGACATTCAAAAGAAGTTTGTTAGCAGGCAGGTATAAAAGCTTTTACTGCAGAAGAGATATAAGACTGAATTTTCAAAGTGTTAACAAAAGGATAAGTCTCTCTAGTTTAGCCATGTGACTCTGTTTCTTAGCTGAAAATAAATGTCACTTTTTTTGAAAATGAGTACACTTATCCTGGCATGTTAGGTTTGTAAATTGAGTGCATTGCACAGTGAGGGGAATCAAAACTAAGGCAGGCAGAATACAGGGCAGCTGTGCATGGCAACTGATTAACGTCTAGCTTTCATTTTCAAAGATTAGGCTACTTTTACACTGCTCCGCCTCCGATGCAAAAAAGAATATCCATTTTACAGTGTTTTTGCTGCATTTCTAAGGCATTTTGCACCTGTGAAAAAAATATATATATATAACTCTAAATTCGAACAAAAAACGCAACTGAGCGAGTTTTTGATGCAGTTCTTATTGATTTCTTTACAAAAGTTTTTTTTAATAAGTAGCATATAAAAAGAGTCAACTGACAGGCAATGGAAAAAACACAATACATGAGACATAACACAGGGTTCAAATCCAAAGTGGAGAGAAAAGCAATTACAGTGAGTAAATTAATATCCTAGGTAAGCTAAACCAATGTAAGCAAGGTAATGTTCTAGTGTTCTTTGAAAAAGAAGTATAATAATCTGTAAAAAAAAAAATAGCAAGTAAAAACAAAAAAGTTAGAGGCAATCGAGCCTCAAAACTGTAGAAAGAGAGACACTGATTTATTATCCATTTTCAGCTGCTAAGCGGTATGACTGTCACTCTGTTATGGTGCAGAGAGAGATATAGTGTGAGGAGGACTTCTTCAGCTAAAGAGAAGAGGGGTGAGAATGTTGTAGAGAGAAAGGAAAGTAAGGAGAAAAATAAGATAGGGTGGTCTCAGACGGCAATGTTTCAAGAAGTATCATAGCGTCAGTAGTGTTTGGTCAAAGCGTGATGGGTGAGCATAGGATATCCAGGGTTGCCAGACTCGTAGAAACTGGTCGTGGGAATCAGAAAGTATAGCTGTTAACTTTTCATTGACCATATTATTGTTCATGTGATGTTTTACCACTTCAAAACTGAGTGCAGAAGTTTTCCATGCTTTCGCTATAGTTAATTTAGTTGCGACAAAGAGGTGTGTTGCCAGCTTGTGTTCTACTCAAAATAAGGTTTCTATAGGTTTAAATACTTGACGTAATTGTAGCCGTATTAGTGCAATTGTGACAGAGAAAATTAAGTACTGTCCGTGATACTTTTTTTATTTGCACTAACATAGAATTTTTCAGGACAAGCTTTCGGGGTATGTCCCCTTCTTCAAGGTCCAAGCAGTAAGTATAGGTTTAAATAGAAGGGCTTCACAGGGGTTTCTCTTTACATTTGAGTGAAGTAATGTACGGAAAAGTGCGTAAACCCGGATCCAAAGTCTAGTCGCCCTGGGGCAGAACCTCCAGATACGAGACATCGTCCCCGGCTGGGAACATCCGCAAAAGCAGTTTGCCGAATATTGGGGGATTATTCACGCCAGGCGTGCAGGCGTATAATACCATTGATAAATATCAAGGAGATTATACCTGTGGAATGCGGGCGCGACCTACAAATGCTCTCGAAGGCTGAAAGAAGGTAAAGTGTCGCGTGGGACCTAAGGAGTCTCTGAATAAAGTGATGGAGTTGAAGATATCGAAAATGTTCCCGCAGCGGTAGGTTGTGTGAGGAGCAAAGGGCGCCGAAGGTTATGATTGTAACTGGGGTTAGTAAAGAGTGAACGTCTGAAAACCCGTTGTCTGTCCACCATCTAAACTGGCCAGGCAGAGGCGGCTCTCTAATTAGGCAAATTAGGTGGCCGCCTAAGGCCTCGCACTCACGGGGGCCTCGCGGCCGCCTAATTTGCCTCTGCTCGATCACTGGACTGACCAACAGGCTCCACTCCAGGTGCCATCTGTATAAGCCGTGTGGGCAGCCATAGGGCACACCGGGCGGGCCGCAAGTCCATGTGGGGCCCTAAAGCAGCTGAGCTGCTCCTTCAGCCTGCGCCACTCACCTGGCCTCTCCGCGTCTGGCCGGCTGCCTATTCGGGTCAGGAGTCGGGCCAGGCGGCGGAAACTATCCCTGCCCTATGACTGTCTGTGAAGGGGAAGGAGGAGCTCCGGTGGATGGATCACATCCCAGCGCCAGCTGCAGCCTGGCCGATCGCCAAGAGAGAAAGTGAGTGCCCGGCCGTGCAGCCCTCCTGTGAGCCTGGATAGGAGGAGCGGCGGGGACAGCTGCAT
Organism: Rana muscosa; assembly: GCA_029206835.1. NCBI lineage: Eukaryota > Metazoa > Chordata > Amphibia > Anura > Ranidae > Rana > Rana muscosa. The sequence goes on from CM055116.1 coordinate 674,872,252, forward strand.
ATGGAGGAATTGATCTTTCCATATTCCTCCTGCAGCCGCTGAATGACCGCTTCTTCTGCGGGCGTTCATTGGCTGCAGAAAGAATATGGAAAGATCAATTCCTCCATATGCAGCTGTCTCCGCCGCTCCTCCTATCCAGGCACACAGGAGGGCGGCACGGCCAGGCATGGTCGGGCACTCACTTTCTCTCTGGGCGGTAGGCCAGGCTGCAGCAGGCGCTGGGATGGGATCCATCCACCGGAGCTCCTCCTATCCAACTTCTTTTACTACCCCCGTGCTCCCTGGTTCCTCCCCGTTCTCCCTGCATACCCCCTCTTCTCCCTGGCTCCCCCCAGTGATCTCTGGTACCCCGTGCTCCCTGGCTCCCCCATGCTCCCTGGCTCCCCCACTGTGCTGTCCAGGCCCCCCTACTGCTCCCCAGCTCCCCCCATGCTCTCCCCCCCACTGTGCTGTCCAGTCCCCCGTCCCACCTGTGCTTCCTGGCTCCCCTACAGTGCTCTCCCCCCCACAGTGCTCTCTGGTCCTCTCTGTGCTCCCTGGCTCCCCCATGCTCCCCCCCACTGTTCTGTCTAGTTCCCCCCAGTGCTCTCTGGTCCCCTCTGTGCTCCCTGGATCCCCCCAGTGCTCTCTGGCCCCCTCTGTGCTCCCTGGCTCTTCCCATGCTCCCCCCCACTGTGCTGTCCAGTCGCCCCCCCCACTGCTCTCCACCTCCCACCCAGTGCTCTGTGCTCCCTGGCTCCCCCCCCCACACTGATATTCCCCCACAGTGCTCTCTGGTCCTCCCTGTCTCCGCCCATATTCTCCGACCCCCCATGCTCCCTGGCTCCCCCAACAGTGCTCTCCAGCCCCCAAGAGCTCTCTGCTCCCCCCATGCTCCCTAACCCCTCCCAGTTCTACCTGCACCCCCAGTGCTCTCTGCCCCCTGTGTTGTCCAGTTCCCCCCAGTGCTCTCTGCCCCCGTGCTCTCCAGCTCCCCCCACAGTGCTCTCCAGCCCCCACAGTGCTCTCCAGCTCCCCCCTTGTGTTTTCTCCCTGGCTCCCCCCATGCTCTCCACCCCACTATGCTATCCAGCTCCCCCCGCAGTGCTTTCCAACTCCCCCACCCCCCTATACTCCCTGGTTCCCCCAATGCTCTCCACCACACTGTGCTATCCAGCTCTCCGGTGCTCTCCACCCCCCACCCTCCCCATGCACTTCTGCCCCTCCTCCAGTACTCTCTGGCCCCTGTGCTCTCCATCACCCCCCGTGCTCTCTGACCCCACCAGGCTCTCCACTCCAGCCAGTTCACCCCCCTAGTGCTCTCCAGCTCCCCCAGTGCTCTCCGCCCCCTGCTCTCCACTCCCCCAGTTCTCTTGCCCCCCACACTCTCGGCCCCCCTCTGCTGCTTTCAGCCTCACTCCCGTGCTCTCCGCCACCCCTACTCTCTTTTCTGGCCCCCTCACCCCCGGGCAGCTCTGCTAGGTTCCCCGCTCTTTTCCCTCCGGCTGCTGCAGGGGTCTCTCAGGCTGGGGAGTGAGGAAGAGACCGCTATCATGGGCTGCTCAGTCTATTTTTTGTCCCAGTCCGGGCCTGGCGGGCAAGTTGAGCAGCGAGGCTTGCAAGGATCGATAGTCCTGAAAGGAGAAGAGCTCTAAAGACCTCCCAGGATGGAAGGACAGGCTGACTGAGGACGGGTGGAAGGTAAAGGTGACCAGGGACCACTCCATCTCACAGCAAACAGATCTTCTGGAAGTAGCAAGATGCTGTCCCCACCCAGAATGAGAACAGACCCTGCCTGCTGCTGGCCATCATGAACATCCTGCTGGCATGGCAGGTACCGTACCAAGCATCACACACAGCTTCCCACAGACAGGCACTGCAGACTGGGACATGATACACAGGAGGGGCTGCAGACAGGGATAGGGCCAGAGATCTCTCTCTCCCCCTCCCTCCCTCCCTGTCACTCACTCCCTCTCTCCCTCCTGCTCTTCCCCTCCCTCCCTCTCTCCCCCTCCCTCTCTCTCTCTCCGTCTCCCGCCCTCTCTCTCCATCCCTCTCTCTCCCCTTCCTCTCTCTCCCCTCTCTCTCTCCCTCCCTCACCCTCTACCTCACTGTCTCTCCCTCCCTCTCACCCTCCCTCACTCTATCTCTCTCTCCCCCATCTCTCCCTCTCTCCCCCTGCCTCACTCTCTCCCACTCCATCTCTCTCTCTCCCACTCCATCTCTCTCCCACTCCATCTCTCTCCCCTCCCCCCTCACTCTCTCTCACTCTCTCCCTCCCTCTCTCCCTCTCCCTCCCTCTTCCTCTCTCTCTCCCTCCCTCCCTCTCAGCCTCCCTCGCTCTCTCTCTCTCTCCCCCTCCCCCTCTCTCTCTCCCTCCCTCTCTCCCTCTCCCCCTCTCTCTCTCCCCCTCCCTCTCTCCCCCTCTCTCTCTCTCCCTCCCTCTCACCCTCCCTCACCCTCCCTCACCCTCTCTCTCTCTCTCTCTCTCTCTCTGCACGCTGGGATCCCCCCACTCTCCTTCCTATGTGGATTTGGAATGATTCAGTGACACACCCTTCCCATTCTCCCAAGGCACAGGGGAAAATCCTAGAGGGGTTGTCACCTTGCTGGGTTCCAGATGTTGTATTGGCTGCATATGTCTGATGGGTGAGGAGGGTGCCCTGGAAGTGGTGCTGATCGCCTGTGTGCTAGATCCATGCATCTTTCTACAGCCATTTTTACTTGCTTGAATGTTTTTATCCATTATGGGCGTGAGTGGGGCCTCGTGTCCAAATTTTGCCTAAGGCCTCACAAAGCCTAGAGACGCCTCTGTGGCCAGTGTTGTCCATGCCAGAGGGAAATAAAGGGCAATTTAAGAAGTGTAAGAGAGGTAGATGTGGTGAGATCAAACCTGCCGAGTATTTTATTGAATCCCAAAGGCGGAGTGTGTGGGCAAAAAGAATGGCTTATATCTTTTGGGCAGGAGGAAGGAGGAAGCCAAGGTAAGGAAGACAACGGTATAGGGTGTGAATCTATCAAGTCTATGGTGGCCCATAAGGGAAGGTGGTGGGTAAGGATAAGCCGAACACCCCCCCCCCGGTTCGGTTCGCACCAGAACCTGCGAACGGACCAAAAGTTCGCATGAACATTAGAACCCTATTAAATACAATGGACGCGAACGTTCAAAATCTAAAGTGCTAATTATAACGCCTAATATGCATGTTATTGTCCTAAAAAGGGTTTGGGGACCCGGGTTCTGCCCCAGGGGACATGTATCAATGCAAAACAAAGTTTTAAAAACTGCCGTTTTTCAGGAGCAGTCATTTTAATGATGCATGAAGTGAAATTTTCCTTTAAATATCGTACCTGGGGGGTGTCTAAAGTATGCCTGTGAAGTGGCATGTGTTTCCCGTGTTTAGAACTGTCCCTGCACAAAATGAAATTTCTAAAAGAAAAAAAGCCATTTAAAACTGCTTGCGGCTTTAATGTAATGTCTGGTCCCGGTAATATGGATGAAAATTTTTGAGAAAAATGGCATGGCTACCCCCATCACCCCCATCACCCCCCCCCCCCCCTTACCCCAGCCCATTACCAGCCCCTTTGGGTCTTGTATGGATATTAAGGGGAACACTGCACCCAAAATAAAAAAAGGCCCTATATACTCTGAACAGCAGTATACAGGCGGTGCAAACAAGACAGGGACTGTAGGTTTGTTCTTAAAGCGGTGGTGCAGGAAGAAAAAAAAAAGTCAGCAGCTACTAACAGTGTAGCTGCTGACTTTTAATAAGGACACATACCTGTCCTACTCTCCCGCGATGTTGGTCCTGCCGCGGCGATCGATCGCTGCTGGCAGGCTCCCGGTTCCTCCATTCTGAGTAGGGGAAACAGGCTGTGAAGCCGTAAAGCTTCACTGCCTGTTTCCTACTGCGCATGCGCCACTCGCACAGGGGGCTTTGTGAATGGGCGGCTTGCCTCCTGGGATACACACAGTTCCCAGAAGGCAGCGCGGCCCATTCACAAGAAGAGGAAGCAGAAGGAGAGCCACCGTGGACGGAGAAGAGGAACATTAGCGGCAGATTAGGGGACTTCCGCATAGCAACAGGCATTTAGGGTGAGTATAAAAAAAAAAAATTCTATTAATTCTTTTTTTTTTTTTTTTTTTTTTTTTGTGTGAAGATTTTTTCAGGGTGGACCTCCACTTTAAGTAGAATCTGTTTGTAATTTTGAACAGGTACATTGTTTATGTGTAGCTCCAGCCAAAAAATATATTTTTAAGCTTTTTGGAAAACATAGGGAAGGGTTATCACCCCTGTAACATTTGTTTTGCTGTCTGTGCACCTATTCAGAACATTTCACCTCACTTTCCGTCCCAATGACAAATGTTTTTGGAAAAGTGGGGTTTTTATTGAAACAAGGATTGGTAATAAAGCATCAGTAGAGAGGAGACACCTTTTTCCCATATGAACTCTTACATGAGAGAATTTGCCTTCCTAGGGGTATGTTTCCTCTCACTTCCTGTTGTCTCCTTCCGTTTGCAAGTAGGAGTCGTTTGTAAGTTGGATGTTTGAAAGTAGGGGCCTGCCGTATATACTCTGCTGAAATTTGCCCCTTAAATGTTGGTGTTGCCACAACACTGTGAGCCCTGGTGGGCGCTGGAAAGCCCTGCTGTGAACTATTATATTAGGAATTGTAATTACATGCCATTGTTGAACAGTGGTAGGAAAAATTGGGCCTTTGGTGGTGGTGCTGGTGCTACAACACTGTCAGCCCTCACAGTTACTCTTGGTGGGCGCAGGAATGGGCCCTGCTGTGAATTATTAGATCAAGAATTGTAATTACATGCCCCTGTTGAACAGGGGCAGAAAAATTGGGCCTTAGGCACTGGTGCCACAACACTGCAACCCCTCACAGATACTGTACTTGGAGCACAGCAATGAGCCCTGTTGCAAAGTATTGCATCAAAAATTGTAATTACACGCCCCTGTAAAACAGGTGCTGAAAAATTGGGCCTTAGGCACTGGTGCTGGTGCCACGACACTGCAACCTCTCCCAGTTACTCTAGTTGAAGTGCAGGAATGAGCCCTGCTGCAAAGCATCTGGAATCGGATCATTGAGGAGGAGGAGGATAGTCAGTCAACTTAACAGGACAGTCACTCAGCATCACCATAGGCAGTCTTGAAGGGATGTGACATTTCAAAATAAATTATTCTGTTACATCAGCTTCAGGTGCTTGGTAGCTGGTGGTGATCCAAGACTGGTTCATCTTTATGAAGGTCAGTCGATCAACCAAGTCGGTGGACAGGCGCACCCTGTGATCCGTGACAAAGCCTCCAGCAGCACTGAATGTGCGTTCCGAAAGAACGCTGGATGCAGGACAGGCCAGTAGCTCAATTGCATACTGTGCAAGCTCTGGCCAGTGATCCATCCTCAAGACCCAGTAAGCCAAAGGATTTTCGGTGGGAAAGGTGTCCAAGTCCGACCTTGCCCCTAGGTATTCCTGCACCATGTATATCAGACGCTGGCGATGGTTGCTGGAACCGATCATACCTTGGGGCTGCGGACTAAAAAATTGTCTGAACGCATCGGTCAGACGGCCACCTTCTCCACCGCTCCTTCTGCTACTGACCGAAGCCTCAGCAACTTGTTGTCCAGGACCAGGAGTTTGTAACCTCCCAGTCTCTGGGAACGCGTTGCACAGACCTTTCTGCAAGGCCTCCCGGAGTTGTCTCATCCTCTGCTCCCTCTGCAACGGCAAGATAAGGTCTGCAGCCTTACCCTTGTACCGTGGATCAAGGAGAGTGGCCAGCCAGTAATGGTCCCTCTCCTTGATCCGAAGAATACGAGGATCCTTCCGCAGACTTTGCAGGATCAGGGAGGCCATGCAGCGTAGGTTAGCTGAGGCATTCGGTCCGGAGTCCTCTGGGTCACTAAGGACGACATGATCCGCAGCCACCTCCTCCCAGCCACGTACAAGTCCACGGGTTTGTTGGGACTGTAAATCATCCCTAAAAGACTGTTGCTGTTGATGCTGAGTGCCATGCTCCACCTCCATACTGACACAATCCTCCTCCTCCTCGTCCTCTTCCTGTGTGATGGGTGGGACACAAGGAACACTGTCTGGGTAAAGGGGGCCTTGAGAGGCAAGGAAGTCCTCCTCTTCCAGCCTCTGTTCTGCCTCAAGTGCCCTGTCCATTATTCCACGCAGCGTATGCTCCAACAGGTGGACAAGAGGTACAGTGTCACTGATGCATGCACTGTCACTGCTCACCATCATCGTGGCCTCCTCAAATGGTGCCAGGACAGTGCATGCATCCCTGATCATGCCCCACTGGCGTGGTGAAAAAAACCTGAGCTCCCCTGACCCTGTCCTTGTGCCGTAGTCGCACAGGTACTCATTGATGGCCCTCTGCTGCATGTGCAGCCGCTGCAGCATGGCCAACGTTGAGTTCCACCTGGTGGGCATGTCACATATAAGGCAGTTCTTGGGCAGGTTCAACTCTTTTTGCAGCTCAGCCAGCCGAGCACTGGCATTATATGATCTGCGGAAATGCACACAGACTTTCCTGGCCTGCCTCAGGACATCCTGTAAGCCCAGGTACCTGCCCAAGAACCGCTGCACCACCAGGTTAAGGATGTGAGCCACACAGGGTACATGGGTCAGTTGTCCCTGTCGGAAGGCGGAGAGGAGGTTGGTGCCATTGTCGCAAACCACCATTCCTGGTTTAAGCTGGCGTGGCGTCAACCACCTCTCGGCCTGCCCCTGCAGAGCAGACAGAACCTCTGCCCCAGTGTGGCTCCTGTCCCCCAAACACACCAGCGCAAGCACGGCATGGCATCTTTTTGCCTGCGTACTTGCGTAGCCCCTTGAACGCCTACGGAGCACCGCTGGTTCCGAGGACAAAGCACAGGAAGAGGCCATGGAGGAAGAAGAAGAGGAGGGGATGGAGGAGAGAGGTGTGTCACAACCAGTAGTAGCATTTTGGAGATGTGACGGCGGAACAACCTCCAACACTACGACACCTTGTCCTGCATCCTTCCCAGCTGCCAAAAGAGTGACCCAATGGGCCGTGAAAGAAAGGTAACGTCCCTGTCCATGCCTGCTGGACCATGAGTCAGCGGTAATATGCACCTTACCGCTGACCGCCCTGTCCAGCGAAGCATGGACATTGCCTCCCACATGCCGGTAGAGAGCCGGAATCGCCTTCTGTGAGAAAAACTGGCATTTGGGAACCTGCCACTGAGGAACTGCACATTGCACAAACTCACGGAAGGGGGCCGAGTCTACCAACTGAAAAGGCAGCAGTTGAAGTGCTAGCAATTTAGCCAAACTAGCATTCAACCGCTGGGCATGTGGATGGCTGGGAGTGAACTTCTTTTGATGGTCCAGCAGCTGGGGCAGGGAAATTTGCCTGCTATAATCGGACGTTGGTGTACTGCAAGCAGAGTGCCCGCAAGTACTTGGCTGTGACACACCTAATTCTACACATTCATTCCTCTCAGTGCAGGTTTCAGAGAGAACTGAAGGTACAGTGGGGTTGGAGATCCCAGCTGATGAGGAGCAAGGAGAGGTCCGCCTTGTTCTTTGGTGTGGGTCTTTAAGATACGCTTGCCAACGAGCTGCATGGCAGGTCAACATATGTCTGGTCAAGCATGTGGTGCCCAAGCGGCTGATGTTTTGGCCATGCGAGATACGCTTCAGACATATGTTGCAAACAGCAGCAGTGCAATCTGATGCACTTGACTCAAAAAAGGCCCACACCAAAGAACTTTTGGAATAATGGGCAGAGGCAGCTCCCTGCACAGGCGGAGCTCTGCTGTGTGATTCAGTCGGTGTGCGGCCCTTACGCTGGCCACCGGAGGGCATCCTGTCTCATTGGAGATGTGCCTCCCCCTCATCCTCCTCCTCCTCTCTCCTATCAGGCACCCACGTGGAGTCAGTGACCTCATCATCCCCTCCCTCCTCATCACTGGAGCCAATCTGGCAGTATGCTGCAGCTGCTGGAACATGATTGCCAGATTGGTGTCCTTCTTGAGCATCCCATCTCTCTCTGCTCTCACGCTACTGCCTTCCTCTAGCTGGGTATCATCTTCAGAACCTTCGAAACGCTGGGCATCCTCCTGGAGCATGTACCCAACACTGTGCTCAAACAGTTCGGGGGACTCCTCAGGAGGACACGGTGGGTCTAGGGAAGGAGTGACTGATGATGACATTGAGGACGCTTTGGCAGCTGCTTTGCCAGTACCCTGAGCCTGGGTGAGAGAGGATGAGGAGGATGAGGAGGGCTTGGTTATCCACTCTACCAAGTCTTCGGCATGATGCGGCTCAACACATCCAGCTGCCAAAAATAAGGACAAGCGTGTCCCATGGCCACGTGCTGATGACGATGCACCACGTCCACGACCAGCACTGTTGTCTCTAGACACAGAGCCTGCTTGCCCTCTTTTATTGGCTCGTGACTGTCTGCCTCTCCTTGTTGGCCTTCCAGACATAGTAATGGCCTGCAGGGAGATGGGAAAACCAGCAATTGGGTAGTGTATATTGTGCTGGAGGCACACAACACCCACTAACTCCAGCAGATGCCTTTATTAGAGAACAGCAATGACGGGTATATACAGGTGTATACTGTGCCACTAACTCCTGCAGATGCCTGTATTTGAGAACAGCAATGACGGATATACAGGTGTATACTGTGCCACTACCTCCTGCAGATGCCTGTATTTGAGAACAGCAATGACGGGTATATACAGGTGTATACTGTGCCACTAACTCCTGCAGATGCTGTATTTGAGAACAGCAATGGCGGATATACAGGTGTATACTGTGCCACTAACTCCTGCAGATGCTGTATTTGAGAACAGCAATGACGGATATACAGGTGTATACTGTGCCACTAACTCCTGCAGATGCCTGTATTTGAGAACAGCAATGACGGATATACAGGTGTACACTGTGCCACTAACTCCTGCAGATGCTGAATTTGAGAACAGCAATGACGGATATATAGGTGTATACTGTGCCACTAACTCCTGCAGATGCTGTATTTGAGAACAGCAATGACGGATATCCAGGTGTATACTGTGCCACTAACTCCTGCAGATGCCTGTATTATAGAACACCAATGACAGGTATATACAGGTGTATACTGTGCCACTAACTCCTGCAGATGCTGTATTTGAGAACAGCAATGACGGATATACAGGTGTATACTGTGCCACTAACTCCTGCAGATGCTGTATTTGAGAACAGCAATGACGGATATACAGGTGTATACTGTGCCACTAACTCCTGCAGATGCCTGTATTTGAGAACAGCAATGACGGATATACAGGTGTATACTGTGCCACTAACTCCTGCAGATGCTGTATTTGAGAACAGCAATGACAGATATACAGGTGTATACTGTGCCAATAACTCCTGCAGATGCTGTATTTGAGAACAGCAATGACGGATATACAGGTGTATACTGTGCCACTAACTCCTGCAGATGCCTGTATTATAGAACACCAATGACGGGAATATACAGGTGTATACTGTGCCACTAACTCCTGCAGATGCCTGTATTTGAGAACAGCAATGACAGATATACAGGTGTATACTGTGCCACTAACTCCTGCAGATGCTGTATTTGAGAACAGCAATGACGGATATACAGGTGTATACTGTGCCACTAACTCCTGCAGATGCTGTATTTGAGAACAGCAATGACGGATATACAGGTGTGTACTGTGCCACTAACTCCTGCAGATGCCTGTATTATAGAACACCAATGACGGGTATATACAGGTGTATACTGTGCCACTAACTCCTGCAGATGCCTGTATTTGAGAACAGCAATGACGGATATACAGGTGTATACTGTGCCACTAACTCCTGCAGACGCTGTATTTGAGAACAGCAATGACGGATATACAGGTGTATACTGTGCCACTAACTCCTGCAGATGCTGTATTTGAGAACAGCAATGACAGATATACAGGTGTATACTGTGCCACTAACTCCTGCAGATGCCTGTATTATAGAACACAAAATGACGGGTATATACAGGTGTATGCTGTGCCACTAACTCCTGCAGATGCCTGTATTTGAGAACAGCAATGACGGATATACAGGTGTATACTGTGCCACTAACTCCTGCAGATGCTGTATTTGAGAACAGCAATGACAGATATACAGGTGTATACTGTGCCACTAACTCCTGCAGATGCCTGTATTATAGAACACCAATGACGGGTATATACGGGTGTATACTGTGCCACTAACTTCTGCAGATGCCTGTATTTGAGAACAGCAATGACGGATATACAGGTGTATACTGTGCCACTAACTCCTGCGGATGCTGTATTTGAGAACAGCAATGACGGATATACAGGTGTATACTGTGCCACTAACTCCTGCAGATGCTGTATTTGAGAACAGCAATGACGGATATACAGGTGTATACTGTGCCACTAACTCCTGCAGATGCCTGTATTATAGAACACCAATGACGGGTATATACAGGTGTATACTGTGCCACTAACTCCTGCAGATGCCTGTATTTGAGAACAGCAATGATGGATATACAGGTGTATACTGTGCCACTAACTCCTGCAGATGCTGTATTTGAGAACAGCAATGACAGATATACAGGTGTATACTGTGCCACTAACTCCTGCAGATGCCTGTATTTGAGAACAGCAATGACGGATATACAGGTGTATACTGTGCCACTAACTCCTGCAGATGCTGTATTTGAGAACAGCAATGACGGATATACAGGTGTATACTGTGCCACTAACTCCTGCAGATGCCTGCATTATAGAACACCAATGACGGGTATATACAGGTGTATACTGTGCCACTAACTCCTGCAGATGCCTGTATTTGAGAACAGCAATGACGGATATACAGGTGTATACTGTGCCACTAACTCCTGCAGATGCCTGTATTTGAGAACAGCAATGACGGGTATATACAGGTGTATACTGTGCCACTAACTCCTGCAGATGCTGTATTTGAGAACAGCAATGACGGATATAGAGGTGTATACTGTGCCACTAACTCCTGCAGATGCCTGTATTTGAAAACAGCAATGGCGGATATACAGGTGTATACTGTGCCACTAACTCCTGCAGATGCTGTATTTGAGAACAGCAATGACGGATATACAGGTGTATACTGTGCCACTAACTCCTGCAGATGCCTGTATTTGAGAACAGCAATGACGGATATAGAGGTGTACACTGTGCCACTAACTCCTGCAGATGCTGTATTTGAGAACAGAAATGACGGATATATAGGTGTATACTGTGCCACTAACTCCTGCAGATGCTGTATTTGAGAACAGCAATGACGGCTATACAGGTGTATACTGTGCCACTAACTCCTGCAGATGCCTGTATTATAGAACACCAATGACAGGTATATACAGGTGTATACTGTGCCACTAACTCCTGCAGATGCTGTATTTGAGAACAGCAATGACGGATATACAGGTGTATACTGTGCCACTAACTCCTGCAGATGCCTGTATTTGAGAACAGCAATGACGGATATACAGGTGTATACTGTGCCACTAACTCCTGCAGATGCTGTATTTGAGAACAGCAATGACAGATATACAGGTGTATACTGTGCCACTAACTCCTGCAGATGCTGTATTTGAGAACAGCAATGACGGATATACAGGTGTATACTGTGCCACTAACTCCTGCAGATGCCTGTATTATAGAACACCAATGACGGGTATATACAGGTGTATTCTGTGCCACTAACTCCTGCAGATGCCTGTATTTGAGAACAGCAATGACAGATATACAGGTGTATACTGTGCCACTAACTCCTGCAGATGCTGTATTTGAGAACAGCAATGACGGATATACAGGTGTATACTGTGCCACTAACTCCTGCAGATGCTGTATTTGAGAACAGCAATGACGGATATACAGGTGTGTACAGTGCCACTAACTCCTGCAGATGCCTGTATTATAGAACAGCAATGACGGGTATATACAGGTGTATACTGTGCCACTAACTCCTGCAGATGCCTGTATTTGAGAACAGCAATGACGGATATACAGGTGTATACTGTGCCACTAACTCCTGCAGATGCCTGTATTTGAGAACAGCAATGACGGATATACAGGTGTATACTGTGCCACTAACTCCTGCAGATGCCTGTATTTGAGAACAGCAATGACGGATATACAGGTGTATACTGTGCCACTAACTCCTGCAGATGCTGTATTTGAGAACAGCAATGACGGATATACAGGTGTATGTTGTGCCACTAACTCCTGCAGATGCCTGGATTTGAGAACAGCAATGACGGATATACAGGTGTATACTGTGCCACTAACTCCTGCAGACGCTGTATTTGAGAACAGCAATGACGGATATATAGGTGTATACTGTGCCACTAACTCCTGCAGATGCTGTATTTGATAACAGCAATGACGGATATACAGGTGTATACTGTGCCACTAACTCCTGCAGATGCCTGTATTATAGAACACAAAATGACGGGTATATACAGGTGTATACTGTGCCACTAACTCCTGCAGATGCCTGTATTTGAGAACAGCAATGACGGATATACAGGTGTATACTGTGCCACTAACTCCTACAGATGCTGTATTTGAGAACAGCAATGACAGATATACAGGTGTATACTGTGCCACTAACTCCTGCAGATGCTGTATTTGAGAACAGCAATGACGGGTATATACAGGTGTATACTGTGCCACTAACTCCTGCAGATGCCTGTATTTGAGAACAGCAATGACGGATATACAGGTGTATACTGTGCCACTAACTCCTGCAGATGCCTGAGAAAATAAAACAGAACATAGAACACAATGTCCCTGCCTATGTATCTCTTTCCCTGCACGCCAACTGTGCCACTAACTCCTGCAGATGCCTGTATTTGAGAACAGCAATGACGGATATACAGGTGTATACTGTGCCACTAACTCCTGCAGGTGCCTGTATTATAGAACACCAATGACGGGTATATACAGGTGTACACTGTGCCACTAACTGCTGCAGATGCCTGTATTTGAGAAAAGCAATGACGGATATACAGGTGTATACTGTGCCTCTAACTCCTGCAGATGCTGTATTTGAGAACAGCAATGACGGATATACAGGTGTATACTGTGCCACTAACTCCTGCAGATGCTGTATTTGAGAACAGCAATGACGGATATACAGGTGTATACTGTGCCACTAACTCCTGCAGATGCCTGTATTATAGAACACCAATGACGGGTATATACAGGTGTATACTGTGCCACTAACTCCTGCAGATGCCTGTATTTGAGAACAGCAATGACGGATATACAGGTGTATACTGTGCCACTAACTCCTGCAGATGCCTGAGAAAATAAAACAGAACATAGAACACAATGTCCCTGCCTATGTATCTCTTTCCCTGCACGCCAACTGTGCCACTAACTCCTGCAGATGCTGTATTTGAGAACAGCAATGACGGATATACAGGTGTATACTGTGCCACTAACTCCTGCAGATGCCTGCATTATAGAACACCAATGACGGGTATATACAGGTGTATACTGTGCCACTAACTCCTGCAGATGCCTGTATTTGAGAACAGCAATGACGGATATACAGGTGTATACTGTGCCACTAACTCCTGCAGATGCCTGTATTATAGAACACCAATGACGGGTATATACAGGTGTTTACTGTGCTACTAACTCCTGCAGATGCTGTATTTGAGAACAGCAATGACGGATATACAGGTGTATACTGTGCCACTAACTCCTGCAGATGCTGTATTTGAGAACAGCAATGACGGATATACAGGTGTATACTGTGCCACTAACTCCTGCAGATGCTGTATTTGAGAACAGCAATGATGGATATACAGGTGTATACTGTGCCACTAACTCCTGCAGATGCCTGTATTATAGAACACCAATGACGGGTATATACAGGTGTATACTGTGCCACTAACTCCTGCAGATGCCTGTATTTGAGAACAGCAATGACGGATATACAGGTGTATACTGTGCCACTAACTCCTGCAGATGCCTGAGAAAATAAAACAGAACATAGAACACAATGTCCCTGCCTATGTATCTCTTTCCCTGCACGCCAACTGTGCCACTAACTCCTGCAGATGCCTGTATTTGAGAACAGCAATGGCGGATATACAGGTGTATACTGTGCCACTAACTCCTGCAGGTGCCTGTATTATAGAACACCAATGACGGGTATATACAGGTGTACACTGTGCCACTAACTGCTGCAGATGCCTGTATTTGAGAAAAGCAATGACGGATATACAGGTGTATACTGTGCCACTAACTCCTGCAGATGCTGTATTTGAGAACAGCAATGACAGATATACAGGTGTATACTGTGCCACTAACTCCTGCAGATGCCTGTCTTATAGAACACCAATGACGGGTATATACAGGTGTATACTGTGCCACTAACTCCTGCAGATGCCTGTATTTGAGAACAGCAATGACGGATATACAGGTGTATACTGTGCCACTAACTCCTGCGGATGCTGTATTTGAGAACAGCAATGACGGATATACAGGTGTATACTGTGCCACTAACTCCTGCAGATGCCTGCATTATAGAACACCAATGACGGGTATATACAGGTGTATACTGTGCCACTAACTCCTGCAGATGCTGTATTTGAGAACAGCAATGACGGATATACAGGTGTATACTGTGCCACTAACTCCTGCAGATGCCTGCATTATAGAACACCAATGACGGGTATATACAGGTGTATACTGTGCCACTAACTCCTGCAGATGCCTGTATTTGAGAACAGCAATGACGGATATACAGGTGTATACTGTGCCACTAACTCCTGCAGATGCCTGTATTATAGAACACCAATGACGGGTATATACAGGTGTTTACTGTGCTACTAACTCCTGCAGATGCTGTATTTGAGAACAGCAATGACGGATATACAGGTGTATACTGTGCCACTAACTCCTGCAGATGCTGTATTTGAGAACAGCAATGACGGATATACAGGTGTATACTGTGCCACTAACTCCTGCAGATGCTGTATTTGAGAACAGCAATGACGGATATACAGGTGTATACTGTGCCACTAACTCCTGCAGATGCCTGTATTATAGAACACCAATGACGGGTATATACAGGTGTATACTGTGCCACTAACTCCTGCAGATGCCTGTATTTGAGAACAGCAATGACGGATATACAGGTGTATACTGTGCCACTAACTCCTGCAGATGCCTGAGAAAATAAAACAGAACATAGAACACAATGTCCCTGCCTATGTATCTCTTTCCCTGCACGCTAACTGTGCCACTAACTCCTGCAGATGCCTGTATTTGAGAACAGCAATGATGGATATACAGGTGTATACTGTGCCACTAAATCCTGCAGGTGCCTGTATTATAGAACACCAATGACGGGTATATACAGGTGTACACTGTGCCACCAACTGCTGCAGATGCCTGTATTTGAGAAAAGCAATGACGGATATACAGGTGTATACTGTGCCTCTAACTCCTGCAGATGCTGTATTTGAGAACAACAATGACGGATATACAGGTGTATACTGTGCCACTAACTCCTGCAGATGCTGTATTTGAGAACAGCAATGACGGATATACAGGTGTATACTGTGCCACTAACTCCTGCAGATGCCTGTATTATAGAACACCAATGACGGGTATATACAGGTGTATACTGTGCCACTAACTCCTGCAGAAGCCTGTATTTGAGAACAGCAATGACGGATATACAGGTGTATACTGTGCCACTAACTCCTGCAGATGCCTGAGAAAATAAAACAGAACATAGAACACAATGTCCCTGCCTATGTATCTCTTTCCCTGCACGCCAACTGTGCCACTAACTCCTGCAGATGCTGTATTTGAGAACAGCAATGACGGATATACAGGTGTATACTGTGCCACTAACTCCTGCAGATGCCTGCATTATAGAACACCAATGACGGGTATATACAGGTGTATACTGTGCCACTAACTCCTGCAGATGCCTGTATTTGAGAACAGCAATGACGGATATACAGGTGTATACTGTGCCACTAACTCCTGCAGATGCCTGTATTATAGAACACCAATGACGGGTATATACAGGTGTTTACTGTGCTACTAACTCCTGCAGATGCTGTATTTGAGAACAGCAATGACGGATATACAGGTGTATACTGTGCCACTAACTCCTGCAGATGCTGTATTTGAGAACAGCAATGACGGATATACAGGTGTATACTGTGCCACTAACTCCTGCAGATGCTGTATTTGAGAACAGCAATGATGGATATACAGGTGTATACTGTGCCACTAACTCCTGCAGATGCCTGTATTATAGAACACCAATGACGGGTATATACAGGTGTATACTGTGCCACTAACTCCTGCAGATGCCTGAGAAAATAAAACAGAACATAGAACACAATGTCCCTGCCTATGTATCTCTTTCCCTGCACGCCAACTGTGCCACTAACTCCTGCAGATGCCTGTATTTGAGAACAGCAATGGCGGATATACAGGTGTATACTGTGCCACTAACTCCTGCAGGTGCCTGTATTATAGAACACCAATGACGGGTATATACAGGTGTACACTGTGCCACTAACTGCTGCAGATGCCTGTATTTGAGAAAAGCAATGACGGATATACAGGTGTATACTGTGCCACTAACTCCTGCAGATGCTGTATTTGAGAACAGCAATGACAGATATACAGGTGTATACTGTGCCACTAACTCCTGCAGATGCCTGTCTTATAGAACACCAATGACGGGTATATACAGGTGTATACTGTGCCACTAACTCCTGCAGATGCCTGTATTTGAGAACAGCAATGACGGATATACAGGTGTATACTGTGCCACTAACTCCTGCAGATGCTGTATTTGAGAACAGCAATGACGGATATACAGGTGTATACTGTGCCACTAACTCCTGCAGATGCTGTATTTGAGAACAGCAATGACGGATATACAGGTGTATACTGTGCCACTAACTCCTGCAGATGCCTGCATTATAGAACACCAATGACGGGTATATACAGGTGTATACTGTGCCACTAACTCCTGCAGATGCCTGTATTTGAGAACAGCAATGACGGATATACAGGTGTATACTGTGCCACTAACTCCTGCAGATGCCTGTATTATAGAACACCAATGACGGGTATATACAGGTGTTTACTGTGCTACTAACTCCTGCAGATGCCTGTATTTGAGAACAGCAATGACGGATATACAGGTGTATACTGTGCCACTAACTCCTGCAGATGCTGTATTTGAGAACAGCAATGATGGATATACAGGTGTATACTGTGCCACTAACTCCTGCAGATGCTGTATTTGAGAACAGCAATGATGGATATACAGGTGTATACTGTGCCACTAACTCCTGCAGATGCCTGTATTATAGAACACCAATGATGGGTATATACAGGTGTATACTGTGCCACTAACTCCTGCAGATGCCTGTATTTGAGAACAGCAATGACGGATATACAGGTGTATACTGTGCCACTAACTCCTGCAGATGCCTGAGAAAATAAAACAGAACATAGAACACAATGTCCCTGCCTATGTATCTCTTTCCCTGCACGCCAACTGTGCCACTAACTCCTGCAGATGCTGTATTTGAGAACAGCAATGACGGATATACAGGTGTATACTGTGCCACTAACTCCTGCAGATGCCTGCATTATAGAACACCAATGACGGGTATATACAGGTGTATACTGTGCCACTAACTCCTGCAGATGCCTGTATTTGAGAACAGCAATGACGGATATACAGGTGTATACTGTGCCACTAACTCCTGCAGATGCCTGTATTAGAGAACAGCAATGATGGGTATATACAGGTGTTTACTGTGCTACTAACTCCTGCAGATGCTGTATTTGAGAACAGCAATGACGGATATACAGGTGTATACTGTGCCACTAACTCCTGCAGATGCTGTATTTGAGAACAGCAATGACGGATATACAGGTGTATACTGTGCCACTAACTCCTGCAGATGCTGTATTTGAGAACAGCAATGATGGATATACAGGTGTATACTGTGCCACTAACTCCTGCAGGTGCCTGTATTATAGAACACCAATGACGGGTATATACAGGTGTATACTGTGCCACTAACTCCTGCAGATGCTGTATTTGAGAACAGCAATGACGGATATACAGGTGTATACTGTGCCACTAACTCCTGCAGATGCCTGAGAAAATAAAACAGAACATAGAACACAATGTCCCTGCCTATGTATCTCTTTCCCTGCACGCCAACTGTGCCACTAACTCCTGCAGATGCCTGTATTTGAGAACAGCAATGACGGATATACAGGTGTATACTGTGCCACTAACTCCTGCAGGTGCCTGTATTATAGAACACCAATGACGGGTATATACAGGTGTACACTGTGCCACTAACTGCTGCAGATGCCTGTATTTGAGAAAAGCAATGACGGATATACAGGTGTATACTGTGCCACTAACTCCTGCAGATGCTGTATTTGAGAACAGCAATGACAGATATACAGGTGTATACTGTGCCACTAACTCCTGCAGATGCCTGTCTTATAGAACACCAATGACGGGTATATACAGGTGTATACTGTGCCACTAACTCCTGCAGATGCCTGTATTTGAGAACAGCAATGACGGATATACAGGTGTATACTGTGCCACTAACTCCTGCAGATGCCTGCATTATAGAACACCAATGACGGGTATATACAGGTGTATACTGTGCCACTAACTCCTGCAGATGCTGTATTTGAGAACAGCAATGACGGATATACAGGTGTATACTGTGCCACTAACTCCTGCAGATGCCTGTATTATAGAACACCAATGATGGGTATATACAGGTGTTTACTGTGCTACTAACTCCTGCAGATGCTGTATTTGAGAACAGCAATGACGGATATACAGGTGTATACTGTGCCACTAACTCCTGCAGATGCTGTATTTGAGAACAGTAATGACGGATATACAGGTGTATACTGTGCCGATAACTCCTGCAGATGCTGTATTTGAGAACAGCAATGATGGATATACAGGTGTATACTGTGCCACTAACTCCTGCAGATGCCTGTATTATAGAACACCAATGATGGGTATATACAGGTGTATACTGTGCCACTAACTCCTTCAGATGCCTGTATTTGAGAACAGCAATGACGGATATACAGGTGTATACTGTGCCACTAACTCCTGCAGATGCCTGAGAAAATAAAACAGAACATAGAACACAATGTCCCTGCCTATGTATCTCTTTCCCTGCACGCCAACTGTGCCACTAACTCCTGCAGATGCCTGTATTTGAGAACAGCAATGACGGATATACAGGTGTATACTGTGCCACTAACTCCTGCAGGTGCCTGTATTATAGAACACCAATGACGGGTATATACAGGTTTACACTGTGCCACTAACTGCTGCAGATGCCTGTATTTGAGAACAGCAATGACGGATATACAGGTGTATACTGTGCCACTAACTCCTGCAGATGCCTGTATTATAGAACACCAATGACGGGTATATACAGGTGTATACTGTGCCACTAACTCCTGCAGATGCCTGTATTTGAGAACAGCAATGACGGATATACAGGTGTATACTGTGCCACTAACTCCTGCAGATGCCTGAGAAAATAAAACAGACCATAGAACACAATGTCCCTGCCTATGTATCTCTTTCCCTGCACGCCAACTGTGCCACTAACTCCTGCAGATGCTGTATTTGAGAACAGCAATGACGGATATACAGGTGTATACTGTGCCACTAACTCCTGCAGATGCCTGCATTATAGAACACCAATGACGGGTATATACAGGTGTATACTGTGCCACTAACTCCTGCAGATGCCTGTATTTGAGAACAGCAATGACGGATATACAGGTGTATACTGTGCCACTAACTCCTGCAGATGCCTGTATTATAGAACACCAATGACGGGTATATACAGGTGTTTACTGTGCTACTAACTCCTGCAGATGCTGTATTTGAGAACAGCAATGACGGATATACAGGTGTATACTGTGCCACTAACTCCTGCAGATGCTGTATTTGAGAACAGCAATGACGGATATACAGGTGTATACTGTGCCACTAACTCCTGCAGATGCCTGTATTATAGAACACCAATGACGGGTATATACAGGTGTATACTGTGCCACTAACTCCTGCAGATGCCTGTATTTGAGAACAGCAATGACGGATATACAGGTGTATACTGTGCCACTAACTCCTGCAGATGCCTGAGAAAATAAAACAGAACATAGAACACAATGTCCCTGCCTATGTATCTCTTTCCCTGCACGCCAACTGTGCCACTAACTCCTGCAGATGCCTGTATTTGAGAACAGCAATGACGGATATACAGGTGTATACTGTGCCACTAACTCCTGCAGGTGCCTGTATTATAGAACACCAATGACGGGTATATACAGGTGTACACTGTGCCACTAACTGCTGCAGATGCCTGTATTTGAGAAAAGCAATGACGGATATACAGGTGTATACTGTGCCTCTAACTCCTGCAGATGCTGTATTTGAGAACAGCAATGACGGATATACAGGTGTATGCTGTGCCACTAACTCCTGCAGATGCCTGTATTTGAGAACAGCAATGACGGATATACAGGTGTATACTGTGCCACTAACTCCTGCAGATGCCTGTATTTGAGAACAGCAATGACGGATATACAGGTGTATACTGTGCCACTAACTCCTGCAGACGCTGTATTTGAGAACAGCAATGACGGATATACAGGTGTATACTGTGCCACTAACTCCTGCAGATGCTGTATTTGATAACAGCAATGACGGATATACAGGTGTATACTGTGCCACTAACTCCTGCAGATGCCTGTATTATAGAACACAAAATGACGGGTATATACAGGTGTATACTGTGCCACTAACTCCTGCAGATGCTGAATTTGAGAACAGCAATGACAGATATACAGGTGTATACTGTGCCACTAACTCCTGCAGATGCCTGTATTATAGAACATCAATGACGGGTATATACAGGTGTATACTGTGCCACTAACTCCTGCAGATGCCTGTATTTGAGAACAGCAATGACGGATATACAGGTGTATACTGTGCCACTAACTCCTGCGGATGCTGTATTTGAGAACAGCAATGACGGATATACAGGTGTATACTGTGCCACTAACTCCTGCAGATGCCTGTATTATAGAACACCAATGACGGGTATATACAGGTGTATACTGTGCCACTAACTCCTGCAGATGCCTGTATTTGAGAAAAGCAATGACGGATATACAGGTGTATACTGTGCCACTAACTCCTGCAGATTCTGTATTTGAGAACAGCAATGACAGATATACAGGTGTATACTGTGCCACTAACTCCTGCAGATGCCTGTCTAATAGAACACCCATGATGGATATATACAGGTGTATACTGTGCCACTAACTCCTGCAGATGCCTGTATTTGAGAACAGCAATGACGGATATACAGGTGTATACTGTGCCACTAACTCCTGCGGATGCTGTATTTGAGAACAGCAATGACGGATATACAGGTGTATACTGTGCCACTAACTCCTGCAGATGCCTGTATTATAGAACACCAATGATGGGTATATACAGGTGTTTACTGTGCTACTAACTCCTGCAGATGCTGTATTTGAGAACAGCAATGACGGATATACAGGTGTATACTGTGCCACTAACTCCTGCAGATGCTGTATTTGAGAACAGCAATGACGGATATACAGGTGTATACTGTGCCACTAACTCCTGCAGATGCTGTATTTGAGAACAGCAATGACGGATATACAGGTGTATACTGTGCCACTAACTCCTGCAGATGCCTGTATTATAGAACACCAATGACGGGTATATACAGGTGTATACTGTGCCACTAACTCCTGCAGATGCCTGAGAAAATAAAACAGAACATAGAACACAATGTCCCTGCCTATGTATCTCTTTCCCTGTACGCCAACTGTGCCACTAACTCCTGCAGATGCCTGTATTTGAGAACAGCAATGGCGGATATACAGGTGTATACTGTGCCACTAACTCCTGCAGGTGCCTGTATTATAGAACACCAATGACGGGTATATACAGGTGTACACTGTGCCACTAACTGCTGCAGATGCCTGTATTTGAGAAAAGCAATGACGGATATACAGGTGTATACTGTGCCACTAACTCCTGCAGATGCTGTATTTGAGAACAGCAATGACAGATATACAGGTGTATACTGTGCCACTAACTCCTGCAGATGCCTGTCTTATAGAACACCAATGACGGGTATATACAGGTGTTTACTGTGCTACTAACTCCTGCAGATGCTGTATTTGAGAACAGCAATGACAGATATACAGGTGTATACTGTGCCACTAACTCCTGCAGATGCCTGTCTTATAGAACACCAATGACGGGTATATACAGGTGTTTACTGTGCCACTAACTCCTGCAGATGCTGTATTTGAGAACAGCAATGACGGATATACAGGTGTATACTGTGCCACTAACTCCTGCAGATGCTGTATTTGAGAACAGCAATGACGGATATACAGGTGTATACTGTGCCACTAACTCCTGCAGATGCCTGTATTATAGAACACCAATGACGGGTATATACAGGTGTATACTGTGCCACTAACTCCTGCAGATGCCTGCATTTGAGAACAGCAATGACGGATATACAGGTGTATACTGTGCCACTAACTCCTGCAGATGCCTGAGAAAATAAAACAGAACATAGAACACAATGTCCCTGCCTATGTATCTCTTTCCCTGCACGCCAACTGTGCCACTAACTCCTGCAGATGCCTGTATTTGAGAACAGCAATGACGGATATACAGGTGTATACTGTGCCACTAACTCCTGCAGGTGCCTGTATTATAGAACACCAATGACGGGTATATACAGGTGTACACTGTGCCACTAACTGCTGCAGATGCCTGTATTTGAGAAAAGCAATGACGGATATACAGGTGTATACTGTGCCTCTAACTCCTGCAGATGCTGTATTTGAGAACATTAATGACGGATATACAGGTGTATACTGTGCCACTAACTCCTGCAGATGCTGTATTTGAGAACAGCAATGACGGATATACAGGTGTATACTGTGCCACTAACTCCTGCAGATGCCTGTATTATAGAACACCAATGACGGGTATATACCGGTGTATACTGTGCCACTAACTCCTGCAGATGCCTGTATTTGAGAACAGCAATGACGGATATACAGGTGTATACTGTGCCACTAACTCCTGCAGATGCCTGAGAAAATAAAACAGAACATAGAACACAATGTCCCTGCCTATGTATCTCTTTCCCTGCACGCCAACTGTGCCACTAACTCCTGCAGATGCTGTATTTGAGAACAGCAACGACGGATATACAGGTGTATACTGTGCCACTAACTCCTGCAGATGCCTGCATTATAGAACACCAATGACGGGTATATACAGGTGTATACTGTGCCACTAACTCCTGCAGATGCCTGTATTTGAGAACAGCAATGACGGATATACAGGTGTATACTGTGCCACTAACTCCTGCAGATGCCTGTATTATAGAACACCAATGACGGGTATATACAGGTGTTTACTGTGCTACTAACTCCTGCAGATGCTGTATTTGAGAACAGCAATGACGGATATACAGGTGTATACTGTGCCACTAACTCCTGCAGATGCTGTATTTGAGAACAGCAATGACAGATATACAGGTGTATACTGTGCCACTAACTCCTGCAGATGCCTGTATTATAGAACATCAATGACGGGTATATACAGGTGTATACTGTGCCACTAACTCCTGCAGATGCCTGTATTTGAGAACAGCAATGACGGATATACAGGTGTATACTGTGCCACTAACTCCTGCGGATGCTGTATTTGAGAACAGCAATGACGGATATACAGGTGTATACTGTGCCACTAACTCCTGCAGATGCCTGTATTTGAGAACAGTAATGACGGATATACAGGTGTATACTGTGCCACTAACTCCTGCAGATGCCTGTATTATAGAACACCAATGATGGGTATATACAGGTGTTTACTGTGCTACTAACTCCTGCAGATGCTGTATTTGAGAACAGCAATGACGGATATACAGGTGTATACTGTGCCACTAACTCCTGCAGATGCTGTATTTGAGAACAGCAATGACGGATATACAGGTGTATACTGTGCCACTAACTCCTGCAGATGCTGTATTTGAGAACAGCAATGACGGATATACAGGTGTATACTGTGCCACTAACTCCTGCAGATGCCTGTATTATAGAACACCAATGACGGGTATATACAGGTGTATACTGTGCCACTAACTCCTGCAGATGCCTGAGAAAATAAAACAGAACATAGAACACAATGTCCCTGCCTATGTATCTCTTTCCCTGCACGCCAACTGTGCCACTAACTCCTGCAGATGCCTGTATTTGAGAACAGCAATGGCGGATATACAGGTGTATACTGTGCCACTAACTCCTGCAGGTGCCTGTATTATAGAACACCAATGACGGGTATATACAGGTGTACACTGTGCCACTAACTGCTGCAGATGCCTGTATTTGAGAAAAGCAATGACGGATATACAGGTGTATACTGTGCCACTAACTCCTGCAGATGCTGTATTTGAGAACAGCAATGACAGATATACAGGTGTATACTGTGCCACTAACTCCTGCAGATGCCTGTCTTATAGAACACCAATGACGGGTATATACAGGTGTTTACTGTGCTACTAACTCCTGCAGATGCTGTATTTGAGAACAGCAATGACGGATATACAGGTGTATACTGTGCCACTAACTCCTGCAGATGCTGTATTTGAGAACAGCAATGACGGATATACAGGTGTATACTGTGCCACTAACTCCTGCAGATGCTGTATTTGAGAACAGCAATGACGGATATACAGGTGTATACTGTGCCACTAACTGCTGCAGATGCCTGTATTTGAGAAAAGCAATGACGGATATACAGGTGTATACTGTGCCTCTAACTCCTGCAGATGCTGTATTTGAGAACAGCAATGACGGATATACAGGTGTATACTGTGCCACTAACTCCTGCAGATGCCTGTATTATAGAACACCAATGATGGGTATATACAGGTGTATACTGTGCCACTAACTCCTGCAGATGCCTGAGAAAATAAAACAGAACATAGAACACAATGTCCCTGCCTATGTATCTCTTTCCCTGCACGCCAACTGTGCCACTAACTCCTGCAGATGCTGTATTTGAGAACAGCAATGACGGATATACAGGTGTATACTGTGCCACTAACTCCTGCAGATGCCTGCATTATAGAACACCAATGACGGGTATATACAGGTGTATACTGTGCCACTAACTCCTGCAGATGCCTGTATTTGAGAACAGCAATGACGGATATACAGGTGTATACTGTGCCACTAACTCCTGCAGATGCCTGTATTATAGAACACCAATGATGGGTATATACAGGTGTTTACTGTGCTACTAACTCCTGCAGATGCTGTATTTGAGAACAGCAATGACGGATATACAGGTGTATACTGTGCCACTAACTCCTGCAGATGCCTGTATTATAGAACACCAATGATGGGTATATACAGGTGTATACTGTGCCACTAACTCCTGCAGATGCCTGTATTTGAGAACAGCAATGACGGATATACAGGTGTATACTGTGCCACTAACTCCTGCAGATGCCTGAGAAAATAAAACAGAACATAGAACACAATGTCCCTGCCTATGTATCTCTTTCCCTGCACGCCAACTGTGCCACTAACTCCTGCAGATGCTGTATTTGAGAACAGCAATGACGGATATACAGGTGTATACTGTGCCACTAACTCCTGCAGATGCCTGCATTATAGAACACCAATGACGGGTATATACAGGTGTATACTGTGCCACTAACTCCTGCAGATGCCTGTATTTGAGAACAGCAATGACGGATATACAGGTGTATACTGTGCCACTAACTCCTGCAGATGCCTGTATTATAGAACACCAATGATGGGTATATACAGGTGTTTACTGTGCTACTAACTCCTGCAGATGCTGTATTTGAGAACAGCAATGACGGATATACAGGTGTATACTGTGCCACTAACTCCTGCAGATGCTGTATTTGAGAACAGCAATGACGGATATACAGGTGTATACTGTGCCACTAACTCCTGCAGATGCTGTATTTGAGAACAGCAATGACGGATATACAGGTGTATACTGTGCCACTAACTCCTGCAGATGCTGTATTTGAGAACAGCAATGATGGATATACAGGTGTATACTGTGCCACTAACTCCTGCAGATGCCTGTATTTGAGAACAGCAATGACGGATATACAGGTGTATACTGTGCCACTAACTCCTGCAGATGCCTGAGAAAATAAAACAGAACATAGAACACAATGTCCCTGCCTATGTATCTCTTTCCCTGCACGCCAACTGTGCCACTAACTCCTACAGATGCCTGTATTTGAGAACAGCAATGACGGATATACAGGTGTATACTGTGCCACTAACTCCTGCAGATGCCTGTCTTCTAGAACACCAATGACGGGTATATACAGGTGTATACTGTGCCACTAACTCCTGCAGATGCCTGTATTTGAGAACAGCAATGACGGATATACAGGTGTATACTGTGCCACTAACTCCTGCGGATGCTGTATTTGAGAACAGCAATGATGGATATACAGGTGTATACTGTGCCACTAACTCCTGCAGATGCCTGTATTTGAGAACAGTAATGACGGATATACAGGTGTATACTGTGCCACTAACTCCTGCAGATGCCTGTATTATAGAACACCAATGATGGGTATATACAGGTGTTTACTGTGCTACTAACTCCTGCAGATGCTGTATTTGAGAACAGCAATGACGGATATACAGGTGTATACTGTGCCACTAACTCCTGCAGATGCTGTATTTGAGAACAGCAATGACGGATATACAGGTGTATACTGTGCCACTAACTCCTGCAGATGCTGTATTTGAGAACAGCAATGACGGATATACAGGTGTATACTGTGCCACTAACTCCTGCAGATGCTGTATTTGAGAACAGCAATGGCGAATATACAGGTGTATACTGTGCCACTAACTCCTGCAGGTGCCTGTATTATAGAACACCAATGACGGGTATATACAGGTGTACACTGTGCCACTAACTGCTGCAGATGCCTGTATTTGAGAAAAGCAATGACGGATATACAGGTGTATACTGTGCCACTAACTCCTGCAGATGCTGTATTTGAGAACAGCAATGACAGATATACAGGTGTATACTGTGCCACTAACTCCTGCAGATGCCTGTCTTATAGAACACCAATGACGGGTATATACAGGTGTATACTGTGCCACTAACTCCTGCAGATGCCTGTATTTGAGAACAGCAATGACGGATATACAGGTGTATACTGTGCCACTAACTCCTGCAGATGCTGTATTTGAGAACAGCAATGACGGATATACAGGTGTATACTGTGCCACTAACTCCTGCAGATGCTGTATTTGAGAACAGCAATGACGGATATACAGGTGTATACTGTGCCACTAACTCCTGCAGATGCCTGTATTATAGAACACCAATGACGGGTATATACAGGTGTATACTGTGCCACTAACTCCTGCAGATGCCTGCATTTGAGAACAGCAATGACGGATATACAGGTGTATACTGTGCCACTAACTCCTGCAGATGCCTGAAAAAATAAAACAGAACATAGAACACAATGTCCCTGCCTATGTATCTCTTTCCCTGCACGCCAACTGTGCCACTAACTCCTGCAGATGCCTGTATTTGAGAACAGCAATGACGGATATACAGGTGTATACTGTGCCACTAACTCCTGCAGGTGCCTGTATTATAGAACACCAATGACGGGTATATACAGGTGTACACTGTGCCACTAACTGCTGCAGATGCCTGTATTTGAGAAAAGCAATGACGGATATACAGGTGTATACTGTGCCTCTAACTCCTGCAGATGCTGTATTTGAGAACAGCAATGACGGATATACAGGTGTATACTGTGCCACTAACTCCTGCAGATGCTGTATTTGAGAACAGCAATGACGGATATACAGGTGTATACTGTGCCACTAACTCCTGCAGATGCTGTATTTGAGAACAGCAATGACGGATATACAGGTGTATACTGTGCCACTAACTCCTGCAGATGCTGTATTTGAGAACAGCAATGACGGATATACAGGTGTATACTGTGCCACTAACTCCTGCAGATGCCTGTATTATAGAACACCAATGACGGGTATATACAGGTGTATACTGTGCCACTAACTCCTGCAGATGCCTGCATTTGAGAACAGCAATGACGGATATACAGGTGTATACTGTGCCACTAACTCCTGCAGATGCCTGAGAAAATAAAACAGAACATAGAACACAATGTCCCTGCCTATGTATCTCTTTCCCTGCACGCCAACTGTGCCACTAACTCCTGCAGATGCCTGTATTTGAGAACAGCAATGACGGATATACAGGTGTATACTGTGCCACTAACTCCTGCAGGTGCCTGTATTATAGAACACCAATGACGGGTATATACAGGTGTACACTGTGCCACTAACTGCTGCAGATGCCTGTATTTGAGAAAAGCAATGACGGATATACAGGTGTATACTGTGCCTCTAACTCCTGCAGATGCTGTATTTGAGAACAGCAATGACGGATATACAGGTGTATACTGTGCCACTAACTCCTGCAGATGCCTGAGAAAATAAAACAGAACATAGAACACAATGTCCCTGCCTATGTATCTCTTTCCCTGCACGCCAACTGTGCCACTAACTCCTGCAGATGCCTGTATTTGAGAACAGCAATGACGGATATACAGGTGTATACTGTGCCACTAACTCCTGCAGGTGCCTGTATTATAGAACACCAATGACGGGTATATACAGGTGTACACTGTGCCACTAACTGCTGCAGATGCCTGTATTTTAGAAAAGCAATGACGGATATACAGGTGTATACTGTGCCACTAACTCCTGCAGATGCTGTATTTGAGAACAGCAATGACGGATATACAGGTGTATACTGTGCCACTAACTCCTGCAGATGCTGTATTTGAGAACAGCAATGACAGATATACAGGTGTATACTGTGCCACTAACTCCTGCAGATGCCTGTATTATAGAACACCAATGACGGGTATATACAGGTGTATACTGTGCCACTAACTCCTGCAGATGCCTGTATTTGAGAACAGCAATGACGGATATACAGGTGTATACTGTGCCACTAACTCCTGCAGATGCCTGAGAAAATAAAACAGAACATAGAACACAATGTCCCTGCCTATGTATCTCTTTCCCTGCACGCCAACTGTGCCACTAACTCCTGCAGATGCTGTATTTGAGAACAGCAATGACGGATATACAGGTGTATACTGTGCCACTAACTCCTGCAGATGCCTGCATTATAGAACACCAATGACGGGTATATACAGGTGTATACTGTGCCACTAACTCCTGCAGATGCCTGTATTTGAGAACAGCAATGACGGATATACAGGTGTATACTGTGCCACTAACTCCTGCAGATGCCTGTATTATAGAACACCAATGACGGGTATATACAGGTGTTTACTGTGCTACTAACTCCTGCAGATGCCTGTATTTGAGAACAGCAATGACGGATATACAGGTGTATACTGTGCCACTAACTCCTGTAGATGCTGTATTTGAGAACAGCAATGACGGATATACAGGTGTATACTGTGCCACTAACTCCTGCAGATGCTGTATTTGAGAACAGCAATGATGGATATACAGGTGTATACTGTGCCACTAACTCCTGCAGATGCCTGTATTATAGAACACCAATGACGGGTATATACAGGTGTATACTGTGCCACTAACTCCTGCAGATGCCTGTATTTGAGAACAGCAATGACGGATATACAGGTGTATACTGTGCCACTAACTCCTGCAGATGCCTGAGAAAATAAAACAGAACATAGAACACAATGTCCCTGCCTATGTATCTCTTTCCCTGCACGCCAACTGTGCCACTAACTCCTGCAGATGCCTGTATTTGAGAACAGCAATGACGGATATACAGGTGTATACTGTGCCACTAACTCCTGCAGGTGCCTGTATTATAGAACACCAATGACGGGTATATACAGGTGTAAACTGTTCCACTAACTGCTGCAGATGCCTGTATTTGAGAAAAGCCATGACGGATATACAGGTGTATACTGTGCCTCTAATGCCCCATACACACGATCGTTTTTCTTGCCATTTTTTTTCTTGCCGTTTTTCACGTCGTTTTTTTTCATGTTTCCTCTCAAGCCTGTCTTGCGTACACACGATCATTTAAAAAAACGATCATGCAAAGCGCAGTGACGTACAACACGTACGACGGCACTATAAAGGGGAAGTTCCGTTTGAATGGCGCCACCCTTCATGTTAGTAAAGTTTGTTGAGCGACGATTCGCTCTTTTCAGTCTCGTGCTTTTCAGTCCGTGACTGCGTGACGAATGTGCTATCTCCATTACGAACGCTAGTTTTACCAGAACGAGCGCTCCTGTCTCATACTTGATTCTGAGCATGCGCGTTTTTTTCACGTCGTTAAAGCATACACACTATCGTTTTTCACGTCGTTAAAAAAAACGATATGAAAAACGACGTGAAAAAAGAGAGCATGTTCGAAATTTTTAATGGCCGTTTTTCACGTCGTTAAAAATGCTCTGGAGCCTACACACGATCATTTTTAATGGCCATTTTTTTTAATGCCATTTTTAACGGCATGAAAAACGATCGTGTGTATGGGGCATAACTCCTGCAGTTGCCTGAGAAAATAAAACAGAACATAGAACACACTGTCCCTGCCTATGTATCTCTTTCCCTGCATGCCAACACACTACACAAGGCCACCGCGCTGGCGGCCATTTATAGTGTGGGGCGTGTACTAAACCCCCCTGAGCTATAATTGGCCACAGGCATCCTGCCTGTGGCCAATTATGGCTCTCCTCGCTGCCGGCGCTGTGATTGGCCAAGCATGCGGGGTCACAGTGCATGCTTGGCCAATCACAGCGCCGAGATTGCACTGCGATAGCGCAGTGTATTGTGGGCCGTTCGCGTCACTCGAATTTGGCGCGAACGGCCCAAATCATTCGATCTTCGTCGAACTATCGAGCAGCCGATGTTCGAGTCGAACGTATGTTTGACTCGAACACGAAGCTCATCCCTAATGGGGAGATTCATCTATGGTGCGATTTTTTTTACTGCACCAAACATGCACCAAAAATGCAGCAAGCAGGATTTTACAAAACGCAGCTGACCCGCAACTGATAAGTGTGAAGAGTTCTATAGGCTTTCATGGCCAATGCGTTTTTCTTCCACTTTTTTAAACGCAAAAGCGAAAGAAAAATGAATCAATGTGAAAGCAGCCTAACTGAATGAATTGAAGATAGAACCTGATTGGATGCCAAGCACAGCTGCTCCAGTTTTGATCAATTCCCCCAGGTATGTTTTTTTTGTAAGAAACAAAAAAAAACTTCCTGCTAGAACATTTTTTAGGTAAAGTTCTGCTTTGAGTTTTTAAAAATGAAAGCTTTTAGAACCTGTAAGTTCCTTCCACACTTAAACTCCAAACACTTTCCATTTTTTAAACTATTTTAGAATCCATTAATTTGTAGTGTTTCAATGATAGAATGTTTGTTCTTTGGCCTACCCTCCTATTGGCTTGCTGTCACTTTCTGCTTAAAAGGAATTCCAAAATTCCAGTTTATACCAAACACCAAATAGTACAAATTTGCCCAAACTGACACCTTGTAATGTATTTTGTATTTTTTAAAGCTGTGATTCTTTTTTTACTCAATTTCAACTTCCTCTCTAATGTCAGAATTACTGGTTGTAAAGATTGTAAAAGTTCTCCTCGATGATTTAGTATAGATTAGTGGAAGATCACAAGGCTGTATCTAGCTGAAATAACAAAGGACCAACCATTCTAAACGTAAGCTTTCTGCCTACTATTACTGTACGCAGAAAAATAGGATTTTTATAACAGCTTACCTGTAAAATCCTTTTCTTGGAGTACATCACGGGACACAGAGCGACATAGTCATTACTAATGGGTTATATAGTTACCGTCAGGTGCTGGCACTGGCAACTTCCAAAACCGGAAGTACCCTCCCCTATATAAGCCCCTCCCATCCGGGAGCACCTCAGTTTTGTAGCAAAGCAATAAGTGTCCCCAAAGAGGGGCGGGAGCTCTGTGTCCCGTGATGTACTCCAAGAAAAGGATTTTACAGGTAAGCTGTTATAAAAATCCTATTTTCTTTCTCGTACATCACGGGACACAGAGCGACATAGTCATTACTAATGGGATGTCCTAAAGCAATGCCAAATGAGGGGGGGATACACCATATATAAGCTGAGCGCTATCAGACATGAGGATCTTTTGCGGCCTGCAACACACTGCGCCCAAAGGCGACATCCTCCTGACTTCTAACGTCCACCTGGTAGGACCTAGTAAACGTGTGTACCGAAGACCATGTTGCGGCCTTACAGATTTGAGCCAGGGAGGCCTGGTGATGCACTGCCCATGAAGTTCCAACTGCTCTCGTGGAGTGCGCCCTAACTTTGAACGGAGGCGGTCTACTTCTCAAGCTATAGGCTTGTATTATGACCTGTCGAATCCACTTGGCTAAAGTAGATTTTGACGCTGCCTGACCCTTTCTGGGGCCTTCCGGCAGAATAAACAAAGTATCCGTTCTGCGAATCTGAGCAGTGGCTTTTAGATAAGCTTTAACTGCTCTTACTACATCCAAAGAATGCAATAACTTTTCCTCTACCGAAGTAGGTTTGGGGAAAAAAGAAGGAAGAACCACATCTTGGTTCAAATGAAACCTCGATACCACCTTAGGAAGAAAGGCTGGATGAGGACGTAACACTACTCTGTCCTTATGGATAACCAGATATGGCTCCTTACAGGACATAGCTGCTAATTCCGATACTCTTTTTAGCCGAACAAATGGCTACTAGAAAAATCAATTTCCTGGTAAGAAGCACCAAGGAAATATGCTGTAATGGTTCAAATGGTTGTTTC
Source organism: Rana muscosa (assembly GCA_029206835.1). Taxonomy (NCBI): domain Eukaryota; kingdom Metazoa; phylum Chordata; class Amphibia; order Anura; family Ranidae; genus Rana; species Rana muscosa. Next base: position 674,905,301 of record CM055116.1, read on the forward strand.
TGTAGAACCGACAGAACCAAGTTTAGATCCCATGGACATATGGGAATATTAACCGGAGGCCTAATACGCATCACTCCTTGTATAAAGGCCTTGACTAGTGAATGCGAAGCCAAGGGCCTTTGAAAAAATATTGACAAGGCCGAAATCTGACCCTTGATAGTACTCAAGGCAAGCTTCCTATCTACAGCCCACTGTAGGAAGTCCAGAATCCTACCTATTACGTACTTATGTGGATGCCATTTCTTGGCCTCACACCACGCGATGTACGCCTTCCAGATTCTATAGTAGATCTGCCTGGATACCGGCTTCCTGGCATTGATCATGGTAGATACCACAGCATTAGAGAGCCCTCTCTTTTTTAGAATGTGGGCTTCAATAGCCAGGCCGTCAAACCTAGGGCTGGTAAGGAAGGGTGGTATATCGGTCCTTGCGAAAGCCGGACGACGTGGGAGAGTCCAAGGACTCCCCACTGAAATTTTACAATCTCCGCGTACCACGCTCTTCGGGGCCACGCTGGAGCCACCGGAATCACTGGTTTCTTTTCTACCCTGATTCTGCGGAGTAATCGAGGTAACCATTGTGGCGGTGTGAATGCATATATCAGCTTGAACTGATCCCCAGGGAACACTAGGGCATCCGAGCCGCAAGCTAGGGGATCCCTTGTCCGAGAGACAAACCTATCCCCCTTTGCGTTGAATCTGGATGCTAGAAGATCTACATCCGATGTTCCCCACCGCTGACATATTGTCCAGAAAACCTCGGGGTGAAGGGACCCTTCCTCTGGGCCTAATTGCTGGTGACTTAGAAAGTCCGCCTTCCAATTCTCCACTCCTGGAATAAATACCGCAGATATGGCTGGGACATATTTTTCTGCCCATCTCAGGATGTAATTTACTTCCCTTTGGGCTGCACGACTCCTGGTGCCCCCCCGATTGATATATGCCACTGCTGTGGCATTGTCTGATTGAATTCTGACAGGGGACCCCTTGGAGTTTGGATGTCCATGCTACTAGGGCATACCGGGCTGCTCGTATCTCTAAGAGATTGATGGGCAGGGCCTTTTCTGCATCCGACCATCTGCCCTGGAGAGACTATTGCTCCAGTACTGCTCCCCAGCCTATAAGGCTGGCATCTGTAGTGACCACCTTCCAAGAAATCGGACTGAAGGATTTCCTTTTTTCCAGATTCTGGGGAACCAACCACCAACGGAGGCTCTTGCGAACGGAAGGGGACAAGGACATTGTAAGTCTAGGGCCTGAACTTTTTTGTTCCAGGCTGACAGTATGGCCCCTTGCAAATTCCTTGAATGGAATTGACCGTAGGGTACTGCTTCGAATGATGCCACCATTTTTCCCAGCAGCCTCATATACAGGCGTATGGACGGCTGTCTTTTTTGTACCCACTAAGTGGATCAAATCTTTCAAAGACAACACCTTTCCTCGAGGCAAGAATATTTTTCTCTGGCCTGAATCCAACCTTAGCCCCAAGTATTCCAGACTTTTGACTGTTTTTTAGGGCTGACTTGTCTCGGTTGATAATCCAACCGTGAGATTCCAGATACTTGATCGTCTTGTGAACGACCACGTCTAGTTTTTTCACTGAGTGGTCTATCAGCAACAAGTCATCCAGATATGCCATTATCATTACACCTTGTGTTCTTAGATTGGCCAATAAAGGGCCAGAATTTTTGTAAACACTCGTGGTGCTGTGGCCAAACCGAAGGGTAAGGCTCTGAACTGAAAATGGCGCCCTTCTACTGCAAAGCGTAGAAATTTTTGGTGGACTGGAAAGATGGGAATGTGCAAATAAGCATCTTTGATGTCGATCGTGGCTAACCAATCCTCCCCTTGTAGGGCAGTGGCCACCGATCGGATCGACTCCATCGGAAAGTCCTGATATACAGGAATTTGTATAGCCCTTTTAGAATTAATATGGGCCTCCCGTCCGCGTTTGCTTCGGGACTGTAAAGAGGTTTGAGTAAAACCCGAACCCTCATTCTTCCAGGGGAACCTCCATAATTACTCCTTGGAGCAATAGTTGTTCTAGTGCCAACAGGAGGGACTCTCTCTTCCGGGGATCCCTTGGCACGTTTGACCTCAAAAATGGGAAGGAGGAGAGTCTTTTAACTCCAAACTGTATCCCAAACCTACTGCGGAGAGCACCTATCTGTCTTGATCGTGTCCCGCCAGGTCTCTTGCGAACAACTGGAGTCCTCCCCCCACCCGACTGAGTGGGGGCTTCAATGAATTTAACTTTGGGGGAGGTTTTGTACCTCCCCTGACCCAGGGTTTCTCATTACCCTGCTACTGTCCCTGTTTTTTACCCCCGGGATTTGACCGAGGAGGCCGTCGGAACTGTTACACAGCCGATGCCCCAGGGACTGGAGAAGCAGGCCTCTTAAAGAGGGACCTCTAACTCTGCTTTTAACCGGCAAGAGCGTATTTTTACCGCTGGAAATTTTCTGGATATATTTGTCCAGGTTTTCCCTGAATAAGCGTTCACCATGAAATGGGACGCTAACCAGCCATTCTTTACAGGGAGCTTCAGCAGACCAGTTTTTGAGCCATAGGAGCCTACGCATATGTACTATAGACAGCGTAAGGCGGGAGGCCTGATGGACTGAATCCTCTATGGCGTCAACCGCAAAGCCTAAGGCTCTAGGTAGATCAGCTAGGGCAAAGCCTGCTGATCTGTCAAGTCCCTCAAGACCTGTTTCAACTGATCCTTCACTGCTTAGCAGACCCCAATAGCTGCTACTGCTGGTTGTATCACCAAGCAGATTTTCATAAGGACTCCAATCTTTTATCTATTGGGTTCTTGAACATTTGGACATTATCCACTGGACATGTCAGTGATTTATACATACAAGAGATGGCTGCGTCCACTGTAGGGACCTTCCATTTTTTTTTTTTTTTTTTTTTTTTTTGATGAACTTATCCTCCATGGGATAGACCACCGGAAATCTCTTGGGGGAATAAATATTTTCTCAGGACGTTCCCAATCCTGGTAAATGAGCCCTTTCAGTAAAGGGTGAAGTGGAAAAGAACAAACAGTCTGGGGGCTTCTAGCGACCCCAACGAGGATACAGTAGTGGTTGATGGTTCCGCAAGGTGCATTTTTAAATGCTGATCGGACCATGTTAGTCAGAGACTGAACCCATAATCTTTCATCTTAAGATGCTGAGAAAAGGTTCCCCCACTGTTGATTCCTCTATAACAGAATCAACCTCATCCTGATCCCCTTCAGGCAGGTCGATCCCTGTATGGGACTGTTGCTCTGCTAACAGGCACTCTGAAGGAGGAGACGGAGATCGGACGTGCTTTCCCTGACAGGGAGGCAGCGATAAATGTTGACAATCTCTCTCTAATCCTCCCAGAGCTGAGGAAAAAAACCTCCTCTGTTACATACACAGGAGCAGGTGACTGAGGACAGCCACAGTACCAAGTACCCCTGCGGGGTCTCTACGGTCACTTACCTCTGAACTTCAGGGGAGACTGGTGCAGCAGGAGTATGCCCAAGATCCTCAGAGCCCGATGAGACCCCCTTCGCTTCCTGGAAGATTCAGTTCCGGAGCTACTGGACGGCATATTCCTAAGCCTAAAGCTGAGGTATTCCAGCCGTAATACACCACTTTTACTGAGAATAGTCTAGCACAATTGCTGCTATATCACAGTTGGTGTCTACTTATGTGCCTTTCTAGGGGATGCCTGTATCAACCGCTTGCTGTATGCCTTTAAATGTTGCCAGCTCTGTCTCTGTACTTCATAGCCAGCTTACTGCAATAATGTGGCTTTTTTAAAAACCTGCTGGGACGCCCACACATGCGCAGAAGCGCTGCGGCGCGCACAGAGCGTCATCCCCCAGGCCCCGCCCCTTTTTCCGGCCACCTCTATATATAGAGGCGCGTGCACGCGCACGCGCGCGGGAGTCCTCCCCCCCACGTGCGCCTCGGCGCTAATTTTCAAACATGGAAACCAGGGACAGGAGCCAGGGCCCCCTTTGCCGCAGGCCGGGGGATAGACGAACACTGCAACATGGCAGAGGAAACAGTTTCCTGTAGGAGAACTCACCAGCTGCCTGGACTTTGCTCTCTGAGAAGAAACTAGTCCATATGACAAGAAAAACATTCCACAGCGGCCTCTAGTGGACAAACACAGGTACCGCAGTTTAATATACTAAACATATATAAAAAAACATTCTTTTTTTTTTTTTTTTCTTGACCACCATTAAAAATTATTACATTTTTTTAGTAGTTACAGGCATGCACAGATATTAGCGGGAATACCGTTAGGTAACAGACAGAAAGACAAATTAGGCTTGGGGGTCCCCCAATAGAACCAAGTTTCTGGGGGCCCCCACTTACCTGTTCCCCGCCGCAGGACTTTGTTTGGTCCACAAAAGCCCAAACTTCACCTATCACGGCAGGCATTGTAATCAAACCTTCAGGGACCGGGTTCCCAAGGATTCCACTCCCCTGGACCTGTATAGCACCCTGCACAGAAAACATCTTGGTCGTGGGTATGACCAGAGCTCTGGATCCCAGGGTCCAGCTCTCCTAAGAGAAGCATTACAGGCAGAACCTTGCTCTTCTCTGCAAGGCCCGGGTACCGACCGTTTAGCTATGAAGCTTTTTTGGTCGGATCCGGAATAGCTTACTGAGGCCCAAAAGAACCTGTACGCAAGCTCAGTGAAAAACACATGTTTCTTCTTGGCCAACACCTTAGACACTGGCAAAAAACTGAGGTGCTCCCGGATGGGAGGGGCTTATATAGGGGAGGGTACTTCCGGTTTTGGAAGTTGCCAGTGCCAGCACCTGACGGTAACTATATAACCCATTAGTAATGACTATGTCGCTCTGTGTCCCGTGATGTACGAGAAAGAAAGGAAGGAGGTGCCTTTCAAGTGTTTTAGAAAGCCATTTTTAGTGCTATGAAGGAAACATTACATCAAAACAGCCTAAGGGACCTTTTTTGTAAAAATGTTGGTGTTTAACCTTTACTGTCAGTACATTTACATTTTAACTATTACAAGTGTCTGGCTAAATGTATTTGTGGTTGAAGGTGCAGGCTCCTAAATTGTTGTTTCAGCCTATACTTAGTAAGTCACTAACCTCGAAAAAGCATGCATGTATTAGGCGCTCCAACACTTGATATACACATGCTTGTTTTAGGGCAGTGACTTATCAAGCAGACAATGGTGGTCAAATTGGAAATATTGACACTTGCAGAGGGCCGCACAATAGCAGCTAATTATTGTGTGTTGAAGTGCATTGCAATCAAGCTAGGTAGTACATTTAAAATGGATGGGCTGCAATGCAAATGCCTGAAAATGTTTGTCCTGTTGTGATTTTAACTACAATGCACACTGAAGAGAAAGTGGGAGTAAAATAAACCCATTGTTTGTGTCAGTGGCAGTAGTAGTAACTTCCAACACTGGTGCCATTGGCTGCAATAATAGCCCCAAGCATTGATGCCAGTGGACACAATAATAGGCTCCAGCATTGGTGTCAGTTATTGTCATACAACCCCAGAATTGGTGCCAGTGACAACAATTATAACCCCACCGTTGATGTCGATGGCCACATTAATAACCCAGAAGTGGTGACAGTAACAAAAACCTCTAGCATTTATGCCAATGACCACAATAATAGCCCCCTCATTTGTTCAATAACCCTTTTATTCATGGTCAGTGGCAGTGCTATTTTAAACACCCTGCATCGGTGGACAGTGTAAATTCTGTTAACCCCCCTTAACCCCCTCCCTGTATTGATGCCAGTTGCAGTGTTGTAACACCCCCTGCCCTCCCCCACCCCTTTCATTGTTGATTAGTGGCAATTCTATTATCCACTCTTAACCTCCTCTCTGTATTGATGGTCATTGGCAGGGCAGGTTATTCCTTCCTCCTGCATTAGTGGTCAGTGGCAGTGCTATTAATCTCCACCCCACATTAAGGTTTAACCCCACTCAGTATTTACTTAACAGAACACATGCTGCCAAGCCACCTTCTCTCCCTGATGGTGTCAGATCTTCACTATACTTCTACGGTCAAGTGCTGGGTGTGGAAATGCATAGAACATTCCAAGACCCAGCACCCCACTGCCACTTTGCAAAGTGCCCAACAATTGGTAGACCCTGCCTAGGACACAGTGGTCACAGAGAGAGATTAAGAAGGCTGCAAGCAGTCCACAGGCTGCATGCTGATCACCAGGGTAGTAGAGGAAGAAGATTAATGGATAACAGAGGAAGCAACACCAAAATGGTTGCAGGAATAACCCAGTCTTAGGCTGGGTTCAGGGCCGTCTTTAATATTGATTGGATCCTGGGCAAACATTTTCTTGCCCCCCCCATGCAATTTCATTCTGTACCTGCTCTGAGACATTAAAAAAATAGCAGTTTACTGAATCAGATCAGACAGCGATTGTGATTGGTTGCCAGAGGTTAAGTGTATCATTACCACTCACTGACTGGCTGCTAGAGGTTACAGCACACATTATTGCTCACTGAGTATTTTCTAGAGGTTACATCACAATTTCTGCTTGTTGATTGGTTGCTAGAGATTACTGTACATCAATACTGCTCATTGATTGGTTGCTAGAGGTTACTAGACATCCTTACCACTCACTAATTGGTTGCTAGAGGTTACTGCACATTATTACTGCTCACTGATTGGTTACTAGAGGCTACTGTATATCCTTACCACTCAATGATTGGTTGCTAAAGGTTACAGCACATCATTTCCCCACTGCCTGCACACCATGGACTGGAGAGGTGTGGAGGCCTATCAATAAACAGAAAACTCCTAGGGATCCTAGGACTCCTCGGATCAGTGACAAACCTGGGGGAGGGGGGAGTGATCAGTGGCAATGCTGAGGGGTTGATGGGATCAGTGGCATTGGTGGGGGGATTGGATTAGTTAGGAGGCGTAACACTGTGGCAAATTCTGAATCATGTAGAGCAAAGTTGGAAAGTACTGTATATAGTGGGGGATTCTACACTGACCACCAATGTAATGGGGAATTTACAATGACCACTAATGTGAGGGGGGTTTACACTGACCACCAATGTGAGGGTAAATTTGCACTGACCACCATGTAACGGGGTATTTTATGCCACCCACCATTATAAAGAGGAATTTCCATGTAAGGGGGAATTTACACTGACAACTATTGTCAAGGAGATTTGTATTGATCACCAATGTAAAGTGGCAATTCTGCATTGACCACCAATGTTAGGAGGGATTTACACTGACCACCAACATAAAGGGGGATTTACAATGATCACCAGTGTAAGGGTAGTTCTGCACTTACAGTGGGGCAAAAAAGTATTTTGTCAGCCACCAATTGTGCAAGTTCTCCCACTTAAAAAGATGAGAGAGGCCTGTAATTGTCATCATAGGTATACCTCAACTATGAGAGACAAAATGTGGAAACAAATCCAGACAATCACATTGTCTGATTTGGAAAGATTATTTTTTTTGCAAATTATGGTGGAAAATAAGTATTTGGTCACCTACAAACAAGCAAGATTTCTGGCTCTCACAGGCCTGTATCTTCTTCTTTAAGATCCTCCACTCGTTACCTGTATTAATGGCACCTGTTTGAACTTGTTATCAGTATAAAAGACACCTGTCCACAACCTCAAACAGTCACACTCCAAACTCCACTATGGTGAAGACCAAAGAGCTGTCGAAGGACACCAGAAACAAAATTGTAGACCTGTACCAGGCTGGGAAGATTGAATCTGCAATAGGCAAGCAGCTTGGTGTGAAGAAATCAACTGTGGGAGCAATAATTAGAAAATGGAAGACATACAAGACCACTGATAATCTCCCTCGATCAGGGGCTCCATGCAAGATCTCACCCCGTGGGGTCAAAATTATAACAAGAATGGTGAGCAAAAATCCCAGAACCACACGGGGGGACCTAGTGAATGACCTGCAGATAGCTGGGACCAACGTAACAAAGGCTACCATCAGTAACACACTATACCGCCAGGGACTCAGATCCTGCAGTGCCAGACGTGTCCCCCTGCTTAAGCCAGTACATGTCCAAGCCCATCTGAGGTTTGCTAGAGAGCATTTGGATGATCCAGAAGAGGATTGGGAGAATGTCATATGGTCAGATGAAACCAAAGTAGAACTGTTTGGTAGAAACACAACTCCTCATGTTTGGAGAAGAGAATGCTGAGATGCAACCAAAGAACACCATACCTACTGTGAAGCATGGGGGTGGCAACATCATGCTTCGGGGCTGTTTCTCTGCAAAGGGAACAGGATGACTGATCCGTGTACATGAAAGAATGAATGGGGCCATGTATCTTGAGATTTTGAGTGCAAACCTCCTCCCATCAGCAAGGGCATTGAAGATGAAACGTGGCTGGGTCTTTCAGCATGACAATGATCCAAAACACACCGCCCGGCCAACGAAGGAGTGGCTTTGTAAGAAGCATTTCAAGGTCCTGGAGTGGCCTAGCCAGTCTCCAGATCTCAACCCCATAGAAAACCTTTGGAGGGAGTTGAAAGTCCGTGTTGCCCAGTGACAGCCCCAAAACATCATCGCTCTAGAGGAGATCTGCATGGAGGAATGGGCCAACATACCAGCAACAGTGTGTGACAACCTTGTGAAGACTTACAGAAAACGTTTGACCTCTGTCATTGCCAACAAAGGATATATAACAAAGTATTGAGATGAACTTTTGATATTGACCAAATACTTATTTTCCACTATAATTTGCAAATAAATTATTTCCAAATCAGACAATGTGATTGTCTGGATTTGTTTCCACATTTTGTCTCTCATAGTTGAGGTATACCTATGATGACAATTACAGGCCTCTCTCATCTTTTTAAGTGGGAGAACTTGCACAATTGGTGGCTGACTAAATACTTTTTTGCCCCACTGTATCACCAATGTAAGGGGAACTATACACAGATCACCAATGTAATGAAGAATTTACACTGATAACCAATGTAATGGGTAATTTTACATCAACAACCAATAAAGGGGCATTTATACACTGGCCACCAATGTAAGGGGGGATTTAGACTCACCACCAATTTAAAGGGGGCTTCTACATGGACCACAAATGTAAGGGAGGATTTCAAACTGACTACAAATGCAAGTTTGAATTTTTTTACCGAGTACCAATTTAAAGAGGAGTTTCTACACTGGCCACCAATTTAATGTGGATTTACACTGACCACTAATGTAATACGAGCATTCACAGTAACCACCAATGTAAGGAAGGATTTACACTCACTACCAAGGTAAGGGGGACCTTCACACTGGCCACTAGTGTGAATGAAAGGATTGTACACCAAGCCCCAATGTAACTGAGACATTGAAAACTGCGTTCACATTTGTGTGTGTCGGGAATGCATGCAAAATCTCTTTCCTGACACTACAGAAACATGCTGCTCTTTAGCAGATACACAGCAGTGCCATTAATTATTAATGACACCCTCACATATCTGAGATGTGCGTATTCACATGCACCAAAATTCATGGTGCTGTGGCACCATGTTATTTTGAAAAAGTTTTCCAACTCCAACTCGGTCAAGTTTGCAGAACAGGCTGATGTTAGGCTTAATGACCTCAGTTGTAGGTAGAACTTTCAAGCTTGACGCTTTACCTCCCCAGTGGGCAGCATTCAGCAGAGGTGATGGTGGATTTGCCCTCGGGGGGCATGATATACATATGAATGCTGCCTTTATTTACTTATCAATCCCGCCGGTCCGCAACTATTTACATATTAATACCACCGCTATTTATATATCAATGCAGGTTATTTATATGTAAACACAAGGTCTGCGGGTGAGTCACCTGTACACGGCAATAGGGCAGAACAGGGCAGCATTAGTAACAGAACTTCACACTGAGATATCAGGACATAGCACAGGTCTAAAACTTCAAGGGACAAGGGAATTTAAACTGGGATAGTTTTCAAGTATGGGGCAGCTGCTTTTAGCCCCACAACAATGATGGGGCCCAGGGCAGCATCCCCTTTTGCCCTGCTTGAAAGACACCCCCTGGCTGGGCTCACACATGTCCAGCCACGATTTCAGTGCGGAGTCTGGTGAGGTTCTATTCACCAGTTCAGGTGCAAATTTTTAGCTGAAATCGCACCTGAACCAGACCCAATATCTCACAGGACTCTTTTTAAAACCGCACCACGGACACCCCACACATGTGTGAACCGGCTGCATTGAGAAGACTGCCGGTACACATGTTATGCAAATTTGATGTGGTTAAAAATGCATCCAATTTGCATATATGTGAACTGAGCCTTACACAATACAGCGCATGACAGCTTTGGGAGAGGACAGCATTCTAAAGGTTTCTACAAAGAGATGAGTAGTGTTAGCGAAATTAGGCTGTACGCAGAGCATACAGCCAGATATCGTGTCTCTAATAGTAACACATTTCATCTCAATGATATAATGCATCTTAACCTAAGATTCACTCACCTTCATTCGAACCTCATTCATACAAATCAAGAAGCATCACCAGACTGCCCTTCACATCTCGTCATCACAGCCTCACTGCCTTTTGACGCCCATAAAAGGCTTTTATTAAACTCCCAGCCGGAAGTGATGTCACAACATGTGACCTCCTCCATAGGAAGTGAGCCCACAGGGTGTGAGCTCCACCCAGCAGATGACCATATAAGGATATCTCTTCCAACAGGGTTATTTAAATACATACAACACATGAAGGCAACAAAATAACCTTTTACAGACATGTATACATTCAAATAGACTAGCACTGACATGCACTGCTTCCAATGACGGGAACCATACGACAATTATGGCTCAATGGACCACAATTGACGTATAGTTATGCTATAGTTCCTGTGGACGCAGATCTGTCCGATCAGAGTCATTTAATGCCAATGCCAAGAAGTGGCCAGTCCCTTGGCGAGGCATAAAACAAATATCCCTAAAAGGAGTAAACATCACTGTGTCCACAGGAAGGTTTTTCCCGGGCCCGGTCTTCCACCAACGTCTGTATGTGTGAATACGTTCAAATAAGCGCATTACAGCAAAACCGACACTGGGGGACATCTGACAACATACATTAATAAAATTTTCCAAAACAGTCCTCCCTTTTTTGTCATATGCTCCCACGTGTATTTCGGTGCCTTCTTACACCTGGAAATTAATCAGTCCTTACAGTCCATACGAGTCCATAAAAAGGTAGACTCTGTTCTTCAGGAGCATGACTTATAAGGAGGACACGACATGGTGCACTGTAGTAATCGCCGATCCGTCTGTGATCCTCTGTGTCTTGTACGTGGGTCCGGCTTCGGGGCATCTCATCAAGGAAGCTCTGGTCACGCGTCCAATCAGGCAACAGGAGCACCTCGTCACGACATAGAAAGAATAGAAATAAAAACGACATGAGTATATATATTCCCACTTCCTTTAACCACGATCCGCTGTAAAATAAAAATTAGATCCCCAAAGATTCCCAGACCCGTCCTTCACTAGCTATAGCTCTGGCTTCAACAGTTACATGAAGAATCCTATCCTTAATGGATGAGAATTGTTCAATTGTTCAATCGTATCCTAAGCTCGAGCCCCCCCCACCTTGTACATCCAGGAAACCATGCCTAGACCTGGTCGGGGTTGGTGAACAATTCCCTTCTAGCTGTCCCTGCCATTCTTAATTTCTCGCGCCATCAGATCCTCGCGATCGGTCGCAACATAAGATGCTGGGACAGCTTCACCGTCACGCATGAACCTCTTGCTTTGGGGGAATCACCTCATAAGCTGCAGATCCGCATAAGCACCAAACTAAAGTTCAAACACACTTGTGGGCTGCCTAGATACCCAAACTGACAAGAGGCAGAGCTATTAAAACTAACCAATTTTACCCTCTAAAACTGCATTGTTAGATTCCATTGACAAGTGTCTGTTTGGAGTCTTCACCAGTTCCTCATACCCATAATAACATCATAAATGGCATTTACCGCTGTCATCGCTGGGGTACTAAAACTCGGTGGAGACTCAGAACAGACCTAGCAATCGGTCCTGTTCGCTTTCTGAGCTAGTCAGGAAATACACTTTAACAACTTAACGACCACCCACTGTAATTATACGTCGGCAGAATGGCACGGACAGGCACAATCACGTACCTGTACGTGCCTGCCTTCGTATGGGTGGGGGGTCCGATCGGACCCCCCTCCGGTACAGTGAGCGGCCGGGATCGCTTCGGGAGCGATCCGTGATGAGGGGGCCGCCATTCGATTCTGGCCACCCCCTCGCGATCGCTCCCGGCGAATCAAATGCTTCCTCTGCCTGTGTAATGTTTACACAGGCAGGAGGAAGTGATGTCATCCCTCATGCGGCGCTCACATATACCGAGCGCCGCATGAGAGAAGACACACAGGTTAGTGCACAAACACTACACTAACACCAGCACACATAGGTACATAAATCGCTCCCCCAGGCCCCCCCAGATCACCCCCCAGTCACAGTGTCACTGATTGCAGTGACCATTTATTTACTGATCACTGCAATCAGTGACATTTGTGACTGTAAAAGTGTCAGGGCAGTTAGTTTAGGTCCAGTTAGTGATGAGCCGAACACCCCCGGGTTCGGTTCGCACCAGAACTCGCGAACGGACCGAAAGTTCGCACAAACTTTAGAACCCTATTAAATACAATGGATGCGAACGTTCGAAATCTAAAGTGCTAATTATAACGACTATTATGCATGTTATTGTCCTAAAAAGGGTTTGGGAACCCGGGTTCTGCACCAGGGGACATGTATCAATCCAAAAAAAAGTTTTAAAAACTGCAGTTTTTCGGGAGCAGTCATTTTAATGATGCATAAAGTGAAAAAAAAAAAGTCAAATATTCCTTTAAATATCGTACCTGGGGGGTGTCTAAAGTATGCCTGTGAAGTGCCACGTGTTTCCCGTGTTTAGAACTGTCCCTGCACAAAATTACATTTCTAAAGGAAAAAAAGCCATTTAAAACTGCTTGCGGCTTTAATGTAATGTCTGGTCCCGGTAATATGGATGAAAATCTTTAAGAAAAATGGCATAGCTACCCCATCACAGCCCCCCCCCCCACCCCAGCCCATTACCAGCCCCTTTGGGTCTTGTATGGATATTAAGGGGAACCCCGCACACAAAATAAAAAAGGCCCTATATACTCTGAACAGCCGTATACAGGCGGTGCATACAAGACAGGGACTGTAGGTTTGTTCTTATGTAGAATCTGTTTGTAATTTTGAACAGGTACATTGTTTAAGTGTAGCTCCAGCCCAAAAATCTATTTTTAAGCTTTTTGGAAAACATAGGGAAGGGTTATCATTATGTTTTGCTGTCTGTGCAGTGTGCACCTGTTCAGAACAGTTCACCTCACTTTCCGTCCTAATGACAAATGTTTTTTGAAAATTTGGGGTTTTTATTGAAACAAGAATTGGTGATAAAGCATCAGTGGAGAGGAGACACTTTTTTTCCCATATTAACTCTTACAGGAGAGAATTTGCCTTCCTAGGGGTAGATTTCCTCTCACTTCCTGTTGTATCCTTCCGTTTGCAAGGAGGAGTCGTTTGTAAGTTGGATGTTTGAAAGGGCCTGCTGTATATACTCAGCTGAAATTTGCCCCTTACATGTTGGTGTTGCCACAACACTGTGAGCCCTCACAGTTACTCTTGGTGGGCGCATGAATGGGCCCTGCTGTGAATTATTAGATCAAGAATTGTAATTGCATGCCCCTGTTGAACAGGGGCTGAAAAATTGGGCCTTTGGTGGTGGTGGTGGTGGTGTTGACACAACACTGTAAGGCCTCACAGTTACTTTTGGTGGGCGCAGGAATGGGCCCTGCTGTGAATTATTAGATCAAGAATTGTAATTACATGCCCCTGTTAAACAGGGGCAGAAAAATTGGGCCTTAGGCACTGGTGCCACAACACTGCAACCCCTCACAGATACTGTACTTGGAGCACAGCAATGAGCCCTGTTGCAAAGTATTGCATCAAAAATTGTAATTACACGCCCCTGTTAAACAGGGGCTGAAAAATTGGGCCTTAGCCACTGGTGCTGGTGCCACGACACTGCAACCTCTCCCAGATACTCTTGTTGGAGTGCAGGAATGAGCCCTGCTGCAAAGCATTGCATAAAAAATTGTAATACCATGCCCCTGTTAAACAGGGGCTGAAAAATTGGGCCTTAGCCACTGGTGGCGGCACCCAGAAACAAAAATGTTCTTCCAAGCTATCATCGTCAATCGGATCATTGAGGAGGAGGAGGATAGTCAGTCAACATAACAGGACAGTCTCTCAGCATCAGCATCAGTCTTGAAGGGATGTGACATTTGAAAATAAATTAGTCTGTTATATCAGCTTCAGGTGTTTGGTAGCTGGTGGTGATCCAAGACTGGTTCATCTTTATGAAGGTCAGTCGATCAACAGAGTCGGTGGACAGGCGCACCCTGTGATCCGTGACAAATCCTCCAGCAGCACTGAATGTGCGTTCTGAAAGAACGCTGGATGCAGGACAGGCCAGTAGCTCAATTGCATACTGTGCAAGCTCTGGCCAGTGATCCATCCTCAAGACCCAGTAAGCCAGAGGATTTTCGGTGGGGAAGGTGTCCAAGTCTGACCTTGCCCCTAGGTATTCCTGCACCATGTATATCAGACGCTGGCGATGGTTGCTGGAACCGATCATACCTTGGGGCTGCGGACTAAAGAATTGTCTGAACGCATCGGTCAGAAACGGCCACCTTCCCCACCGCTAGTGATGAGCCGAACACCCCCGGGTTCGGTTCGCACCAGAACCCGCGAACGGACCGAAAGTTCGTACGAACATTAGAACCCTATTAAATACAATGGATGCGAACGTTCGAATTCTAAAGTGCTAATTATAACAACTATTATGCATGTTATTGTCCTAAAAAGGGTTTGGGAACCCGGGTTCTGCACCAGGGGACATGTATCAATGCAAAAAGAAGTTTTAAAAACGGTCGTTTTTCGGGAGCAGTCATTTTAATGATGCATAAAGTGAAAAAAAAAAAGTCAAATATTCCTTTAAATATCGTACCTGGGGGGTGTCTAAAGTATGCCTGTGAAGTGCCACGTGTTTCCCGTGTTTAGAACTGTCCCTGCACAAAATGACACTTCTAAAGGAAAAAAAAGCCATTTAAAACTGCTTGCGGCTTTAATGTAATGTCTGGTCCCGGTAATATGGATGAAAATCTTTAAGAAAAATGGCATAGCTACCCCATGACCCCCCCCCCCCTACCCCAGCCCATTACCAGCCCCTTTGGGTCTTGTATGGATATTAAGGGGAACCCCGCACATAAAATAAAAAAGGCCCTATATACTCTGAACAGACGTATACAGGCGGTGCATACAAGACAGGGACTGTAGGTTTGTTCTTATGTGGAATGTGTTTGTAATTTTGAACAGGTACATTGTTGAAGTGTAGCTCCAGCCCAAAAATCTATTTTTAAACTTTTTGGAAAACATAGGTAAGGGTTATCACCCCTGTAACATTTGTTTTGCTGTCTGTGCCCCTGTTCAGAACATTTCACCTCACTTTCCGTCCCAATGACAACTGTTTTTGAAATGTGGTGTTTTTCTTGAAACAAGGATTGCTGATAAAGCATCAGTACAGAGGAGACACCTTTCTCCCATATTTATTCTTACAGGAGAGAATTTTCCTTCCTAGTGGTAGATTTCCTCTCACTTCCTGTTGTCTTCTTGCGTTTGCAAGTAGGAGTCGTTTGTAAGTTGGATGTTTGAAAGTAGGGACCTGCCGTATATACTCTGCAGAAATAGGCCCCTTAGTTGTTGGTGTTGGCACAACACTGTAAGCACTCACAGTTACTCTTGGTTGGTGCTGGAACGCCCTGCTGTCAACTATTATATCAGGAATTTTAATTACATATAATTGTTGAACAGTGGTAGTAAAAATTGGGCCTTTGATGGTGGTGCTGGTGCCACAACACTGTAAGCCCTGACAGTTACTCTTGGTGGGTGCAGCAATGGGCCCTGCTGTGAATTATTAGATCAAGAATTGTAATTGCATGCCCCTGTTGAACAGGGGCTGAAAAATTGGGCCTTTCGTGGTGGTGGTGGTGGTGGTGGTGTTGCCACAACACTGTAAGCCCTCAGAGTTACTCTTGGTGGGTGCAGGAATGGGCCCTGCTGTGAATTATTAGATCAAGAATTGTAATTACATGCCCCTTTTGAACAGGGGCTGAAAAATTGGGCCTTTCGTGGTGGTGGTGGTGGTGGCGTTGCCACAACACTGTAAGCCCTCAGAGTTACTCTTGGTGGGTGCAGCAATGGGCCCTGCTGTGAATTATTAGATCAAGAATTGTAATTGCATGCCCCTGTTGAACAGGGGCTGAAAAATTGGGCCTTAGGCACTCGTGGCACAACACTACAACCCCTCACAGATACTGTACTTGGAGCACAGCAATGAGCCCTGTTGCAAAGTATTGCTTCAAAAATTGTAATGACACGCCCCTGTTAAACAGGGGCTGAAAAATTGGGCCTTAGGCACTGGTGGCACAACACTACAACCCCTCACAGATGCTGTACTTGGAGCACAGCAATGAGCCCTGTTGCAAAGTATTGCTTCAAAAATTGTAATGACACGCCCCTTTTAAACAGGGGCTGAAAAATTGGGCCTTAGGCACTGGTGCCACAACACTCCAACCCCTCACAGATACTGTACTTGGAGCACAGCAATGAGCCCTATGGCAAATTATTGCTAAAAAAAATGTAATTACACGCCCCTGTAAAACAGGGGCTGAAAAATTGGGCCTTAGCCACTGGTGGCGGCACCCATAAACAAAAATGATCTTCCAAGCTATAATCATCAATCGTATCATTGAGGACTCGGAGGAGGAGGATAGCCAGTCAACATAACAGCACAGGCACTCAGCATCAGCATCAGTCTTGAAGGGATGTGACATGTTAAAATCAATTAGTCTGTTATATCAGCATCAGGTGTGTGGTAGCTGGTGGTGATCCAAGACTGGTTCATCTTGATGAAAGTCAGTCGATCAACCGAGTCGGTGGACAGGCGCACCCTGTGATCCGTGACAAATCCTCCAGCAGCACTGAATGTGCGTTCCGAAAGAACGCTGGATGCAGGACAGGCCAGTAGCTCAATTGCATACTGTGCAAGCTCTGGCCAGTGATCCATCCTCAAGACCCAGTAAGCCAGAGGATTTTCGGTGGGGAAGGTGTCCAAGTCTGACCTTGCCCCTAGATATTCCTGCACCATGTTTATCAGACGCTGGCGATGGTTGCTGGAACCGATCATACTTTGGGGCTGCGGACTAAAGAATTGTCTGAACGCATCGGTCAGACGGCCACCTTCCCCACCGCTCCTTCTTTGACTGGCCGAAGCCTCAGCAACTCGTTGTCCAGGACCAGGAGTTTGTAACCTCCCAGTCTCTGGGAACGCGTTGCACAGACCTTTCTGCAAGGCCTCCCGGAGTTGTCTCATCCTCTGCTCCCTCTGCGAAGGTAACATAAGGTCCGCAACCTTACCCTTGTACCGTGGATCAAGGAGAGTGGCCAGCCAGTAATGGTCCCTCTCCTTGATCCGAAGAATACGAGGATCCTTCCGCAGACTTTGCAGGATCAGGGAGGCCATGCAGCGTAGGTTTGCTGAGGCATTCGCTCCGGAGTCCTCTGGGTCACTAAGGACGACATGATCCGCAGCCACCTCCTCCCAGCCACGTACAAGTCCACTGGTTTCTTGGGACTGTAAATCATCCCTAAAAGACTGCTGCTGATGATGCTGAGTGCCAGCCTCCACCTCCATGCTGACACAATCCTCCTCCTCCTCCTCCTCCTCCTCTTCCTGTGCGATGGGTGGGACAGAAGGAACACTGTCTGGGTAAAGGGGGCCTTGAGAGGCAAGGAAGTCCTCCTCTTCCTGCCTCTGTTCTGCCTCAAGTGCCCTGTCCATTATTCCACGCAGCGTGTGCTCCAACAGGTGGACAAGAGGTACAGTGTCACTGATGCATGCACTGTCACTGCTCACCATCCTCGTGGCCTCCTCAAATGGTGCCAGGACAGTGCATGCATCCCTGATCATGCCCCACTGGCGTGGAGAAAAAAAACCAAGCTCCCCTGACCCTGTCCTGGTGCCGTAGTCGCACAGGTACTCATTGATGGCCCTCTGCTGCGTGTGCAGCCGCTGCAGCATGGCCAACGTTGAGTTCCACCTGGTGGGCATGTCACATATAAGGCGGTTCTTGGGCAGGTTCAACTCCTTTTGCAGCTCAGCCAGGCGAGCACTGGCATTATAAGATCTGCGGAAATGCACACAGACTTTCCTGGCCTGCCTCAGGACATCCTGTAAGCCCGGGTACCTGCCCAAGAACCGCTGCACCACCAGGTTAAGGACGTGAGCCACACAGGGCACATGGGTCAGTTGTCCCTGTCGGAGGGCGGAGAGGAGGTTGGTGCCATTGTCGCAAACCACCATTCCTGGCTTAAGCTGGCGTGGCGTCAACCACCTCTCGGCCTGGCCCTGCAGAGCAGACAGGACCTCTGCCCCAGTGTGGCTTCTGTCCCCCAAACACACCAGCGCAAGCACGGCATGGCATCTTTTTGCCTGCGTACTTGCGTAGCTCCGTGAACGGCTACGGAGCACCGCTGGTTCATAGGACAAACCACAGGAAGAGGCCATGGAGGAAGAAGAAGAGGAGGGGGTGGAGGAGAGAGGTGTGTCACAACCAGTAGTAGCATTTTGGAGGCGTGGCGGTGGAACAACCTCCAACACTACTGCACCTTGTCCTGCATCCTTCCCAGCTGCCAAAAGAGTGACCCAATGGGCCGTGAAAGAAAGGTAACGTCCCTGTCCATGCCTGCTGGACCATGAGTCAGCGGTAATATGCACCTTACCGCTGACCGCCCTGTCCAGCGAGGCCAAGACATTGCCTTCCACATGCTGGTAGAGAGCCGGAATAGCCTTCCGTGAGAAAAAGTGGCGTTTGGGAACCTGCCACTGAGGAACCGCACATTGCACAAACTCACGGAAGGGGGCCGAGTCTACCAACTGAAAAGGCAGCAGTTGAAGCGCTAGCAATTTAGCCAAGCTAGCATTCAACCGCTGGGCATGTGGATGGCTGGGAGTGAACTTCTTTCAACGGTCCAGCAGCTGGGGCAGGGAAATTTGCCTGCTAGAATCGGACGTCGGTGTACTGCTAGCAGAGTGGCCGCAAGTACTTGGCTGTGACACACCTAATTCTACACCTTCATTCCTCTCAGTGCATGTTTCAGATAGGACTGAAGTTATAGTGGGGTTGGAGATCCCAGCTGATGCGGTGCAAGGAGAGGTCCGCTTTGTTCTTTGGTGTGGGTCTTTGAGGTAGGCTTGCCAACGAGCTGCATGGCAGGTCAACATATGTCTGGTCAGGCATGTGATACCCAAGCGGCTGATGTTATGGCCACGCGATATACGCTTGAGACATATGTTGCAAACAGCAGCTGTGCGATCTGATGCACTAGCCTCAAAAAAGGCCCACACCAAGGAACTTTTTGAATGACGGGCAGAGGCAGCGCCCTGCACAGGCGGAGCTCTGCGGTGTGATTCCGTCGGTGTACTGCCCTTACGCTGGCCACCAAAGGGCATCCTGCCTCGTTGGAGATGTGCCTCCTCCTCATCCTCCTCCTCCTCCTCTCTCCTATTAGGCACCCACGTGGAGTCAGTGACCTCATCATCCCCACCCTCCTCATCACTGGAGCCAATCTGGCAGTATGCTGCAGCTGCTGGAACATGACTGCCAGATTGGTGTCCTTCTTGAGCATCCCCTCTGTCTGCTCTCACGCTACTGCCTTCCTGTAGCTGGGTTTCATCATCAGACCCTTCGAAACGCTGGGCATCCTCCTGGAGCATGTACCCAACACTGTGCTCAAACAGTTCGGGGGACTCCTCAGGAGGAGGACATGGTGGGTCTAGGGAAGGAGTGACTGATGATGAGTCTGACATTGATACCAGGGAAGAGGACGCTTTGGCAGCTGCTTTGCCAGTACCCTGAGCCTGGGTGAGAGAGGATGAGGAGGAGGAGGAGGGCTTGGTCATCCACTCTACCAAGTCTTCGGCATGATGTGGCTCAACATGTCCAGCTGCCGAAAAGAAGGACAAGCGTGTCCCATGGCCATGTGCTGATGACAATGCACCGCGTCCACGACCAGCACTGTTGCCCCCAGACACAGAGCCTGCTTGCCCTCTTTTATTGCCTCCTGACTGTCTGCCTCTCCTTGTTTGCCTTCCAGACATTCTAATAGATGGCCTGCAGGGAGATGGGAAAAAAGCAATAAGGGCTACCTTCAGGTGTCCTTCTCTGTCCCTTTACTTAAGGATTTCTAAATATGGTTGAGGATGATTGCTTTTGCACAGAATAGCACAACGACAATTTCCCTGACTGTCCAAAAAACAAGGATTTCAAAGATGGTTGATGAGGAATGCTTTAGCACACTATAGCACAAGGAGAATTCCCCTCACTTTCCTTCTTTGTCCCTAGAAACAAGGACTCGCACAGTGAAAGAAACTGACACTCTCCCTACCTAGAGTTTTCTGACCCTAGAAAAAATGTTTTTTTAAAGCACACTATAGCACAAGGAGAATTCCCCTCACTTTCCTTCTTTGTCCCTAGAAACAAGGACTCGCACAGTGAAAGAAACTGACACTCTCCCTACCTAGAGTTTTCTGTCCCTAGAAAAAATGTTTTTTTAAAGCACACTATAGCACAAGGAGAATTCCCCTCACTTTCCTTCTTTGTCCCTAGAAACAAGGACTCGCACAGTGAAAGAAACTGACACTCTCCCTACCTAGAGTTTTCTGTCCCTAGAAAAAATTTTTTTTAAAGCACACTATAGCACAAGGAGAATTCCCCTCACTTTCCTTCTTTGTCCCTAGAAACAAGGACTCGCACAGTGAAAGAAACTGACACTCTCCCTACCTAGAGTTTTCTGTCCCTAGAAAAAATGTTTTTTTAAAGCACACTATAGCACAAGGAGAATTCCCCTCACTTTCCTTCTTTGTCCCTAGAAACAAGGACTCGCACAGTGAAAGAAACTGACACTCTCCCTACCTAGAGTTTTCTGTCCCTAGAAAAAATGTTTTTTTAAAGCACACTATAGCACAAGGAGAATTCCCCTCACTTTCCTTCTTTGTCCCTAGAAACAAGGACTCGCACAGTGAAAGAAACTGACACTCTCCCTACCTAGAGTTTTCTGTCCCTAGAAAAAATGTTTTTTTAAAGCACACTATAGCACAAGGAGAATTCCCCTCACTTTCCTTCTTTGTCCCTAGAAACAAGGACTCGCACAGTGAAAGAAACTGACACTCTCCCTACCTAGAGTTTTCTGTCCCTAGAAAAAATGTTTTTTTAAAGCACACTATAGCACAAGGAGAATTCCCCTCACTTTCCTTCTTTGTCCCTAGAAACAAGGACTCGCACAGTGAAAGAAACTGACACTCTCCCTACCTAGAGTTTTCTGTCCCTAGAATTTTTTTTTTTTAAAGCACACTATAGCACAAGGAGAATTCCCCTCACTTTCCTTCTTTGTCCCTAGAAACAAGGACTCGCACAGTGAAAGAAACTGACACTCTCCCTACCTAGAGTTTTCTGACCCTAGAAAAAATGTTTTTTTAAAGCACACTATAGCACAAGGAGAATTCCCCTCACTTTCCTTCTTTGTCCCTAGAAACAAGGACTCGCACAGTGAAAGAAACTGACACTCTCCCTACCTAGAGTTTTCTGTCCCTAGAAAAAATGTTTTTTTAAAGCACACTATAGCACAAGGAGAATTCCCCTCACTTTCCTTCTTTGTCCCTAGAAACAAGGACTCGCACAGTGAAAGAAACTGACACTCTCCCTACCTAGAGTTTTCTGTCCCTAGAAAAAATGTTTTTTTAAAGCACACTATAGCACAAGGAGAATTCCCCTCACTTTCCTTCTTTGTCCCTAGAAACAAGGACTCGCACAGTGAAAGAGACTGACACTCTCCCTACCTAGAGTTTTCTGTCCCTAGAAAAAATGTTTTTTTAAAGCACACTATAGCACAAGGAGAATTCCCCTCACTTTCCTTCTTTGTCCCTAGAAACAAGGACTCGCACAGTGAAAGAAACTGACACTCTCCCTACCTAGAGTTTTCTGTCCCTAGAAAAAATGTTTTTTTAAAGCACACTATAGCACAAGGAGAATTCCCCTCACTTTCCTTCTTTGTCCCTAGAAACAAGGACTCGCACAGTGAAAGAAACTGACACTCTCCCTACCTAGAGTTTTCTGTCCCTAGAAAAAATGTTTTTTTAAAGCACACTATAGCACAAGGAGAATTCCCCTCACTTTCCTTCTTTGTCCCTAGAAACAAGGACTCGCACAGTGAAAGAAACTGACACTCTCCCTACCTAGAGTTTTCTGTCCCTAGAAAAAATGTTTTTTTAAAGCACACTATAGCACAAGGAGAATTCCCCTCACTTTCCTTCTTTGTCCCTAGAAACAAGGACTCGCACAGTGAAAGAAACTGACACTCTCCCTACCTAGAGTTTTCTGTCCCTAGAAAAAATGTTTTTTTAAAGCACACTATAGCACAAGGAGAATTCCCCTCACTTTCCTTCTTTGTCCCTAGAAACAAGGACTCGCACAGTGAAAGAAACTGACACTCTCCCTACCTAGAGTTTTCTGTCCCTAGAAAAAATGTTTTTTTAAAGCACACTATAGCACAAGGAGAATTCCCCTCACTTTCCTTCTTTGTCCCTAGAAACAAGGACTCGCACAGTGAAAGAAACTGACACTCTCCCTACCTAGAGTTTTCTGTCCCTAGAAAAAATGTTTTTTTAAAGCACACTATAGCACAAGGAGAATTCCCCTCACTTTCCTTCTTTGTCCCTAGAAACAAGGACTCGCACAGTGAAAGAAACTGACACTCTCCCTACCTAGAGTTTTCTGTCCCTAGAAAAAATGTTTTTTTAAAGCACACTATAGCACAAGGAGAATTCCCCTCACTTTCCTTCTTTGTCCCTAGAAACAAGGACTCGCACAGTGAAAGAAACTGACACTCTCCCTACCTAGAGTTTTCTGTCCCTAGAAAAAATGTTTTTTTAAAGCACACTATAGCACAAGGAGAATTCCCCTCACTTTCCTTCTTTGTCCCTAGAAACAAGGACTCGCACAGTGAAAGAAACTGACACTCTCCCTACCTAGAGTTTTCTGTCCCTAGAAAAAATGTTTTTTTAAAGCACACTATAGCACAAGGAGAATTCCCCTCACTTTCCTTCTTTGTCCCTAGAAACAAGGACTCGCACAGTGAAAGAAACTGACACTCTCCCTACCTAGAGTTTTCTGTCCCTAGAAAAAATGTTTTTTTAAAGCACACTATAGCACAAGGAGAATTCCCCTCACTTTCCTTCTTTGTCCCTAGAAACAAGGACTCGCACAGTGAAAGAAACTGACACTCTCCCTACCTAGAGTTTTCTGTCCCTAGAAAAAATGTTTTCTTTCTCGTACATCACGGGACACAGAGCGACATAGTCATTACTAATGGGTTATATAGTTACCGTCAGGTGCTGGCACTGGCAACTTCCAAAACCGGAAGTACCCTCCCCTATATAAGCCCCTCCCATCCGGGAGCACCTCAGTTTTTTGCCAGTGTCTAAGGTGTTGGCCAAGAAGAAACATGTGTTTTTCACTGAGCTTGCGTACAGGTTCTTTTGGGCCTCAGTAAGCTATTCCGGATCCGACCAAAAAAGCTTCATAGCTAAACGGTCGGTACCCGGGCCTTGCAGAGAAGAGCAAGGTTCTGCCTGTAATGCTTCTCTTAGGAGAGCTGGACCCTGGGATCCAGAGCTCTGGTCATACCCACGACCAAGATGTTTTCTGTGCAGGGTGCTATACAGGTCCAGGGGAGTGGAATCCTTGGGAACCCGGTCCCTGAAGGTTTGATTACAATGCCTGCCGTGATAGGTGAAGTTTGGGCTTTTGTGGACCAAACAAAGTCCTGCGGCGGGGAACAGGTAAGTGGGGGCCCCCAGGAACTTGGTTCTATTGGGGGACCCCCAAGCCTAATTTGTCTTTCTGTCTGTTACCTAACGGTATTCCCGCTAATATCTGTGCATGCCTAGGGGGCCCTGGCTCCTGTCCCTGGTTTCCATGTTTGAAAATTAGCGCCGAGGCGCACGTGGCCGCGCGCGTGCGCGTGCACGCGCCTCTATATATAGAGGTGGCCGGAAAAAGGGGCGGGGCCTGGGGGATGACGCTCTGTGCGCGCCGCAGCGCTTCTGCGCATGTGCGGGCGTCCCAGCAGGTTTTTAAAAAGCCACATTATTGCAGTAAGCTGGCTATGAAGTACAGAGACAGAGCTGGCAACATTTAAAGGCATACAGCAAGCGGTTGATACAGGCATCCCCTAGAAAGGCACATTAGTAGACACCAACTGTGATATAGCAGCAATTGTGCTAGACTATTCTCAGTAAAAGTGGTGTATTACGGCTGGAATACCTCAGCTTTAGGCTTAGGAATATGCCGTCCAGTAGCTCCGGAACTGAATCTTCCAGGAAGCGAAGGGGGTCTCATCGGGCTCTGAGGATCTTGGGCATACTCCTGCTGCACCAGTCTCCCCTGAAGTTCAGAGGTAAGTGACCGTAGAGACCCCGCAGGGGTACTTGGTACTGTGGCTGTCCTCAGTCACCTGCTCCTGTGTATGTAACAGAGGAGGTTTTTTCCTCAGCTCTGGGAGGATTAGAGAGAGATTGTCAAAATTTATCGCTGCCTCCCTGTCAGGGAAAGCACGCCCGATCTCCGTCTCCTCCTTCAGAGTGCCTGTTAGCAGAGCAACAGTCCCATACAGGGATCGACCTGCCTGAAGGGGATCAGGATAAGGTTGATTCTGTTATAGAGGAATCAACAGTGGGGGAACCTTTTCTCAGCATCTCAAGCTGAAAGATTATGGGTTCAGTCTCTGACTAACATGGTCCGATCAGCATTTAAAAATGCACCTTGCGGAACCATCAACCACTACTGTATCCTCGTTGGGGTCGCTAGAAGCCCCCAGACTGTTTGTTCTTTTCCACTTCACCCTTTACTGAAAGGGCTCATTTACCAGGATTGGGAACGTCCTGAGAAAATATTTATTCCCCCAAGAGATTTCCGGTGGTCTATCCCATGGAGGATAAGTTCATCAAAAAAAAAATGGAAGGTCCCTACAGTGGACGCAGCCATCTCTTGTATGTATAAATCACTGACATGTCCAGTGGATAATGTCCAAATGTTCAAGAACCCAATAGATAAAAGATTGGAGTCCTTATGAAAATCTGCTTGGTGATACAACCAGCAGTAGCAGCTATTGGGGTCTGCTAAGCAGTGAAGGATCAGTTGAAACAGGTCTTGAGGGACTTGACAGATCAGCAGGCTTTGCCCTAGCTGATCTACCTAGAGCCTTAGGCTTTGCGGTTGACGCCATAGAGGATTCAGTCCATCAGGCCTCCCGCCTTACGCTGTCTATAGTACATATGCGTAGGCTCCTATGGCTCAGAAACTGGTCTGCTGAAGCTCCCTGTAAAGAATGGCTGGTTAGCGTCCCATTTCATGGTGAACGCTTATTCAGGGAAAACCTGGACAAATATATCCAGAAAATTTCCAGCGGTAAAAATACGCTCTTGCCGGTAAAAGCAGAGTTAGAGGTCCCTCTTTAAGAGGCCTGCTTCTCCAGTCCCTGGGGCATCGGCTGTGTAACAGTTCCGACGGCCTCCTCGGTCAAATCCCGGGGGTAAAAAACAGGGACAGTAGCAGGGTAATGAGAAACCCTGGGTCAGGGGAGGTACAAAACCTCCCCCAAAGTTAAATTCATTGAAGCCCCCACTCAGTCGGGTGGGGGGAGGACTCCAGTTGTTCGCAAAGAGACCTGGCGGGACACGATCAAGACAGATAGGTGCTCTCCGCAGTAGGTTTGGGATACAGTTTGGAGTTAAAAGACTCTCCTCCTTCCCATTTTGAGGTCAAACGTGCCAAGGGATCCCCGGAAGAGAGAGTCCCTCCTGTTGGCACTAGAACAACTATTGCTCCAAGGAGTAATTATGGAGGTTCCCCTGGAAGAATGAGGGTTCGGGTTTTACTCAAACCTCTTTACAGTCCCGAAGCAAACGCGGACGGGAGGCCCATATTAATTCTAAAAGGGCTATACAAATTCCTGTATATCAGGACTTTCCGATGGAGTCGATCCGATCGGTGGCCACTGCCCTACAAGGGGAGGATTGGTTAGCCACGATCGACATCAAAGATGCTTATTTGCACATTCCCATCTTTCCAGTCCACCAAAAATTTATACGCTTTGCAGTAGAAGGGCGCCATTTTCAGTTCAGAGCCTTACCCTTCGGTTTGGCCACAGCACCAAGAGTGTTCACAAAAATTCTGGCCCTTTATTGGCCAATCTAAGAACACAAGGTGTAATGATAATGGCATATCTGGATGACTTGTTGCTGATAGACCACTCAGTGAAAAAACTAGACGTGGTCGTTCACAAGACGATCAAGTATCTGGAATCTCACGGTTGGATTATCAACCGAGACAAGTCAGCCCTAAAAACCAGTCAAAAGTCTGGAATACTTGGGGCTAAGGTTGGATTCAGGCCAGAGAAAAATATTCTTGCCTCGAGGAAAGGTGTTGTCTTTGAAAGATTTGATCCACTTAGTGGGTACAAAAAAGACAGCCGTCCATACGCCTGTATATGAGGCTGCTGGGAAAAATGGTGGCATCATTCGAAGCAGTACCCTACGGTCAATTCCATTCAAGGAATTTGCAAGGGGCCATACTGTCAGCCTGGAACAAAAAAGTTCAGGCCCTAGACTTACAATGTCCTTGTCCCCTTCCGTTCGCAAGAGCCTCCGTTGGTGGTGGGTTCCCCAGAATCTGGAAAAAAGGAAATCCTTCAGTCCGATTTCTTGGAAGGTGGTCACTACAGATGCCAGCCTTATAGGCTGGGGAGCAGTACTGGAGCAATAGTCTCTCCAGGGCAGATGGTCGGATGCAGAAAAGGCCCTGCCCATCAATCTCTTAGAGATACGAGCAGCCCGGTATGCCCTAGTAGCATGGACATCCAAACTCCAAGGGTCCCCTGTCAGAATTCAATCAGACAATGCCACAGCAGTGGCATATATCAATCATCAGGGGGGCACCAGGAGTCGTGCAGCCCAGAGGGAAGTAAATTACATCCTGAAATGGGCAGGAAAAATATGTCCCAGCCATATCTGCGGTATTCATTCCAGGAGTGGAGAATTGGAAGGCGGACTTTCTAAGTCGCCAGCAATTAGGCCCAGAGGAAGGGTCCCTTCACCCCGAGGTTTTCTGGACAATATGTCAGCGGTGGGGAACATCGGATGTAGATCTTCTAGCATCCAGATTCAACGCAAAGAGGGATAGGTTTGTCTCTCGGACAAGGGATCCCCTAGCTTGCGGCTCGGATGCCCTAGTGTTCCCTGGGGATCAGTTCAAGCTGATATATGCATTCACACCGCCACAATGGTTACCTCGATTACTCCGCAGAATCAGGGTAGAAAAGAAACCAGTGATTCCGGTGGCTCCAGCGTGGCCCCGAAGAGCGTGGTACGCGGAGATTGTAAAATTTCAGTGGGGAGTCCTTGGACTCTCCCACGTCGTCCGGCTTTCGCAAGGACCGATATACCACCCTTCCTTACCAGCCCTAGGTTTGACGGCCTGGCTATTGAAGCCCACATTCTAAAAAAGAGAGGGCTCTCTAATGCTGTGGTATCTACCATGATCAATGCCAGGAAGCCGGTATCCAGGCAGATCTACTATAAAATCTGGAAGGCGTACATCGCGTGGTGTGAGGCCAAGAAATGGCATCCACATAAGTACGTAATAGGTAGGATTCTGGACTTCCTACAGTGGGCTGTAGATAGGAAGCTTGCCTTGAGTACTATCAAGGGTCAGATTTCGGCCTTGTCAATATTTTTTCAAAGGCCCTTGGCTTCGCATTCACTAGTCAAAGCCTTTATACAAGGAGTGATGCGTATTAGGCCTCCGGTTAATATTCCCATATGTTCATGGGATCTAAACTTGGTTCTGTCGGTTCTACAGAAACAACCATTTGAACCATTACAGCATATTTCCTTGGTGCTTCTCACCAGGAAATTGATTTTTCTAGTAGCCATTTGTTCGGCTAAAAGAGTATCGGAATTAGCAGCTATGTCCTGTAAGGAGCCATATCTGGTTATCCATAAGGACAGAGTAGTGTTACGTCCTCATTCAGCCTTTCTTCCTAAGGTGGTATCGAGGTTTCATTTGAACCAAGATGTGGTTCTTCCTTCTTTTTTCCCCAAACCTACTTCGGTAGAGGAAAAGTTATTGCATTCTTTGGATGTAGTAAGAGCAGTTAAAGCTTATCTAAAAGCCACTGCTCAGATTCGCAGAACGGATACTTTGTTTATTCTGCCGGAAGGCCCCAGAAAGGGTCAGGCAGCGTCAAAGTCTACTTTAGCCAAGTGGATTCGACAGGTCATTATGCAAGCTTATGGCTTGAGAAGGAGACCGCCTCCGTTCAAAGTTAGAGCGCACTCCACGAGAGCAGTTGGAACTTCATGGGCAGTGCATCACCAGGCCTCCCTGGCTCAAATCTGTAAGGCCGCAACATGGTCTTCGGTACACACGTTTACTAGGTCCTACCAGGTGGACGTTAGAAGTCAGGAGGATGTCGCCTTTGGGCGCAGTGTGTTGCAGGCCGCAAAAGATCCTCATGTCTGATAGCGCTCAGCTTATATATGGTGTATCCCCCCCCTCATTTGGCATTGCTTTAGGACATCCCATTAGTAATGACTATGTCGCTCTGTGTCCCGTGATGTACGAGAAAGAAAATAGGATTTTTATAACAGCTTACCTGTAAAATCCTTTTCTTGGAGTACATCACGGGACACAGAGCTCCCGCCCCTCTTTGGGGACACTTATTGCTTTGCTACAAAACTGAGGTGCTCCCGGATGGGAGGGGCTTATATAGGGGAGGGTACTTCCGGTTTTGGAAGTTGCCAGTGCCAGCACCTGACGGTAACTATATAACCCATTAGTAATGACTATGTCGCTCTGTGTCCCGTGATGTACTCCAAGAAAAGGATTTTACAGGTAAGCTGTTATAAAAATCCTATTTTTTTAAAGCACACTATAGCACAAGGAGAATTCCCCTCACTTTCCTTCTTTGTCCCTAGAAACAAGGACTCGCACAGTGAAAGAAACTGACACTCTCCCTACCTAGAGTTTTCTGTCCCTAGAAAAAATGTTTTTTTAAAGCACACTATAGCACAAGGAGAATTCCCCTCACTTTCCTTCTTTGTCCCTAGAAACAAGGACTCGCACAGTGAAAGAAACTGACACTCTCCCTACCTAGAGTTTTCTGACCCTAGAAAAAATGTTTTTTTAAAGCACACTATAGCACAAGGAGAATTCCCCTCACTTTCCTTCTTTGTCCCTAGAAACAAGGACTCGCACAGTGAAAGAAACTGACACTCTCCCTACCTAGAGTTTTCTGTCCCTAGAAAAAATGTTTTTTTAAAGCACACTATAGCACAAGGAGAATTCCCCTCACTTTCCTTCTTTGTCCCTAGAAACAAGGACTCGCACAGTGAAAGAAACTGACACTCTCCCTACCTAGAGTTTTCTGTCCCTAGAAAAAATGTTTTTTTAAAGCACACTATAGCACAAGGAGAATTCCCCTCACTTTCCTTCTTTGTCCCTAGAAACAAGGACTCGCACAGTGAAAGAAACTGACACTCTCCCTACCTAGAGTTTTCTGTCCCTAGAAAAAATGTTTTTTTAAAGCACACTATAGCACAAGGAGAATTCCCCTCACTTTCCTTCTTTGTCCCTAGAAACAAGGACTCGCACAGTGAAAGAAACTGACACTCTCCCTACCTAGAGTTTTCTGTCCCTAGAAAAAATGTTTTTTTAAAGCACACTATAGCACAAGGAGAATTCCCCTCACTTTCCTTCTTTGTCCCTAGAAACAAGGACTCGCACAGTGAAAGAAACTGACACTCTCCCTACCTAGAGTTTTCTGTCCCTAGAAAAAATGTTTTTTTAAAGCACACTATAGCACAAGGAGAATTCCCCTCACTTTCCTTCTTTGTCCCTAGAAACAAGGATTCGCACAGTAAAACACACTGACACTCTCCCTACCTATCCTTCTCTTTCCCTAAACTAAAGGAATCCAGGTTAAGCAAGAAAGAAATAAATGTCACTGTCCCTGCCTATGCTTGTCTTTCCCTGCTCCGGAACACACTACACTAGGCCGCCGTGCTGGCGGCCTTTTATAGTGTGGGGCGTGTACTAAACACCCTCAGCAATAATTGGCCACAGGCATCCTGCCTGTGGCCAATCATTGCTCTCCTCGCTGCCGGCGCTGTGATTGGCCAAGCATGCGGGGTCACAGTGCATGCTTGGCCAATCACAGCGCCTGGATGACACTGCGATGGCGTAGTGCATTGTGGGCCGTTCGCGTCACTCGAATTTGGCGCGAACGGCCCAAATCGTTCGATCTTCGTCGAACGATCGAACAGCCGATGTTCGAGTCGAACGTATGTTCGACTCGAACACGAAGCTCATCCCTACCCACCGCTCCTTCTTTGACTGACCGAAGCCTCAGCAACTCGTTGTCCAGGACCAAGAGTTTGTAACCTCCCAGTCTCTGGGAACGCGTTGCACAGACCTTTCTGCAAGGCCTCCCGGAGTTGTCTCATCCTCTGCTCCCTCTGCGACGGTAAGATAAGGTCCGCAAACTTACCCTTGTACCGTGGATCAAGGAGAGTGGCCAGCCAGTAATAGTCCCTCTCCTTGATCCGAAGAATACGAGGATCCTTCCGCAGACTTTGCAGGATCAGGGAGGCCATGCAGCGTAGGTTAGCTGAGGCATTCGGTCCGGAGTCCTCTGGGTCACTAAGGATGACATGATCCGCAGCCACCTCCTCCCAGCCACGTACAAGTCCACTGGTTTCTTGGGACTGTAAATCATCCCTAAAAGACTGCTGCTGATGATGTTGAGTGCCAGGCTCCACCTCCATGCTGACACAATCCTCCTCCTCCTCCTCCTCCTCCTCTTCCTGTGCGATGGGTGGGACAGAAGGAACACTGTCTGGGTAAAGGGGGCCTTGAGAGGCAAGGAAGTCCTCCTCTTCCTGCCTCTGTTCTGCCTCAAGTGCCCTGTCCATTATTCCATGCAGCGTATGTTCCAACAGGTGGACAAGAGGTACAGTGTCACTGATGCATGCACTGTCACTGCTCACCATCCTCGTGGCCTCCTCAAATGGTGCCAGGACAGTGCATGCATCCCTGATCATGCCCCACTGGCGTGGTGAAAAAAACCCGAGCTCCCCTGACCCTGTCCTGGTGCCGTAGTTGCACAGGTACTCATTGATGGCCCTCTGCTGCGTGTGCAGCCGCTGCAGCATGGCCAATGTTGAGTTCCACCTGGTGGGCATGTCACATATAAGGCGGTTCTTGGGCAGGTTCAACTCCTTTTGCAGCTCAGCCAGGCGAGCACTGGCATTATAAGATCTGCGGAAATGCACACAGACTTTCCTGGCCTGCCTCAGGACATCCTGTAAGCCCGGGTACCGGCCCAAGAACCACTGCACCACCAGGTTAAGGACGTGAGCCACACAGGGCACATGGGTCAGTTGTCCCTGTCGGAGAGCGGAGAGGAGGTTGGTGCCATTGTCGCAAACTACCATTCCTGGCTTAAGCTGGCGTGGCGTGAACCACCTCTCGGCCTGCCCCTGCAGAGCAGACAGAACCTCTGCCCCAGTGTGGCTCCTGTCTCCCAAACACACCAGCGCAAGCACGGCATGGCATCTTTTTGCCTGCGTACTTGCGTAGCCCCTTGAACGCCTACGGAGCACCGCTGGTTCCGAGAACAAAGCACAGGAAGAGGCCATGGAGGAAGAAGAAGAGGAGGGGGTGGAGGACAGAGGTGTTTCATAACCAGTAGTAGCATTTTGGAGGCGTGGCGGTGGAACAACCTCCAACACTACTGCACCTTGTCCTGCATCCTTCCCAGCTGCCAAAAGAGTGACCCAATGGGCCGTGAAAGAAGGTAACGTCCCTGTCCATGCCTGCTGGACCATGAGTCAGCGGTAATATGCACCTTACCGCTGACCGCCCTGTCCAGCGAGGCCAAGACATTGCCTTCCACATGCCGGTAGAGAGCCGGAATCGCCTTCCGTGAGAAAAAGTGGCGTTTGGGAACCTGCCACTGAGGAACCGCACATTGCACAAACTCACGGAAGGGGGCCGAGTCTACCAACTGAAAAGGCAGCAGTTGAAGCGCTAGCAATTTAGCCAAGCTAGCATTCAACCGCTGGGCATGTGGATGGCTGGGAGTGAACTTCTTTCGACGGTCCAGCAGCTGGGGCAGGGAAATTTGCCTGCTAGAATCGGACGTCGGTGTACTGCTAGCAGAGTGCCCGCAAGTACTTGGCTGTGACACACCTAATTCTACACCTTCATTCCTCTCAGTGCAGGTTTCAGAGAGGACTGAAGGTATAGTGGGGTTGGAGATCCCAGCTGATGCGGTGCAAGGAGAGGTCCGCTTTGTTCTTTGGTGTGGGTCTTTAAGGTAGGCTTGCCAATGAGCTGCATGGCAGGTCAACATATGTCTGGTCAAGCATGTGGTGCCCAAGCGGGTGATGTATTGGCCACGCGATATACGCTTGAGACATATGTTGCAAACAGCAGCTGTGCGATCTGATGCACTCGACTCAAAAAAGGCCCACACCAAAGAACTTTTTGAATAACGGGCAGAGGCAGCGCCCTGCACAGGCGGAGCTCTGCGGTGTGATTCCGTCGGTGTGCTGCCCTTACGCTGGCCCCCCGAGGGCATCCTGCCTCGTTGGAGATGTGCCTCCTCCTCATCCTCCTCCTCCTCCTCCTCCTCTCTGCTATTAGGCACCCATGTGGAGTCAGTGACCTCATCATCCCCTCCCTCCTCATCACTGGAGCCAATCTGGCAGTATGCTGCAGCTGCTGGAACATGACTGCCAGATTGGTGTCCTTCTTGAGCATCCCCTCTCTCTGCTCTCACGCTACTGCCTTTCTCTAGCTGGGTATCATCCTCAGACCCTTCGAAACGCTGGGCATCCTCCTGGAGCATGTACCCAACACTGTGCTCAAACAGTTCGGGGGACTCCTCAGGAGGACATGGTTGATCTAGGGAAGGAGTGACTGATGATGACATTGATACCAGGGAAGAGGACGCTTTGGCAGCTGCTTTGCCAGAACCCTGAGCCTGGGTGAGAGAGGATGAGGAGGATGAGTAGGGCTTGGTCATCCACTCTACCAAGTCTTCGGCATGATGCGGCTCAACACGTCCAGCTGCCGAAAAGAAGGACAAGCGTGTCCCATGGCCACGTGCTGATGGCGATGCACCGCGTCCACGACCAGCACTGTTGTCTCTAGACACAGAGCCTGCTTGCCCTCTTTTATTGGCTCCTGACTGTCTGCCTCTCCTTGTTTGCCTTCCAGACATTCTAATGGCCTGCAGGGAAATGGGAAAACCAGCAATAAGGCCTAGCTTCAGGAGTATATTTTGCAGGAATCACACTACGCCTGCTGTAGGTGCTGCAAATGCCTGTTGGTGTAACACACCAGGAAAAAGCAGCAATACAGGCTAACTTCAGGTGTAATATGATCAGGAGGCACACTCCGCCCGCTGTAAGTGCTGCAAATGCCTGTTGGTGTAACACACCAGGAAAAAGCAGCAATACAGGCTAACTTCAGGTGTAATATGATCAGGAGGCACACTCCGCCCGCTGTAAGTGCTGCAAATGCCTGTTGGTGTAACACACCAGGAAAAAGCAGCAATACAGGCTAACTTCAGGTGTAATATGATCAGGAGGCACACTCCGCCCGCTGTAAGTGCTGCAAATGCCTGTTGGTGTAACACACCAGGAAAAAGCAGCAATACAGGCTAACTTCAGGTGTAATATGATCAGGAGGCACACTCTGCCCGCTGTAAGTGCTGCAAATGCCTGTTGGCGTAACACACCAGGAAAAAGCAGCAATACAGGCTAACTTCAGGTGTAATATGATCAGGAGGCACACTCCGCCCGCTGTAAGTGCTGCAAATGCCTGTTGGTGTAACACATCAGGAAAAAGCAGCAATACAGGCTAACTTCAGGTGTAATATGATCAGGAGGCACACTCCGCCCGCTGTAAGTGCTGCAAATGCCTGTTGGTGTAACACACCAGGAAAAAGCAGCAATACAGGCTAACTTCAGGTGTAATATGATCAGGAGGCACACTCCGCCCGCTGTAAGTGCTGCAAATGCCTGTTGGTGTAACACACCAGGAAAAAGCAGCAATACAGGCTAACTTCAGGTGTAATATGATCAGGAGGCACACTCCGCCCGCTGTAAGTGCTGCAAATGCCTGTTGGTGTAACACACCAGGAAAAAGCAGCAATACAGGCTAACTTCAGGTGTAATATGATCAGGAGGCACACTCCGCCCGCTGTAAGTGCTGCAAATGCCTGTTGGTGTAACACACCAGGAAAAAGCAGCAATACAGGCTAACTTCAGGTGTAATATGATCAGGAGGCACACTCCGTCCGCTGTAAGTGCCGCAAATGCCTGTTGGTGTAACACACCAGGAAAAAGCAGCAACACAGGCTAACTTCAGGTGTAATATGATCAGGAGGCACACTCCGCCCGCTGTAAGTGCCGCAAATGCCTGTTGGTGTAACACACCAGGAAAAAGCAGCAATACAGGCTAACTTCAGGTGTAATATGATCAGGAGGCACACTCCGCCCGCTGTAAGTGCTGCAAATGCCTGTTGGTGTAACACACCAGGAAAAAGCAGCAATACAGGCTAACTTCAGGTGTAATATGATCAGGAGGCACACTCTGCGCGCTGTAAGTGCTGCAAATGCCTGTTGGTGTAACACACCAGGAAAGAGCAGCAATACGGGCTAACTGCAGGTGTATAATGTGCAGGAGGCTTAGCAACAATGACACTGACACTGTCCCCTGCCTATCCTTCTCTCTCCCTGCACACAAGGTTTATCAAAGTATATGACACTGACACTCTCCCTGTCTATCCTTCTATCTCCCTGCACACAAGGTTTAGCAAAGAATATGACACTGACACTGTCCCCTGCCTATACTTCTCTCTCCCTGCACACAAGGTTTATCAAAGTATATGACACTGACACTCTCCCTGCCTATCCTTCTCTCTCCCTGCACACAAGGTTTAGCAAAGAATGTGACACTGACACTGTCCCCTGCCTATCCTTCTCTCTCCCTGCACACAAGGTTTAGCAAAGAATATGACACTGACACTCTCCCTGCCTATCCTTCTCTCTCCCTACACACAAGTTTGAGGTACAAATAGCACTGACACTGTCCCTGCCTATGTAACTCTTTCCCTGCGCCGGAACACACTACACAAGGCCGCCGCGCTGGCGGCCTTTTATAGTGTGGGGCGTGTGCTAAACCCCCTGAGCTATAATTGGCCACAGGCAACCTGCCTGTGGCCAATTATGGCTCTCCTAGCTGCCGGCGCTGTGATTGGCCAAGCAAGCGGGGTCACAGTGCATGCTTGGCCAATCACAGCGCCGGGATAGCACTGCGATGGCACAGTGTATTGTGGGCCGTTCGCGTCACTCGAATTTGGCGCGAACGGCCCAAATCGCTCGATGTTTGCCGAACGGTCGAACAGCCGATGTTCGAGTCGAACTTATGTTCGACTCGAACACCGAGCTCATCCCTAGGTCCAGTGTAGCCCCCTAACCCCCCCAATAAAGGTTTAACCCCTTGATCGCGCCCCAGGTAACCCTTTCACCCCCAAGCACCGCCGTCACTAAGCGATCGTTTTTCTGATCGCTGTTTTAGTGTCGGTGATGCCGATAGGTAGCCAGTTATTTTTTTTAGGTTCGCTGCAGGTTTTTATAGCATCGGGTACCCCCATATATTACCTAATAAAGGTTTAACCCCTTGATCGCCCCCCCAGGTAACCCTTTCACCCGTGTCACTAAGCGATCGTTTTTCTGATCGCTGTCTTAGTGTCGGTGATGCCGATAGGTAGCCAGTTATTTTTTTTAGGTTCGCCGCAGGTTTTTATAGCGTCGGGTACCCCCATATATTACCTAATAAAGGTTTAACCCCTTAATCGCCCCCCCAGGTAACCCTTTCACCCCCTAGCACTGCTGTCACTAAGCGATCGTTTTTCTGATCGCTGTCTTAGTGTCGGTGATGCCGATAGGTAGCCAGTTATTTTTTTTAGGTTCGCCGCAGGTTTTTATAGCGTCAGGTACCCCCATATATTACCTAATAAAGGTTTAACCCCTTAATCGCCCCCACAGGTAACCCTTTCACCCCCTAGCACTGCTGTCACTAAGCGATCGTTTTTCTGATCGCTGTCTTAGTGTCGGTGATGCCGATAGGTAGCCAGTTATTTTTTTTAGGTTCGCCACAGGTTTTTATAGCGTCGGGTACCCCCATATATTACCTAATAAAGGTTTAACCCCTTTATCGCCCCCCCCCCAGGTAACCCTTTCACCCCATTTTGCCAGTGTCACTAAGCGATCGTTTTTCTGATCGCTGTCTTAGTGTCGGTGATGCCGATAGGTAGCCAGTTATTTTTTTTAGGTTCGCCGCAGGTTTTTATAGCGTCGAGTACCCCCATATATTACCCAATAAAGGTTTAACCCCTTGATCGCCCCCCCAGGTAACCCTTTCACCCCCTAGCACCGCTGTCACTAAGCGATCGTTTTTCTGATCGCTGTCTTAGTGTCGGTGATGCCGATAGGTAGCCACTTATTTTTTTCAGGTTCGCCGCAGGTTTTTATAGCGTCGGGTACCCCCATATATTACCTAATAAAGGTTTAACCCCTTGATCGCCTCCCCCAGGTAACCCTTTCACCCCTTTTGCCAGTGTCACTAAGCGATCGTTTTTCTGATCGCTGTCTTAGTGTCGGTGATGCCGATAGGTAGCCAGTTATTTTTTTTAGGTTCGCCGCAGGTTTTTATAGCGTCGGGTACCCCCATATATTACCTAATAAAGGTTTAACTCCCTGATTGCCCCTAGTTAACTCGTTCACCAGTGATCACCATATAAGTGTTACGGGTGACGCTGGTTAGTTCGTTTGCTTTTTATAGTGTCAGGGCACCCGCCGTATATAACCCAATAAAGGTTTAACCCCCTGATCGCCCGGCGGGTGATATCAATTAGGTTTTAGCGTCAGAGAGGGTCTGCGTCGCCCCAGGCAGCGTCAGGTTAGTGCCAGTAACGCTAACACCCACGCGTGAAGCATACACCTCCCTTAGTGGTATAGTATCTGAACAGAATCAATATCTGATCTGATCAGATCTATACTAGCGTCCCCAGCAGTTTAGGGTTCCCAAAAATGCAGTGTTAGCGGGATCAGCCCAGATACCTGCTAGCACCTGCGTTTTGCCCCTCCGTCCAGCCCAGGCCACCCAAGTGCAGTATCGGTCGATCCCTGTCACTTACAAAACACAACACACATAACTGCAGCGTTCGCAGAGACAGGCCTGATCCCTGCGACTCCAATGCTGTAGGAGGTGATTTCACCACCACAGTTAAAAAAAAAGCATATATGCCGAAGCATTGGGGCAGCAGGAGCGATTTTGCTCCTAATGCCGCGTACATACGGTCGAAATTCCGATGGAGGCTTGCCCGTGGAAAAGTCCGACCATGTGTGTGCGGCATAACTTTTGCGGGAGGATGCCCCATGCTTCGGCATATATAAATGGTGCGTGTATGCCCATCATTAGAAGTGGATGAATGAAGGGAGGTATTCTAATGGTGGGCATACCCACCGATCAATCTCTTTTTTCGTTTAGCGAAAAGGCTGCATGAAAAAAAAGATTACAATACATGTCCAACAAGGACCAGCAACGTACTGGTATGTTGCTGGACTTTGAATGGTTATACCAGATTGATGCCTGCGGGTTTAGGTATCATCTTGGTATCATTCTTTTCAGCCAGCGGCCGGCTTTCATGTAAAAGCAATCCTAGTGGAATGTCCCCCCCCCCGGATATAAAAAGCGCCATTGGGAAATTGGGAAAGCATTTTATCACACCGATCTTGGTGTGGTCAGATGCTTTGAGGACAGAGGAAAGATCTAGGGTCTAATAGACCCCAGTTTTAAAAGAAAAAGAGTACCTGTCACTACCTATTGCTATCGTAGGGGATATTTACATTCCCTGAGATAACAATAAAAATGATTAAAAAAAAATATATGGAAGGAACAGTTTAAAAATAAAATAAAAAAGCAAAATTAATAATAAAAAAAAAAAAGCACCCCTGTCCTGCCCTGCTCTTGCGCAATGGCGAACGCAAGCGTCGGTCTGGTGTCATATGTAAACAGCAATTGCACCATGCATGTGAGGTATCACCGCGAAGGTCAGATCGAGGGCAGTCATTTTAGCAGTAGACCTCCTCTGTAAATCTAACGTGGTAACCTGTAAAGGCTTTTAAAGGCTTTTAAAAAGGTATGTAGTTTGTCGCCAATGCGCGTTTGTGCAAAATTTTAAAGCATGTCGTGTTTGGTATCTATGTACTCGGCCTAAGATCATCTTTTTTATTCCATCAAACATTTGGGCAATATAGTGTGTTTTAGTGCATTCAAATTTAAAAAGTGTATTTTTTCCCCAAAAAATGCGTTTGAAAAATCGCTGCGCAAATACTGTGTGGAAAAAAAAATGCGACACCCACCATTTTAATCTGTAGGGCCTTTGCTTTAAAAAAATAAATAATAATTGGAGGTTCAACATAATTTTCTTGCAAAAAAAAAAATGTTTTCATGTAAACAAAAAGTGTCAGAAAGGGCTTTGTCTTCAAGTGGTTAGAAGAGTGGATGTAAGCTTCCTAATGTTGTGTATAAAATGCCAGGACAGTTCAAAACCCCCCCAAATGACCCCATTTTGGAAAGTAGACACCCCAAGCTATATACTGAGAGGCATGTCGAGTCCATTGAATATTTTATATGTTGACACAAGTTGCGGAAAAAAGACAATTTATTTATTTATTTATTTATTTTTGCACAAAGTTGTCACTAAATGATATATTACTCAAACATGCCATGGGCATATGTGGAATTACACCCCAAAATACATTCTGTTGCTTTTCCTGAGTATGGGGATACCACATGTGTGAGACTTTTTGGGAGCCTAGCCGCGTACGGGACCCCAAAAACCAAGCACCGCCTTCAGGCTTTCTAAGGGTGTAAATTTTTGATTTCACTCCTCACTGCCTATCACAGTTTCGGAGGCCATGGAATGCCCAGATGGCACAAAACCCCCCCAAATGACCCCATTTTGGAAAGTAGACACCCCAAGCTATTTGCTGAGAGGTATGGTGAGTATTTTGCAGATCTCGCTTTTTGTCACAAAGTTTTGAAAATTGAAAAAAAAAAAAATTATTTTCTTTCTTCATTTTCAAAAACAAATGAGAGCTGTAAAATACTCACCATGCCTCTCAGAAAATAGCTTGGGGTGTCTACTTTCCAAAATGGGGTCATTTGGGGGGGTTTGTGCTATTTTGGCATTTTATGGCCTTCGAAACT
This sequence comes from Rana muscosa, assembly GCA_029206835.1. Classification (NCBI taxonomy): domain Eukaryota; kingdom Metazoa; phylum Chordata; class Amphibia; order Anura; family Ranidae; genus Rana; species Rana muscosa. Next base: position 674,944,867 of record CM055116.1, read on the forward strand.
GTGATAGGTAGTGAGGAGTGAAATCAAAAATTTGTGCCCTTAGAAATCCTGAAGGCGGTGCTTGGTTTTCGGGGTCCCAAAAAGTCCCACACATGTGGTATCCCCGTACTCAGGAGAAGCAGCAAAATGTATTTTGGGGTGCAATTCCACATATAACCATGGCATGTGTGAGCAATATATCATTTAGTGACAACTTTTTGTAATTTTTTTTTTTTTTTTTTTTAGTCATTATTCAATCACTTGAGACAAAAAAAAATAAAAAAATTCAATGGGCTCAACATGCCTCTCAGCAATTTCCTTGGGAAATTAGATAGGCAGTCAGAGGCGTAACTAGAAACTTCAGGGCCCCGGTGCAAGAAATCATGAAGGACCCCCCCCCCCCCGAAAAGCATGATTTTGATACTTTATCTTTGTCTATACTTTACTGCGGGTAGACACCCTCTTAGTGCAGACCCCCGCAGTATAGACACCCTCTTAGTGCAGACCCCCGCAGTATAGACACCCTCTTAGTGCAGACCCCTGCAGTATAGACACCCCCCTTAGTGCAGACCCCCGCAGTATAGACACCCTCCTTAGTGCAGACCCCCTCTTAGTGCAGACCCCCACAGTATAGACACCCCCCTTAGTGCAGACCCCCGCAGTATAGACACCCTCTTAGTGCAGACCCCCGCAGTATAGACCCCGCCTTAGTGCAGACCCCCGCAGTATAGACACCCCCCTTAGTGCAGACCCCCGCAGTATAGACACCCCCTTAGTGCAGACCCCCGCAGTATAGACACCCCCCTTAGTGCAGACCCCCGCAGTATAGACACCCCCTTAGTGCAGACCCCCGCAGTATAGACACCCCCTTAGTGCAGACCCCCGCAGTATAGACACCCTCTTAGTGCAGACCCCCGCAGTATAGACACCCTCTTAGTGCAGACCCCCGCAGTATAGACACCCCCTTAGTGCAGACCCCCGCAGTATAGACACCCCCTTAGTGCAGACCCCCGCAGTATAGACACCCTCTTAGTGCAGACCCCCGCAGTATTGACACCCCCTTAGTGCAGACCCACAGTGTATTACACCGCCCCCCTTAGTACAGACCCCTATACATACAGTATATACACACACTATACATACAGTTTATACACACACACTATACATATACACACATTATATACACATAGACCCAGTCACACACCAGCATTTTTTACCCAAAAATCAGCCTGATTGAACACACTGCTGCCCCCATCTCCTGTCATGCTGGGACTTGTAGTGCCCCAGCAGCTCACAGACACATTAGTTGGTAATACAGGAGAGGAGGGGACTGTGCTTGTTTAGTGGTGGGCAGATAATGAGTAGGAAATGTAGTTAGTAGAGATTGGGGAGCCATTCAGGACATGTTCTTCCTCCAGCAGCAGTGCTCTTCTCACACACAAAATCAATCTAATAGCCTCAGAGACAGGAGGAGCCATGCTGGAGATAACACATCCTCTCCCTCACTGCTCACCAGGCTAATCCATCGACAAGAATCCATTAAGTAAAGCTCAGCCAGCTTACCTTATCAGGCAGCAGTCCTTCCCACACTGCTGTGTCCCCGCCTCCCTCCCCTCTCCTCATCTCCTGCTCTCCTGCTCTTAGGTCAAAAAAGCCGCGCTGTGGAAGGGGGCGTGTACAGCATGTTCCTATTGGCTGAGGGGGCAGTGAAGAGGCGGGGAAGCTATAATCTGACCGAATGGTCAGTCCTCCCCAGCCAGCAACGCCGTGACGGGCGGGTGGCGGGCCCCCGGGACTTGGCAGAACTAGAGGGCCCAGTCGCAACTGCGACTGCTGCGACCATGAAAATTCCGCCACTGTAGGCAGTCATAAATTAAAAGCTGTGTAAATTCCAGAAAATGTACCCTAGTTTGTAGACGCTATAACTTTTGCGCAAACCAATAAATATACGCTTATTGACATTTTTTTTACTAAAGACATGTGGCTGAATGCATTTTGGCCTAAATGTATGACTAAAATTGAGTTTATTCGATTTTTCTTATAACAAAGAGTAGAAAATATCTTTTTTTTTTTCAAAATTTACAGTCTTTTTCCGTTTATATCGCAAAAAAAAAAAAAATTGCAGAGGCAATCAAATACCATTAAAAGAAAGCTCTATTTGTGGGAAGAAAAGGACGCAAATTTCGTTTGGGTACAACATTGCATGTCCGCACAATTTCCAGTTAAAGCAGCGCAGTGCCAAATTCTGAAAACACCTCTGGTCCTTTAGCTACAAAATGGTCCGGGGCTTAAGTGGTTAAATATTAACTTGGGATGCTTTTCATCGTTACCCTTGCTAAAATTTACTAAACAAAAAGTCACCTGGTTGGAAAGAATGTAAACCGGTTATTGTGTCAGGGTCCAGGAGGGACTTGTGAACTCTGTGGTGGACATTTTGAAAATCATGTCACAACGATCGCACCCACCCCATCAGCCGAGAATATAAGTGACAGCTAATGAGGAAAGTACGACTCTGGCTTTAATTGACCTCCAAACAACCCTCATATGACAATAACCCAGACATCGGGACTGTGGTGACTGCATAACCTGTGCGTGGCTTACAATATCTGGAACAATTGACAAAAGGTTCTTAGCATCTGGGATGGTAACCTACTTCACCAGACTGCTGCTTGCCGATTCAAATTCTATCAAGGAAAGACAGTCTTGGCACAAACTTGGTTAGAATTACAGAGGTTAACATTATTTGTTTGAAAAAAAACAGTCATTCTAACATTTATCACTTCTCCCCCCATTTCCTTCCTCATTACAGACTGAAGGAAGAAATGCATGGTGCAGGAAATAAGAAACAATGAAATAGCTTATGATACTTTTACCTCCTTAGACTCATGTATTTATCCATATGTACAGCTATCTACATACACCTGCTCTCTATGTACAAACTCCTTGGACCTGAAAAATACTTATAAGCAAAATCATTACTCTATCCTTCATATTTAACCTGCAAAGAATGGTAAACAATAATGACATTCCTGTACATTGGTAAATTGTCAATGAAATTCTTTCAAAATCGATTCAATGAAAACCCTCTGTAACCCTTACTTTTCCCGTTCCTACAAAAATACAACAGCCACGACGCATTGGAGGATCACCGCGGTAAGTTAGATCATATTCACGTTACTACATACAAACATTCAGATACAAATGTGGGGGAGATACTTCATAGTTTCCAAAACCAAAAATGAAAAAACAAAAACAGCCAGAATTCTACCTTCACTCTTTCAGCAATAGAAAAAAATACAATGGGAAAAACATGAGAGCAGCTTGAGAACCTTGCATGGACCGTCATACAAAGTTCAAACAAACTGGCATGAGAATTTAACCACCGTTCCTCCTCTGAGAATCACAAAAGCGTGTACTACACCTCCATCAACACTCATCATTACAGATTTCTGAAGCCACAGCTCAACTACATCCAAGGTAACTTTATTGAGGTCTCTTCCTCCAGCAAAAGTACCTTCCAAAGGAGTACACCTTACTGTACCCTCTGACCAGATATGTCATCCTTTAAGGGGTCTCATGTCCAGAGCCCCAAACTCAGACCTCATGTGCGGTGCAGTTGTCTGACTGGTGCACTGCATGGACGGCACATTTGCCCATGACGTTTCGAATCGCTTTTTTTGGGGAACTCTGCGTCCAGAGAACCCTACGCTTTATTTTCGGAGCGGTTATGGTTTGCACCTTTATTAACATAATCGACCCCTGCATCCCGATTATTAATCTACACAGCCTGATAAGGCTGTTAGCGTACTACTCCTCACGTTTTATGCTAATACAATCGCGCACAGGAATTCGGATTATTTTACACGGCCCGACCTGTCTCACGATATAAAGCCTTCTAAACGTGTTTGTCAGACAAACTGCAAAGCACCATGAAATCCTCCACTATTCAAAACATTATGGCTTCTTTCTACCTGCATCTAGGTGCTACAACAATAATGGTGATGCCCCCCTGTTTGCTCTCTACCCAAAACTGTATTACCAGTACAAAACTTCACAAAATTGGAACAAAATATAAAACACTTTTAAACCCCAAAATGCTTTCCATTTTCCTTCCAAGCACAAATCTCACTGCCCAACCTTTCAGAAAACCCCAAACGCCTCCCACCAACTTCCTGCTGATACATAAATGCTGAAAATAACTTCTTGTGGCATGCTCAGCTCTCAAAAAAAAAAAACTGGTTTATTTACATATTAACGTACTGGAAGAGGGAGGGGGAGGGGGGGAGCCCCATCACCTTGTCTATCAACACACAAAAAAATCCATGGCTAAACATCATATTTCAACAATTTAAAAAAAACCTTGTCAAGGAAATGATGGAACAAACACCCTTTTTCAAATAGGAGGAAATCCCCCCTGACCCACACATCCCCTGGGAGTCAAACCACAAGTTGAGACTCAAATACAAACTCCTGCCAAAAGATGGCTATAGAGTACAAGCTTCAAAAACAATGAATTGCCTTCTGGGAAACTCCAATATTTAAACATAAAAACACACAACACTGTACAAAAACTCAGTTAAAGTTAGTCTTACAATCTATCAAAATTCAGTGTAAAGTAGGGATTTCACTTAAAACCAAAATCCAATACAAAAACCGCCGCTCATGTACTGCAAAGTCAGCTAACCCTGCAATAGCTTACATTCACTTAAATGAAAACAGAGAAATCCCCATCCTAACACCATCTGCATGGAGTTTGCATGTTCTCCCTGTGTCTGCGTCGGCTTCCTGCCACACTCCAAAGACATGCTGGTAGGTCAACCAGATCCCATCTATAAATGGGCCCCAGCATGTGCATGTGTCCGCAAGAGCGTCGGGACCCCTTGGGGTAAGACCGCGCTATATCAAGATACCACTCTACTCAACTCAACTCAAGAGGCGATGCTTAGAACAAAAACAGCCTCTCAGTATGTCAACTCGGTGTCTCACTACTCTGGAACGACCCACAGGCCAAACTGTATAAAGCGAAAAATCCCTCAAAATGTGGGTTCTCCCGGATAAAAAACGTTAACAAGAACTGCGCCTCTAAATCACCTTTTTAAAACAGGACAGACTGCCCTACACACACACAAAGAAATTGGAGCAGCTTCCTCTCTAGGATGACCCACAGGACAACGGACACAAAATCCTTAAAAACACAAGACCACATGGGTTCCCACACACAAAGGAAAACAAAAATGGTCTCCACCAGATTCCAACACAGAAAAGACCGCACTACTCAATTCGCACCAAGCATCAAAATCTGCCCCAAAGGCTGCGAAATTCTACCAGCAAGATAGCCGACGAATGCCACAGCACGGTCACATGGTATAGCACCCAAAGGAAAGGTGGCTGCACGTTCCCCTTATAGGATGACCCACAGGCTAAAGAGAAACTGCATCTCAAGATGGCAGACAAACCACATGGCCAACAACAAAAGCCAGGTCACAACAAAATTGAGCCATTAACGCCTGTACTTTTTCCCGCCAAAACCAGGATCTCTTTACTACTAGCCAAAACATCTCCACAAACATGACAAACATTAAAACTTTTCTCAATGACCATCAAAATCCACTGAAAAATGTGTGTCTTGAGTCAGCTACACTCCACAAGGCTCATGCAATCTCCACAAAGCCACACACCTGAGAGACCACATGAGCACTTACAAACATTTTAAGACCCTTTGGCCAACTAAACAGCACATTCAAAAACGTTAGTTACATGCGCAACATTAAAAACAACAACATTCCTTTCACCACAATGTTGCTTCTATGCTTTCTCAGTACATCAGATTATCATCCCTCAGGGCGTAGCCCCTCCAGCACAAAACTCCTGCATTGTAAGCAGTGGGCTGCCCTTCCCCAAGCCACATGGCACACAAACGATCATCCACTTACAAACTGCTCAGTGCAGGCTGCACTAAATAATCCCACAGCTATACCTACATTTCATACACAATATTCAGTTTCCATATGCATACACAGAGAGTCACCAACTTTCGCCATTGTAGATAGCCATGCTGGCTCCCCGCCCCCACCAAAGCACATGGCTGATGGCTCAATGCAGCGGCCATCTTTAACAATGCAGCAGCCATGAGCACACAGGTTCAATCTCACTCATGAGGACACGTGTTCTGCATCAAACAAACAAATCATATACAGTCTATATTTCTCATTTAGTTACACTCTTACAGCCTGCAGCCTCCCCACACAAACATCAGGGCACACCTAGGCACATACGATCAGATTCACAGACATACGATCTCTCTCCCAACAAAATCACACATACACGATCCAAATTCACAGCATTATTTCAAAAAGATGAAAAATTTGTTCTTTTACAAAGCACAGCCTCTCCACACATCAGATTGTGCATCCATACTCCCCCTCTGCTGATCTGATGCTCAAAGAGGCCATAATTAGTCCTACCTTTGGCCCGCAATTCTGTTAGCGAAATTAGGCTGTACGCAGAGCATACAGCCAGATATCGTGTCTCTAATCGTAACACATTTAGTCTCAATGATATAATGCATCTTAACCTAAGATTCACTCACCTTCATTCGAACCCCATTCATACAAATCCAGAAACATCACCAGACTGTCCTTCTCATCTCGTCATCACAGCCTCACTGCCTGTCGACGCCCATAAAAGGCTTTTATTAAACTCCCAGCCAGAAGTGATGACACAACATGTGACCTCCTCCATAGGAAGTGAGCTCACAGGGTGTGAGCTCCACCCAGCAGATGACCGTATAAGGATATCCCTTCCAACAGGGTTATTTAAATACATACAACACATGAATACAACAAAAGAACCTTTTACAGACATGTATACATTCAAATAGACTAGCAGTGACATGCACTGATTCCAATGACGGGAACCATGCGACAATTAGGGCTCAATGGACCACAATTGTCGTATAGTTATGCTATAGTTCCTGTGGACACAGATCTGTCCACTCGGAGTCATTTAATGCCAATGCCAAGAAGTGGCCAGTCCCTTGGCGAGGCATAAAACAAATATCCCTAAAAGGAGTAAACATCGCTGTGTCCACAGGAAGGTTTTTCCCACCACTGGTCTTCCACCAACGTCTGTATGTGCGAATACGTTTAAATAAGCGCATTACAGCAAAACCGACACTGGGGAACATCTGACAACATACTTTAATAAAATTTTCCACAACAGTAGGTGGCTTGCATACTTCAGAAATATATTTTAAATAAAAGGCACATTTGCTGGCAAGTGCGGAGGATTCATGATTAATAGGCCAATTCTGCAATGTGTGCTGTTCAATATTGTGGAGGCTATGGAGGAGAGCATGGATAATAAAAGAACAAGGTTCTAAGCGTCTTTATCATCAATGGCTGCAACTTGAGATTGGTAGCTTGAAGCCCAATGTAACCCTTATGCCTTGTACACACGATCGGAATTTCCGATTAAAAAAGTCAGACAAAATTTTTTCATCGGATATTCTGACCGCGTGTGGGCCCCATCTGAATTTTTTCCATCGGAGTTTAGAAATAGAACATGAAATTCCAATTGTCTGTGTGGAACTCGGACGGAGAAAAAAACATGCATGCTCAGAATCAAGTCGACGCATGCTCAGAAGAATTTAACTTAATTTTTCTCGGCTCGTCGTAGTGTTTTACGTCACCGCGTTTTGGACGGTCGGAATTTGGTCTGACAGCGTGTATGCAAAAAAAGAAAAGAGAAAGGAGGGCGCACCAACCAATGATCCATCTTAGCTCTGAGGAAAGGGGTGCGCCCCTGAAACGCGTCAGCTATATAGATGTTTGAGGTGCTGCCGGACCCTCTCTGTCATCAAGTTCGGTCGGTGGGTGCCAAGAATTTCCAGCCTAATTGTCCGATAAGCTTGCACTTAAGCTCCGTCTGTGAGTAGGACCATTGCTTTTTATTTATATTTTAATAAAACTTTTAAGTGGTAATGCACGAGGTTGGTGCGCCCTCCTTTCTCTTTTCTTTTTTCTAGCCATGTGAACACCCATTGTTCTGAGGAGGGCTGCAAGACTTTAGACTTTGCTTTTGGACGGAACCACACTACCCGTACCCTGACTGTACACTGAGAGCGCAGGAGATTGTTTGTTTTAGTGTGTATGCAAGACAGCTTGAACGGAATTCCAACAGAAAATTCCATCGGATTTTATCCCATCGGAAGTTCCGATCTTGTGTACAGGGCATAACTATCCTGTAAGTATAGAAATATTTTCAAACATGAAGTAATACAATATAATGTGAAATAAACAAACTGTAGCATCTAATTTTGTGTGTCGTTTGAAAATCAGATTACTTTAAGTGTTATTGTTATTTTATCTTTGTAACTATTTCTTGTCCTGCATGAAAGTTTGAAAGTTTTTTTTTTTCTTTCTTATCTTTATTTAAAGTGAGCAGTGTGAGCAGTCAATAAATAAACCTAAACCTAAACTAATCAACATTTTTTTCAATGAATGTAAGCAATTTAATTGACTATATTATGAAAATTATTATTGCAACTACTACTAAAAAAAATAAACATGTTTTTTTTTTACTATGCGGACTCTATGATTTTATCAAAAAACATTACCATATGTGTCAAATTTCCTGCCAAGCCACTCCTTAAACCTTATGACACCAAACTAAAATAGATCCCTAATTTAAGACAGCACCATTACAAGATTCTGGACGACAAAATAATGTCATATACCATAGCATTCTGTGGAATGCTACAAATAAGCACAAATTTAATCTGGGAGTCAATTAAATAAGCATGCAAAATACGCTAAATTCGTTTAATGTGCCTATTCACAAGATAATAGAATTATATTTAAATGGTGCAAAACCTTGATAATATAAAAACTTGACTTGATAAACTTTGACTTGGTTTTAAGGTTGCTGCTCCTTAATGCACTTATGGTCAGCTTTAATAAGATGTTAGAAGCAGCCACTAAAGCAAAAGGCAATATCTGGAGTATTCTGTGTATGGCATGGCATAAATTATGGCAAATGACTATGCATAAACAAAAATGAACATGTTATATTATGAAGAAATATTATTACTGAAGAAGAGCACAGCTTGCATGAAGATTACATTTTTTCTTTTTCTCTACTCCATGTTGTTATTACGTATTTCCAATGTAAAATTTACTTATTTTCAAGTGTGCTGTTGAATCCAGGGTTCTGTCAAAGTAGTAAGGGCAGATTGGAACACTTCTGTGACATTGTTATTATGCATTTGTTCTAAATGTAGCGGCCTCACCACATCTCTTTTGTCTAGGGGTATCACATACGACAGGGTGAGATGCGCTACGGCCCATGTCCTCCCCATAGCTGTGGGTGAGGTGAAGGCCAGTACCAGATATTTTCCTCGGGCCTGTGTGTTTTAGTCAAGGATCAAGTCCTGCCGTGCCAACACTTCCCTTTGCTCCCATTAACCAGAGTTCCACACACCGATCACAGTCCAACTCTACCAGTGACTCAAGAGAACGTAGATAGGAGTACCTTCGCTGCATTGTGGCCCCTGTCAGGGGAAGATGTCCCTCCAAGGGAGTTACCGGAGGCCCATCCGTCACCGGGTTGATGCTGCTCCAGACTCTCCGAATGGGTAACCTCCCCGGCCTCCTCGCCTCAGACATGGGCCCCATCTACTTCAGGGACCCTCGGACTTCTCCACCCTCGCGGGACGCAGTCGAAGTCACTGAGCCCCAGGCCTCCTGGTTTAGTACCTCACCCCAGGCTGAAGGTGCCTGGGATGGACTCCAACTCCATTCCGGTCAGGCCTAGGGCACCTGGGCCGGAACTCAGAACCGCCCGCACCCAGGCCTAAGGTGCCTGGGCGCGTGATGAAGAGACTCCAAAAGAGCAAGACCTCGTGACAAGGGCGTCTCCCCCTTTTATCCCCTCCATTGACGCCACGGCAGGTTCCCCGCCCTCGCCGTACCATCTCCGAGAAGGGACAAAAAGGACAGCACTATGGCAGTAAATCTACCTTGAGCCTGCGGGCACCCCGCCACCCACAGGCCAAGGAGACTATTACACTGCCCAATCCTCCACGAATACAAATGGTCCAACTACTCCCATAATTTACACACCTGGATCATACTACCACCCAGGTGTACCCCACCTAAATTTAGAGACCCCGCTACATACTCCCCCCTGTGATTTGACGCTGGTCCCCAGCGTCTGGTGCAAACCCATGTCTCCCAAGGAGTGGTGACATAAGCCTGACCCCAGAGGCTATCCCTAAAAATTTAAACCTTAACCGTGCCAAGACCTGCTCAAAGGAAGGGGAACATAAAGCAATAAACTTTTTCCATAAAACCCTCTAAGCATGTACACATATACAATCCCTCCCTTTACTGTCTAAGAACCACCCCATACTCAGTAGTCTTGACAGACAAATCTCCTGCAGAAAGGAAACAAACAACACACAACAAAAAAAAAAACATCCTGACATCTTGTGTTAATTTGAAACGAATGGGTCCATCAGCTGAGAGACCCATTCGCTCCAATGAGTAAAGTGATGCAAATGTACAAACAACAGCCGTTGCGCAACACCGCCACCTGGTGACAGTGCCACGGTAATGACACTTGGTGAAATCTTCAGTCTTCCTGCGTCCCTACTCTGATTCTACCCCCAAAGTCTCTGTCTTTAAATTGTGAAAGAAGAGAGAACAAACAAACAGTTCTCATTCCTCCAAAGAGTAGAAAAAAAACAAAAACCCAAATAAAAACTAGGGTACAGTTCGATGCTCCGGCAAGGACACTTCGAGAAAGTTGCTGCAGAAAAAAAAAACACACAAGTGAGTCTCTTCTCACAAGTAAAACTTCGGGTCAGGCAAGAACAAGGGCTTCAGATGCTTATCGAAAACCTCAATCAAATAGTCAACGTCCTCTCCATCTTTCCGGCAGATAAGCACCTTGTCCGCATGAATATGGCACCCCAACATCCAGTCTGCTCTGCAGTCTGAACTTTTTCGACACAGGTGACGAACAGGACAAGTATCGCCGGGCATGAGGCACTTTAAGTTTCTCACAAACGAACTCATCATACCATCGCTGTCGCAGAACTTCAACCTCAAACAGCAAGTCCCTGGGCAGGTAAGGATATTCCCATCCGTACTCGTGAGCGACCCTCTGAGAAAAGAGTCGTTGCAATCGGGCCAAGGGAGGCATTGTGGCCCGCTCTCCTTCTCCTGGTTGAACAATGGCCTCCGGGTGCCGAGGTACTTTCACTACCTCGGATGGCTTTGCTCTCGGTGCCCGTAGTGATGCTCGTTGTGTCCCCGCCAACAAAACGGGTAATGCTGTGGATTGTGGGAGAGCAATTGGAGGACTAGGCTTCCTCGTAGACTCCGGGGCTTCCGCCCGGGGCGTGCTATCTCCTATAGACATAGGCGAATCTTGGGGTGCTCGTAGCACAGGTAATGGGCTTTTGTCCCAGCCCTTCTGGTGAAACAGTTCATCTATCTCACCGTCATCGCCACAATCCGACAGTGACTCTAGGTCGGAGGTGTCATACATCTCCGCGGGAAGGTAGTCTCTAGTAGACGTGGAACTACCCTCCCTAGCGGGCTCCACCGACTGTGGACCCCCGACACCTCCAACCACCACCACAGTCCCAGCCCCTGGCTCACCTTGACCTTTCGTAGAACTGGGATGTCCAGGACTCTTCCAACCGGATCCATCCAGGCCAGGCAAGCGGCGGGGTGAAGCTCTTCCACAACCATAGGAGGCCTGCACCAGGCCGACTTTCCTCTTCGGAGGTGGGAGCAGAGAATCTGTGGTGACCGAAGCAGCATCCTCGGATTTTTCTTTCTCAGTCTCTGATTGGGCAGTCACATCGCCCTGGTCAGTGCGTACAGGAACCTCCGCAAAGGCCTGGATCTCCCCTTCCGGAGTAGCGGTACCTGTGAGGCTGTTGAGGCGAAGGGCCTGGGGCCTTACTGTGGATAGCTCCACCTCGAACAAGAACTCTTTGCATGCCTCGCAATGCCCGAATGGCTTCAGGTGGACCACCAGTCCCGAACATCCGGGACAGATCACGCCGAGGGCCTCCGTGTCTCTGCAGGTGTACAGAGCCAACTGTCCTCGGGGCCTGAGTCTTATCCCCGTGTCTGTAAGGGGAACAGCAAAGGTAGTCATCTTCGTGGGGTAGGGAACCGGAATCCACGGGGAGCTTGAGGCCATCCCGTCTGTCTGCTGCTCCATCACGCACTGACCACGTGTCGAAGTCTCCACGTGAGTTCCTCCACATGGCCAGACTCCTCCCACGACTTGCACGTTTTCGCGGGCTTCCATCAAACTCCGCCCACGAACTGTGTAGTCACGGGGTGCCTCATGGCGCAGTGCAGTAAAAGCCCCCACATGTAGTACGTCACACGGCTGGACTTCTCCCTCTTCTCGCTCCTCCGCATGGGCCTTTCCCGTCTTAGGGTCATTTCCACGACTTTGAGCAGGGATGCACTTTGGCCGATCACATGGCCGACCCACTCGGAACTCTTCCGGGCAGCAAAGTCCAGACACAGCCATTCTTACTTCCAAAGTCAAAACACACATCATCCTGGACTCACGAGCCCCCACGTGTAGCGGCCTCACCCCATCTCTTTTGTCTAGGGGTATCACATACGACAGGGTGAGATGCGCTACGGCCCATGTCCTCCCCATAGCTGTGGGTGAGGTGAAGGCCAGTACCAGATATTTTCCTCGGGCCTGTGTGTTTTAGTCAAGGATCAAGTCCTGCCGTGCCAACACTTCCCTTTGCTCCCATTAACCAGAGTTCCACACACCGATCACAGTCCAACTCTTGTTTTATTGCATAACTCACAATAAACAGTGCTTCAGTAGCCAACTGGTTGAGACCCAATAACAGTTTGATACGGTGGAATGAGCAGGTCGAGGCACTATCCTGATTGTCAGCTAAACCACTGTGATTTCACCAGCGGTTACTATAGCCTTGGCTAGAGAGAACTTAGAACTTGAGAGTCTCTACCAGCGACTCAAGTGAACGTAGATAGGAGTACCTTCGCTGTGTTGTGGCCCCTGTCAAGGGAAGATGTCCCTCCAAGGGAGTTACCGGAGGCCCATCCGTCACCGGGTTGATGCTGCTCCAGACTCTCCGAATGGGTAACCTCCCCGGCCTCCTCGCCTCAGACATGGGCCCCATCCACTTCAGGGACCCTCGGACTTCTCCACCCTCGCCGGACCCAGTCGAAGTCACTGAGCCCCAGGCCTCCTGGTTTAGTACCTCACCCCAGGCTGAAGGTGCCTTGGATGGACTCCAACTCCATTCCGGTCAGGCCTAGGGCACCTGGGCCGGAACTCAGAACCGCCCGCACCCAGGCCTAAGGTGCCTGGGCGCGTGATGAAGAAACTCCAAAAGAGCAAGACCTCGTGACAAGGGCGTCTCCCCCTTTTATCCCCTCCATTGACGCCACGGCAGGTTCCCCGCCCTCGCCGTACCATCTCCGAGAAGGGACAAAAAGGACAGCACTATGGCAGTAAATCTACCTTGAGCCTGCGGGCACCCCGCCACCCACAGGCCAAGGAGACTATTACACCACCCAATCCTCCACGAATACAAATGGTCCAACTACTCCCATAATTTACACACCTGGATCATACTACCACCCAGGTGTACCCCACCTAAAATTAGAGACCCCGCTACATAAAAAAATAAATAATCTTCACTAGATCACTTGTTACATCTAGTATTTATATTATAGAGAGTATCTGATTGAGGAAGACAAAACCACTTCATGGTTTGCTTCCAAGCATCTTTGGTAAATAAGACATTTTCTAAGACTACAGTTCATCCTTCCTCCCCTTTCAGAAAGGTCTGAAATCACAGGCTTTGACAAAAGTCTCTGGGCTAGCTACATTGTGCAGTGAATAATGTGCCCTGATCTGAGAAGTCTATCTCCTTTACATAATGCCAGAAACCCATTGTGGCCTAAATTTCAGACTGGGACCTCAGTAATGTTATTACAGAAGATGTTGATTTACCAAAGACAAATAGGCTGTTCGCTTTGCAAATGGATATTCCCTTAGCTAGTGAACATGGTGAAAATTCACTTTGCAAAGAATAAACAACTATGTTCAAGGGAAAACAAAAAAAAACGTTTTTTCTTAGACATGATGGATGCCATTCACTGAGCTAAAGAAAATACTTTTGTGCAGCCTATTTGCCTTTAGTAAATAAACCCCCATTGTATCATCTCTGTGTCTTTACTGACCAGCATGTATAATTCATATATATATATATTGTGACAGCAGGAAGGTAAAGTCACCTGGTTGCATCCAGGGGGGTAGATATATTTCGCCCAGATTCAGGCTTTACGCCGACTTATACAACTAGGTGGAGAGTTGTATAAGGCTAGTGGGCTCATGGATGACTCATACCTCTAGGGAGAGTGTGGGGCGTCGTGCAGACAGAGATGAGGAGACCAGCTGAAGCTTGTCAGCTCATTTAGGCCTCTATAAGAACTCCCAGCTTCATTAGATGTTAGCTCATGCCTGGAACCAGACCTGTGTGGACTGTCTAGGGAGAGTGAACCCCTGTGCGGTGAGACAAAGCCTGTGTGGCTATTTGCTTGGACATTTAAAACCAGGGACTTAGGGACTAGGACAGCACTAGGCTGATCCCAGTTGTTAGTTAGGAAACCTGTATGTTTAGTCAGAGGTCAAGTTGACCAGGATTTATTTTGTTTATGTTTCTTTTGCTTTGCTGTGTTTTGTCACTGTAAATAGAAAATAAACCGCACCTTTTTGATTTTGAAAACCACAACCTCCGTTTGCTGGGCCTGTTTTTGTGTGGGGAGCCCATCTCGGGGGTCACACACACCCGCTGCCGAGCTAACCCCCTCACAGTTGGTGGAGAATGCGGGCAGTTTTTTTTTTAAGCCAGCATGGAGGAGATACTGAAGCAGCTGGCTCTAGCAAATGCCAATCAACAGCAGACAAATGCAGGTTTGCAAAAGAACTTCGCAGCCCAGCAGCAAGCTCATCAACAGAGCCTTGCAGCCCAGCAGCAGACAAACGCAACTTTGCAACAGAGTCTGGAGGCTCAGCAACAAGCCCAGCAGCAATCTGAGGCCCGCTTCATAGACCTGTTGCAGAAGCAAGAGCAGAGACTACAACAACAGATGGAAGCAGTAATGCAGCAACGTCCGCAGACCAGTGAGGAAAGCCGTCCCACTAATACCGCGTCCTTTGGGGTGAGTCGTTTATTGACAAAAATGACTGGAGAGGATGATCCAGAGGTATTTTTGACCACATTTGAAAGGACCGCTGAAAGAGAAAAGTGGCCTGAGGAGCAGTGGGCTGGACTGGTGGCTCCTCTGTTAACTGGTGAATCGCAGAAAGCTTACTATGACCTAGAGCCTAACCAAGCAAAAGACTATGTGATGCTAAAAGCTGAAATCTTGGCAAGGCTGGGTGTCACCCAGGCTGTCCGGGCTCAGCGTGTGCATAACTGGACTTTCCAGCTTGGAAAACCCCCCAGGTCTCAAATGTATGATCTCATTCACCTGAGCAGAAAGTGGCTACAGCCAGAGACTTTGTCCGCACCAAAGATTGTGGAACGTGTTGTAATGGATCGGTTTTTGAGAGCTCTTCCTACTGCCATCCAAAAGTGGGTAAGCCATGGAGACCCAGAGACGGCCGATGGTCTTGTGGATCGTGTGGAGAAATACTTGGCTACAGAGAACCTGACGGCCTCTTCCAGAGACACTCGGACTTTCCACCCTAAGACCAGACCATCCCCAGGGGCGGATAAGAGGATTCCAAGGGGTGAGGGTGGAGAGAGTGAGAGGGTGGGAGCTCTACCCCAAGTTTGGCGAGAACAGCCTGGGAAATCAGCGGCTCAAGAGGCCGCAAGAAGGATCGTTTGCTACCGCTGCCGGCAAGCGGGACATATTGCAGCCAATTGCCCGGTTGTGGAGGAACCCATGCAGTGTGACTTTCTGACGGGCAGACGTCAGTCGCTGTGTGCGACAGTCGCATGCACTGCCATTCGAGGAACTGAGAAACATTTATGCAAAATGTGTGTTAATGGTAGAAATGTTGTGGTATTGTTGGATTCAGGTAGCCTTGTGACCCTGATAAAGGCTGAGTTAGTTAAAACAGAGGTCTCTGGGAATAGCAAGGTAGCTGTTATGTGTGTGCATGGGGACACCCGAGAGTATCCAGTGACTACAGTGTGTTTCGAGACCCGCAAAGGTACCCTCTCTCATCCAGTGGGCTTAGTATCTCAGTTACCGCATGACGCCATTGTGGGAAGGGATTTTCCGAAGTTCTGGGAACTGTGGGATGATCCTGAGCCCCCCACTGGTGCCCCTATGTACCAGGAATGTGATAGCCAGAACTCCCCTGAGAGTGGTGAGGACTCTCCGGAATTTCCCTTATCAGTATTGGCAGGGGAGACTCAAGAAACTGGAGAGGAGCCCACCTCCTCAGACGAAAACCTACCGTCTGTGGAGTTTTCTGATCTTGAGGTTCACAGGGAAAACTTTGCCACAGAACAGTTGAAAGACCCCGCCCTAATAAAGGCACGGGAAAACGTAGTGAAAATAGATGGCGAGTTAGTGAACCCAGATAATACCTGCACTTACCCATACTTCAGCGTAGAGAAGGACCTACTGTATCGGGTGGCAAAAAGGGCAGAAGAAACCGTTGAGCAGCTTGTGGTGCCCAAACCTTACAGGAAGTTGGTGTTGGAGTTGGCCCATGGGCACATTCTTGGAGGTCATCTGGGGACAGAGAAAACCCGAGAGAGGGTATTACAGAGATTCTATTGGCCGGGGGTGATGAAGGACATAGAAAATTATTGTTCCTCCTGCCCTGTGTGTCAGAGGTCGGCCCCGATGCCACATTTCCGTAGCCCGCTGGTCCCTCTACCCATCATTGAGGTCCCGTTTGAGAGGATCGCCATGGATTTGGTAGGTCCTATAATCAAGTCCGCTAGGGGGCACCAGTACATATTAGTTATAATGGACTATGCCACCCGTTATCCAGAAGCGATCCCTCTCCGAAATACCTCGGCCAAAACCATAGCCAAAGAGCTATCTCTTGTGTTTAGCCGGGTGGGTATTTGTAAAGAACTGCTTACGGACCAAGGTACACCCTTTATGTCCCGGGTTATGAAGGAGCTGTGTAAATTGTTCAAAGTGACGCAATTACGTACATCTGTGTATCACCCCCAAACCGATGGGCTGGTTGAAAGGTTCAACAAAACCCTAAAACAAATGTTGAAGAAAGTGGTGGATAGAGATGGAAAGGATTGGGACTGTCTACTTCCTTATCTGATGTTTGCTATTAGGGAGGTGCCCCAATCCTCTACGGGATTCTCCCCCTTTGAGTTACTGTATGGGAGACACCCAAGAGGGCTGTTGGATATTGCCAAGGAAACTTGGGAAAGTGAGAGTTCTCCCCACAGGAGTGTGATTGAGCATGTCGCCCTGATGCAAGACCGAATTGCACAGGTAATGTCCATCGTGAAGGAACATTTGGCCCAAGCGCAGTTAGCACAGCAGAGAGTGTACAACCGTGGAGCCAAGACCCGTACCTTTTCCCCGGGGGATAGGATACTGGTACTTGTCCCTACGGTTGAAAGTAAATTCCTTGCCAAATGGCAAGGCCCCTACGAGATAATGGAAAAAGTGAGCGAAGTGAATTACAAGGTCAGACAACCAGGAAGGCGAAAGCCCGAACAGATCTATCACGTTAATCTGTTGAAAGCCTGGAGGGATAGAGAGTCCCTAGTCGCAGACACTTGGTCACCAGCTCAAACTGGTTGCGTGATTCCTGAGGTTGGAATAGCAGCCACCTTGCCACAACCCCAACAACAGGAGGTTAAGGAGTTTGTGCTTCGCAACAAGGAGGTATTCTCTGAGCTGCCGGGACAAACATCTGGGGTAGAGCATGACATCATTACCCCGCCCGGTGAAAGGGTGAAGTTAAAACCCTATCGGATCCCAGAGGCCCGACGGGAGGCAATACGGGAGGAAGTACAGAAAATGCTGAACTTAGGGGTGATAGAGGAGTCCCAAAGTGATTGGTCTAGTCCCATTGTGTTGGTGCCTAAACCGGATGGGAGCTAGCGATTTTGTAACGATTTTCGTCAGTTGAACAAAGTTACAAAATTTGACACCTACCCCATGCCACGTATAGATGAGTTGATCGACCGGCTGGGAACAGCCCGATACATGACGACTCTTGACCTCACAAAAGGGTATTGGCAAATCCCCCTGGCCAAGTCGGCCAAAGAGAAAACCGCATTTGTAACCCCAGACGGGGCGTTCCAATATAAAAGAATGCCGTTCGGGTTACAGAATGCGCCGGCCACATTCCAGCGGAAAATGGACCAGATGCTGAGGCCCCATCGGAAGTATGCTGCGGCTTACCTGGATGACGTAATTGTCCATAGCACAGATTGGGCCTCACATCTGCCAAAAGTGCAAGCAGTCCTGGACTCTGTTCGGGAAGCGGGGTTTACGGCTAACCCCAAGAAGTGTACCATTGGGCAGGAGGAGGCCAAATATCTTGGGTACACCATTGGGAGGGGAGTAATAAAACCCCAACTCAACAAAGTCGAGGCCATCCAGAGTTGGCCACGTCCCAACAGCAAGAAGCAGGTACGAGCCTTTCTGGGAATCGCTGGGTATTATCGGCGATTCATTCCCCACTTTGCTTCTAAGGCTGTGCCCCTAACCAACCTGACGAAGGGGAAAGGGTCGGTCATGATTAAATGGACCCCCGAGGCTGAGGCAGCATTCCAATTCTTGAAACAAGCCTTATGTAGCCAGCCAGTGTTGTACTCACCCGACTTCTCTAAAGACTTTGTCGTACAAAGTGATGCGTCAGATGTGGGGTTAGGAGCAGTATTGTCCCAGGTCTGGAACGGGGAAGAGCACCCAGTCATTTACCTCAGCAGGAAGTTGAAGTCCCATGAGGTAAATTACGCCACCGTTGAAAAGGAGTGTTTAGCGGTGAAGTGGGCTCTAGATTCCCTTCGGTACTACCTGCTAGGTAGGCACTTTGACATGGTTACGGATCACGCTCCGTTAAAGTGGATGGCTCAAAACAAGGAAACAAATAGAAGAGTGAATAGGTGGTTCCTGGCCCTCCAGGAATTCAACTTCACAGTAAAGCATCGCCCTGGCGTTCAAATGGGGAATGTGGATGCTTTGTCTCGAGTACACGAATGCCTGATTGCTGGTGTTCCAACCCCGAGGTTAAAACAAGAGGGGGGAGTATGTGACAGCAGGAAGGTAAAGTCACCTGGTTGCATCCAGGGGGGTAGATATATTTCGCCCAGATTCAGGCTTTACGCCGACTTATACAACTAGGTGGAGAGTTGTATAAGGCTAGTGGGCTCATGGATGACTCATACCTCTAGGGAGAGTGTGGGGCGTCGTGCAGACAGAGATGAGGAGACCAGCTGAAGCTTGTCAGCTCATTTAGGCCTCTATAAGAACTCCCAGCTTCATTAGATGTTAGCTCATGCCTGGAACCAGACCTGTGTGGACTGTCTAGGGAGAGTGAACCCCTGTGCGGTGAGACAAAGCCTGTGTGGCTATTTGCTTGGACATTTAAAACCAGGGACTTAGGGACTAGGACAGCACTAGGCTGATCCCAGTTGTTAGTTAGGAAACCTGTATGTTTAGTCAGAGGTCAAGTTGACCAGGATTTATTTTGTTTGTTTCTTTTGCTTTGCTGTGTTTTGTCACTGTAAATGGAAAATAAACCGCACCTTTTTGATTTTGAAAACCACAACCTCCGTTTGCTGGGCCTGTTTTTGTGTGGGGAGCCCATCTCGGGGGTCACACACACCCGCTGCCGAGCTAACCCCCTCACAATATATATATATATATATTTATATCGCCGCCATTACTAGTAAAAAAAGAAAATGAAAAAAAAAATAAAATATGCCATATTTTTTTTTTTTTTTTAGCGATACATATTGGCCTAAATTTATGAAGAAATTTGATTTTACATTTTTTTTTATTGGATAGGTTTTATAGCAGAAAGAGTAAAAAAAAAAAAAATATATATATATATATATTTATATATATATATATATATATATATATATTTTAATTGTTGGTCTTTCTTTGATTATAGCGTAAAAAATAAAACATGCAGTGGTGATCAAATATCACCAGAAGAATGCTCTATGTGTGGGGAAAAAAGGACATAAATCTTATTTTGCATGACCACGAAATTGTCAATAAGGGCTAGTTTACACTTGCTTCAAAACATGGCTTCGGACACACTTTGTTAAAGCTCTCTGAACGCCAGTCAAAGTCCCTGTCACTAAATAAAATGGTTAGCTTACAGTTCCGTTTACACCTTGCTTTTGCTTGGTGCTTTGATGAGGCTTCGATGAGGCTTTGGTGGGGCTTCGATGAGGCTTTGGTGGAGTTCGATTGGGCTTCGATGAGCCTTTGGTGGGGCTTTGGTTAGGCTTCCTGGGGCTTCGATGAGGCTTCGGTGGGGCCTTGCCATAGACTTCTATGGAGGCTTTGAAGGCGCTTTGAAGCACCACTAAAGACACATGGGGTATAATTTTTGAAGCAAAGCAAAGCAAAAGCAAGATGTAAACAGGACTGTAAGCTAACCATTTTATTTAGTGACAGGAGCTTTGACTAGCGTTCAGAGAACTTTAACAAAGCCTGCCTGAAGCCTGGTTTTGAAGCAAGTGTAAACTAGCCTTTGATGTGTGTTGAAGCCGAAGCAAGTGTAAATGAGCCCTTAAGTAATACAGTGCCGTATTGCAAAAAATGGCCTTGTAGTGAAGGGGGGGGGTAAATCTTCCGGAGGTCAAGTGGTCAAGGCATTCCTTTCATTGTGAATAGGATGCCAATGCATGGCACAAACAAAATATCATAGATCATAGACCTGTAGCATTTTAAAAACTCTGCAGACTGCAATGTACAGTATGTGATTACCTATGTGTCGGGGTGCCCTTCTAAATTATTAGCACCACCATGCACTGCACATGGTGCCATTCTATACTGCAACACATAGTTGTTAAGGGTACTTAAAGTTTCCTGTAATCCTAATCAATATTGCTACTTATCACTTCCACTAAAGCTTAGATGAATACAGTCCTTACATTGGCAACTTTTATTTCTTAATTAAGGCAGCCTTCAAAATGTTTGTGTAAATGGAATCTCTTATATCTAATCAAATGCCCCCCTCCAATGTAATTATCATTCTTCCTTCACTATAAAACAGCACAAGGCATTCAATGTTCTCCTTTCTTAAGAGATCAATAAATTCCCCAGACCCTTGAAACTATATTAAATTCAGTAAGGGCCTTATAGAATGATGTGCCAACAGCAAAACAAAAATAATCCCCGAATGAGACGCCTTTAAATGCTATTTAACTATTTTAGCTCCAAGAAGCAATGTAATGATCTACAGCACACGGACATCTGCTCATTTTAATGATACTTTGTGTGCAAGTACTGCTTCTAAGACACAAAGGAAGCATCCTTCCATCACAAGAGTCTTCTTTTATACTTAACTGCCAAACGAGTCCTTTCTTTTTTTAATCTTGCAAGCTAGTGTAAAATATCTCAGTGGACAGAAAGCATAATCACAGGACCGGTGGGATACCAGACATTTTTGGAATAGCAGTGGAATAAAGCCAAGCCTGTTCTTTTGTGAATGGAAGGTTGAAGTCGGTGTCCTGAATTCTGTTTAGCTTGGCTTTTACCTGTCTTGGCACAAGGCTGACACAAACTGTAAATTATCACCTCACACTGGGGAGCTCAGAGGATCGCAGGAGTCCAACTGCTTGCATTATTTAGAGAACAAAACACAAGAAGTGGACTGTTATTTAACTTCACAATAGGCAATAAGTTATACAGTTAGTTGATAGCGCTTAAACTATCTGTTACCTAGGCAGAGATAATGCTACTCAAATTTGCTTGATTTACTTCTACAAAAGAAACATATTGTTTTTTTTGTAATAAGGCAAACAACATTGTATAAAACACAGTAACTCAATTTGAATTATTCAATAGAATTGATTTAAATCAAGCTTCACTTTTTTTTTTTTAAATCAGCACCAGGGCTGGTACTTGAACATTGAATGAGAAGTGCCCCTTGTGCTTTTTTTATTATTATTATGATTCATATAGAGCCAACAGTTTACATTGTGCTTTACAATATAAAAGACAGTACAATTACAATACAATGCAATACAGAAGGACTAGGAGGACCCTGCTAGCGGAGCTTACAATCTAAAGGGATGGGGAGGTGGTACAAAAGTTAATGGCTGCAGGGAATGATCTGATGGATAGGACTCAAGTATAGTTCTTTCAGTTCTTAGGCAGAGGTGGATCAGGAGGTGTACAGGGGGTGCTGGCCCATGCCCCTCCCCCCTCCCCGGAAGTGTTTTTTTTAAGCACCTGATTAGAGCCATAAGCTCTAATAGGCTTAAAAATAGGGTGGGCTCGGGGTGCATAGAATGCGAGCAGCCCATTCAGGTGTGTAACAACAGCAAATGAATATTCACTGTTGTAACAATAATCCTCCTCCCGGCCAATCAGGAAGCAGGTTTTGAGACCTGTCACCGGATTGGCTGAAAGAACAGGCAATCCTGGTGCCTGCTGCCACTGCCCAATCCTGCTGCCGATGCCCGCTGGCTGATAACGGGCACATGCCACCTAGATGGTGTAAGACAGCGAGCAGGCGGGGGCTGGGGGTTGAGGTGCCTCCGGCCGCCGGGGGGTGGTTGTTTGCCGCCGCCGCCCCAAAAAAGAACGACCAGCCACCACTGAGGTAAAGGTGGGGTAGGCTTCTCTTAATAAGTGACTTTTCAAGGATCGCCTAGGTAGAGGTGGGGTAGGCTTCTCTGAATAAGTGACTTGACTGGGGCAGGGAGTTCCAGAGGATGGGAGAGGCTCTGGAGAAGTCCTGGAGGCAAGTGTGGGAGCAGGTAACAAGGAAACTAGAGAGCAGGAGGTCTTGGGAGGAGTGGAGAAGACGATTTGGGCGATACCTGCAGATGAGGTGGTTGATGTAGCTGGGGGCGATGTTGTGAATGGCCTTGTATGTCGTGATTAATATTTAGAATTTTTGTATTTTGAATATTTAGAATTTCCTCTTTATTTAAGTCCTCTGCCCCCCACCTTCGAATACCCCCCCCCCTAATCTTCTGGTGCTACAGGGGTTAATGCAAGTCACTAGATCTGTCATAAGCATTTGTCAATAGTGCTGACTATGCCCACCCTTTCCACCCCCCTCCTCAATTCATAGAAGCTTTACTATAGCTTCCATGAATAAAAAGTGACCTATAAAATGGAGGAGACAGACCTTTTATTAATCCACCCATCCTGCATTCATTGCGTTTCATTCATGGATGCTATAGTAAAGCTTCTATGAATGGAGGACAGGGCAGAAAGGGCAGTCATAGCCGGCACTCTTAATGATTTCATATGACAGGACCCCCCTCCTCTATTCATAGAAGCTGTACTATAGCTTACAGTTATGAATGACTGGAAAACAAGTTAGCTCCTGGGGAGTCTATACTTATAATGTTGCAGTAAGGTATTAACCACTTCGCGCCCGGGCAATGCTCAAAAGACGTCTGCATTGCGGCGCCGAAGTGCTGACTGGACGTCCATGGACGTCCTCCTCTTTCCCCCCCCCCCCCCGCGTTCCCCCGCAAGCGCGCATCGGGGAAAATCTGTGTTGGCCAATCACAGATCGTGCTGAATGGCCAATCACAGAGGCCATTCAGCACTCGATCTCACTATCCAATGAGAGATGATCTCAAATGTAAACATATGAGATCATCTCTCATTGCCGGCTTTCTCTCCTCACACAGAGACAGCGTGTGAGGAGAGAGAGAGATCTGTGCTGCAGCTTGTCATAGTGAGTGATAAAATACACACACACACAAGTAAAAAACAGTGCCCACAGTCCCTGCCAGTGCCATCTGCTGCCAGTGCCACCTGCCAGGGCCATCTTCCACCTGCCAGGGCCATCTGCCAGGGCCATCTGCCAGTGCCATCTGCCAGTGCCACCTGCCAGTGCCATCTGCTGCCAGTGCCACCTGCCAGTGCCATCTGCCACCGCCATCTGCCACCGCCATCTGCCACCAGTCCCATCTGCCACCAGTCCCATCTGCCACCAGTGCCACCAGTCAGTGCCATCTGTGCCACCTGCCAGTGCCACCTGCCAGTGCCATCTGTGCCACCTGCCAGTGCCCTCTGTGCCACCTGCCAGTGCCATCTGTGCCACCAGTCCCATCTGCCACCAGTGCCACCAGTCAGTGCCATCTGTGCCACCTGCCAGTGCCACCTGCCAGTGCCATCTGTGCCACCTGCCAGTGCCATCTGTGCCACCTGCCAGTGCCATCTTTGCCACCAGTACCATCTGCCACCAGTCCCATCTGCCACCAGTCCCAACTGCCAGTGCCACCTGCCAGTGCCATTTGCCATCAGTGCCACCTGTCAGTGCCATCTCATCAAATGGCTAAAAGAGTATTCTCAGCCGAGGAGGCGTATGAAATTCTTGCGGCCGACGGGAGCAACGGGGAGCGCTCCGATTCGGATTCCTCCGCATATTCAGATGAGTCTGACGTGGACTACGAGCCTGTCATAAGCAGTGGATCAGTGACGGAGGAGGAGACGGAGACGTCGGAGGAGGAGGAGGAAGAAGAAGAAGAGGAGGAGGGCCCGCCCGCCAGACGAAGGCATTCTGCTGAGGAGGCAGTGCCATCCACCAGCACAGCAGTGCCATCCACCAGCACCGCAGTACCTCGAGAAGCAAGGCCACGTACCAGTGGGGTGTCACCTCAGCCCCAAAGGGTTACGTCCCATGCCAGCCTTCCCTATTCCCTTCAGTACCCCTTGTGGCTTCCTCCAAATTCAGGAGAAGCCAACATTCCACCTTTCACTGCCCAGCCAGGAGTCCAGGTGGATACAGAAAACTTTTCCCCAATAGATTTTTTTAATTTAATTTTTACTAACGACATGCTGGCAACAATTGTGGCCCAGTGCAACTTATATGCCCAACAGTTTATAACCAGCAACCCAACGTCCTCTTATGCCCGTCCCTACGTGTGGAAAGCCCTTACAGTGGAGGAGTTTAGGATTTTTTTGGGCCTCACATTCTGCATAGGACTAAATGGAAAAAATCAATTACGTTCATATTGGTCATCCCGCCCCATATATCACATGCCCATTTTTTCCTCAGTAATGCCCAGGTCCAGATATCTAATGATTATGAGATTCCTACACTTCAATGATAATACCCAGTGCCCTCCCCGAAATGACCCAAATTTTGATAAACTTTATAAAATTCGGCCGCTACTAAATTATTTTTCTGAAACCTTCCCCCAGTTGTTTACCCCAGACCAACACATATGCATAGATGAGTCCCTTATCAAATTTTCTGGCAGGCTGGGCATAAAACAATTTATACCCAGCAAAAGGGCCCGCTATGGGGTGAAGCTGTATAAATTGTGCGACAGAGAAACTGGGTATGTGTATGGCTTCATCATATATGAAGGGAAGGACACCAAACTGAACCCCCCTAATTGCCCAATCTACATTGGAACCAGTGGGAAAGAAGTTTGGGAACTCATAAACCCACTCCTAGAGAAAGGATACCACTTGTATGTGGACAATTTTTATACCAGTTTGCCCCTGTTCCGAAATTTGCACAGAATGAAGACTCCAGCATGCGGCACCGTACGGACGAACCGGAAGGGCTTTCCTCAAAGCCTGGTCACCAAAAAATTGAGAAGAGGGGAGACGGCGAGTTTGCGTAATGAGGAGATTTTGGCTGTGAAGTGGAGGGACAGAAGAGACGTGTACTTGCTTTCTTCCATCCACAACAATGAATTTGTTGAAGTCACCAGGAGGAATGGCCGGATCCAAAAACCCAAATGCATCTACGATTACAATAAGTTCATGGGGGATGTCGACTTCAACGACCAGATGCTCGAACCCTACCTTTCCACAAGAAGATCATACCAGTGGTATAAGAAAGTTTCAATTTATTTGTTCAATTTGGCCATGTACAACTCATATGTAATATATCGAAAATCCACTAGAAGACCCAAATCCTTCCTTTTCTTCCAGGAGGAAATCACCACTGCCCTTTTATACCCGAACAGCCCACCAGTAAACATTAGATCCGATGTCGTTAGCCGACTCTCCGAGCGCCACTTCCCAGATAAAATCCCTCCCAGACCAACAGGCCAAAAACGCCAGAAAAAATGCCGGGTGTGCTCCAAAAGAGGAGAGAGAAGAGACACCATTTATCATTGTGCCCAATGTCCTTCAGAACCAGGCCTCTGCATAGGCAACTGCTTCCGCCATTACCATACCAAAATAAATTATTAGTTCACTTCCTGCCATTTATGTTCACACCCCTTATGCCTCTGCTTTCTCTGTAACTGACCCTGGACTGTTATTTGACCACGCTTCTGCCTAATGATTCTGTTTATACCTCTGCCTGATCTGGAACTGACCCTGGACTGTTATTTGACCACGCTTCTGCCTAACGATTCTGTTTATACCTCTGCCTGATCTGGAACTGACCCTGGACTGTTATTTGACCACGCTTCTGCCTACCGATTCTGTACATACCTCTGCCTGATCTGGAACTGACCCTGGACTGTTTGACCATGCTTTTTGCCTGCCTCTTGGACTGATCTTGTACCCTGCCAGTGGACTAGTGGGATTCATAACACAGGGGTCTCACATATGTGAAGGGCTCCAGAATTGTTTTTCTGGATGAAGAAAACAATTGTTTTTGTTTTTCTCATTCCCAGATTAGGGTCTGGAGACTCGGAGGCTTCAAAGAGATTTGGGTGGGAGAAGCCTCTACCCCTGTCCCCATTCAGTCCTGAACGAGGCCCTACTTCTGCCAACTGCCTGTAGGACCTATGCCATCATGCCTCTGCCTGTCGGATGAACTGACCACACCGCTTTTGCTGACCAAGTCCCTGCCTCTTGCCTGGACCAGTGCTATCCTCCTGTGGAAAACTGCGCTACTAAAACCACAGGTAATCTTTTGTTTACCATTTGCTCAGCAGAATGTATTTTGGGGTGTAATTCTTGGTATGTTCATGCTATGTGTCCCTAGAACACCTGATGGTGTACCTTGCATGTTGGGCCTCTGTATGTGGCCAGGTTGTATAAAAGTCTCACACATTTGGTATCGCCATACTCAGGAGGAGTAGCAGAATGTATTTTGGGGTGTAATTTTTGCTATGTACATGCTATGTGTTGGCAATATCTTATAAATGGACAACTTTGCGTAAAAAAATTGCGTTTAATTTTTTTTCCCGCATTTTCCAAAAACTTCAGGAAAAAAATGAACCGTTCAAAAGACTCATTATGCCTCATAGATTATACGTTGGGGTGTTAGCTTTCCAAAATGGGGTCACTTTGTGGGCGTTTCCATTGTCCTGGTGCTCCAGGGCCTTCAAAATTGTAATAGGTGGTTGAGAAATGAGATGTGTAATTTATGCTCCTAGAATGCCTGAAGGTGCCATTTCAATATTGGGCCTCTGTATGTGGGCAGGCTGTATAAAAGTCTCACACATTTGGTATCTCCATACTCAGGAGGAGTAGCAGAATGTATTTTGAGGTGTCATTTTTGCTATGTACATGCTATGTGTTGGCAATATCTTATAAATGGACAACTTTGCGTAAAAAAATAGCGTTTTCATTTTTTTCCCGCAATTTCCAAAAACTTCAGGAAAAAAATGAACCGTCCAAAAGACTCATTATGCCTCATAGATTATACGTTGGGGTGTTAGCTTTCCAAAATAGGGTCACTTTGTGGGCGTTTCCATTGTCCTGGTGCTCCAGGGCCTTCAAAAGTGTAATAGGTGGTTGAGAAATGAGATGTGTAAATTTATGCTCCTAGAATGCCTGAAGGTGCCATTTCAATATTGGGCCTCTCTATGTGGGCAGGCTGTATAAAAGTCTCACACATTTGGTATCGTCATACTCAGGAGGAGTAGCAGAATGTATTTTGGGGTATCATTTTTGCTATGTACATGCTATGTGTTGGCAATATCTTATAAATGGACAACTTTGCGTAAAAAAATTGCGTTTTCATTTTTTTCCCGCATTTTCCAAAAACTTCAGGAAAAAAATGAACTGTTCAAAAGACTCATTATGCCTCATAGATTATACGTTGGGGTGTTAGCTTTCCAAAATGGGGTCACTTTGTGGGCGTTTCCATTGTCCTGGTGCTCCAGGGCCTTCAAAAGTGTAATAGGTGGTTGAGAAATGAGATGTGTAATTTATGCTCCTAGAATGCCTGAAGGTGCCATTTCAATATTGGGCCTCTCTATGTGGGCAGGCTGTATAAAAGTCTCACACATTTGGTATCGCCATACTCAGGAGGAGTAGCAGAATGTATTTTGGGGTATCATTTTTGCTATGTACATGCTATGTGTTGGCAATATCTTATAAATGGACAACTTTGCGTAAAAAAATTGCGTTTTCATTTTTTTCCCGCATTTTCCAAAAACTTCAGGAAAAAAATGAACCATTCAAAAGACTCACTATGCCTCATAGATTATACGTTGGGGTGTTAGCTTTCCAAAATGGGGTCACTTTGTGGGCGTTTCCATTGTCCTGGTGCTCCAGGGCCTTCAAAAGTGTAATAGGTGGTTGAGAAATGAGATGTGTAATTTATGCTCCTAGAATGCCTGAAGGTGCCATTTCAATATTGGGCCTCTCTATGTGGGCAGGCTGTATAAAAGTCTCACACATTTGGTATCGCCATACTCAGGAGGAGTAGCAGAATGTATTTTGGGGTATCATGTTTGCTATGTACATGCTATGTGTTGGCAATATCTTATAAATGGACAACTTTGCGTAAAAAAATTGCGTTTTCATTTTTTTCCTGCACTTTCCAAAAACTTCAGGAAAAAAATGAACCGTTCAAAAGACTCATTATGCCTCATAGATTATACATTGGGGTGTTAGCTTTCCAAAATGGGGTCACTTTGTGGGCGTTTCCATTGTCCTGGTGCTCCAGGGCCTTCAAAAGTGTAATAGGTGGTTGAGAAATGAGATGTGTACCGTATTTATCGGCGTATAACACGTGCCGGCGTATAACACGCACCCCAAGTTTAGCAGGGAATTTTAGGGAAAAAATCTTTTAGGAGGGAAGTCTAAGAAAAAAAAATGTACATTTAAATGCAGCCTTACCAGTGTCATTTGCAGCCTTGTCACAGTGCAGCCTTGCCAGTGTCCATTGCAGCCTTGCCCAGTCTCCAGTGCAGCCTTGCCAGTGTCCAGTGCAGCCTTGCCAGTGTCCAGTGCAGCCTTGCCAGTGTCCAGTGCAGCATTGCCCAGTGTCCAGTGCAGCATTGCCAGTGTCTAGTGCAGCCTTGCCAGTGTCCATTGCAGCATTGCCCAGTGTCCAGTGCAGCCTTGCCAGTGTCCAGTGCAGCCTTGAATTTAAATTTGGCGCCGCCGAGATCGCCGCTGATACAGGGCGGAGCGCGGCGAACGCCGCTGAGAACGCAGGGATGGGTGGAGCCGAGATACACATAGCCGAGTGCATTCGGCTATACTCGGCTTTTCTCGGCTTCGCTCACAGTCACGCCGAGTCCCGCCCTATGATGGACATATCACAGGTCCAATGGCGGGACTGGGCGTGACTGTGAGCGGAGCCGAGAAAAGCCGAGTATAGCCGAATACACTCGGCTATGTGTATCTCGGCGGCGATCGCTCCGCTCCGCTCACAGTCAGCGGAGATCGCCGGGGATAGGTGAGTATCGGCGTATAACACGCACCTACGATTTTCCCCTGATTTTAAGGGGAAAAAGTGCATGTTATACGCCGATAAATACGGTAATTTATGCTCCTAGAATGCCTGAAGGTGCCATTTCAATACTGGGCCTCTGTATGTGGGCAGGCTGTATAAAAGTCTCACACATTTGGTATTGCCATACTCAAGAGGAGTAGCAGAATGTATTTTGGGGCGTCATTTGTGGTATACACATGCCATGTGAGAGAAATAACCTATTATAATGACAATTTTGTGGAAAAAATAAAAAAAAATCTTCATTTTGCAAAGGATTGTGGGAAAAAATTACAACATCAAAAATCTCACGATGCATCTTACTAAATACCTTGGAATGTCTAATTTAAAAAAAGGGGTCATTTGGGGGGTATTTGTGCTTTGCTGGCTTGTTCGGGTCGTAAGAAATGAGATAGGCCACCAGTACATTAGGTGTGATCAATTGTTTATGATCTGCACCACAGCTTGTACACTCTATAACTTTCACAAAGACCAAATAATATCCACTAATTTGGGTTATTTTTACCAAAGATATGTAGCAGTATAAATTGTGGCCAAATTTTATAAAGAAAAATTAATAATTTGCAAAATTTTATCACATAAACTAAAAAAAAAGCGTTTTTTTTTTCAAAATTTTCCGTATTTTTTCATTTATAGCGCAAAAAAAACAACCCAGAGGTGATCAAATACCACCAAAAGAAAGCTCTATTTGTATGAAAAAAAGGACAAAAAAATCATTAGGTTACAGTATTACATGACTGAGTAATTGTCATTCAAAGTGTGAGAGTACTGAAAGCTGAAAATTGGTCCGGGCACGAAGGGGATTTAGTGCCCAGTTGTCAAGTGGTTAAGGATAGCCACAGAAAAGCTTCACACACAGGGGGAGATTTACTAAAACTGGAGCACTCAGAATCTGGTGCAGCTGTGCGTGGTAGCCAATCAGCTTCTAGCTTCAGCTTGCTCAATTAGGCGTTGACAAAAAAACTGGAAGCTGATTGGTTCCTATGCAGAGCTGCACCAGATTTTGCACTCTCCAGTTTTAGTAAACCCCACCCCCTTATTGTGGTATGTAGTCACCATGTCATACTTCCTGGGATCTAACTAGTTTTCCAGTTCTTTTTTGTTATGCTGGCACCTACTATTTTTATGTTCGTTTTGTATATTTGCACTATATCAGTTATGATCATAGTTATATTTGATATATAGGTGGCTAGTGCACATTTTTTAAACATTTGCGTTTTGTTATTATTGTGGGCACTACTAGTATAATGATTTTGGTATCTTGCACATATTTTGTGTTATATATATATTGAACGCAGGTTCTCCCCAGATAGGAGCTCTTGCTGAAAATATTTTAGGGTTTATAAGGGTTGATGAGCTATATCAGATTTTAAACAGTTTTTAAGGGTTAGCGTGTTATGTCTTTTTCATGGTTGTATTAAATACGGTAATTGATGCATGTTTTACACAAGCAACATGGCTGTTTGACCTTTTTTTTTAGAGGATTGTGGTAGTTACATTCTTATAATATGTGGAATGGGCCGGGAGCATTTATACTAAAAGATGAATTAAAAGGTGATGAGTAAAAGGTTATATAGCAGAAGAAGAAACATGCAGTCTAAAACTCCACGTTAAAGTGGTAATAAACCCAAAACCAAAAATGCACTATATTGCATCTAACCAATCATTAGATGTGGTGGCTGTATTTGTTTTCTTTTCTTTTTTTAGGCCTTTTTCCCTCAGTTTTCACCTGGTGATCTGGCAAGTACCACACCTCCTGTATTAGAGTGCCCTCACTCTGGATGAAGGAGCACAGGGGGCCCAGCAGACAACAGCATTTATCGTCTTGGTGGAGAGAAGTGTTAAATGTACTAGCAGATATTAATAAACTAACACATTGAAGTCAATCTCAATCTCACACTTTATAATCAGTTACAGCAACAGTTTTTTTTCTGTTTAGAATAAAGGTTTACATAATAATAATAAATAAAAGCTGATCATTGTAAGCACCCCCATCAGTGTTAAATGGTTTGTTTCATCCCTGTAAACTGATACCTCTGGAATAAAAATAAAAGTGAAGTTTCGGAGCCATGCAGAACCCCTTCATCAGACATGTATTAATTGGGAAGATGAAGCTATTAACCAGTTACCATTCTTTCCAATCACATCCCGGTAAATTTTGAAAAATTGAACGAGGGGTGCCCCTGGGATAGTGTGGATTGGAATAAATTATGGATTGCCACCAAGTATATATAGAAAAATATAAAGAATTTTATTTGTACATATTTGACATATAGATCAAAATTGTTTAAAAACAACGAGAGAAAAGACATACACAATCATTGAAACCAATTTGCATGAAGGCACCTACAAGTCATATAACTAGTGGTGACAAAACCAACATGTTTCGGATACTAGAGCTATATCTGTGATAGCTTCCATTATTTCCTTCTTCAAGGTTCATACAATGGTTAAAAAGCAGATTGGTCTCTATAGAAGAGAGAAAAAAACAACATCATGTATAATGGCTATATAGTACAATATCGAGCATTAACATAATTCCAATATTTTGAATTTCTCCCATATGTGGGCAGCTAGAGGATAAATAGTGCTGCAGAGAGGAAAAAGAAAAAGAGAAAAAAAAAAAAAGGGGGGAACAAAGAAAAGATGAGAGAAAAAATGTGTATGAGGGTTCATTAGAGATGCATAGATGCACATATACAGTACATGATTATATATTTATAGGATACATTACATTTATATCAAGTTTATCCATGGTATTGCATACATACATCTCAAATGGTAACACAAACATCAGCCGCTTGGAGGGATTGTCCCGATGATGTAGAGCCCAAGTGGATATAGTGCAAGTTTAGTGGTCGCATAGAAGAAATGCAGCGACCATAATAACACAGCAACCGTGATAACAGAGCCAGGGATATATAGCTGGGCCAGCCCAAGAGAAGCCCCTCAAAGCTCACAAGGAAGCCCCAAAATTGTAGCGGGGACTCGCCACAGGCCTCTCTGCAAAAACATACATATGTAAGTTATAATTTGAGGATCCCATACTAACCCTGTAGACAGTTATCCCACAACTATAATCAAGTATCTGAGCGGGCTTCATACCTGTAAGAGTGACGCGAGAGCATCCACACTCTGGCTGTGCAGAAACTGACAAAGCCCAGTGGGATTTTATATAGGGCTGTGGCTTGTATTGCAGCCAATCAGCTCAAGTGGCGCCAACAGGAGGGACGGAAGGAGCTCAGCCAATGAGATAGGGGGTGGGAGGCCACAACAGGGCTAAAGAGTGCGTCCAAATAAAAGAAACAAATTAATCATGTATTGCAGAGAAGCTCTTACATGACGAGACGCCGCGCGCAAGGGCCGTCCTCGGTCCAGGCGGCGTCCGGCGTCACCACGCACCCACGTCAGCGTGTAGAAAACGTCAGAACGTCAGCGCGGTGACGTCAGACATTGACCCGACCGCCAGCACAATAGAAAGGGCGGAAATGACACAGAATAGATTACACCGGTGTCCGCATCAGGCCAAAAAGAAGGCCAGCGCGGAGGCAACGCCATATGCGCCACGCCAAGTGGCGCCACCGGGAGGACAGGAAACACAATTGATCCGTCTAAAGCCCCATAAGTAGTAACAGTGTAACAACAATGCCCTCCATCCCATAAGTCCATAATTGTTTTTTTTTTTTTTTCTCTTTTTCTGTTTCCTCTCTGCAGCACTATTTATCCTCTAGCTGCCCACATATGGGAGAAATTCAAAATATTGGAATTATGTTAATGCTCGATATTGTACTATATATCCATTATACATGATGTTGTTTTTTTCTCTCTTCTATAGAGACCAATCTGCTTTTTAACCATTGTATGAACCTTGAAGAAGGAAATAATGGAAGCTATCACAGATATAGCTCTAGTATCCGAAACATGTCGGTTTTGTCACCACTAGTTATATGACTTGTAGGTGCCTTCATGCAAATTGGTTTCAATGATTGTGTATGTCTTTTCTCTCGTTGTTTTTAAACAATTTTGATCTATATGTCAAATATGTACAAATAAAATTCTTTATATTTTTCTATATATACTTGGTGGCAATCCATAATTTATTCCAATCCACACTATCCCAGGGGCATCCCTTGTTCAATTCTTCATCAGACATGTAACCCATGTGTCACATGCCTGATGAAGGGGTCCTGCGTGGCTCCAAAACGTTGCTTTTATTTTTTGATACTATGTGATTAAAGTTTTTGGAGATCCTGGTGTGCTGGTGACACTTCCTTCTCATGATTACAGTTTTTAAGAGCCCTTTCACACGCATTAGCGGTAAAGTGGCGCTAGTTTTAGCGCCACTTTACCGCTGTTATAGCGGCACTTTTCGGCCGCAAGCGGGGTGCTTTTAACCCTGCTAGCGGCAGAGGAAAGGGTTAACACTGCCCACAAAGCGCCAGGGGCAGTTTAGGAGCAATGTATACAGCACTCCTGTACCACCCTAAAGATGCTGCTTGCAGGACTTTTTTTTTGGTCCTGCAAGCGCACCGCCCCAGTGTGAAAGCACTCAGTCTTTCACACTGGGGAGGCTTGAGAGACGCTTTTCAGGCTCTATTTTTTTAGAGCTAAAATGCCTGAAAAGCGTCTTCAGTGTGAAAGGGGTCTAAGATAAACTGTTATTATGATAACCAGGCAATTAGCAGTTTCAAGAAAGTCAGAAAAGGCAACCTACATATTGAAGTGTTTCCTTTAACACCATATCTCAACACATAGCCTTTTGTGTTGATAAAAATAGCATCTGAGCAATAAAAGAAACAACAAACTTCCAAATCTAAAGCCCTGTACACACGATCAGATTTCCTATGGATTCTAGTCCGATGGATTTTTCCATCGGAATTCCGATGAAACTGTTTTCCATCAGTCTTGCCCACACACCATCAGTCAAAACCAGACCGTTCCAAACGTGGTGACGTAAAACACTCCGATGAGCCGAGAAAAATTAAGTTTAATGCTTCTGAGCATGCGTCGACTTGATTCTGAGCATGCGTGGGTTTTTGATCCGATGGACTTGCCCATAGACGATCGGAGTTTTCGATCGTTTTTTTATCCATCGGAAAAATTTAAAACATGTTCTATTTTTTAAAATCGATGGAAAAAAGACTGATGGGTCCCATACACGATCGGTTTGTCTGATGAAAAGAATCCATCGGACGAAAATCCATAGGATATCCGATCGTGTGTACAGGGCTTTAGTGTCTACTGCATAAAGTATGATTTTTATTCCACTGTTTAAATCAGAAGAGTTAATTTTTAAATATCCAGATGTAACTATCGGTTGCAGTTGGTTATTTGCTAAGAACAAGTTCCATGTTAACTTAATTACTATAAAATTTTATTTGAGGCGTGCATTTTATTTTTGCTTCTATATAAATATTAATAACTTCAATTTCCCTGACAGCTTTAGTTCAAATACAGTCTGACCATACACCCCGCAAATAAGTGGTAATGTCAGGTATTAAACACTATATATATATAATAACATAAAATCAGACAGCATAGAAAGTGTATTCATACTGTTTTGGATGTTTTCCAAGCATGGTATTCATAATTATATATTTTTAAACCCTCCCCTTAAATGAACTCAGCTACCGTGATTGCAGGTCCAAGCAGTGAATTAACAAAGGTGTTACTGGCTACAGTTTATAAATCAACAGGTTACACAGATACAGCTAAAAAAACAACTGCTGCCATGCTTCGCATAAAAGGGTGAATTTGCAAAGAACAATGGCCTTTCCTTAAAGACTGATACATAGAAATGGGTGAAGAGATTAAAACGAGTCTAATGCCGCGTACACGCGACCGTTTTTAATGTCATTGAAAAAAACAATGTTTTTCTGGACGTGATTCTTCTCAAGCCTGCCTTGCATACACACTATCGTGAAAAAAAATGCTTGAGCAAAGCGTAGTGACGTACAACACGTATGACGGCACTATAAAGCCCTGTACACACGGTCAGACTTTTTCCCAACAAACTTCGTTTTAAGCAAGTTGGACCAACAATCCGACCGTGTGTACGCTCCATCGGACAAACTTTTTTTTGTTTGGTTTTGTTTTCATCGGACAAAAGTTGGGTCTGCAAACGGACAAACTTTTGCCCAACAAAAGTCCGATGGAGCAAAGTCCTACCCTGTGTACAGAAAACCATAGGACTTTTGTCCGATGGACAAAACAACTAATGTTAAAATCAACCAACAATAGCAGAAGTTGACCAAAGGGTGGCGGTAAAGAGCAGAAAAGAGCAGAAAACCACGTGATGTTGCAAAAAGTTTTGGGAAAGTTTGCAGAAAAGTCCTGTGGTGTGTATGCTATGGGTGTGCCCGGCCAACTCCGTTCGGACAAAAATCCACGGAAAAGTCCGATGGAAGTCCGACCGTGTGTACGAGGCTTAAAGGGGAAGTTCCATTCGGATGGCGCCACCCTTTGGGCTGCTTTTGCTGATTTCGTGTTACCGCGTGTTAGTAAAAGTTTGGTGAGAGACGATTCGCACTTTTCAGTCTCCGTGCTTTTCAGTCCGTTACAGCATGACGAATGTGCTATCTCCATTACAAACACTAGTTTTACCAGAACGAGCGCTCCCGTTTCATAACTTGCTTCTGAGCATGCACGTTTTTTTCCCCCCGTCATTAAAGCGTACACACGGACGTTTTTCACAACGAGAAAAACGACGACGTAAAAAACGACGAGAAAAAATAGAGCATGTTCTAAATTTTTAATGGCCATTTTTATCGTCGAGAAAAATGCTCTGGAGCCCACACACGACTGTTTTTAATGACCAATTTAAAAATGGCATTTTTCTCGTCATGAAAAACGGTCGTGTGTACGCGGCATAAAAGTGACATGGAATACACAACCTGATGCAACCTACCATTTCATACAGCCAATGGTATCTTTTTGAGTGTTTTAACAAAGTTGTCTATAAAAGGGACCAAGGAGTATTGGTCCCTTCATATATCGCACAGTCATAGTTCTTTTCTTCTGCCCTCACTCATAGCTATAACATCAGCAGTTCAACTGACATTGTTCACTAGTCACTTCTAGCTGACAGCAATACATTCAACCTCTTCTCATTCAGTGTTTTACAGTACTACAAAAGAGACAAAGTTGCTGTCACATACATGTGGATGTGGTTAGATACAGTTGTGCTCATAAGTTTACATACCCTGGCAGAATTTATGATTTCTTGGCCATTTTTCAGAAAATATAAATGATACCACAAAAACTTTTCTTTCACTCATGGTTAATGTTTGGCTGAAGCCATTTATTATCAATCAACTGTGTTTACTCTTTTTAAATCATAATGACAACAGAAACTACCCAAATGACCCTGATCAAAAGTTTACATACCCTGGTGATTTTGGTCTGATAACATGCACACAAGTTGACACAAAGGGGTTTGAATGGCCACCCTGTACAACCACTTTTACCTACAGGTAAGCCTAGATTAAGGCTTACCTGTAGGTGCTATAAATTTTCTCCTAAACCTACACGTTTAGGAGATATTTACACTAGAGACTTGCGCCGATGTCTACGGTGCCTGCACCGTAGACAATGGCGCAGGCGCACTATAGAAACAGCGATTGTGCCATTTCCCGGAGCTGTGTCAGGCACCGCAGCGAGGGCTTCGATCCTAGGTGAGTATTACATAATGAGCAAGTATGCTATGCATACTAGCTCATTATGCCTTTGTCTTGCAGGTGTTTTTTTTTTTTTTTTAAGTGGGTTTACACCCACTTTAAAGGTAACTATCCTCACCTGTGATCTATTTGCTTGTAATTAGTGTGTGTGTATAAGGCCTCATGCCCACGGACGTTTTTACAGCCGCGTTTTTGAGCGTTTTTTACAGCTTAAAAACGCCTGTCCATGTTAGTCTATAGCTTCATGTCCACCTAGGCGTTTTTGAGCTGCAAATAGCATAGGCGTTTTTAAGCTGTAAAAAAAACCCAGGACCAGTGCGTTCCCGCGGCGTCGGCGTTAGGCATAAAAAACGTGAAGCGTTAAAAAACGTGCGAAAACGCGCAAAAAAGCTGCAATTGCGTTTTTGAGCTCCGGCGCTTTTTTTTTTTTTTTTTTTTTAAATACGGTCTAAAAATTAATACAATAACATGGACAGGCGTTTTTAAGCTGTAAAAAACGCTCACAAACGCAGCTGTAAAAACGTCCGTGGGCATGAGGCCTAAAAGTTCATTGAGTTTCTGGACTCCTGACAGATACTTGCATCTTTCATCCAGTGCTGCACTGACATTTCTGGATTCGGAGTCATGGGGAAAGCAAAAGAATTGTCAAAGGTTCTGCGGAAAAAGGTAGTTGAACTGTATAAAACAGGAAAGGGATATAAAAACATATTCAAGAAATTGAGAATGCCAATCAGCAGTGTTCAAACGCTAATCAAGAAGTGGAAAATGAGGTGTTCTGTTTAAACCAAACCACGGTCAGGCATGAAAACTGTCTCTCATGCCTCCCCAGTGTGAAAGCCTGAGTGCTTCCACACTGGGGCGGGGCGCTTGTGGGACGGGAAAAAAGTCCTGCAAGCAGCATCTTTAGGGCTGTGTGGGAGCGCTGTATACAGCACTCCTACACCACTCCTGGTCATTGAAATGAATGGGCAGCACTTCTGAAGCACCTGGAAAGAACTTCGGAAGCGCCGCAACACTTGGCTTTTAACCCCTTGTTAAACCCTACTTTCAACTAGTGGCTGAAAAGGCTTAAATAGCGGTAAAGCACCGCTAAAACCAGTGGCGATTTACCGCTAATGGACCTGCCGCCCCAGTGTGAAAGGGGTCTAACTATATAAGATTGTAGCACATTTAAGAGTTGCTGTTAGGTGCCACTACTTGTTGCACAGACAGCAAACAGCACAAGACAGAGTTAGGAAGCAAAACTATAAGCCATACGGACAGAGTTGGGAGATTCTGGGTAGGTTTGTTGCTTGTCATGTGAAAGGTTATGGTACAACCCTGGGCACTGAAGAATCTAAAACAGCTGAAGATTTTCTTAAAAAGTACAGTTTCTTTCAGATTGACAGATGACAACTGTGTTGTGTGCTTTTTCTAAAGATTTTACTCAGAAATTTAACAATTTTCAGAACCTTTCCCTGAAACTACTGAATATATCAAACACCACCAATGGTACCAATGACTGCTTTCTCTCCACTGCTGAACCTCTTCCAAATTACTAATATCAGGAAACAATGCTGGAACCCTATGTAACTGATGTGTATAGAATAGAACAGAGGATCACAGGCAGAAAAGGAGCTCAAAGCATCACACAGTATTCAAGCAGGTTTAAGCCCTGTACACACGACCGGTTTTCCCATCTGCTTGAAAACCGTCAGTTTTCTTGATGAGATTCCTGCCAAGCTTGCCTTTATTTTCCTTGTATACACACAGTCACACAAAAGACCCTCCGAACTTTTGAATGGCAAAAACGCGGTGACGTCAAAGACTACGACGAGCCGACTAAATGACGTTCTATGCTTCCGCGCATGCATCGAATTGTTAACGAGCATGCGCGGTTTATTTCACCCTTCGGGTAAGTATACAGACGACCAGTTTTCTCAGCAGGAAATAGTCCGCCGGGAATCCCGACGGGAAAATAGAGAGCAGGTTCTCTATGTTTTTCGGGCAGTTTTCCTGACGGAAAAACTGCTAGGGAGCATGCACACAGCCGGGATTCCCAGCCAAAAGATCTCCTGGCAGTTTTCCTGCCGGGAAAACTGGTCGTGTGTACAGGGCTTAACTGGTAAAACATCGGGACCCCTGACCACTGTATAGGTGGTGCTACCTGTAGGGATAACAAAAAAATGGTTTCACAATGTCAGACTTAAAGGGGTTGCTCCACCGGAAAAAAAAATTAAAAGCCAGCAGCTACAGCTACAGCAGCTGCTGGCTTTTAATATTTGGACACTTACCTGTCCTGGAGTCCACCGACGTCCGCAGCAGAGGACGAGCGACCGCTCGTCGCTCTGCTGCTCCCTCCGCCATCCTCGCTGAGGGAACCAGGAAGTGAAGCCCTGCGGCTTCATGCCCGGTTCCCTACGGCGCATGCGCGAGTCACGCTGCGCCGTTCTGATTGGTGCTCCTGTGTTCTGGGAGCCGAGTGTCTCCCAGAACACCAAGGGAAGTCTGCGGGAAGTGACGTAACTCCCGCAGATTCCCGGAGACAGGACTCCCGGATGTGGGTGAAAATACCTGTCTTAGACAGGTATCTTCACCCCCCTCCCCCCTGAAAGGTGTCAATTGTGACACCGGAGGGGGGGAGGCATCCAAATAGCAAAAGTTGCTATTTAGGGTGGAGCTCCACTTTAACCCCCTGCCCAACAAAAAGATCTTTAGATATACCAATTATTGCCATATTGTCTTTTGTGTTTTTTTAAGTTTAAACGTGACATGTAAAAGTTGTCTGGAAATAGTCCTTTATAGATTACATAATGTGTAGTGGCCCCTATTGCATTTAGGTGCACCTTCCCAAAACACAGAGATGCTCAATGGGAATTCTTTCCATTATTCACAGGGATAATAAATACTGAGATTTCAACAAAGCCACCCAGAGATCAAACCTAAGCAAATTGATGATCCACTAAACTTCAGAGAAGGCAGCTAGAACTTGGAGCTGGGCAGGAGTTGGATTTAGAGGCATAACAATGGCTGGTGTTGGAGACTGGACAACAGCAGGACTTTGAGGCTGATATTTTGTATTGGGAAAAATATTTGCTTCCATTTGGATTTATAGGTGGAAACCTTGGCAGTGGCATAAAGGATTAAGAAGCTGCTGTTGAAATCTTGTGCAGTGGGAAAATAAATTCTGGTTGCTGAAGTCATTACCATAGGTATCAAAGTTAAGACTGGAAAATAGGAGTAATGAACATGTTACTTAGCTCTCAGGAAAACAACACATCCTCAGGGGATGGAAGCACTGCTCAGTAAGCTAAGGGGTCCTTTGTCAGTTCAATTGCAGAAGAGTATGTCCAATGAAATAAGGAAATATAAATGTGACTAAAGCGCTGATAATATATCAAAATAGGAGAGAAAAATGCACTGTGCTAAAACATTAAATAACAGATAAATAAATGATAAGAGCAGCAACCAAAATAATAGTGCTTACAACCACTGTGCATAGTATAATAAAAGGATAATATGATTGCGCTAAAATCAACCTATTAAGTAACAAAACACACCTGTGTATAAAGTGCTACGTGCAAAATATAAATAAAGAAAAAAAAAGTCCATATATCAGGTAAAGAGAGATGGATCTGAATCCTGGGATAATCACTGCAGGTAGCACCTGGCTGCAAACAGATCCTAAACTCTGCTCCACCTGACCGTAGTAATGACCAGAAAGGTACTAAGGTTCCAAGTCGTTGCTTTAAAATCTCAACAAAGAACAGAGAGAATGTAACATAGTGCAGTAAGTTCGTACTGAAGAAAGAAGGTAAATGACAAATTATTCCACTCACATGTACCCAACAGGTAAAAGCACATAGAACGGTCAGACACGGTGCTGTACTCCTCAACTTCCTTCTCGTCACTAGGCTCCTCCTACGCGTTACGTCACTAGACACGTGAATTTTTCAAGTTTTATATTTTGCACATAGCACTTTATACACAGGTGTGTTTTGTTACTTAATAGGTTGATTTTAACGCAATGAAATAAGGGATTTCTTGTTTTTAAGAGTTTTATGTTACATAATCAACTACACCAGAAAATGTGCAACATGATCAAAATGAAAAGTGGCTCCCTATTTATATACTGTATGCTTATGGAGATAAGCATTGTGTGTAACTTGGCACTTCGTATTTTGAATGTACTGTTCATACTTTTTTGTTTTGAAAACTTTATGAAAATAAAGATTATACAAAAAAAAAAAAAAAGAAATGAAAACTGTCCAATAAAAAATTGTATACACTGAAACATTTAA
This sequence comes from Rana muscosa, assembly GCA_029206835.1. Lineage (NCBI taxonomy): Eukaryota > Metazoa > Chordata > Amphibia > Anura > Ranidae > Rana > Rana muscosa. Next base: position 674,986,649 of record CM055116.1, read on the forward strand.
CATTTGCTTCTTTATTTAAAAAAAGGCTCCTAGGGAGCAAAAGACACATCTATGAAAATGCTGTATGAAAATTTGATACATGCCACACTATTTTCAAACATTTCAGCAGATAATAAAAATTTAGATACCTTTTTTACTAGCTCTGAATATTTAGGAACTAAATAAATTCTAGTTCTAAAATACTGTTGAGTTAAATAACTTTTAGAGACTGGATTATTTTCTGGTATCCAAATCAAATGAATTAGGATGGAAACTAACTAAATGTTCTGAAATCTAAATAGAGCCAAATAAAATACAATAACCTTCCCAAGTTCATTTGACAATGCGGTGAATGTAGTTCCTACAGGCGCTCTCTGACAACAATTATTTTCAATTCATTACATTCCTTAATTTGTCATGTTTATTCATACTTTCCTTTCAATATATTTACTCTTATCAGTTCAACCCTTAAAACTGTTTTGTTTTGAATTTTTGAAAAATTCCTGGAAAAATAACTAAAGCACACAAATGTCTCTGCAGAGACAGAAAAAAAGTAGAAAAACTCCTAGTGGTTGGAAGCACATAACTGCTTTAGTGCCCTAAAAATATAACATTTCCACACTAGTGTCCATGTATACATATCTAATGGCAGGGCAGATAGATTGAAAATGAATGACTTCTTGCACAAGCTTAAAGTATAACTAAAGGCAAAACTTTTTTTTTAGTTTTGGATAGAGTGGAGAGAGATTAGAACCCCTCTCAATTTTTTTTGCTGCCTGTACCCCCGTTAAAGAAATTCACCCACTCTATTTTTCCTGTTTACCATTATCATTGAAAGTGAAAGTAATAAAAAAAAAGAAAAGTAATAGGCGGAAAATCTTCCAATGGGGACACTGGTTCTGGTGACCTGGGGGTCCCCAAGGAATTATCTTAATTTGCAGAGATTTTCTCTCACTTCCTGTCTGGCTATGGGACAGGGAGGGAAGGGAAATCTCCGCAACGGGTACAGATGGCAAAAAAAAAAATCTGCCTATAGTTCTACTTTAATTCATTTATTTCAATAAGACCATAAATTAAATAATCCAGTGAAAGGGATGTGTTCCCTTAGGTCTGCTTAGTTCTGCATTTGTTTAATGTGAAGATTTCTACTGTATCTGTTGTCATATTGCTGTATGGACTATGCTAAAGGACTTTTGCCTCATGACCTCTTTGGCATTAGAAGTTGGTGCAAGACTACACCTTGACTTTGGTGCTAAAGTTTGCTAGAGGAGGAGTGTTAACCCTCAGCATGTCCTCTGGACCTGTGTGCTGTTAAAAAAGAGAGAATCTACCTTCTGATTCTGATTTGAGACATCATGGCCTATACCTATAGATTCTTTCTCCCTTAGTCTGCTGGCCAAGTAACCAGGGGTGTCCAAGTAAACTATAATATATTGCCTGCCAGAGTATAGTTACATAGTTAGTCAGGTTGAAAAAAGACAAAGTCCATCCAGTTCAACCATAAAAAAATAAAAATAAAAAATAACTAAAAAAAAAAAAAAAAAATATCGTGCACTCCCATATACCCACTTCTATACCCACAGTTGATCCAGAGGAAGGCAAAAAACCCCAGCAGAGCATGATACAATTTGCTACAGCAGGGGAAAAAATTCCTTCCTGATCCCCCGAGAGGCAATCGGATTTACCCTGGATCAACTTTACCAAGAACTGTTAGTACTCAGTTATATTATGTACATTTAGGAAAGTATCCAGGCCTTTCTTAAAGCAATCTACTGAGCTGGCCAGAACCACCTCTGCAGGGAGTCTGTTCCACATTTTCACAGCTCTTACTGTGAAGAAACCTTTCCGCATTTGGAGATGAAATCTTTTTTCTTCTAGACGTAAAGAGTGCCCCCTTGTTCTCTGTGTTGACCGTAAAGTGAATAACTCATCACCAAGTTCACTATATGGACCCCTTATATATTTGTACATGTTAATCATATCCCCCCTTATTCTCCTCTTCTCAAGAGTGAATAAATTCAGTTCCTCTAATCTTTCTTCATAGCTGAGCTCCTCCATGCCTCTTATCAGTTTGGTTGCCCTTCTCTGCACTTTCTCCAGTTCCCCGATATGCTTTTTGAGAACTGGTGCCCAAAACTGAACTGCGTATTCCAGATGAGGCCTTACTAATGATTTGTACAGGGGCAAAATTATATCTCTCTCTCTGGAGTCCATACCTCTCTTAATACAAGAAAGGACTTTGCTCGCCTTGGAAACCACAGCTTGGCATTGCATGCCATTATTGAGCTTATGATCTACCAAAACCCCCAGATCCTTCTCCACTACGGATCCCCCCAGTTGTATTCCCCCTAGTATGTATGATGCATTCATATTCTTAGCCCCCAAGTGCATAACTTTACATTTATCAACATTAAACCTCATCTGCCACATAGTCGCCCAATTAGACAGGGCATCGAGGTCGGCTTGTAAATTGGAGACATCTTGTAAGGACGTTATTCCACTGCATAGCTTGGTGTCATCTGCAAAGACAGAAATGTTACTTTTGATCTCAGACCCAATATCATTTATAAAGATATTAAAAAGTAAGGGTCCCAGCACTGAACCTTGGGGTACACCACTGATAACCTTAGACCATTCAGAGTAAGAATCATTAACTACTACTCTCTGAATTCTGTCTTTTAGCCAGTTTTCTATCCATTTACAAATTGATATTTCCAATCCTGTAGACTTTACCTTACACATGAGCCGTGTGTGGGGAACTGTATCAAACGCTTTTGCAAAATCCAAGTATACCACGTCCACAGCCACGCCTCTGTCCAAGGTTTTACTTACCTCTTCATAAAAAGAAATCAGGTTTGTCTGACAACTTCTGTCTTTCATGAATCCATGCTGTCTGTTGCTTAAATAGTTTTTTTCCAGCAAGAACTCATCTATGTGGTCTTTTATTAATCTCTCCAGTATCTTCCCAACTATGGAAGTTAAACTAACAGGTCTATAGTTACTTGGTAAAGACTTTGTTCCCTTTTTAAATATAGGCACCACATTGGCCCTGCGCCAATCCAGTGGTACTATTCCTGTCATTAATGAGTCCCTAAAAATTAGATACAATGGCTTTGAAATTACAGAGCTCAATTCTTTTAGGATCCGTGGGTGTATGCCATCTGGTCCAGGTGCTTTATCCACCTTTATTCTGTCTAAATATTTCTGGACCATATCACTTTTGAGCCATTGTGGATTTGAGGCTGTGTCACTACCACCCCCATTATGGACATGAGCTCCCCCATGCTCCATTGTATACACAGAGCTGAAGAAAGTATTTAATAAATTAGCCTTCTCTTTGTCCCCAGTCACCCGCTCTAGATTATTTTGTAAAGGGCCTACATGCTCAGACTTGACCTTTTTACTATTAATATATTTGAAGAATTTTTTGGGGCTTGTCCTACTATCTTTTGCAATCTGTCGTTCGTTTTGAATTTTTGCATCCTTGATTTCCTTTTTACATATCCTGTTATATTCTTTGTAACATTTAAACGACACTAGTGTTCCTTCATTTTTATATTTTTTAAAAGCGCTTTTCTTATTGTTTATAGCTTTTTTAACTTTAACTGTGAGCCACATAGGTTTTATTTTTAGCCTTTTAAACTTATTGCCCATGGGAATATACTTTGCAGTGAGTTCACAAACAGTCTTTTTGAAGAATTCCCATTTCTGTTCTGTGCCCATTGATGCCAATATTCTCTCCCAGTCTAAGTCCTGGAGAGCAGCCCTCATCCTTGGAAAATTTGCTTTATTGAAATTAAGTGTTTTTATCCTTCCTGCATGTATTTCTTGCTTACAGCTAACATCAAATGAAATCATGTTATGGTCACTGCTACCCAGGTGTTCCTTTATCTGAACATTAGTAATATGCTCTGCATGGTTTGAGATTACCAGGTCCAACAGAGCATCATTCCTAGTTGGGGCCTCAATAAACTGGACCATAAAATTGTCCTGCAATAGGCTTATAAATTTTTGCCCTTTAACTGTCCCAGCAGTGCCATTACTCCAGTCAATTTCTGGGTAGTTAAAATCCCCCATTATTACCACCGTCCCAGCCCTTGCAGCCCTTTCCATCTGTGCAAGGAGCTGAGTCTCCACCTCCTCATTAACATTGGGTGGTCTATAACAAACTCCAATGATTAACTTTGAACTACGCACATCTGTATGCAGTTCCACCCATAATGCTTCAGCCTCATCACACTCTCCATCAACCAGGTCCTCTTTCACACTCGCTTTGAGATCACTTCTCACATAGAGACAGACCCCGCCACCTTTCCTTTTTGCCCTGTCTCTCCGAAAGAGTGCATAGCCAGGAATATTAATAATCCAGTCATGTGAGGATTGAAGCCACGTTTCAGCAATACCGATTACGTCATAGCTCTCCTCATGCACCAGAGCTTCCAACTCACCTATTTTGCTTGGAAGACTTCTGGCATTGGTGAACAAACACTTTAATGTATTACATTTTTCTCTGGTATTTTTCATATAATTTTTAGTAGTACAAATGGCACTATAGTTTCCAATGGCTGCTTGCAACATGGGAACTTTCTTGTCACCTGCCATAACCCTCCCCCCATCTATCCCCATTCCACTCTCCATTAATGTCTGACCACTAACTGACCTGTGTGCCAGATGTAATTCTAGTTCACCCTCCCCCCTCAAACCTAGTTTAAATACTCCTCCAGCCTTCCCATAAACCTCTCCCCCAGCACAGCAGACCCCCTTCCATTCAAGTGCAAACCGTCTTTAGCATATAGGTTGCACCCCAATGAAAAGTCAGCCCAGTGCTCTAGAAACCCAAATCCCTCCTCCCTACACCAGGTCTTTAGCCATGCATTCAGCTCTCTAATCTCCCCCTGCCTTTCCTGTGTTGCGCATGGCACAGGCAATATTTCAGAGAATATCACCTTGGAGGTCCTTGCCTTCATCTTGCAGCCTAGTTCTTTAAATTGATTCTTAAGGAGCCTCCACCTTCCATGTATACTGTCATTGGTTCCAACGTGGACCAAGACAGCTGGGTCATGCCCAGCCCCTCCCAGTAATTTATCCACCCGGTCCACCACATGCCGAACCCTGGCACCAGGGAGACAGCAAACCATTCGGTTGAGGCGATCCTGGCGACAAATTATTCTATCAGTCCTTCTGATTATAGAATCCCCTATAACCACCAACTGTCTTGGCCTACCTGCACTCCCCTCACCACCTCTACTAGATGGGTTGCTGTCCCGGCTGGTAGGGGTAGCAGTGACATCTAGGGCTGCCACCTCTGTGTTTGCCACCTCCACATCTTCACCCAACGTGGAAAATTTGTTTTGATGCACAAATACAGGACTGGCCTTCCTTTTCTGCAAGCCCCTTCCACTCCCTCTAACTACATTAACCCATCTTCCTATCTGATAATCCTGACTTGCCACTCCACCCTCCACATCAGCCCTACTGACCACCTGCTCAGCGAGCAGAGGACCCCTTTCAAGGTTGTCCTTTCCGCCCAGTGTTGCAACTTGCTCTTCCAGATCTCTAATGTGAGCTTCCAGAAGGGCAACCTGCTCACATCTGTCACAGCGGTATCCATCCTGGAGCTGTTGCACCAATTTTGCATACATGTGGCACACTGTGCACTGAGCAAAACCTTCAACCCTGCTAGCACTCATTTCCCAGTTGCAATATAATTACTTGTAGGAAGTTTATATTGTTACTCACAGTTTAGAAGACTCCTGTTTTAAACTCCTGGTTTTTAACTCTCCACTGTAGTTCAAAATTCCACTGATGTTCACAAAATCCACATGCAAGCCACCATCAGCAGGGAGCCAGCTCCTAAGGGAGTTTGTACAGACACTTATATACTCACCTGTGAACAATTAACCACTCCCCTTAATTAGCAGAAAGAAAAAAAGCTGTTTAAAAAGTGTCAGAGAAAGGAGTGGGGGGGGGGGGGGAAAGTATTTTTAAAACTGATAAACGTATCAAATAAAGGACAAAAAAAAAGAAATAAATCAACACTTGCAAGCAGAAGCAGTTAAAAGCAAAAGTCCTGGTTTTTAACTCTCCACTGTAGTTCAAAATTCCACTGATGTTCACAAAATCCACATGCAAGCCACCATCAGCAGGGAGCCAGCTCCTAAGGGAGTTTGTACAGACACTTATATACTCACCTGTGAACAATTAACCACTCCCCTTAATTAGCAGAAAGAAAAAAAGCTGTTTAAAAAGTGTCAGAGAAAGGAGTGGGGGGGGGGAAAGTATTTTTAAAACTGATAAACGTATCAAATAAAGGACAAAAAAAAAGAAATAAATCAACACTTGCAAGCAGAAGCAGTTAAAAGCAAAAGTCCTGGTTTTTAACTCTCCACTGTAGTTCAAAATTCCACTGATGTTCACAAAATCCACATGCAAGCCACCATCAGCAGGGAGCCAGCTCCTAAGGGAGTTTGTACAGACACTTATATACTCACCTGTGAACAATTAACCACTCCCCTTAATTAGCAGAAAGAAAAAAAGCTGTTTAAAAAGTGTCAGAGAAAGGAGTGGGGGGGGGGGAAAGTATTTTTAAAACTGATAAACGTATCAAATAAAGGACAAAAAAAAAGAAATAAATCAACACTTGCAAGCAGAAGCAGTTAAAAGCAAAAGTCCTGGTTTTTAACTCTCCACTGTAGTTCAAAATTCCACTGATGTTCACAAAATCCACATGCAAGCCACCATCAGCAGGGAGCCAGCTCCTAAGGGAGTTTGTACAGACACTTATATACTCACCTGTGAACAATTAACCACTCCCCTTAATTAGCAGAAAGAAAAAAAGCTGTTTAAAAAGTGTCAGAGAAAGGAGTGGGGGGGGGGAAAGTATTTTTAAAACTGATAAACGTATCAAATAAAGGACAAAAAAAAAGAAATAAATCAACACTTGCAAGCAGAAGCAGTTAAAAGCAAAAGTCCTGGTTTTTAACTCTCCACTGTAGTTCAAAATTCCACTGATGTTCACAAAATCCACATGCAAGCCACCATCAGCAGGGAGCCAGCTCCTAAGGGAGTTTGTACAGACACTTATATACTCACCTGTGAACAATTAACCACTCCCCTTAATTAGCAGAAAGAAAAAAAGCTGTTTAAAAAGTGTCAGAGAAAGGAGTGGGGGGGGGGGGGAAAGTATTTTTAAAACTGATAAACGTATCAAATAAAGGACAAAAAAAAAGAAATAAATCAACACTTGCAAGCAGAAGCAGTTAAAAGCAAAAGTCCTGGTTTTTAACTCTCCACTGTAGTTCAAAATTCCACTGATGTTCACAAAATCCACATGCAAGCCACCATCAGCAGGGAGCCAGCTGCAGCAGCAGAGTAACTATACAAGGCCATGAAATCATAATTTACACTGGCCTACTTATGGAACTGTGGGGACATCTGATCCTATGTATGATTGGAGGACCTGAGCTGACCTGACTGACCTGTGGCAGTTGTGGGAGAATTTCTGTATATATGGAGCAGATTATGGGGCATTTCTGATGTCAGTTGTGCGAGAGAACCAGCCACCGTACAGTGGATTGGACAACCGGTAGTGATGAGCCGAACACCCCCGGGTTCGGTTCGCACCAGAACCCGCGAACGGACCGAAAGTTCGCACGAACTTTAGAACCCTATTAAATACAATGGATGCGAACGTTTGAAATCTAAAGTGCTAATTATAACGACTATTATGCATGTTATTGTCCTAAAAAGGGTTTGGGAACCCGGGTTCTGCACCAGGGGACATGTATCAATGCAAAAAAGAAGTTTTAAAAACGGCCGTTTTTCTGGAGCAGTCATTTTAATGATGCATAATGTGAAAAAAAAAAGTCAAATATTCCTTTAAATATCGTACCTGGGGGGTGTCTAAAGTATGCCTGCGAAGTGCCACGTGTTTCCCGTGTTTAGAACTGTCCCTGCACAAAATTACATTTCTAAAGGAAAAAAAGCCATTTAAAACTGCTTGCGGCTTAAATGTAATGTCTGGTCCCGGTAATATGGATGAAAATCTTTAACAAAAATGGCATAGCTACCCCATCACACACCCCCCCCCTACCCCAGCCCATTACCAGCCCCTTTGGGTCTTGTATGGATATTAAGGGGAACCCCGCACACAAAATAAAAAAGGCCCTATATACTCTGAACAGCCGTATACAGGCGGTGCATACAAGACAGGGACTGTAGGTTTGTTCTTATGTAGAATCTGTTTGTAATTTTGAACAGGTACATTGTTTAAGTGTAGCTCCAGGCAAAAAATCTATTTTTAAGCTTTTTGGAAAACATAGGGAAGGGTTATCACCCCTGTAACATTTGTTTTGCTGTCTGTGCAGTGTGCACCTGTTCAGAACAGTTCACCTCACTTTCCGTCCTAATGACAAATGTGTTTTGAAAATTTGGGGTTTTTATTGAAACAAGAATTGGTGATAAAGCATCAGTGGAGAGGAGACACTTTTTTTCCCATATTAACTCTTACAGGAGAAAATTTCCCTTCCTAGGGGTAGATTTCCTCTCACTTCCTGTTGTCTTCTTGCGTTTGCAAGTAGGAGTCGTTTGTAAGTTGGATGTTTGAAAGTAGGGACCTGCCGTATATACTCTGCAGAAATAGGCCCCTTAGTTGTTGGTGTTGGCACAACACTGTAAGCACTCACAGTTACTCTTGGTTGGTGCTGGAACGCCCTGCTGTCAACTATTATATCAGGAATTTTAATTACATATAATTGTTGAACAGTGGTAGTAAAAATTGGGCCTTTGATGGTGGTGCTGGTGCCACAACACTGTAAGCCCTGACAGTTACTCTTGGTGGGTGCAGCAATGGGCCCTGCTGTGAATTATTAGATCAAGAATTGTAATTGCATGCCCCTGTTGAACAGGGGCTGAAAAATTGGGCCTTTCGTGGTGGTGGTGGTGGTGGTGGTGTTGCCACAACACTGTAAGCCCTCAGAGTTACTCTTGGTGGGTGCAGCAATGGGCCCTGCTGTGAATTATTAGATCAAGAATTGTAATTACATGCCCCTTTTGAACATTTGTTTTGCTGTCTGTGCAGTGTGCACCTGTTCAGAACAGTTCACCTCACTTTCCGTCCTAATGACAAATGTTTTTTGAAAATTTTGGGTTTTTATTGAAACAAGAATTGGTGATAAAGCATCAGTGGAGAGGAGACACTTTTTTTCCCATATTAACTCCTACAGGAGAGAATTTGCCTTCCTAGGGGTAGATTTCCTCTCACTTCCTGTTGTATCCTTCCGTTTGCAAGGAGGAGTCGTTTGTAAGTTGGATGTTTGAAAGTAGGGGCCTGCCGTATATACTCAGCTGAAATTTGCCCCTTACATGTTGGTGTTGCCACAACACTGTGAGCCCTCACAGTTACTCTTGGTGGGCGCATGAATGGGCCCTGCTGTGAATTATTAGATCAATAATTGTAATTGCATGCCCCTGTTGAACAGGGGCTGAAAAATTGGGCCTTTGGTGGTGGTTAGGGATGAGCTTCGTGTTCGAGTCGAACATACGTTCGACTCGAACATCGGCTGTTCGATCGTTCGCGCCAAATTCGAGTGACGCGAATGGCCCACAATGCACTACGCCATCGCAGTGTCATCCAGGCGCTGTGATTGGCCAAGCATGCACTGTGACCCCGCATGCTTGGCCAATCACAGCGCCGGCAGCGAGGAGAGCAATGATTGGCCACAGGCAGGATGCCTGTGGCCAATTATTGCTGAGGGTGTTTAGTACACGCCCCACACTATAAAAGGCCGCCAGCACGGCGGCCTAGTGTAGTGTGTTCCGGAGCAGGGAAAGACAAGCATAGGCAGGGACAGTGACATTTATTTCTTTCTTGCTTAACCTGGATTCCTTTAGTTTAGGGAAAGAGAAGGATAGGTAGGGAGAGTGTCAGTGTGTTTTACTGTGCGAATCCTTGTTTCTAGGGACAAAGAAGGAAAGTGAGGGGAATTCTCCTTGTGCTATAGTGTGCTTTAAAAAAACATTTTTTCTAGGGACAGAAAACTCTAGGTAGGGAGAGTGTCAGTTTCTTTCACTGTGCGAGTCCTTGTTTCTAGGGACAAAGAAGGAAAGTGAGGGGAATTCTCCTTGTGCTATAGTGTGCTTTAAAAAAACATTTTTTCTAGGGACAGAAAACTCTAGGTAGGGAGAGTGTCAGTTTCTTTCACTGTGCGAGTCCTTGTTTCTAGGGACAAAGAAGGAAAGTGAGGGGAATTCTCCTTGTGCTATAGTGTGCTTTAAAAAAACATTTTTTCTAGGGACAGAAAACTCTAGGTAGGGAGAGTGTCAGTTTCTTTCACTGTGCGAGTCCTTGTTTCTAGGGACAAAGAAGGAAAGTGAGGGGAATTCTCCTTGTGCTATAGTGTGCTTTAAAAAAACATTTTTTCTAGGGACAGAAAACTCTAGGTAGGGAGAGTGTCAGTTTCTTTCACTGTGCGAGTCCTTGTTTCTAGGGACAAAGAAGGAAAGTGAGGGGAATTCTCCTTGTGCTATAGTGTGCTTTAAAAAAACATTTTTTCTAGGGACAGAAAACTCTAGGTAGGGAGAGTGTCAGTTTCTTTCACTGTGCGAGTCCTTGTTTCTAGGGACAAAGAAGGAAAGTGAGGGGAATTCTCCTTGTGCTATAGTGTGCTTTAAAAAAACATTTTTTCTAGGGACAGAAAACTCTAGGTAGGGAGAGTGTCAGTTTCTTTCACTGTGCGAGTCCTTGTTTCTAGGGACAAAGAAGGAAAGTGAGGGGAATTCTCCTTGTGCTATAGTGTGCTTTAAAAAAACATTTTTTCTAGGGACAGAAAACTCTAGGTAGGGAGAGTGTCAGTTTCTTTCACTGTGCGAGTCCTTGTTTCTAGGGACAAAGAAGGAAAGTGAGGGGAATTCTCCTTGTGCTATAGTGTGCTTTAAAAAAACATTTTTTCTAGGGACAGAAAACTCTAGGTAGGGAGAGTGTCAGTTTCTTTCACTGTGCGAGTCCTTGTTTCTAGGGACAAAGAAGGAAAGTGAGGGGAATTCTCCTTGTGCTATAGTGTGCTTTAAAAAAACATTTTTTCTAGGGACAGAAAACTCTAGGTAGGGAGAGTGTCAGTTTCTTTCACTGTGCGAGTCCTTGTTTCTAGGGACAAAGAAGGAAAGTGAGGGGAATTCTCCTTGTGCTATAGTGTGCTTTAAAAAAACATTTTTTCTAGGGACAGAAAACTCTAGGTAGGGAGAGTGTCAGTTTCTTTCACTGTGCGAGTCCTTGTTTCTAGGGACAAAGAAGGAAAGTGAGGGGAATTCTCCTTGTGCTATAGTGTGCTTTAAAAAAACATTTTTTCTAGGGACAGAAAACTCTAGGTAGGGAGAGTGTCAGTTTCTTTCACTGTGCGAGTCCTTGTTTCTAGGGACAAAGAAGGAAAGTGAGGGGAATTCTCCTTGTGCTATAGTGTGCTTTAAAAAAACATTTTTTCTAGGGACAGAAAACTCTAGGTAGGGAGAGTGTCAGTTTCTTTCACTGTGCGAGTCCTTGTTTCTAGGGACAAAGAAGGAAAGTGAGGGGAATTCTCCTTGTGCTATAGTGTGCTTTAAAAAAACATTTTTTCTAGGGACAGAAAACTCTAGGTAGGGAGAGTGTCAGTTTCTTTCACTGTGCGAGTCCTTGTTTCTAGGGACAAAGAAGGAAAGTGAGGGGAATTCTCCTTGTGCTATAGTGTGCTTTAAAAAAACATTTTTTCTAGGGACAGAAAACTCTAGGTAGGGAGAGTGTCAGTTTCTTTCACTGTGCGAGTCCTTGTTTCTAGGGACAAAGAAGGAAAGTGAGGGGAATTCTCCTTGTGCAATAGTGTGCTTTAAAAAAAAAAAATTTCTAGGGACAGAAAACTCTAGGTAGGGAGAGTGTCAGTTTCTTTCACTGTGCGAGTCCTTGTTTCTAGGGACAAAGAAGGAAAGTGAGGGGAATTCTCCTTGTGCTATAGTGTGCTTTAAAAAAACATTTTTTCTAGGGACAGAAAACTCTAGGTAGGGAGAGTGTCAGTTTCTTTCACTGTGCGAGTCCTTGTTTCTAGGGACAAAGAAGGAAAGTGAGGGGAATTCTCCTTGTGCTATAGTGTGCTTTAAAAAAACATTTTTTCTAGGGACAGAAAACTCTAGGTAGGGAGAGTGTCAGTTTCTTTCACTGTGCGAGTCCTTGTTTCTAGGGACAAAGAAGGAAAGTGAGGGGAATTCTCCTTGTGCTATAGTGTGCTTTAAAAAAACATTTTTTCTAGGGACAGAAAACTCTAGGTAGGGAGAGTGTCAGTTTCTTTCACTGTGCGAGTCCTTGTTTCTAGGGACAAAGAAGGAAAGTGAGGGGAATTCTCCTTGTGCTATAGTGTGCTTTAAAAAAACATTTTTTCTAGGGACAGAAAACTCTAGGTAGGGAGAGTGTCAGTTTCTTTCACTGTGCGAGTCCTTGTTTCTAGGGACAAAGAAGGAAAGTGAGGGGAATTCTCCTTGTGCTATAGTGTGCTTTAAAAAAACATTTTTTCTAGGGACAGAAAACTCTAGGTAGGGAGAGTGTCAGTTTCTTTCACTGTGCGAGTCCTTGTTTCTAGGGACAAAGAAGGAAAGTGAGGGGAATTCTCCTTGTGCTATAGTGTGCTTTAAAAAAACATTTTTTCTAGGGACAGAAAACTCTAGGTAGGGAGAGTGTCAGTTTCTTTCACTGTGTGAGTCCTTGTTTCTAGGGACAAAGAAGGAAAGTGAGGGGAATTCTCCTTGTGCTATAGTGTGCTTTAAAAAAAAAAAATTTCTAGGGACAGAAAACTCTAGGTAGGGAGAGTGTCAGTTTCTTTCACTGTGCGAGTCCTTGTTTCTAGGGACAAAGAAGGAAAGTGAGGGGAATTCTCCTTGTGCTATAGTGTGCTTTAAAAAAACATTTTTTCTAGGGACAGAAAACTCTAGGTAGGGAGAGTGTCAGTTTCTTTCACTGTGCGAGTCCTTGTTTCTAGGGACAAAGAAGGAAAGTGAGGGGAATTCTCCTTGTGCTATAGTGTGCTTTAAAAAAACATTTTTTCTAGGGACAGAAAACTCTAGGTAGGGAGAGTGTCAGTTTCTTTCACTGTGTGAGTCCTTGTTTCTAGGGACAAAGAAGGAAAGTGAGGGGAATTCTCCTTGTGCTATAGTGTGCTTTAAAAAAAAAACAATTCTAGGGACAGAAAACTCTAGGTAGGGAGAGTGTCAGTTTCTTTCACTGTGCGAGTCCTTGTTTCTAGGGACAAAGAAGGAAAGTGAGGGGAATTCTCCTTGTGCTATAGTGTGCTTTAAAAAAACATTTTTTCTAGGGACAGAAAACTCTAGGTAGGGAGAGTGTCAGTTTCTTTCACTGTGCGAGTCCTTGTTTCTAGGGACAAAGAAGGAAAGTGAGGGGAATTCTCCTTGTGCTATAGTGTGCTTTAAAAAAACATTTTTTCTAGGGACAGAAAACTCTAGGTAGGGAGAGTGTCAGTTTCTTTCACTGTGCGAGTCCTTGTTTCTAGGGACAAAGAAGGAAAGTGAGGGGAATTCTCCTTGTGCTATAGTGTGCTTTAAAAAAACATTTTTTCTAGGGACAGAAAACTCTAGGTAGGGAGAGTGTCAGTTTCTTTCACTGTGCGAGTCCTTGTTTCTAGGGACAAAGAACGAAAGTGAGGGGAATTCTCCTTGTGCTATAGTGTGCTTTAAAAAAACATTTTTTCTAGGGACAGAAAACTCTAGGTAGGGAGAGTGTCAGTTTCTTTCACTGTGCGAGTCCTTGTTTCTAGGGACAAAGAACGAAAGTGAGGGGAATTCTCCTTGTGCTATAGTGTGCTTTAAAAAAACATTTTTTCTAGGGACAGAAAACTCTAGGTAGGGAGAGTGTCAGTTTCTTTCACTGTGCGAGTCCTTGTTTCTAGGGACAAAGAAGGAAAGTGAGGGGAATTCTCCTTGTGCTATAGTGTGCTTTAAAAAAACATTTTTTCTAGGGACAGAAAACTCTAGGTAGAGAGAGTGTCAGTTTCTTTTACTGTGCGAGTCCTTGTTTCTAGGGACAAAGAAGGAAAGTGAGGGGAATTCTCCTTGTGCTATAGTGTGCTTTAAAAAAACATTTTTTCTAGGGACAGAAAACTCTAGGTAGGGAGAGTGTCAGTTTCTTTCACTGTGCGAGTCCTTGTTTCTAGGGACAAAGAAGGAAAGTGAGGGGAATTCTCCTTGTGCTATAGTGTGCTTTAAAAAAAATTTTTTTCTAGGGACAGAAAACTCTAGGTAGGGAGAGTGTCAGTTTCTTTCACTGTGTGAGTCCTTGTTTCTAGGGACAAAGAAGGAAAGTGAGGGGAATTCTCCTTGTGCTATAGTGTGCTTTAAAAAAAAATTTTTTCTAGGGACAGAAAACTCTAGGTAGGGAGAGTGTCAGTTTCTTTCACTGTGCGAGTCCTTGTTTCTAGGGACAAAGAAGGAAAGTGAGGGGAATTCTCCTTGTGCTATAGTGTGCTTTAAAAAAACATTTTTTCTAGGGACAGAAAACTCTAGGTAGGGAGAGTGTCAGTTTCTTTCACTGTGCGAGTCCTTGTTTCTAGGGACAAAGAAGGAAAGTGAGGGGAATTCTCCTTGTGCTATAGTGTGCTTTAAAAAAACATTTTTTCTAGGGACAGAAAACTCTAGGTAGGGAGAGTGTCAGTTTCTTTCACTGTGCGAGTCCTTGTTTCTAGGGACAAAGAAGGAAAGTGAGGGGAATTCTCCTTGTGCTATAGTGTGCTTTAAAAAAAAAAAAATTCTAGGTACAGAAAACTCTAGGTAGGGAGAGTGTCAGTTTCTTTCACTGTGCGAGTCCTTGTTTCTAGGGACAAAGAAGGAAAGTGAGGGGAATTCTCCTTGTGCTATAGTGTGCTTTAAAAAAACATTTTTTCTAGGGACAGAAAACTCTAGGTAGGGAGAGTGTCAGTTTCTTTCACTGTGCGAGTCCTTGTTTCTAGGGACAAAGAAGGAAAGTGAGGGGAATTCTCCTTGTGCTATAGTGTGCTTTAAAAAAACATTTTTTCTAGGGACAGAAAACTCTAGGTAGGGAGAGTGTCAGTTTCTTTCACTGTGCGAGTCCTTGTTTCTAGGGACAAAGAAGGAAAGTGAGGGGAATTCTCCTTGTGCTATAGTGTGCTTTAAAAAAACATTTTTTCTAGGGACAGAAAACTCTAGGTAGGGAGAGTGTCAGTTTCTTTCACTGTGCGAGTCCTTGTTTCTAGGGACAAAGAAGGAAAGTGAGGGGAATTCTCCTTGTGCTATAGTGTGCTTTAAAAAAACATTTTTTCTAGGGACAGAAAACTCTAGGTAGGGAGAGTGTCAGTTTCTTTCACTGTGCGAGTCCTTGTTTCTAGGGACAAAGAAGGAAAGTGAGGGGAATTCTCCTTGTGCTATAGTGTGCTTTAAAAAAACATTTTTTCTAGGGACAGAAAACTCTAGGTAGGGAGAGTGTCAGTTTCTTTCACTGTGCGAGTCCTTGTTTCTAGGGACAAAGAAGGAAAGTGAGGGGAATTCTCCTTGTGCTATAGTGTGCTTTAAAAAAACATTTTTTCTAGGGACAGAAAACTCTAGGTAGAGAGAGTGTCAGTTTCTTTCACTGTGCGAGTCCTTGTTTCTAGGGACAAAGAAGGAAAGTGAGGGGAATTCTCCTTGTGCTATAGTGTGCTTTAAAAAAACATTTTTTCTAGGGACAGAAAACTCTAGGTAGGGAGAGTGTCAGTTTCTTTCACTGTGCGAGTCCTTGTTTCTAGGGACAAAGAAGGAAAGTGAGGGGAATTCTCCTTGTGCTATAGTGTGCTTTAAAAAAACATTTTTTCTAGGGACAGAAAACTCTAGGTAGGGAGAGTGTCAGTTTCTTTCACTGTGCGAGTCCTTGTTTCTAGGGACAAAGAAGGAAAGTGAGGGGAATTCTCCTTGTGCTATAGTGTGCTTTAAAAAAACATTTTTTCTAGGGACAGAAAACTCTAGGTAGGGAGAGTGTCAGTTTCTTTCACTGTGCGAGTCCTTGTTTCTAGGGACAAAGAAGGAAAGTGAGGGGAATTCTCCTTGTGCTATAGTGTGCTTTAAAAAAACATTTTTTCTAGGGACAGAAAACTCTAGGTAGGGAGAGTGTCAGTTTCTTTCACTGTGCGAGTCCTTGTTTCTAGGGACAAAGAAGGAAAGTGAGGGGAATTCTCCTTGTGCTATAGTGTGCTTTAAAAAAACATTTTTTCTAGGGACAGAAAACTCTAGGTAGGGAGAGTGTCAGTTTATTTCACTGTGCGAGTCCTTGTTTCTAGGGACAAAGAAGGAAAGTGAGGGGAATTCTCCTTGTGCTATAGTGTGCTAAAGCATTCCTCATCAACCATCTTTGAAATCCTTGTTTTTTGGACAGTCAGGGAAATTGTCGTTGTGCTATTCTGTGCAAAAGCAATCATCCTCAACCATATTTAGAAATCCTTAAGTAAAGGGACAGAGAAGGACACCTGAAGGTAGCCCTTATTGCTTTTTTCCCATCTCCCTGCAGGCCATCTATTAGAATGTCTGGAAGGCAAACAAGGAGAGGCAGACAGTCAGGAGGCAATAAAAGAGGGCAAGCAGGCTCTGTGTCTGGGGGCAACAGTGCTGGTCGTGGACGCGGTGCATTGTCATCAGCACATGGCCATGGGACACGCTTGTCCTTCTTTTCGGCAGCTGGACATGTTGAGCCACATCATGCCGAAGACTTGGTAGAGTGGATGACCAAGCCCTCCTCCTCCTCCTCATCCTCTCTCACCCAGGCTCAGGGTACTGGCAAAGCAGCTGCCAAAGCGTCCTCTTCCCTGGTATCAATGTCAGACTCATCTTCAGTCACTCCTTCCCTAGACCCACCATGTCCTCCTCCTGAGGAGTCCCCCGAACTGTTTGAGCACAGTGTTGGGTACATGCTCCAGGAGGATGCCCAGCGTTTCGAAGGGTCTGATGATGAAACCCAGCTAGAGGAAGGCAGTAGCGTGAGAGCAGACAGAGGGGATGCTCAAGAAGGACACCAATCTGGCAGTCATGTTCCAGCAGCTGCAGCATACTGCCAGATTGGCTCCAGTGATGAGGAGGGAGGGGATGATGAGGTCACTGACTCCACGTGGGTGCCTAATAGGAGAGAGGAGGAGGAGGAGGATGAGGAGGAGGCACATCTCCAACGAGGCAGGATGCCCTTTGGTGGCCAGCGTAAGGGCAGTACACCGACGGAATCACACCGCAGAGCTCCGCCTGTGCAGGGCGCTGCCTCTGCCCGTCATTCAAAAAGTTCCTTGGTGTGGGCCTTTTTTGAGGCTAGTGCATCAGATCGCACAGCTGCTGTTTGCAACATATGTCTCAAGCGTATATCGCGTGGCCAAAACATCAGCCGCTTGGGTACCACATGCCTGACCAGACATATGTTGACCTGCCATGCAGCTCGTTGGCAAGCCTACCTCAAAGACCCACACCAAAGAACAAAGCGGACCTCTCCTTGCACCGCATCAGCTGGGATCTCCAACCCCACTATAACTTCAGTCCTCTCTGAAACATGCACTGAGAGGAATGAAGGTGTAGAATTAGGTGTGTCACAGCCAAGTACTTGCGGCCACTCTGCTAGCAGTACACCGACGTCCGATTCTAGCAGGCAAATTTCCCTGCCCCAGCTGCTGGACCGTCGAAAGAAGTTCACTCCCAGCCATCCACATGCCCAGCGGTTGAATGCTAGCTTGGCTAAATTGCTAGCGCTTCAACTGCTGCCTTTTCAGTTGGTAGACTCGGCCCCCTTCCGTGAGTTTGTGCAATGTGCGGTTCCTCAGTGGCAGGTTCCCAAACGCCACTTTTTCTCACGGAAGGCTATTCCGGCTCTCTACCGGCATGTGGAAGGCAATGTCTTGGCCTCGCTGGACAGGGCGGTCAGCGGTAAGGTGCATATTACCGCTGACTCATGGTCCAGCAGGCATGGACAGGGACGTTACCTTTCTTTCACGGCCTATTGGGTCACTCTTTTGGCAGCTGGGAAGGATGCAGGACAAGGTGCAGTAGTGTTGGAGGTTGTTCCACCGCCACGCCTCCAAAATGCTACTACTGGTTGTGACACACCTCTCTCCTCCACCCCCTCCTCTTCTTCTTCCTCCATGGCCTCTTCCTGTGGTTTGTCCTATGAACCAGCGGTGCTCCGTAGCCGTTCACGGGGCTACGCAAGTACGCAGGCAAAAAGATGCCATGCCGTGCTTGCGCTGGTGTGTTTGGGGGACAGAAGCCACACTGGGGCAGAGGTCCTGTCTGCTCTGCAGGGCCAGGCCGAGAGGTGGTTGATGCCACGCCAGCTTAAGCCAGGAATGGTGGTTTGCGACAATGGCACCAACCTCCTCTCCGCCCTCCGACAGGGACAACTGACCCATGTGCCCTGTGTGGCTCACGTCCTTAACCTGGTGGTGCAGCGGTTCTTGGGCAGGTACCCGGGCTTACAGGATGTCCTGAGGCAGGCCAGGAAAGTCTGTGTGCATTTCCGCAGATCTTATAATGCCAGTGCTCGCCTGGCTGAGCTGCAAAAGGAGTTGAACCTGCCCAAGAACCGCCTTATATGTGACATGCCCACCAGGTGGAACTCAACGTTGGCCATGCTGCAGCGGCTGCACACGCAGCAGAGGGCCATCAATGAGTACCTGTGCGACTACGGCACCAGGACAGGGTCAGGGGAGCTTGGTTTTTTTTCTCCACGCCAGTGGGGCATGATCAGGGATGCATGCACTGTCCTGGCACCATTTGAGGAGGCCACGAGGATGGTGAGCAGTGACAGTGCATGCATCAGTGACACTGTACCTCTTGTCCACCTGTTGGAGCACACGCTGCGTGGAATAATGGACAGGGCACTTGAGGCAGAACAGAGGCAGGAAGAGGAGGACTTCCTTGCCTCTCAAGGCCCCCTTTACCCAGACAGTGTTCCTTCTGTCCCACCCATCGCACAGGAAGAGGAGGAGGAGGAGGAGGAGGATTGTGTCAGCATGGAGGTGGAGGCTGGCACTCAGCATCATCAGCAGCAGTCTTTTAGGGATGATTTACAGTCCCAAGAAACCAGTGGACTTGTACGTGGCTGGGAGGAGGTGGCTGCGGATCATGTCGTCCTTAGTGACCCAGAGGACTCCGGAGCGAATGCCTCAGCAAACCTATGCTGCATGGCCTCCCTGATCCTGCAAAGTCTGCGGAAGGATCCTCGTATTCTTCGGATCAAGGAGAGGGACCATTACTGGCTGGCCACTCTCCTTGATCCACGGTACAAGGGTAAGGTTGCGGACCTTATGTTACCTTCGCAGAGGGAGCAGAGGATGAGACAACTCCGGGAGGCCTTGCAGAAAGGTCTGTGCAACGCGTTCCCAGAGACTGGGAGGTTACAAACTCCTGGTCCTGGACAACGAGTTGCTGAGGCTTCGGCCAGTCAAAGAAGGAGCGGTGGGGAAGGTGGCCGTCTGACCGATGCGTTCAGACAATTCTTTAGTCCGCAGCCCCAAAGTATGATCGGTTCCAGCAACCATCGCCAGCGTCTGATAAACATGGTGCAGGAATATCTAGGGGCAAGGTCAGACTTGGACACCTTCCCCACCGAAAATCCTCTGGCTTACTGGGTCTTGAGGATGGATCACTGGCCAGAGCTTGCACAGTATGCAATTGAGCTACTGGCCTGTCCTGCATCCAGCGTTCTTTCGGAACGCACATTCAGTGCTGCTGGAGGATTTGTCACGGATCACAGGGTGCGCCTGTCCACCGACTCGGTTGATCGACTGACTTTCATCAAGATGAACCAGTCTTGGATCACCACCAGCTACCACACACCTGATGCTGATATAACAGACTAATTGATTTTAACATGTCACATCCCTTCAAGACTGATGCTGATGCTGAGTGCCTGTGCTGTTATGTTGACTGGCTATCCTCCTCCTCCGAGTCCTCAATGATACGATTGATGATGATAGCTTGGAAGATCATTTTTGTTTATGGGTGCCGCCACCAGTGGCTAAGGCCCAATTTTTCAGCCCCTGTTTTACAGGGGCGTGTAATTACAATTTTTTTAGCAATAATTTGCCATAGGGCTCATTGCTGTGCTCCAAGTACAGTATCTGTGAGGGGTTGGAGTGTTGTGGCACCAGTGCCTAAGGCCCAATTTTTCAGCCCCTGTTTAAAAGGGGCGTGTCATTACAATTTTTGAAGCAATACTTTGCAACAGGGCTCATTGCTGTGCTCCAAGTACAGTATCTGTGAGGGGTTGTAGTGTTGTGCCACCAGTGCCTAAGGCCCAATTTTTCAGCCCCTGTTTAACAGGGGCGTGTCATTACAATTTTTGAAGCAATACTTTGCAACAGGGCTCATTGCTGTGCTTCAAGTACAGTATCTGTGAGGGGTTGTAGTGTTGTGCCACCAGTGCCTAAGACCCAATTTTTCAGCCCCTGTTCAACAGGGGCATGCAATTACAATTCTTGATCTAATAATTCACAGCAGGGCCCATTGCTGCACCCACCAAGAGTAACTCTGAGGGCTTACAGTGTTGTGGCAACGCCACCACCACCACCACGAAAGGCCCAATTTTTCAGCCCCTGTTCAAAAGGGGCATGTAATTACAATTCTTGATCTAATAATTCACAGCAGGGCCCATTGCTGCACCCACCAAGAGTAACTCTGAGGGCTTACAGTGTTGTGGCAACACCACCACCACCACCACCACCACGAAAGGCCCAATTTTTCAGCCCCTGTTCAACAGGGGCATGCAATTACAATTCTTGATCTAATAATTCACAGCAGGGCCCATTGCTGCACCCACCAAGAGTAACTGTCAGGGCTTACAGTGTTGTGGCACCAGCACCACCATCAAAGGCCCAATTTTTACTACCACTGTTCAACAATTATATGTAATTAAAATTCCTGATATAATAGTTGACAGCAGGGCGTTCCAGCACCAACCAAGAGTAACTGTGAGTGCTTACAGTGTTGTGCCAACACCAACAACTAAGGGGCCTATTTCTGCAGAGTATATACGGCAGGTCCCTACTTTCAAACATCCAACTTACAAACGACTCCTACTTGCAAACGCAAGAAGACAACAGGAAGTGAGAGGAAATCTACCCCTAGGAAGGGAAATTTTCTCCTGTAAGGGTTAATATGGGAAAAAAAGTGTCTCCTCTCCACTGATGCTTTATCACCAATTCTTGTTTCAATAAAAACCCCAAATTTTCAAAACACATTTGTCATTAGGACGGAAAGTGAGGTGAACTGTTCTGAACAGGTGCACACTGCACAGACAGCAAAACAAATGTTACAGGGGTGATAACCCTTCCCTATGTTTTCCAAAAAGCTTAAAAATAGATTTTTTGGCTGGAGCTACACTTAAACAATGTACCTGTTCAAAATTACAAACAGATTCAACATAAGAACAAACCTACAACCCCTGTCTTGTATGCACCGCCTGTTTACGGCTGTTCAGAGTATATAGGGCCTTTTTTATTTTATGTGCGGGGTTCCCCTTAATATCCATACAAGACCCAAAGGGGCTGGTAATGGGCTGGGGTAGGGGGGGGGGGGGTCATGGGGTAGCTATGCCATTTTTCTTAAAGATTTTCATCCATATTACCGGGACCAGACATTACATTTAAGCCGCAAGCAGTTTTAAATGGCTTTTTTTTCCTTTAGAAGTGTCATTTTGTGCAGGGACAGTTCTAAACACGGGAAACACGTGGCACTTCACAGGCATACTTTAGACACCCCCCAGGTACGATATTTAAAGGAATATTTGACTTTTTTTTTTCACTTTATGCATCATTAAAATGACTGCTCCCGAAAAACGACCGTTTTTAAAACTTCTTTTTGCATTGATACATGTCCCCTGGTGCAGAACCCGGGTTCCCAAACCCTTTTTAGGACAATAACATGCATAATAGTTGTTATAATTAGCACTTTAGAATTTGAACGTTCGCATCCATTGTATTTAATAGGGTTCTAATGTTCGTACGAACTTTCGGTCCGTTCGCGGGTTCTGGTGCGAACCGAACCCGGGGGTGTTCGGCTCATCACTAGTGGTGGTGGTGGTGGTGGTGTTGACACAACACTGTAAGGCCTCACAGTTAGTCTTGGTGGGCGCAGGAATGGGCCCTGCTGTGAATTATTAGATCAAGAATTGTAATTACATGCCCCTGTTAAACAGGGGCAGAAAAATTGGGCCTTAGGCACTGGTGCCACAACACTGCAACCCCTCACAGATACTATACTTGGAGCACAGCAATGAGCCTTGTTGCAAAGTATTGCATCAAAAATTGTAATTACACGCCCCTGTTAAACAGGGGCTGAAAAATTGGGCCTTAGCCACTGGTGCTGTTGCCACGACACTGCAACCACTCCCAGATACTCTAGTTGGAGTGCAGGAATGAGCCCTGCTGCAAAGCATTGCATAAAAAATTGTAATAACACACCCCTGTTAAACAGGGGCTAAAAAATTGGGCCTTAGCCACTGGTGGCGGCACCCAGAAACAAAAATGTTCTTCCAAGCTATCATCATCAATCGGATCATTGAGGAGGAGGAGGATAGTCAGTCAACATAACAGGACAGTCTCTCAGCATCAGCATCAGTCTTGAAGGGATGTGGCATTTGAAAATAAATTAGTCTGTTATATCAGCTTCAGGTGTTTGGTAGCTGGTGGTGATCCAAGACTGGTTCATCTTTATGAAGGTCAGTCGATCAACAGAGTCGGTGGACAGGCGCACCCTGTGATCCGTGACAAATCCTCCAGCAGCACTGAATGTGCGTTCTGAAAGAATGCTGGATGCAGGACAGGCCAGTAGCTCAATTGCATACTGTGCAAGCTCTGGCCAGTGATCCATCCTCAAGACCCAGTAAGCCAGAGGATTTTCGGTGGGGAAGGTGTCCAAGTCTGACCTTGCCCCTAGGTATTCCTGCACCATGTATATCAGACGCTGGCGATGGTTGCTGGAACCGATCATACCTTGGGGCTGCGGACTAAAGAATTGTCTGAACGCTTCGGTCAGACGGCCACCTTCCCCACCGCTCCTTCTTTGACTGACCGAAGCCTCAGCAACTCGTTTGTAACCTCCCAGTCTCTGGGAACGCGTTGCACAGACCTTTCTGCAAGGCCTCCCGGAGTTGTCTCATCCTCTGCTCCCTCTGCGACGGTAAGATAAGGTCCGCAACCTTACCCTTGTACCGTGGATCAAGGAGAGTGGCCAGCCAGTAATGGTCCCTCTCCTTTATCCGAAGAATACGAGGATCCTTCCGCAGACTTTGCAGGATCAGGGAGGCCATGCAGCGTAGGTTAGCTGAGGCATTCGGTCCGGAGTCCTCTGGGTCACTAAGGACGACATGATCCGCAGCCACCTCCTCCCAGCCACGTACAAGTCCACTGGTTTCTTGGGACTGTAAATCATCCCTAAAAGACTGCTGCTGATGATGCTGAGTGCCAGGCTCCACCTCCATGCTGACACAATCCTCCTCCTCCTCCTCCTCCTCCTCTTCTTCCTGTGCGATGGGTGGGACAGAAGGAACACTGTCTGGGTAAAGGGGGCCTTGAGAGGCAAGGAAGTCCTCCTCTTCCTGCCTCTGTTCTGCCTCAAGTGCCCTGTCTATTATTCCACGCAGCGTATGTTCCAACAGGTGGACAAGAGGTACAGTGTCACTGATACATGCACTGTCACTGCTCACCATCCTCGTGGCCTCCTCAAATGGTGCCAGGACAGTGCATGCATCCCTGATCATGCCCCACTGGCATGGTGAAAAAAACCCGAGCTCCCCTGACCCTGTCCTGGTGCCGTAGTCGCACAGGTACTCATTGATGGCCCTCTGCTGTGTGTGCAGCCGCTGCAGCATGGCCAACGTTGAGTTCCACCTGGTGGGCATGTCACATATAAGGCGGTTCTTGGGCAGGTTCAACTCCTTTTGCAGCTCAGCCAGGCGAGCACTGGCATTATAAGATCTGCGGAAATGCACACAGACTTTCCTGGCCTGCCTCAGGACATCCTGTAAGCCCGGGTACCTGCCCAAGAACCGCTGCACCACCAGGTTAAGGACGTGAGCCACACAGGGCACATGGGTCAGTTGTCCCTGTCGGAGAGCGGAGAGGAGGTTGGTGCCATTGTCGCAAACTACCATTCCTGGCTTAAGCTGGCGTGGCGTCAACCACCTCTCGGCCTGCCCCTGCAGAGCAGACAGAACCTCTGCCCCAGTGTGGCTCCTGTCCCCCAAACACACCAGCGCAAGCACGGCATGGCATCTTTTTGCCTGCGTACTTGCGTAGCCCCTTGAACGCCTACGGAGCACCGCTGGTTCCGAGGACAAAGCACAGGAAGAGGCCACGGAGGAAGAAGAAGAGGAGGGGGTGGAGGACAGAGGTGTGTCACAACCAGTAGTAGCATTTTGGAGGCGTGGCAGTGGAACAACCTCCAACACTACTGCACCTTGTCCTGCATCCTTACCAGCTGCCAAAAGAGTGACCCAATGGGCCATGAAAGAAAGGTAACGTCCCTGTCCATGCCTGCTGGACCATGAGTCAGCGGTAATATGCACCTTACCGCTGACCGCCCTGTCCAGCGAGGCCAAGACATTGCCTTCCACATGCCGGTAGAGAGCCGGAATTGCCTTCCGTGAGAAAAAGTGGTGTTTGGGAACCTGCCACTGAGGAACCGCACATTGCACAAACTCACGGAAGGGGGCCGAGTCTACCAACTGAAAAGGCAGCAGTTGAAGCGCTAGCAATTTAGCCAAGCTAGCATTCAACCGCTGGGCATGTGGATGGCTGGGAGTGAACTTCTTTCGACGGTCCAGCAGCTGGGGCAGGGAAATTTGCCTGCTAGAATCGGATGTTGGTGTACTGCTAGCAGAGTGCCCGCAAGTACTTGGCTGTGACACACCTAATTCTACACCTTCATTCCTCTCAGAGCAGGTTTCAGAGAGGATTGAAGGTATAGTGGGGTTGGAGATCCCAGCTGATGCGGTGCAAGAAGAGGTCAGCTTTGTTCTTTGGTGTGGGTCTTTAAGGTAGGCTTGCCAACGAGCTGCATGGCAGGTCAACATATGTCTGGTCAAGCATGTGGTGCCCAAGCGGGTGATGTTTTGGCCAACGCGTTATACGCTTGAGACATATGTTGCAAACAGCAGCTGTGCGATCTGATGCACTCGACTCAAAAAAGGCCCACACCAAAGAACTGTTTGAATAACGGGCAGAGGCAGCGCCCTGCACAGGCGGAGCTCTGCGGTGTGATTCCGTCGGTGTGCTGCCCTTACGCTGGCCCCCCGAGGGCATCCTGCCTCGTTGGAGATGTGCCTCCTCCTCATCCTCCTCCTCCTCCTCCTCTCTCCTATTAGGCACCCACGTGGAGTCAGTGACCTCATCATCCCCTCCCTCCTCATCACTGGAGCCAATCTGGCAGTATGCTGCAGCTGCTGGAACATGACTGCCAGATTGGTGTCCTTCTTGAGCATCCCCTCTCTCTGCTCTCACGCTACTGCCTTCCTCTAGCTGGGTATCATCATCAGACCCTTCGAAATGCTGGGCATCCTCCTGGAGCATGTACCCAACACTGTGCTCAAACAGTTAGGGGGACTCCTCAGGAGGACATGGTTGGTCTAGGGAAGGAGTGACTGATGATGACATTGATACCAGGGAAGAGGACACTTTGGCAGCTGCTTTGCCAGTACCCTGAGCCTGGGTGAGAGAGGATGAGGAGTATGAGGAGGGCTTTGTCATCCACTCTACCAAGTCTTCGGCATGATGCGGCTCAACACGTCCAGCTGCCGAAAAGAAGGACAAGCGTGTCCCATGGCCACGTGCTGATGGCGATGCACCGCGTCCACGACCAGCACTGTTGTCTCTAGACACGGAGCCTGCTTGCCCTCTTTTATTGGCTCCTGACTGTCTGCCTCTCCTTGTTTGCCTTCCAGACATTCTAATGGCCTGCAGGGAAATGGGAAAAGCAGCAATACAGGCTAAGTTAAGGTGTAATATGGTCAGGAGGCACACTCCGCCCGCTGTAAGTGCCGCAAAATCCTGTTGGTGTAACACACCAGGAAAAAGCAGCAATACAGGCTAAGTTAAGGTGTAATATGGTCAAGAGGTATACTCCGTCCGCTGTAAGTGCCGCAAAATCCTGTTGGTGCAACACACCAGGAAAAAGCAGCAATACAGGCTAAGTTAACCAC
The DNA here is from genome assembly GCA_029206835.1 of Rana muscosa. Taxonomy (NCBI): domain Eukaryota; kingdom Metazoa; phylum Chordata; class Amphibia; order Anura; family Ranidae; genus Rana; species Rana muscosa. The sequence continues at coordinate 675,012,813 of CM055116.1, forward strand.
CTCCCTACTGTGCACGAAAACCCCCTTCCTGCCCAAGCCATTTTTCAGCTTTCAGCGCTGTCACACTTTGAATGACAATTGCCCGGTCGTGCGACGTGGCTCCCAAACAAAATTTGTGTCCTTTTTTTTCCACAAATAGAGCTTTCTTTTGGTGGTATTTGATCACCTCTGCGGTTTTTATTTTTTGCGCTATAAACAAAAGAAGAGCGTCCAGTTTGGAAAAAAAACACTATTTTTTACTTTTTGCTATAATAAATACCCATTTTTTTTTTTTTTATTAAATTTTCCTCAGTTTAGGCCGATACGTATTCTTCTTCATATTTTTGGTAAAAAAAAAATCGCAATAAGCGCGTATTGATTGGTTTGCGCAAAAGTTATAGCGTGTACAAATAGGGGATAGATTTATAGCATTTTTTTTTTTTATTAGTAATGGCGGCGATCTGCGATTTTTTATTGTGACTGTGATATTGCGGCGGACACATCGGACACTTTTGACACATTTTTGGGACCATTCACATTTATACAGCGATCCCTGCTATAAAAATGCAATGATTACTGTATAAATGTGATTGGCAGGGAAGGGGTTAACCACTAGGGGGCGGGAAGGGGTTAAATATGTTCCCTCAAAGTATTCTTACTGTGGGGGGAGGGGACTGACTGGGGGAGATGACCGATGGTTGTCCCTATGTACAAGGGACACACCATCGGTCCCCTCTCCCTCACAGGACGTGGATCTCTGTGTTTACACACAGAGACCCACTTTCCTGCTCGTTTCCCGGGCAATTGCGGGTGCCCGGCGGCAATCTCGGCCGCCGGGCACGCGCACCGGGGCCTTGTGAACGCAGCGGGTGCGCGCGCCTCCTAGCTCGTTTTAAAGGGAGGACGTCATATGACGTCCTCCCAGAACGAGAGTATCCTCCGCCCGCCGTCAATTGATAGTGGGCGGGGGACAAGTGGTTAAGGTGTAATATGGTCAGGAGGCACACTCCGCCCGCTGTAAGTGCCGCAAAATCCTGTTGGTGTAACACACCAGGAAAAAGCAGCAATACAGGCTAAGTTAAGGTGTAATATGGTCAGGAGGTACACTCCGCCCGCTGTAAGTGCCGCAAAATCCTGTTGGTGTAACACACCAGGAAAAAGCAGCAATACAGGCTAAGTTAAGGTGTAATATGGTCAGGAGGTACACTCCGCCCGCTGTAAGTGCCGCAAAATCCTGTTGGTGTAACACACCAGGAAAAAGCAGCAATACAGGCTAAGTTAAGGTGTAATATGGTCAGGAGGCACACTCCGCCCGCTGTAAGTGCCGCAAAATCCTGTTGGTGTAACACACCAGGAAAAAGCAGCAATACGGGCTAACTTCAGGTGTATAATGTGCAGGAGGCTTAGCAACAATGACACTGACACTGTCCCCTGCCTATCCTTCTCTCTCCCTGCACACAAGGTTTATCAAAGTATATGACACTGACACTCTCTCTGCCTATCCTTCTCTCTCCCTGCACACAAGGTTTAGCAAAGAATATAACACTGACACTGTCCCCTGCCTATCCTTCTCTCTCCCTGCACACAAGGTTTATCAAAGTATATGACACTGACACTCTCCCTGCCTATCCTTCTCTCTCCCTACACACAAGGTTTAGCAAAGAATATGACACTGACACTCTCCCTGCCTATCCTTCTCTGTCCCTACACACAAGGTTTAGCAAAGAATAGATTTGACAAGATTTGACACTGTCCCTGCCTATCCTTCACTTTCCCTGCTCCGGAACACACTACACAAGGCCGCCGCGCTGGCGGCCTTTTATAGTGTGGGGCGTGTACTAAACCCCCTCAGCTATAATTGGCCACAGGCATCCTGCCTGTGGCCAATCATTGCTCTCCTCGCTGCCGGCGCTGTGATTGGCCAAGCATGCAGGGTCACAGTGCATGCTTGGCCAATCACAGCGCCGGTATTACACTGCGATGGCGCAGTGTATTGTGGGCCGTTCGCGTCACTCGAATTTGGCGCGAACGGCCCAAATCGTTCGTTGTTCGCCGAACGCGCAAACAGCCGATGTTCGAGTCGAACCTATGTTCGACTCGAACACCGAGCTCATCCCTAACAACCGGTTACACCCAGGAGATTTCATGCCTGACCTTGTCGGCTATAAGTGAACCATTGGTTACTTTTGCAACTATAATAGTCAGGTTAGAGGTGTTCTTTGATGGCAAAAAACAACTGGCTTCAACATTGAAGATGGTGAGACCTAGGGATTAGTGTTGAGCGAACCCGAACTGTAAAGTTCGGGTCCGTACCGAACTTTAGCATTTTCCCGAACCCGAACCCGAACCCGGACTTTGCGCAAAAGTCCGGGTTCGGGTTCGGGTTCGGCAATCTAATTACGCATTTAGAAATGCTTCAGGGGCCAGCCAATCACCTTTTGATTAGCTGGTGTGCCCTTAGAGGCCATCATAGCCATGCCTACTAATGGCATGGCTGTGATTGGTCAGTGCAACATGTGACCCAGCTTCTATATAAGCTAGAGGCACACAGCACACACGTCACTCTGCTTCAGAATAGATAGGGAGAGGATCTAGTCTGCTGCTGCTGCTTTTAGGGAGAGATAGAAAAATACATTAGGTAGTCCTGATTCTGCAATCTGAGGGAAAAGATAGAGAGATAGTGTAGTGTAGGGCCAGGTTCCTGTGTTGGTGCTTTCAGGGAGAGAGAATATTATATAGGAGTCCAGATTCAGAGATTAAAATCAGCGATCTGCATAGGTTTACCTGTTTGTGTTGCAGTGCAGTCTTTTTACACTGCCATGAGCCCAGTGTCAGAGAAAATCTAACTTTTAGGGGGAAAAAAAAAGGCACTTTATTGTGCTCTTTTCCAAAAGACCCATACGGCAAAAAAAAATAAAAAATTTGCATTTTATTTTGCTCGTGCAAAAAAAGACCCGTTTAGGGCAAAAAAAAATGTAAAAAAAATTTGCACTTTAATGTACGCTTGCAAAAAGAGCCATTCAGGGCCACAAAAAATAGTTTGCAGTGTGTTATACATATGTGGAGGTGTGTGAAATAAACAATTTCTATATAGTTTTCTCCTACTGTGCTATACTAAAAAAACAACATTTTTTTTGAATAGCATTTTCTGCTGTTCTGTAGCTGTGCGATTCAGCGGTTACATACTGTGGGTGTGTTCTGCTCTTCCAAAAAACGCAGTTTAGGGGCACAAAAAATAGTTTGCAGTGTGTTATACATATTTGGAGGTGTGTGAAATAAACAATTTCTATATAGTTTTCTCCTACTGTGCTATACTAAAAAAACAAAATTTTTTTTGAATAGCATTTTCTGCAGTTCTGTAGCTGTGCGATTCAGCGGTTACGTACTGTGGGTGTGTTCTGCTCTTCCAAAAAACGCCGTTTAGGGGCACAAAAAATAGTTTGCAGTGTGTTATACATATTTGGAGGTGTGTGAAATAAACAATTTCTAAATAGTTTTCTTCTACTGTGCTATACTAAAAAAACAAAATTTTTTTTGAATAGCATTTTCTGCAGTTCTGTAGCTGTGCGATTCAGCGGTTACGTACTGTGGGTGTGTTCTGCTCTTCCAAAAACACCCATTTAGGGCAACATCCTAAATTTGGAAAATATGAGGAGAAGGTCAAAGGGACGTGGTGGCCCCGGTCGTGGTGCTGCTGGTGGAGCTCCTGTTGCAGGGAGAGGACGTGGTGGATCTGTGCCAGATACACGCACAAGTGAAACACCTTCCTCAGGTGCGAGTAGGCGATCGAGCCTGCGGCGGTATTTTGTCGCACCTAATGAGGCTGTACGAATGTTTAGGCCAGGACAAGTACAGGCGATAGTAGATTGGGTTGCTGACAGTGCCTCGGGTTCCTTCACATTGTCTCCCACCCACTCTTCTGATGAAAGATCAGAGTTGGCACCTGAAACCCATGTCCATCAGTCTTTCACCTCACCCCCTTGCAAATCAGCCAAGCAGTCTGAGCCCCAAATCATGCAGCAGTCGCTTCTGCTTTTCGATGACTCTGTTAGCAGGGTTTCCCAGGGCCATCCACCTAGCCCTGCCCCAGAAGTGGAAGAGATTGAGTGCACCGATGCCCAACCACTTATGTTTCATGATGAGTACATGGGAGGACCATCGCAGTACGTCTCGGATGATGACGAAACACAGGTGCCAACTGCTGCTGCTTTCGCAATTGTGCAGACAGACAAGGAGGGCAGGGGTGAAGACTGGGTGGAAGATGATGTGGAGGACGATGAGGTCCTCGACCCCACATGGAATGAACGTTATGCAGGTGACCAGTGTAGTTTGGGGGAAGAGGCGGTGGTCGCACAGAGCCACCAGCACAGCAGAAGAGGGAGCAGGGTGCAAAAGCGGAGCGTCCGTCCCCTAGACAGTATGTCTGCTACTGCCCAACGCAGCAAGGGACCGAGCACACCAAAGCCAGGTCCAAGGAGTTCCCTAGCGTGGCAGTTCTTCACACAATGTGCTGATGACAAGACACGAGTGGTTTGCAGGCTGTGAAATCAGAGGCTGAAGCGAGGCATAAACGTTCTCAACCTGAGCACAACCTGCATGACCAGGCATCTAAGTGCAAAGCACGAGCTGCAGTGGAGTAGACACCTCAAAAACCAAGAAAGGTCTCTGGCTCCTCCTGCTTCCTCTTCTGCTGCAGTCTCGGCCTCTTCATCCACCTCTGTAGTGACAGTGGCACATGCCACCCCGCAAACAGAGGATCTGCCAGCAACACTACCACCTGGGTCACCGACCATCTCCACAATGTCCCATGGAAGTGTTCAGCTCTCTATCTCCCAAACATTGGAGCGGAAGAGGAAGTACCCCCCTAGCCACCCGCGATCCCTGGCACTGAATGCCAGCATTTCAAAACTCCTGGCCTTTGAAATGCTGTCATTCTGTATGGTGGAGACGCAGAGTTTTAAAAGCCTGATGGCATTGGCTGTCCCACAGTACGTCGTGCCCAGCCGCCACTATTTTTCCAGGCGAGCCATCCCTTCCCTGCACAACCAAGTGGGGGACAAAATCAGGTGTGCACTGCGCAACGCCATCTGTGGCAAGGTCCACCTAACTACGGATGCGTGGACCAGTAAGCACGGTCAGGGACGTTATATCTCCCTAACAGCACACTGGGTAAATGCAGTGGCGGCTGGGCCTGAGGCAGATAGCAGTTTGGCGCATGTCCTTCCACCACCGAGGATTGCAGGGCGCTTCAGTTTGCCTCCTGTTGCTAACTCCTCCTACTCCGCTTCCTCATCCTCTACCACCTCTTCATCCGGTCAGCGTAACACCTTCACCACCAACTTCAGCACAGCCAGGGGTAAACGACAGCAGGCAGTTTTAAAACTTTCCTGTTTGGGGGAAAAACCCCACACCGCGCAGGAGTTGTGGAGGGACATGGAACAACAGACCAATGAGTGGTTGCTGTCAGTGAGCCTCAAGCCCGGCCTGGTGGTGTGCGATAATGGGCGAAATCTCGTAGCAGCTCTGGGCCTAGCCGGTTTGACGCACATCCCTTGCCTGGCGCATGTGCTGAACTTGGTGGTCCAGAGGTTCCTTAAAAATTACCCCAATATGCCAGAGCTGCTGCAGAAAGTGCGGGCTGTGTGTGCGCACTTTTGGCGTTCTCACCCTGCTGCTGCTCGCCTGTCAGCGCTGCAGCGTAACTTCGGCCTTCCCGCTCACCGCCTCATATGTGACGTGCCCACAAGGTGGAACTCCACCTTGCACATGCTGGCCAGACTGTGCGAGCAGCAGCAGGCGATAGTGGAGTTTCAGCTGCAGCAATCACGCGTGAGTCGCTCTGCGGAACAGCACCACTATACCACCAATAACTGGGCCTCCATGCGAGACCTGTGTGCCTTGTTGCGCTGTTTCGAGTACTCCACCAACATGTCCAGTGCCAATGACGCCGTTCTTAGCGTTACTATCCCAGTTCTATGCCTCCTTGAAAAAACGCTTCGGGCGATGATGGAAGAGGATGTGGCACAGCAGGATGAGGAGGAGGAGGAGGAAGCGGGATCATTTCAAAGGCTTTCAGGGCAGTCTTTCACAAGTGGCTACGAGGGTGGGTTCCTGCACCAACAAACGCCAGGTACACAATTGTCCGGCAGAAAGGGCACAGTTCTGGAGGATGACGAGGTGGAGGAGGAGATGGAGGAGGAGGAGGAGGAGCCATTTTCACAGCAGGGTGGCACCCAGACCAGCTCGTGGCCATCACTGGTGCGTGGCTGGGGGGATACAGAGGACACAGACGATACACCTCCCACAGAGGACAGCTTTTCTTTGCCTCTGGGCAGCCTGGCACACATGAGCGATTATATGCTGCAGTGTTTCCTCAATGACCGCCGAGTTGCCCACATTTTAACTGGTGCTGATTACTGGGTGGCCACCCTGCTGGATCCCCGTTACAAGGACAACGTACCGTCCTTAATTCCCTCACTGGAGCGGGATCGTAAGATGCGCGAGTACAAGCGCACGCTGTAGACGCGCTGCTGGTGGCATTCCCACCTGACAGCGGGCGTACGGTGGAAGCACAAGGCGAAGGCAGAGGAGGAGGAAGAGGTCGCCAACGCAGCCGGGGCACCGGCAGCACCTCAGAAGGCAGGGTTAGCATGGCTGAAATGTGGAAAAGCTTTGTCAGCACGCCACAACAACCAGCACCACTAGCTGAGATGGAACGTCTTAGCAGGAGGCAGCATTTCACCAACATGGTTGAGCAGTATGTGTCCACAGGCCTACACGTACTGGATGACGGGTCTGCCCCCTTTAACTTCTGGGTCTCCAAATTGGGCACATGGCCTGAGCTTGCCCTTTATGCCTTGGAGGTGCTGGCCTGCCCTGCAGCCAGTGTATTATCTGAACGTGTATTTAGCACGGCAGGGGGCGTTATCACAGACAAGCGCAGCCGCCTGTCCAGAGCCAATGTGGACAAGCTCACGTTCATTAAAATGAACCAGGCATGGATCCCACAGGACTTGTCCGTACCTTGTGCAGAATAGACATGTATACCGGTGTTGTGACAAAAACTGTCCGGCCATCGGATTGTGTCCGGCCCATACTGCGAAGGCGCAGCGCTTGCGCAGTACAGAGGACAAGGAGATTCACAAAATCTCCAAAGATGAACGGCGCCTGCGCTGTGAGTGCAGGTTCAAGCCCCACCATCCAAGTGGACATACGGTAGCACATAGTAACAGAGCCCCTCACGGGCTCGGTTCGATCGCCACGCTTCGGGCACGGCCTCACTTGGCTCGGCTTGAACCACGGATGGTGTGGCCTTCACCTGAACTCACCACGCAGGCGCCGTTCGTCTTGGGAGATTTTCGAAATCCCCTTGTCCTACATACTGAGCAAGCGCAGTACAGGGTGGACACTTTTTGACGGGGGACAGAATTCGACACATCACCGGCCTTACCCAGCCATTGTTGTATTTTTGAACCAGTGTTGGCTACCTCGTCCTCCTCCACCGCCGCTTCCACCTACACAGCCACATCCACCGCCACCTCAACCTCCTACTCCATATGGACCTCGTCCTCCTAGGTCAAGATTATTATTTTTTATTTTTATTTTTTTATGTTATTTTAAGTTATTTCCCTATCCACATTTGTTTTCAGAGCACTTGCCATGCTCTTAACAACATTTTGCTGCCATTTGCAGCCCTCTAGCCCTTTCCATTACTTTTTTAGAGCCTTTTTAATCCTTAGAAGTCCGGGTCCCCATTGACTTCAATGGGGTTCGGGTTCGGGTCCGGGTTCGGGTTAAAGTTCGGTCCCGAACCCGAACTTTTTTCCGAAGTTCGGCCGAACCCGTCGAACCCAAACATCCAGGTGTCCGCTCAACTCTACTAGGGATTGATCGTGGGAAGGGTCAGCAGAATTTAGTACTGCACTCTTATTGGGGCAATTTTTTGAGGTAGGCTCTGGTTTTAAGCAGAGGGAGGATGGTGTAGTACACTAATCTAACGCAACCTGGGGTGACTGTATGGAGGAAGCGGCTAAGCCCTTCAATACTGACACCCCAATGCTCATGACTCTGTTATGGTAGAACTAAACTCTGCTGAGACTGATTCCAGTTCAAGATGCAGCTGTGACATCAGAGAAGAGAGATAGTGAAAGACTGCTAGGTCAGAGAAAGATTGTGATCTTTTTACATGGGTTTCACCTCTGTGCACCACAGCGCAAGCATTTGCTTAAACTGTTTGTTTTGCTTGGATATGACAAAGCTGACAAAATTATCAAATTTCCAAAGAACTGTACAGAAAAAGATAGCTAATGACTATGACCTAGAGTTCCCTTTTGTGCCAGAGGATTTGATGGCTAAAATTGAGAATTTTGAGCATGCATGGTTGAGAGAAGCTGTGTTGGACTGTCTAGGTGTGCCAAAACTTTTCTGGAACAAGAATGTGAACCAAATAGCAGTTCTATGACTACATGGAAAGTAGGCTGTTATATTTTCTTTAACAGACACAGAGTGGTAATTAGGAGGCCTGGGAGTCTTGATCAGGTAAAGAGCGCTACTACAATGAGTTCCACTGAAGGAAACCCACAAAAGTTTCTGATCCTGGGTTCTACAAGTAAACCTACAAGGGAGACTTCTCCTGTCATGTTGCTTTGAGTTGTTTTTTTTTTTTTTGCTGATAGAATTTTGTATTTTTAAGATAACACAGTTTCTGTGTTGAGTTGAAGCACCATTTGAGTTTAAAATTATATAAGAAGATAAGCCCCTAGCCATAAATGTGACATATAAAGCCTAGTACTACTAATGGTATTCCTCAAGGTTGCACCATTGAAAGACAATCTTACATGTTCTCTAAGGCCCCTTTCACACGGACGGATAGAATGGTGCTTTTAGCTGCGGATTTTCTAGTTTTCTACCGCAGCTAAAAGCACACAATACTTTCCTATGGCCCCATTCACACACAGCGTTTAGCTGCAATTTCATTACATGCGGTTTCGTGCGAATAGAAAAAATAGAATTGAATGCATCCAGGTGCGATGTAGCGCAGCTATATGCACATAACCGCAGGTAATCGCAGTCTTTTGTGTCTACTGCGGATATCAGCGTGAACAAAAGAAAAATACAACAGGAAGCACATCAAAATAAAAACAGTTGCTATGGAGATGACAATAATGGTCGACCACAGCTAAACGCAGCCGCATGTAAACGCAGCTAATCGCAATGTACAAATGCAACTAATCGCAGTGCCTGAAGCCTTGAATTTCACATAACAAAAACATGCTTTTTACGGCGGCAATTTTGCCGTCCGTGTGAAAGGGGCCTTATAGGTTCCAATATCTAACTCAGTATTACTAATTGATTTGTAACTACAGCACATTAGTGCCAACTCGGATAAGGGTCTGGTATGGATTTTTTAATCCATACTAGACCCAAGGGCCTGGTATGAACCTGGGGGGGGACCCCACGCAGTTTTTTTTCCCAATTTTTTTTTTAGCCAGTAATTCTTTTTTTTTACATTCAGCGGGAAGCTCGCTGACAGCTGATGACTCATCGGTTGTCAAGGAAGCGGCGGCCGGCTTCATGGCCCCCTCCTTAGCAACCAGCTATATACAGTGTAAACAAAAAGAAACAAAAAATATGCAAAACGCAAATCGCGACAAAAAATGTGGTACTTGTGTTTCGGATGTGGGTCCATTGAAGTCTATTACATGCAAAACGTTGCATTTTGCAGGGAAAAAAGTCCCTGGCCCTTTCCAAAAACGCAGAGGCACAAAAATGCATTGATGTGAACATGTTCCATAGGAACCCATGTTAAAGTGGAAGTAAACCCTCCTATCATTTTCAGGCAAGGAAGCTGCCATCTTGGCCTCTGTTTAATCTTCAACTGCCATGATGCTGCACATGTGATCAGTTATGACACCATGAAAAAAGAAAAGGTTGGGACTTTGTATGAAACACAGCACTTGGGTGGAATGAATCAATCAATATAGTGTAAACACTATATTGATTGATTCATTCCACCCAAGTGCTGTGTTTCATACAAAGTCCCAACCTTTTCTTTTTTCATATAATAGGGATGGAGACCTGTGTACTGGATGGTCACGGTCTCATATAAAGTCCCAAACAATCTCCTTTTATCAACTAATTAGGGATGGAAACACACACTTATCTACTTATTTATCCCATGATTTCTTGTTCGACATGCAATTAGTGCCAATAACATTTTATTTTAGTATTACTGGGTTTTCCTGTTACATTATGTTAGATCCTTGTCTGGGGGTTGCTTCCATTCCATACCGGGAGCTGCGACGCGCATCTCGGCTGTCCCCCAATCCCTCGATCCTTATGATCGCGGGTATGGTGGCTAGCACTCGCTGTGCGTCGACGCCACGCCCCCACACGTTCGCACGACTGACGTCATCATGACGCCGTGTGCTGACGTGTTGTGTTTTCCATCTGCGTGTGCCACGCGGGAGAACTAAGGCGCCTATTTAAGCGCTAGGTGCTTGGATGTGGCTGCCTCTTCTCTCTCGGCACACCTAGCGTGACGTTGGTGGAGTTCTGCTGGCTGGCGGGATGGCCCTTACCCTGATTCCCCTAATAATCTTTTTCATACAATATACCTTACTAGGGTTACTCACAATTGACCAGCCCACTGCCGCATCCCATTTCAGGTAAACTCACTGTTGATATATTCACCATGGTCACTTGTTTTATTCCCTCATTATTTCACTTTTCACCCTACTAATTTACCCACCCAATAGGATGTTCGACTCCTATATTCTCTATGTATATACCCACACATATTGGTCCCTTATTTCCTTTCCCCTTTCACTCACCCACCAGTAATACCTTCTTATCCTTCATTATGCTATCCCACTCACACCATTAGGATGATCGTTTGTTTTTTTTTTTTTTTTTTGTTTTTTCATGCTCCTTTTTTCTTACCCCACTCATAGGTCATACAAATTCCCCCTTTCCCTTACTAGCTCAGTAATATTACCTTTATGTTTACCATTTTCTATATTACCATTTATTACAGAAGCCTTTCTTGGGCTCAGTACAAGTACTGCAGCTATCGAACTACCAAGGGGATTTTGTTATGCAACCCTTCACCCCAGGGCCGAGGGCCCCCTCTGCCGCCGCATTGCCTGCACCTCAGCTCCCGGGGGGATGTTCCTTATCATCCCCCAGCGTCTATCATTACCAACGTTACCCCTTATACGTTTTTTAAGCTACCCATAGGTAAGAGTGCTAGGACCAAGTAATTTGCTCCCCCTCTTTTCCCTCTAATCAATTACCATTGATTATGAAAATATTTTTTACTCTAGGTACTCCCAGTTTTAATTGCTCCTGAAGAGTGGACTACACATCCACGAAACGCGTAGAGCCTACACAAGTGTTGCCATGTCACATCAATCATGTACATACCATGGGTTTTACGTTGTTTGAATCATCAATTAATTCAATATAATACCAATCATGTTTTTACAATTTTACACAATTTTGGGCATACTGCTGGTCTTATCAATGATTATATGTTATTATGTATACTATGCAATTTATTATGAACAATCGTGATTTACCAATCATGTTCTTATTTAATTTGTATTGTGTCTACTGTTTTATGATGACCATTATGTACTTTACTATGCTCAATTGTGATAATAAATATTGTTTACACTATATTGATTGATTCATTCCACCCAAGTGCTGTGTTTCATACAAAGTCCCAACCTTTTCTTTTTTCATATAATAGGGATGGAGACCTGTGTACTGGATGGTCACGGTCTCATATAAAGTCCCAAACAATCTCCTTTTATCAGTTATGACACCAGCCATTGGATGGTTTGACAGTTTGGTTGAGAGCACAACCAATGTGACAGTTAGCATTCCCGGCATGCCGGGAATGTAACTGCTTTTTGAAACTGTTAAATCGATGGGTTTACTTCCGCTTTAAAAAATGTCCCTGCATTTCTGCAAAAGACAAAATGCATCAAAAAATGCATTAGTGTGGCTAGAGCCTTAAGGAGGCCTAAAAATGAGATATAATCTTCTTAAAATTAAAGCAGACCTGTCATATATCTACACATTACAAACCCAGCATATGATAAAAAGGCATACATGGAAATTAAAATTATTACATGTAAACAACCCTTCATCTCTGGGTCTAGTGATTATTTTAGCATCTGGTATTCACTAAAATTAACATCTGCCTGTTATTTTTTTCATCATATTCCCAGGTGCGTAAGTGGTTTACTTTAAAAATTACTGTAGTTTTAGACCGTGAAGTCAGCTGATCTATCTGCTGCCCGCATTCCAAAGAAATTCTGATTCTGGGTTTAAATATAAAAAGTCTCCAACACTCCAAGAGCGGAAATTTCGATCTAATGTGAAAACATAGCTATCACAACCATAATTAGATTCTAGGTAGTGTTATCCATTTGGTCATGGGAAGCACCAAAATAAAATGATGATCACATACTGTATATTGTGCAGGATATGATATCCCGTTTACTAATATTCAGAGGAGGGCAGGTAGAAATGCATGCCCTTAAAACTACAGTTATTCTTTAAGACTGAAATGCTAGCCATAAGAATATTATGTATGTAGATGTAGTGCAAGAAGCATGCTGATAGAAGGAGAGGGAAAATTAGCTTATCAGCGTACTGCTTCTCCTTTTACTGCCCAGTCACAGAGTGGGGGTGGGGAGAAGACCTGTAAGTAAAAGTGAAACTGTAGCAGAGAAAAATAAGTGTCCCTTCCCTTTCCTTTTTGCTGGAGCAGATTTAATAAGAATAACTTTATCCTCCTCCCCACTTATTCTCCCAGTGTTGTTGTCAACAGCAGGTCCCAGTGAAGCGGCACCTGTGTCAATGCTTGCAAACTGACATACATTACTTTGTAATATTATTATTGTTAAAATGTATTTAAACTTCTTATTTTATGAGCAGATCAAAGGGGTGTTTGGTAATGGCAGTTAAAGCAACCTCACAAGTTGTTACAATATATTTAAACTACTCATATTATGTGTAGATCAAAGAGATGTCAGTTATTGGAAGGTAAAGCAACCTTGCAAGTAAAACATTTTTTTATTTTTTATTTAGTACTTAACACTTGGCTAAAATGCACTATTTTTTTTTTCAGTAAAAACATTGTCACTGCGGCAGTAGGTAAGTTGAGATTTTCCAAGTGGAAACACAAGCAGCAATAGAAATAAAAGCCTTTCTAACCTACTAAAACTTCCCTACCCTACCGAAAACTAAAAATTAAAAAAAACAAAGCTTTCTTTTTTTTCTTTTTTTTTGCTGGATTTCCGTGTTGGTATACATATTGAAAAAAAATGTATTTAGAGAAAAAAGACAAGGTACAATTCATCAGACACATTACACAACCCTATGGACGTTGCAAACCGAATGTGAATATTGCTGCCAGCTGACTTGTCATTACTTTCATGTGACTGAGAAAGGTCCTCTTGGGTAGATAAGCTATCTATTCACAATTTATTCACATGATGAGAGTCTATCTCCATGCTGGATACTCAAGTATAGATGTATAACATGACTGTGTAGATACATTTACAATTCTTTTAATAAGATATATCATATTTTATACTGTTTGTTTTTCCATTTTTGCAGCCAAACTGGCATAATACCTATTACTCTTTCGTTCATGGACTGACACAGCTTCTTATTGACAAGTGGGTATTATCCTATCTTTAGGAGTGACTAGGCAGAAAAAACCGTGTAAAAAGTGTTACATCACACCTTCTACAGTCCCTCTGGGTATTATACCTCTCTCTGCACCTCACAGATCAGTTTTTTTCTGTCTAGCAAGGAGAAGGACATGGCTCCCTTCGGGCCCACTGGTCCGGGGGAAATGTTTTCAACGACCCCTGGTGGCTCACTCTCTAGTGAGAATGTTGTACAGTGGGTTTGGCAGGTGGCCCCTCCGGTCCACCCTCCACAATCTCCGTCGGGCTTGTGTAGCAGACGTCCTTTTGGCATCTACCACTACAAGAGGACCTGCTGGCGCAGGGTACCATATGCCATCCTGCTTGCAGTCAATGGCTTCAAGGGGGAAAATGTGCACCCCCACTTCCCCCAAACCATACCATGTCAAGCACCTTGTCCCCATGGTGATAAGAACAAGGCCTCCTTCTGCACACGTCTGGCCTGGTTATTGTGGGGTTTACCAATGGGGGATTTATCGGAATCTAGAAGCCCCCTTTAACAATAACAATTAACATGCATAACTAAATAAACACATGAATGCAGTTTTTGACAAGTCCTTTACTAAAAAAAAGAAAAATGTCCCATGATGCAAATCCAATCATGTCGTCCAGCAATCGAGATCCATATCAATCATGATAAATGATGCAAGCTGGCCCGCTGAAGGAGAAAACCTGCTGAAAAGATCTGCTCCTGTTGATAACTCACAATGCATGATAGAAATTTGGACTTGACCATAATTGATTAGTGACGTCAAAGTGATCTCCACACCACTTCACAGACAGGTTAAGGACACCCCCCAGCTTGTTTTTTAAAGGAATTTTGCCATTTTAATATTGCCTTTTAGGCATTTTTATTATCATTACTCCCCACCAAACAAAATGGTACACCATCTAGTGTTTAGCCCCCATGCCATTTGTTTGGCAATCCCTTGCCTATTAGCCTAGAAAATTAACCATTAATATTTTCTAACATTTGGCTCCCATTAACTTCAAAGAGGTTCAGGTGCGGCACACAAACTTCAGAGATGTTCACCGAACCCACCTCGAACCTAACCCAGGTAGGTTCTGCTTATCCCTAATAGCCAGGTTCATTTAACTTACTTTATCTAAATCTAGACAGTCATGAACCTTCCACCAGCCCCTGACAAGAAAGTGAAAGAGAAACAGCGCAGCGATTAACCCATCTCTCTGTTACTGTGCATTTTCCTCCTGTTAGTGAGTACTTTGTTAGTACATAAACTAATTGGATCATTGCTGCTTCTTTCTACCTCACTCTGATCTTCACAATACAGGGACTACTAGAGGCTAATGCCAAGTAACATGTACATGCCACAGGCATGCATTCATGAATTAACTGCATTATTCTACAGTATGTCTTTTATAACTGCCTAGAGTTCAGCTTTAAAGTCATACGGCTTTACTGAATGTGCTAATAGATTTATCAGTGATATGGAATACTGACATTTACATTAATATTTGCTTCTTGCATGTCTATCATTGTCAGTATTACAGAGGAAGAGAATTCTGAAACAGTTCATAAATATGATATACATTCAGCCTTCTTGCAGTAAGACTGAGAAACATGGCTTGCAAAACAGTAGATCATTCTTAGTGGGTTAGATTAGGGGAAAATGATGGTTATGTTCCAAATTCCTCTTGTCCAGATCAGGATTCAGATTTCCAGCTAATTTAATACAGCAGCCATTTCTACAGTTACCAACAGAGGCACACAAAATGCTCAAGACAAATATCCAGGCCGAGATAATTATGACGGGGGGGAAAGAGTTGGTCACAGAGCTGCACACGAGACGCAGGCTGCATGCCACCAAGAGGAAAAGTAATACAGCTAGTAACTGACCTAGCCATCCATCATCACAAGGATAAAATACAGTCTGGCATCAGATATCCACACTAGAGTCTACTGTTCTCCAGAATGGTTTCTCAGCTTCTGGCAGAAGGTTAGTAATCACAGATGTGACATCTAACTGCTCTCAGCCTTATCATGCCTATGGGGCACTACTGTCTCCCTAAATTTTGCTGTCTATCGGGCACTGAACAGCCCCCAACTATATCCTACCCAATAAATTTAGATGAAATTATTGATGAAACCGATGGCAAACATATTTTTCTTTTAGTACTTAATCAGTAGGCAAGATGTTGATATACTCATATTGTGTAAATGGTAATCCTACAAATCTATGTTATCTTAGTGCATTGGTCATGACACATCATTAAAATAGGGTAGGACTTTACAAGATGGAGGTTGTTATCAGATTTTAGATGTTAAGAGCTGCATAGCTCCATTATGACACAGAAAGTTTGGGCTACAAGAACACTTCCATACATAAAGGACCTTAGACTGTATTATAATGTGAGCCTTAACACAATAACATTTTAGCACTTAAAATCAAGTTAGTGGGGTAGAGTATAGCCTGAACAAGGTGTTTTTTTTTTGTTTTTTTTTTGCTGAAAAGGCTTACAGAACTGTACACATAATTAAATGATACATCTATATGATTGTTATTATATAGTAAATTACAGCTGTTGGTAGACCTTCATGGTCAGTATACAAACATATTTCACTAAACACAATGAACACTTTCATAGTGCTGCTGTCATAAGAAAATAGGTAAGATGATCTGCAAAGTTAATTGTTTTAATAATTGCTATGTATTTGTTACGTATACCATAGAGTTTTATGTCTGGGCAAAATAAAAAAAATCTTTACACTTTCTGTAAAATCTGTTTCTTGAAATCCATTAAGGGACACGGTAATTTAGTAATTCTTAGATATTTGGGTTATATGCTTCTGGCAACAGGAGGTTTTAGGTAAAAAAAACATAGAAGGCCACCCCCTGTATAGACCCACCCCTAACTATCATGTCTTTGTGAGCAATCAGTATATACGGTCAATAAACACAAAGAAGTGGGATCTGTATACCTCTTTGGGGTTCCGTAAAAAGATTTTATGGTAAGTGCAAAAGTCGTATTTTCTTTATTGTCCATTGAGGGACACAGGAATTCCTTAAGCTGGCTATACATGGGTCAGTATTTTCATTCAACCAACAGGTTGAATGAAGAAAAATGACCAGATTCCCCCATTCACACATTCGATGTGGATGCAGGAATCCTCCCCACTGTGTCATTTTATGTTCTCAGGGGGTGACTTCCGCCCTGCCAGAATACACACATCAGTGCTGCAGCCTATTGCCTGCAGCGCTGATCGAGTGAGAATTTACTGACAGGGCAATTGAACAGAAGTTGATTGGTATGGAAAAGAAAGGAGCCCTGGACTGCCGCACTCTGTATAAATGATTTATTTCCAAAATTTCAAAATAAAATCCAAAATTAATCCATAAATTCAAAAAATCCAAAAACAGGCAAAACAGAAAACTGACATGCAGGGATGGATGCCTGACGCGTTTCACATCAAAGTAGATGCTTACTCATAGCTGTGAAATTTTGGAAATAAATCATTTATACAGAGTGCGGCAGTCCAGGGCTCCTTTCTTTTCCATGCATCAGTGCAGAGCCAGCACCTGTTCCAGGATCAGGGCGGGAGCATTTTGAAAGCCCTACAGCTTAAAAGAGCGGTACAACCCTTCAGAAGTTGATTGGTAGATAGACTTCTGTTCAACAACAGTGGCCACACATGGATCAAAATTTATCCGATCCCTGCTGAATTGGTTGAGTTTCGAACTATGTATGGCTCACTTTGGACATTTGTGGTATCCACAAGTAGTCCAAGTGAGAAGCAGGCAAGAGCCAATAATGAATCTAAGATAGAACCAGTAAGTCTGCAACATCCAACACCTGAACCTAAACAGTGGACAACCATGTAATATGAGATAAGCATATGCAATGTGAGATAAGCAAGATAGAGAACCATCAAACAAAATGCCCCAAGGGAATGATCAAAGACTTTGAGTTCGAGACAACTTTCAAGGAACCACCTTCTTTCAAGGAACCACCTTACATCAGAGAAACTGACAAGCAAAGGGGGATGAAAAAGGGTGAAATAAGTAACTACCTCCAAAATAGACAGGAGCAACAACACCGGAAAAATAGTGTGACAGACTCACCCGGGACAGAGGCTTTTGGAGGGGACTGAATGCTAGCCTCTTGCCTTGCGATTATGGGCCCTGGCATTTGGGGGAATGGTGCTCTTTGTGAGCTGTATGCCTAGGGACCCTTGAGCTGGTGTTACTTTGGATTCAGGTCCATGTGCCCCCAGGACACACAGACTCTGGGAACCCTGTATATGTCATATTAGAAAGAGTGACTGATTCATAATGTTGGGACACATACTGTTAGAATATGCTGATGTCTACTCCAGCCACCTGTCTGTCTGTTGTCTGTTATAATGTAAATGAGTCTAGGATAACTTCTAAGAGTCTTTCACCCATTGTTGCTTGTGCTAATTAACCCTGCAATTGTATGAAGTTGTTCTGTGTTGATATGTATGATAATGTGTATTGTAGTTAGGGAGTCACAACGGCTGCTTTATGGGATTAGTTAATTAGCTCATGTTAATTTATGTTTCTGTGTATTGCTAGAGTAATATGAGCAGGATGTAGGAACCTCCTCTTTTACTGTATATAAGACTTGTATTCTGGTTCTAATAAACAGTCCATTTTCAGCAGACACACAAGTATCGTCTCGTTTTATGCTTGTGAGCTGTTGGAATATCTGATATCTATATTCAGACTAATAGGATGCGGTATATGACGAAAGCACTCAAGCGGAGTGTGGGATGTTTCATCACAAATAGTATGATGAGTAGACACAAAGGTAACCAGCAGTGTTACTAGAACCTGACAGGGAAAACCTCCCTGCAGGGTCTGCCCACCTGAGCTTTAACATGGGACTACAAGTCGTCTCACCCGTCCCATTCCAGAAAAGCATTTTCAGTCATAGATCAGTGAGAATTTTTAGCCAGTGAGCTAGAAATGATCACCTAATTAAGGACAGGAACAAAGAAGATATTTTGTGGAACTTTCCCAGAGGCTGCAAATCCGCGATAGTAGGAGGGCTTGACTCCAATAATTAGAACCCACAAGGGCCCCTGGATACTGCTATCTCTTACTGGGGGTGTCTGGGGCTGGGTTCCAAAGTGGGCTGTCTGCTGGCAATGCAAGGAAACATCAAGCTCTCCAGTAATCAATTATTTATATCATGTAAGAGATAAAGCACACCCAGCTACACAAATCTCTATCACCAGAATGTAGACTACAGGATGGAGAGACCCAGAAGGCAAAAAGGAAAATATGCAAATGAGAGTTAAATCCTCAATGCCGTCCAGTGTAGGGACCAGGTCACTTTCACTGACAGAGGAGGAATTTCTTAACCTTCGGAGAGGTAAAGGTCTTTCAGCACCAACAGAGTCCAGGGAACCAGAGCCAATTCCAAGAGGACAGCCCTGAGACACGAGTCTTCTCACAATGAGGGGGGGGGGCGACTGAGTGTTCTAATTAGGTACCACTGTAGCCATAGGGACGGTGTCAGGGCCTGGACTTGAACCTGGGACCTCTGTTGAGTCTGACAATGACTCTGCTTGCTGAGCCACCTGGGATGCTGGTCGAGGCCCTGGGCAATTCCTTGAATGATCCTGCCTCGGATTTTGTTTGTCTTGAACCTTGAACTCTTTGCTCCTCCCATGAACTTCCTGATTTAAGCCATGTCTCTGAACTTCCTGTATACCAGATTATTGAGCTTTCTCCATACAATATCTCGCTTTTATCTCTCCTGCTGCCATCTGTATCTTCGTTACCTTTCATAACCGGTTTGCTCCGCGACTACACTTCTGCTTAATTCCAACCTGCAACTATTCATTACAGACCTTTAGCTTGTTTCCTGACTATGCTTCTGCTTGATCCTTACCTGCTATATCTGCTACTGGACTCTGGCTTGCTCACCTCCTGGTGGGGCAATCCTGAGGACTGTGACCTGGTGCTAACACCGGTTAGTACTTAGACCCCGTACCTCAGGTAAACCCGTTTAATGCAGGGTGACCTGTTTGTATACCTTAGTGGTGGGTGCTGCTCCACTGCTATAGCTACTGGCCTCTGAGCCTGATTCCACACTGTGACAGACTGCATGTATGTCTCACCTCAACTTGGGTACAACCAGCCTGTTGGATTTTTCATGCAATTATTGCCAGTGGCTATAGCCACTAGCAATAATCACCATGTGTTATCCTGGCTGGGATGGCTACACCTCCTCCCTCCCCTCACAATAGATCTGCGGGAGGTATTCGTCAACACCACTTACTGTGTTACTGTTTTAATGTGGGAACTGAGCGATTTTCTTTCCTGCAACCCTTGGTTGTAGGAAAGAAAATGGCACCGTCTTTGGCAGACTTTAGAGGTCAGGACCCTGCTAGAGAAGGAAGCAGTGGCAACTTGTCCCATCTGACTCTTCAACTCAGAAGGTCCCACAGAGAATTAATACTAAAAATCAGCAAATATCCAATAATGCAACATTTTCCTGACAAGGAGAGGAAATAACTACCAAGGGTAAGCTCCTACTAAGAGAGGAGCTGAGGGACCCAGAGTAAGTAGAAGGTAAAAGCACAGCTTTTCAGTTGCTGGGCAGCTGAAATTGATGCCACCTCCAAATTAGCCTGTAAGCTAAAGGGTATCATAAGCCAGACTTTTAATCAGGGTAGCTTCTAGGTTCTTCAGATGTGCCTAGGCAAAATGCCTAAAAATTGCCCCATAGATTGTCCACAAGCCAGCAAGTGGATCAAGCTTGCCTTTTTGTACACAAAGCCACAGGTTTTTATTTTGTAGTATTACAGCCAAATGCCAGTGTCCTAATAGCTGATGACATCATTGGTTGATAAGGAGCATGTTGGGTGCTCACTGTTTGCCTCACCTCTGCCCCTCTCCATCAGCACTGGGGTCAAGTTACAAGTGTGAAAAGATGTAATTGCTTTGGAAGAATATTTTACCTCTAATGTTGGGTGTTCTACGTATATGGGCATTGCTGTGTTATGTAAAACAATTAGTTTAGTTTTTTACATTTTAGAATGTGGTGCTTCAAGATTGTGCAGAATTTCAAAGGGTGTCGTGACTGAAAAAGATTGAGAAACTCTGCCATAAGCATCCAAAAGCCAAGGAGGCCTTATAGCAAAAGACTCAGTATGAGAACAGCTTCCCACTTGCGAAGACGTACCTTCAGCCAAAAGTTTAGTGGGGGTGTTGGCATATCTCCTGCTTTCTGGACCTGTAGTCTGAGTGGAAGTGGTTAGAGGATCTCCTAGTACAAACTGCTAAGGCAGATGAGTATAGAGGGACAAGGATCCTTCTTTTGTAGATCTCCTGAGCTCTGGTAGAACATATTGTGGCCATCTGAGGAGACAGTGTTTCGAGGCGGGCCAAAGAGACGTCCCTGGAAAGGAAAGGAAATCAGTTGTTCCTTGGACAACTCACTGATGTTCCACTCACATAGCCAGAGTGCCCTATATATTTAGTACCCTAATCATTTGTACAGACAACAGTCCTATGCGGGACACAAGTTCAGTGACTTGTAATAAGCTATCACAGCTAAAGCACAAGACTCCAGACATCTGTTTCAACCTCTCCATAACATAGGGACCTTCCACAGTGGTGAAAAGATCCTTTATAAGGAGTTTAATCAACGCTAACGCACTTTTACAGATCAGAATTACTACTAATACAGGATGGAGTGCCAAACTAGTTCAATCAACCTGGGATCTAAGAAGGGAAGTCTGCTTCCCATCAGTAAAGGTCCAAGAAGACAAGTGTAGCGCCTGCCCCTCTCCTCTCTCCATGCGGCTCGCACTGTCTCTCGTCTAGGGGTATCTGGTAGGGTGGAGAGAGAGAGAGCGGGTGGGCTACGCCTAGCTTCCACCACGTGGGAATACCTGTGGTATCAGCAATGTCTCATTTACCTTCGGGTCTGTGCTGTGCACCCGGATCCTCCCTCCAAGAGTCACCGTGAACTTCGTCCGCCAGGAAGTGAGCCTCACCCCATTAAAGTCCAACACTCCTTTATTAGAACACACCATACATGGACTCCCTTGATCGATAGAACAGGAAAGGAGGTGTGAGTGTGAATAGGCCCAGACACAAATTCGCTCCTCCACTCTCCTCCTGGAGAGTGGGATATGGTCTCCGCACGAGAGGAAGGGGATCCTTCTGGATGGTCTCCGACAAGAGACTCACCCGTCACCGGCAGTCTGCTGCACCGGGTCTTCGAGTGAGGAGCTCTCCCCGGTCCATTGCGTCTTACTCAGATTCAGGCCTCCATCCCCGAAGTGCCTTAGGACCCTTCCCTCGCGGAACTCAGTGTTGGGCACTGAGCTCCGGACCTTCTTGCAAGTACCTCATCCCAGGGCTGAAGGTGCCTGGGGTGGAACACAATCTCCGGTGGTCCTCTAGGCCGAGGCCTCCTAGAGGACGGGCACGAACCCACGTCCGCAAGCTGAAGGTGCTTGGGACGAAGTCCCTGTGACTAAGATGGCCGGCCCCTTTATCCCCTCTCCCAGCAAGCATGGCGGGCTCCCCGCCCCACCATACCGCTACCGAGAGAGGACAAAAAGGAGGCTCAACACACAGTGAGATTTGTCCCTCCGGCCACGGTGACAACGCCACCTGGTGGACCGCAGGGAACATAGCACTGATGTCACAGCTAGATTCAAAAAAATGCACTCGGGAAAGTAAGTACCCGCTACACATTCCCCCCTGTCTTTTGACACTGGACCCCAGTGTCTGGAGTGAATCACGCCCTCAACGGCTGACATAACCCAATCCAGAAACCAACTAACAATTTAAAAAAAACAATTTTTTTTAGGAAACTATCCTAACGGAGAAGTTGTGTCTGAGCCCCTGCAACAAAAGAGGAGTGAAAGACAACATTTAAAACATTATACTTTTCCCTCCCATCCTAACTAAGAACCACCCCAGGTTCCATAATCTTGACGGGACGCTCTCCTGCAGAGGGAAGAGAAAAGAAACAATAAAACCCTGACACATGTGTATGTGTGAGAGAAAAAAGAAACTCCTCCGAAGAGAAATATCTTTCCCCCCAGTGTGAGTGTGTACAATGTGTAACGTTGCACGAGACTGCCACCTGGTGACAGCCTCGCGGTAACTGCACCCGTTGAACCATCTTCTCTTTTCTTGCTGCTTGACTCCGGGCCCTATCTACCCCAAAGTCTGCAACTTCTCACCGGAGAGGAAAGAACAACAACGGGAACAGTTTTTCCTTGGAATGACACAAGCACCCCTCATGCGGGGCAACACTGATGATAGCACCAACAAGAAAGTCAAACAACAAAGTTCAGGGGGTGCAAGGTCCTTTTGAAACAAAGCAAACAAATGGAGTCTCTTTCTCCTCAGAGGTAGAAGCGTGGATGCGGCAGGACAATAGGTTTTAGATGCCGATCCATGGTCTCCAAATGGTACTCCACATCCTCCTCTTCTTTGCGTCGGATCAACACCTTATCCGCATGGATGTGTCTTCCCCTCATCCACTCTGCCTTGCAGTCTTTAAACCGCTGAGATGTCTTTGGAGAGCATGTCAAATACCTGCGGGCGTGTGGAACCTTAAGGTGGGTCCACACGAAGTCATTATACCAGCGCTCTTGGTACACCTCCACTTCGTAGAGTAACTCCTTGGGAAGGTACGGGTATTCCCACCCGTAGTCAGCAGCAACTTTCTGGCCGAAGAGTCTCTGAAGCCTTGACAGCGGAGGCATTGTGGCTTTGTCCCCTTTGCCGGGTAGAACTATAGAGTCCGGATGGCGAGGGGCCTTAACCACTTCTGGTTGGGGCATGGGTGCCCATAGTATCAACTTCTGCTCCCCAGTG